>JASDDO010000004.1:275968726-277290294 GCA_030015575.1 Agapanthus africanus | reverse complement strand
GCGCCAATCTCAAAGGCGTACTATCCGATGGCACCAGTGGAGTTGGAAGAAGTATAGAAGCAGGATACTGAATTGCTAGAGAAGGGTTGGATTTGCAGCAGCAATTCACCTTGGGGAGCTCCAGTTCTTCTAGTAAAGAAGAAAGATGGCATAAGGAGGATGTACATCGACTATCAAGAATTAAACCGGGTGACTATTAAGAACAAGTACCCGATCCCTCACATTGGCGAATTATTCAAGAAACTTAGTGGCGCGAGGGTATTCTCGAAGCTAGATTTGCGATCCGGATATCATTAGGTCCGAGTTAAATCAGAGGATATTTGCAAGACTGCGTTCCGAACTCGATATGGACATTACGAGTATTTAGTGATACCATTCGGAGTCACGAATGCACCGGCGATATTTATGGACTTGATAAACCGAATCTTTTCACCGTTCTTGGACCAGTTTATAGTGGTATTCATCGATAATATTCTGGTCTACTCGAGGAGCCTAGAAGAGCATGCTGAACACTTGAAGATCGCACTGCAGACATTGAAGCAAGAAAGATTATATGCAAAGATGAGCAAGTGCGAGTTTTGGTTTGAAGAAGTGAAGTTTTTGGGGCATGTCGTATCCGGAGATGGAATCGCCGTTGACCCTGAGAAGATTGCAGCAGTTCAAAATTGGCCGATTCCGAAGAATGTAGCGGAGATTAGAAGTTTTCTTGGACTTGCTAGATATTACAGAAGGTTCGTGGAGAATTTTGCTCGCCTGGCTGAGCTTTTGACCAAGCTTACGCGAAAGGAAGTGCCGTTCGTTTGGACGGATAGTTGTACTACAGCTTTTGAGGCATTGAAGCAAGGGATGATAACCGCTCCTACTTTGACCGTACCAGAAGGTTCCGAAAGATTGGTGATTCACAGCAACGCATCTGGGAAAGGTTTGGGAAGTGCTTTGACGCGGCATGGGAAAGTTATAGCCTATGCATCGAGACAGTTAAAGACCCATGAGAAGAATTACCCAACTCATGATTTGGAGCTAGCAGCTGTGATTTTCGCTTTGAAGACTTGGAAACACTACTTATTGGGCGAAAGGGTCGAAGTATTCACCGATCACAAAAACCTGAAGTACGTGTTCACACAGAAAGAGCTTAACATGAGGCAGCATAGATGGTTGGAGCTGATGGCTGACTATGATCTTGATATTAAGTACCATCCGGGGAAAGTTAATGTAGTACCGGATGCGCTTAGTCGGTTTTCAGCAATTCGGATGTTGACTTCACAGAAGAAGCTTATCGAAAATTTTCGGAGATTTGAGTTGGAGTTCGTGCTACCGCATTCTTCGGGACAGTTGATACTGATGCAAGTCCAGTCATCGTTGATCGAGAGTATTAAAGCAGCACAGTCACAGGACCCAAGGTTGCAGAAGTTTCGAGAACAGGTAGAAGAGGGACTTCAAACGGACTTGTTGATTCATGATGACGGTTCGTTGCGATATGGTAGCCGTTTGTGTGTGCCGAAAGGAGACATTCGCGAAGAAGTTATGAAGGAGGCGCACAGTTCCGTATATTCCATACATCCAGGAGGCACGAAGATGTACCGTGATCTATGACAGCATTTCTGGTGGGAAGGCATGAAAAGAGAGATTGCTCGCTTTATAGTGAAGTGCTTGTTGTGTCAACAAGTTAAGGCTGAACATCAAAGGGTAGCTGGTTTATTGCAACCACTTCCGATTTCTCAATGGAAGTGGGAACATATAACGATGGATTTCGTGACAGCCTTACCATAGAGTCCAAAGGGCAACAATGCAGTTTGGGTGATTGTTGATCGATTGACCAAGGCAGCTCATTTTAAACCATTTCGAGTTAGTCAGTCAACGGAAGCGTTGGCAGAACGGTACATGCAGGAGATTGTGAGATTGCATGGAGTACCTGTGAGCATCGTTTCTGATCGTGATACCCGATTCTTATCGCACTTCTGGAGGAGCTTACAAGAAAGTTTAGGGACGCGATTGAAGTTTAGAACCGCTTATCATGCTCAGACAGATGGTCAGTCGGAGAGAATGATCAAACTCTTGAAGACATGTTAAGAGCGTACAAGTTAGACTTCAAGGGTTCATGGGAAGATCATCTACACTTGGTGGAGTTTTCTTACAATAACAGTTTTCAGGAGACTATTCAGATGGCTCCATTCGAAGCATTGTATGGTCGCAAGTGTCGCTCACCCTGTTTCCCCCAATCAGAGCAAAGCTCTGTTTGAAATTTAAATTTCAAATTGAAGCAACGCTTTAGATGCAGCGCCAAGTGCGCTGCGCCCTAAGCAGCGCACCATGTGTGCGCTAGCGTTAGGTGCGCTGCGCTCTAAGCAATGCACCACGTGTCAAACACGAGTGCGCTAGCGCAGGGTGTGCTGCGCTCCGAGCAGCACACCACGTGTAAGACACAGATGCGCTAGTGCTAGGTGCGTTGTGCTCTAAGCAGCGCACCACGTGCAAAGCACGGGTGCGCTAGCGCTGGAATTAAGAAAACTCCCCACCGTTAGATCGAAAATCTAATAATAATGATAAATCATTAATCAATCAGAATTAAATTCTGTTATGGAAAGATTTTCCAATCTTGTTAAAAACAAGAAGATTGCCTTCTGTAAAACAGAAGCCCTAGGATCAAATATCCAATGGTGGGGAAACATCCCCAAATCAATCATAGAAAGATCTCTTTAACTGATCGAACTGATCAGCTTGTCCTATATAAAGGCCCCAAGACTTCAAGTCTTATATAGAGAACCCCCCCTCCCCATAAACTTTGAGAAACTTAAAGATAAAGAGCAAGCTCTTGCAAGAAGATTTTTCTTCAAGGTAAAAATGATGATGATGAACACAGAAATGAAATCATCTCATGATTAAGAAAGAAGAATTTACTTCTTTAAAGATCATAGATCTACAAGACCAAGGTCTTTCACAAAAAGATCAAGAGATCTCATCAATAAGAAGAAGAACATAATTCTTCTCACAGATCATGGATCTATAAAGGCAAAGCCTTTAACCAATATAAGAGATTGGAAATATCTCCTGCAAAATAAGAACTGCTGTTCTTAAATCTTGAGACAAAGTCTCTTTTGAAAGAACATAAATTTGTTTCCCAGATCATAAAATTGATCAAATGCGCTTTGCGCTCTTGAACTGCGCCTCCGCGCTCTCCGGACCGGCCCTCGGCGCCAAATGCGCCACGTGTCAATCACGTATGCGCTAATTAACAACTTGCGCTTTGCGCTTCTGAAATAGCGCACTGCGCTCATGAGCCGGCACTTAGTGCCAAGCGCACCACGTATCACTCACGTGTGCACCATTAAACTGAAAGCGCAATGCGCTCATGGACTAGCGCTCAACGCTCATAAACTGGCATCATGCGCTCATCATCTGGCGCCTAGCGCCGAGCGCAACACGTGTCCCTTGCATGTGCGCCACGTGGTAGAAGCGCACTGCGCTTTTTGATTGGCGCCTAGCGCGCCACATGTTGCGCTTACAGAACATAAATTGTTCTTTAATAAGTCCAGAGCTCTGATGAATGCTCAGTATTCAATAAAAGACAAAGACATTGTCAAGGTATAAATCAATGCTCAGCATTGTTAAAAGGGCAAAACCTAAATAAAGGCTCAACAGTCCAAAATAAAATGTTAAACATTTATTGGACTTAGCCCAAGATTGGCCATAAGTCCTCAACTCATATTAATTGAGCTCATTTGCTCATAAATATGTTAACAGATCTTAGCCCCAAATTGGACTATAGATCTTTCAACCAATTCATATCAGTTCGAGGGTACATCTCTTTACTCCTCTGATATTTGTCGTTGTAATCCTTCAACATCTTCAGAGAGGTGACGGGTCCCGACAACTAAAAATTCTACAGATTGTGGGGTCCTTTAAAACCCACGGACTATGACGTCCTTAACCTTGACTGTGGGGTCTTTAAACTCACGGACTATGATGTCCTTAACCTTGACTGTGAGGTCTTTAAACTCACGGACTATGATGTCCTTAATCTTGACTGTGAGGTCTCTAAACTCACGGACTATGATGTCCTTAACCTTGACTGCGATGTCTTTATACTCACGGACTATGATGTCCTTAACCTTGGACCGTAATGTCCTTAAACTAATCGACTGCAATGTCCCTAAACTAACAATAGAGCCCAAATGCTCTTTTGTTGGATCTAAATGATCCCGTTAGGTTGATCTTAGTCTAAAATGAGACTAACGTATCCTTAACAAACATTTAAGTTGATCTCAGTCTCAAATGAGGCTAACGTATCCTTAAACCCAACCCCCAACCCCAAATCTAAGAAAGATACGGATTTAGACTAATCCACGCCCTACGGGCGACAACATACATTAGTCTCCGTATACAATCCACGGGAAACCAAAAACAAAACAAACACCCATGACACGAAGTAACCATCTGGAGAAGGAGAAAGTGGTTACCGCGATGCGGTAGCGTAATTAACTGCAGGGGCTTGCGCCTGCAGGGAAGAGCGACCCCACAATCAAAAACCCCTCAAATGAGGGGGAATCTGACGAAGTCTGCTACATCGGCCACATCCGTTTAAAACTTCGATACGTGGTGTCATAAATCAACTTGGCATCTTCGGAGAGGTGGACGGATAGCACCTATTAGTATCTGCCCCTAAATTCAGGCAAGACGTTTTTCTTCCCTGTTTTCGGCGGTGAACAGATTCTGGCACGCCCGGTGGGACCTTTTCCTCTTTCCACTCCACACTTTGTGTGTCGTGTTCGCAAACGAATCGCAGTTTGCTATGGTTGCCCTTGGGTTCGAGGTACTAAGATTTGGTGTCTTGCTCGGTGCAGAAAACAAAAGATCAATGGCATCTACCTGCACAAAATGTTCCAACTGCAACTGAAACTCCCGTTCTGCCCCATCTGGGGGTGTAACCTACGGCCCCCAAGCGACCTCCCTTTTCACGATGCCGGTAGAGCAGGTAACGCAGGCTACCACTGGGTTGTTCTTCGGGACCATGCTCCCACCAGTGAACGTTAACATCCCGCTGCCGCAAGAAGCGCAGAAGAAGTCGGTCTTTGATCGGCTCACTACCACCACGACCCATCTCAATAGGCCATCCAATGCCAAGCCGACAGCATCAGTCTTCGATAGGCTGAGCCTAAAATATAATGGGCCCGTCAAGAAGCCCACGATACCTGAAGCGGCCATCCCAAAACGGATAGCCATTCCTGCTCTCGAGGTCACTAAAGAAACTTCTCCCGTCAAAGGATCGGTCTTTACAAGGCTGGTTACTTCGGCTCCCGTTCCTGCTCAAAGGTCTATCTTTGACAGATTGGATACTGCTGCTCAACGGACGTCGGTCTTCAAGAGACTGGTACCAGCAGCGCCTGACCAGAACAGGGGGCTTGACAAATCCATCCCCATAGCTGAACCAACACCATCTGCGCGACATGCTCGCCGTTGTCACAGGCACCGAGTAAGGAAGGCTGGGGGCAGCTCTCCGTCTGGATTTACTCCACCAGCTCCAACGGTGGAGATCGATGTTGTTGTTCTGACTGGGAACAGCTTTGAATTGCTTAACGAGGTGCGTAGGAACTCTCCTACTGCAGTGCTGAAGAGATCTCCTCCACCCGTGGAGAATGCACCGAAGGCGAAGCCGGAGCAGCCCCCTCAGCGGCTTTCTTCCAAAATTTACAAAGTCTGGCGACAGGTCCAGGAATCGGTGACTGACCAGGACTACTCTCGCCGACCAAAGAAGCTCAAAGCTCAGCAAGAAAAGAGCCGTCTCGTGGTACCACAAAAGACATCATCTGTCTGGGTGCCCGCTGCAACGACTCCCTCAACGTCAACCGCTCAAAAGAGAAGGAGGCCAAAGAAAGCCCCTGTGAACGTGGAAAACCGTAAAAGCGCTGCATCTAAACGCCCTAAGTTGTCACGACCCGAAATTTGGCACGTGACGGCCCTTAAACTACGCAACGTCTACAGGCATAACACAATTTAAGTAAGACGAAAACCCAGCAATCTAAACCATCAAAGTAGTAAGAAGTAATAGTATTTTTAAAACCTTTGAAATCTCAACCCAAATTCTTAAAAAGTCCAACTTTATTTCCTTTAAAACTTTGACAGCACCCCCTTTGTAAAAACTAACCCCAAAAATGGGTACAACAAAGATAAAAGGAAAGCATCCCCAAACGGGAGAAAATACACGACCAAAGGCGGAAAACAACCACCACAACAGATATACGACGCCGTAGCGAAGAAATAAAAGACGATAAAAGAAAACTGTATAAAATATCTCCAAGTCACAGAATAATATACAATATCGTCCTCACATCAAGTCTCTAAGTCAAACATGAAGTAGTAGATGGAGAGTACATGGATACAACGAATATACAATAAAATAAAATAAAACGGATAACCACAAAACCCACCTAAGCAAAACTGCACACTATGAGCTGAAGCGGTATCCGCAGCAAAAGATGATAAGATAGATGAATAGCCTGCCTCGACTATTCTGGGGAACAACCTGCAAAACACAGTGGTACAACAGGGGTGAGTTGCCAACTCATGAATAGTAAATAACATATGCAGGTAATCGGAAGTATGCACGTACAAAGCGAATCTAACATGTGCAACTAATAGTAATAAGAGATTATATGAATGCAATAATCATGAAAGGTACACTAGCAGGTACAACTAATACATGAAACAATAATAATATGACAATGTATATATGCAACAGTCATGAAAGGTACTCAAGTAGGTACAACTAACACATGAAACAATGCATATAAAATGAAGTATGCAAATGCAACAATCATGAAAGGTACACTAACAGGTACAACTAATACATGAAGCAGTGCATAAATAATAACTGTGAAGTATGGAATGCAACATGTCATTTCCACGGAATCCTGACATCATGGTAGGACCAAAATCCATCAAGACAATCCAAATTCCAAATCCTCAAATCAGCCCCCAAATTGGCTCTCATATCATGTAAATCTCATATATCCTGAATGTACAAAATGAGCAATCTTATATATGTCCTATATCCAATCTCAATAAATCTCTTATATCCCAAATCCAATATCAAGTGAATCTCATATAACCTAAATATAATTGCATGAATAAATATGATGATGTATATAACATACTATATCGAGCACATAGGCCCCGAGCACATAGGCCCCTCTCATCGACCATATAGGCCCCTCACATCGAGCACATAGGCCCCTCTCATCGACCATATAGTCCCCTCACCCTCACATCGAGCACATAGGCCCCGAGCATTGACCATATAGGCCCCTCACATCGAGCACATAGGCCCCGAGCATCGACCATATAGGCCCACTCATATAATGAATAAGTATATTTTCATATATCCTCATGATGATATATGATGTAGGTGTGTGTGTGTGTGTGTGTGTCAGCGTCCCATACCACTGATATATATATACGATGGGTATACATATATATATCAGCGCCCCATACCACTGATATATATACGCAGGAGTAAAACAATCCAGAAAACATCATATGAAAACCATATCTCAAAGCCAAATCCATGAATATAATATATGCACATGAAACAGTAATATGAGCATATAAAGAAAAATCGCTATTTAACTGCAGCAATTTATAAAATAAAACATGCGGTTCCTAAATTCTCTGAATTTATATAACATCAAGTAAAGGTAAACATGCAGCTATGTCATTATGTGTTTATGCACCTATCGCTAATAGTACAATACCCTATAGGTATACAGGTAACTAGCATGTAAGCATGTCAAGGCATATGTGTAAGCATGTAGGTATACAGGTATGCTAGATGTCATGTGTGTAAAGAAATATGAATCAATGTCTCAATATCCCTAACCAAACGATATCATATAAGTATGTGTATTGTGCGTAACATAGCAATTATTGACGGTGTGTGTGGCACACAATCAGTGCTCGTGCAACATAAGTCGTCAATAATATGTGCAGTGTTCTAAGGATACTAGTCGAAGCATAACAATCACTAAGCAATAAGGGTATGCGCAAACTATATATATGAAATAGAAAATGCGACAATATTAATATCTCCAGCCCAAACGCATAACGCCATACGGGCGATTCCCCTATAGATGTTAAATCTACTCACCGTGGTCTCGTGCTAAGTGTAGCCGACTACTTGCTTTCCCTTCCTTGCGGCGTCCGACGTACCCGCCTGCGAACCTAGAATTTACACAAAGAATACACATAAGCTAAAATCTTGCAAAAACGCGATATCAAAACCAAACGAGAAACTCACGTCGCGAACTAAACGCGTGTGAATCCGATACGCTAAAACGTGTGAATACGCGTCTGAAACTACCCCGACACGCGGTGACACGCAGCAAACACTAAACCCACACACATAACACACGTGTCGCGCAAGCTTAAAAGTATAGGAAATACGGTATTTTGCTCCAGATTTTGATACAGACAGAATTAGAAAAAATTGCATACACCAAAGACCCTAAATATGTAGCAGACTCACCCAGACCAAACCCCGACACCCAGAACCCTCATCTGGCCGCAAATTGCGTCCAGAACCCATTTATTTGCGGCCAATTTGGGGAATTGGGGTTCCGTGCTTCGTGTGTGTGGTCAAGGTCTAAAGAGAATGCTCCAGTTAACTCAGATTTTGTCTGAAGCACTCGGGTCAATAGCAGATCCCAAAAAGCTAAAAATCTACACTAAAACGCTAATTAACACTAATTTGAAATACTATGGTATTTTAGTGAAACCTGGGGCAAAACTTGGTTTAAAAGGCCTTATAACCACTTAGTTAAGCTACATTAACCATAAAAATCCATACTTGGCTAAATCTCCACCTAAATCACAAATCTAGCACTAAACACTAAATTATCTTAAACAAACATATGTTTAGCAAAAGAAAAGAAGTTAAGTTTAAGATTTAAACCTCATGTGATCCTAGGTGTAAGAAGAAAGAGATGGGGGGTGAGCTCTTGCTGCAGCTGCTGCTACTGCTTGCTGTTGCTGTTGCTGCTGCTTGATGCTGATGCTGATGCTGATGCTGCTTCTTCTGGTGCTGATGTTGCTGCTGTTATGTTGTTGTTGTAGTTGTGTGTGTGTGTGAAAGTGAGAAGGAGAGAGATATGTGAGAATGAGAAATGAGAGGGAGGAAAAGAATGGAAGTGTGAGGGTGTGAGAGAGTGGGGGTTTTAGAAAAAGGGGGTGAGATTAGGGGGGCCATACTTCAAGCCATCCCTCCCTTTCTCTCTCCTCACTCAAGTCAAACCCCAAAACATAACACAAATTTTTAATTTAAACTAACTTCAATTTAACTTAATGATAAACCTAAGTTTATCATGGCTACTTAAACTATTCCTAATCCTAAACTTAGCCCTAGATAACATGCACATGTGTGTACAGTCCAAATTAAATTCTAATAAAATATTCATAAATCCAGATAAAATAATTGGAAACCGATTTGGTAAACTTTTTACTAAAAACCCCACATTAAAGCATAAATAATCACTAATCACATTCTAGGGTGCTACAATCTTCCCCCCTTAAAAAAAATTCGTCCCCGAATTTAAAATATAGCTACACGTATCTTCAAAGAGATGAGGGAATTTCTTCCGCATCTCGCCCTCCGCCTCCCATGTGATCTCTTCACCATTCGGGCTGCGCCAAAGAACCTTTACAGATGGCAAGATCTTTGATCGAAGTTTCTTCACCCGCCGAGCCATTAACACAATTGGCTGCTGTTGGGGTAAAAATTTACACCCCGGTTGACCAAGTCAAAATCAAAGTCAACCCCAAAACAAGTGGGCCCAAGCCCAGATCCAGTGGGCCCATGCCTGGGTCGAGCCAGAATATGAAGCGTCCGGCCTCCCCCCATGCCAAGATAAAAATTTTGTAATAAATAATTTTGTTGCATTTCTTTTATTTTATTTTATGGATAAATGTAAGAAAAATAGGCATAAAGTCAAATTTTTGTAAAGCCCATGGCTTATGTGCAAAAAGAAATGGCACATGAGCCATAGGATAGGCAAAATGCCATTTTTTGAAGCCCAAGGGGCTATGTGTAAAGTGTATAGCCTATAAAGGCAAAGATAATGAAATATCTCAACAACTTTTTCTCTCTCCAAAAAAAGTTTGAGATCTGAGATCTTTCTTCCTCCTTCAAGGTTCCAAAACCTTCTTCTTTCTTTTGAATAAAATCAAGAGTTTTACTCTTCCTTTTTCAAAACTTATAGTTTTCCACCACAAAACCCATTAAGGGGAACTCAGATCTTCCATTAGATCTCAAAAAGAAGAGATTTTTAAAAATCCCACAGCTCTTGATCTTCAAGATCCAGCTAACAGAGGAGAAAGAAGAAGAACATCTTTCACTAAACCCCCCCAAAAAAGAAGAAAAACACACTCAGGAGTCCAACTCCTCTCTGATTTCTCTTCTGAGAAATTTTTTCAGGCTAAAAGCCTCTTTTTCTCGCCGGCGCTCAAGCGCAGAGCGCCCGCGTGCCGACACGTGGCGCGCTTGCGCTCAAGCGCAAAGCGCCCGCGTGCCGACACGTGGCGCGCTTGCGCTCAAGCGCAAGCGCTCGAACGCAAGTCGCCCCGGTGCCGACACGTGGCGCTCTTGCGCTCCAGCGCAAGCGCTCGAGCGCAAGTCGCCCCGGTGCCGACACGTGGCGCTTTTGCGCTCCAGCGCAAGTCGCCCCCGTGCCGACACGTGGCGCTCTTGCGCTCGAGCGCAAGTCGCCCTCGTGCCGACGCGTGGCGCTCTTGCGCTCTAGCGCAAGCGCTCGAGCGCAAGTCGCCCACGTGCCGACACGTGGCGCGCTTGCGCCCAAGCGCTCAGCGTCTGAGTGCAAAGAGCCCACGTGCCGACATGTGGCGCGTTGCGCTCCAGCACTCTGCGCTCGAGCGCAAAGCTCCCACGTGCCGACACGTGGCGCGCTTGCGCCCAAGCGCTCAGCGTCTGAGCGCAAAGCGCCCACGTGCCGACACGTGGCGCGTTGCGCTCCAGCACTCTGCGCTCGAGCGCAAAGCGCCCACGTGCCGACACGTGGCGCGCTTGCGCTCAAGCGCCTAGGCGCTGGCCCCACGCATCCTTTGGATGTCTTTTTCCCCTTTATTTATATATGCATGTATATATATACATATGTATACAAATATACACATACACATACTCCACGACACTGCCGCTGTTAGAAAAAAATTTCTAACGGGGCGCTGCCCCGCACCCCGCAAGGAGGCTGCTATCCCACTTGACCCCCAGCCCGCTATCCGGGTAGCGGGACCCCCATAAAAACTCTGCGTGGCTCCCGACATATTCAAACCCCCCTCCAAAACAACAACACACGTACACTGCACATTGAGTTCGCATGACCAGTTTGACCCGTCAATCAGAGGTTCCCTCGCCCCAAAGGCGGGGGGTAATTAACGGCAGCTTAGTTCGCGGCTGCCGGAGATTCGGATCCCCACAATCATTAAACCCCGGCCTACCCTAGGCAGGGGGAATCTGTAGTAGGCCTGACAAGCGCGCGCATATTCCCATCTCAATGGGGTGACGAAAAACACCCTACAGATTCTGGCACGCCCGGTGGGACCAATCTCTCCTCCCATATTTCGGGTTAAACGTTCATGCGAACTCAATCAATACACATATCGATTGCCTATACTGAAATGTTTTTTTTTTCCATGCAGCAATCAACCTTCGACGACAATGTCTCCCCAGACGAAGTCAGCTTCCAACGTGACCCCGATTCCATACGTGGTCAAGATCAACGCTCGTGTGGTTCTCCCCGCAAGCCTCAGTCGACAGTTGGAGGAACCGCCCCGCCAGTTTGGCTCCGTCATCATCTACCCTGCCGGAAGCGCTCATCTGGCGGAGATCCCGGCGGAACAGGTGGCCAAGCCGGTCTTAAGTGGTAAGAGGCCAAATGTCGTGATCGCCAAGGCACCACAACTGAAACTTAAGACGGTATCTGAACGATTCTCTGGTGCTCCAGCGGGGGGCAAGAACTTCGGTACAAAGGGCAACATCAAAAGTTACGGACGAGCTCAGGCGATAACTCCAACAAATGCACAATCGAGCGTATCTCCAAGGCCCTCCATCGCCCGGTCTGCGGCGTCTTCCCAAAAAGCCAAAGTCTGCCAGGTGCTTAGAACAGAAAGGTTAAGGCAGAAGCGGCTCAGGTATCGAGCCAACAAGAGGGCCAAGGCTTCGGCCAAATGGAATCGTGTGAAGTTCCAAGTGCAGGGTTGCCCCGCGACGACGGCTGAGTCGGACGTAAGAATCAGCAATTCCTTCGAGCCTCTGAAGTGGTTTCAGAAAAATGCCATGACCGCCAGAATCAAGAAAACAGCGGTCCGAACCGTGCCACAAAGAGACGTGTCCCGGCCCCAACAGAAAAAGTATGACATTGTCTCTTCAAGAGTCTATCAAGCACTCTGTGCCGCACGAAAGCAGCGGGGCAAACCCAGAAAAGAAGCGCCAGCACCATTCAAGAACCTGGTTAGGCCAGCCGCCTTCAATCGACTACCTGCTACCGAAGCAAGGGGGTCAAGACAGCGATCCGTGAAATCAGCCGCCAATGATAGAAAGATGGCCGGATATATCATCCATACGGTCTATATGGCAGGCGGGCGCCCTAGCGATAACCTTTGCAGCAAAAGCAAGGATGTGGCCACCACATCCCAAGCCCAATCTAGCCTGAATGTGGTTGCCGCCGCCCAAGAACAGCCGCCCCCGCTGGATGAAGAAAACCCTCTCGATGAGGATGATAGGCAGATAGACCCCTCGGTCCATGTGGAGTCAAGCTCGGACAGCGAGGAAGAGCCGACTTTCCGCCCCAGGGCTGCGGAGCAAGAGCTGCTTCAAGAGCTTCGAAAACAGCTCAGGAGCAAAGATAAAGAGATGGCCAAGCTCTATTCGAAAATTGACGACTTAACGAACGTAGTGATGCAGCTTACGGCTCAAATTGCTCGAGCGCCTCCCAATCAGGCACAAGTCGCTACTAATCAGCCGGGTGATGACAATCCGAGGCAGCCAATGCCTGTTCCTTTGGGACCAAGAATGGTTGAGCCGAATGAAAGCCGGCCACATTCCGCTTCTGGGGACGCCTTGGCCCCAGATAGCACTATCCCGCTAACACAGGATCGGATAATGGATTTAGTCACTGGCAAGGTTAAAACACTGGTGGCCGAAGCTGAAGCTCAGAAAGAAATCGGCAGTAGTGGGCGGCCATATCCCGCGCAGTACGATCTGATTGAGTTCCCAAGTGGCTACGTCATTCCTAAGTTCGGAAGATTTGATGGAACGGGGAATGCAAACCAGCACGTCGCCCACTTCAAAGCATCGTGCGGAAATACAGGGGGCAATGACGCGCTCCTTCTTCGTCAGTTCGTCAACAGCCTGACCGGCGTCGCCTTCGACTGGTATGCGAGTATACCGGACGGGTCCGTCATTACCTTTGCCCAAATGGAGTCCCTGTTTCGTCAAAGGTTCATGAGTGTCAGTGATAAAATCTCCATTGCCGACCTTGTGAGGACCAAGCCGGGGAAGAATGAAAGCAACACCGACTTTATCGCCCGATGGCGTAATCTCACAGTCAAGTACGAACCGCCGCTGGAGCAGGACCAGTCCGTCACCCTTCTCATTGGAAACCTCAGCAATTGGATGGTCCCATTCTTGTGTACAGCGGGCCTCAAGACATTTCAGGAGCTAACCAAGAAAGTCCAAATGCTGGAACGCTCGAAGCAAGAGTCCCCGCCGGACTCTCAGAGAGACAAAACCTGGAAAAGCAAGCGGGACGACAACCGTAGAAGCGGGAGTTCCAGCAGTACCAATGTCTTCAATACCTCAGACAATGAAGAAAAGCGAAGGGTGGCCGAATCCAAAACTAACCGGTCTCGAAAGCCATTGCTGGGAGGAGATGAGCCTTCCCTAGAGGAGAAAAAGAACAAGGTTTACTCTTTCAGAAGGGACAAGGTCCGCAAGATATTTAAAGATGCCTTGAACAATGGCCTACAATTGCCGGAGTCGAAAAGACCCCAAGAAGCAAAAATGACCGACAATCCTCTGTATTGCCCGTACCACCGAGTAGTGAGCCATGCGATCGAGGATTGCTATATCTTTAAAGACTGGGTCGAGAAGCAGTACAAGGCTGGAGAGATCGAGCTGTCCAAAAGTGTGTTGGTGAACAATCAAGTTGCAACCACCAACTTTATACAGACAGAAGTTGAAGCCTTCTGGGAGCAGACAGCCGAACCCGCTGCCCCAAGAAATGAAACGGAATCATCGCGGCCTCCGTGGAGTACGCACATATCTAATAAGACGAAGAAGATGATAAAGCTACTTCGGAAAGAACCCAGGACGGAATGGGAAGGGCAGAAGAGGCCTACCAGTCCAGCTGCCAATGCGACTCCATCAGGCTCAAAATCCAAGAAGCTCAAGAAGAAGAAAAGTGCAGCTCGGCGCGAAAAAGAGTCTGCAGGGAGATCGACCATTCAAAAATATATCGATTCCCTCGAAGAATATGAACAAAAGGAAAGAACATTGATTCAATTGAAGGAGTTCTTCCCTGTACAAGCGGCTGAAATTCTGAAGGAGTTAGAAGAAGACTCCAATGAAAAGATCCCAGTAGTGACCTGCTACGCCATCCATCTTGGCAGCGACTCCGAGGATGAGCTCTGTTTTCCCGAAGAGGACGAAGAGCTCGCCACAACGGCCAATCAAATCCAGCTCAGAAGCGGCAGGGCTCTACCGCCAAATCAGGGCAATGCCCCAAAAGGGAAGGAAAAACAAGTCGCTAATGAAGAAGATGGCAGAGAACCGGCTGATGAAAACATAAGTCCTTCCTTGGTGGACTATAATGTCTTGGCGCATCTCCGGAAGCTTCCGTCTCTCCTGAGCATCTACGACGCCTTGGTCCTATCTAAGGAGCTTAGAGATGTTCTCATCCACGCTCTACAAAACCCCGAGCGGTATCAGGCTCACTTTGCGGAAATTAATATGAAAGAAGCCCAGCACGCTTTGCATGCCGCCGCAGTCACATTTAAGGATGAAGACTTGCTACTGGGAACAGCTGAGCATAATCGGCCGCTTTACGTGACCGGGTACAGCGACGGAGATCGAATTAATCGCATATTGATTGATCCGGGGTCCTCAGTGAACATCATGAACTTGCGAACTCTGAAGAGTTTGTCAATGGACGTCCGACACCTGTCAAGGGAAAGGATTGTCATTCAAGGCTTCAACCAAAATTGCCAGCAAGTTCTGGGGTCTATAGCTTTGCCAATCAAATTTGGGGATCTGCAAACTGAAGCTAAGATATACGTGATCGACGCCGACACATCTTATAAGATTCTCTTAGGGCGGCCGTGGCTCCACGATTACGGCATCATTCCGTCAACTCTCCATCAATGCATGAAGTATACTAAAAATGGCGAAGAAAGACGCATTGACGGAGACATCCAGCCGTTCGGTGTGCATGAAGTCCGATATGAAGATTCTCGGTACTTTATGAACCACCAAAATGCTAAGCCACAACTGACTGAGGATAGACCGGCCCCAAGACTCAAAAGCAAATCTGCGCCGCCTGTCACTTTCAAAAGAAAAAATACCCAAGTGCGCCCGCATTTCGGCAGCGACACTGATGAGTCCGACTCTGGAAGCCCGTCCTTCCGTAAAACTCGCCCTCATCTTGGCAGTGACACTGAAGAGTCAGAAGAAGAGGACCTGCCGTGCAACAGCTGTGCAGATCGGCCCCCCATGCAGCAAGCGAAACTACGAGAGACCTTCAAAGTCGCAGAAGGGTCTCTGGCCATCACAAGGGTGCCGGAATGGATGTGCAAAGAGCTCGACGCATTGTCAGTCTCTACCATGGACCAGCTGAAAACTTTCTACGTGCCCGGGAGGAAAAATGGACAGAAGGTCATCCTGTTTTACAGGTCAAACCCCGTTGTGCACCCGGACGATCTTTCTGTCGCGTGCCTTCCCTATGAGAGAGGCATAAGAGCCGTCCTCAATCCCAGATACTATGCACCCGAGATGCGGGAATACTTTAAGAAGTGCGGATGCCGGTTATATCAAACGGAGTCCGAAGCAAAGTTTTACGAAGGGCTATGGTATCCGCCCCAGGTCCGAGCACTCATCGATGGACGAATTCCAGATAGACGGGGCATAGGCTACATTCAACCAGATTCCAAAGCGTGCCACATGATCCATGTTGGTGAGGCCAGCGAAAGATCAAATGATGACGATGAGGTAGCCGAGCCAGAAGAAGCTCCTCAAGAGCTCGAAGATGGAGGACAAGCAACCTTTGACGAGCTAACCGAGATTGACTTAGGAACGCCCGATAATCCAAGGCCGACCTATATCAGCTCGCTCTTGTCAGAGGAAATGAAAGCGCGGATAATTGCCCTGCTGCATGAGTTCGTCGACTGCTTCGCGTGGACATACAAAGAAATGCCTGGCCTTTCCCCTGAGGTAGCCGTGCATAAGCTGGCTATATCTCCTGATGCTAAGCCAGTCAAACAAGCTCATCGAAGAATGAGAAGGGAGTTGGAAGAAAAGGTCATCGAGGAAACCAAGAAACTCATCGATGCCGGCTTCATTAGGGAAGAGAAATATGCAGATTGGATCGCATGCATAGTCCCAGTGAAGAAGAAAAATGGGCAGATCCGAGTTTGTGTCGATTTCAGGGACCTCAACAAGGCATGTCCTAAAGACGACTTCCCGCTACCGGTCATGGAAATGATGGTCGATGACACCTCAAATTATGAACTGTTCACCTTTATGGATGGATCGTCTGGATATAATCAGATCAAGATGTCGCCTGAGGATGAGAAGCACACATCATTTCGAACCCCGATCGGAATATATTGCTACAAGGTAATGCCATTCGGACTGAAGAACGCAGGTGCTACATATCAAAGGGCAATTACTAATATCTTTGATGACCTAATCCAAAAAGTCGTCGAATGCTATGTTGATGATCTGGTCGTCAAGACTAAAGCCAAGGCCGATCATATCCAAGATCTCAGGACCGTTCTCACCAGACTGAGGGAATACGATCTGAAGATGAATCCTCTGAAGTGCGCTTTTGGCGTGTCATCGGGAAGATTCCTGGGCTTCATAGTCCGACATCGAGGGATCGAAGTTGACCCATCAAAGATAAAGGCCATCATAGAGATGCCCCCTCCGAAGAGTTTGACGCAGCTAAGATCTTTTCAAGGCAAGCTTGCTTATATACGGAGGTTTATCTCAAATTTATCGGGGAGATGTAGGCCCTTCTCAAAGCTCATGAAGAAAGGAGCTCCTTTTATCTGGGATGCCGAATGTCAAGCAGCGTTCGAAAGCATCAAACAATACTTGTTGCACCCTCCAGTGCTGGCCGCTCCCATTCCAAATAAACCGCTGATTCTCTACACTGCCGCGCTGGACGAGTCACTCGGTGCGCTCCTTGCCCAGAATAACGAGGAAGGAAAAGAAAATGCCTTCTACTACCTCAGTCGAACTCTAGTCGGGATGGAACACAACTACTCCCCAATCGAAAAGCAATGCCTGGCTCTGATATTTGCTGTGAAGAAGCTGAGGCACTATCTGCTCGCTCATCGGGTTATGCTGATCTCCAAGGTCGATCCGCTCAAACACTTGATGACCAGAGCGAGCCTAGCCGGCAGAATGGCAAGATGGGCTATTATGCTACTTGAGTTTGACATAGTTTACACTCCTCAAAAAGCAGTAAAAGGGCAAGCTCTTGCAGACTTTCTCGCTGCTCATCCCATACCAGAAGGGTCGCCGCTAAATTGTGAGTTACCCGATGAACAAGTGCTGCACCTCGAGGAAGATGAGCCATGTTGGGAGCTCTACTTCGATGGAGCCTCGTCAATAAGGACCTCCAGTAAATCAAGAGTCCCGGAGATAAAAGCAGGGATAGGATTGGTGTTCATCACACCATCAATGGGAACCCTACGGCGTTCTTTTGCTCTCACCGAGCCTCGGACAAACAATGAAGCTGAGTATGAAGCTCTGATAGCTGGTTTGGAGCTCGCCATAGAAATGGAAATCCGTCGGCTACGAGTTTACGGTGACTCCCAGCTCATCGTCAACCAAGTAAGCGGCGATTATAAGATATACAAACCCGAATTAGCTCAGTACAAAGGCCGAGTCGTGGAACTTATGAAATGGTTCACTCATATTGAACTAACAAGAGTCCCTAGAGCGTTGAACGGAAAAGCCGACATACTCGCTCGCCTAGCCAAGGAGCTGGCTGATCCTGACATGGACGAAATTCTGATCACAGTCAGGGGCCGACAAATTCTACCCCCAGTCTCTCTACGAGAAGAGGAAAGCACGGAACAGAAGAGCAGTCCCGCCGAAGAAGCTTCAACCATCCAAGACGAGCCCGATTGGAGAGAACCCTTCATAGAGTACCTCCGATATGACAAGCTGCCCGAAGAAAAATCTGCGAGGATTCAGCTGAAGAAAAGAGCTCTCCGATACGTGTTTGTAAATGACACGTTATACCGCAGGTCATATGACCAACTCTGGCTCAGGTGTCTGTCATTGGCCGAAGCCCAAAAGGTCATGAAAGATGTCCACTCGGGCTTTTGCGGTGCTCACCAATCTGGTCCCAAGATGCGACTTCAAATCATACGGCTTGGGTATTACTGGCCCACCATGATACGGGATTGCGGAGAGCATGCAAAGAAATGTTATATTTGCCAAATTCACGGTGATTTTATTCACAAACATCCCAATCCATTGCATCCTACGGTGGCGTCGTAGCCCTTCGAAGTCTGGGGCACCGACATTGTTGGCCCAATTGATCCTCCATCATCCAAAGGCCACCGGTTCATACTGGCCGCAACTGACTACTTCTCCAGATGGGCTGAAGCTGTCCCGCTAAAAGAAGTCAAGACAAAAGATATTCTGACATTCTTCCAGCATAATATTCTATACCGCTTCGGTACACCAAGAAGAATCATTTCCGACAACGGGCCTTCTTTCAAGAGCTTCAACGTCTCAAGGTTCGCTACTCAGCACAAGATAGACTGGAGATATTCCTCTATCTATAATCCAAGAGCCAATGGGCTCGCCGAAGCCTTCAATAAGACTCTATGCAAGCTCCTGAGGAAAAATGCTTCAGCCAACAAGAGAGACTGGAATCTCAAGCTTCACGAGGCATTGTGGGCATATCGTACCACGCACCGTACTCCCACTCAGTCCACTCCATACTCATTGCTCTTCGGAGTGGAGGCGGTCCTCCCCCTCGAAGTTGAAGTTCCGAGCTTAAGAATGGCCGTCTAACATGAGTTGACGGAGGAAGAAAACGTACTCCTTCGACTTGAAGAGCTCGACGCGCTCGAAGAAAAGAGGCTCGCGGTGCAGCAAAACCTGGAGCTATACCGAGCCCAAATGTTATGGGCCTATAACAAGATAACACGTCTCCGCGCTTTCAAGAAAGGTGAATTGGTATTGGTCCTTAAAAGACCGATCATCCCCAATCGACATGCCAAGGGAAAATTCGAGCCAAACTGGGAAGGACCATACGTCATTGAGAAAGTGTTCGACGGAGGATCCTACCAACTAATAAGTGCCGAGGGAGAAAGGCCCATGCCACCCATCAATGGCCGATATCTCAAGAAATACTATACGTGAGTGCTCTAAGTCACAGGCGAATTGAGCACATCAGCCCTACGGTCTGGATCATACATCCTGCAAAACCGTATACAATCCACGGGCATAAATGACCACTATCTCTCCCAAATCCTGCCGGTGAGACTACTTTTAAAGTCCCACCAGCGGCAAAAAAAAAAGAGAAAAAAAATAAAAGAAATAAAAAAATAAACGGTATGTCCACAAGCAAAACGGGCACGGATGAAAACCCGAAAGGGCTCCGTGAGTAAAAACAGCAGGACTACCGGCGAGTCTGTGAAAACCCGAAAGGGCGCAAATTCATGAAAAGAGATGAAATACACTCGCAAAGTCCTCTCGACCTTGTGAGGAGAAAACTCCTGCGTGAGATCCTTACGACTCACAAAGGAGCAACACACTTAGGAATCCTCACGATTCCTAAGGAGAAAATACACCTGCGGGATCCTTACGACTCGTAGGGAGAAAATGCTTTTATGGGACCCTCACGGCCCATAAAATTGAAAAGCCTTAGGTGATAGGGACCCAAACCTATCTCCTAAGCCATCGTTCCCCAACGGGCAATGGCAAATGATGAGTCGCTCCTGGCATTTCGCTTCAGTGTTAGCGGTGCTGATGCCGACCAAAAACCCAAATCCCAAGTCCTCCCAAGGCAAATGATGAGTTGCTCCTGGCATTATTCCAGTGCAGCAATGCTGATGCCAAACAAGATCCAAATTCCAAGTCCCCAAACGGCGAATGATGAGTCGCTCCTGGTATCATATTCCAGTGTAGCGATGCAGACGCCGACCAAATTCCAAATCCCATACCCCAACGGCGAATGATGAGTCGCTCCTGGTATCACATTCCAGTGCAGCGATGCAGACGCCAACAAAGCCCTGAAATTTTTCCAGCCCTACGGTCTGGATCATACATCCTGCAAAACCGTATACAATCCATGGGCGTAAAACAATCCCGATCTCTCCAAAATCAAAAAAAAAGAGAAAAAGAAGAAAATAAAATAAAAATAAAAATAACGGTATGTCCACAAGCAAAATGGGCACGGATGAAAACCCGAAAGGGCTCCGTGAGTAAAAACAGCGGGACTGCCGGCGAGTTTGTGAAAACCCGAAAGGGCGCAAACTCGTAAAAAAAGAAAAAGAAATGAAATGCACCCGTAAAGTCCTCTCGACTTTGTGAGGAGAAAATTCCAGCGTGAGATCCCCACGACTCACCAAGGAGCAACACACTTAGGAGTCCCCACGACTCTTAAGGAGAAAACACACCTACGAGATCCTTTCGACTCATAGGGAGAAAATGCTTTTATGGGACCCTTACGACCCATAAAATTGAAAATTCTTGGGTGATAGGGATCTAAACCTGCCTCCTAAGACATCAATTCCCAAATCCTCTCGGGGCAAATGATGAGTTGCTCCTGGCATTATTCCAGTGCAGCAATGCAGATGCCAAACAAAAACCAAAATCCTCTCAATGACAGATGATGATTCGCTCCTGGTACCATATTCCAGTATAGCGATGCTGATGTCAACCCAAATCAAAATCAACAAGTCAACTTCCACTCTGACACCGCAGAAAGCGGAGCGAGTCAGAATCCAATCTCGACATCGTAAGAAGCGGGGCAAGTCAAGTCTACCCCTGACACTGCAAGAAGCAAAGCAAGTCAAATCAAGCACCGACCGTCCAAGTCGCAAACAGGGCAGAATCGACTGTCCAAGTCGCTAAAATGGCAGCATCGACCGTCCAAGTCGCAAAAAGGGCAGCATCGACCGTCCACGTCGCTAAAATGGCAGCACCGACCGTCCATGTCGCAAAAAGGGCAGAACCGACCGTCCAAGTCGCTAAATTGGCAGCACCGACCGTCCACGTCGCTAAAATGGCAGCATCGATCGTCCAAGTCGCAAAAAGGGCAGCATCGACCGTCCACGTCGCTAAAATGGCAGCACCGACCGTCCATGTCGCAAAAAGGGCAGAACCGACCGTCCAAATCGCTAAAATGGCAGCATCGACCGTCCACGTCGCTAAAATGGCAGCATCGACCGTCCACGTCGCTAAAATGGCAGAACCGACCGTCCACATCGCTAAAATGGCAGCATCGACCGTCCAAGTCGCAAAAAAGGCAGCATCGACCGTCCAAGTCGCAAAAAGGGCAGCATCGACCGTCCAAGTCGCAAAAAGGGCAGCATTGACCGTCCATGTCGTAAAAAGGGCAGCACAGGATTCCTACAAAGCGGGAACTGGATCACTCCGGGCCAAGGAAACGTCTATCACGGACACTCCATCTCGGAGTCATGTCAAGCAACGACCGTCCATGTCGTAAAAAGGGCAGTGCCAGTTTCCCAAAAAGCGGGAACCAAATCAGGTCGCCTCCAAGTAAAAGAAGATCCATCAATTTCATGCACACGACCCACATATGTGGTGTGCATTTATTGATAGCGGGCAATTTGTTGGGGTAAAAATTTACACCCCGGTTGACCAAGTCAAAATCAAAGTCAACCCCAAAACAAGTGGGCCCAAGCCCAGATCCAGTGGGCCCATGCCCGGGTCGAGCCAGAATATGAAGCGGCCGGCCTCCCCCCATGCCAAGATAAAAATTTTGTAATAAATAATTTTGTTGCATTTCTTTTATTTTATTTTATGGATAAATGTAAGAAAAATAGGCATAAAGCCAAATTTTTGTAAAGCCCATGGCTTATGTGCAAAAAGAAATGGCACATGAGCCATAGGATAGGCAAAATGCCATTTTTTGAAGCCCAAGGGGCTATGTGTAAAGTGTATAGCCTATAAAGGCAAAGATAATGAAATATCTCAACAACTTTTTCTCTCTCCAAAAAAAGTTTGAGATCTGAGATCTTTCTTCCTCCTTCAAGGTTCCAAAACCTTCTTCTTTCTTTTGAATAAAATCAAGAGTTTTACTCTTCCTTTTTCAAAACTAAATAGTTTTCCACCAAAAAACCCATTAAGGGGAACTCAGATCTTCCATTAGATCTCAAAAAGAAGAGATTTTTAAAAAATCCCACAGCTCTTGATCTTCAAGATCCAGCTAACAGAGGAGGAAGAAGAAGAACATCTTTCACTAAACCCCCCCAAAAAAGAAGAAAAACACACTCAGGAGTCCAACTCCTCTCTGATTTCTCTTCTGAGAAATTTTTTCAGGCTAAAAGCCTTTTTTTTCTCGCCGGCGCTCAAGCGCAGAGCGCCCGCGTGCCAACACGTGGTGCGCTTGCGCTCAAGAGCAGAGCGCCCGCGTGCCGACACGTGGCGCGCTTGCGCTCAAGCTCAAGTCGCCCCCATGCCGACACGTGGCGCTCTTGCGCTCCAGCGCAAGTCGCCTCCGTGCCGACACGTGGCGCTCTTGCGCTCCAGCGCAAGCGCTCGAGCGCAAGTCGCCCTCGTGCCGACGCGTGGCGCTCTTGCTCTCAAGCGCAAGTCGCCCACGTGGCACGCTTGCGCCCAAGCGCTCAGCGTCTGAGCGCAAAGCACCCACGTGCCGACACGTGGCGCGTTTCGCTCCAGCACTCTGCGCTCGAGCGCAAAGTGCCCACGTGCCGACACGTGGCGCGCTTGCGCCCAAGCGCTCAGCGTCTGAGCGCAAAGCGCCCACGTTCCGACACGTGGCGCGTTGCTCTCCAGCACTCTGCGCTCGAGCGCAAAGCGCCCACGTGCCGACACGTGGCGCGCTTGCGCTCAAGCGCCTAGGCGCTGGCCCCACGCATCCTTTGGATGTCTTTTTCCCCTTTATTTATATATCCATGTATATATATACATATGTATACAAATATACACATACACATACTCCACGACACTGCCGCTGTTAGAAAAAAAATTCTAACGGGGCGCTGCCCCGCACCCCGCAAGGGGGCTGCTATCCCACTTGACCCCCAGCCCGCTATCCGGGTAGCGGGACCCCCGTAAAAACTCTGCGTGGCTCCCGACATATTCAAACCCCCCTCCAAAACAACAACACACGTACACTGCACATTGAGTTCGAATGACCAGTTTGACCCGTCAATCAGAGGTTCCCTCGCCCCAAAGGCGGGGGGTAATTAACGGCAGCTTAGTTCGCGGCTGCCGGAGATTCGGATCCCCACAATCATTAAACCCCGGCCTACCCAAGGTAGGGGGAATCTGTAGTACGCCTGGCAAGCGCGCGCGTATTCCCATCTCAATGGGGTGACAAAAAACACCCTACAGCTGCTGGTGAACGAAAGATCGCGTCCAAACTAAATGGTCTGATGCTGAATCATGTGAGAAAGGCCATGAAGGTAATTGTAAAGTATCGACACAAGGAATACGGGGTGAATACTCAATAATCTGGGCGGAAGTGCCAAATTAAAGGTAACGGAACTAACTCGCTCTAAGGATCTCAAAAGGACCTACAATTCTGTAATAAACTTCCCAAAACTCAACACGTCATTTATCGAAAAATCCGTAAGAATACATGATCTCCCACCGCGAACTCAAGTCTGCGACCACCACGGTCGGCATAAGACTTCTGTTTGCACTAAGCTGTTCTCATCCTGACCTGAACTAACTGGATCATCTCCGAAGTCTCTAGACTAGTTGGGGTCCCAAAATCCTACTTACGCAGAGTCAGAAGAACAGACTGGTGATCGACACGACCTAACAACTAAACCTAAAGGTTGCCAATTGGAGTGCCTCCTGATAACTGCTATCGAAGGAGAACCCTAACAATGGCAAGTGACGATCCCAACTGCCGACAACAATTAGTACGCATGCACAAGCACATCTTTCAGAGTATGTATAGACCGCTCTCACAGCCTCGTCCTATGGATGGAAAAGCGGAGCTAAAGCTCAACCAGTACCCAAGGCTTCCTGAAGCTCCTGCCCAAGACGGCAAGCGAAAAGGGTGCCTCAATTGGATACACGCGTGAAGGAACTCTGTGCAACGCACAAACTTAACAAAGAACAACTGAGCAAACTGAGTATAACCGGACAACAAGCACCAAATGGAGTCACACCCTGTCTAGTCCTGGGTAGACACCATAACAAAATTCATGGAGGTCTGCTCCCATTCACACTCCGGAACGGTTAAAGGTTGCAATTCTCCAGCCGGTCTCAGATGCTCAACCTTAGCTCACAATAAGACGGACACCTAGAAACGAAATCTGAAACTTCACTCTTCATCCCTGCCCACCCGTAACTATCTCACAAGTCACGTCAAATGTTGGTGGAATTTGAATGAACACAGAAAGCTGACTGATGTGCCTGCTCTAGGATTTCGCGTCTCTGCCCAATAGTATCAGGTACACAAACGCGTCCCTAAACTTAGCACACCCTTGTCACAAATTAAGGACTCCGAATCTTTACCCAGCTGAGTATGCTCCAGAATTTCTGACAACCGAGCATCGGCGGGCAGTGCCTCACGAAAGCGATTAAGAAAAAGTGGTCGGGCGCGGACATGAGCAAGCTATCCCCTCAGTAGAGGCAAACTTAAGCTGTACTCAACGATCGCACAAGGACTGTAAATCTGCAGAAAACTCTCTCAACAATCAAAACCCGCTGCAGGAAGATGTACATTAAGCTCTGGTGGTCCGTGAAAATCTGACACGACTCTCCGAACGAGTAGTGTTTCCAAATCTCCAACGCAAGACCACCGCGGCCATCTCCAGATCATGAGTGGGATATCCTGCTAGTACTTATTCCAAATGTAAAGAAGCAAAAGCGATAACTCTATAATGCCGCATCAACGAAAAATCGAGCCCCACTCGCGAAACATCACAGTTAAACAATAAGGTCGCCCGAACCAGAAAGCAAAGAAAGAGCTGATGCAGTTGTTAACCGGGTCTTCAACTACCGAAAACTCCGCACGCATGTCTCAGTCCAAAGAAAGAGGAACCTCCTTTCCGGTCAGTTCAGTCAGCGGTGCAGCACTACACTAGCAATCCTGCATGAAACGGCGGTAAGATCTACTAAGCCCAAAAATATGCAGACCTCCGTCCCATACACAAGTCTGGGCCAAAGCTGTACGGCCTCGATCTTCCTCGGAACCATACGATAACCGTCTCCCATAACTACAAGACCTAGGAGTCAACACAATCAAGCCTGGAGGAACACTCCGAGAATCTAGCAAACCGCTTGGGCTCTCCCAATGTCTGCAAAACAAATTCTCAAGTGCTACTCCTGTCCCTCACGACACATTGAATAGACCAGAATGTCGTCAATAACACAACAATAACTGGTCGAGGAATGGCCTGTAGAAATCTAGTTCATCATATCTGCGAATGCTGCTAGGGCATTGGTGAGTCTAATGACGCCACCAAAACACACAATACTGGTAGCACGCACAAGGCAGTCTTCGGAATGTCATCACTCCAAACCCGCAACAATGATGACTTGATCCCAAACAAACTTAGAAAATGTCTCACACTCTGGAGCTGATCGAAGAAATCGTCAATGCGAGGTAAAGGATACCTATCCGTACCGTAAGCCGGTTCAATTGACGATCAATCAATACAAAACCTCAAACTGCCATCTCTCTCATTGACGAACAGAAATAGGAGCTCTCCAATGCGAACACTCAGACGCACAAGCCCCCCAACAAACAACTCTGCAGCTGATCCTTAAGCTCCCTAAGCTTCGCCGGCTCATCGGGAACAACGTCGGGAAAACCCTCGCACGAAGGAACCCGGTCCAACAAACCCACTGTGGCTCCGGTATCACGAATGAACGCAAAGAATCCTCGACATCCTTTCCTCAAAAGCCGACTAGCGAAAAAGGCTGAATTCAAGCTGTGAGAGGCGGCACCACTGTCCTCCCGCACAATAAGAACTGACTTGCCGGGAAAAACAAACCTGACTATTTTCTCGCGGTAGTCCACATACGCTTAGCACGTAGCTAACCAGTCCGTGCCCAGGAGAACGTCAAATCCAACTTCTCTAGAAGGATTAAAATGATGGACGAATCTCTATCTCCTATCCGATTGGCACATGACTGAAATACGTGTCGCGCAACAAAAGTATCGCTGACAGAAATTAACACAACAAACGACTAATCTACCTAACATGACTCCCGTCCCAACCACGGCACAAAGTGTGTAAATCAAACAAGTACATCAACAGAACATACGAATTAAGAATACATGAAAACTCTGCATTGGACGCCCGCACGTCCTGATGAGTGGAAGCAAACTCTCGTGTCTGCCCCCTACCCGCAACTGGCTGAACTCCTCCTCTGCCAACCTGTCCCCTCTGAGCGAACCCTCCGCGACCACGACCTCTCTGAATATGACCCTGACGCGGTGTTAGGGAACAACTACTGATGTGGTGATGAAGATCCCCGCACCGATAGCATCCCCTCCATTGCTGTCGACCCTCATGGAAATACGAGCTAAATGGCTGACCTCGTCCTAAACCTCTGCTACTCCCGCGACGGTCACGAAATCTGTCACGGCGGCTGAACCTCTGTCTCGGGGCTGACACACCTGCACGAGTCCTCCTCTGCTCCGGAACCCCCAAAGTCTCTGGAGGGCATGCCTCGTCAACTGGGGCTGCATCCACTGGTGCCATGTATGTGACGGAATGCTGCATGCTGATCGCAAGGAACAACTGGGTAGCAGGGGTGACAAGCTCCTATCGCTGCGCTCGAACGGCCTCAACCAATGAACTCATCGTCTGGCGCATGTTCTGTATCTCTGCCACAAGCCTAGCGATACTATCTGTCGAAGGCGGATCCATCTGCTCCTGTGCAACGAGCGTGCCATCCCGGTCAGTCCTCGTCCTACTTGAGTCAATCCTGACTTCGGCCCTCGCTGCATCGCTCCGAGTCCTCATAGTCATCGGCGGCAAGGCTATAAATGGAAATAAGATTCGATAAGAACATGGAAATCGAATCACAAAGATATGAATCATCAAGGAAGGAATTTCAAGCAATTTTGTACTTAGGTCACTTTAGGTAGAGTACCGCATCGTGAGTATGCCGCGGACATACACACAGTACGTTACTCTGCTTTAAGCTATCTACTCCATCATACCAAGGTCATCCTACACTCCGAAAGGTAAAACCTAGCGCTCTGATACCAACTTTGTCACGACCCGAAATTTGGCACGTGACGGCCCTTAAACTACGCAACGTTTACAGGCGTAACACAATTTAAGTAAGCCGAAAACCCAGCAATCTAAACCATCAAAGTAGTAAGAAGTAATAGCATTTTCAAAACCTTTGAAATCTCAACCCAAATTCTTTAAAAGTCCAACTTTATTTCCTTTAAAATTTTGACAGCACCCCCTTTGTAAAAACTAACCCCAAAAATGGGTACAACAAAGATAAAAAAAAGTATCCCCAAACGGGAGCAAATACACGCCCAAAGGCGAAAAACAACAACCACAACAGATATACGACGCCGTAGCGAAGAAATAAAAGACGATAAAAGAAAACTCTATAAAAGATCTCCAAGTCACAGAATAATATACAATATCGTCCTCACATCAAATCTCTAAGTCAAACATGAAGTAGTAGATGGAGAGTACATGGATACAACGAATATACAATACAATAAAAAAAACGGATAACCACAAAACCCACCTAAGCAAAACTGCACACTATGAGCTGAAGCGGCATCCGCAGCAAAAGATGATGAGATAGATGAATAGCCTGCCTCGACTACTCTGGGGAACAACCTGCAAAACACTGTGGCACAACAGGGGTGAGTTGCCAACTCGTGAATAGTAAATAACATATGCAGGTAATCGCAAGTATGCACGTACAGCGCGAATCTAACATGTGCAACTTGTAAGTCCACATTACCTCTCCCGGTGCTTATGGGCTTGCGGATGATGAAAAACAATTTTTCTAGAGGTGGTAACATGGACTCAAAATACGGATCTTTGTTAAACAACTATCTAACAATCCTAACAAGAGTTTTACCTACTCGGTTAGGTGGTTATACCTTAACTTGAACTCCTTCGTCTTCAACTCCTTGCGGTGGTCGGATCGGCCTCACCTCGTCGTCTCCTTGCGCCGAAGATGGATCCACCTGAAAGCTTCTACCTTTGGCTTCTCTTCAAACTAGAAGAAACTAGAACACTTGGTTTGCTAAACCTTGTGAACTAGGATGAGTAGAGAAGTGATATGGGTTTTCTTTTATCTCTAAGGCAATGTTTCTCAACTCATGAGAAGGAGTTGCCTTGAGCTAGAGAGAGAGCAAGAGGAAGAGCAAGAGAGCTTGAGGATGAGAGAGCTCAAGAGAGAGAAAGCAAATGAAAGAACGAGCAAGATTTTTTGCTCCCATGCTCTCATAATCCAAAATCATGATAACTCATAATAGTAATTGAGTATTATGTGATGGTTCAAGTCAAATGGCCATATCATTTCATGCACTCATTTTGCAAAAAGAAACAAGCAAGCAAAAGTCTTTGCCATGAAATGATAGCCATTGTAATGATGATGGTCAACTAGTCCAACCTAGTCAACCGGTCAACAAAGTCAACAAGTCAACAAAGTCAACTCTTCATCTCAACCATGACACAATAATACTTAATTAATATTATCATTAATCATATTTCTTATTCTCATTAGGGTTTTGCAAAATTCAATAGTCAGCAGTCAACAACCCTAATGAAAATCCTCTGCCTCTGCCTCTGTCTCTCTCTGTCAACTGTGCATACACACCCACATCCGCGTTCTGAGGAACACGAATGCAAACGAGATAAAACCAATCCCAAAACGTACACTAGGATCTGGCTTAAACCAAAGCCCGCTAGTGTTAACTGTCCGGACACTAAACGTGCACAAGTGCACGGATGTGACCGAACCCTGTCGCAAAACCATGTGACCTGTCGCAAAACCATGCGACCTGTCGCAAAACCATGCGACCTCTACTCTTTTGCCTAAAGGCGAATAGCTTTCTATATGGGACTCTAAAGACTCGACACTACGCTGGCAGTGGGATTAACTACAGACCGCAAGCGGCACTAGCTGTGCGTAACGGTCCCCAGGTAGATGCCGACAAGAAGACGGACGAGGTGAAACCCATCTGAACTCCTACTGAGCCTGAATGTGACAATCTGCGTACAGTCCGGTCTGTTCTTCTGAGAACATCGCATGGCGGGCCTAGGGGGCGGTAAACGTCAGTCCCCTAATAGCGGTACAAGTCGTGTCGGAGTGTAGCCCAGAACACCCTGAGATAACACTGGAAACCTACCAGTATATCTCGCTTGCCCTGGCCAGGGACTTTGTGTAATGGCTCTCCTAGACACAGCGCGATATCAACCCCCAATACCGGGAGAGACGAATCCTGTCTAACTGTCACTGCCTCCAAGTGCTTCGGGACTGCACCCAACTACTACCTGTTTGCACGACTCCTTTGAGCCGTGGTAGGGTAGTAATCAAAGTACAGTGGGAACACACTCGAGGCGAAGTGACAGTGTCAAGTCAGCGGACTAAGCTGTACTCATGTCACCTGGGAACTGAAAACTGACGATAGGTATAGTACCAACCAACAGTTCCCCACGAGTCCTGTCCAGTGTACTCGTAACCTAACGAGCACCCGCATACTATCTCAAGTACGACGTACTGACGGCTGTGGGACAGACCGTCTCCCACACTGGGATGAGAAGCGCATACGCTAGTCTACTACGGAGTATCGATGCCCTGTCTCGATAGTCCTACGACTAGGGACCTGCATAAGGATGTGCTTGTGGATTACCCAGCCCCCACTAGTGTGATTGCCATCACAACGCTGGTAATCAAGCAAAGATCCTAAGGGCTCCACTAATGTGTATAGGTGATATACTAGAATAAACACATGTACACATTGAAGCAGAAACAAACCAAGTAACATACTACTATTTTGACCAAGATTGTATTTACAACTGTGAATATCCCAAGCTTCCATTAAGTAATATACAAACTAGTATGATACAGTAATGGCCTCTAGGGCATATACACTAACAATCTCCCACTTGCACTAAGGCCATGTACTGGCGTATCGAAGACCTATCATCTCGATCAGCCGCTCGAACTGAGTCTGGGCTAAGGCCTTCGTGGGTGGATCAGCAGTGTTATCTTCGGTATTTACTCTCTTCACCTCGATCTCCCGGCGATCTACGATCTCCCTGATCAGGTGGTACCGCCTCAAAATATGCCTGGACTTCTGATAGGACCTGGGTTCCTTCGCTAAAGCTATAGCGCCATTGTTGTCACAATACAGCAGTATTGGATCAACACTGGTAGGAACCACCTGAAGCTCCGTGAGGAACTTCTTCATCCAGAAAGCTTCCTTTGCGGCATCGCAAGCAGCTATGTACTCCGCTTCCATAGTTGAGTCAGCAACGGTTTCCTGCTTGGAACTCTTCCAGCAAACCGCCCCTCCATTGAGGGTAAAGACATAACCCGACATGGACTTGGAGTCATCCTTGTCACTCTGGAAGATAGAGTCAGCAAAGGCCTCGATCTGGAGGTCTTTTCCGCCATACACCAAGAACATCTCCTTAGTCCTTCTCAGGTACTTGAGAATGTTCTTTACCGCTATCCAGTATTTCTCCCCTGGGTCCGACTGATACCGGCTTACAACGCTCAATGTGTATGCTACATCTGGTCTGGTACACAACATCGCATACATAATAGAGCCTACCGCAGATGCGTAGGGTATAGATGACATGCGAGCCCTTTCCAAATCAGTCTTGGGAGACATCTCTTTGGAGAGGGTGATTCCGTGACAAGCCGGTAGATTATCGCGCTTGGAATCTTCCATACTGAATCGTTTCAGTAAGGTGTCGATCTACCTGGACTGTGAAATTCCCAACATCCTTTTAGATCTATCACGATAGATCTGGATCCCCAGAATGTAGTTGGCATCGCCCAGGTCCTTCATGGAGAACCTCTGTGACAAGAATCCTTTGACTGACTGTAACATAGGAATATCATTTCCTATTAGGAGAATGTCATCGACGTACAAGACGAGGAATGCCACATTTCTCCCTACAATCTTACTGTAAATGCATGGTTCATCTGGGTTTTTGATAAAGTCGAATTCTTTGACAGTATCATCAAAGCAGATGTTCCAACTCCGCGATGCCTGCTTCAGTCCATAGATGGACTTGAGCAACTTGCACACTTTACCGCTGCTACCACTCTGAATGAATCCCTCTGGCTGATCCATATAGACGCACTCTTCCAAATATCCATTTAGGAAAGCCGTCTTTACGTCCATCTGCCAGATTTCATAATCGTGGAAGGAAGCAATGGCAAGAAGGACCCGAATGGATTTCAGCATAGCCACTGGAGAAAAGGTTTCGTCATAGTCCAAACCAGGTCTTTGACGAAAACCCTTTGCAACAAGTCTAGCCTTATAGGTCTCAACCTGTCCATCTACACCAATCTTTCTTTTGAAGATCCACTTGCATCCTACGGGTTTTACCCCATCTGGAGCAACGTCCAACATCCATACTTTGTTGGTGTACATGGACTCCATTTCGGTCCGCATTGCATCCAGCCATTTTACCGAGTCACCGCTCTGAATGGCTTGCTGGAAGCTAGTAGGCTCATCATAATTAATAGTGCAATCCTATCTATCCCCGTCTATGAGAAAACCGTAGTATCTCTCGGGCGGATGAGACTGCCTACTACTCCTGCGGAGCGGCGCAGGAATGTCCGGTTCTCCTGAAACTTCTGGTTCATCCAAGCTTTCAGTAACAGCTTGTGGTTCTGGAATTTCTTCTAGTTCTATTGCGCTCCCACTTATCTGATTTTCCAAAAATTCAGTTTCCAAGAAGTGGGCATGCGGAGAAACAAAAACTTTTTGTTCTTCTGCGGTATAGAAAAGATACCCCCTGGAGTTCTTTGGGTATCCCACAAACTTACACAGTACTGAGCGTGCCTCGAGCTTGTCCGCATGCTGCTTCTTTACAAAAGCTGGACATCCCCATGTCTTAAGATACTTAAGACAGGGTTTCTTCCCACTCCATATCTGATATGGGGTGGTAGGCACAGTCTTGGTTGGAGCCTTGTTCAAGAGATATGCAGCTGTTTCTAGTGCATAACGCCAGAAAGATTGCGGTAACTCAGCCTTACTCATCATGGAATGAACCATATCCAATAGGGTTCGATTCCGCCTTTCAGATACACCGTTGTGTTGTGGTGTGTATGGAGGAGTACGCTGAGAGAGAATTCCATTCTCTTTTAAGTAGTCCAGAAACTCGGCACTCAAGTATTCACCACCTCGATCAGATCTCAGTGTCTTTATACTTTTGCCTGTTTGTTTTTCAACTTCATTCTTGTATTCCCGAAATTTCTCAAAGGCCTCGGATTTGTGCTTCATTAAGAAGACATGTCCATACCTAGAGAAATCATCTGTGAAAGTAATGAAGTATGAATAACCACTTCACGCATGAGTAGACATTGGACCACACACATCACTGTGTATGAGTCCCAAGAGCTCGCTCGCTCTTACTCTGTGTCCAGTGAACGGAGTCTTTGTCATCTTTCCCATGAGACAAGGTTCACAAGTGGCATAAGACTGATACTCGAATGGATTCAAGTATCCCTCTTTATGTAACTTAGTTAATCGTGTCTCATTAATATGACCTAGTCTACAATGCCATAAGAAAGCCTGATTTGTTTCCGGAGACTTTCTTTTAAGTGTGTTCTGGACACTGAAAATCTGAGCTTGATTCAATACGTATATCCCGTTACTTAATGTACCTGACCCAATCAGAACTTGATTTAGATGGATGTGGACCACATCGCTTACAAAAGTAAAATCATATCCTTCCTTAGAAAGTAAGGATACAGATATGATATTACAAGTCGCACCTGGTACATACAAACAGTTACGCAGAATCAATATCTGCCCAGTGGTCAGTCCAAGATGATATTCCCCTACGGATTCAGCATCCATGCTCATTCCGTTAGCAACCCTGAGAGTTATATCACCTTTCCTGATAACCCTACGGTTTCTCAGAGCCTGTAATGAATTACAGATGTGAGATCCTGATCCGGTATCCAATACCCAGGAAGTAGGGTTAACTGACATACAGTTCTCTATCACAAACACACCCGAAGCCGAAGCCATAACATGCTTCGAATTCTGGCTACTGGCTTTGCTAGCCCTGCAATCCCTTCTGCCAATGTTCATTCTCGTAACAATAGGAACGTCCCTCCTTTACGACATCCAGTCCCGAAACTTTTGCCCTTCCCTTTCCTTCTACTTCCCTGGTTTCCTTCAGGGAAAAAGGTAGAGACTGTAGAATCAAGTCAGTATCTGACCCGTTCACCAACGTGGTCTTCAAGTCCGTGAGCTCAAAATAGCTGGTCTTTGTAGGGACGTTGCCTCCTACAGATGACCCGATAGCCAACCTCGCTTGAAGAAATTCGTTCGAGGTCTCATATCTTGCGATACGAGATTGCTCTCCATATAAATCTTTGTTATGGAGGAAGACAGAAACTAAGTCCATCTTCTCGTGCTGCCTCTGGTATGCACCATCAACTGAGGCTAACACGAGGAACTTGGCTTTCGCACAGTCTTTTTCCGATGTCTTACGGATTTCACTATCCGTGACAGGGGAAACTGATCCTGAGACGACAGGGGTTTGATTAGTTATGAGGTGTCCCAGTTTGTCATGGGTAATGGACATCTGGACAGACCTTTGCCAATCATAACAGTCAGGTTCAGTTATTTTATTATCTAGATGTAACCTATGTGCGGTCACTGGGTCGCTGCAATTAAGAGAGAGAGAAGAAAACACTCAGCATGATGCTCTTGCAAGTTTAGATTGCTTTTTAATTTATCTAAATAGGATGGCTCCCACTGTCTCTCGAATCCCTCCTCAAACCATAAAGGAAGAATTGGTCGGGATCAATCTCACCGTACAATACTTGCTTAACCGTTCAGCCATGCCAGTGTCGGTACTTCGAGGGAGGTTTTCCAACGCTTTCGCGAAGTTCCTTAATTAAATAACCTCTTTTCCCTGTGGGCGTAGCCCCGCTAACACCTTTCTAGACATCTACTTGGTTTATAGCATTGATCTTTAAGTGAGAAAGTTCCGGAGGAGTAGCATATACTCACAGTAGGATCGGGATCCAAATATCATCGTGTGATAAAATTGAAGGAATCCTACCAGAATCATCACACTCCAAATGGTATGCAGCGCTAGCAAGTTTCAGTTCTTTTGAAACTCCCGATGTGGATTTTTGCCCCATGCTCTTATGACCTTGACGAAGGTCAACAAATCATAAGTCACATGTCAAGTTCTACCCGTCATTGTCCAGGTTAATTTGAACCCACCCATATATACCCTTGACGAATGTCAACAAGGTAATACGACTGTCCCAAACCAACGCATCTATCTATGCTACATATGAACACCCAACAGCTACCAATCACTATGCCTTGACGAAGGTCAACAAACACAGCTTGAATACTATTGAACATTCATACGAAACGACGGAGGGCTACGAATGGTTTTGGCGAAACCGTGAACGTAGTGAACTTGATATAATCGAAGGAACCTTGATAGCTTTTAAAAGGAGTGGCTTAAGCTCCGCGTTTAAAAGTTGTTTTTGAAAAGAAACCGAGTGGTTTTTTTGAAATTGTTCCAACGACTTTTACTTGGTTTATTTTCTTGCATTAATTTTAATGCGTCCCATCATTTAATCCTACCATTGCAGAAAACAACGAAAATATGACGTACGCTTATGCCATCCGCATTCGCTACGGGGCCCCGTCATTACCTGTTAGGTTACTTAACTAACGACAGAGCGGGGGCTGGACTAGCGCGGATGCAAAACATAAGCAACGCCTAAATAGATATCATATATAGATATACACATTCGTCACATGCAATGATAGCCATTCCAGATCACAGATGAACACATTGGATATACTAGGAATCCGCAATCCGTACGAGCCTGTAACGAAGAGCGGATTACACGGTCGCGATGAATAGCCAAGACCCCATCCTAGACCCCTACGGGTGCGGCAAACTACCTGCCAAGTACCCGAAGTGAAGCAACCTTCCTCAACACCGTGAGTAGGCCACTCGGCACTTCGAGATACCCGGTAGTTTGTGCACCCCACCATGGGTCTATCCTAGGAGCAAAAACAGTAAAAGAAATTATACAATGACAGCTACAACCCCATCCCGGTTGTGTGGCCATATAAATAATATTACATCAATTACAAATTTACATGAATTGAAAGAAAAAGAAAACTCTCATCTCACAACCCCCGGCTATTCATCCGCGACAATCCAATGAATTCATATACACATACCATCAACATTACAGATCACAGATATGTATAACCCCCACTAATCGACGTATAGCGATTAGCAGACGTTCAATACATATATCACATCACAGATATAACCCGTTAGCTTAAGTCTTTAGAAGTTCGATCAAAATACGGATTTTTAGGCCCCAAAAACAAATTTTTCTTTCTGGAAAATCTGGGCAGAAAAAACATATTGAAAAAATCCTAAATCACCCCACTGAACACACTGCATGAAAAATCTCCAACGGCTGAGTCAACTCGGCCGCGGTTCCGCGGCGGGAGCATGCACCTGCCGCGGTTCCGCGGCGCTTTGACCGAGTCGTGGGACCATTTTTCTACAGTGTGTTCTAAAAAGCCTGAGCCGATTTTTAGGGTAAGATTTTTTATTTTTTTAATAGAAAACAGAATCGGCAGAAACATGATTTTTCGGGCATGTTTCGCGACTTTTTCTCCGATCGAACTTCTAGTTACTTTGCTAACATGTTAGATAATGTTTAAATAGGCTCTGATACCACTGTAAGTCTACGTTACCTCTCCCGGTGCTTACGGGCTTGCGGAAATGATGAAAAACAATTTTTCTAGTGGTGGTAACATGGACTCAAAATACGGATCTTTGTTAAACAACTATCTAACAATCCTAACAAGAGTTTTACCTACTCGGTTAGGTGGTTATACCTTAACTTGAACTCCTTCGTCTTCAACTCCTTGCGGTGGTCGGATCGGCCTCACCTCGTCGTCTCCTTGCACCGAAGATGGATCCACCTGAAAGCTTCTACCTTTGGCTTCTCTTCAAACTAGAAGAAACTAGAACACTTGGTTTGCTAAACCTTGTGAACTAGGATGAGTAGAGAAGTGATATGGGTTTTCTTTTATCTCTAAGGCAATGTTTCTCAACTCATGAGAAGGAGTTGCCTTGAGCTAGAGAGAGAGCAAGAGGAAGAGCAAGAGAGCTTGAGGATGAGAGAGCTCAAGAGAGAGAAAGCAAATGAAAGAACGAGCAAGACTTTTTGCTCCCATGCTCTCATAATCCAAAATCATGATAACTCATAATAGTAATTGAGTATTATGTGATGGTTCAAGTCAAAATGGCCATATCATTTCATGCACTCATTTTGCAAAAAGAAACAAGCAAGCAAAAGTCTTTGCCATGAAATGATAGCCATTGTAATGATGGTGGTCAACTAGTCCAACCTAGTCAACCGGTCAACAAAGTCAACAAGTCAACAAAGTCAACTCTTCATCTCAACCATGACACAATAATACTTAATTAATATTATCATTAATCATATTTCTTATTCTCATTAGGGTTTTGCAAAAGTCAATAGTCAGTAGTCAACAACCCCAATGAGAATCCTCTGCCTCTGTCTCTCTCTGTCAACTGTGCATACACACCCACATCCGCGTTCCGAGGAACACGAATGCAAACGAGATAAAACCAATCCCAAAACGTACACTAGGATCTGGCTTAAACCAAAGCCTGCTAGTGTTAACTGTCCGGACACTAAACGTGCACAAGTGCACGGATGTAACCGAACCCTGTCGCAAAACCATGCGACCTGTCGCAAAACCATGCGACCTCTACTCTTTTGCCTAAAGGCGAATAGCTTTCTGTGTGGGACTCTAAAGACTCGACACTACGCTGGCAGTGGGTTTAACCACAGACCGCAAGCGGCACTAGCTGTGCGTAACGGTCCCCAGGTAGATGCCGACAAGAAGACGGACGAGGTGAAACCCATCTGAACTCCTACTGAGCCTAAATGTGACAATCTGCGTACAGTCCGGTCTATTCATCTGAGAACATCGCATGGTGGGCCTAGGGGGCGGTAAACGTCAGTCCCCTAATAGCGGTACAAGTCGTGTCGGAGTGTAGCCCAGAACACCCTGAGATAATACTAGAAACCTACCAGTATATCTCGCTTGCCCTGGCCAGGGACTTTGTGTAATGGCTCTCCTAGACACAGCACGATATCAACCCCCAATACCGGGAGAGACGAATCCTGTCTAACCGTCACTGTCTCCAAGTGCTTCGGGACTGCACCCAACTACTACCTGTTTGCATGACTCCTTTAAGCCATGGTAGGGTAGTAATCAAAGTACAGTAGGAACACACTCGAGGCGAAATGACAGTGTCAAGTCAGCGGACTAAGCTGTACTCATGTCACCTGGGAACTGAAAACTGACGATAGGTATAGTACCAACCAACAGTTCCCCACGAGTCCTGTCCAGTGTACTCGTAATCTAACAAGCACCGGCATACTATCTCAAGTACGACGTACTGACGGCTGTGGGACAGACCGTCTCCCACACTGGGATGAGAAGCGCATACGCTAGTCTACTCCGGAGTATCGATGCCCTGTCTCGATAGTCCTACGACTAGGGACCTGCATAAGGATGTGCTTGTGGATTGCCCAGCCCCCACTAGTGTGACTGCGATCACAATGCTGGTAATCAAGCAAAGATCCTAAGGGCTCCACTAATGTGTATAGGTGATATACTAGAATAAACACATGTACACATTAAAGCAAAAACAAACCAAGTAGCATACTACTATTTTGAGCAAGATTGTACTTACAACTGTGAATATCACAAGCTTCCATTAAGTAATATACAAACCAGTATGATACAGTAATGGCCTCTAGGGCATATACACTAACACAACTAATAGTAATAAGAGATCATATGAATGCAATAATCATGAAAGGTACACTAGCAGGTACAACTAATACATGAAACAATAATAATATGACAATTTATACATGCAACAGTCATGAAAGGTACTCAAGTAGGTACAACTAACACATGAAACAATACATATAAAATGAAGTATGTAAATGCAACAATCATGAAAGGTACACTAACATGTACAACTAATACATGAAGCAGTGCATAAACAATAACTGTGAAGTATGGAATGCAACATGTCATTTCCACGGAATCCTGACATCGTAGTAGGACCAAAATCCATCAAGCCAATCCAAATTCCAAATCCTCAAATTAGCCCCCAAATTGGCTCTCATATCATGTAAATCTCATATATCCTGAATGTAAAAAATGAGCAATCTCATATATGTCCTGTATCCAATCTCAATAAATCTCCTATATCCCAAATCCAATATCAAGTGAATCTCATATAACCTAAATATAATTGCATGGATAAATATGATGATGTATATAACATACTATATCGAGCACATAGGCCCCGAGCACATAGGCCCCTCACATCGAGCACATAGGCCCCGAGCACATAGGCCCCTCTCATCGACCATATAGGTCCACTCATATAATGAATAGTATATTTGCATATATCCTCATGATGATATATGATGTAGGTGTGTGTGTGTGTGTGTGTGTGTGTGTGTGTATCAGCGTCCCATACCACTGATATATATATACGATGGGTATACATATATATCAGCGCCCCATACCACTGATATATATACGCAGGAGTAAAACAATCCAGAAAATATCATATGAAAACCATATCTCAAAGCCAAATCCATGAATATAATATATGCACATGAAACAGTAATATGAGCATATAAGGAAAAATCGCTATTTAACTGCAGCAATTTATAAAATAAAACATGCGGTTCATAAATTCTCCGAATCTATATAACATCAAGTAAAGATAAACATGCAGCTATGTCATTATGTGTTTATGCACTTATAGCTAATAGTACAATACCCTATAGGTATACAGATAACTAGCATGTAAGCATGCCAAGACATATATGTAAGCATGCAGGTATACGGGTATGCTAGATGTCATATGCGTAAAGAAATATGAATCAATGTCTCAATGTCCCTGACCAAACGATATCATATAGGTATGTGTATTGTGCGTAACATAGCAATTATTGACGGTGTGTGTGGTACACAATCAGTGCTCGTGCAACATAAGTCGTCAATAATATGTGCAGTGTCCTAAGGATACTAGTCGAAGCACAACAATCACTAAACAATAAGGGTATGCGCAAACTATATATATGAAATAGAAAATGCGACAATATTAATATCTCTAGCCCAGATGCATAACGCCATGCGGGCGATTCCCCTGTAGATGTTAAATCTACTCACCGTGGTCTCGTGCTAAGTGTAGCCTACTACTTGCTTTCCCTTCCTTGCGGCGTCCGACGTACCCGCTTGCGAACCTAGAATTTACACAAAGAATACACATAAGCTAAAATCCTGCAAAAACGCGATATCAAAACCAAACGAGAAACTCGTGTCGCGAACTAAATGCATGTGAATCCGATACGCTAAAACGTGTGAATACGCGTCTGAAACTACCCCGACACGCGGTGACACGCAACAAACACTAAAACCACACACATAACACACGTGTCGCGCAAGCTTAAAAGTATAGGAAATACGGTATTTTGCTCCAGATTTTGATACAGACAAAATTAGAAAAAATTGCATACACCAAAAACCTTAAATATGTAGCAGACTCACCCAGACCAAACCCCGACACCCAGAACCCTCATCTGGCCACAAATTGCAGCCAGAACCCATTTATTTGCGACCAATTTGGGGAATTGGGGTCCCGTGCTTTCTGTGTGTGGTCAAGGTCTAAAGAGTATGCTCCAGTTAACTCAGATTTTGTCTGAAGCACTCGGGTCAATAGCAGATCCCAAAAAGCTAAAAATCTACACTAAAACGCTAATTAACACTAATTTGAAACCCTATGGTATTTTAGTGAAACCTGGGGCAAAACTTGGTTTAAATGGCCTTATAACCACTTAGTTAAGCTACATTAACCATAAAAATCCATACTTGGCTAAATCTCCACCTAAATCACAAATCTAGCACTAAATCACACTAAACACTAAATAAGCTTAAACAAACATATGTTTAGCAAAAGAAAAGAAGTTAAGTTTAAGATTTAAACCTTAGGTGATCCTAGGTGTAAGAAGAAGGAGATGGGGGTGAGCTCTTGCTGCAGCTGCTGCTACTGCTTGTTGTTGCTGTTTCTGCTGCTGTTTCTGCTGCTGTTATGTTGTTGTTGTAGTTGTGTGTGTGTGAAAGTGAGAGGGAGAGAGAGATGTGAGAATGAGAAATGAGAGGGAGGAAAAGAATGGAAGTGTGAGGGTGTGAGAGAGTGGGGGTTTTAGAAAAAGGGGGTGAGATTAGGGGGGCCATACTTCAAGCCATCCATCCCTCTCTCTCTCCTCACTCAAGTCAAACCCCAAAACATAACACAAATTTTTAATTTAAACTAACTTCAATTTAACTTAATGATAAGCCTAAGTTTATCATGGCTACTTAAAATATTCCTAACCATAAACTTAGCCCTAGATAACATGCACATGTGTGTACAGTCCAAATTAAATTCTAATAAAATATTCATAAATCCAGATAAAATAATTGGAAACCGATTTGGTAAACTTTTTACTAAAACCCCCATATTAAAGCATAAATAATCACTAATCACATTCTAGGGTGCTTCACAAGTCCGGGGGCATGATGGTACATACCGTTTATATGGCTTCCGGAAAATAAAAAAGCCGTGCTTCTACAGGTCATCGACCGCTTACCCGATCAATAACGAAAGCTCAGGAACAACAGCAGCAGAAACTTCAGGAGATGCTGACTGCAATGGCCGCACTCACTGGGCCAAAAGACAACCCGGAGACCTCGGAGCAACGTCGGGAACAAGAAACTGATACTGAGTTCCTCCGAAGAATGCTCGAGAGGAAAGACAAAGAGGCTGCGGAGCAGGTAGCCAATATAAAACGAATGGCTCTTCTGTTCCAAGACATGGCTGGGATGATGTTACAGCCGGAACCTCCAGCTGAAAACCCCCCGATCATCGTTGAAGACGACAGAGGGGAGACATCGAACCCTCCTCCGGCTCTTTCAGCAGCCAAAGTGGAAACCATCTCCAAAGCCGCTCTGGATGACTACATTTCCCAGCAAATACGAGCTCACCAGGAAAACGAAACGGCTGGACAAATTGTTAAAACTGGGAGACCATATCCAGGCTGGTATGAACAAATAAAGTACCCGCCGGGATATACGATCCCTAAATTTCACGTATATAAAGGGACGGGAAATCCACATCAGCACGTCGCTCAATTCAGAGCTTTGTGCGGCAACACCGGGGGTGATGATAAACTTCTGCTCCGCCAGTTTGTTGGTAGCTTGTCGGAGACGGCATTCGAGTGGTATTCTGAACTTCCAAACGACTCTGTCAAGACGTTTGCGGAGATGGAACTGCTGTTTACGCAGAGATTCGCGAGTGCTAGCGAGCGTACCCCGATTACCGAATTAATTAACGCCCGGGTGAAGCCAGGCGAAACTTGGGTACAATACGCAATACGGTGGCGAAATTTATGGTCAAAATGTGAGCAGCGCATCGAGGAAGCGCCGGCAGTGGGCATGTTCATGGGCACTCTGGACCCTCAGGCAACTATTTCCCAATTCATGATGTTCTTCAATCCGACCACGTTCCAGGCCTTGATCGACAAACTGGCCCAAATGGAACAGATGGGTCATAGACCATCTCCCCCAAAGCCGAAGCCGCGAAACGAAAAGGGTAAAGGGAAGGCGACCTTCGTCGTAAATACTTAACAGCAGCCCAGTGCCCCAAAACTAGCGGATCAACTAGAAGAGAGACGGCGATACTATAATGAGAAAATGAAGCGTCCTTACTCGTTCCCTCGGGACAAAATGAAAAGACTGTTCGAACTGGCGGTGCGTAACAGGCTCATCAATCTGCCGAATCCAAAACGACCGTTGCAACCCGACGAGACTAATAGTCCCAATTATTGCCCCTACCATCAAACGGTAAGCCATCCAATTGACGATTGCTTCATCTTCAAGGGCTGGATCGAAGATCAATACCAACAGGGCAAATTTGCCCTGTCCGAGAATTAGAAAGTGAACCCACCACAGCCACACGCTCCCAAGAAGACGGATGCACCGGGGGCATCATGCTCCTTCATAGAAGAAGCTCCATGGGACGTCGCTCTTTCAGCCAAGACGAAAAGAATGCTAAAGGATCTCCAAACATGCCCGACGATCGGGTGGAAAAATCCACTGGAACCCGAGATCATCGAAAGAATACTGAAACCGCGCCCAACTCCAAAGATTGGTGGTGATAGACAAAGTACTCACACCCAGGCGTCAAAGTCTTCGAAGAAGAAGAAGAAGAACAAAATGCCCGTGAAGCCTGGTGACAAGCGCATGGACCTGCAAAAACAGATTGACGCGTTGGAAGAATATAATCAAAAAGCGCGGACCCCAGTCACACTCCGAGAATTTCTCAGCCACGTCCTTGAGGACGGAGATGATGACAATGGAGAAGACTCGTCGGATGAATCTGAAGGTTATGTGGCAAGTTGCCATGTGATCTCTCACTCGTCGATAGACGATGAAGAAGCTCCTTACACAAAGAAACTGGGGGCAAATCCTGAGCCGGAACTTCTAGGGCCATCAGAAGAAATGATTGATGCATTCCTAGACGAGGCTCTTCTTAAAAGCAAAGCTGCTCGAGAGGGGAGATGGCCATATTTGAAAAAGCCAAACACCGGCGTCTGGACGAAAAGGTTGAAACACTCTCACCAGATCAAAGTACATCCGCCGTAAATAAAAGCAGGTTCAAGACGAGGAAAAGGTTCGCCAAAGCCATATCGATGGGAATGAAGCTGCCACCCTCCGAAGGAAACACTCTTGGTGAAGCGGAAATCATCCTAATTACTGCTTATATCATCGAAAGATTGCGCACCCCACCGAAGAGTGCAACGCTTTTAAAAGATGGTGGCAGGGATATGTTGCTCACCGACAACATTTCAAGTGGATGAAACGCAAAACTCGTCGGGAGCAAAGAAATACGACCGAGGAGCGTAAAAGATCTACCGGCAACTGTCACATGGTCGACGCTGGGGGATCGCAAGTTCTTACCTTCGGGAGTGACTCTGACGAAGAAATGATTCTTGGCCCTCTCTTTAAAGAATCCACCTCGGGAAAAGAGGAAGAACCGAAGACCTGTGAAAATATTCAGCTGCGCAATCGTACGCTGCCCGAAAAGAATCTTGGGCCCGCGAATAGAAAAGATAAGGGAAAGGAAAAAGTCCCTGAGGATATCATCCTTGATGACCAAGCCGTCGAAGAGCTGACAGCCAAGGACCCGCCAAAGAAAAGTAAGGTGGACTACAACGTTCTGGCACATTTGAGAAAGCTACCTTCGCAACTAAGCATTCTCGACGCCCTTCTGTAGGGTTGCTAGGCACGTGCACAAGGGTCTACGAGGCATCAACCATGCCCGAATAAAAATTTAGCCGTGCCGAACAACCCGAATACGGAACTTTAAACTAGAGATTAGGCGATAACTAGCATGCTAAACAATTTAACACTAAGTGAGAGGGATCACAACCTTTGTAGATCCGGTCCTTCACTTCATATGCTCCGTGTTGTGGTCCCTTCGCTGCGATCATCGGGATCCGGACTCTCGAGAGGTTCCACGAAGAGAAAGACGCAACCTTTGCTTCCGATCTTCGATACTAAGATGATCTACCTCGAAGTTTCTTTAACACAAGCTAACACTCATGAAATGATGTGAACACCCTCATCTAAATGGCAAGGGAAGATGAGGATGATGAAGTAGGATTTTTGCTCTATTTATTTATCTTTTTCTCATATTTATTCATCACCTTTGGAAAAACAAGCAAGCTTTTCCATGGAAGAATCAAGGAGGAAGAAGATGATAAATCATTTGTGATGAATAGAAAATGTTATCATAATTATTTATGCAACCATGGTTCACTTAACCATTGTAGAGAGTTTACTAGGGTTAGGGTTTGGGTTAGGTCAAAGGGTGAGTCATGGATAAAGATCAACACAAATATCTTTATCATGACAAAGTAAAGCTTCTAGAATCAACTAGAAGGTTTAACCCTAATCCAAACCCTAATCATGTTTAAACTTCTCTAATCATGTTGCATTAATAATTATAATATGTTACAATATTATATATCACATATACAATATTTATTGTAACAAAATAAAATAATACATTTAACATATATCGCATATATATATCAATGTATTACCCGAGTGAGAAAAAGAATCTTTTAGTGAGCAAATATTAGTTAATGTAATTTAATATATCAAATATATTATTATACATTAAATTATCGAATCAACACTTGATCCGACAATCCGGCTATATCGCATATAACCGACTAATATATATCCGTACCGATTCATCGAATCAACACTTGATCCGATGAGCCGGCAGATATCAAATATCGCGAGCAATACGATATCACATACCGCATTATCCTCGGTCCCGCACATATCACATATGTGCTCCTACTCCGTTTTGCCCGAGTCAAGAAACCTCTGTGTAGGACTCTAAAGAATCGTCAATACGCCGGCAGTAGGTGATGATCATATCATACACCCACAAGCTGCAAGCGGTCAGCTAAACGTAACAGCTACCCAGGTATTGAGCGCTCAGAAGATCAACAAGCAAGCCTGTAACTTCTCCTGTGAATCCAAACAGTAACACTCCCGTACAGTCCGGTCTCGTCGTCTGATATGTCGCATATCTCGCCTAGGGGTGGTAAACGTCAGACCCCAGTAGCTCGATAAGTCGTGTCGATATGAGGTCTATAACAGTTCGAGAAACTACTGATAACACTTACCAGTAAATCTCAGCAACCCTGGCCAGGGATTTCCGGTTATAGCCAATCGAACACAGCACAACATCAACTCCCTATACCGGGAGAGACGAATCCCCTCCTATCGCTCATTGCCTCCATGTGATTCGGGACTGTGCCCAAAAGCCACCTTTTTGCACGCCCTCTTGGACGTGGTAAGATGGAAATCAAAGCACAGTGGGAATCACACAAGACTCTATGACGATCTCGGGTCAACAGACTACTCTGTACCAGTGTCACCGGAGAACTGCCATCTGATGTATGGTATAATACCATCTGGGAGTTCTCGGCGAGTCCGTCCAGTGTACCCAGTCTCCACTGAGCACCCGTACACCATCCTTGATGTCAAACACCGATGGATATGGGATCATCCATCGCCCATCTTATGGGTCAAGATGCGTATACGCTAGTCTACTCTGGTGCATCGATGCCCTGTCTCGATACACCCTCGACTAGGAACAGTTATAGGATGTACTCGTCGACTACCGTGGCCCCACTAGTATGATCTCATCATAGTCCCAGTAGTCGAGTACATATCCTAAGGGCTTTATCAACATGTAATATAGAGACAATCAGAGTACATGTTTAGATAAAGTACAACCAGATAGCATACTATCATGTCGAGCAAGAAAGTCCTCCCTATATATGTCTAAGCATCCATTACAATATACATCGTATGTACAGTAATGGCCTCTAGGGCATACATATAACTAACACCTTCTGCTATCCAAAGAGGCGAGAGATTCATTGATCAAGGCACTACAAGAGCCAGAGCAATTCCAAGCTTTCCTCGCCGAAGAAAAGATGAAGGACGAGCTGGAAGAAGTGCACACCGCGGATATCACCTTCGGCGATGAAGATCTCCTCCTTGGGACGTGTGAGCATAACCGTCCCCTTTATATCTCCGGATACTGTCATGATATCAAGATAGGCAAAATCCTAGTCGACAATGGGTCCTCCGTCAATCTTCTCAATGTGAGAGTGTAGAAGGAAATCTCGCTCGTGATAAAATCACCATCTCCGGGTTTGACTCTCAGTCATCACGAACGTTTGGGTCTGTAATATTGACACTGCGCTTTGGGCTGCTTGTCACGGACATTAAGTTTCATGTCATTGACGCCAAGACATGCTACAATGCTTTGCTCGGCAGGCCTTGGTTACACGAGTACAACATTATCCCTTCTACACAACATCAGTGTATGAAGTATTTCAAGGATGGTCTCGAGTATACCATAACAGGAGAGCTGAACCCATTCTCTGTAAATGAAGTTCGCAAATATGAGGATGCAAAATACTTCCTGCCAGATTTCGAAGACACGGAAAGATGTCACAGACCGAACAACAAAGCTATCACTGCCATTCTGGTCTTCGGGAGTGATACTGAGGAGGAAGAAGAAATAACTTATTCAGGTCCACCCCAGTGCAACAAGCCGGGATCGTCCACTCCTATGTTGATCTTCGACAGCGACTCGGAAGATGAGGTCAATGCCGTCTTCTCTGCTCGGCCATCAATACAAGCCTTTGCTAATGCAGATAAAAGTTTTCAAGTTGCCATGGTTCCGCCAAAGCATTATAAAGAGCTGGACGCGCTTAATACCCACAGTGTTGAAGAACTGCAGACATTCTACGTCCCTCCCAGGCGAAAAGGTGAAAAGGCGATCTTATTCTACCGATCTGAGGAAACCAAAGTGGAGAAAGAAATTTGGTATGGTGCGGATTCTACACTTGACAGGTTCCAGCCCATCCGTTTGCCCAGATATTACACAGACGGGCTAAAAAGACTCTTGAATTACCAAGGTGTACCCCTTAAACAGACTGCTCGACAAGCTCAGTTCTACAACAGGATCTGGAACGTTCCCGGAACCCAACGAAAGTTGCCCAACGGGAGAATTGAAACGATCGGGCTTGGATATGTTCGATCCAAGAAACGGGAGCTATTCCGCGACTGCTACGTCATACATGACTTTGATGAAGAAGGAGATGCTCTGTGGAAAGATGCTAACCCTGAACCAGAACGAGCTTCCACCGTGAAAATGCCAAGTCCGTCGTTTGAAGAACAGATGGACAAGCTTATAAGGAAAGTGGGTCAAAAGGTTTGAGACGATCATAATCGCGAAATGGCCATCTATGAGAAAGCCAGAATGCAGCGCCTCCTTCAGCAGGTTGCGAAAAATGAAAATGCTCCTCCTTGTCAACCCATTATACAAAAGACCCGGCGCAGAGGCAAAAATAAACCAAAGAACGGAAAAAACGTTCGACAGCAGCCAAGCGAGTCTGAGAAGCCACACGAGCAAGAGTCGAGCAGCCGGGATCCGTCCCTTATAAAGAAAATGGGTCAGGAATATTCATTTCCCCAAGATAAAACAAAGATGATATTCAATCTCGTCGTAAAACATCAGATGATGACACTCCCGGAGTCCAAGCACCCCGAGCAAGCGAACGAGGTCTCTCACCCATACTATTGCTCCTATCACCGAGCAATAGGATATCCTCTCGAAGACTGCTTCACCTTCAAAAACTGGGTCGAAGACCAATATCAACAAGGCAGGTTCGCTCTATCCAGCAGCTGGAAGGTAAGACCGCCACAGAAGCATGAACCAAAAGCGACGTGTATGACGAGAGTAAAACCAGATCAACATCGATCTTGGAAACAATCTCGTACCTGCTACGTGATAACGCTGTCAGAAGAAGAGCCTAAGAATACGGATGACATCCCCTGGTGCTTCGAAAATGATGACGACGAGGTAATCTCAGAGTTTCCACCGACGCCAAAAGAGCTGGAAGATGGAATACATACTACTGCAGATAACCTCAAGAAAATTGATTTGGGGACGGCAAGTGACCCGCGGCCGACGTTCATTAGTGAGCTGTTGTCTGAAGAAAGGGTGACTATGCTAAAGGACGTGCTCATGTAGCATAGAGATTGCTTTGCATGGAACTATTTAGAGATGTCGGGACTCGATCCATAGATTGCTGTCCACAGATTGGCGATCGCTCCAGATGTCAAACCGATCAAACAAGCGCCGAGAAGAATACGGCTTGAGCTTGAAATGAGCATCAACGCCGAGGTCAAGAAGCTAATCGACTCCGGCTTCATCCAAGAGGTTCATTATCCTGATTGGATCGCCAACATTGTCCCAGTAATGAAGAAAAACGGGATGGTGCGCATATGTGTGGACTTTCGGGATCTCAATAAAGCTTGCCCGAAGGACGACTTCCCAGTACCGGTCACCGAGCTGATGATAGATAACATATCCACTCACGAAGTCTTCTCCTTCATGGACGGCTCATCAAGATACAATCAGATAAAGATGCATCCTGAGGACCAGAAGCATACTGCTTTTCAGACCCCTTTGGGCATATTTTGCTACAAGGTGATGCCTTTCGGTCTAAAGAACGCCGGTGCCACCTATCAGAGGGCCATGGCGAAGATCTTCGATGACCTCATACATGAAATCGTCGAATGCTATATCGACGACCTCGTAATTAAAAGCAAATCATACGAGGAACATTTAGAGCATCTGAAGATCGTGTTTCAGCGCCTTCGGAAATACAACTTGAAGATGAACCCTCTAAAATGCGCGTTCGGAGTTTCCTCGGGCAAGTTCCTGGGATTCGTCGTCCGACACCGAGGTATCGAAATAGACCCGTCGAAGATCGAGGCGATCATGGAAATGCCTCCGCCAAGGACTCTCAAGCAACTGCGGTCTATCTAAGAAAAGCTCGCGTATATCCGGCGATTTATAGCCAATCTCTCCGGCAAGTGCCGCCCTTACAGTCACTTGATGAAGAAGGGAACTCCGTTCATCTGGGATCGCAAATGCCAAGGTGCACTGGACGAAATTAAGCAATACCTACAGAATCCGCCGGTGCTAGCCACTCCTGTTAAAGGAAAACCTCTCGTCCTGTACACAACAGCCCTCGAAGGTTCTCATGGCGCATTATGGGCACAAGAGAAAGACTAAGGAAAGGAGAGAGCCCTTTATTATCTGAGTCGAGTTCTACTGGGGGCAGAAAGCAATTATTCTCCCATCGAAAAACACTGCCTGGCGTTGATCTTCGCGATAACGAAGCTCAGACACTATGCATTGGCACATGAGGTCCATCTCGTATCAAAGGTAGATCCTCTCAAATACTTGATGTCGAAGGCCATATTAACAGGGCGGCTCGCTAAATGGGCCATGCTCTTAATGGAATTCTCGATAACTTATCGGCCTCTTAAGGCAGTGAAAGGCCAGGCCATCGCCGACTTCCTCACCGAGCATCCAATACCTGCCGAATCTCCCTTAAACTGCGAATTGCCAGACGAACACGCGTTTGACACGATCGCCGGGGAGAGAAAGGAAAATGATACCCGATGGGAACTCTACTTTGATGGAGCGTCTTCCATGAAGAAGAACAAACAAAGCACCCCCATAATCAAATCTGGGGTAGGCCTCATCTTCGTGACTCCACAAGGAGGGATAATGCGCTTTGCCTTCTCCTTAACAGAGCCGAGGACGAATAATGAAGCCGAATACGAAGCTTTGATAGCAAGTCTTGAGATCGCTATCGACATGGGAATTGAAAACCTCCTCATATACGGAGACTCCCAGCTGGTCGTTAGTCAAGTAAACGGCAACTGTCAAATGTGCAAACCAGAGTCAGTGAAATACGGCGAGAGAGTGCAGCAACTGCTGACTCATATTCCTTCCTACGCCCTGGAAAGCATACCGCGTACGGAAAATAGCAAGGCGGATGCATTAGCTAAGCTCGCTAAAGAATTGGCCGACGAGAACCTCGATGACGTGAGGATCGTTGTGCAAAGTCGTCGGGTTCTCGCACCAGCAGAAATATCTCCGGAGTCATCTGAAGAAAAAGGAGCAACCGAGCAAATGGCCCTACAAATAAAAGACCAGAAAAAGGCTATGGATTGGAGAGAAGTCTTTATAAACTACTTCAAATCCCGTCGAACACCTAAAGATGCGTCCTCAAGACATCAGCTTATGAAATGAGCCCTGTCTTTCGCCTTCATCAATGATACTCTGTATAAGAGATCATTTGATTCTGTATAGCTAAGATGCATGAGACCTGAAGAAGCAAAGAGAGACGTCCAAGAAACTCACGACGGACTCTGCGGTTCTCACCAAGCCGGGCTGAAGATGAAGCTGAAGATCAAACGGATGGGTTATTATTGGCCCACGATGATCCAAGACTGCTTAGAATACGCAAAGCAGTGCCACTCGTGCTAGATTCACGGAGACTTTATCCATCAGTATCCAAATCCACTGCATCCAACAGTGGCTAGCTGGCCGTTTGAAATGTGGGGAACTGACATAATCGGCCCCATCAAACCGACATCGTCCAGAGGACATCAGTTCATTTTGGCGATAACTGATTACTTCTCCAAGTAGGCAGAAGCAGTACCGCTGAGGGAAGTGAAGACGGAGAATATTCTCCATTTCTTCAAGACGCACGTCATTTATCGGTTTGGAACTCCGCGACGGATCATCTCCGATAATGGGCCAGCCTACAGAAGCCACAAGATCAGCCACTTCGCACAACAGCATAACATAGACTGGAGATACTCTTCGGTCTATAATCCCCGAGCTAACGGTCTAGCTGAGGCTTTCAACAAGACCTTGACGAAAATCGTGAAAAAGACGGTGTCTCGAAATAAGAAGGACTGGCATGAGAGACTGCATGAAGCTCTCTGGACGTATCGAACTACGTTCAAAACAGCCACGAACACAACATCATACGCGTTGGTATTTGGCGCAGAAGCGGTACTCCCTCTCGAGATAGAGTTACCCTCTCTACGAGTGGAGGTTCACTACGAGCTAACAGACGAAGAAAATACTCACCTTCGGCTTGAGAAGCTTGATGCCCTTGATGAAAACCTGGTCGTGGCGCAACAGAGTCTGGAGGCTTATAAAGCAAAGATGACGCGCTCATATAAAAGATTGACTAGACCGAGAACATTCCGCCAAGGTGAACTCGTGCTAGTGGTCAAAAGACCTATGATCCCTAATCGTGCCAAGCGGGGGAAATTCGAGCCGAATTATGAAGGCCCATATATCATAGACAAAGTTTACCAGGGTGGAGCATATCTACTCATGGACATGCATGGTGAAAGACCTTTCAGGCCAATAAACGGTCGCTTCCTAAATAAATACTACGCCTAACGAGTCACGACCTAGGTCAAGGATAGATGACGACACCTATGTCCGCTCGCTATCTTTCTAAGCCCAAACTCTATAACTAGTAGCCGGTTTATGGACCACTATGTCCAAAAACTGGCGTTGGACCGAAACGTCCTTAAACTAACAATGGACCACTATGTCCTAAAACTGGCGTTGGACCGAAACGTCCTTAAACTAACGATGGACCAATTTGTCCTAAAACTAGATGTTGACCGTGTTAGTGTATATGCCCTAGGGGCCATTATTGTATCATACTAGGTTGTATATTACTTAATGGAAGCTTGGGATATTCACAGTTGTATATAACAGTCTTGCTAAACATGGTAGTATGCTACTTGGTTTGAGTCTACTTTAATATGTGCATATGTTTCTTGTAACTTATCACTTATACATATTAGTAGAGCCCATAGGATCTTTGCTTGATTACCAGCGTCGTGATGGCAGTCACACTAGTGGCGGCTGGGTAGTCTGTAAGCAACATCCTATACAGGTCCCTGGTCGTTGGATTATCGAGATAGGGCATCGATATTCCAGAGTAGACTAAGTGTATACGCTTCTCATCCCAGTTGGGGAGATGGTCTATCCCACAGCCATCAGTACATCATACTAGAGATAGTATACAGGTGCTCGTTAGGTTACGGGTACACCGGACAGGACTCGCCAGGGAACTGATTGGTTGGTATTATACCCATCGTCAGTTAACAGTTCCCAGGTGACATGAGTACAGCATAGTCCGCAGACTTGACACTGCTACTTCGCCTCGAGTGTGTCCCACTGTTCTTAGATTGCTACCCTACCACGGCTCAAAGGAGTCGTGCAAACAGGTAGCAGTTGGGTGCAGTCCCGAGCACTTGGAGGCAGTGGCGGTTAGATAGGATTCGTCTCTCCCGGTATTGGGAGTTGATATCGCACTGTGTCAGAGAGCCATTACGCAAAGTCCCTGGCCAGGGCAAGCGAGATATACTGGTAGGTTCCAGTAGCTTCTCAGGGTGTAATGGGCTTCGCTCCGACACGACTTATACAGCTACTAGGGGAATGACGCTTGCCGCCCCCTAGGCTTGATATGCGATAGTCTTAGACGAACAGACCGGACTGTATGGAGATTGTCACATCAGGTTCAGTAGGGGTTCAGATGGTTTTCCTCATCGGCCTTCTTATCAACATCTACCTGGGGACCGTTACGTACAGCTAGTGCCGCTTGCGGTCTGTGGTTAAACCCACTGCCAGCGTAGTGTCGAGTCTTTAGAGTCCTACACAGAGAGTTTCCCTGCTCCAGGCGAAACGATATAGAGGTCGTATGGTTTTACGACAAGGGTTCGGACGCATACGTGTGTTTACGCACGTACGACTTTTCGGACTGTTTTTACTAGTCGGCTTTGGTTTAAGCCAGAATCTAGTATCGGGTTATTGGATTTATACAGTCTAAAGTTTTTTCCGTGTTTTCACGGATTGGAGGGGCGTTCTCGTAATTTGTCGAGAAGCTTCTAGAAGAGTGGTGACTTAGGGGGGAAGGTGGCATTGCATTAAATGAAATTTGTGACTCATTTGTGTGATTCACTATGTCATTAATGCATTATTTATTGCTTAATGACTCACATGGTGAATCACTCATATTGAATTAATGAAGCATGGTGAATAATCATTTATTTGATAATTCATTATGTTTCATATATTCAAGTGAGAAGCTTTTTCATTCTCACATTTTCTCTCCTCAAGCTCACTCTCTCTTCAAACCCTAACCCTAACCTCTCATGTGTTGAGATCAAGGGTTAGCTAGACTAATACATCCATAACCTCACTCTATATCCCCTAGGTAGCTTAGATTAGCACTTTAAGCAACCTAGTTATCTCAAGTTTGAGATTAAGCTTGGCATAAGAGCTTTCGGGTGGATCGTCTTTGATTCGAGGAGGCCGTTGAGATGCCGATGTTCCAAGGAGCCTACGAGGAGTGGAGGACCGCGATGAAGACCCGAAGGACAAGTAACGTGAGGTATAACTTCGTATCCGAGTAGTTAAACCTCTAGTAGATAGTTAGCAATGGTTTAGATAACGATTCACGCGCTCAAGTCCGTGTTACGAAGCTTTGATAATCGTTTTTCATATATTCCGCCTCCCCGCAAGTTCGTGGGGTGCGTGACATGGACTTACAGTGGTATCAGAGCCAACTAAACCATTACTAGCTTGTTAGCAATTGATTAGAAGTTCGATCGACAGAAAAACACGAAAACAAAAATTCGAAACCCTAAGTTTCTGTTAATTTTAAAAGTGTCTGAAAAAATATTTGACATACCTTAAAATTCACAGCAGGGAAATTAATGAATACTGGGAAAATACGAGCCAGTGACTCGGCAAAACGACCACGGATCCGCGGCAATAGAGTGCTTCTGCCGCGGATCCGCCGTCGAGTCAACGCCGAGTTGACTCGGAGTTTCACAGTAATTCATAATTTTTGGTTTTTTGTCTTCCTGTATGTTCTGTTTCTACCCAGGTTACTTCAGTACAGGTTTGCTTTTAGGGTAGACACGGAATATGGTTATCGATCGATGTTCTAAGATATTTGCTAATTGGGTTTTTATCTGTAATGTTTAATGTGTTCGTAAACCTCCCCTAACTGCTAGTATGTCGGTTGGTAGGGGGTTGCACATTTCTGAAATGTTTACTGTTGGTGTATATGAACTGTATTGGACTGTTGTGATGATTAGCCGGGGTTCTGAGATGGGTTTAATATTCATTCATTCGATGTAAATGTAATATGATGTAATATTATTTTGCGGGGCACATCCAGGTTGCGTTTGTAGCCACCGTTGTATTATTTCTTTTTACTGTTTTTGCTCCTATGATAGACCCAAGGCGGGGTACATAAACTACCGGGTACGTTGAAGTGTTTAGTGGCCTACTCACGTCGTTGAGGGAGACCGCTTCACTTCGGGTACTTGGCGGGTAGTTTGCCGTACCTGTAGGGGTCTAGGGTGGGGTAATGGCTATTCATCACAACTGTGTAATCCGTCTTTTATTGCAGGCTCAAAGCAAATGCGTATTGCTAGTAAATCCAATAAAGTTCATCTGTGATCTGGAATGCTTATTATTGCGTCTGACGAATGTACAATATCTATATATGATAGCTATTAGACGTCACTTATGTTTTACACCCGCGCTAGCCCAGCCCCCGCTCTGTCGTTAGTTAAGTAACCTAACGGGTAATGACGTGACCCCGTGGCGAATGCGGATGGCATAAGAGGACGTGGTATTTTCGTTGTTTTCTGCAATGATAGGATAAATGATGGGACGCATTATTATAATGCAAAGAAAATAAACCAAAGTTTAATCGTTGGAACAAATTTAAAAGAAACCACTCGGTTATTTTAAAAGATCAGAATTTTTAAATTACGGAGCTTTAACCACTCCTTTTAAAAAGTATCAGGTTCCTTCGATTATATCAAGTTCACTACGTTCACGGTTTTGCCAAAACCAGTCGTAGCCCTCCGTCATTTCATATGGATAGTCAATAGTATTCAAGCTGTGTTTGTTTGGCCAAAGTCAAGGCACAGTGTTTGGTAGCTGTTGGATATTCATATGTAGCATAGATAGATGCGTTGGTTTGGGACAGTCGTACTGCCTTGTTTGGCCAAAGTCAAGGCTATGTGCGGATAGGTTCAAATTAACCTGGACAATGACGGGTAGAACTTGACATGTGACTTATAATTTGTTTGGCCAAAGTCAAGGTCATAAGAGCATGGGGAAAAAATCCACATCGGGAATTTCTAAAAGAACTGAAATTAGCAGAAAGAGCATACTATTTTGGAGTTTGATGAATGTTGATAGGATTCCTTCAACATTATCATACGATGATATTTTGGATCCCGATCCTACTGTGAGTATATACTACTTATCAGGAGATTCGTCACTTAACGATCAATGCTATAAACCAAGTAGGTGCCTAGAAAGGTGTCAGCGGGGTTACGCCCCCAGAGAAAAGAGGTTATTTAATTAAGGAACTTCGCGAAAGCGTTGGAAAACCTCTCTCGAAGTATCGACACTGACCTGGCTGAACGGTTAAGCAAGAATTGTACGGTGAGAATTGTCCTGGCTAATTCTTCTTTTATGGTTTGAGGAGGGATTCGAGAAACAGTGGGAGCCATCCTGTTTAGATAAATTAAACCACTCTAAACTTGCAAGAGCATCATGCTAATAGTATTTTCTTCTCTCTCTTAAAATTGCAGCGACCTTGTGACCACACGTAGGTTACATCTAGATAAAAATTTGACTGAATCTTACTTATATGAGTGGAAAAAGTCTGTCCAGATGTCCATTGCCTATGACAAGCTGGACCACCCTATTACTACTCAAGATCCCGCCGTCCCAGGTCCAGTTTCCACTGTCGCGGATATGGATATCGGTCAGACAAGGGAAAAAGATAAAGCGAAAGCTAAGTGCCTCGTGTTAGCTTCAGTTGATGGTGTATACCAGAAGCAGCACGAGAAGATAGACTTAGTTTCCATCTTTCTCCATAACAAAGATTTATATGGAGAGCAATCTCATATCGCAAGATATGAGACCTCGAACGAATTAATTCAAGTGAGGTTGGCTGACGGGTCATCTGTAGGGGACAACGTCCTTACAATGACTAGCTATATTGATGAGCTCCAGGACCTGGAGACCGCGTTGGGAAACAAGTCAGATACTGACTTGATTCTACAGTCTCCGCCTCCTACCCTGAAGGAAACCAGGGAAGCAGAAGGAAAAAGAACGGCAAAAGTTTCGGGACTGGATATAGTAAAAGAGGGACGTTCCTATTGTTACAGGAATGAACATTGGCAGAATGATTGCAAGGCTAGCAAAGCCAGTAGCCAGGATTCGAAGCATGTTGTGGCTTCAGCCTCAGGTGTGTTTATGATAGAGAACTGTATGTCAGTTAACCCTACTTCCTGGGTATTGGATACCGGGTCAGGATCTCACATCTCTAATTCATTACAGGCTCTGAGAAACCGTAGGGTTATCAGGATAGGTGATATGACCCTCATGGTTGCTAACGGAATGAGCAAGGATGCTGAATCCGTAGGGGAATATCATCTTGGACTGACAACTGGGGAGATATTGATTCTGCGTAACTGTTTTTATGTACCAGGTACAACTTGTAATATCATATCTGTATCCTTACTTTCTAAAGAAGGATATGATTTTACTTTTATAAGCGATGTGGTCCACATCCACCTAAATCAAGTTCTGATTGGGTCAGGTACATTAAAAAACGGTATATACGTATTAAGTCAAGCTCAGGTTTTCAATGTCCAAAATACGCTTAAAAAAAGTCTCCAGACATGAATCAGGCTTTCTTATGGCATTGTAGACTAGGTCACATCAATGAAACACGATTAACTAACTTACATAGAGAAGGATATTTGAATTCGTTCGAATATCAATCTTATGCTACTTGTGAATCTTGTCTCATGGGAAAGATGACAAAGACTCCGTTTACTGGACATGGAGTAAGAGCAAGCGAGCTCTTGGGACTCGTACACAGTGACGTGTGCGGTCCAATGTCTACACATGCGCGAGGTGGTGATTCCTACTTCATTACTTTTACGGATGATTTCTCTAGGTATGGATATATCTTCTTGATGAAGCATAAATCCGAGGCCTTTGAGAAATTCCAAGAATACAAGAATGAAGTGGAAAAACAAACAGGCAAGAGTATAAAAACACTGAGATCTGATCGATGTGGTGAATACTTAAGTGCCGAGTTCCTGGGTTACTTAAAAGGAATGGAATTCTCTCTCAGCTTACTCCTCCATACACACCACAACACAACGGTGTATCGGAAAGAAGGAATCGAACCCTATTGGATATGGTTCGTTCCATGATAAGTAAAGCTGAGTTACCACGATCATTCTGGGGATATGCACTAGAATCAGCTGCATACCTTTTAAACCGAGTTCCAACTAAGACTGTGCCTACTTCACCATATCAGATGTGGTGTGGAAAGAAACCCTATCTTAAACATATTAAGATATGGGGATGTCCAGCTTTTGTAAAGAAGCAGCATGCGGACAAACTAGAGGCACGATCAGTACAGTGTAAGTTTGTAGGATATCCAAAGAACTCCAAAGGATATTATTTCTATTACACAGAGGAACAAAAGATTTTTTTTTCTCATAATGCTCGCTTCTTGGAAACTGAGTTTTTAGAAAATCAGATAAGTGGGAGCGCAATAGAACTGGAAGAAATTCCAGAACCACAAGCTATTACTGAAAGCTTGGTAGAACCAGAGGTTTCAGAAGAACCGGACATCCCGACGCCACTCCGTAGGAGTAGTAGGCAATCTCATCCGTCCGAGAGATACTACGGTTTTCTCATAGACGGGGATAGAGAGGATTGCACTATTGACTATGATGAGCCTACTAGCTTCCAGCAAGCCATTCAGAGCGGTGACTCAGTAAAATGGCTGGATGCAATGCGGACCGAAATGGAGTCCATGTACACTAACAAAGTATGGACTTTGGACGTTGCTCCAGATGGGGTAAAACCCATAGGATGCAAATGGATCTTCAAAAAGAAGATTGGTGTAGATAGACAGGTTGAAACATACAAGGCTAGACTGGTTGCAAAGGGTTTCCGTCAAAGACCTGGTTTGGACTATGACGAAACCTTTTCTCCAGTAGCTATGCTTAAATCCATTCGGGTCCTTCTTGCTATTGCTGCCTTCCACGATTATGAAATCTGGCAGATGGATGTAAAGATGGCCTTTCTAAATGGAAATTTGGAAGAGAGCGTCTATATGGATCAGCCAGAGGGATTCATTCAGAGTGGGAGCAGCGGTAAAGTATGCAAGCTGCTTAAGTCCATTTATGGACTAAAGCAGGCATCACGGAGTTGGAACATCTGTTTTGATGATGCTGTCAAAGAATTTGACTTTATCAAAAATCCAGATGAACCATGCATATACAGTAAGATTGTAGGGAGAACTGTAGTATTTCTCGTCTTGTACGTGGATGACATTCTCCTAATAGGAAATGATATTCCTATGTTATAGTCAGTCAAAAGATTCTTGTCACATAAATTCTCCATGAAAGACCTGGGTGATGCCACCTACATTCTGGGAATCCGGATCTATCGTGATAGATCAAAGAGGATGTTGGGACTTTCACAGTCCAGGTACATAGACACCATAGTGAAGAGATTCGGTATGGATGATTCTAAGCGCGGTAACCTACCGGCTTGTCACGGAATCACCCTCTCCAATGAGATGTCTCCTAAGACTGATTTGGAAAGGGATCGCATGTCGATTATACCCTACGCTTCTGCGGTAGGCTCTATAATGTATGCGATGTTATGTACCAGACCAGATGTAGCATACGCATTGAGCGTTGTAAGCCGGTATCAGGCAAACCCAGGGGAGAAGCACTGGATAGCAGTAAAGAACATTCTCAAGTACCTAAGGAGGACTAAGGAGATGTTCTTGATGTATGGCAGAAAAGACCTCCAGTTAGAGGCCTTTGCCGACTCCGGCTTCCAGAGTGACAAAGATGACTCCAAATCCATGTCGGGTTATGTCTTTACCCTCAATGGAGAGGCGGTCTGTTGGAAGAGTTCCAAATAGGAGACCGTTGCTGACTCAACGATGGAAGCAGAGTACATAGCTGCTTGCGATGCCGCAAAAGAAGCAGTCTGGATGAAGAAGTTCCTCACAGAACATCATGTGGTTCCTACCAGTGTTGGTCCAATACCTCTGTATTGTGACAACAACGGCGCTATAGTTTAGCGAAGGAACCCAGGTCCCATCAGAAGTCCAGACACATCTTAAGGCGGTATCACCTGATCAGGGAGATCGTAGATCGCCGGGAGATCGAGGTAAAAAGAGTAGAGACAGAGAATAACATTGCTGATCCATTCACAAAGGCCCTTCCTCAGACGCAGTTCGAGAGTCTATTCGAGATGATAGGTCTACGATATGCCAGCTCATGGCCCTAGTGCAAGTGGGAGATTGTTAGTGTATATGCCCTAGGGGGCATTATTGTATCATACTAGGTTGTATATTACTTAATGGAAGCTTGGGATATTCACAGTTGTATATAACAGTCTTGCTAAACATGGTAGTATGCTACTTGGTTTGAGTCTACTTTAATATGTGCATATGTTTCTTGTAACGTATCACTTATACATATTAGTAGAGACCATAGGATCTTTGCTTGATTACCAGCGTCGTGATGGCAGTCACACTAGTGGGGGCTGGGTAGTCTGTAAGCAACATCCTATACAGGTCCCTGGTCGTTGGATTATCGAGATAGGGCATCGATATTCTAGAGTAGACTAAGTGTATACGCTTCTCATCCCAGTTGGGGAGATGGTCTGTCCCACAGCCATCAGTACGTCGTACTAGAGATAGTATACAGGTGCTCGTTAGGTTACGGGTACACCGGACAAGACTCGCCAGGGAACTGATTGGTTGGTATTATACCCATCATCAGTTAACAGTTCTCAGGTGACATGTGTACAGCATAGTCCGCAGACTTGACACTGCTACTTCGCCTCGAGTGTGTCCCACTGTTCTTAGATTGCTACCCTACCACGGCTCAAAGGAGTCGTGCAAACAGGTAGCAGTTGGGTGCAGTCCCGAGCACTTGGAGGCAGTGGCGGTTAGATAGGATTCGTCTCTCCCGGTATTGGGAGTTGATATCGCACTGTGTCAGAGAGCCATTACGCAAAGTCCCTGGCCAGGGCAAGCGAGATATACTGGTAGGTTCCAGTAGCTTCTTAGGGTGTAATGGGCTTCGCTCCGACACGACTTATACAGCTACTAGGGGAATGACGCTTGCCGCCCCCTAGGCTTGATATGAGTTAGTCTTAGACGAACAAACCGGACTGTACGGAGATTGTCACATCAGGCTCAGTAGGGGTTCAGATGGTTTTCCTCATCGGCCTTCTTATCGACATCTACCTGAGGACCGTTACGTACAGCTAGTGCCGCTTGCGGTCTGTGGTTAAACCCACTGCCAGCGTAGTGTCGAGTCTTTAGAGTCCCACACAGAGAGTTTTCCTGCTCCAGGCGAAACGATATAGAGGTCGTATGGTTTTACGATAAGGGTTCGGACGCATACGTGTGTTTACGCACGTACGACTTTTCGGACTGTTTTTACTAGTCGGCTTTGGTTTAAGCCAGAATCTAGTATCGGGTTATTGGATTTATACAGTCTAATGTTTTTTCCGTGTTTTCACGGATTGGAGGGGCATTCTCGTAATTTTTCGAGAAGCTTCTAGAAGAGTGGTGACTTGGGGGGGAGGTGGCATTGCATTAAATGAAATTTGTGACTCATTTGTGTGATTCACTATGTCATTAATGCATTATTTATTGCTTAATGACTCACATAGTGAATCACTCATATTGAATTAATGAAGCATGGTGAATAATCATTTATTTGATAATTCATTATGTTTCATATATTCAAGTGAGAAGCTTTTTCATTCTCATTATCATTCTCACCTTCTCTCTCCTCAAGCTCACTCTCTTTTCAAACCATAACCCTAACCTCTCATGTGTTGAGATCAAGGGTTAGCTAGACTAATACATCCATAACCTCACTCTATATTCCCTAGGTAGCTTAGATTAGCACTTTAAGCAACCTAGTTATCTCAAGTTTGAGATTAAGCTTGGCGTAGGAGCTTTCGGGTGGATCGTCTTTGATTCGAGGAGGCCGTTGAGGTGCCGATGTTCCAAGGAGCCTACGAGGAGTGGAGGACCGCGATGAAGACCCAAAGGACAAGTAATGTGAGGTATAACTTCGTATCCGAGTAGTTAAACCTCTAGTAGATAGTTAGCAATGGTTTAGATAACGATTCACGCGCTTAAGTCCGTGTTACGAAGTTTTGATAATCGTTTTTCATATATTCCGCCTCCCCGCAAGTTCGTGGGGTGCGTAACATGGACTTACAGACCGAGACGTCGATAAACTACTGTAGACTGCAGCATCCCAAGGCTGACACAAAAAAAAGAATAATAAAAAAAAAGAAAGAAAAAGAAAAAGAAAACGGTATGTCCATAAGTAAATTGGGCATGGATGAAAACCCAAAAGGGCTCCGTGAGTAAAAACAGTAGGGAGACCGGCGAGTTTTTATGAAAACCCGAAAGGGCGCAATCTCGTTAAAAGACACTTGCAAGGTCCTCTCGACCTTGTAAGGAGAAACCACCTGCGTGAGATCCTTACGACTCACAAGGGAGCAACACACTTAGGGATCCCCACGATTTTTAAGGAGAAATTACACTTGCGAGATCCTCATGACTCGTAACGAAAACCCTCTTATGAGACCCTCACGGTTCATAAGATTCAAAAGTCTTAAACTACAGGGATCTGAACCTGTTCTTAAGCGGCCACCCCAACCTCCAATGCTGCCCTACAAGCGGTTTAATGCTGACCCTTGTATACAATCCACGGGCGCGAATAAACATTTCCCTAACAAAGTCCCATCCGTAACTAGAGATATGTCTGCACGGTGAACAACCCTTGTAAGTCCTCTCGACTTAGAAGGAGAAAATACTCTTGTAAGATCCTTACGACTTACGAGAAGCCATACACTAAGGAGTCCTCATGATTCCTAAGGAGAAAACGCACCTACGAGATCGTCACGACTCGTAAGGAGAAATAGCTTTATGAGACCCCTACGGCTCATGAAGTCAAAAGCCTTAGTCGACAGGATCTTAACCCTGTTTGCTAAGCCACCTTTGTTCAACATCGAAAGAGGCAAATGATGATTCGCTCCTGGCAATATCCCAGTTGTAGCGGTGCTGATGCCGAAATCGGTGTCTAATTCCAAGCTTGCAGCGAAAAACCAGCGAGCCACACATGCATACGAAATAGCCGAAATGATGGGGCGACTTGCAAACAAAATCAGTAAGTAAAAATATATGCATGCAAAATAGCCGAAATGATTGGGCAACTCACAATAAAAAGCAGCAAGTAAAAATAAAACAAATAGCCGAAATGATTGGGCACCACGAAAAATAGCCGAAATGATTGGGCAATCGCGACCTTCGTAATATAAAAACTGAAATGATAGAGCATCGCGGAAAGAAATTAAAAAAATGAAATTTAATGCCCTACAGGTGATATCACATCAATCCCTGTATACAATTCAGGGGCGCAAACGAAGAAGGAATCACTCCTTTCCTCCCCAGGCTCCATCAGAAGAAAAATCCAAATCTCAACGGTTCACAGACAACCTGGAGATCATATCAACATTCGTCTCATTACAGCAGACGCAACATCAAATAAAGCGGAACCACGGCAATTCCAAGTTCCATGACTCGGCGGTGCACAGATGACCGAGAGTCAAACCCCAACTCTGTGAAATGCGGATAAAGTCAACCCTTCCTGGTTACGTGGAACGCGGCTTATGTCAATCCCGACCTCGTGGGAAACGTCCAAAGCGGAGCCTGGTCCTCGCAGAACACGGCTATGATCCCATGGGAAGCATCCAGAGCAAAATTCCTGGTTACGTGGAACACAGCTTATGTCAATCCTGACCCCGTGGGAAACGTCCAGAGCGGATCCTGGTCCTCGCAGAACACGGCTATGACCCCGTGGGAAGCATCCAGAGCGGAGCCTGGTCCTCGTAGAACACGGCTATGACCCCGTGGGAAGCATCCAGAGCAAAATTCTTGGTCACGTGGAGCGCGGTTTATGTCAATCATGACCCCGTGGGAAACGTCCAGAGCGAAGTTTGGTCCTCGCAGAACACGGCTATGACCCTGTGGGAAGCATCCAGAGCAAAATTCCTGATCACGTGGAACGCGGCTTATATCAATCCTGACCCCGTGGGAAATGTCCAGAGCGGAGCCTGGTCCTCGCAGAACACGATTATGACCCCGTGGGAAGCATCCAGAGCAAAATTCCTGGTTACATGGAACGCGGCTTATGTCAATCCTGACCCCGTGGGAAACGTCCAGAGCTGAGCCTAGTCCTTGCAGAACACGGCTATGACCCCGTGGGAAGCATCCATAGAAAAATTCCTGGTCACGTGGAACGCGGCTTATGTCAATCCTGACCCCGTGGGAAATGTCCAGAGCGGATCCTGGTCCTTGCAGAACACGGCTATGACCCCGTGGGAAGCATCCACAGCGGAGCCTGGTCCTCGCAGAACATGGCTATGACCCCGTGGGAAGCATCCAGAGCAAAATTCCTGGTCACGTGGAACGCGGCTTATGTCAATCCTGACCCCGTGGGAAACGTCCAGAGCGGATCCTGGTCCTCGCAGAACACGGTTATGACCCCATGGGAAGCATCCAGAGCGAAGCCTGGTCCTCGCAGAACATGGCAATGACCCCGTGGGAAGCATCCAGAGCAAAATTCCTGGTCACGTGGAATGCGGCTTATGTCAATCCTGACCCCGTGGGAAACGTCCAAAGCGGATTCTGGTCCTCGCAGAACACGGCTATGACCCCGTGGGAAGCATCCAGAGCGGAGCCTGGTCCTCGCAGAACACGGCTATGACCCCATATGAAGCATCCAGAGCAAAATTTCCTGGTCACGTGGAACGCGGCTTATGTCAATCCTGACCCCGTGGGAAACGTCCAGAGCGGAGCCTGGTCCTCGCAGAACACGGCTATGACCTCGTGGGAAGCATCCAGAGCAAATTCCTGGTCCTGTGGAACACTGTTAAAGTCAATCCTGACCCCGTGGGAAACGTCCAGAGCAACTCCTGACTCCGCAAAGTGCGGATAATGGCAACACCATCAATCACTTACGGGTCCTCTTGACCCGTAAGGAAGAAAACTCTCTTGTAAGATCCTTATGACTTACAAGAGAAAACGCGCTTAGGAATCCTCACGATTCCTGAGGAGAAAATACACCTACGAGATCCTCTCGACTCGTAGGGAGAAAAGTCTTTATGAGACCCTCACGGCTCATGAAGTTGAAAAGTCTTAGACAGCAAATCTGAACCTGCTTTCTAAGCCATCACTACCTCTCGAAGAATTCAAAACGGGATGCTCACTCTATCATCTGCAGGCTATGCTTACTAAAGTGACATGCTGATAACAAAGAAAAGAAGAAAGCAAAGAGACGACACAAGACATTACGAAAGAAATGTATCTTTTATTCATAAATTCAATTGGGTACAAAATACATCCTATAAAAGAATGAAAAAAATGGATACATTTTATTCGAAATTAAAAATGGTACAAAAATGATCATTGAGAGGGAAGCGTTTTCAATAGTCCAATTAGCCGCTCGCGCACTTCCCTCAGCCCCTTTTCTTGGTCAGCTGCCGCGGCCAACTCTGCTTCGACCTGGGCTCGTTGCTGCAAGTAGGACGAAAGTTGCTCGTCAATGACCCGCTGAGACATCTTACGACTTTGTGCATCTCGCCCGATGAGCTCGAGCTTCTGTCTCAGTATTAGCTCGTCGGAAATACATCGTAGAAGGCTCTCAAAGAAAGTCTTCAACTGCACAGCATTGGCATCAACCTGAGCATGCAGTCGAGCAGAGTCGCTTGAAATCTCTTCACACTCCTTACGATTTAAGGCCGCTTCTTGTTCAAGATGGCGGAAGTAGGGATTGCTCTGCTCAACCCACGCAGCCCGTTGAGAGTTCACAGCCAGGACCTCAGGAGCAGGACGTCCGAATTCGAGCTCATGCAGACAGGCCTCAACATCCCCGCAGTGATTAACCCAAGACTCAACGACGCCTTCACTATGAAAGTTCACGAGCGTCGCCAGCATAGGATTAACCTTCGCGGCAAAATCTGCAGCGAATGTGGGAGCCTCCACGTCAAGCTCCTCGATGTAGTCGCTCAACATGCGCAGACTATTCGCAGCGCCTTTGGAAGATGAACGTCGAGAAAAGGGGCCTGCTGGCATTACGACTTGAGATTCGAATGGAGCTGAAGTCGGTATCATCGCTGCAAAACAAATCATAGTCAAATGACGGTTCAAGAAATAGAGGAGGTTCATGAACAATGAAGTTTACTATACTGGCTGCAGCAGGTGGCAAGACCGGGGGTACCGGTGGTGCAGCTACTCTTTCGTCTCCTCCTTCGATCTGTAGGGCTGCAATTAAAACAAAGAAGAATTAGAAACGATTTGACTACCCGTCAAAGAAAAGAAGAGACGTTAGCTAAAGGCTGCACTCACCGGCTCCGCTAGAAGAGGAAATCTCTGACTGAAAGGAGAAGTGTGGGTGTAGCACCTGATACAGGTAATCAAAAAGGACTCCTGCAAGGATGTAGTAGTACAATGTCAGTACAAGAAATATACTGCCTGCAATGAAACTGATGAGTCACAAATCCGCACCTTCCAGCATTTGATAGGGTACGAGAGAAGGTAAAGGGGCGGTCATCGTCAAAGCGACAACTGGTAGAGCTTCCTCGGGTGGCACAACCTCAACGCCCACCGCAGCTGCATTCGAAACAAAAGTACTGTCAGAAAAGGTCGAAAAGGGATTGCAGAATAAAATAGAAAGCAATAACCTGAAATTTACATGGTAACTCGCCGGTCAAGACCGCAACAAGAGCATCACTGGATGCAGCAACTGCCTCACCCTTCTCCAACAAAATGGTCTCGCATCGCGTCGCCTCATCCCCTGACTCTACGAGAGCCGTCGTAACACTCGCGACGCCAGGAGATGGCAGAGAACTGCAGGCGGAAAGAATGACGATTAGAGCAGTGCCCGACTCTTGAGAAGGAGCGGCTATCTCGGGCTCAGCGATTATGGCTGTCTCACCTGCCGCTACCTCGGGCTCGGCGATTGTAGCTGTCTCACCCACCGCTACCTCAGGCTCGATGGTTGCCGGCAGGACTCGGCCCTGCAAGATAGGACATATGAGAACCTGAAAATTAGAACTTTGACAAAAGAACCCAATGTCACGTTACCTTGAGTCGGTTTTCCGATTGCTTCCCGAGCAGCACGTGCTGCCTGTCTGTGGGCGGTGGACAAGGCAGCCGAAATATCCTCTGAAGGAGTAGGGGCAGGGGTAGCGGCGCTCGAACCTGCACCCGCGGCCAAGCCGACACTACGCTCCCTTGCCACGCGCGTTCTACGATTCCTTTCCGCTCGGGTCGTGAGAGCGGATCTTCTAGAAGCCTCCATCAATAGGAAATCATCGTCCGCGCCAAGAGTTACCTCTGGAGCCGTTATGGTATCCGTCATCGGTCGTTTGAGTAAGGCCTCTTTCGGCAGTGCTGAGGAGGCCGGGACTTCGATGGCTAGCCCTGGAAGCATCTCCGCATCACCTTGCGGGATTGGCATTGTAGTCCCTGCGATAAGATAAGGAGGGGGTCATATTTTCCATAAGAAAGGAGAATGAAGATGCAATGAGCTGAGATATACCAACTCCCAGCGAATCGCGAATCCTCTCCTCCTCCTCGAAAGTCTTGAGGGAAGCCGCTAGAGCCTCTTCAGTAGAAATGCCTGTTAAAGAAGGAAAAGTGTCAGTCAAAACATGATAATAAAAATATAATGCAATAACAGAAGGTACGGCTGATGTTAACTTGATTGCGCGAGGATGGCCAGTCCCGCTTTGTGGCTTGCCGATCGCACAGAAGCTGCAATAGCAGCCTCCAGATCAGTATCGTCCGGCGCTATGAATAGACCCTCATTGGTCCCATATTCGCCCAAGCCCTCACTATAAGGAGCATGAGGCTCCTGACCAAATACAACGTCGACAGAGAGGAACGACTTCTTCTTCCTCTTCTGCGAGCGAGCTCCGGTCGCCGCAAGCACAAGTTTACGTTTAGCGGGCACCTTGGGGCGATGAGTCCCGATAGCTGAACCCACGCCAGAATCGGGGGAAGCTACAGTCATATTTTCTACAGGAGCCCAGGGTATCGGTAGCTCGGGCCTGTCATGCGGGACTTCAATCGCAGCAGCTTCTCTTAAGGGAGGCGGGACAATGGTCCGTCGCTTTAGAGGGACGTTTCGATCACCAGCAGGGGTTGCACCTTTGCGATAGAGCAGCAGTCGCTTCTCCTCCCTGATAACGGCGCCCATCGAATGTTGGTACCAGGCCACGTATACATTAAGGGCCTTCGGGACACAGCTCGATTCGCTGATAAAGAAGTGAGACCCTGTGTTCAGGCGCATAAAATGATGCAGCGCGCTCCGCATTCCCTCTTCGGTAGCAGCAGGTTCTGCCAAAAAGGCCTCAAGTGGGACACCCTGATTGTAACTCGGCTGCTGGGCGAAACGATGCGGGTTGTATCTCATGAATAACGCCGCATCATTTTGCCTGAATACGAGAAATCCCGGCCTGATGGAGTACGGATGAAGAATCTCCCGGGCTTTCAACACAGAGGCCCCGTCTTTAAAGATGTCTTGCAATGGCAGCACCGCTTTTGATGTTTCCTGGCCGACGGTCAAGACTTTGTCTGTGAAAGTATACCATCTCCAACCATGCGCAGACGAAGGAGCAAGCCCCTAGCTTCCCGCGGTGACGGACTCACGATGGAGGCGTCAACCAGCCGCATTATCTGAGGGAACCTGCATCTGTCGTAAAAAGAAGGTCTTTTATGGATACCGAAGACCCCAAGCATGTGCAGCTCTATCCATGAAGTGAAGTAATGCATTGGGAAATTGGCAGGATGCACCCCCAGTTCAGTGGTATCCGCTGCTAAGCTGAGGCCGTGATATAGGTGGGCTAACCCGGTGATCCCGATGGCCACTTGTATTCCGGCAACCATGCGATGCGCGAGGTAGAAGACAGAAGGCCTCATGTAATGAGGGTGCATAGGAAGCGCGAACCAGCTTAACCATAAACTGAGAAACCTGAGAAAGAACGCTTCCTCATCAATGCCAGGAGCGGCGATATCTGACAGGGGGACGATCGCGACGTCGGGAAGAAAGAAATCCTTTTGATCGGCTTCCAGTATTGGCCGACGGTCTAAGCCAAAGCCGAAAGGATCATCAATTTTAGCAAACTTTTCGCCTTGTCACGACAAAATTTCTGGGCGAAGAAAACAGGCAATGAAGTCCGCAAAGCTGACCCCCCGGCCTCCGGATTCAAGAAAGAGGCTCTCATACATGTTCAACACCTTTATCAGACGTGGGAACTGGTGCTGAATGATGTTCTCTAGGGTAAGACCCATTACCACTGATTTGGTGGCAAAAACATATTCATCCGGAGGAAGCAGCTCCTCGTAATACTCCCTTCTAACTGGTAAACCAGAAATCTCGGCAAATTCTTCCAAGGAAATGGAGACCTCTCTATCCAATAGGAGGAAGGTATGGATCGGAATGTTCCACTGCTCTAAGAATGCCTTGATCCACCATGTGGGAGGTGCAAAATACTGGAAAAAGAAAGCGTAGATCGCAGGATATAAGCCAAGCCTCAGCAGCTACGATTTCTTTACCGATAAGATATATCGGGCCCACTGCAAGTATCCGGCCGGATGACGGGGAGTTAGCCCGATGTTGTAGGGCTGTCCCCAAGGGCGCGACTCACCCTGACATATGCGCCGCCCTAGGGTGTCTAAAGCCACTGGTGGCTGCACGGGTACTGCGGCAATAGAAGGCCGAAGGAGACCTTCTGAAGTCCAATTTACCTCCTCTACAGTATAATTGATCGGGGGTGCATCAGCATAAGGGATCGCAGAGATAGGCTCCGAAGGCGTCGCACAAGAAAAGCTCCGGTGGCCTCTGATAATTTGATCATACCATCTACCCTATAGGTGAAGATTCTTGTATTCCGGGTCGTGGTCTCTGATCAGCGCAATAACCTTTCGGTCTACAGGCGCCTCAGGAAATCTGCCTTCTGAGCGGATGAACGGAAAAGAAGTGTCGAAAGACATGTCGTCTGCGCGAAAAAGGGACAAAAGTCAACTGTCACTGCTATAATTTAAATTCTGATACTTGGTACTTTAGAATTTGTACCACACTGCAATGCAGTGGAGAGGGACCAAAGGGGGCCCACGAAATCTAGATGACAATTCATCATTAATAAAACAGCCTCATCATTTGATGAGGCTGTCATTAAGTGAGGAAATCCTCAAAAGAAATTCTCATTAAATGAGAGATCTCTCGGTCAGAGGAGCAAATCTCCTTTTGAGAGCAATGCTCTGTGACAGAGTGACACTTGTCAAACTCTGATCATGAAGGAATAAAAATTCCTTAAGAGTCTCTCTTCGGAAAAAAATGATGATGAAAGAATCCATCAGAAAAAAAATTAATTAAAATCAATTTTTTATGAATTAAAAATTCTGAGATCTTCAAGATCTATGAACAAACTCTAAGTGTTCTTCATGAGCAAAGCTCTGTTCATTCATGGGCTAAGAAACCTCAGGAAAGATCTCCTAAGAGCTATGGGTTCAAGAGGGCAAAGCTCTGGTAATGAAACCCTAAAAGGGCTTTCTTTAGATCAAAGATCTATGGAGAGCAAGGCTCTATTAATGGGTGAAACCCTAGATTCTTAAAATGATCTTTTAAAAGATTTAATCTTTACCTAGATTTTAGCAGAGTTTTGACTCTTGAAAAGTTCTTAAGCAGAAGAGCAATGCTCTGAATAAAAATTCTCAAAGGAAGAAGATGAACAGAATCATCTAAATGACCAAAGTTCCTATTTATAGGCACTGAAATGCGTTTTTAACTTCTGAGTTGATCCAAGGGCGCATATGCTGCCACCACTGTACTCACATGTGGGCCACGTGAGCGCAACGGTGGGGGGGCATTTGTTTCCCCCAATCAGAGCAAAGCTCTGTTTGAAATTTAAATTTCAAATTGAAGCAACGCTTTAGATGCAGCGCCAAGTGCGCTGCGCCCCTAAGGAGCGCACCATGTGTGCGCTAGCGCTAGGCGCGCTGCGCTCTAAGCAATGCACCACGTGTCAAACACGAGTGCGCTACGCTCCGCGCAGCGCACCACGAGTAAGACACAGGTGCTCTAGCACTAGGTGCGCTGCACTCTAAGCAGCGCACCACGTGCAAAGCACGGGTGCGCTAGCGCTGGAATTAAGAAAACTCCCCACCGTTAGATCGAAGATCTAATAATAATGATAAATCATTAATCAATCAGAATTAAATTCTGTCATGAAAAGATTTTCCAATCTTGTTAAAAATAAGAAAATTGCCTTCTGTAAAACAGAAGCCCTAGGATCAAAGATCCAATGGTGGGGAAACATCCCCAAATCAATCAGAGAAAGATCTTTTTAACTGATCGAACTGATCAACTTGCCCTATATAAAGGCCCCAAGACTTCAAATCTTATATAGAGAACCCCCCCCTAAACTTTGAGAAACTCAAAAATAAAGAGCAAGCTCTTGCAAGAAGATTTTTCTTCAAGGTAAAAATGATGATGATGAACACGGAAAGGAAATCATCTCATGATTAAGAAAGAAGAATTTACTTCTTTAAAGATAATAGACCTACAAGACCAAGGTCTTTCACAAAAAGATCAAGAGATCTCATCAATAAGAAGAAGAACATAATTCTTCTCACAGATCATGGATCTATAAAGGCAAAGCCTTTAACCAATATAAGAGATTGGAATTATCTTCTGCAAAATAAGAACTGATGTTCTTAAATCTTGAGACAAAGTCTCTTTTGAAAGAACATAAATTTGTTTCCCAGATCAAAAAATTGATCAAATGCGCTTTACGCTCTTGAACTGCGCCTTCGCGCTCTCTGGACTGGCGCTCAGCGCCAAATGCGCCACGTGTCAATCACGTATGCGCTAATTAACAACTTGCGCTTTGTGCTTCTGAAATAGCGCACTGCGCTCATGGGCTGGCGCTCAGCGCCAAGCGCACCACGTGTCACTCATGTGTGAGCCATTAAACTGAAAGCGCTCAGCGCTCATGGACTAGCGCTCAGCGCTCATAAACTGGCATCATGCGCTCATCATCTGGCGCCTGGCGCCGAGCGCGACACGAGTCCCTTGCATGTGCGCCACGTGGCAGAAGCGCACTGTGCTTTTTGATTGGCGCAAAGCGCTTAGCGCGCCACGTGTTGCGACGACAGAACATAAATTGTTCTTTAATAAGCCCGGGGCTCTGATGAATGCTCAGCATTCAATAAAAGACAAAGACATTGTCAATATATAAATCAATGCTCAGCATTGTTAAAAGGGCCAAACCCAAATAAAGGCTCAACAGCCCAAAATAAAATGTTAAACATTTATTGGACTTAGCCCAAGATTGGCCATAATTCCTCAACTCATATTAATTGAGCTCATTTGCTCAAAAATATGTTAACAGATCTTAGCCTCAAATTGGACTACAGATCTTTCAACCAACTCACATCGGTTCGAGGGTACATCTCTTTACTCCTCTGATATTTTTCGTTGTAATCCTTCAACGTCTTCAGAGAGGTGACGGGTCCCGACAACCAAACATTCTACGGACTATGGGATCCTTTAAAACCCACGGACTGTGACGTCCTTAACCTTGACTGTGAGGTCTTTAAACTCACGGACTATGATGTCCTTAACCTTGACTGTGAGGTCTTTAAACTCACGGACTATGATGTCCTTAACCTTGACTGTGATGTCTTTAAACTCACGGACTATGATTTCCTTAACCTTGGACCATAATGTCCTTACACTAATCGACCGCAATGTCTCTAAACTAACAATATAGCCCAAATGCTCTTTTGTTGGATCTAAATGATCCCGTTAGGTTGATCTTAGTCTAAAATGAGACTAACATATCCTTAACAAACATTTAAGTTGATCTTAGTCTCAAATGAGACTAACGTATCCTTAAACCCAACCCCCAAACCCAAATCTAAGAAAGATACGGATTTGGACTAATCCACGCCCTACGGACGACAACATACATTAGTCTCCGTATACAATTCACGGGCAACCAAAAACAAAACAAACACCCACGACACGAAGTGACTATCTGGAGAAAGAGAAAGTGGTTACCGCGATGCGGTAGCGTAATTAACTGCAGGGGCTTGTGCCTGCAGGGAAGAGCGTCCCCACAATCAAAACCCCCTCAAATGAGGGGGAATCTGATGAAGTTTGCTACATCGGCCGCATCCGTTTAAACCTTCGATAAGTGGTGTCATAAATCAACTTGGCATCTTCGGAGAGGTGGACGGATAGCACCTATTAGCTTCTGCCCCCAAATTCAGGCAAGACGTTTTTCTTCCCGGTTTTCGGCGGTGAACACACCCGTTTGTTGGGACAATGTTGGAGAACGAAGATTGTTGGGACCGGATTTGATCGTGCAAACAGTAGAGAAGGTTAATACTATCCGGAATCACATGAAGGCAGCACAAGATCGACAGAAGAGTTGGGCCGATACATCGAGAAGACCTCTAGAGTTCGCTGTTGGTGATCTGATATTCTTGAAGATATCACCGACTAGAGGAGTGATTCGTTTTGGGATTCGAGGCAAGCTTAGTCCTCGATTTGTGGGGCCTTTCAAGATTATGGAGTGTGTTGGAGAAGTGGTGTTCACCGCCGAAAACCGGGAAGACAAACGTCTTGGCTGAATTTGGGGGCAGATGCTAATAGGTGCTATCCGTCCACCTCTCCGAAGATGTCAAGTTGATTTATGACACCACGTATCGAAGGTTTAAATGGATGCTGCCGATGTAGCAGACTTCGTCAGATCCCCCCTCATTTGAGGGGTTTTTGATTGTGGGGACGCTCTTCCCTGCAGGCGCAAGCCCCTGCAGTTAATTAGGCTACCGTATCGCGGTAACCACTTTCTCCTTCTCCAGATGGTCACTTCATGTCGTGGGTGTTTGTTTTGTTTTTGGTTGCCCGTGGATTGTATACGGAGACTAATGTATGTTGTCGCCCGTAGGGCGTGGATTAGTCCAAATCCGTATCTTTCTTAGATTTAGGTTTGGGGGTTGGGTTTAAGGATACGTTAGCCTCATTTGAGACTAAGATCAACTTAAGCGTTTGTTAAGGATACGTTAGTCTCATTTTAGACTAAGATCAACCTAACGGGATCATTTAGATCCAACAAAAGAGCATTTGGGCTCTATTGTTAGTTTAGGGACATTGCGGTCGATTAGTTTAAGGACATTACGGTCCAAGGTTAAGGACATCATAGTCCGTGAGTTTAAAGACATCACAGTCAAAGTTAAGGACATCATAGTCCGAGAGTTTAAAGACCTCACAGTAAAGGTTAAGGACATCATAGTCCGCGAGTTTGAAGACATCAAAGTCAAGGTTAAGGACATCATAGTCCGCGAGTTTAAAGACATCACAGTCAAGGTTAAGGACATCATAGTCCGTGAGTTTAAATACCTTACAGTCAAGGTTAAGGACATCATAGTCCGTGGGTTTTAAGGACCCCACAATCCGTAGAATGTTTGGTTGTCGGGACCCGTCACCTCTCTGAAGACGTTGAAGGATTACAACGACAAATATCAGAGGAGTAAAGAGATGTACCCTCGAACCGATGTGAGTTGGTTGAAAGATCTGTAGTCCAATTTGGGGCTAAGATCTGTTAACATATTTATGAGCAGATGAGCTCAATTAATATGAGTTGAGGACTTATGGCCAATCTTAGGCTAAGTCCAATAAATGTTTAACATTTTATTTTGGGTTGTTGAGCCTTTATTTGGGCTTGACCCTTTTAACAATGTTGAGCATTGATTTATATCTTGACAATGTCTTTGTTTTTTATTGAATGCTAAGCATTCATCAGAGCTCTGGCTTATTAAAGAACAATTTATGTTCTGTCAGCGCAACACGTGGTGCGCTAGGCGCTTTGCACCAGTCAAAGAGCGAAGTGTGCTTCTGCCAAGTAGCGCACATGTAAGGGACACGTGTCGCACTCAGCACTAGGCGCCAGATGATGAGCGCATGATGCCAGTTTATGAGCGCTGAGCGCTAATCTATGAGCGCATTGCGCTTTCAGTTTAATGGCGCACACGTGAGTGACACATGGTGCACTTGGTGCTGAGCTCCAGCCCTATGAGCGCGGTGCGCTGTTTCAGAAGCGCAAAGCGCAAGTTGTTAATTGGCGCATACGTGATTGACACGTGGCGCATTTGGCTCCGAGCGCCAGTACAAAGAGCGCGGAGGCGCAGTTCAAGAGCGCAAAGCGCATTTGATCAATTTTATGATCTGGGAAACAAATTTATGTTCTTTCAAAAGAGACTTTGTCTCAAGATTTAAGAACAGCAATTCTTATTTTGCAGGAGATATTTCCAATCTCTTATATTGGTTAAAGGCTTTGCCTTTATAGATCCATGATCTGTGGGAAGAATTATGTTCTTCTTCTTATTGATGAGATCTCTTGATCTTTTTGTGAAAGATCTTGGTCTTGTAGATCTATGATCTTTAAAGAAGTAAATTTTTCTTTCTTAATCATGAGATGATTTCATCTCTGTGTTCATCATCATCATTTTTACCTTGAAGAAAAATCTTCTTGCAAGAGCTTGCTCTTTATCTTTGAGTTTCTCAAAGTTTATGGGGGGGGGGGGGTTTCTCTATATAAGACTTGAAGTCTTGGGGCCTTTATATAGAGCAAGCTGATCAGTTCGATCAGTTAAGGAGATCTCTCTCTGATTGATTTGGGGATGTTTCCCCACCATTGGATCTTTAATCCTAGGGCTTCTGTTTTACAGAAGGCAATCTTCTTATTTTTAACGAGATTGGAAAATCTTTCCATAACAGAATTTAATTCTGATTGATTAATAATTTATCATTATTATTAGATCTTCGATCTAACGGTCGAGAGTTTTCTTAATTCCAGCGCTAGCGCACCCGTGCTTTGCACGTGGTGCGCTGCTTAGAGCGCAGCGCACCCTGCGCTAGCGCACTCGTGTTTTACACGTGGTGCGTTGCTTAGAGCGCAGCGCACCTAGCGCTAGTGCACACATGGTGCGCTTCTTAGGGCACAGCGCACTTGGCGCTGCATTTGAAGTATTGCTTCAATTTGAAATTTAAATTTCAAACAGAGCTTTGCTCTGATTGGGGGAAACAAGTGGCTTATCGATTGGAGTTACCACCATCTTTGGCGAATGTTCATGACGTGTTTCATGTATCTCAACTCCGTAAGTATGTTCGAGATGTAACACACGTGCTTGATCATTAAGAGCTGACTGTAAGGGAGGATTTGACCTTTAAGGAACGACCGATGTCGATTGTTGATCAAAGAGAAAAGGTCCTCAAGAACAAGGTTATCCCTCTCGTACTTGTTTCTTGGGGAAATTGCTCGCATGGAGAATCGACTTGGGAACGAGAAGACGAGATTCGACAGAAGTCTCCACACCTATTCTTGTATATTCATGTTTGTTTTCTTTTTCTTGTTCCGGGAATTTCGATGATGAAATTCTTTTTGTAGTTGGGTATAATGTAACACCCTAGTTCATTTATACCAATTCTATTTTGAATATTTCTTTATTTATGGTATTTTCTTAATTTACTGTGTTTTGGGTGCGAATAGTGTATTTGACATCTGTATTTGCATCTGACCCGACCCGCTTGCTGGAAACCCGTCTTGATTCCTATTTATGATTTATCCCGGCTTGTTATGTGGATCCGTGCACTTTCATATTTTTTATATACTGCATACTGGAATTATATATGGCATCTGCATTTTTTTTAATATAACATTTAAACTCAAATCCTGTTGTAGCATCCGTACACATTGTTCTCGTCCCGTTCAGTGTAACGGACCTATTTGGATGGCTACGTGCACGTGCGTGCATCCGTTCTTGGGGGTATACTTTTTCGTTACCCGGATATCCTGTTTTGATATTGGTTGACACGTATATTATCCGTATTTTAAAACTAGATTTTTAGACCCGACCTGGACGTGTTTTGGACTATTTTGTATTTCGCCTGAAACTCAAATTTTCCTAATATTATATTCTTATAATATAATTCTGTTTAATATATATATATATATATATATATATATATATTATCCGAATATTTTTATAAATATCCTAATTCCTCACTAATCTCTACTGCCCCTCTATCTCTCTAAGTATTATATATAATAATATTTTTTTAAAGAATTTCCTAACAAACCCCCCCTCTCTCTACACATATACATATATATTATATTCATTTTTTTTTATTCAAAACCCATACATACCCACGTCTCTCTCTCCTCCTTTATCTTATTTTCTTTCTCCCGCCTTCTTTCTTCGTCCTCGTGGCCGTGGCCGTGCCCGCGCACGCGCCCATCGCTCGTGCGGGTCACCATCGCCGTCACCAAGACCTCGCCCCTTCACTCTCCTCCTCAATCTCACCTCCTCCTTCATCTCACCGACAAATCCAAAACCCACCAACCCATAACCACAACCCAAACCTAAAACCCTGCGACTGCAACGCCTCGCCACCGGAGCGCCGACTTCGTCGTCGCGTTACCTCCTCACCACCTCTGACTCCTGGCATCACCACCACCATCATCAACTTCATCCCCGACGACCCCGAGCCAACCCTACACACCCGAGAACCCACTGCGGCCGCCTTCTCTGTCGCCGTCTCCCCTCATCGCCTCACACCTTCGCAACGACCTCCTCGCCTTCTCCCAAACCCCAGCACCAACCCAGAGCACCTTCCTCTCTTCTTCTTCTTCTTCTTCTTTCTTCTTTCTTTTCTTGATCTTGTTCCTTTTCTGGTGATCACCCGCCAGAGCCGTGCCGCTGCCGACGACCCGAGTAATCCAGTGAATATCCCCTGCCTGCATGGTTACCTTCTTGCCTTGCCTGGACCCGTCCCGCGTGCCGCGTGTGCGTTACGACGATTACCCGACGTCGGACGTGCCGTACGCACCCGTCGTGTGTTCCGCTCACTACATGCTATAATACTTATCTTGCATTCATACGAATAAAAATACCACATGTTGATTGCATTATACATCTATACTAATGTTTTACTGTTTTCGGATACCCGTATGCATCCATATCATTTAATATATATGTAGCTGCATCTACAGATCACATTAATTCATATTACTGATACATTAGTATCCCGTACTTGATAGTGTGCACCCTACATAATTTTGGAGCTGTAAATATGACCCTTGATCGATATTTGTGTACCCATACCATTAATTATAACTAGTTGCATGCCATGTCACATTATTTCATATTACTGTTATATTAACACCCCATGTTTGATAATGTGCATCCTACATAGTCATGAAGCTGTAATTGTAACCCTTGATAGATATTTGAGCATCCATGTTTTATTGTATATCCATACCATTAGTTCTGCATATCCAGTTGCATGCCATATTATATTAATTCATATTATTATTACATTAACACCTCATGCTTGATAATGTGCACCCTACATAGTCATGATGTAACCCCTGATAGATATTTGTGCAGTCATGCTTTCACCGTACATCCATACCTTTACCGTGATTCGATACTTGCTACATTTTACTGTTGGGCACCCACTTGATACATGTACACTACCTGACATGACCTGATATATCACTACTTGACATGTTACCTGATTCTGTTTCTAATGCCGACAATCCTGACATGTTGTCCCGATGGACATATCCTGTTGTCTGTATAGACAAACCTGTACATGCTTGATCCTGTGTTGGCATTAGCTCCAGATTTATCAATACCCGACTTGTACACATAACTTGGGGGTAAGGGGAAATCAATGATGAAACCTGAATTGTAACTCAACAGTTCGACACTTATACTGATCAGTTTCACGGGCTAGGCCAGCCCCGGGATGATGCTGCTGACATCATTCGTCTGTACATGTTACATGTTTACTCCCTAGCAGCACGTCTTGGATTCAGCCCGAGAGTCTTGACCGTGGTCCCGGGCATGCATAGGATACTATTGAGTTACATCAACGATTCATTAAATTGATTTCACAGACTTGAGAGTAGTTAACCCAGTAGTTTAGTTCAGATTACTCACTGCACGTCACATGTGCTTATACCCTTCACTGTTCCTTATTCGTGTTACCGTTATACTTTTATTACTATTCATACTCATGCCTGCATATCTTGTTACCTACTGATTATATTATTGTTGATATTATGACGCACTGACGTCTGGGTTTTGCATAGCCCAGACCCTGTACCTTTCTCGCAGGCCGACCAGAAGTACTTCAGTCGACAGGCCGAGCAGTGAGGATCCTGTTAGTATTTTAGTTTAGTTTTCTTTCAGCATTTTCATTTCCTGATGTGATCCCGTATTTTGGGACGTACTTTCCAGATTGTTATTGTTATTTGGATTCATTGCTTCCGCATATTATTTCTTGACTCGTTTATTCTGGCAAATGGACATGTACTAGATAGTTTAATTTATTTCTACTGTTCTTGATATCTTATAGATAGCTGTGATGTGACTGTGAAGGAATGTTTCCTAACCACAGGTAGCATGGTTGGCTCTGTCACGTGTCGATATTAGCGCACTCTACGAAGCGGTGCGTGACAGATGATCCCCTTCAGTTTGTCCATCCTTGCCTTCACCCTTATTTACAAAAGTCACCCTGGCACTCGCGCGGGCGACCCGATGTGGGTTTACCTCTCTTTCAGGAAACAACGGGGGAGTGCAGCCGGGTCGGGTGTCGTCGTCATGCCTTCTTCTATCCATGGTTGGAAGAAAAAGTTTTTCTTTGTTGGGCCGCCAGAGGGTGAGGACTGGCCCGTGCCCATCCAGTGGTCTAGGGATAGGTGATGGCGGGGATGTCCATCCAACGATCCCGACGCAGTAAAAGTGGCGGAGTGGGAGCCCATTTCTCGGGCCGACGTGCTGCTTTCTGAGAGGGCCCTTAGTTGGGCTGGGTTCAGCCCCGCCCAGTTCGTCGGTAAATTAGGAGCTTGCGTTTGTCTTCATTTCTGTTTGTGTTGCTAATTCCATTGTATTTTGTCTTGTGTAGAACCCATGGACTTGAGCCACCTCCGAGCAGCCATGCGCAAGCCAAAGAAGGGATCAAAGGCTGGAAGTGCCAGCTCTTATCATCCGACGTCTGTCCCGGTTCCCCCGGCAGCCGTCCTACCCCAGCGTTCGACTGCGGGCCGAGCCCCGGAGCCCAGCTAGGCGCCAAGCAAAAAACGGGTTCGGGGAAAGGGTGCCCAGGCTTCGGAGATGGACACCGGCTCTCCACCGTCGCCCCTCAAGAGGTTCCACCGAACAATTCCACGGACCTCGGCCTCCCCGATCTTGGTAGACGACGGGGGCCTCCGCTTTGAGGTGCCCTCGGGGCTTTCCATCGCTGACAGCTTGCTGTCGGACATGGAAAGGTCGGCCGGGGGCAAGATCCCTCGGGGGACTCTCAGGGCACAGATGGCGTCAATCGCCCAAGAGGCCGTGCAGGTTAGTTCCTGTACTTTACTTGACTTTTGCTTCAGCTTCTTACCATTCGTGAGATTTGGTGCCACTCCTTTCTTCCTGACCCCCCTCTAATTTCTTCAGGTTCTCCAGCACGTCGCCCTCGTCATCCATATGGAGGACGAGGAGATAACCACGGCTATCCGAGCCGCGGGAGAGCTCTCCTCGCTGGAGGAGAGCTCAAAGCGGGAGCTGGAGGCGGCGATGGCGAGGGTCGCTGCCCTGGAGGGCGAGGTGCCGGCCGCGAAGCAGGAGGTGGCGGCAGTGAAGCAGGCCACCGAGGCCAAGCTTCAAGACTCTAAGGTGCTCGTCGACACCTTGAAGAAGTTGATGAGCATCCTCCGGAAGGAGATGGAGGCGGCGGTAGAAGGGGTGAAGCGAGCCGACCTCAGAGCAGCGAAAGTGGTGGAGAACTTCCAGAAGTCGAAATATTTTTACACCGTCCTAGCCTCGGCCACTACCGCCATCTGGCACGAGGCCCTTAGTGCCGTCAAGGCTCGGATGCCGGAGTTCGTTGACGACGAGCTCCGAGCCGAATATCCTCGCAGGGATGACGAGTAGGGGGACGGCCTCGGGGGAGGGTCCGAGGAAGAGATTCCCGGCGAGGGCGACGCCGAGGCTCCTGTGATGGGCGTTGAGCTTCCAGAGGCTGCGCTTGGCCCTGAGGCCTGAAGCCCCTCGTCTTCTTGTTTTATTTCTTGTTATATCGAGAATTTTGTAGGCCTCCGGGAATTTTGTAGGGCTGGGGAGCCCACAATACCCTTGTAAAAGTTTTGACTTTGTGAATAAAGGCTTTTTGCAGTAGTATTTGCGAGCGTATTTTCCTTTGTCGGTAAACACTTGTAGTTGCATAGTACTGCCTTTGTGTTATGTCGGCTCTTCGTCTAGCGATTACGCGTCGGGTTGAACCTGTTCATTTTCCCAGTGTGGAAAGACGGTGTCTCCATAGCCCCGAAGTCGAGGTGGAGATTGCTCAGACATAGACAGACCGGATGCCTCGTGGCGAGGTCATGTTCCTTAGTGTGGGAGGCCCGGAGAGGCATGCTGAGGACGGGACCGAGCAGGGTAGCTATTCGGTGCCTCTTGGTGAGGGCTTTGATCCTTAGCACGGGAGGGGCCGTAAGTGTCCTACCAAGGACGGGCCGAGCAGGGTAGTTGCTCGGTGCCTCATGATGAAGGCTTTGATCCTTAGCACGGGAGGGGTCGTAAGTGGCCTACCAAGGACGGGCCGAGCAGGGTAGCTGCACGGTGCCTCATGGTGAGGGCTTTGATCCGTGGTGTGTTGGGGTAGGGAGCTACCAACCAGGGATAACCGAGCAAGGGCGGACCCGGTTGCTTCTTTCGAGGGCTTTTTATCCTTAGCGCGGGAGGGGCCGTAAGAGGCTTACTAAGGATGGCCGAACATGGTTGCTTCCCGGTGCCTCTTGGCGAGGGCTTTGATCTTTAAGGATGGTCCGGGCAGGGTTGCTGCCCGGTACCTCTTGGTGAGGGCTTTGATCCCTGGTGTGTTGGGGTAGGGAGCTACCAGCCAGTAATAACCGAGCAAGGGCGGGCCCGGTTGCCTCTTGCGAGGGCTTTTTATCTTTAGTGCGGGAGGGGCCGTAAGAGGCCCATTAAAGATGGCTGAGCAGGGTTTCTGCCCGGTGCCTCTTGGCGAGGGCTTTGATCCTTAAGGATGGCCGAGCAGGGTTGCTGCCCGGTGCCTCTTGGCGAGAGTTTTGATCCCTGGCTTTGTGGGGTAAGGGAGCTACCAGCCAGGGATAGCCGAGCAGGGCAGCCGATCGGCTGCCTCTTGGTGAGGGCTTCAATCCCTGGTGTTGTAAGGTAGGGGAGCTACCAGCCAGGGATAGCCGAGCAGGGTAGCCGCATGGCTGCCTCTTAGTGAGGGCTTAGATCCCTGGCGTTGGAGGGGCCATGGGAGGCCTGCTAAGGATCGACCGAGCAGTGAAGCTGCTTGGTTGCCTCTTGGTAAGGGTTTTGATCCCTGGCGTTGTGGGGGTAGGGGAGCTACCATCCAAGGATAGCCGAGCAGGGTAGCCGCTCGGCTGCCTCTTGGTGAGGGCTTCGATCCCTAGTGCTGGAGGGGCCGTAGGAGGCCTGCTAAGGATCGACCGAGCAGTGAAGCTGCTTGGTTGCCTCTTGGCAAGGACTTTGATCCCTGGTGTTATGGATAGGGGAGCTACCAGCTAGGGTGTTAGTTATATGTATGCCCTAGAGGCCATTACTGTACATACGATATATATTGTAGTGGATGCTTGGACATATATAGGGAGGACTTTCTTGCTTAACATGATAGTACACTATATGGTTGCTCTTTATCTTAACATGTACTCTGATTGTATCTATGTTACATGTTGATAAAGCCCTTAGGATGAGTACTTGACTACCAGGACTATGATGCGGATCATACTAGTGAGGACAGTGTAGTCGCCAAGTACATCCTTCAAATGTTCCTAGTCGTGGGAGTACCGAGACAGGGCATCGATACTCCAGAGTAGACTAGCGTATGCGCTTCTTGACCCATATGATGGGCGATGGATGATCTCATATCCATTGGTGTTTGACATCAGAGAAGGTATACGGGTGCTCAGTGGAGACTGGGTACACTGGACGGACTCGCCGAGAACTCCCAGATGGTATTATACCTCACGTCAGATGGCAGTTCTCTGGTGACACTGGTACAGAGTAGTCTGTAGACCCGAGATCGTCATAGAGTCTTGTGTGATTCCCACTGTGCTTTGATTTCCATCATACCACGTCCAAGAGGGCGTGCAAAAAGGTGGCTTTTGGGTACAGTCCCGAATCACATAGAGACAATGAGCGATAGGAGGGGATTCGTCTCTCCCGGTATAGGGAGTTGATGTTGCGCTGTGTTCAATTGGCTATAACTGGAAATCCCTGGCCAAGGTTGCTGAGATTTACTGGTAAGTGTTATCAGTAGTTTCTCGAACTGTTATAGACCTCATATCGACACGACTTATCAAGCTATCGGGGTCTGACGTATACCACCCCTAGGCGAGATATGCGACATATCAGACGAAGAGACCGGACTGTACGGGAGTATTACTGACTGGATTCACAGGAGAATGTATAGGCTTGCTTGTTGATCTTTTGAGCGCTCAATACCTGGGTGGCTGTTACGTTTAGCTGACCGCTTGCAGCTTGTGGGTGTTTGATATGATCATCACCTACTGCCGGCGTATTGACGATTCTTTAGAGTCCTACACAGAGGTTTCTTGGCTCAGGAAAAATGGAGTAGGAACACATATATGATATGTGCGGGACCGAGAACAATACGTGTATGTGATACCGTATTAGATTCTCGCGATATGAGATATCGGCCGGGTATATGTGATAAAGCTGGGTCATCGGATCAAGAGTTGATTCGATGAACTAATACAGATTATATTAGTCGGTTATTTATGAAATAGCTGGATTATCGGATCAAGTGTTGATTCGATAATTTAATGTATAATTATATATTTGATATATTAAATTATATTAACTAATATAAGCTCACTAAAAGATTCTTTTTCTCACTCAGGTAATACATTGATATATATGCGATATATGTTAATTGTATTATTTTATTTTGTTACAATAAATAATGTATATGTGATATATAATATTGTAACATGTTATGCTTATAAATGCAACATGTTTTGTGGAGTTTAATTGAGGTTAGGGTTTGGATTAGGGTTAAGTCTTCATGAAGCTTTCAAGAAGCTTCTTGAAGCTTTGACTTTGACTTGGATATTTTGTGATATTTCCTTAACCCAACCCAACCCTTTACTCTAGTTAAATATCTTCATAGGTTAAGTCTTCATACTTAACCCATGGTTGCAATTCTAACCATTGACTTGAGTTTCATTATTCATCACAAAAGGATTCTTCTTCTTCTTCCTTGAGTTCTTGATAATAAGCTTTCTAGCTTTTTGCTTAGTGATGAAAATGAGTGAGATTAAGAAAACAAATGAGAGCTAAAATCCTACTTCATCATCCTAATCTATCCTAGCCATTTAGATTAGGGTGTTCACTTCATTTAGTGAGTGAGAGCTTGTGTTAAAGAAACTTCAAGGTAGATCATCTTAGTTATCGAAGATCGGAAGCAAGCTTGCATCTTTCTCTTCGTGGAGCTTTTCGAGAGTCTGGATACTCGATGATCGCAGCGAAGGGACCTCAACACGGAGCTTTAGAAGTGAAGGACCGGACTACAAAGGTTGTAATCCCAAACTCTTAGTGTTAAAGTGTTTAACATGCTTTGTTTCGCCTAATCTCTAGTTTAAAGATCTTGGTTAGGGTTGTTCGGCACGTCTAAATTTTAAATCGGGCATGGTTGATGCCTTATAGACCCTTGTGCATGTGCCTAGTAACCCTGCACAGGGATAGCCGAGCAGGGTAGCCGCTCAGCTGCCTGTTCGTGAGGGCTTAGATCCCTGGCGGTGGAGGGGCCGTAGGAGGCCTGCTAAGGATCGACCGAGCAGTGAAGCTTCTTGGTTGCCTCTTTGCGAGGGCTTTGATCCCTGGCGTTATGGGTAGGAGAGCTACCAGCCAGGGATAGCCGAGCAGGGTAGCCGCTCGGCTGCCTCTTCGTGAGGGCTTAGATCCTTAGCGCTGGAGGGGCCATGGGAGGCCTGCTAAGGATTGACCGAGCAGTGAAGCTGCTTGGTTGTCTCTTGGAGAGGGCTTTGATCCCTAGCATTATGGGTAGGGGAGCTACCAGCCAGGGATAGCCGAGCAGGGTAGCCGCTCGGCTGCCTCTTCGTGAGGGCTTAGATCCTTAGCGTTGGAGGGGCCATGGGAGGCCTGCTAAAGATTGACCGAGCAGTGAAGCTGCTTGGTTGCCTCTTGGCGAGGGCTTTGATCCCTGGCGTTATGGGTAGGGGAGCTACCAGCCAAGGATAGCCGAGCAGGGTAGCCGCTCGGCTGCCTCTTCGTGAGGGCTTCGATCCCTGGCGCTGGAGGGACCGTTGGAGGCCTGTTAAGGATCGAACGAGCAGTAAAGCTTCTTGGTTGCCTCTTGGAGAGGGCTTTGATCCCTGGCGTTGTGTAGTAGGGGAGCTATCAGCCAGGAATAGCCGAGCAGGGTAGCCGCTCGGCTGCCTTTTCATGAGAGCTTAGATCCTTAGCGCTGGAGGGGCCATGAGAGGCCTGCTAAGGATTGACCGAGCAGTGAAGCTGCTTGGTTTCCTCTTGGCGAGGGATTTGATCCCTGGCGTTATGGGTAGGGGAGCTACCAGACAAGGATAGCCGAGCAGGGTAGCTGCTCGGCTGCCTCTTCGTGATGGCTTAGATCCTTAGCGCTGGAGGGGCCATGGGAGGCCTGTTAAGGATTGACCGAGCAGTGAAGCTACTCGGTTGCCTCTTGGCGAGGGTTTTGATCCCTGGCATTACGTGGTAGGGGAGCTACCAACCAGGGATAGCCGAGCGGGGACCCTCAATAGAGGCCTGCTAAGGACCGACCGAGCAGTGAAGCTGCTCGGTTGCCTCTTGGCGAGGGTTTTGTCCGTACTCCTTAGTGCGAAGACCGAGAAGAGGGACAGTTGTTGTCGACATGTGTCATGACCGCATGGGGAACGCGAAGCGTCGGAGTGTCGTTTTGATTTCGCATCGAGCGGCGCGATGTCTGCCGCGTGGCGGCACAGTTGCGGGTGAAACTGGCGGCCGTTGAACTCCGGGAGCGTTGTGGGCTATAAAACGGAGAGAGCGTCGATCGCTCCTTTCTTCACACCCAAAACACAAGAATAGAGGACTTCCCTTTCACCATCCAAGATATCATAAACTTTGAAAACGTGTACCTCTACGATCAGTACCGTATTGATGACACGGTGCAGTTGGTGATAGGACAGATCGAGGATCATTTCGGCCGATTGCTCCCCCGGCGCTCCTCCCTAATTCAGCTGTTGCTGTACTCCATCTGGAGGGCGTCGCCGGGGCTCTATAACCCCTTATCCGAGCAGCTGAAAGATGAGGCCGTTGGCAAGCTAAGGTCTCTGAGGCGCTTCAGCCTGATCTCTGTAAGCCGGCTGAGCCGCTCGGAGGCGCTCATCCTTAAGTGCTACCAATTGAGGCTCGATACCGACGCTAGCGGGGCGCATCGAAGGCAGAGGTTAGACGCCGCGAGGGCTCGGCTGGCGGAAATATCCTCCGAGTACCACGAGCAGTGCTCTCTTCCCCCGCTGTTGTAATAATTTTTTTTGTATGGCTGAGGAGCCTATAGTACCTTTTGAATGAATAAGATTCTTTTTCTTTTCTGCAATGCTTTATTGATCCCTTTATTATATAAACAAAATATCTCAAGAAAGGTGTACATTGCTTTGGAAAGAAAATACATGCTAGTAGATGTTCTTATTCGTGCAGCTTGAGCCCCTCGGATGTCCGTTGGCATCTATGCCCGGCATAGGGTATCGAGCTTCATGGGTACCAGACGTATTCTCCGCTGACACGACCATGATTTGTCCGATGGTTAGCTCGGTGGGAGGGGAACGCTGCTCCTGCTCGCGGTCAGCCTGCCGCCTGTCCCTCAAGTACGCTACGAGGTGCCCAGAACGGATGAGCTCCTCGATATAGTCATGGAGCTGCTTGCAGCTCTCCGTGGAGTGGCCTAGCGACCTGTGGAAACCGCAGTAGGGGCCCCAGGTTCGTTTTGAGGCCATTCGCGAGATCGGGGGAAGCTTGAAGAATCCTTCGCCCTTGGCCTCCTCTAGTAGCACTGTTTGGGAGACGTTGAGCGGGGTGTATTCCTGAAACTTCGGGAGATAGGGCTTTGCCCGCTCAGGTCCCCTTCTCTCTTCCCTTGCCCTTTTCTTCTGGTCGGCTTACTCTGCCCAGGGGAGATTTGCATTCACCTCGGATTCGAGCTGGACCTTACGCTCGGTCCAGGCTTTTACCTCGGTCATGGTCTTAGGTTGCGCTAATGCAAAGAAGCATAACCATTCCTTGTGCCTAAGACCAGACCTAAGTGCTGTGATGACGTTCTCGTCCCGGTGCTCTGGGACCTCAAAAAGGGCATTGTAGAAGCGGGTGACGTATGCTTTGAACGTCTCCTTGTCCTCGCTCTTGATCGTGAATAGGTGGTCAACTGTGCGTTTTTGCAGCCTGTTCCCGACGAAGTGGCCGAGGAATTGAGTGGCTAGCTCGTCGAAAGTTAAGATCGAGCGAGGCTCGAGTCCTCGGAACCAGTCTCGTCCGGCACGGATGAGAGTGGCCGGGAAAGATCGGCATTGGGCGGCGTCGGAGTTATCTTGGAAGCTCATTCCCACAGTGAACGCGTCCAAATGGTCCTTCGGGTCAGATTTACCGTCGAAGAGGGAGACCTTTGGGGGCTTATTGCGAGAGGAGACGTGGACGACGAGCAGCTCCTCGGTGAATGGTTTGGTGAGCGAGTCGGCGGCGTACTTAGCCCCGTCGATCGATCGGTGGCCTTCCCGATGCATACCCTCGATCTTCTTCTCGAGGGCGTCGAGTCAAACGTGGTACCCCGACGACTCAGCACGTTCTGATCCCTGGCCTCTGGTATTGGAGGCCTGTGTCTGGCCACGGCCCCGGTTCCACTCAATGAGGTTCCTTAGATCCCCCGGCGAGGTAGTCTTCGAGCCACCGTGGCGAGTCCCGTCCGCGCGACCCCGTCGAGGGAGGGGGTGTCGGTCATGCCTGGTAACAGGCGAGCTGACTGACATCTCCCCGGGAGGGACAGGTGCGCGAAGGATCTCGGGGCGAGGTGTTCTGGCGACGGACCTCGGTGTTGAACTATGGGGTTCCCAGTGAGTCGCAGAAGATACTGGCTCGGGAGATTTACGGCTATGGGATGTAGCAAGGCAGTGGTCGGCAGTGCTGACGTGTGCAGAGTCTTCTCTCCCCCTGTAGGGGTCCCGGTCTCGGGGTGGAGGAGCGGCGACCTAAGGAACTTGCCCTGCCGTTTGGACACGGATGAGCACCTCCACGACAGACGCGAGTCGGTCTATCCGGCCGGCGAGGGCGTTGATGGCATTCTGTAACAACCCTAATTTTCCTATACACTTTTCTATACAATTTTTTTTTTCAAAATCCATAAAAGAGTATTTTAACCTGAGCACAATATATATGTAATTATTTTGTTTTTAAATAACTCCATTTTTTAGTGTACATAAAATTATTTTAAAATTAAAGTATACTTGGAGTATTTAATGTTGTTGTTACCACTTTAAGTAATTATTTCACACCATAATTATAAGAAGGAGCTTGTAGCTCATTGGTATCACCTTGTACTGCTGAACCAAGCCATCAGAGCTCAAATCTCATACCCCACATTATTTTTAATATTGATTTTTTTAAAAACCTTTAGAATACCAAGAGTTTACACGTGCATATCTCACAAAAACCCTACTACACCTAAAGATGTAACACTTGCAGGAGTTAGATGAACCGTCGGAGGGGGATCCTGGCCGCCGGACTCGGCCGGGAATCGGCCAACTCGGCCTTGACTCGGCCGACTCAGTGCTCCGACCGAGTCACGGACGAGTCACCCCCGAGTCGGACGATTCCGGCGACGGCCCCAACATGAAAGTTGTGTCTTTTCATATTCCCTATGCATCTGCAAAATTTCAGCCTCAGACCACTTCCAGAGCTCTTTAAAAACCCCAATTACTCCACTTTTAATACATTTTTATTACATTTTATCACATTTTTATTTTTAACTTTTCATCTACCCTAACCCTAGCCTAACCCTATAAATACCAACCCTACACACTACCCTCTCACCCCCAAAACCCTAGGCTCACTCTCTCAAAATTTTCCAAGAAGTGTGTGCTTTGAAAACAAGTTCGAGGCGAAGCTCCGACGAAATTCCGGCGGGAATTCCGGCGACGTTTTTAGAAACAACCGGCGATGAAGCAACGCGTCGGCAACTCCCTTAGTTCTCCTACACTCCTTAGTATAGATCGAAACTCGTAAGTCCCATTCTATCCCCCTTTCTATTTCTTTAAAATACGAAATTACGAAACCCGACGGAATCGGAACAAATCCGATTTCCGACTTGGTTTTCTATAAAATTTCAGTTCTAACCAATACATTCATGCCTAAACATCTTTATCTTGACTATTAAACTTTTAAAAATTAATTTGAACAAGTTTTCTCATATGAAATGATAACCTTTCCAATTTACCGTATTTTTTCATTTTAATACCATCATGTTTCAGTTTCACATTTAACCCCTTAACCTTACTATACATTTAAAGTAGAGCACGAGATAATGACCTACCTCCACACACACGCAAATACAACCCTAAACGACATCATCAAAACATAGAATACGATAAAACGAAACTTTCATTTAAATACCATAATCTTAATAAAACCATTCTTAAAAAGTTTTAGATTTGATACGCTTTTAAACAAATACCTCTCATTAGGAAATACGATAAGTTGTGTACATCGATCATTTATCTAAACCTGACTTTGTGGTGTCTAGGCTAGGCAAGTGAGCTTAGGTAACTTTAAAAGGCCCGTCTCACGATTCGTGAGCGGATCCCTCCTTCCTCACTTATACTTACCTGGCCACAATTGGCGGTGAAGAGGCGATTTGAGGCTTCTAACGACTTGTCGTTTAGACCATTTAGAAATAGGCTAGTTGGCTTAAGAAACCCTAGAATCTAAAATACGGAAAATTAGACCTTGCAAATAAATATCTTTTACTTTATAAAACTGTTTTCTAAAAGATTAGTATTTTACAATATTTGTAAAGCGCCGCTACAACCCACCTTTGGGGAACCCATTAGAGATAGTACGGTTTATCGTGCACCCTCGGGCTTAGTAGTGCGAGATTCAAACCTCCGCAAGGAGCATTCGGTCTCGAAAGGTTTAAAATACGACATCTTAAGAAAATGAGATTTTTGGAATATAAAATATTTATTAAAAATTATTTTTGTATAAACATATATATATCTATCATTTAAATATCTATTATATTATAATATAAATTTTCCACCTTTTTCTAAAAAATCACAAGAATAAATTTTACACTAAAATACCATGAACTTCAAATAATCAATATTACAGATAAATACCCTTATTTATAAAACTATGATATGTTCACTAGAAATGTCACAACATAAAATCCACCCTCATTACAACTCTAAAGACGAACAATAAATACTTGAGGCGTATTTTGAAAAGTATATAAAAGTATTTTTACATAAACCCCCCTCAAGTTTTATAAATTACCCTAAAGACCCTAGCAATTATAAGACTTCGATTCACATTTCTGATTGTCTGACTCGGGTTTGAGTCTAATCAATCTGACTTGAATATGATTCAAGTCAATCTATAATCTACAAGATTCCAATTCAATATGAACACATGAATACAATTATCAATTTATACCACTTGACCGAACCGAACCATGGATATATATTCCTTTTACATGATTCTCAGTATTCCATTAACATGACTCTACGGTTATAACCATTTCCTGATATCATGGTTTCGGTCAGTCAGTCAATCAATCATGCAATCAATACAATTTTACAAGATAACAATACAAACAAGATATCGCGGGGTTTAAGGGGTAGATTGGTACGGAAGATGTTAAAAGTGGCATGAGATGGTCAGATTTAAGACACCTAACATGAATCCAATTGTCGTTGTTCCGGGCCTTCTAACGGAGCCTTGTATTCTATATTCCGTTTGCCCTGGTCTCTAGCATATAGAGACCCCTCTCGTATACACTGGCATTCTTTTGTACCAAGATACAAACAACAACGTTAATACAACATTACAACAATACAATACAACATTAAAAGTTACTCTCTCTCCTACTCTTTGTCTATTTCTCCCCTATTTCTGGGACTTACCAAGCGACCTGTTTGCTGACGACATTCTATTTCTTTCTTCTTTGAATGTCGTCAGGTGGTTTGGACCCGGCGGAGATCGAGCCATCTCAAGAAGACTTGGAGCAGTTTGCCAAAGACCCTGCACTTTAGTTCATTGTACACTTTTCCATTCAGTATTTTTCATTTCCTGTTATGCCACTGTTTAGGCAACTTTTTATTTCAGTTGTATCTCCTTTCATGTATTGTACAAAGAATGTGAATAAATAAAAGTTGCTGTTCTTTTTATATCTTGTTTCTTATGTATTTATTTTATATGTCTTAGATACACTTAGCATATGTACTTCTAAGTATATACGTAGCGGACCTCGTCGCGTCCCCTTCGCCGTACACTGGGAAGCGGAGCGTGACACATTCGGCGGAGGAGGTTCTTCCGCGCCTCCATTGAGGGGGAAGCCGCGGCTAGTGCTGGGATCGTCGTGATAATCGCTCGCCATTATAGTAAGATTGGAAGATGAATTTTTTTTTGTGGAATCAAGGGTTCCCACAGATGGCTCCAGCTGACGCGACCTGGATCACGCCAAGGTGTTACCTTCCGTTGATCTGCTAATGGCGGCGATGGATGGCTGCTGTTTGATCTGGAGGCAGGCTTCTGAAGCGTGTGGATCTCAATGGTTTTGAGGCTGTTGGCGCCGAGCTACCTGCAAGGAAGTCCCGGGGTAATTGTACCACCGAGGACCCTCCGACGGTCAAGTTAGAGAGGGAATCCGAGCAGAGTAACGGCTTAGTGGAGTAAAAATGGCTTACTTGAACCGTCTGGAAGAGGGGTTTATATAACGGTGGCAGCAGGCAGGGCAAGCGCGAGAATCATGCCGACCGTTACGCTCCCGACGTCACACCCGCGTGATGAGCGGGATCCCCATTAATGGCGAGACAGGCTCGTTAATGGGGGATCGTGATGGCGTGGAACGTGGGATGTGGCCGGCGGATATCTCGTGCATGGCGAGATTCGCGGGATGGCGGTTGCGCCTGTGAGCGGTGCCGTTGGTCGGTCGATGAGACCGGGGAAGATGACCTTGGCGGGAGAGCTCGCGGACGAGCTGTAGGGTTCCTAGGCACTCTCAAGAGGTCTCACAAGGCATCAACCATGCCAATTTCAAAAATATGGTGCCGAGAAACCCGACTACGGATCGTCGGCTAGATGTCTAGGCGAATAAAGAAAACTGGTTAACAATTAACTAAGGGAATACGGAAATACAACCTTTGTAGATCCGTTTGTCCACCTCCATAGCTCCGCAATGAAGTCTCCTCGCTGTCCATAACAAGTCCCGGGCTCTAGCGTCGGCTTCATCGGAGAATGGGCAAGCTAGGTCGTCGATGTCCATGCCGAAGATGATCTACGTCGAGGCATCGCAAGATCAAGCTCCAAACTTCACCAAGTCATGAAAACTTGTGAAGGAAACACACTCTACTACTTGGCAAGAGGTATAGGATGAAGAAATAGGAAGTGGGTAGACTTTAGATTTGGATTTCTCACTCATTTCCATCAATCACCGTTGATGGAGCTTACTTTCTTCAAGTGAAGAAAGGAAGAAGAAGAAGAAGAAAATTATGATATGATCTTAGAAAATAATAATATACTTATCATAATTCTAACTATGGTAATGTGTAGAGAATTAACCAAGGTTAGTTGAATGGTTAGGGTTAAGAATGAGATAAGAATGGTGGACTTTGGTCAAAGCTTCATGAAGTTTCAACTAAACTACAAATAAAGCCACCATTCTTTCTCTTTATGCTTATTTATTTCAAAATGAATAAATGAAATAAATAGATAGAAATAAAAATGAAAACCCTAACCATTACATAACCATGGTTTAAACTTTACACAAAACACAAGTTAGCATGCATCATCAAACATGATACAAACAAGTGCACAAAATCATATCGCATATGCAATGCGCACATCCGAGTGAGAAAATCCATTTAAAGTGAACCGATACTAGTTAATGCAAAGTAATATATCAAATATATAAATATGCATTAAATCATTAAATCAACACTTGATTCAATGATCCGGTCATGTCGCACACAACCGACTAGTATACAATGTATCGGCTTATCGAATCAACGCTTGAATCGATAACTAGGTTATATCGCATACAACCATTCGACACATTGATCGCGAGAATGAAATACGGTATCACATACACGCATTATTCTCGGTCCCGCACATATCTCATATGCGCTCCTATTTCGTTTCGCTTGAGCCATGAAACCTCTGTGTAGGACTCTAAAGACTCGTCAATACGCCGGCAGCAGGTGATGATCATATCAAACACCCACAAGCCGCAAGCGGTCCGCTAAACGTAACGGCCACCCGGGTATTGAGCGATCAGAAGATCGACGAGCAAGCCCGCTCACACTCCAGTGAATCCAACCAGTAACACTACCGTACAGTCCGGTCTGATCGTCTGATATGTCGCATATCTCGCCTAGGGGTGGTAAACGTCAGACCCCAATAGCTCGATAAGTCGTGTCGATATGAGGTCAATAACTATTCGAGAAACTACTGGTAACACTTACCAGTAAATCTCAGCAACCCTGGCCAGGGATTTCCTGTTATAGCCAATCGAACACAACGCAACATCAACTCCCTATACCGGGAGAGACGAATCCCCTCCAATCGCTCATTGCCTCCATGTGACTCGGGACTGTACCCAAAAACCACCGTTTTGCACGCCCTCTTGGACGTGGTAAGATGGAAATCAAAGTATAGTGGGAACCACACAAGACTCTATGACGATCTCGGGTCAACAGACTACTCTGTACCAGTGTCACCAGAGAACTGCCATCAGACGTGAGGTATAATACCATCTGGGAGTTCTCGGCGAGTCCGTCCAGTATACCCAGTCTCCACTGAGCACCCGTATATCATCTCTGATGTCAAACACCGATGGATACGGGATCATTCATCGCCCATCTGTATGGGTCGAGAAGGTACACGCTAGTCTACTCTGGTATATCGATGCCCCGTCTCGATACACCCACGACTAGGGACTTTGAAGGATGTACTTATGGACTACCATGTCCCCACTAGTATGATCCGCATCATAGTCCAGGTAGTCAAGTACACATCCTAAGGGCTTTACCAACATGTAACAGAGAGACAATCAGTATACACGTTAAGGTAAAGATCAACCAGATAGCATACTATCATGTCGAGCAAGAAAGTCCTCCCTATATATGTCCCAGCATCCACTACAATATACATCCAATGTACAGTAATGGCCTCTAGAGCATACATATAACTAACAATCTCCCACTTGCACTAGGGCCATCTGTAGCAGTGGTTGTAGTATCTCATACTCAACCATCCCATAAAAGTTTCTCTCTGGGAATAGGCCTTCGTGAGTGGATCCGCCGTGTTGTCCTCTGAGTCTATTCTCCTAACCTCGATCCTTTAGAGATCAACCATCTCCATGATCAAGTGATACTGCCTTAGAATATTTCTGGATCACTGATGGGACGGGGGTTCCTGGCATAAGCCACAACTCCATTGTCTCACAATGGTAGGAACGTAGTTCATCTCATGAACTAATATACACCCAAACATCCTCTTTGGTAGCATCTTAAGTAGCGATGTATCGTGCCTTTATCGTCTAGTATGTCACGGTATCTAGCTTGGAACTCTGCCAACATACCGTCCTTTTACTGAGGGTAAAGACAATGCCTGCGACTGACATTCAGTCGTCTTTATCACCCTGGAACCCTTCCAGCGATTCTCCCTAGGATCTATTGATATCATCTTACTACAACTAGTGAGAATCCTAACATCCATTTAAATCTATCTCATAGATCTAAAACTCAGGATTTAGGAGGTATCATTTTGATCCTTCACGGAGAATCCTTATGATAAACGGAGATTGATCGAGCGTAGCATAAGAAACTCCTTTCTTATCAAGAGTATGTCATCCACGTACTCTACGAGGATCACCACCATACTCCCTACTACCTTTTTGTTTATACAAGGTTCATCTACCATTTTGATGAAGTCAAACTCTTTGACTACTACATCAAAACAGACGTTCCAACTCCGCGATGCCTGCTTTATCATATAAAACATCTTGCACACGTTTCCACTGCTCCCACTGTCTACGAGGACCTCTGGCTGTGTACTTATAGACGCACTTTTCTAAAACATCATTTAGAAAAGCAGTCATGGCACCCAACCGCCAGATATCGTAGTCATGGTATGTAGCCGTGGCAAGTAGTATCTGGATGGACTTAAGCATAGGTACTTGAAAAAGGTTTCATCATAATCCACGCCTGGTAAATGATGCAAACTTTTAACAAGTCTAGCTTTGAAAGTCTCAACTTTTCCATGTACACCAAGTAATCTTCTCAAGATATACTTGCTCCTGATGGGGATTTAACCCTTCAGATATAGCAACTAAAGTCCATACTTTGTTGGTGTATAAGGATTCCATCTCAGATCGCTAAACATCCAGCCATTCTTACAGAGTCCCTACTCTTGATGGCCAGCTCGAAACTAGTTGGGTCATCATCTCATGATGCAATCCTCGCTCCCACTGTCATAGAGCAACCGAAGTATCTCTCAGGTGGGTGAGGAACCCTACTAGATCGGCGGAGAGGCTGAGGTTCGTTGGAATCTACTGAATCCTTTGGTTCTGTCAAATCATCAGTTGCAGTTTGTATAGCTGGAACATTTCCAGTTGTACATAACTGACATTGCCTCGAGCTTGTCCGGATTTTGCTTTTCAGACATAGGCCGGACAACCCCAAATCTTAACTAGCTTAAGACATGGGCTCTTCCCTTTCCATATCACATATGAAATGGTAGGCTTTGATTTGATTCGAACCCTAATTCAATAGGTATGCAACTTCATAAGTGCATAACTCCGAAAAGGAAATAGGTAACTCAGTAGTACTCATCATAGAGCACACCATATCGAATAGGGTGCAATTGCTCCGCCCCGATATACCATCGTGCTATGGTGTATACGGAGGAGTAATGCTGAGAGAGAATCTCATTCTCCTTATGAATAGTCCAGAATTTCCGTGCTCAAGTATTCTCCTCCTCGATCACATCAAAGGACATAATACTAATACCCGTATTGGTTCTCTACTTCTAACTTATATTCTATGAATATCTCAAAAGGTTCGGACTTATGTTTCAACATGAACATATGTCTGAATCTAAAGAGATCGTCAGAGAACGTAATGAAGTACAAAGAACCGGTCTTGGCATGTGTAGACAGGGGACCTTTCATACATCAACATGTATCAACCCAAGAGTTCACGAACTCTTTCTCTGTTTCCATTAAACAGAGCTATGGTCATCTTATCTCTGTGACATGACTAGCGAGTTCCACAAGATGTAAATTCAAACTAATTTAAATATGCATCTTTATGTAACTCTAGCTAGTCGGGTCGCATTGATATGACCTAGTCTACAATACCTCAAGAAAGATTCGTTCATTTCTGAACTCTTCCTCTTGTGTGTGTTCCGTATACTATGAACTGTAGTTTGATTTAGAATATTAATGCTTTTAGATAACGTGCCTGAACCGATCAACTTTTGATATAGGAAATGTTCAAAACATTATCCAACAATACAAAATTTTATCATTTCTTTACTAATAAAGAGAGTGATATGATTTTGTATATCAGGTTCGGTATCTAATAACATTCGTTCAGAATCAATGTATTACAATACAGGGTGACAGTGACCAACAGACTTGGCTACAACACTTGCCCCGTTTTCTGCCTCATGAAACTTATCACCCGTTCTCAGTTTTTCTACCCTTTTGTAGCCCTATATAACATCTTACATATCTGGGATCCTGATCCGGTATCATATACCCAGGATGCGGAGGACACTGAGAAACAGTTCTTTGTAATTAACACACCCGAAGATGATGCATCAGCATGCACTCTCTTCGTTTGGGCGGCACGGGAAATCTGGTATTCCCCAATTTCCTGCTCTGTCTTATAACAATTATAAGTTGGAGCGGGACCAACGTTCCCCAGCTCAGTATAACAAGCGGGTTCGGTCAATAATCCGTATTATTATCTTGATTAAGGCGTGATATGGTCGCTACCAGGAGAGAGAGAGAAGAAAACACTCAGCGTGCGCTCTTGCAAGAATAGATTGGTTTTTATTTTATCTAATCAGGATGGCTCCCACTGCTTTTTATCAAATCTTCCTTCAAACCCTAAAAGGAAAGTGTCACGCCCCGCTTCCCAGAGTGCACTAAGATCGGCACGTGACAGAGCCAACCATGCTACCTGTGGCTAGGAAATATCCCTCCACAGTCACATTACGGCTGTCTAGAGATATCAAGAACAGTAATAAACTATCTAATATATGTCCATAAGCCAGAATGAAAGAGTCATGAAATAAATGCGGAAGCAAAATATCCAAGTACAATAATAAACTGGAATGTACGTCCCATAATGCGGGCTCACATCAGGAAAGAAAATACTGAAAAGAAACTGAACTAAACTAATGACAGGTCCTCACTGCTCGGCCTGTTCACTGAAATACGCCTGCTCGGCCTGCAGCAAAGGTAAAGGATCTGGGCCATGCAAAACCCAGACGTCAGTGCGTCATAATATCAATAATAATGCAATCAGGAGGTAATAAGATATGCGGGTATGAATAAAAAGTAACAAGAGTATGAAAGTAACACGAATAAGGGCAATGAAGGGTAAAGGTAAAGGTGACGTGCAGTGAGTAATTTAAACAGGTCTACTGGGTTAACTACTCTCAAGTCTTTTGAAATCAATTTGATGAATCGTCGATGTAACTCAATAGTATCCCGTGCATGCCCGGGACCACGGTCAAGATTCTCGGGCTGAAACCGAGACGTGCCGCAAGGCAGTAAAAGTAGTATGTAAAGATGAATGATGTCAGCAGCATCATCCCGGGGCTGGCCTAGCCCGTAAGACTGATCAGTAAAGATATCGAACTGTCGAGTTACAAGTCAGGTTTCATCTTTGATTTTCCCATACCCCCAGGTTATGTGTTCAAGTCAGGTATTGATAAATATGGAGCTAATGCCAACACAGGATCAAGCAGGTACAGGTTTGTCTGAATAGACAACAGGAAATGTCCGTAGGGACAACATGTCAAGGTTGTCGGCATTAGTAACAGGATCATGTATCAAGTTAAGTAGTAATATATCAGGTCATGTCAGGTGGTGCACATGTATCAAGTCATGTCAAATAGGGTATCAGGTCAAGTCAGGTAGTGCACAGGTAACAAATGAGTAATCGTAATCAACTGCAGTAAGTATGGTATATGAATCTAGCAGTAACATAAAGCAGTCAGGTTCAGGCATGCAATTAAATATGTAATATACAGCACGGGTATGACCGGGTGTTGTAAAGCGGTAAACTGCAATATGGATGCATAATATAATGAACATGTAATATTATTATTAATATGGATGTGAAATATGTATCATAGCATGTAGCAAGGTATACTTGCCTGAACGGATCTCAATACGGGTGCGTACGCCACGTACGACGTCGGTAATGTTGCGATGCACACGTGCGCACGGGACAGGACAGAACTAGGTAAAGAAAGAACGTGACCACGCTGGCTGGGGATATCCACTGGGTCGCCCGGATGGTCGGCAACGGCACGGCCCTGGCGATCACCGGAAAATGCACGATCAAGAAAGAGAAGAAGAAGGAAGAAGAGAAGGGGTTGTGGCTATTCTCTGGTTTCGGTGCTTTGGGGTCATAGGCGAGGGGGTGATGACGACGATGGGTCGTCGATGATGAGGTCCCGGCAAGACAGTGGGTTTTCTGGAAATGGGCAGTGAGGGTTTTTGATGTTGGGGATCAGGTTTTGTGTAGTGGCTTGGGCTCGGGATCAGGGGAGTAGGTGAGGAGAGAGGGTTGATGTGGTAACGAGTGCGCGGAGGCGACGGGGTCGAAGCTTCGGTGAGGCGTGCAGGCGAGGTAGTGGGGTTGCGAGTTCTTCACGTCGGGGAGTGCACAGAGAAGAGGAGAGGTGTGTGTCGAGGGAAGGAGGCGGAGGCGAGACCGATGAGGTGTTCTGCAGCGAGGTCAGGGGCGACGAGGGGTCACCGGCGGTGGTCGGCGCTCCGGCGAGGCAAAGGTGTGCAGGCGGGGTTCGTGCAGGGTCGAGGATGGGAAGATGATGGTGGTGGTATGGAAGAGGGTGAGGAGGTGAAGGCGACGTCGACGTCGAGGTCGACGAGGGTGCCGGCGAACCTGGCGACGGCGACGATGGGTTCTCGTCGGGGTCGGGTTCCGTGAGGACGAGGCGGGAAAGAAAGAGAAGAGAGAGAGTGCTGAGTATGGGGACGTGGGTGTTCAGGGGACGTGGATATGATGTATGGGTTAAGGATTTATAAAGAAATTAATAATATATAAATGGAGGCAGAGGTAACGTGGGTTACAACATGTGATGTGGGGTTTTTAATAGAAAATGGATGTAATGTATTGAGGGAACGTGGGCAGGTTGGCAAAAGGGTTTAAAAATAAATTTGTGTGCAGGGAATGAGTATGGGAAACAGTTTAAAAATAAAAGAATAGAGATAGAGAGTGATACGTGAGGGAGTGAAAGGAAGAGAGAGATTTTGGATCTGAGATCCAAACAAGCATATTAAACTAGTAATTTATATAGTTTAATACAATAAGAATATAATATCGGTCCGTTTTGAGATTTTGACAAATACAAACTTACTCCAAAACACGCCCGGGTCGGGTCTAAAAATCCGGTTTTAAAATATGAAAAATATATGCGACGTCCAAATTTCAAAATGAATGCCCAGGTAACGAAAATGCATACCCCCAAGATTGGATGCGCGTACATGCGCGTAGCCATCCAAACACGTCCGTTTCACTGAACGGGACGAGAACAAGATGCGCGGATGCTACCACGGGGTTAGGGGTATCATGCAGGCCATGCAATGTATTTTTAAAATATTTTACATGACTTAAAATGTTATATTGTAAAATACGCATGTCAGATAAAATGCCAGTATACAGTATTATGAATGTGCACAAGTCTATGTAACAAGTCAGGATAAATCAGAATCATGAACCAACAGGTTTCAAGCAAGCGGGTCGGGTCGGATACTAATATAGATGTCAGATATAATATTTGCACCCAAAACCCAATATATCAGGAAAAATACCATAAATAAAGAAATACGTGCACTGGAATTGGTATACATGAACTAGGGTGTTACATTATACCCAACTACAAAAGAATTTCGTCCTCGAAATTCCCAAGACAAGAAAAGATAAACAATCAAGAACCTACAAGAATAAGTGTGGAAACTTCTGTCGAATCTCGTCTTCTCGTTCCCAAGTCAATTCTCTGTGCGAGCGATTCCCCCATGAAACAAGTACGAGAGGGATAACCCTTTTCTTAAGAACCTTTTCTCTTCAATCAACAATCGACATTGGCCGTTCTTCATAGGTCAAGTCCTCCCTTAGTAAGTAACTCCGAATGATCTAGCACGTGTGTTTCATCTCGAACATACTTACGGAGTTGAGATACATGAAACACGTCATGAACACTCGCCAAAGATGGTGGTAAAGCCAATCGGTACGCTACTTCTCCGATCCGCTCGATGATATCGAAAGGCCCCACGAATTGAGGACTAAGCTTGCCTCGACTCCCAAAACGAATTACTCCTCTAGTTGGTGATATCTTCAAGAACACAAGATCACCAACAACGAACTCTAGAGGTCTTCTCGATGTATCGTCCCAACTCTTCTGCCGATCTTGTGTTGCCTTCATGTGATTCCGAACAGTATTGACTTTCTCTACTGTTTGTATGATCAATCCGGTCCAACAATTTTTGTTCACCAATATCCTCCCAACAAACGGGTGAGTGACACTTGCGACCATATAACGCTTCAAATGGAGCAATCTGAATAGTCGCCAGAAGCTGTTATTGTAAGAAAACTCCACCAAGTGTAGATGATCCTCCCATGAATCCTTGAAGTCTAACATGCAAGCTCTCATCATGTCTTCAAGGGTTCAGCATGCGCTTCAAGACTCCTCGAATAGACCAGGATATCATTGATAAACACCACAATAAACTGATCCAAGAATGGTGAAAAGATTCGGTTCATCAAGTCCATAATTATTGTCGGTGCATTCGTGACTCCGAATGGCATCACTAAATACTCGTAATGTCCATACCGAGTTCGGAACGCGGTCTTGCAAATATCCTCTGATTTAACTTGAACTTGATGATATCTGGATCGCAAATCCATCTTCGAGGATACCTTCGCGCCATTAAGTTGCTCGAATAATTTGCCAATGCGAGGGATCGGGTACTTGTTCTTAATAGTCACTCGGTTTAATTCTCGATATTCGATGCACATCCTTCTTGTGCCATCTTTCTTCTTTACTAGAAGAACTGGAGCTCCTCAGGGTGAATTGCTGCTGCGAATCCAACTCTTCTTTAGCAATTCGATAACTTGCTTCTTGACTTCTTCCAACTCTACTGGTGCCATCGGATAATATGCCTTGAGATTGGCGCTGCACCAGGAACAAGATCGATCGCGAACTCCACATCTCGTTTTGGCGGTAAGCCCGAGACGTCCTCGAACACGTCCATGAAATCTCGAACTACAGCTGGCGCTCCTTCTTTATAAACTTCCATCTACGCAAGAACGGTGCTTGTCGGCCTAGCCCTAAACTCGACTGGCCCGACAGAACTGTTACCTCCAACAATAAACTCCGTATGTCCGGGAATCTGGAAAATCACTTCCTTTGCCCTACACTACATATGATCATGGAAAGTGCCGAGAGAGGAAAAAAAACATTCCCAAGACAACATCACAACTACCGGTATCGATCACCAAGAACTCATAAAATAACTACTGCACAATCCTTACACTCACTACTAGCTATGATCTTCCTATTCCCAGTGTGAATGTCCCAACAACTAGACAGGGTCATGCAAGAAATTCTATATGCAGCAATAAACTTTGACGACATAAAACAATGGGTTGCACCAGAATCGAATAATACTAATGCGGGAAAATCATGAACAAGTAGGATACCTGAAACAACTTCGTCTGAATCCTTGGCCTCTTCAGCCGTCAGGATAAAGGCTCGAGCTTGATTAGGTCCTTGAGTTAACTGCTTCTGCCCCTGAAACTGCTTTTGCGGTGGCTTATGAGTATCATCTTTCGTGCGAAGCTTTGACGGACAAGCATTGATAGTATGATCTGCTGATCCACAAACCAAACAGAGTCCCCGCATCCTTCGACAATCTCTTTGCACATGTCCGGGTAAATGGCAGTAGTCAGAAATCACGCTCCTTTTTTTATCAATGACAACAGGCTTCTTCCCAGGTGTTACGCCACGCCTGTTCACTGGAATACCTCTGCGTACATGCGCTCGGTTCGACATAAACGCCGGCTTCCGTACTACTTCGGCATGCTGCCGTGTATCCTTTGCTTTCATCAATAGGCTCTGCTGCTCCCTGGCTGCCCTGAGAACTTGCGAAAAAGTGGTCAATCCTAAAGATATAATGTGCCTCTGGATTTCCACGTCCAAACTGCGCATGAACCTTCTTGCCCTATCAGCCTCTTTGGCAACCAAAGGTCCTGCGAATCGACTGAGTCGTGTCCACTCAGCCGCATGTGCATCCACGGATCCGCCATTTTGCTTCAAGCTGATAAACCTTTCTTCCATCTCTTCCCGCGCAGTCTGCGGAAAGAACTTCTCCAAGAAACTCTGTGAGAATGTTGCCCAACTGATTGGCTTGGGCAAACGGGTCTCTTCCATGAGCCACCATTCACGGGCATAGTCCACCAATTGGATGCGTACGACATCCACTCTCTTGTCCTCTGGAATCTGGGCTGCAATGAGCAAATTCTCCGTATCGACTAGCCACTGCTCTGCTGGCAACGGCTCCTCCAGACCAGTGAAAACGGACGGACCAAGTTTCCTGAAATCCGCCACGGTACCCACACGATCAACTGGTCTGGCCACAACATTGTTTACGGACTGCTGGACGGTCCGCAAACCTTCCTGAAAAGCTTCAGCTTGCTGCTGGTTCAGATCGGTTTGCCGCTTCTGGTTCTCTAGCATTCCACGAATCACTCCAAGCAGTGCGGCGTTATCGACACGCCTCTGATACGTTCGCAAATCATCATCTGCCATGATTCTGAAGCCACAATACGGAAGGGGATTAGCACAGTAAACAAGATTCAAGCTTGCGGTAAACATAAACTGGTAAGCAATGAAACCAAAAGGAGTGAAGAAATATCATGATTATAAATCAAGGAAATGAATCAAGACTAGAACTCTAAATTACTTAAATAGAGTACCGCATTGTAACTATGCCGCGGTACATAGTTACAATCACATAACTCCACTCAAGTCGCCCAAATCCTAGTATCCGAATCAAGGAACAGGGAGAAACAATAGGGAACCAAAAGGTTTCAAGTCGAGATGCAAAGTGGTTTGCATATCATCAAGATAAGGATCAAGAGAAATATAGGATTTAAGAATGGCAAGATGGTAGAGTGGCAGGACATGTTTCTAATCGCGAGTATTCTGATTCGTGCATTGGGTTCAATACCCAACTACAAAAGAATCAAACCCGATTAACCTATATCCTATGGCTCTGATACCAAACAAACCCTGTCACGCCCCGCTTCCCAGAGTGCACTAAGATCGGCACGTGACAGAGCCAACCATGCTACCTGTGGCTAGGAAATATCCCTCCACAGTCACATTACGGCTGTCTAGAGATATCAAGAACAGTAATAAACTATCTAATACATGTCCATAAGCCAGAATGAAAGAGTCATGAAATAAATGCGGAAGCAAAATATCCAAGTACAATAATAAACTGGAATGTACGTCCCATAATGCGGGCTCACATCAGGAAAGAAAATACTGAAAAGAAACTGAACTAAACTAATGACAGGTCCTCACTGCTCGGCCTGTTCACTGAAATACGCCTGCTCGGCCTGCAGCAAAGGTAAAGGATCTGGGCCATGCAAAACCCAGACGTCAGTGCGTCATAATATCAATAATAATGCAATCAGGAGGTAATAAGATATGCGGGTATGAATAAAAAGTAACAAGAGTATGAAAGTAACACGAATAAGGGCAATGAAGGGTAAAGGTAAAGGTGACGTGCAGTGAGTAATTTAAACAGGTCTACTGGGTTAACTACTCTCAAGTCTTTTGAAATCAATTTGATGAATCGTCGATGTAACTCAATAGTATCCCGTGCATGCCCGGGACCACGGTCAAGATTCTCGGGCTGAAACCGAGACGTGCCGCAAGGCAGTAAAAGTAGTATGTAAAGATGAATGATGTCAGCAGCATCATCCCGGGGCTGGCCTAGCCCGTAAGACTGATCAGTAAAGATATCGAACTGTCGAGTTACAAGTCAGGTTTCATCTTTGATTTTCCCATACCCCCAGGTTATGTGTTCAAGTCAGGTATTGATAAATATGGAGCTAATGCCAACACAGGATCAAGCAGGTACAGGTTTGTCTGAATAGACAACAGGAAATGTCCGTAGGGACAACATGTCAAGGTTGTCGGCATTAGTAACAGGATCATGTATCAAGTCAAGTAGTAATATATCAGGTCATGTCAGGTGGTGCACATGTATCAAGTCATGTCAAATAGGGTATCAGGTCAAGTCAGGTAGTGCACAGGTAACAAATGAGTAATCGTAATCAACTGCAGTAAGTATGGTATATGAATCTAGCAGTAACATGAAGCAGTCAGGTTCAGGCATGCAATTAAATATGTAATATACAGCACGGGTATGACCGGGTGTTGTAAAGCGGTAAACTGCAATATGGATGCATAATATAATGAACATGTAATATTATTATTAATATGGATGTGAAATATGTATCATAGCATGTAGCAAGGTATACTTGCCTGAACGGATCTCAATACGGGTGCGTACGCCACGTACGACGTCGGTAATGTTGCGATGCACACGTGCGCACGGGACAGGACAGAACTAGGTAAAGAAAGAACGTGACCACGCTGGCTGGGGATATCCACTGGGTCGCCCGGATGGTCGGCAACGGCACGGCCCTGGCGATCACCGGAAAATGCACGATCAAGAAAGAGAAGAAGAAGGAAGAAGAGAAGGGGTTGTGGCTATTCTCTGGTTTCGGTGCTTTGGGGTCATAGGCGAGGGGGTGATGACGACGATGGGTCGTCGATGATGAGGTCCCGGCAAGACAGTGGGTTTTCTGGAAATGGGCAGTGAGGGTTTTTGATGTTGGGGATCAGGTTTTGTGTAGTGGCTTGGGCTCGGGATCAGGGGAGTAGGTGAGGAGAGAGGGTTGATGTGGTAACGAGTGCGCGGAGGCGACGGGGTCGAAGCTTCGGTGAGGCGTGCAGGCGAGGTAGTGGGGTTGCGAGTTCTTCACGTCGGGGAGTGCACAGAGAAGAGGAGAGGTGTGTGTCGAGGGAAGGAGGCGGAGGCGAGACCGATGAGGTGTTCTGCAGCGAGGTCAGGGGCGACGAGGGGTCACCGGCGGTGGTCGGCGCTCCGGCGAGGCAAAGGTGTGCAGGCGGGGTTCGTGCAGGGTCGAGGATGGGAAGATGATGGTGGTGGTATGGAAGAGGGTGAGGAGGTGAAGGCGACGTCGACGTCGAGGTCGACGAGGGTGCCGGCGAACCTGGCGACGGCGACGATGGGTTCTCGTCGGGGTCGGGTTCCGTGAGGACGAGGCGGGAAAGAAAGAGAAGAGAGAGAGTGCTGAGTATGGGGACGTGGGTGTTCAGGGGACGTGGATATGATGTATGGGTTAAGGATTTATAAAGAAATTAATAATATATAAATGGAGGCAGAGGTAACGTGGGTTACAACATGTGATGTGGGGTTTTTAATAGAAAATGGATGTAATGTATTGAGGGAACGTGGGCAGGTTGGCAAAAGGGTTTAAAAATAAATTTGTGTGCAGGGAATGAGTATGGGAAACAGTTTAAAAATAAAAGAATAGAGATAGAGAGTGATACGTGAGGGAGTGAAAGGAAGAGAGAGATTTTGGATCTGAGATCCAAACAAGCATATTAAACTAGTAATTTATATAGTTTAATACAATAAGAATATAATATCGGTCCGTTTTGAGATTTTGACAAATACAAACTTACTCCAAAACACGCCCGGGTCGGGTCTAAAAATCCGGTTTTAAAATATGAAAAATATATGCGACGTCCAAATTTCAAAATGAATGCCCAGGTAACGAAAATGCATACCCCCAAGATTGGATGCGCGTACATGCGCGTAGCCATCCAAACACGTCCGTTTCACTGAACGGGACGAGAACAAGATGCGCGGATGCTACCACGGGGTTAGGGGTATCATGCAGGCCATGCAATGTATTTTTAAAATATTTTACATGACTTAAAATGTTATATTGTAAAATACGCATGTCAGATAAAATGCCAGTATACAGTATTATGAATGTGCACAAGTCTATGTAACAAGTCAGGATAAATCAGAATCATGAACCAACAGGTTTCAAGCAAGCGGGTCGGGTCGGATACTAATATAGATGTCAGATATAATATTTGCACCCAAAACCCAATATATCAGGAAAAATACCATAAATAAAGAAATACGTGCACTGGAATTGGTATACATGAACTAGGGTGTTACAGAAAGACTAGCCGGGATTAATTACACACTACAAGTTCGCCAATCTTTCAGCCAGGCCAGTGTCGGTACTTTGAGGGAGGTGCCCCGTGCTTTCGCACGGACCTAATTAATGTAAACCTCGTTTTCACAGAGGCGTAACCTCGTTAACACCTTTCTAGACACCTACTTGATCAGCTAATTGTAATGTATAAAACTCTCCCAGGAGTAACTCTTACTCGCAGCGGGTATCGGGATCCAACTATCTCATAGAAGGTATGCAATCTCATTGCAAATTTCAACACTTGAAATTCCCGATAATATTTTGCCCCTAGCGTCCTATGACCTTGACAGAGGTCAACAAACCATAGGCTGCTAGTCAAGTTCAACCCGTCATTTCTTGATTGAAGTAAACCCACCCGCACGACCCTTGACAGAGGTCAACAAGGTCGCACGACTACCCTAAATCAATCACATCATATGCTTATGCAGATAAGCGCTAATCAGCTACCGCACACTACGCCTTGACAGAGGTCAACAAACGTAGCACGAATACTAACCAGTACATATCTGAAATGACGGAGGGCTACGACAGGTTTTTCTAAAAACCTATTGCGTAATGAACTTGATATCGTTGTAGAATCAAATGAATTTGAAATGGAGTGCTTTTGAGGCTTTTCTAGTTTTGCTAAAGGAGTCACTCCCGGTGAAGGGATCGTCGGTCCTTTCCTCGTCGAATGAGGTGCGGGATATATCATATATATCACTGTGCAAAGCAAAAACACTTAAAAGCAATCAAAAGACAAACCGAGGGGTGTAGCATCTGCCAGTTATTGCTAAAGGAGTCACTCCCGGTGAAGGGATCTCGGTCCTTTCCTTATCGAATAAGGTGCAGGATATATCACATATACCGCTGTGCAAAGCAAGAACTGTAGCTACCTTTTTTATTTTGAAATTCGATTCTACAACATCTTAGGTTTCTTTTATTTCATTAATCACATTAATGAAGTCCCATCATTTAAATACCTAAACATCACAGATAAATACGACGTACACTTATGCCATCCGCATTCGCCTCGATGTCCCCTCGTGCACCGTTAGGTTAGGTAACTAACGACAGAGCAGGGCAGGGCTAGTGCGGGTGCAAAACATAAGTAACGTCTATATAATATATCATATATACTATATACTGTATCTATCACAGAACATCATATGATCACATCACAGATATCGCAGCAGAAGAATCATATGAAATATTGGATATACTAGGACGTCCGTGTTTTCAATACGAGCCAGTATAAAACACGGATTCCACGGTCGTGATGAATAGCCAAACCCACACCCCTAGACCCTTACTGTCACGCCCCGCTTCCCAGAGTACGCAAGATTTGGGCACGTGACATAGCCAACCATGCTACCTGTGGGTAGGAAGTATCCATCCACAGTCATATTACGGTTGTAAAGATATCAAGAACAGTAAAAAATAAACTAAACTAATACATGTCCAAATCCATAATAACAAGAATCAATAAACAATAAGTGCGGAAGCTAATGATCCAATGCAATGAATAAACAGTACGTCCCATAATGCGGGCTCACATCTGGAAATGAAATGACATAAACAACTAAACTCTCAAGAACTCACAGTTCAGCCTGCTGGCTGAAGTACTCCTGCTCGGTCGACGACAAGGGTACAGAATCTGGGCCATGCAAAACCCAGACGTCAGCGCGTCATGATATCAAGTAATGTAGCATAAACATGGTAATAAACAATGCAAGCATGAACATGAATAAAGCAGTAATAAGAAGTAATAAACAGGGTAATGTGCAGTAGTGACTAAACTGTCCTATCAGGTTTTCTACTCTATAGTCTTTGAAACCAATTGATGAATCGTCGATGTAACTCAAGAGTATCCCGTGCGTGCCCGGGACCACGGTCATGATTCTCGGGGCTGAATCCGAGACGTGCCGCTAAGCAGTAAAAGGTAGTAGGATAGATGAGTGATGTCAGCATCAACACTCCGGAGCTGGCCAAGCCCGTAAGACTGATCAGAACAATGTATCGAACTGTTGAGTTACAAGTCGGTTTCACCTTTGATTTCCCCATACCCCCAAACTATGTATGTCAGTCAGGTATTCAGTAGTCAAGGACTAATGCCAACACAAGTCAAGTAAAGGTAGATCTGTCTGGATCGACAGCAGGAATGGTTAGGTTTGTCGGCATTAGGCATGAGATCAGGTAACAGGTCAGGTTACTTTCAACAGGTAGAGTCGATATGTACAGGGTGTTGTGTCCGGTGTATCAGTACATGAGTCAGGTGTATCAAGATCGGTCAATATGTAATGCAATCAGGTATATGATGATAACAGGTATAGTAACAAGTAATGAACAGTAGCAGGAAACAGTGAATAGAAAATATTATTCTATGTGAACACAGTGATGTTTGCATTTTCATATTAATCCGGTTCACGCACCTTTGAGGTGCAAACGCCACAAGATGAAACAATATCGATAATATACGCAATGGAGTTACATGAATTTGAACTAAGCATAATAATTGTCTCAAGAGTGATTTTAACCAATGAAGTGGGGATGATCTACTTGGTTTGATTAGTTAAGTATGAATTAATAGCAAACCGGTTAATACGAGCAATGATTTCATTGATTTAAGGTTACGGATAATCGTGGCTAGCAATTCCAAGTTATAAAAGGTATCGATATTATATTAGTTGTGTGGTTATAATATGATGATTAAGTTGTAGCATGTTAAGCAAGTATTCGGATACTTGCCTCGGCGGTTCCGCAAACCGAAACACGGATGCGATGTCGGCAGAAACTGCGATATGGAAGCACGGGCCACGGATCGAGTCCCAACAGAGGTCAATGGAATCACACGGACCAGGGGGCTTCGCTGGAGCGTCGGGTTCGTCAAACGGCACGGTCGGGTTCCGGCAACAACCGAATAGCAAAGTTAGCAACAAGGATACGATATACGCCAAAACGACCAGCGGGGGTTGTACCAAAAGGAAAGAGAAGGAAACTTACAGGGAGACACCAAGGGTGTGACCACGGCGGGTTCGACGGCACTGGAACGCCGGCGAGGCCGCGACGGTGGCTGCAGCAAGGGGAAGGGCCTCGGGTGTGCAGGGTAGTGTGCTGCGGCGAGTGGAGGAGAGAGGGGGTCGGCTCTGGTGGTCGAGGGAACAGGGAGGTGGTCGGAGGTGGCGTCGACGAGGTCGCCGGCACGTTCCTCCGGCGAACAGCGGGGTAGGCGATGGGTTAGGGCTCGGGTTTACTGTTCCGGCGAGGGGAGGAAGGAAACGACGACGAGGTCTCGACGAGTAGGGTGAAAGGGGGTCGTGGGAGGCTTCGACGGTCGGAGGCGACGTCGACGGCGAGGTCGCGAGGGGATGGAGGCGTCGGGGAGATGGGTTGCAGGTGCGGGAAGGAGCGGGCGAACGGGAGGAAGAGGGTAGGTGGGTGCGGTGGAGGTCGTGGTGGTGAGGGCGGCGACGGCGAGGTCTCGAGGAGGCCGGCGGTGAGACTGCGGGAGGCTAGGGTTAGGGTTGAGGGGTTTCTCTCATGGTGGGTTAAAGGGGGGAGGCGGCTGCATGCTATGGGTATAAAGAGGAAGAGAGAGAGATTAGAGAGAGAGAGAGAGATTTGAGAGAAGAGAGAGAGAGAGATGAGGAAAGAGAGCGGCGGGGCCCACGAGCTCAATAGGAGCTCGTGATTGGCTGCAGGAGGTAGAGAACAGTTAGAGTTAAAGATTCTGAATGATTTTTTTGTTAGGTAAATTTATATATATATTCGTATAAAATTAGTTTAAGATATTAACTTGAAATGGGCCGTTTTGGCGCGAAATGAAACATTTCCAAATCGCGCCCGGATTGAGCCCAAAGGTTCCAAATTCAAATTATATGATTTTAAGCGGGGTCCAAATTTTGAAAGGAGGTGTTTAATGATTAAAATGCATGCCCCCAAGTCGGACACTTGCACGCGCGCGTAGTCGCCCAAACTTGCCCGTTTAGCCAAACGGAACGGAATCTCGACACGCGGACGCTACCACGCGACTAGTGGCGACGAGTAGGCCAACATGGACATCTTAAATTTCACTTTCGGAGTTAAAATTTGTTACGTGCTAAAAAGAATTAACCGGGTAAAATTTAGCAATAAACACCAGAAAATCAGGAAAATTGGAATGAGCCATAAATAACCCTCAACTAGTAATATACATAGCATTATTGGGCTCGGGTGTTACATCATACCCAACTACAAAAGAATTTCGTCCTCGAAATTCCAAGGATACAAGATAACTAACTACTGGAAAAGGTGAGGGAATTTCTGCCGGATCTCGTCTTCTCGCTCCCAAGTAGATTCTCCATGCGATCGGTTACCCCAAGAAACTAGCACAAGAGGGATAACCTTGTTCTTAAGAACCTTTTCTCTTCGATCCTTGATCTCGACTGGTCGCTCCTCAAAAGTCAGGTCTTCCCGAACGGTCAACTCCGAGTGATCCAAAACATGGGTCTCATCACGAACATACCTCCGTAGTTGAGACACATGAAATACATCATGAACTCCTGCTAATGACGATGGTAACGCCAACCGGTACGATACCTCTCCGACACGCTCCAATATCTCGAAGGGTCCAACGAATCGGGGAATAAGCTTTCCCCGACTTCCAAAGCGAATCACCCCTCTAGTCGGTGATATCTTCAGGAATACCAAATCGCCCACGGCGAACTCTAGAGGTCTTCTTGACGTGTCGGCCCAACTCTTCTGTCTGTCTTGAGCTGCCTTCATATGCTTTCTGATTGTATTCACCTTCTCGACTGTCTGCACTACCAAATCTGGTCCTAGTAACCTTCGTTCACCAACATCATCCCAACAAACCGGTGAACGGCACTTACGACCATACAGTGCTTCAAACGGGGCCATCTGAATAGTTGCTTGGAAGCTGTTGTTGTACGAAAACTCCACCAGGTGTAGATGATCCTCCCAAGAACCTTTGAAGTCTAACATGCAAGCCCTCAACATATCTTCAAGGGTCTGGATCGTTCTCTCTGATTGTCCATCAGTCTGGGGATGATAAGCTGTGCTGAACTTCAATCGAGTCCCCAAACTTTCTTGTAAACTCCTCCAAAAGTGTGACAGGAACCGAGTGTCCCGGTCGGACACGATGCTTACCGGCACTCCATGCAATCTGACAATCTCCTGCATGTACCGCTCTGCCAAAGTCTCCGTCGATTGACCAACCCGAAAAGGAATAAAGTGAGCTGCCTTGGTCAACCGATCGACAATCACCCATACAGCATTGTTACCCTTTGGACTCCGCGGTAAAGCCGTCACGAAATCCATGGTTATATGTTCCCACTTCCATTGAGGAATCGGAAGTGCTTGCAACAAACCAGCAACCCTTTGGTGTTCAGCCTTGACTTGCTGACACACCAAGCATTTAGCCACGAAGCGAGCAATTTCCCGTTTCATACCTTCCCACCAGAAATGCTGTCGAATATCTCGGTACATCTTTGTCCCTCCTGGATGTACAGAGTAAGCTGAACTGTGTGCCTCCTTCATAAGCTCTTCACGCACATCTCCTTTTGGCACACACACACGGCTACCATACCTCAACGAACCATCTTCATGGATCAGTAGATCGGTTCGTAGTCCGGCTCCAACCTGCTCTCGAAACTTTTGCAGTCTAGGATCCTGCGATTGCGCCGCTTTAATCTTCTCAACTAAGGACGATTGTACTTGTAACTGCATCAACTGTCCTACAGCACGCGGTAGCACAACCTCCAAGTCAAATCTCCGAAACTCCTCAATGATCTCTCTCTGCGCCGTCAATAACTGAATTGCTGGTAACCGACTCAGTGCATCCGGCACGACATTAACTTTTCCCGGATGATACTTAAGATCAAGGTCGTAGTCGGCCATCAGCTCCAACCATCTGCGTTGCCTCATGTTCAACTCCTTCTGAGTGAACACATATTTCAAACTCTTGTGATCCGTAAAGACTTCAACTCTCTCGCCCAGAAGGTAGTGTCTCCAAATCTTCAGGGCGAAGATCACGGCTGCAAGCTCCAAGTCGTGAGTCGGATAGTTCTGCTCATGAATCTTCAGCTGTCTCGATGCGTAAGCGACGACTTTCCCATTCTGCATCAAAACACATCCCAATCCCTTTCCAGATGCGTCGCTGTGAATCACCAGTCCTCCTGAATCATCCGGTACGGTTAGGGGCGGTTATCAACTTCTGCTTCAACGTCTCGAAGGCCAATGCACATCCATCTGTCCAAACAAACGGTACCTCCTTACGCGTAAGCTTGGTTAACGGCTCAGCTACACGAGCGAAGTTCTCCACAAATCTTCTGTAGTAACCGGCGAGTCCAAGAAAACTTCTTATCTCTGCAACATTCTTTGGAACAGGCCAATCTCGAACTGCTGCAATCTTCTCGGGATCAACGGCGATTCCATCGCCCGACACGACATGCCCCAGAAACTTCACTTCTTCCAACCAGAATTCGCACTTACTCATCTTCGCGAATAATTTCTCCTGTCTCAGCGTTTGCAGTGCGATCCTTAAGTGTTCAGCATGCTCCTCCGGACTCTTCGAGTACACCAGAATATCGTCAATGAATACCACAATAAACTGGTCCAAGAACGGTGAAAAGATCCTGTTTATCAAGTCCATAAATATTGCCGGCGCATTAGTCACTCCGAAGGGCATCACTAAATACTCGAAATGCCCATACCGAGTTCGAAACGCCGTCTTGCAAATGTCTTCTGCCTTCACTCGGACCTGATGATATCCTGATCGCAAGTCCAGTTTCGAGAATACCCTCGCGCCACTAAGCTGCTCAAAAAGTTCTCCAATGCGAGGGATCAGGTACTTGTTCTTAATAGTTACCCGGTTTAATTCTCGGTAATCGATGCACATCATTCTCGTGCCATCCTTCTTCTTCACTAAAAGAACTGAAGCTCCCCAAGATGAGTTGCTGCTTCGAATCCATCCCTTCTCGAGTAATTCACCCACCTGTTTCTTAACCTCTTCCAATTCCACCGGTGCCATTGGATAATAAGATTTTGATACTGGCGCTGCACCAGGAATGAGGTCAATCGCAAACTCCACATCTCGCTTCGGCGGTAGGCCTGAAATATCTTCAAACACATCCATAAAGTCGCGGACAACTGCCGGCTCTTCATTTCTATCCGCAACCATAGCCGCAAGAACATTGTTCGTCGGCCTAGCCCTAAACTCGACTGGCCCGACAGAACTGCTTCCTCCGATGAAAGTAAACTCAGGGTGTCCGGGAATCTGGAAAATTACTTTCCTTGCCCTACAATCAATGTGTGCGTGGAAAGTGCCAAGAAAATCCATTCCCAAGACTACTTCATAACTGCCCGTATCAATCACCAAGAAATCCGCAAAAAGCTCCCGTCCACAAACAACAACAGTACAATCTCTACATTCCTTACTAGCTATGATTTTCTCATTCCCAGTGTGTATGTCCCAAAAACTAGACAGGGTCGTGCAGGTGATCGAGGGTGTAGTTATAAAATTTGCTGACATAAAACAGTGGGATGCTCCGGAATCAAATAATGCCAAAGCGGGAAAACCACGAACGAGTACAGTACCTGAAACCACTTCTCCTGATGCCTTGGCTTCCTCCGCTGTCAAAGTGAAAGCTCGACCCTGGTTGGGTCCTTGTGTCAGCTGCTTCTGCCCTTGGAACGGTCTCTGCGGAGGCTTCCGTATATCATCTCTCGTGCGAAGCTTCGACGGACAAGTACCAACTGCGTGATCGGCTGCCCCACAAACCAGACAAAGTCCCAGTCTCCTTCGACAATCCTTCTGCACGTGCCCAGGTAATCGGCAGTAATCACAAATCACGCTCTTCCTTCGATCAACGATCACAGGCTTCTTCATTGGCGCTACACCTCGACGGTCTACTGGAATACCTCTGCGCCCATGATCTCGGTTAGGTACAAATGCAGGCTTCCTGGCCGCAACTGCTGTCTGGTGGAGGTTCCCTTTCGATCCTGATAGACTCTGTTGCTCTCTGGCTGCCGTAAGAACCTGCGAGAAAGTGGTCAAACCCAGGGAGACAATCTGCCTCTGGATGTCCACATCCAAACTGCGCAAGAACCTTCGCGCCCTGTCTGCCTCCTTGGCGACTAAGGGTCCAGCGAAACGGCTAAGTCTCGTCCACTCCGCTGCATGCACATCCACAGCTGCTCCATTTTGTTTCAGCCCAATAAATCTTTCCTCCATTTCCTCCCGTGCAGTCCGCAGGAAGAACTTTTCCAAGAAACTTTTGGAGAAATCCGCCCAACTGATTGGCTTGGACAAGCGGGTCTCCTCCACGAGCCACCACTCTCGGGCGTAATCTACCAGCTGAATGCGCACCACATCAACTTTCTTGTCTTCTGGGATCTGTGCCGCAATCAATAAATTCTCTGTGTCCACAAGCCACTGCTCGGCTGGTAACGGCTCCTCCAAGCCAGTGAAAGTAGTAGGACCCAACCGTCTGAAATCTGCCACGGTCCCTACCCGGTCAACTGGCTTCGCTACAGCGGTGTTTACAGACTGCTGAATAGCCTGCAAACCCTCCTGAAATGAATCTGCTTGCTGTTGGATCAGCTCAGTTTGCCTCTTCTGATTTTCCAACATCCCACGTATCACTCCTAACATGGCGGCTTCATCTACACGCCTCTGATACGTCTTGAAATTCTTATCTGCCATGGTCCTGAAATCAAAACAAACAACATTAGCATGATGATAGATTCAATATATATAAATCAAGGCTAGAACTCCAAGATACTTAAATAGAGTGCTGCATTGTAGCTATGCCGCGGTATCATAGCCGCAATTACTTAACTCTACCCAAGTCGCCTAAGTCCTAGAGATAACAAGAAGTTAGGTTTTCGAATTAACAATGCAAAGTAAGTTTGCATGTCGACATGATCCGGAAGGATGATTCAAGGACGGTAAAACGGTCAAGGTGGCAGGACATGTTTCCTAATCACGGGTATTCTGATTCGTGTATCGGGTGCAATACCCAACTACAAAGAGTCAACCCAATTAACCTATGGCTCTGATACCATAAAACCATGTCACGCCCCGCTTCCCAGAGTACGCAAGATTTGGGCACGTGACATAGCCAACCATGCTACCTGTGGGTAGGAAGTATCCATCCACAGTCACATTACGGTTGTAAAGATATCAAGAACAGTAAAAAATAAACTAAACTAATACATGTCCAAATCCATAATAACAAGAATCAATAAACAATAAGTGCGGAAGCTAATGATCCAATGCAATGAATAAACAGTACGTCCCATAATGCGGGCTCACATCTGGAAATGAAATGACATAAACAACTAAACTCTCAAGAACTCACAGTTCAGCCTGCTGGCTGAAGTACTCCTGCTCGGTCGACGACAAGGGTACAGAATCTGGGCCATGCAAAACCCAGACGTCAGCGCGTCATGATATCAAGTAATGTAGCATAAACATGGTAATAAACAATGCAAGCATGAACATGAATAAAGCAGTAATAAGAAGTAATAAACAGGGTAATATGCAGTAGTGACTAAACTGTCCTATCAGGTTTTCTACTCTATAGTCTTTGAAACCAATTGATGAATCGTCGATGTAACTCAAGAGTATCCCGTGCGTGCCCGGGACCACGGTCATGATTCTCGGGGCTGAATCCGAGACGTGCCGCTAAGCAGTAAAAGGTAGTAGGATAGATGAGTGATGTCAGCATCAACACTCCGGAGCTGGCCAAGCCCGTAAGACTGATCAGAACAATGTATCGAACTGTTGAGTTACAAGTCGGTTTCACCTTTGATTTCCCCATACCCCCAAACTATGTATGTCAGTCAGGTATTCAGTAGTCAAGGACTAATGCCAACACAAGTCAAGTAAAGGTAGGTCTGTCTGGATCGACAGCAGGAATGGTTAGGTTTGTCGGCATTAGGCATGAGATCAGGTAACAGGTCAGGTTACTTTCAACAGGTAGAGTCGATATGTACAGGGTGTTGTGTCCGGTGTATCAGTACATGAGTCAGGTGTATCAAGATCGGTCAATATGTAATGCAATCAGGTATATGATGATAACAGGTATAGTAACAAGTAATGAACAGTAGCAGGAAACAGTGAATAGCAAATATTATTCTATGTGAACACAGTGATGTTTGCATTTTCATATTAATCCGGTTCACGCACCTTTGAGGTGCAAACGCCACAAGATGAAACAATATCGATAATATACGCAATGGAGTTACATGAATTTGAACTAAGCATAATAATTGTCTCAAGAGTGATTTTAACCAATGAAGTGGGGATGATCTACTTGGTTTGATTAGTTAAGTATGAATTAATAGCAAACCGGTTAATACGAGCAATGATTTCATTGATTTAAGGTTACGGATAATCGTGGCTAGCAATTCCAAGTTATAAAAGGTATCGATGTTATATTAGTTGTGTGGTTATAATATGATGATTAAGTTGTAGCATGTTAAGCAAGTATTCGGATACTTGCCTCGGCGGTTCCGCAAACCGAAACACGGATGCGATGTCGGCAGAAACTGCGATATGGAAGCACGGGCCACGGATCGAGTCCCAACAGAGGTCAATGGAATCACACGGACCAGGGGGCTTCGCTGGAGCGTCGGGTTCGTCAAACGGCACGGTCGGGTTCCGGCAACAACCGAATAGCAAAGTTAGCAACAAGGATACGATATACGCCAAAACGACCAGCGGGGGTTGTACCAAAAGGAAAGAGAAGGAAACTTACAGGGAGACACCAAGGGTGTGACCACGGCGGGTTCGAAGGCACTGGAACGCCGGCGAGGCCGCGACGGTGGCTGCAGCAAGGGGAAGGGCCTCGGGTGTGCAGGGTAGTGTGCTGCGGCGAGTGGAGGAGAGAGGGGGTCGGCTCAGGTGGTCGAGGGAACAGGGAGGTGGTCGGAGGTGGCGTCGACGAGGTCGCCGGCACGTTCCTCCGGCGAACAGCGGGGTAGGCGATGGGTTAGGGCTCGGGTTTACTGTTCCGGCGAGGGGAGGAAGGAAACGACGACGAGGTCTCGACGAGTAGGGTGAAAGGGGGTCGTGGGAGGCTTCGACGGTCGGAGGCGACGTCGACGGCGAGGTCGCGAGGGGATGGAGGCGTCGGGGAGATGGGTTGCAGGCGCGGGAAGGAGCGGGCGAACGGGAGGAAGAGGGTAGGTGGGTGCGGTGGAGGTCGTGGTGGTGAGGGCGGCGACGGCGAGGTCTCGAGGAGGCCGGCGGTGAGACTGCGGGAGGCTAGGGTTAGGGTTGAGGGGTTTCTCTCGTGGTGGGTTAAAGGGGGGAGGCGGCTGCATGCTATGGGTATAAAGAGGAAGAGAGAGAGAGATTAGAGAGAGAGAGAGAGATTTGAGAGAAGAGAGAGAGAGAGATGAGGAAAGTGAGCGGCGGGGCCCACGAGCTCAATAGGAGCTCGTGATTGGCTGCAGGAGGTAGAGAACAGTTAGAGTTAAAGATTCTGAATGATTTTTTTGTTAGGTAAATTTATATATATATTCGTATAAAATTAGTTTAAGATATTAACTTGAAATGGGCCGTTTTGGCGCGAAATGAAACATTTCCAAATCGCGCCCGGATTGAGCCCAAAGGTTCCAAATTCAAATTATATGATTTTAAGCGGGGTCCAAATTTTGAAAGGAGGTGTTTAATGATTAAAATGCATGCCCCCAAGTCGGACACTTGCACGCGCGCGTAGTCGCCCAAACTTGCCCGTTTAGCCTAACGGAACGGAATCTCGACACGCGGACGCTACCACGCGACTAGTGGCGACGAGTAGGCCAACATGGATATCTTAAATTTCACTTTCGGAGTTAAAATTTGTTACGTGCTAAAAAGACTTAACCGGGTAAAATTTAGCAATAAACACCAGAAAATCAGGAAAATTGGAATGAGCCATAAATAACCCTCAACTAGTAATATACATAGCATTATTGGGCTCGGGTGTTACACCTACGAGAGCGGCAAGCAACCCTACCAATTCTGGAGTTAGAAGACCCGGACTCGACTCCTCGAGTTGGTCTCCCACTGGACTCCAGAACCCGGTTACTTGTGCCCTCCTCCTTGGGTCTATCCTAGTGCCGAAAAGTAAATAATATACAAAGGGTGACAACTTCCGCAACCTGGAAGTGCCCCAATAAAAGAATATTACATACAAGTTTTTACATGAATGAAAATGAAAAACACTCATCTCACATAAAAACCCCCGGCTATTCAAACACGACGATCCAATATAACATATCCAGCAACTCATAATATCACATGTCATCAACGTAAGTAAACATGCGTATCCCAATTGTCGTTGACATATAGCAACGAAACCGGCGATATCACATATTACACTTACGGTCACAGAAAAGAAAGTGTAAAACTACAACAGTTGGAATCCGCAACCTTCTCAGACATCGCATGCCTGACCATATGAATTCCTTATTATTGTATCCCATTCCGGATAAATAGAAAATGTCAAACTTTCCGATCGAACAATCGAACACCCAAGTTTTTCCGATACAGCTCAACACATGAAATAAGTCTAACAACATTCAGTTCGTGCCTCAGTACCAACGGTCCAGCCGTAGAAGGGTCAAGCCAACGCCTCACATGTGGCACGCCGTACTGCCCCAAACCCGAAGGTTCAAAAGGGCAGTTCAAGACGGTCACATAATCGAGTTAAGGTTTGTTGTCTTCTAGAGGGTCCATTGCATTACTTGCACTACTTAGAACGTCGTTAAACTACGGAAAGATCCAACACTTGGAAATTTCCCGACAGGGAAAAAATTGGGTATTTATATCCGGTCGAACTTTTTAACATATTCTAAAATTTATCCGGAAAGCCACACAGACAAAATTTGATACTCCGATCGAAACACCGAATCCCCAAAACAACTCCAGAAAATTCAACTCTTGAAAAAATATTAAAAATACCCAGGAAAACCAGCACTGGAAACTAAGAATTACTGTGGAAACAAATTTAAATAATGTGGCCGTACGGCCGCGGATCCGCCGCATGAGCGTTGCTCATGCCGCGGAAACGCGGTGGGAAAGTTGAATTAGGTCCACGAAATTTATAGTAATTCCTAGAAAACCCTGCTTGATTTTCTGCATATTTTTAATACTGAAAAATCCCTGTTTTTGAAAATTGGACAGAGAGCATGGGTGTGTTAGGATTTCGGGTTCGTTCGGAGTTCAAAATCCGTCTAGACTTCGCCTAAGGCTCTAGCTAGGCTCTGATACCACTGTAGGGTTCCTAGGCACTCTCAAGAGGTCTCACAAGACATCAACCATGCCAATTTCAAAAATATGGTGCCGAGAAACCCGACTACGGATCGTCGGCTAGATGTCTAGGCGAATAAAGAAAACTAGTTAACAATTAACTAAGGGAATACGGAAATACAACCTTTGTAGATCCGTTTGTCCACCTCCATAGCTCCGCAATGAAGTCTCCTCGCTGTCCATAACAAGTCCCGGGCTCTAGCGTCGGCTTCATCGGAGAATGGGCAAGCTAGGTCGTCGATGTCCATGCCGAAGATGATCTACGTCGAGGCATCGCAAGATCAAGCTCCAAACTTCACCAAGTCATGAAAACTTGTGAAGGAAACACACTCTACTACTTGGCAAGAGGTAGAGGATGAAGAAATAGGAAGTGAGTAGACTTTAGATTTGGATTTCTCACTCATTTCCATCAATCACCATTGATGGAGCTTACTTTCTTCAAGTGAAGAAAGGAAGAAGAAGAAAATTATGATATGATCTTAGAAAATAATAATATACTTATCATAATTCTAACTATGGTAATGTGTAGAGAATTAACCAAGGTTAGTTGAATGGTTAGGGTTAAGAATGAGATAAGAATGGTGGACTTTGGTCAAAGCTTCATGAAGTTTCAACTAAACTACAAATAAAGCCACCATTCTTTCTCTTTATGCTTATTTATTTCAAAATGAATAAATGAAATAAATAGATAGAAATAAAAATGAAAACCCTAACCATTACATAACCATGGTTTAAACTTTACACAAAACACAAGTTAGCATGCATCATCAAACATGATACAAACAAGTGCACAAAATCATATCGCATATGCAATGCGCACATCCGAGTGAGAAAATCCATTTAAAGTGAACCGATACTAGTTAATGCAAAGTAATATATCAAATATATAAATATGCATTAAATCATTAAATCAACACTTGATTCAATGATCCGGTCATGTCGCACACAACCGACTAGTATACAATGTATCGGCTTATCGAATCAACGCTTGAATCGATAACTAGGTTATATCGCATACAACCATTCGACACATTGATCGCGAGAATGAAATACGGTATCACATACACGCATTATTCTCGGTCCCGCACATATCTCATATGCGCTCCTATTTCGTTTCGCTTGAGCCATGAAACCTCTGTGTAGGACTCTAAAGACTCGTCAATACGCCGGCAGCAGGTGATGATCATATCAAACACCCACAAGCCGCAAGCGGTCTGCTAAACGTAACGGCCACCCGGGTATTGAGCGATCAGAAGATCGACGAGCAAGCCCGCTCACACTCCAGTGAATCCAACCAGTAACACTACCGTACAGTCCGGTCTGATCGTCTGATATGTCGCATATCTCGCCTAGGGGTGGTAAACGTCAGACCCCAATAGCTCGATAAGTCGTGTCGATACGAGGTCTATAACTGTTCGAGAAACTACTGGTAACACTTACCAGTAAATCTCAGCAACCCTGGCTAGGGATTTCCTGTTATAGCCAATCGAACACAGCGCAACATCAACTCCCTATACCGGGAGAGACGAATCCCCTCCAATCGCTCATTGCCTCCATGTGACTCGGGACTGTACCCAAAAACCACCGTTTTGCACGCCCTCTTGGACGTGGTAAGATGGAAATCAAAGTACAGTGGGAACCACACAAGACTCTATGACGATCTCGGGTCAACAGACTACTCTGTACCAGTGTCACCAGAGAACTGCCATCTGACGTGAGGTATAATACCATCTGGGAGTTCTCGGCGAGTCCGTCCAGTGTACCCAGTCTCCACTGAGCACCCGTATATCATCTCTGATGTCAAACACCGATGGATATGGGATCATCCATCGCCCATCTGTATGGGTCGAGAAGGTACACGCTAGTCTACTCTGGTATATCGATGCCCCGTCTCAATACACCCACGACTAGGGACTTTGAAGGATGTACTTATGGACTACCATGTCCCCACTAGTATGATCCGCATCATAGTCCAGGTAGTCAAGTACACATCCTAAATGCTTTACCAACATGTAACAGAGAGACAATCAGTATACACGTTAAGGTAAAGATCAACCAGATAGCATACTATCATGTCGAGCAAGAAAGTCCTCCCTATATATGTCCCAGCATCCACTACAATATACATCCAATGTACAGTAATGGCCTCTAGGGCATACATATAACTAACACGAGCGGGAGAGCCGAGATATCTTCGTTCCGTGGTAGCTCGGAGACGAGTTGTGAGGCCGAGGAGGCCGATTGTGTTGGGGGCTCAGAGGTGAGCCAGCGCTTGTTTGTGGGACGGGCACAGGAGTGGTCTGGTCTGCCACTGTAGGTCATTTCTTGTGAGATTTAGGACACGCCATCTGCCACGTGTCATGATCTGGGAGATCACTGATATCGAGCATTATCAGTTTCAAAGCCTATTTTGACCTGATCCATGCCCGTCTTAACAAGACATTCCGTATCAAGGGTGTCGCTTTGAGGAATGAAAAAGACAAGTACAATTGCTAATCTTTAAATTAATTTTCGGTATAAAGATACTTACCGTTTTGTTTATAATATTGGAAGGGCCAAGAGCAATTCCTAATCTCTGTAACCAAACAAAATTTGGCAATGTACCACAATGCTGGTCGGGCCATATCCACTAAGAGCCACCATCATCTTTACGTCCATACAGGTCTTTAGACCAACTGTGCTTAGCTTAATTGGGACCAAGTTTCTTTTCAATGTGAAAGATTGCAAGGTTGATCTCCAAAAACGGTTAATTTCAAAAAAGAAAAAATATTACAGGGCCTTGAACCACTAGTGCATTAAAAATTGGACTCTTGCTCGACAGCTAGAATTTTTACCACTTTAGGATAATGGAACTCACATCTTCTTGCACTTGTATAATGAATGCTGACTGATTAATATCATTAACCAGCTAAAACTGGAAAGATTTTGGATTAATATATAATCCAGTATTTAACTGGTCTGATTTGAATTTTGCATAACCAATACAACTAAACCGAACCATGTTCAAAAATCTAAACCGACTGTTTATTGCACCAAGGAACTTTTGCATTTTTATACACCACTTTGTTATTCCATCAACAACATTGTTAAATATAAATGTAAATTACATGCAAATTTATGAACTTATTTACTTATCTACCGAGTCTAAGGTATTTATTTGTCAGCTTATTAGCCCCGGGAAGCTCCCCAGGCGAGCGAGAGGCAGGCCCCCGTGTGTGGGACAGATTCGAGCGAGAGACGATGGTAGTGGTATGATGAAAACAACTACTTGAGACTTTTATCCCAAGCATATGGGGTAGGTTACATGTCTTGTCTACAATAATTGCAAATGTAAAACTCTCCGGGCACAGGATATTTTCTCTTAATTTTGATAGAAGAATTAAGCCTAAATTTTATAAAGCCAGTTTAGCTGACCTGGCCCAGCTCATAGTCAGCAAAGACAAATCAGCAGAGAAAAAGAAGAAGAAAACAGTAGTATAAATGAAAATAAATAAGATTCTCTTTGCATAAATTTCTGTCCTTTACTTTACTCTTAACATCTAAAATAGAGCCAAAAAGGGAAGAAGAAAAATAAAAATGTCAAAATCATGCAAAGGGCTGGCCATGGAGCTCGTCAAATGCCTTAGTGAAACAGATTGCGTTAAGCTCAGTTGCCACGTAACATATCCATAAAAAAAAGGAGCTAAGTTTATCTATCTATGGTTTGATTATCATGTGGGAAATTTTTCGTCAGAGTTATTACATTTTTCTTAATTGAACTAGTCATATAGCTTATACCAGTATTGTGATTAGGTCTTGTGTAATAATACTCTTTGGTTCGAATTTCTTCCTCTTTCACCAGTGTCCTGAAGGTGTTTGATGAAATGTGCCAGAGGGTGTTAGTTTCTGGTGCTTGTAAAGATGTGTACATCTCTGTAGCATGAGTTAGAAAACCCACATTGGAAAAATCAGTGATCTCTCTGTAATTAATACCGAGGGTAAAAGGGTTCACATGATTGACGCTCGAAATTTTCCTTTCTGTGCCATGTAAATTGTTTGTGAATTTGAGCGATTTTGCGATATTGCAATTTTCCATCTTTAATTAGTCTCAATCTGGTATCAGATTGTTCTTTCCTAGGGACTGTTCAACCCCCTTGAGAAATATTGAAAAGGGTCGTAGTTACGCCATCATAGTGGACTATGAATCCCTTACTCCTTCCTCCATTGTTGCACTGACTTCCTGCATCAATGTCATGATGTAAAAAAGCATTAGTCAATATTAAGGTTAATAATAACGCGCACCGGTTGGGTATAGTTATAGGATCACTCGCTGTTTTCGTATTCCATTTCTTGAGAATGCCATTAAACACTATAAACTCCCGAAGATTTGATTAATGCTTCTCCCTTCAATCATCATCCACCGTTGTTTCCATCACACCACTACCATCCGCTGGAGGCGCACCCTAAGCCCAGCTTCGTCTCCCCGTTACCTACCTATTCGTTCATGCCTATATGAGTTAGTTCGGTCAATGTAAAATCTGGTTTGGTTGCATCTTTTTATTTTTATTTTTTCATTTCTAATATGTGAAACGAAAGAAAATTAATTACCATTTAGAACCTGAATCAGGTGCTAAACAATTTGGACCTCGTATCTTGTGGTACCTAGATTCAATTAGCAACCTCGTGCCTCCCGCTAGACGAGTCGAGTAGTCGACCAAAAACACGAGCTAACAAGAGCTGAACAGATGGCTCACAGCAGCCTGTGCCATGTCCAAACCGTAGGTGCCTTTGCTATTTGGAATCAGGGGCATTGTTCATATCAGATTTTTGCATATTCATACCGCCCAATTTTTATCACATTGCATATCGGTAGGTACTCTTGAGCCGTGTTTGCTAGTCAATTGCAGGATACAGGTTCTCGGCTCTAAACGGTGAAATCCATGGAAAAACACGACAAAACCCGGGTTCCTGCTAACCACAGATAAAACACGGGTCTCCGCTCTTTATCCGTATGTTGCCGCACATCAGATTAAAAGACAAAATGGCAAATCAATGTCATTTTCATGCACAAGGCTCAATGACAACATAAGATACAAGAAATCTACGCGGAGCTCAAGAAAATCATGACAAAAGATACACATCCAATCACCTTTTTGATCAACAGGAATTCTGGAAAAATCGTGAAGCAAATCTGAGAAAAATTATATGCCAGAATAAAGGACACAGCAAACCAGGGAAGCACCAAAAATCCCATGCCCCAATTCCACCATAGGGCCGCGGATCCGCGGCCGTACTGGGCCTTCATTGTGTCGTTTTTCATGGGTAGTTGGGTCTTTTCACATGGGTCCAGAATGTTGCCCTAGAATTTCTGTTACCTGCCTATAAATAGTCCAGAACTTGTGAAGCAAAGTGTGCATAATCTTGTATTCTATTTTCTAGGTTTTAGTTGTTGTTCTTCTTCCTCCTCTCATCTCTTCTCCATTAAAATCTTGTAATGAGCTTTTGAGTGAAGAATGATGAATAAAGAAGAACCGTTTACTTATCATGCTTGTCTTGTTCTTTAGTTAACTTGTTAATTGTTGTAATTTTCATTTGTTAACTTAGTTGTTGTTATTTCTTGTTGTTTCTTTCTTCTCTCTTTTTCTTTATCTTTGAAACAACCATGATACTTACGCTTGATCCTTGCTAAGGTGAGGTCGCAAATAGCTAGTTGTTATCTTCTAATCTCTTTCTTTCTATCTTCCTCTTTTGTTTTGTTTTCTTTTTATTATGATGTGTGAGTAGTTTCATACTTGTTAGGGTAGGATAAGGGAAGTTTGAGAGAAGGAAATCTCTCTCACTCTTTCCTTGTCCAACATCTTAAAATCAACTCCCGTTAATTGAACCACAATCCGCTCCTTACGACACCCTATCCTACATGATAGTGGTGATTCCGTAGTGAGACCGGTTGTGGTTGAATTAACCGGAGGTTATGGCTAAGAGCCAAGAACGGACGGACAAGCACCAAAAGGAAGAACTTAAGCGTTGGAAAGCCTAGCTTATACTCGCAAGTTCCTTCCTAGTCGTGCTAATCCCCGTTGTTGCCGATTACCGTAACACCGATATTAAGAGTGGCAACGAAAAAAGTGAGCGACTCCTAACTCAAACTAACCTAATCCTAACCCTAACAAGCTCTCTTTACATATCATTTTAACACCTAATTAATCACAAACAAAATCTGGACCTTCGGACTTAACTCGTTAAAACACATAGAAAAAGATTCTCATCTCCCTGCGGACGACCCGTACTCAACCGGCTAGCTACAAGCGAAACCGTCTTGATTGCGGTAATTAACTAAAACTTGAACACGCAGAATCCCTACCAATCAAATGGCGCCATTGCCGGGGAGACGGTAGTTTATTTCTTTGTGTAATTTCGGGTTAACTTGTGAATATAAAAACAACCGAAAAACAAAACAAAAAAATATACTTTGTAAAAAATCATCTTGTTATTTTTGATTAGTTTTTGTGCAAGTGTGCAGGATAATACGGAGTTCGAGTTCAGTGCCAAAGACGTGGGAAGATAGACCCACATTTCGCGGCTACACCGCGACGGACAAAACGAAGCAACCGGTCTACTGTAAAAATCTGGAGCAGATACAGTAAGCAACTGAAAATTCAGCACATCCAGATAAGAAGAGGACACCCAACAGAGCACACCCAAAATTTTTCACGGCCCAACTCCAACAAACCGCCGCGGAACCGCGGCATAAGGAGGCTTAGGCCGCGGAACCGCGGCCGTTTGGTGCCTTCGGGCTGCCAAAATCTCTGTAAGTGTTCCTTTTCCTCTCCCCACTCCTCTGGACTCCAATAAATTGTGTTTTCTGCAGAATTCTTTGCGCAAACTCTCTTCCCCCTTCCAATAAACTGTTCTTGTGCAGGATTCTTTGCGCTGCGCTAAAAATAAAAATTGTTTGCAGTTGATTTGTTATCGCTTTGCATTCATTAATACGGACTTAAGGGGCTTGAAACCAATTCAGATTGGGTGGGGATTTCATCACCCTTCCCAGGACCCCAAAAATCACAAAAAGCATATGCATTGACCATTGTTAAAAATTAAAAAATACTAGACTCAGCCCTAAGGACTTCGCGCTCAATAGGACAGAGGACTAGTTACAGGCATCGGCCGTTTATCCTATCTGACTTTTGCGGTGCCTAGGCAAGTGTGACGAAGGAAAGTGGTTATTTAATTAAGGAACTTCGCGAAAGCGTTGGACAACCTCCCACTTACCTGGCACTTATCTGGCCGCATTAGACGGAGAAGAGGCGGTTTGAGGTCCTTTTTCTAGCCCTCTGGAACAGTTAGGAGCAGATCTAGTTGACCTAGGTGACCCTAGATCTAGGTGAGATTGTGCATATCTTATTTGTGATTGTTTAAAGCTGTAAGTCCGTACATATTTCTGTAAAGATCTTTCTAAAAAAAAAATTCAAACAAAAAAGGAAAAAAAAATCAAAAACTTTTATAAAAACTTGCCCTTTGTCGCCAAATCCATTTTTCACCCACCACCCATCGTATTTCTCAATTGACGTTTTCTTACCCTCACCTTCTCCGCTTTGACTATACTAAACTCGTTTAGTGTATGTCCGCTTGGACTCGGGACACTAGCGTCCGTCTAGTCCGCGTTACGTTAGTCGCTACCGACTACGCGATCGACTCAGACATCGAAACTCCGTCCACACCTCTTTCACCCCTTCCTTTGCCGGCCAACTCCGACGTTGACCGGAATTCTGTTCATACATCTTCACCTTCACCTTCACCAACCTCTTCTTCCGCGATGTCAGGATTTAATCCGAACATCTCTTTGACTACCCCTGGATTGGCTCCACCTCCTATGGAGACCAATAACCCACCACCACCGCCTGTTGTAGCGCCGCAGCGAATCGCGCTCCAGGATCGTTTCTATCCCACCCGTTCTGCACTTCCCACCTGCCTTTCTCTTCCACCGGCCAATGGGGATAATTTTGAAATTAAGCCCCACTTCATCAACATGCTTCCACGATTTCATGGGCTTGAATCTGAAGATGCCTATATCTTCATCAACAAATTTCAAAACGTCTGTGACATGATGAAAACTACCCAACTGTCGGACGATGCTATACGTCTACGGGTCATTCCGTTCACTTTATGCGATCTTGCTGAAAAATGGCTGTATAGCACCGCTTCCCACTCCATAACCAGTTGGGACGAGTTTGTAAAAGCGTTTCTCAAGAAATTTTATCCGAATCATAAAACCGCAAGGATTCGAAATGAAATCAACCAATTCTCTCAGCTTCCTTCTGAACTCTTCTGGAAGTGTTTTGACCGGTACAAAGACCTTCTTGTTCAGTGTCCTCACCACGGTATAGAGAAATGACAACTTTGCCAAACCTTATACGAGGGCCTGAATCCAGCAACGAAGCAGTTGTTGGAAACCATCTGTCAGGGCCACTTCCTATCGAAATCTGACGAGGAAGCGTGGCAGTTTTTTGACGACCTTGCGGAGCAAACGCTACAATGGGAGAGCACCAGACCGACTTCTTCTTCTTCTTCTACCTCCCCTTCTACCGGTCAGTCTAGGGTAGGATTTCACCAACTTGATGTCTCTATTGCGATGAAAGCTGAAATGGCTGCAATAACAAGAAAGCTTGAAGCGATAGAGAGCAAATTTTCTTCTCCTGCTCCTGCCCCTGTTCTCCCCCTTCGTACCATTTGCGCTTGTTGTTCTGATCCTTCTCACTTGACCGAAGAGTGTCCTTACAATCCACCCTCGCAAGGACAGAATCAGGTTAATGCTGCATTCCAGCAAAGACCGAGGAATGATCCATACTCTTCCACCTACAATCCCGGTTGGAGGAACCACCCCAATTTCTCCTGGAATCAGAATCAAAATCAATTCCAAGGCAACAATTTCCAAAGGGCCCCTCCGCTGCAACAACAAGCGCAACAACAAACTCAGTATCAGCAGCCCTTCCAACCCCAACCTTTTTAAAATCAGACGAACAACTTTGCACCCAACAATTCTTTTCCACCAAACAACTTTGTTCCGTCAAACAACGATAAGGTTTCCTCGCTCGAACGAAGTCTGGAGGCGTTCGTTAAACAATCGACTCAGTCCACCGCCAACATCCAGTCTTCCATTTAGTCCTTAGTGCAACACACTGCCGCTCACGGGCAAAGCATCAAGACCATCGAGGCCCAGATTGCACAGCTGAATGCGGCCTTAAACGAGCGAGAAAAGGGGAAGCTCCCGTCCCAGCCATTCCCAAATCCCGGTCACCCACATAATGCACATGTTGCTCTTGAACAACAAAACCATAATGTGAGTGCCGTGACCACACTGAGATCGGGAAGGATGCTGCAAAACAACATTGGCAAACGGATCAACGATGACACCCCGGCCGCTGCTTCTTCTTCTTCTTCTTCGTCTTCTGAGCCTATTCTCCGTTCTTCACAAGGCTCTCCTTCCTCTTCTTCTGCTCTAAACGGACCCACTTCTCACTCCACGAAAACACCTGTTCTGGGATCCGTTCCAACTCCACAATCTCCTCCACAAGCATTAGACTCAACCAATTTTAAAAACGTCCCATTTACAAACCGGTTGAGGTGTAATAAACAAAATCCTCAAATGGAGAAGATTCTGGAGTTATTTAAGCAGGTTAACATTAACATTCCTCTTTTAGATGCTGTCCAACAAGTCCCGTCCTACGCGAAAATCTTAAAGGACTTGTGCACGAAAAAGAGGAAGTCTCAGGTACCCAAGAAAGTTTTCTTGGCTAGTGCTGTGAGTGATGCCCTTACCCAATCTTTACCACAAAAACGGAAGGACCCTGGCTGTTCTACGATTTCAATTACCATTGGGGATAAGAACATCAACCGCGCACTATTAGATCTTAGTGCCAGTGTTAACCTGCTTCCGTACTCAGTATACGAGCAATTAGGCGTAGGAGAGCTGAAACCCACGCACTGCACTCTCCAAATGGCCGATCGATCGATCACCCATCCTAGGGGTGAGCTAGAGGATGTGTTAATAAAAGTCGGGGACTTCATATTCCCCGTTGACTTCATTGTATTAGACACACAGCCTGTAGCTAACCCCCAGAATCAAATTCCGGTGATACTCGGTCGTCCATTCCTTGCAACCTCAAATGCTGTGATCAATTGTCGCAATGGTTCGATGAACCTCTCTTTTGGAAACATGACGATTGAACTCAACATTTTTAGGTTGGGGAATCAGCCCGCCGAACCTAATGCTCATATACTGGACGTCTGCTCGATCCAGAAGATCACCCCAGAAGAGTGTGAATTCGAGGAGTTTCTGTTTGATCACGATAATCTTGACGCCACTAGTGCATTTCTCTTCGAACCTGCTGCTGTTTCTGCGCCCGACAACGACTACGAGTGTTTCACGTTTTCAAACGATCTTAGCCGCGCACAACCCGAGTTTGAATCTTTCGAATTTCTGGATGAGTTACCTGAACCATCCGACTCGGTCGCTTACACTCGCTTTGAACCTTTGCTGGAGTCCTTTGAGTTCGAGACCTCTGCACCAATCTTGCCTTCAATCGTTTCACCTCCAGCGCTCGAACTCAAGCCTTTGCCGTCTCACCTTAAGTACGCTTACTTAGGTGAGAACGAGACCCTCCCTGTCATCATTTCGGCTTCTCTAGCTCCAGAGCACGAGAAAGCCCTTCTCGCGGTCTTGCACAACAACATGCAAGCTTTTGGCTAGTCCATGGCGGACATCAAGGGGATTAGTCCCCTGATCGTTGAGCATCACATTCATCTGATGGATGATGCCAAACTAGCCCGGGATCCACAAAGACGTCTCAATCCAGTCATGAAAGAGGCTGTGAAGAAAGAGATCGTAAAATGTCTAGATAGTGGTATCATTTACCCTATCTCTGATAGCCAGTGGGTTAGCCCCATCCACGTTGTCCCCAAGAAATCAGGTATAACGGTCATCACTAACGAGGCGAACGAGTTAATCCCTACTCGCACCCAAACTGGGTGGCGAGTGTGCATTGATTACAGAAAACTCAACGCCGCAACGCGGAAAGACCACTTTCCGCTACCTTTCATTGACCAAATGCTTGAACGATTGGCCGGACACGAGTACTACTGCTTTCTTGATGGCTACTCTGGCTATAATCAAATTCCCATCGCCGAAAAAGACCAGGACAAGACCACATTCACTTGTCCTTTCGGCACGTTTGCATATCGACGCATGCCCTTTGGGTTATGCAATGCGCCCGCTACCTTCCAGCGGTGTATGATGGGAATCTTCTCAGACATGGTGGAAAAATTTCTGGAGATTTTCATGGATGATTTCTCCATCTTCAGCGATTCCTTCAACGAGTGTTTGCTGCATCTTGACGCTGTCCTTACCCGATGTAAGGACAAGAATCTCACTTTGAATTGGGAGAAATGCCACTTCATGGTGCGCGAAGGTATTGTCTTAGGACATATCATCTCGCAAAATGGCATAGAGGTTGACAAAGCAAAGATTGAGGTCATTTCCAATCTGCCCCCTCCCCGATGCGTCAGAGATATCCGAGCCTTCCTTGGCCATGCCGGTTTCTATAGACGGTTCATCAAGGACTTTAGCAAGATTGCTAGGCCCTTGACTCTTTTACTGGCCAAGGACACGCCATTCGACTTCAACTCGAGCTGTGTGACTGCATTCGAGTCATTGAAAAGCTCACTCACTTCTGCTCCCGTTCTTTCTTCACCTGACTGGACGCACCCATTCGAGATTATATGTGATGCATCCGACTTTGCCATTGGTGCTGTCCTTGGACAACACATCAACAAGATGCCGCACGTAATCTATTATGCGAGCCGAACCCTGAACGACGCCGAACTCAATTATACAACTGAGAAGGAATTCTTAGCTGTTGTATTTGCTTTAGAAAAGTTCAGGCCCTACCTCATCGGCTCTCCAGTCATTGTCTACACAGACCATTCTGCTCTGCGCCATCTTTTTGCGAAGAAAGATGCAAAATCTCGGTTAATACGTTGGATCCTCTTGCTTCAAGAGTTTGACCTTGTCATTAAGGACAAACGAGGATGTGAAAACGTAGTTGCCGACCATCTCTCACGACTTCCTTCTTCGACTTCGCTTTCAATTCCGATCAACGACGTTTTCCCGGATGAACAGCTCTTGACAGTATCTTGCGAACCCTGGTTCGCAGATATCGTGAACTATTTGGCCACAGGATTACTACCAACTGAATGGTCAAGTCAGGACAGACTTCGCTTCTTATCCCAAGTAAAGCACTTTTACTGGGACGAACCCTATTTGTTCAAGTACTGTCCCGACCAGATTATTCGTCGGTGTGTCCCTGACGAGGAATTCAAGAGTGTGCTGTCGTTTTGCCACGATCAAGCGTGTGGTGGGCATTTTGGCCCCAGAAAGACGGCTGAGAAGATCTTGCAATGTGGTTTCTACTGGCCACAACTTTTCAAAGACGCTCATGACTATTGCAAGACTTGCTCCCGGTGCCAACACATGGGCCGGATATCTCGGAGGAACGAGATGTCGCTCCAACCGATCTTGGTTGTGGAGATTTTCGATGTTTGGGGGATAGATTTCATGGGGCCGTTTCCCAGCTCTTTTGGGAACTTGTACATCCTTCTCGCTGTTGATTACGTCTCTAAATGGATCGAGGCTGTGCCCAGCCGGACTAACGACAGGTTGTCGTTAGGTTCCTTAAAGAAAACATTTTCTCCCGGTTTGGGCACCCCCGAGCGATCATTAGCGACAATGGAAGTCATTTCTGCAACAAAACTTTCGAAGCCTTGATGCGGAAATACTCCATTAATCATAAGCTATCCACGCCCTACCACCCCCAAACCTGCGGCAGGCCGAAGTGTCAAATCGGCAAATCAAGTAGATACTGGAAAAGACGGTTTCCAAGAACCATAAGGATTGGTCACTGAAACTCACTGATGCCCTTTGGGCCATTCGAACCGCTTATAAGACCGACCTTGGCATGTCTCCCTATCGGCTTGTGTACGGAAAAGCCTGCCACCTACCTGTCGAAATAGAGCATCGCGCATTTTGGGCGATAAAGGAGCTAAATCTGTCTCTCGGAGATGCGGGCAGCCATCGGAAGCTGCAGTTGAACGAATTAAGCGAGCTTAGGGATGAGGCTTACGATAACGCGGTTGTCGTTAAGAATCGAACGAAGGTGTTTCACGATAAACACCTTTTGCGCAAAACCTTCGCACCTGGTCAGCAGGTACTGCTTTACGACACCCGACTTCACTTCCATCCAGGAAAGCTCGGATCTCGCTGGAAAGGGCCGTATTTTGTGCGGAATGTGCATCCGCAGGGCGCTGTGGATTTGGAAAATCCAAAGGACGGTTCTTTTTTCAAAGTGAACGGACACCGACTAAAACCGTACCTTAGCGCCGAACCAACAGAGGAGCTCCTGGTCTTACAGGAGCCGGTATACCCTGCATGATCTTCCTCTGCCTACCACCAAACTTCGGTTATCCAGCCAAGAACAGTGGACACTGTTCCAAATAAGTTTGGGGGTATGTATAAACCATTTTGTATATATTTGTGGATATTCTTTTCCATCCTTTTTCTTTTTCTTTTCTTTAAAAACAAAAAAAAAACAATTTTGTGTATCGCTAACCGATAATTTTGACCCTTCAAATGATCTCTTCATGCAATGACAGTGAGGACACTGTCCAGTTTAAGTTTGGGGGTACGCTCGGTACGCATTTCTTACCTTCACATTCATATGTATATTTTGCATCTGCATATTTAAATCCATAAAATCCATAAAAATCTGAAAATTTTCTAAAAACATAAAAAGGCCGAAGTGTCAAATCGGCAAATCAAGCAGATACTGGAGAAGACGGTTTCCAAGAACCGTAAGGATTGGTCACTGAAACTCACTGATGCCCTTTGGGCCATTCGAACCACTTATAAGACCGACCTTGGCATGTCTCCCTATCGGCTTGTGTACGGAAAAGCCTGCCACCTACCTGTCGAAATAGAGCATCGCGCATTTTGGGCGATAAAGGAGCTAAATCTGTCTCTCGGAGATGCGGGCAGCCATCGGAAGCTGCAGTTGAACGAATTAAGCGAGCTTAGGGATGAGGCTTACGATAACGCGGTTGTCGTTAAGAATCGAACGAAGGTGTTTCACGATAAACACCTTTTGCGCAAAACCTTCGCACCTGGTCAGCAGGTACTGCTTTACGACACCCGACTTCACTTCCATCCAGGAAAGCTCGGATCTCGCTGGAAAGGGCCGTATTTTGTGCGGAATGTGCATCCGCAGGGCGCTGTGGATTTGGAAAATCCAAAGGACGGTTCTTTTTTCAAAGTGAACGGACACCGACTAAAACCGTACCTTAGCGCCGAACCAACAGAGGAGCTCCTGGTCTTACAGGAGCCGGTATACCCTGCATGATCTTCCTCTGCCTACCACCAAACTTCGGTTATCCAGCCAAGAACAGTGGACACTGTTCCAAATAAGTTTGGGGGTATGTATAAACCATTTTGTATATATTTGTGGATATTCTTTTCCATCCTTTTTCTTTTTCTTTTCTTTAAAAACAAAAAAAAAAATTTGTGTATCGCTAACCGACAATTTTGACCCTTCAAATGATCTCTTCATGCAATGACAGTGAGGACACTGTCCAGTTTAAGTTTGGGGGTACGCTCGGTACGCATTTCTTACCTTCACATTCATATGTATATTTTGCATCTGCATATTTAAATCCATAAAATCCATAAAAATCTGAAAATTTTCTAAAAACATAAAAAGGCCGAAGTGTCAAATCGGCAAATCAAGCAGATACTGGAGAAGACGGTTTCCAAGAACCGTAAGGATTGGTCACTGAAACTCACTGATTCCCTTTGGGCCATTCGAACCGCTTATAAGACCGACCTTGGCATGTCTCCCTATCGGCTTGTGTACGGAAAAGCCTGCCACCTACCTGTCGAAATAGAGCATCGCGCATTTTGGGCGATAAAGGAGCTAAATCTGTCTCTCGAAGATGCGGGCAGCCATCGGAAGCTGCAGTTGAACGAATTAAGCGAGCTTAGGGATGAGGCTTACGATAACGCGGTTGTCGTTAAGAATCGAACGAAGGTATTTCACGATAAACACCTTTTGCGCAAAACCTTCGCACCTGGTCAGCAGGTACTGCTTTACGACACCCGACTTCACTTCCATCCAGGAAAGCTCGGATCTCGCTGGAAAGGGCCGTATTTTGTGCGGAATGTGCATCCGCAGGGCGCTGTGGATTTGGAAAATCCAAAGGACGGTTCTTTTTTCAAAGTGAACGGACACCGACTAAAACCGTACCTTAGCGCCGAACCAACAGAGGAGCTCCTGGTCTTACAGGAGCCGGTATACCCTGCATGATCTTCCTCTGCCTACCACCAAACTTCGGTTATCCAGCCAAGAACAGTGGACACTGTTCCAAATAAGTTTGGGGGTATGTATAAACCATTTTGTATATATTTGTGGATATTCTTTTCCATCCTTTTTCTTTTTCTTTTCTTTAAAAACAAAAAGAAACAATTTTGTGTATCGCTAACCGATAATTTTGACCCTTCAAATGATCTCTTCATGCAATGACAGTGAGGACACTGTCCAGTTTAAGTTTGGGGGTACGCTCGGTACGCATTTCTTACCTTCACATTCATATGTATATTTTGCATCTGCATATTTAAATCCATAAAATCCATAAAAATCTGAAAATTTTCTAAAAACATAAAAACTTTTCTGTCAAGTTAGCTTGTGAAAGAACTCTGATTTAACATTTCGACGGTTTTGTTTGATAAAATAAGAATAACTAAATCTTATGTTTAGATTTTGAAAACCTGAAAGATAACTCTCCTTTGAAGTTAGCTATAGCTGATATACGTTTTTACATCACACTACACGTGTCGTGAGTTTTTGGAAATTAGATGACAAGTCTTTTATGTCGAAAAACTTTTAAATGGATCAATGATTTTCCGAGGATCAAATAGGTTTGTTCTGAAATAAGTAATATCAAGAATAGTTTATGAAGTGAGTGAATATGAAGGAATGTTATTGATGCCTTAATTGGAACTAAGTCTGAAAAATAACCCATCTGAAACTTGATTGGAATGATTACACACCGAACCCACTAAACACGTCTTTTATCCAAAAAATAATGGAACTGCCTGTTATATCTCCGTTCGTATTAAATCATCATTTTCACGCCAAACTGTCTTTTGTTTTTGGACCTAGGTAACTTGAGTAATTAAGTCCGCTGGGGTGTTTCTACACCTAATGCCCTAAAACCAACTGGTTTGGGTGCATTGGCCCAAAGCTCGCTAAGAAGCCTAGAAAGTCCAGATTAAAACAAAGTCAAGCAAGTGTTCTCTCCGAGTTAAAATTCCTAACGGTTCTTTGTGTGAGAATAATCTTGATAAAAGACAGGTTTTTATAAAAATTTTAGCGGAGATATGAAGGTTTTATTCTATGATAAAGACTATTGCACGTTCACAGAGGTATGTATGAAATGAAAACAAGAAAAAGGTGGAGTGAAAAATAAGACCTAGTTTCCTGTTAAGGAAGATTGAAATTCTGAAGTTGAAACTTTACTGGAAAACGAAACTTGAAAATTGCTTAACTCTTTATAAAACTTATGTGATCCTTTCAAAATTTTTATCTGGGCTTTATTGTGTGACATGATGACGTAAATCGATCCTTCTGGAAACTTAACAACACTATTTGCACTGCACGTAAAGACATATAAAATCTGTAGTTAAATAAGAAGCGGGGTGTGAAAAATAAAGGTTCGATAGTCTAAACTTAGGATATTAGAATTGTTATTTTCTGAAACAAAACTTTAGGGTTTGAATCTTAGTTATTTTACAAAACCAACTTGACCGGATTTTGTGGGTAGTATCCGCTGAAAACCCTCAGGAGACAACACTCCTCCTACTAGGGACACCTAGAGGTTTAACGGCTTGTTGCACATGCTCAGTGCAATCGCGTTCCCTGCGAAAGTGAGCTTAGGAAATTTTTTGTGAATAAATTGGTTTTGCTCGGGACGAGCAAATGATAAATTTGGGGGTATTTGTTCATATCAGATTTTTGCATTTTCATACCGCCCAATTTTTATCACATTGCATATCGGTAGGTACTCTTGAGCCGTGTTTGCTAGTCAATTGCAGGATACAGGTTCTCGGCTCTAAACGGTGAAATCCATGGAAAAACACGACAAAACCCGGGTTCCTGCTAACCACAGATAAAACACGGGTCTCCGCTCTTTATCCGTATGTTGCCGCACATCAGATTAAAAGACAAAATGGCAAATCAATGTCATTTTCATGCACAAGGCTCAATGACAACACAAGATCCAAGAAATCTACGCGGAGCTCAAGAAAATCATGACAAAAGATACACATCCAATCACCTTTTTGATCAACAGGAATTCTGGAAAAATCGTGAAGCAAATCTGAGAAAAATCATATGCCAGAATAAAGGACACAGCAAACAAGGGAAGCACCAAAAATCCCATGCCCCAATTCCACCATAGGGCCGCGGATCCGCGGCCAATAGGGGGTATAGGCCGTGGATCCGCGGCCGTACTGGGCCTTCATTGTTTCGTTTTTCATGGGTAGTTGGGTCTTTTCACATGGGTCCAGAATGTTGCCCTAGAATTTCTGTTACCTGCCTATAAATAGTCCAGAACTTGTGAAGCAAAGTGTGCATAATCTTGTATTTTATTTTCTAGGTTTTAGTTGTTCTTCTTCTTCCTCCTCTCATCTCTTCTCCATTAAAATCTTGTAGTGAGCTTTTGAGTGAAGAATGATGAATAAAGAAGAACCGTTTACTTATCATGCTTGTCTTGTTCTTTAGTTAACTTGTTAATTGTTATAATTTTCATTTGTTAACTTAGTTGTTGTTATTTCTTGTTGTTTCTTTCTTCTCTCTTTTTCTTTATCTTTGAAACAACCATGATGCTTACGCTTGATCCTTGCCAAGGTGAGGTCGCAAATAGCTAGTTGTTATCTTCTAATCTCTTTCTTTCTATCTTCCTCTTTTGTTTTGTTTTCTTTTTATTATGATGTGTGAGTAGTTTCATACTTGTTAGGGTAAGATAAGGGAAGTTTGAAAGAAGGAAATCTCTCACTCTTTCCTTACCCAACATCTTAAAATCAACTCCCGTTAATTGAACCACAATCCGTTCCTTACGTACCCTATCCTACATGATAGTGGTGATTCCGTAGTGAGACCGGTTGTGGTGGAATTAACCGGAGGTTATGGCTAAGAGCCAAGAACGGACGGACAAGTACCAAAAGGAAGAACTTAAGCGTTGGAAAGCCTAGCTTATACTCGCAAGTTCCTTCCTAGTCGTGCTAATCCCTGTTGTTGCCGATTACCGTAACACCGATATTAAGAGTGGCAACGAAAGAAGTGAGCGACTCCTAACTCAAACTAACCTAATCCTGACCCTAACAAGCTCTCTTTACATATCATTTTAACACCTAATTAATCACAAACAAAATCTGGACCTTCGGACTTAACTCGTTAAAACACATAGAAAAAGATTCCCATCTCTCTGCGGACGACCCGTACTCAACCGGCTAGCTACAAGCGAAACCGTCTTGATTGCGGTAATTAACTAAAACTTGAACACGCAGAATCCCTACCAATCAGGCATAAACTTTGATGGCCAACATATTATTGGAACAAACTCCACTCCTTAGGATTGATACCCTGACATTGATAAGCACTTCTTCTGCTAGAAGTGTACAAGGTGCTATTTGAACAAATCGCTCGCATGAATATTTTCTGCTAGAAATGTATAAGGTGCAAGGATGCGTTCACATCACAAGTGGCAATTTACCACAAGCAGATCAATGTTCTAAATATCGGATATCGGTATCGTATCGGCTTGAAGATTTTCATATTGGATATCAAATATCATAATAGATATATCAGGAAATATTTTCTAGAAAATATTGTTTATCATAAATGTCGTGTATTAAAATACGAATAGTCAGCCTTTTAAATGAGTTTTTTCTTAATAGCTCAGTAGTAAAGCGGCCATATGAAGTGGTTGGTTGTAGATTCGAATCTTATTTAAAGAGATTTGATGTAAACATAAATAACCGATTATGGATCCACAGAAAATTAAAAGTTGATAGAGATGCTGGGCTTTTTTCTTAGCAGTGTCAATTTTAATTTATCCTTCACTATAGGTGCAGATCTAGAGATTTTCACTAGCAAGGGCGCCAAAAAGTTCAAGGTTTCATTAAAAAAATCATATTATACGTTTTTAAAAAATCGTAAAAAATGAAACAATATTTTAAACCAATTTAGTTACAATATAGAAAAAAACTATTTTCTTTAAAAGCAAAAACACAATGATATTGATACACTCTAAAAAATAATCCAAGAATTAATGTAGCTAATTAGAATTGAACCCAAAACCTTTAGTTAGGAAACAAAACAAAGCACCTTTTGGACTAAAATCTCATTGTGACTTATTTATGTAACAAACATATATATAATAGATACCAAAATAATCCAAAATCTCATATATAACGTATATTAATTTTTATTTTCTGAAGTTTCAAATGGAGCACATGTGCTCTCTATCTCCTTAGTGGATCCGTCTCTACTTCATTACCGGTCGGGTCGGATCTATTATAATCTTACCTAAACCAATAATCCAAATAAAATTAGGAAAATATAGTGATATTTGGATAGATATATCGGACCTGATGTTACGATCAGCCCATATTTATTCAAAACTATTAAAAGACATGAAGTCAGCATATCGTATCGTTTTCCCTTCAAAACCGATTTATCGACCCATGTAGCTGATACATTGGCGATATTTAGAATACTGAAGTAGGTTCCCACATGTCAAGCTACCTGGTTTTGGTAATTCAAGCCGGTGCGTAGATCTTTGTCCACAACCATATCAACATAGGTTGTTAGCAGTTGACCAAAAATGTAAGTTAGAAAATTCTAGGGTGGAATTTGGGTTTCCCATTGCTTTCCCTAGAATCATTTGACAAGCCCCTAACTATGGACCAATCCTACTAACTATAAACCAATATCATCAGAACAGTGGATCTGATTTGCTTCTAATTTCTGCAGTTCTTTATTCTACTTATGTTTTTGTGTATCTTTAAATATTATGACTCGTTTTTAAGCGCCTATCTGTAGAAGTATGTATTTACTATATAAATTAGAGAACCATCATATAATTAGGATTTAGTGTTGTGTTCTTATTTGAAGGCCTTTAGTGCTTCACCATTAACTTCCAACTGCATCCAGTTGACCTTATCGTCATTTATCATTAACCATTAGTTCTTATTGATTGTGAGATTTTGATTTATACATTTCCATTGTGTTATCTTTAGTTTTGGAACACACATAGGGTGCAATTGTAATAGTCTTGAAAGCAGAGAAGGAAGGAGGGTATGATACTCGCAATCTTTTTGTTTTTATTTTCTAAAAAAATGCGTCGGTTGCTGGATTTTTCAATTGTCACTTAAACATGCTAATTCCGATGATTCCTCTTTTACCCCCAAATGAAAAAAGCGGAAAGGAAAGAAAAGAAAGAAGAAAAAGAAGAAAAAAAACGGGGAAAAAACATGATATTCTTCTCCGGTTCCTTTCTGACATCATATATGGTTCGTCATTTGCTAGTTTGAAAATATGTGATTGATAAACAGTCAACAACAACTCTAGTGACATAGCAGTGCTCATTCTAAACCTGTTGTATTTTTTTTCCAAGTGCACATCAATTATAATGAATTGATTATGATCAATTTTAAATATTGTTGTATTCAGGTCGAGAATCGAACATACAGGGAATGTGCAGGAGAGAAGGTACCCTCCATAACCAGTGAATGTGTAGGTCTAAGGGAAACATACTTCAACTGCAAAAGAGGCCAGGCATGTTGACGGAGCCTGAAATCTCCTTCAGATGTTACCTTCCGTTGATCTGCTCATGGCGGCGATGGGTGGCTGAGATTTGATCTGGAGGCTGTCGCTCCTGAAGCGTATGGATCTCAATGGGTTTGAGGTTGGTTGTTGCCGAGTTACCTGCAAGGAAGTCCCAGGGTGGTTGTACCACCGAGGACCCTCCGACGATCAAATTAGACTAGAGATCCGAGCAAAGTAACGGCTTAGTGGATTAAAAAATGGCTTACTTGGACCGTCTGAAGAAGGGGTTTATATAGCGGTGGCAGCAGGCAGGGCAGACGCGAGAATCACGCCGGCCGTTACGCTCTCGACGTCACGCCCGCGTGATGAGCGGGATCTCCCATTAATGGCGAGACAGGCTCGTTAATGGGGGATCGTAATGGCATGGGACGTGGGATGTGGCCGGTGGAAATCTCGCGCATGGCAAGATTCGCGGGATGGCGGTTGCGCCTGTGAACGGTGCCGTTGGTCGGTCGATGAGACCGAGGAAGATGATTTCGGAGGGAGAGCTCGCGGACGAGCGGGATAGCCGAGGTATCTTGGTTCTGTGGTAGCCCGGAGACGAGCGGTGAGGCCATGGAGGCCAGTTGTGCAGGGGGTCAGAAGTGAGCCAGCGTTAGCTCGGTTGGACGAGCGTAGGTGTGGTCTGGTTGGCCACTGTAGGTCCTTTCTTGTATGTTCTGAGACACGTCATCTGCCATGTGTCCTGATCTGGGAGATCACCGATATCGAGCATCATCACATGTTATCCTCAAATACTAACCATATTTAGTTGCAGCACTTATTTACTTTTTCTATTAATTTACTTTTTGGGTTTTGTGATGCCTTGAGGGCATTACGTAAAATATATCTGTAGTTAGCATTACACAATCTTGTGCACTAGTGGGAAATATAAAAATTCGTACTATTTAAATATTCATAATGTTCTTCCTGTGGAGAACCCCACCATTGCCGGTCCCAAGTCCGGATGAGAAAGGATGAGAGTTGTGGTAGGTTTGTGACAACCAACGTAAAACTTTGTTACATTCTATGACATGAACTATAATAAGAATATCGTTGGGACGTCTCCTATTCAGCGACGCGCTATATCGGATTCCGGGTGTAGTGTTAAATATGTAAGGGCTTCTAGGTCATCGTCCGGAAACGGCACGCTACACCGCACCCCGGATGTAGTGACAAATAATAGGGTTTCATAGGATCCGTCTAGTTTCTTGGAATATAGGTTCTCTTACGGGTAGACTACCAGAATTAGTGGAGGTGATGATTTGGAGGAGAGTTGGTATTATGTGTTTATAAGAAATTAAGTGGGTAGGTGAAAAGAGTAGTGTCATAGAGTTTTGGGGTTATAAGTTTTGGTATACGGGTATAGATAAAAATTATAATGGGATAGGCGTAATCATAGATAGACGGCTGCTTGAGAATGTAATTGAGATTAGGAGAAAATGTGATAAAGTTTTACTGGTTAAGCTTATTCTAGGTGGGGAGATTCTTAATGTTATTAGTGTTTATACACCACAGATAGGTCTTGATGATGTTAGTAAGCGTCTATTCTGGGAGGATTTAGATGAGATGGTCTAAAGAATACCTAGTGGAGAGAACTTATTTATTGGTGGTGATCTCAATAGACATGTAGCTACTAGTCGTAGTGGGTTTGATACTATTCATGAAGGTTTTGGTTTTGGACAAAAGAATGAAGTAAGTAACTCGATTCTAGATTTTGGTTTGTCTTATGACTTGGTCTTAACAAACACTTGGTTTAGAAAAAGAAAGTCTCATCTTATCATCTTTAGGAGCGCATCAAGTGCAAGTCAAATAGACTTTTTTCTGACAAGAAGGATAGATAGAGCTTGTTGTATCGACTGTAAGGTAGTGCCAGATAAGAGTGTAACCACTCAACATAAACTTTTAGTTCTAAAATTTCGATTTAGAAGAGAACCTCAGAAGATTAAACATAAGGTAGAGTTTAGAATTAAATAATGGCGACTAAAGGAAGGTAACCAAAAGGTTTTTATAAATCATGTAGTTCAAGAGGCGGATTGACAGTCTGAAGATGATTCAAACAGAACATGAAATAAGATAGCTAGTTGTATTAAGAGGGTAGTTAGAGATCTACTTGGTGAGTCGAGAGGCGGTGCTCCACCATTTAAGAACACGTCATGGTGGAATGAATAAGTAAAGGCTGCTATTAAAATTAAGAGAGATTCTTATAAAGATTTGAAGAAAAACAGAGATGCGGAGAGATTTGAGAAGTATAAAATGGATAAAAAGAAATTTAAGAAAGCTGCTCGGGAAGCTAAAACTAAGATCTACAAGGAGGTGTACGAGAAGCTGGACAATAAGAAGGCTGAAAATGATATATACTGGATTGCTCGGATGCGGAAAAAGAAGATCAGAGACTTATATGCGGTGAAGTGTGTCAAAAATGAAAATCAGAAGGTTTTAGTTTGAGATAAGAATATCAAGGAAAGACGGAGAGATTATTTTGACAAATTGTTCAATGAGAGTTACTAAGAATTTGGATAGACTTGTCATTCAATCTCAAGATATAAACCGTGATTTCATGTGTAAAATAAGACTACCTGAGATTAAAGAGGTTTTGAAGAGAATGGGATCAAGAAAAGCGGTTGGTCCAGACGGGATTCCTATCGAGATTTGGGGATGCTTAAAAGAAATAGGCGTTAAATGGCTGACAGATCTGTTTAATAAGATTTGGCAGACCAAAAAGATGCCAAATGAATGGAGAAAAAATACTCTTATACTTATCTATAAGAACAAGGGTGACATTCAAAGTTGCTCAAACTACCGTGGAATAAAACTTATGTGTCACACCATGAACCTTCAGGAGAAAGTGATTGAACACATGCTAAGAAAGGATGTTAAGATAACAGAGAACCGGTTTGGGTTCATGTCTGGACGATCGACGACAGAGGCTATTCATTTGCTTCGTCAACTTGTCGAGTATTTTCGAGAGAGGAGAAAAGATTTGCATATGATATTTATTGATTTAGAGCAAGTGTGCGACAAGATACCTAGAGAGGTATTATAGGGGACAATGATGAAGAAAAGAGTCACCGCCAAGTACATTGACATAATCAAGGACATGCATGATGGAGTAGTGGCAAATGTTAGAACTTGCGGCGGCCTAACGAGTGATTTTTCGATTACAATTGGTTTACATCAAAGATTCTGCATTAAGTCCATTCCTGTTTACCATCGTGATGGATGAGCTTACTAGAACTATTCAAGATGAGGTACCTTGGTGTATGCTATTCGCTGATGATATTGTTCTAGTAAATGAGACAAAAGCAGGGGTTAATACCAAATTGGAGTTATGGAGGCAAACGTTGGAATCTCGGGGGTTCAGATTGAGTAGGTTCAAGACAGCATATATGCATTGCAAATTTAGTAAACAGAGAAGTCGAGACCATATTTGGTATAACATTGGAAAGGTAAGAGATATCACTGAGCGATCGATTTAGATATCTAGGTTCCTTCATCCAAAAGGATGGTGAGATCGATAGCGATATTAATCAAAAGGATCCAAGTTGGTTGGTTGAAATGGAGAAGTGCAATAGAGATTTTGTGTGATCGTAACTTTCCGTTAAAATTGAAAGGGAAGTTTTATCGGAGCGCTATTCAGCCTGCCTTATTATATGGTATAGAATGCTGGGCTTCTAAAAAGCATCATACACAGAAGATGCATGTAGTGGTGATGCGCATGCTTCGTTGGATGTATGGTAACACTAGAAAAGATAAGGTGCGAAATGAGGATATTCGTGCAAAAGTTGGTGTAGCATCTGTGGAGGAGAAGATGCGGGAAAACCGGTTAGGATAGTTTGGTCATGTGCAATGCAAACCTATGGAAGCACCGGTTCGACGAATGGATACTCTCGATATAGGCAATATCAAAAGGGCGAAAGGAAGACCAAAAAAACCATGGATGGTAGTGATACAAAAAGATATGGTTGCCAAAGGTCTCAATGAAAGTATATTGTTCGATAGGAGTGAGTGGAGGCGGAGGATTCATGTGCTGGACCCGGCGTGATTCTCATATTGGTCCATGTAGCTTACCCCATATGCTTGGGATAAAAAGCTCAGTTGTTGTTTTGTTCTTCCTGTGGAGTCGTTTTTTGACTTGACAAAACCATATTTTAAGATTTTGGCCGATCACAATTTGAAAAGGCCAGTTCTGGATAATATTTGGTCCGATCCTAATCTGAATCCTGGGTGCTGAATCTTTTCTTTCTTTTTTCCCCTTGGGGTGGGGGGTGCAGCAGAAGATCGGGTAGGCATATATGGGGAAAAAAAGCAAAATCTAGAAAATTCTGAAAATGCAAAAAAGAAAAATGGCAGGAGATGGGGAGCAATGCAAAGTTGTCATCCCGGTTTTGATGCCTTTTCGGTTTTGGTGAGCAATGCACGGGCAAGTATGGCATCAAAACATTATATTATTGTTTCGTATTTACTGATTTGAGTTTGGATATATTTTTATTACCTCCATTTATTCTGCCATTCAAACAGAAGCATCTTTCTATAATGGGCTTTCCGTGTGGCTCAAAGGCTCATGCAAGAAAGAGTCTAAAGATTGTTTGGATGGCATTCTTGACATAAAAGCACGGGCTAAATGTTTTGGGGTAAAGTTACTATCCAAGTAGAAGCCCAGTCATGTTTTTCAAAACCAACCAGGATAAGCTGCGCAAAGTAGAGGATAATAACTAGAACACCCAAGAGTTTTCTTCTCAAGACTCGATCTATATTTGCCTCAGTGAAAAGATTAGATTTTGCTGCTAATCATAGTCTCAAATTGATAAACCTGCAAAAATACCTCAAACTAACCCCAAAATGTGTCTAAAAATGAGCTCATATAACAAAACCTTACAGAGAAGTAAAATCAAAAGCCCAGATTTTCAACAATAAAACCCCACCAATACAAATAAAACATCTCAGGGGATCAAATCTTATTTATGTGACAAATAAACAGTAATAACAGATTAGATAATTTCCACCACAACAGAATCAGAGAACAAAACCATACACGATAGTAAAATTTAGTGACCATACCAATAGCAATTTGAAGATGAGGTGCTCTAACTCCAATCCTAGCTAATCAAAATACAGATGTGTCACACTTGAGTATTTATTTTACAGATCCAGCCTTTTTCCTGCATCAGCTGATGGTAATTTCCCATTTTGTAGCCTTTTTTGGAGCAGATGGTGTCACAACAAAGACCCAACCTTTTTCCAGTATTAGATTAAGCAGGGGAGTCCCTCGTCACCATTGCAAAACAAGTCACATTATATAAAACTTGTAAGGGAATAACAGAATCAATTCAAAAAACCGATATGGGAATAAAACCGATTTAGTTATGAAATTCTATCAGTACATAGAAAACACTAACCACCGGGATCTAAAAAGAGGAGGGGTTATCATTGAAAGTGGGCTACAACAAAAAAGTAAGGTATGTGCAGGATGAACCATAATCAACACAATTGTGGGTTTGAGGAAGAAGATATATATCAACCAAAAGACTCACAGCAAGTTAAAAAAATTATCATCGGCAAAAGATGAGCTTTGAGAGTAAAAACATTAAGCAACAGGCTTGACAGTAAAAACATCATAAATGTTCATCAAGAGGGGGGGGCAGAATCTCCATTAAAAAGTCTCTTCACATTTACGAAAGTATTGCTACACAGGATCTCAGTTTGAACTTTGTAGTTGGAAACCCTAACCCTGGATAAGAAATGATATATAACAGTATTAACAATCTGGGGAGGGGTACAAGTATGGTCATCAAAGATCTTTTTGTTTCGAGTTTTCCATAAAGTCCAACAAACAGAGTAAAGCAAGGTAAGCCACAAATGAGTATCGCGTTTCATAAAGTATCTGATTTTCCAATTAGTAACAATATCTAAGCGGGAAAACGGCTGCTGGGCATGTGTAAAGCCTTAAGAACAATATCCTAAACTTGCTTGACCACAAAGCACTAAAAAAAGATGTGATTAGTGGTTTCAATCATGCAATCACCCATACTACAACCTGCATTACCAAACCAACCTCTACTAATTAAGTTTTCTTTAGAAAGAGTTCTATCATTTAAAAGAAGCCATATAAAAATTTTAATCTTTAGAGGAACATGGCTCTTCCAAATGATGTTATAGAAGTGAAACTTGTGATTAGTAGAGTTTAGCACATGGTAAACAGGATTTACAGTATAAAAGCCATGATTGGTATGCAGCCAAGCAAAATCATCAAAAATATCATTATTAAGTTATGACTAAAATGAGATAAGCATGAAAGGAGTTTCAACAGCCCGCTTTGATTTGAATCAGATAGGACTGTTAAAACCGGGTTTCCAACACCATGTTCCTCCTATGTAATGCCCTTAAGATGCAATCACTGTCTGTTTGTTCCAAGCTAAAGAATATAGTTCAGGGAAGGCCACTGTAAGAATCTTATTAGCCCAATTATCTGTCCAAAACAAAATGTCCCATTCCCCACCTTCCAAACAATATTGCTGTAAAACCAAATCTTTTGCAAAGAAACATCTTTCAAAAAATTGGAGGAATAAACATTTCCCCTAACTCTATCTTTATATTTGTAAATGGAAACTAAAATTTTCATAGAACCGAAATGATTAGGCAATCGCGACCTTCACGATAAGAAAAACTGAAATGATAAAGTATCGCGGGTATATAAAAAGAAGAAAAAAGAAAAGAAATTTTTTTGCCCTACAAGTATGTCAACATCGACTCTTGTATACAATCCACGTGCACAAATGAAAGGAAGGGAACCATATTTTCCATCATGACTCACCAAACGAAGAACCAAGTCTTGATGGCATACATATAACCTAGAGACTATTTCGATGTCCCTTTTACTTCAGCAGAGTACAGACGCCGTGCCAACAAATCTCTAAGGAGCCAAAGCAAAAGTGGAGTGATGGAAAATTCCCGGCTCTAGATCTCAATGGTGATACATACAGCCTAGAGACATATGCATGTCTACCTTACTTCAGTGAAGAATCGACGCAACATCATCAAAGCAAAAATGGAGTGTCGACATATTCCTAACTTCAGGTTTTGATAGCAAGATATACAATGCCTAAAGACCATTGGATTTTATCCTACCTCAGACGGATACGGCTATGATTTCCCTGAGACTTGAAAAATAAAGTCTGGCCTTAAGCTAGAGCGCCACGGTGACGCCTAACGTTGAATCGTCCAATGGCAATATGGATATCTAAGGCATAGGAAGATTACTTGAGTCGTTATATCACTACATCGGAAGGGTTGGGTGATACATCAAGTATGCGGCTACTCGAACCAGCGACCCGAGTGGACGTGGATCAAGAAGAAATCGGCTGACGTAATGGTGCAATAGACTTAAACCCAGTACCACAAAGCTAACGCATTCCTATGATAAAAAGGATCGTGTATGTTCAACGTTAGGATGAGTTTATCTGTATGCCTATGGGAAGGGTAAATTGAACGTTCCGGGACGAGTAAATAAACTAAGCCAGGTCATTTCAACACAAATGATGAAATGAAGAAACCACTTATGTGTCCTTTCGACTCGTAAAGAGAAAACACTCTTATAAGATTCTTACGACTTATAAGAGAAAATACACTTAGGGATCCCCACGATTCTTAAGGAGAAAGTATACTTACAATCTCAACTCGTAGGAAGAAATACCTTTATAAAACTCTCACGGCTCATAAAATTAAAAAAGATTTAGATGACAGTGACCCAAACATGTCTCATAAGCCATCGCTGTCTTACGGACTGTCTCCATGCTGATTACCGTATACTCTCCATGGACCATATACGACAAAGTTGCATCCAAGACATCCTCTATTGACTAACCAAGCTACTAATGGGAAGAAGAAGCCACTTATGTGTCCTCTCGACGCGTAAAGAGAAAATACTCTTGCGAGATCCTTATGACTCACGAGAGAAAAGATACTTGGGAGTCCTCACGACTTCTAAGGAGAAAATGCACCTACGAGATCATCTCGACTCGTGGGAAGAAATACTTTTGCGAGACCTTTATAGTTCATGAAATTGAAAAACCTTAGATGATGGAGACCTAAACCTATTTCCTAAGCATCGCTCCCTGAATAGAAGATTCAACGATGCATAGCCTTACACCACTTCACCGACATGCAATGCACATGAGCAAAGTGGTAGGGGCATTTGTTCGGACCTATTTAAATGTGCAAGCATATCAAAATGCGCATCTAGAATGAAGAAGCCAAGAATACTTGCACATGTATCAAGTGCACACGGTGAAAAAGTCACTTTGATGACATGTGCACACGGTGAAAAAGTCACTTTGATGACATGTGCAACAATATACATGCACATGTGTAAACTAAGGCATAAGATAGGCCGCGACACATGCGCAGCACATGTGCACATACTTGCCATGCGCAACTTTATCCAATGAAGTATGTGCTTTTGTTAAATCTTACTATAAAGTTCTAAATCTTCGATTAGAAGAAAAATCTTCTGTTAATTAACAAATTTAACAAAATTAAATAAAATCAACCTTGGATAAAGATCCAACGGCACACAGGATTTAAAATCGATATGAATCAATTTAAAATCAATTAAAATAAAAACAAACCAAATAATTAGGAACAAATACTAATTTTCTATCTCCTATAAATAGGAGTCCCCTTCACAAAAAATACACAGATTTTTTATATCAAGCCGCCATTAAAAAGTTGCAAACCTCCTCCAAACAAAACGAAAATTCATACTTCAATCTCCTTTCATCAAAAAGGTAAAAAGAAAAAGAAAAAGAAAAAGAGAGAGAAAAGATCCTTTTGTTGATAATAAAACTTTAGCTTTACATGTAAAAGTGTTTGCTTTCTGTTGAATCCATTGATTCATTGTATAAAATCAAAAGATATTATGGCCGACCCCTCTTCATGACAAAGTTGACTTTTTATGAGAAATCAATCCTTAGATCCAAGACTTGAAAAAAAAACCCCTTAGAAAATAAAACTAAGTGTTTCGACACGTAAAAGTTAGAATCTTTTGCTTTTTTTGATTTTTGATCCTTCATAAAAATCATAACATTTTATAAAGAAATAAATGTGCACCATAGATACACCCAAAAATCAATGAACAAAAACTTTTGTTTCTTTTTGAAAGTAAAACTTTCTGTTTAACCATGTATACCCAACCTTAGGGCGCACTTGGTAGAAAATAGTTTATATATATGTGTGTGCGCGTGCGCGCGCAGATGAAAATCTGACCCGATGAGGAGGTGCGCAATCATATGATATGCATGTGCACAACCCCCTAACTGTATGCAAGTGCGCATCATATATAAAGGATATGCGCATATGCGCACTTGAACAGCAAGCTTTAGCTTGACTACTTAGTTAAGAAAAACTAAGTATAAAAGCCGACGCTTTTCTTATATGATCCTATCATCGAACAGACAACTTTATTTAAGTTGATCTTAATCTACAACAAGATTAACTATCCTTAATCATATTTTAAAGTTGATCTTAGTCTTATATATGACTAGCGATCCTTAACTATATTATCTAAGTTGATCTTAGTCTCATATACGACTGATGGTCCTTAGATCAAACTCAAGTATCATGTGAACTGATGGACCTTATTTATATGAGATATACGACCTAAGTTCACCCTAAATCTATTATATACATATTTGGACTAATCTACGCCCTACGGATGACAATATATATTAGTCTCCATACACAATCCAATGGCAACCTTAAAATAAACAAATTATAACATGACGCTCGAAAATTTCTGGAGTAGAGAAAATTGTTATCGCTTGGCGATAGCGTAATTAACTGCAGAGGCTTACGCCTAAGGAAAAAGCGTCTCCGCAATAAAAAAACTCTCATCATTGAGAGGGAATCTGAAAAGTCATGCACAAGGGTCGCATCTATCCAAACCTTCGATATACGGTACCATAAAGCAACTTGGTATCTTCGGAGAGGTGGATGTATATGTTCCAAATAGCATTTACCCCCGTATTCAGGCGAGACGCGCACCCTGCGCTTCAGTACGGTTTCCATCGGTAAACCGATTCTAGCACATCCGGTGGGATACTTTTTTTTCCAATTCACACTTCGTGTTTCATGTTTTTCGTGAATAAAATCGCGGTCTATATGTTTATAGTTGCCTTTGGGTTGTGGGATATTGAAGCTGACGTTTTGTCTCTATGAAGAGATCAATGATTTTCACTTGCGCTAACTCAATTCAGGCGTTACCACATTTGGTGGAGTCAAGTATGGAGCACTTACAACCAATTCCATGCATTTTGGCTCCTCAAGAAATGAATGGGTTTCTCTTCAGGTCGATGCTCCCACCTCTTATCTCGGTGCCTCAACGTCGAGGGAGAAAGCCCAAAAGAAGTCTGTCTTCCACAGGCTGGTTACTCAAACTTTAGCTCTACCGACGACATCAGTTTTCAAATGACCACCACCTGCCGAAGCCCAAGATCAACATAGGAGGATGAATAGTCAAGCTCTCAAAGAAAACAGGGGGCAAGCCTGGCAAGCTCCTGAGACTCGGTCGTAAGACATGCTCGACGTCGTTATTGGTGTCAAATAAGACAAGCTGGGGGCAGTTTTCCATACGAGCTGTCTCCGCAGGCTCTAACTCCTGCTAACTATGCTGCTGTTCCAACTGGGAACAATTTCGAAAAGTTGAAAAGAGTGAAGCACAATTTCTTACTGCGGTGCTGAAGAAGTCTCCATCTCCAGTGGAGATACCAAATGAGCCGAAGATAGTGTGCTCATCCGAACGGCTTTCCTCGACGATCTACAGAGTTTGGAAAGAAGTTCAAGACTCTATTATTGATGATAGTTACTCTCGTCGGCCGAAGAAGCCTAAGGGTCAACAAGACAATGAAAAATCTCCTTCCAGATATAACGGGATTCATCCAAGGGGGTTTCTGCTATGATGGTTCCTCCTAAAGCGGCTTTGCACAAAGGAGAGAGACTAGAGAAAGTCCAAACGCATGAGGAAAATCCCAAAGGCCGAAATTCCAAACATCCTAAGCATAGGGGCAGGGTAGCTCACACAGTCTATATGGTGAACTCCAAAGACGAAAGTCATACTTCTATTAGTCACAGGCCGCATACTCGGTCTCTGACAAACGCTCAGCAGTAACAAGAAAAGCTGCAGGAGATACTTGCTCAAGCGGCATCGCTTATGAATCCCCTGTCCAAAGCAAGCTCGGAGGATGAACCCGAAGAACACATGGGACAGAGTCTGATGTTGATTTCCTGAATTGCGTTCTCAAAAAGAAGGACGAAGAAAGAAGCAGAGATGGCCGCTAATATGAACAAAATGGCCATCTTGATCCAGAATATGGCTGGAATGATGGTTCAATCAGAACCACCGGCAGATGAACTGCCGATAGTCATTATTGATGACGAGAGATACCTCAAGCTTTCCGTAAGCCCCTTCAGTGGCCAAAGAGAATATGATCTTAGCCGCAAAGCTGGATGAATATATCAAGCAGAAGATCAAAGCTCACCATGCCAGTGAAGCGGCAAATAAGTTGATCGAGACTGGTCGACCCTATCCAGTATAGTACGACCAGAAGCAATACCCTCCAGGACACACAATCCCAACGTTCCACATATACAAAGGACCGGCAATCCTTGCCAGCATATCGCGCAGTTTAAATCTATGTGCGCCAACACTAGAGAAGATGACACGCTCTTTTCCGTCAGTTTGTTAATAGTCTGTTAGACACTGCTTTCAAATGGTATTCGGAACCCCCAAATGATTTCGTAAAGACTTTTAATGAGATGGAACTGCTCTTCAGCCAAACATTCGCCGGTGCGAGTGAACGCACTACCATGATGGCGTTGATCGATGAAAGGGTCAGATCGAACAAGATATCGGTTCAATATGCTATCCGATAGCGAAACCTTTGATCTAAATGCAAGCAGCGCATTGACAAAGCTCCAGCCGTCGGAATGTTTATAGCTATCATTAACTGACATTCGTAGGTGTACCTATTTATGGCCCTTTTCAAACCTACTACCTTTCCAAAGCTTATCGATAAATTAGCTCAGCTGAATTAGATGGGTCAAAACCCTTCCTCTTCTGGTGAAAATTTATAAAATAACAAAAGCGAAGACGAGGCGGCGTCTGTCGCCAACGCTCAACAACAAACGAATCGGCCTTAAAACACCCGGTCACCAAAATAATGACCGCACGAGTTCTACCCTTGAAAAGATTGGGACGCGGATACTCATTCTCCCAAAACATACGCAGGGGAATCTTGCTCGCTGGCGAAGGAATTTCCATGTGAGATGGTTCTTTCATAGAAAACAAAAAGGATGTTAAGGGACCTACATGTGTGTCCTGCAATCGAGTGAAAAGCCTACGTTTCTCATATGTGACCCTATGATCAAACAGAAAGCTTTATTTAAGTTGATTTTAATCTAAAATAAGATTAACGATCCGTAATCATATTTTTAAGTTGATCTTAGTCTCATATACGACTAACGATTCTTGGCCATATTATCAAAGTTGATCTTAGTCTCGTATACGATTAATGGTCTTTAGATCAAACCCAAGTATCCCGTGAACTGATGGATCTCATTTATATGAGATATGCAACCTAAGTTCACCCCAATAATATTATATACGGATTGAGACTAATCCGTGCTCTACAGACGACGATACATATTAGTCTCCGTATACAATACAAGGGCACCCCCAAAATAAACAAACTTTAACACGACACGAAGATTTCTGGAGTAAAGAAAGTTGTTTTCGCTTGGCGATAACGTAATTAACTGTAGAGGTTTGCACATGCAGGACAAAGCGTCTTCACAATTAAAAACCCCTCGTCATTGAAAGGGAATTTGAAAAGTCAGCTACAACGGTCGCATCTATCCAAACCTCCGATATACGGTGCCATAAATCAACTTGATATTTTTGGAGAGATGGATGGATATGTTCCAAATAGTATCTGCCCCCGTATTCAGGCTAGACGCGCTCCCGCACCTCAGTCCGGCTCCGGCGGTAAACAGGAAGGATATTGCCCTAACTTCAAAAACCCTTAAAACATGACAACGCAAGAGAAGCAGCCCATGACAAGCCCTTCCACGGAAGCCAGCGGCCCAAAGAATCAACTTGCTTAATCATCAGTCAAGGTAGGACCATCACAGGTACAAGGCAATCCGTATGAGAAGCCGAGTGGACTCAAGTGCTACCGATGCTACGGGTTCAGACATAAATCTAACGTGTGCCCCACTCGACAAACGGTAGGCCTAATTGAAGGCGGAAGTTTAGATGAAGATAACGGACAGCAGGAAGAAGTTGAAGGATACGATAACTTTGAGTCTCAAGACAACAAAGAACACTTCTCCTTCGTCCTAAATCGTATCATGCTTGTGCCCCAGAAAGAAACGCAAATTCAGCGGCACAACATTTTCCGTACCCAATGCACCGTGCAAGAAAAGACTTGTATCGTCGTCATCAACAACGGGTGCACCGAAAATATTGTCTCTAAAAGCATGGTGGAAAAACTCCAACTAGCTACTCAAGAGAAGGCGAACCCGTACAAGATTGGGTGGATCAAGCGCGACAATAGCCAAGTCATCTCCAAGACGTGCAAGATTACTCTCCTTCGGCAACCTATACTTCGAAGAAGTCATTTTCGACATGGTCGATATGGATATGTGCCATCTCATTTTGGGAAGACCGTGGCAATACGACCACGACATCACATACCGCAAAAGAGACAACATTGTGAAGATAAAGAAGGGGCGCCAAATCATTGCTTTGAAGTTATTGAAGCGAGATCTTATGTCAAGAGCCTCAAAATCTTAAAGCAATTCTTTTTTAGTGCTCGGCAAAAAAGAATTTGAAGGGAAGCATCTAAAGTCCAGCTGATAGTTATCGTGGATAAAGACGAAGACTCGACACCGATATTCTCCCGACATTGTGAAGACCCTGCTGGAAGAGTTCAAAGGGGTGCTACCCGACAATCTACCCGAAGAACTCCCACCGATACGAAATATTCAACACGAGATTGATCTTGTGCCCGGCTCAAGATTCCCCAATCTTGCCCACTACCGCATGAGTCCCAATGAGAATGAAATCCTACAAGCGCAAGTGGAAGATCTCCTCAAGAAAGGCTTTGTTCATGAAAGCCTTAGTCCATGTGCCGGTCCAGCGGTACTCATACCCAAGAAAGACGGAACATGGAGTATGTGCGTCAATAGCCAAGCAATCAACAAAATCACAATACGGTACTGGCTTCCCATCCCTCGGCTAGAAAACATGCTGGATACATTGGCGGGTCCTCGTGTCTTCTCGAAGATCGATCTCAAGAGCGGCTATTGCCAAATTCGTATACGGCCCGGAAATGAATGGAAGACTTCTTTCAAGACACGAGAAGGGCTCTATGAATGGCTCGTTATGCCGTTCGGGCTCTCTAACGCACCAAGCACCTTTATGCGGCTCATGAACCAAGTCCTAAAGCCCTTCATCAGTAAATTCGTAGTCGTTTACTTTGATGATATTTTAATTTTCAGTCATAACGAAGATCATATGATGCACTTGAGTAAGGTTTTGCTAGTACTGCAGGAAAATCAACTGTACAACCAACTCAAGAAAGTGCTATTTCATTATGAACCGTTTGATCTTTCTCGGATTCGTCGTAAGCGCGGAAGGCATCACCGTTGATGAGGAAAAGGTTCGTGTGAACCGAGATTGGCCTACACCGACTACCGTGACCAGGTCCGTAGTTTCCACTGTCTTGCCATTTTCTATCGTCGGTTTGTTAAAAATTTCAGCAGTATTATGGCACCAATTATCGAGTGCACGAAAAAAGGACCGTTTCGTTAGACACCCGAAACTGAAGCAAGTTTCCACCTCATAAAGGAGAAGCTCACAACCGCCCCCGTCCTCGCGTTGCCATATTTTGAGAAGGTATTCGAAGTCGATTATGACGTGAGCAACATTGGCATGGGAGCAGTCTTAATGCAAGACAAAAGACTCGTCGCTTACCGTAGTGAGAAGTTCAGCAACTCAAGGAAAAGGTGGTCGACGTACGAGCCGGAACTTTACTCCATCGTCTACGTCCAACCTCCTCGAGATCTACTCGACCTTGCTCCATTACCAAAACTCCCGGGCCAAAGCATCTCGGCTGACAACATGGTGGAGCACGGCCAGTTAATTCAGAAAGAAGTTCGCCAAAAGCTCCATGAGTCGAACGCCAAGTACAAGGCGAATGTGGACAAACACGGCGGCAACATACTTTCTAAGTTGGCGACTTCGTTATGGTGCACCTACGCAAAGACCGCTTTCCGGTCGGTACGTATCACAAGCTCGCCAACACCAAGATCGGTCCTTACCGCATGCTCAGAAAAATCAATGACAACATCTACGTCGTCGACCATTCAGAAGAGTTCAGCATCTCAAGGACGTTCAACGTGGCAGATCTTTTTTAACTACTGTCCACCGAAAGAGGAACCGGAGCTTCCCGTGCACATCACTACTAACTCGAGGACGAGTTTTTCTGAAGCCGGAAAGTCTAATGTAGCGCACCTTAATGCATACATCACGTACGAGCGCGACCGGTCCAAGATCGAGCAGCTGGAAGGCAAATCAATGACTTTTTCAATCAATTAGGATTTATCTATATTTGGATAGATCATAATTGATTGGATAGATCATAATTAGAATTTTCAATCAATTAGGATTTATTTATATTTCTGTATTTGGATAGATTATAATTGATTGGTTTGATTTACTTTTATTAGATTAGATTTGTTTTTGAATCTTTTCCTTACTAGATTATGATTGATTTTATTCCTGATTATCTCTTAGCCTTTAAAACGACTTTCTTCTCAAGGCGGTATTTAGCTATAAATAAAACCTATGACCTCTTATAAAGGTTATCTTGAAAATTAATAAAAATTTGAGTTTCTCTCTTCCCGTGGATTCGGCGCGGTCGTAGATTCGACCAAACTCTACAGTCCCGTCGTCTTGTTCTTAGCAGCGGTGCGTCCAGTTATCCGGGCTTGCCGAACTTAACAGTTCTTCGCATCCCAATACACGGTTCGGTACTCTTCAGATGCCTTGCCGCGTCATGTATGTCGGGGTTGACATTTCTCGTCCGCTGTTCTCCGATGTGGATATTATGTTTGTATCATTAAAACCCAACCTTTCGTGGAAAAATCGAAGTGATGGTGTCATTTAGTTGCTGCTCTTAAAAGCTGCGCGTATTTACCTATTTGGATTTTTCACGAAGCACTTTATCATCAGGCAAGCTTTCTGCTTTGCATATATGCTATATTGTCATGTTTAATCTTAATTCTAACAATGTACTTGCATAGCAATTTATGCTTTCTTAATAAACTAGTTCTGTATACTTTACAGGTTGACATGAGAGCATGGATTCGTGGGAACAAGGGCTACTAGTAGGAGCTTGTTACCTAAAAACTTTGTGTGCAGATCGCTACGATGAAAAACGCTTTCGTCTGATACATCTTCCTTTCTTTTCGCCAGAAAAGGCAGTAGGTACAGAGATTGTATTTGTGATCACTAGCTAGTTTTGTATTTGATACCTAGAGCAGAGTACATCCTCCAGCATGAAACTGTCATGAAACTGAACTCATGATTTTAAACAGAGAACAATAGTTCGATTAATATTGTTTGATCAAAGAAAATGTGGGTATATTCTCTTGATCTTTCAAGCAGTTTTTATTTCTAGAGTTTTTTTTGGGACGCTTGTTAAGAAAAGTATAATTACTCTACAATCTTAACGTCTTAAATGGGAAATTCCTAAATTTATCCTATTACGGTTGTTATTTATTCTCACAATTAGTGACAAATTTGGATACATCATATATAAAATACATTAGTTTTAGAAGGATGGAGTAAAACATGTTTTTGATATTCTGCACACAGGACTAATAATTTTTTTTAAAAAAATAAACATACATAGAAGGTGATGGATCTCTGGATCTCCTTCATATGTTACCTTCCGTTGATCCGCAGCGAGTGGTGATGAGTGTCTGAGATTGGATCCGAGGGTTTCCCTTTTGTGCGTGTGGATCTCAATGGGCTTGACGTGGATGAAGCCGAGCTACCTGCAACGAAGTCCCGGGATGGTTGTGCCACCGAGAACCCTCCGACGATCAAGTTAGACAGGCTAATTGGGCAGAGTAGCGGCTTATTGGGGGTAAAATTGCCTTACCTGAGTCATCTGAGAGAGGGGTTTATATAGTGGCAGCTGTGGGCTGGTGGGTGCGAGATTCACGCCGGCCGTTACGCTCCTGGCGTTACGTCTGCGCGAAAGGCGGGATTTCCCATTAATAACGAGATGCGCTCGTTAATGGGGGAACGAGATGGCGCGGAACGCGGGATCGTGATCGGCGGATATCTCGCGTCGGGCGAGATTCACGGAGCCGTGGCGGAGACGCCTGTGATCGGTGCTATGGGTCGGTCGATGAGACCGAGGAAAAGAAGCTCGACGGGAGGCTCGGAGGCGAGCGGGAGGTCGAGCGGGCTTGGTTCATGTGATAGCTCGGAGGCAAGATAAGAGGGCTGAGGGAACTCAGCGTGCAGGAGGGCACGGAGGTGAGCCGATGGTTGTTTGTGAGGCGGGCACAGGAGTCGTCGGGAAGGTCATCGAAGGTCGGGAACATCCTTGGGATGAAGGCCTGGGGCATTCTTCTAATGTACTATTCCTGCTCCTTTCCCGCAATCCCTGGGTCACGTCATCTGCCACGTGTCAACATCTGGGGAGTGCTCAGTACCGAGCATCATCATTAGCCCCCCACTCCCGACCTGACCTATTTACGGGTCGGGTCCAGAGTGGTCTAACCGGTCACCTGGGCTAAGTTCTTATTTGATGACGTCAGCGGATCAGAGAAGAGATCTTGCATTAAAGAGAAAGCGCCGATTCGGGCGTACGCTTATCAGAGCACCAGGCCACGTGCCAGGCGCTGGTTGGCTGACGTGATGGGCCGCTGATTTCTCGCGCCCGATGGGACGCGCCCAATGCGCGTGCGACAGGTTGAGTGTTGATGGACGTTGAACGCGAAGTGTCATTTTGGAGGGAGACGATCAGCGCCGCTGGATGTGTTCGCCGATTGCTATAAATAGGGATGGGGTTCCCCCTAGGGTCCACGCTTCGCTATGATTTCCTCTTCTCTTCGTGTGTTGGCTCGGCGCTCTTCCCTCTAGGTCGGATTTCCTGCGTTCTTTTCTCGGAGGACCCCTTCTCTCGATCAGGTTAGATGTCTTCCTCTGAGGAGTCCGTAGAAATAGTTCGGGTAGAGTTTAGGGAGTCTTCTGCAGCTTCCTCTTCTTTGTCCGGGTCGGAATCTTCCCGGGAGGTTAGGGTTAGTCACGCTTTCCGGGGTCGTGCGGCGGGGGTGGTTCACAAAGCGAGCGCCAGGAGTGTCCACAACGTAGTTTCCCTTGTGAGGTACGTGGATGAGCTCACCACAATTTGGGCTCGCTTCCATATTCCCCACGGCTACTCGCTTCGTTTGGCCGGGGAGGGAGAGAGGGCAGATCATGTACAGGGAAAGGAGATTGCCTTGTACTTAGAGGCTTTTTGGGCCGGGATGCGCTTGCCCTTCTCTCCCGAAGTGAGTGCGGCGTTGCGTTGTTTTTGGTTAGCGCCGGGCCAGTTAGTGCCGGGCTCTTGGAGGATTCTCCTCGGGTTCCTGGTCCGGTTGAAATTACGGGAGATCCATTTCAGTCTGAACCTTCTCCTTTCCTCTCTCTGCTATAAAAACCACCCCGGCACTCGCAAGGACGAGCCGAGCTGGGTATATATTTATTTTAGAAAGCACCGGGGAGGCGCGGCTGGGACGGGGGTCATCGCAGTGCCTTCTTCCATTCATGAGTGGAAGGAGAAGTTTTTGTTTGTCGGGCCACCAGAGGGCGAGGATTGGCCTGTGCCTATCTAGTGGCACAGGGCCAACTGCCCGCGGGTAAGGCGGTCGAATGATCCCGATGCGGTGGCGGTGTCGGAGTGGGAGCCCGTCCCCCGGACCGATGTGTTGCTATCTGAGCAGGCCCTCAGTTGGGCCGGGCTCAGCCCCGCTCAGCTTGCGGGTAAGTTAGGAGTTTTAGGCGACATGTTTAGACTTGTGTAATCTTCCACTTTCTTCTGACGCTGCTAACTCCTGCTTTGTAATCTCGCTTTCTTGCAGAACCGATGGACCGAGCTAAATTTCAGGCGGCGCTTGTCGAATAGAAGAAGGGGAGGAAGAACGGAGGCGCCGGCCCTTCGCGTCCCACTACGAGCCCGACTCCACCGGCGGCCGCTCCGGCCAGGCGCTTGAGCACGCCCCAGACTTCGGAGCCGTCACGAGCGCAGAGCCCCAAACACGCTCGGGAGCAGGAGCCTCGGGCCCCGGATCTCGGAGACGAGGAGGATGTCCGCGCGCCCTCCTCAAGAGGTACCATAGGATGGTACCCTATACCCCAGCTTCCCCGATCATCGTGGATGAAGGGGAGCTTCGCTTCGAGGTGCCCTCGGGGCTATTCGTCGCCGACAGCCTGCTCTCAGAGATGGAAAGGTCGGCCGGGGGCAGAATTCCTCGGGGGACACTCAGGCCCCAAATGGCGGCCGTAGCCCAGGAAGCCGTGCAGGTCAGTGTTCGGCCCCCGTTCGGGTTTTTGTTCAGTACTTTTTGTTCGCAAGATTGGGTGCCCCCTTTTCTTTTTAACCCGTCCTTTGTTTTCTTCAGGTTCTCCAGCACAGCACTCTCGTTGTCAACATGGAAGACGAGGAAATTGCCCAGGCGATGCAGATCGCGGGCGAGTCCTCCTCGCGGGAGGAGAGCTTGAGGCTGGAGCTGCAAGTGGCGGAGGAGAGGGTCGTCGTCCTCGAAGACCGGGTGACGGCCGGGGATCGGGAGATCGCCAACTGCCAAGAGGCCGTCCGAGTTTTGAGGGAGTCCAACCAGGCCACCGAAGCCAAGTTAGAAGACACCAGGGTGCTCGTCAACACCCTGAAGAAGACGGTGAGCACCCTCAAAAGGGAGAACGATGCGGCGAAGGAAGGAGTTAGGCGTGCCGACCTCCGAGCAGCGAGGCGGTGGAGAATTACAAAAAGTCGGACTAGTACTACGTCGACCTCGCTGAAGCTGCTGCCCTTGTTTGGCATGAGGCCCTCGACGCCGTCAAGGCCAAGATGCCGGAGTTTCCTGACGGCGATCTTCGGGGTGAGTACCCTCTTGAGGGTGAGGCGCAGGGGAATGCCCCCAGAAGCGTCACCGGGAAAGGTCCCAGGCGGGGGTGTCGGGGAGAAGCCGGTCGCCCCGGCTCCTGACATCGAGGCCCCTGCGGTGGGTGCCGACCCACCAGCCTCTATCCCGGCCATCGTGGTGGAAGCGGAGCTTATCAAGGTCCTCCCCGGCCTCGAGTCCTGAATCTCTTCGCCTTCTTCTTATTTTCTCTTGCGCTGGAATTTTTGTAAGCCTCCGAGCGTTTTGCAAGGCTGGGGAGCCCATAATACCTCTGTAAAGGCTTCCGACTTTTATGAATGAAAACATTTTGTAGTATTCTTTGCGTACATATTTTCCCTTTATTTGTGGTAAAATCTTCATTTGCGCGGTATTGCTTTCATGATGTGTTAGGTTGGAGACCGGTCCTTCATCTGGCGATCGCACATCTCGAGTTGAACTCAACTGCTTTCCAAGTGTGCAAAGACCGGTGTTAGGTTGGTATCTTCATGGTCCCGAAGTCGAGGTGGGGATCGCTTAGTAAGGACTAGTAGGAAGTCACTCTCTAAGAAAGGATTGAGCAGACGAGGGCTTTGATCCTTAGCGCGGGAAGGCAAGGAGTTGCCTGCTAAGGATGGACCGAGCAGGGAAACTGCTTGGTGGCCTCTTGATGAGGGCTTTGATCCTTGGCGTCTTTGGGTAAGAAATTACCAGCCAAGGATGGACCGAGCAGGGAAGATGCTCGGTGGCCTCTTGATGAGGGCTTTGATCCTTAGCGCGGGAGGGCAAGGAGTTGCCTGTAAAGGATGGACCGAGAAAGGAAGCTGCTTGGTGGCCTCTTGATGAGGGCTTTGATCCTTGGCGTCTTTGGGTAAGAGATTACCAGCCAAGGATGGACCGAGCAGGGAAGCTGCTTAGTGGCCTCTTGATGAGGGTTTTGATCCTTGGCGTCTTTGGGTAAGAGATCACCAGCCAAGGATGGACCGAGCAGGGAAGCTGCTTGGTGGCCTCTTGACGAGGGCTTTGATTCTTAGCGCGGGAGGGCAAGGAGTCTCCCGCTAAGGATGGACCGAGCAGGGTTGCTGCTCGGCTTTGCGAGGTTCTGTCTTACCTTCCTTGGTGTGTGAACATCAGGGAGAGTGACCATCACGGACGGCACGTGTCAGGAACGCATGGGGAAGGCGAAGCGTCTCGAAGGGCCGTGTCGGTCCGACTTCAGTTCGTCGAGAAATAAAGGATATCCGCCACGTGGCGGTGCGGTAATGGAGTAATTTAGGTGGATCACAGGATTCGCGCCCATGCGCGCGCGATTTTGGGTCCTTAGGGATCTTGTTTGGGGTTCTAAATAGAGAAGGTGTGTTGCCCATACTTAGGTTTGCACCCCGAAGTGTAACAATGGACGGATTTCCTTTATCCATTTCCGAGATCATTTCCTTCGAAGACATATATCTGTATGATCAGCAGATCTCCGAGGATACGCTGCAGGTGGTGGTTCAGCGTGTTGAGGATCATGTCGGCCGCCTGCTTCCCCGGCGATCACCTCTACTCCAGCTACTGATGTATTCGATTTGGAGGGCATCGCCGGGGCTGCACAACCCCTTGTCCAAACAACTGAAGGATGAGGCGGTTGGCAAGCTGAGATCGCTATGTCGTCTCGGCTTGATCTCGAAGAGTCGGCAGGATCGATCGGTGGCACTCGTCCTCGAATGTTACCGACTGAGGCGTCTCGCCGATGGGTGCCCGCGCGTAGAGTCCTCCGGCCCGTCCGTGGCCTCGAGGGTTCGCGGACAGCATCAGAGGCAGAGGTTCGAGGCGGCCAGGGCTCGGCTGACGACAGTTTCTTCGGAGTACCACGAGCAATGCTTCTTGCACCCCCTCCCCCCGCTGTTGTAAAAAATTATTTTTTTCTTTTTGATGTAAGGCTGAGGAGCCAATAATACCTTTCGAATGAATAAAATTCTCCTTTTTGCGATGCTCCATCGTTTCCCTCTTATTATTAAATAAAAAGAACTTTAGAAAGATTTACATCGCTTTTGTGAAAGAACAAATATACATTCATAGATATGTAAGTCAATGTTGCGCACCCCACGTGTTCGCGGAGAGACGGAATTGGCAAAAAAATGATTTTTACGAGCTTCGCAACACCGACTAGAACCAAGGATCATTCATAAACACTAGCTAGCAAATTACTTGGGGTTTAACTACTCGGATACGAAGTTATACCTCACAATACTTTTCCTTCAGGTCTTCATCGCTGTCCTCCTCGTCTACGTAGGCTCTAAGGATCGATCTGGATCATAGCAACCTCCACGGCCTCCTCGAGTCAAAGACGATCCACCCGAGAGTCTATAGTCTGAGCTCCACCTCAAAACCGAGGTAACTAGGGCAACAAACTTGCTAATCTTGATGTCCTAGGTGATGTAGAGTATGAAGATGGATTTATTTGTCTCTTGAAACCCTAGGATTCTCAACACATGAGAGCTTTTAGGGTTTGTAGTGAGGAAGAAGAAGAGAGCTAGCATGAGAGCTCACTTGAAGAAAGAGAAAGTTTTTTTTTTTTGATAAATGATAATCATAATGGAAATTGTGATGGCTAGCTTGACATGACCACAACCATGTGATGAAAAAATATCTCCTCAAAAATATCTAGCTCACAAAAATATCTCACCAAAATATCTAAAGTCAAACCAAGTCAAATGGTCAATCCAAGTCAAATGGTCAATACAAGTCAAATAGTCAATACAAGTAGCCATGCCACAATTATCATTTACAAAAATAACAAATACTTTTCTCCACCTCATAATTATTTTAATCAGGTAAATGGTCAAAACCCTAATGAGGTGTCTCCTTCTGTGCTCCTCATATCTGTATATACATACCCGCATCCGTGTTCTGAGAAACACGAATACAAAGAGACGAAACTGATCCATCAATATAATACTAGGATTCGGCTTAAACCAAAACCCGCTAGTATTATCCGCCCGAACATCATACGCGCACAAGTGTACGTAAGTGATCGAAGCCCTACCGTAAAACCATACGGCCTGTACACCTTTTGCCCAGTGCATGGAAACTCTCTGTGTGGGACTCTAAAGACTCGACACTACGCTGGCAGTGGGTTTAACTACAGGCTGCAAGCGGTACTAGCTGCACGTAACGGTCCCCGGGTAGATGTCGATAAGAAGGCCGATGAGGAAAACCCATCCGAACTCCTACTGAGCCTAAATACGACAATCTCTGTACAGTCCGGTCTATTCGTCTGAGAGTATTGCATATCGGGCCTAGGGTGATGGTAAACGTCAGACCCCTAATAGCGGTATAAGTCGTGTCGGAGTGTAGCCCAGAACACCCTGAGAAACTACTGGAATACCTACCAGTAAATCTCGCTTGCCCTGCCCTGGGACTTTGTGTAATGGCTCTCCGAACACAGCACGATATCAACCCCCAATACCGGGGGAGACAAATCCTATCTAACCGCCACTGCCTCCAAGTGCTTCGGGACTGCACCCAACTACTACCTGTTTGCACGACTCCTTTGAGCCGTGGTAGGTACTAATTAAAGTACAGTGGGAACACACTCGAGGCGAAGCAACAGTGTCAAGTCGACGGACTAAGATGTACTCATGTCACCTGGCAACTATTACCCGACGATAGGTATAATACCAACTAACAGTTCCTGACGAGTCATGTCCAGTGTACTCATAACCTAATGAGCACCTACGTACTATCTCCAGTATGACGTACTAATGGCTGTGGGATAGACCATCTCCCCTGCTGGGATGAGAAGCATATACACTAGTCTACCCCGGAGTATCGATGCCCCGTCTCGATAATCCTACGACTAGGGACCTGTATAAGGATGCGCTTGTAGATTATCCAGCCCCCACTAGTGTGACTGCCATCACAACGCTGGTAATCAAGCAAAGATCCTAAGGGCTCCACTAATATATATAAGAAATATGCTAAAAGAAACACATGCACATATTAAAGTAGAAACAAACAAAGAAGCATACTACCATTTTGAGCAAGACTGTCAATACAACTGTGAATATCCCAATCTTTCATTAAGTAATATACAAACCAGTATGATACAATAATGGCTTCTAGGGCATATACACTAACAATCTCCCACTTGCACTAGGGTCATGGCGTATCGCAGACCTATCATCTCAATCGGCCGCTCGAACTGTGTCTGAGGGATGGCCTTTGTGAGTGGATCTGCAGTGTTATTCTCCGTATCTACTCTCCTCACCTCGATCTCCCGGTGATCTACGATCTCCCTGATCATGTGGTACCGCCTCAAAATGTGTCTGGACTTCTGATGGGACCTGGGTTCCTTCGCTAAAGCTATAGCGCCGTTGTTGTCACAATACAGAGGTATTGGATCAACAATGGTCGGAACCACCTAAATTTCTGTGAGGAGCTTCTTCATCCAGACAGCTTCTTTTGCGGCATCGCAAGCAGCCATGTACTCCGCTTCCATCGTCGAGTCAGCAACGGTGTCCTGCTTGGAGCTCTTCCAATAGACCGCCCCTCCATTAAGGGTAAAGACATAACCCGACATGGACTTGGAGTCATCCTTATCACTTTGGAAGCTGGAGTTAGCAAAGGCCTCGATCTAGAGTTCTTTTCCGCCATACACCAAAAACATCTCCTTAGTCCTTCTCAGGTACTTGAGAATGTTCTTTACTGCTATCCAGTGCTTCTCCCCTGGGTTTGACTGATACCGGCTTACAACGCTCAATGCGTATGCTACATCTGGTCTGGTACACAACACCATATACATTATAGAGCCTACCGCAGATGCGTAGGGTATAGTTGACATGCGAGCCCTTTCCAAATCAGTCTTTGGAGACATCTCTTTGGAGAGGGTGATTCCGTGACAAGCCGGTAGACTACCGCGCTTTGAATCTTCCATACTTAATCTTTTCAGTATGGTGTCGATGTACCTGGACTGCGAAAGTCCCAACATCCTCTTAGATCTATCACGATAGATCTGGATCTTCAGAATGTAGTTAGCATCGCCCAGGTCTTTTATGGAGAACCTCTGTGACAAGAATCCTTTGACTGATTGTAGCATAGGAATGTCATTTCCTATCAAGAGAATGACATCCACATACAAGACGAGGAATACCACATTTCTCCCTACAATCTTACTATATATGCATGGTTCATCTGGATTTTGGATAAAGTCAAATTCTTTGACTGTATCATCAAAACAGATGTTCCAACTCCGCGATGCCTGCTTTAGTCCATAAATGGACTTAAGCAACTTGCACACTTTCCCGCTGCTCCCACTTTGAATGAAACCCTCTGGCTGATCCATATAGACGCACTCTTCTAAATTTCCATTTAGAAAAGCTGTCTTTACGTCCATCTGCCAGATCTCATAATCGTGGAAGGCAGCAATGGCAAGAAGGATCCGAATGGATTTGAGTATAGCCAATGGAGAAAAGGTTTCATCATAGTCCAAACCAGGTCTTTGACGAAACCCTTTTGCAACAAGTCTAGCCTTATAGGTTTTAACCTGTCCATCTACACCAATCTTATTTCTGAAGATCCATTTGCATCCTACGGGTTTTACCCCTTCTGGAGCAATGTCCAAAGTCCATACTTTGTTGGTGTACATGGACTCCATCTCGGTCCGCATTGCATCCAGCCATTTTACCGAGTCGCCGCTCTGAATGGCTTGCTGGAAGCTAGTAGGCTCATCATTGTCAATGATGCAATCCTCTCGATCCCCGTCTATGAGAAAACCGTAGTATCTTCGGGCGGATGAGACTGCCTACTTCTTTTGCGGAGTGGCGCGGGGATGTCCGGTTCTTCTGAAATCTCTGGTTCTACCAAGCTTTCAGTAATAGCTTGTGGTTCTTGAATTTCTTCCAGTTCTATTGCGCTCCCACTAATCTGATTTTCTAAAAATTCAGTTTCCAAGAAGCAGACATGATGAGAAACAAAGACCTTTTGCTCCTCTACGTAATAGAAAAGATACCCCTTGGAGTTCTTTAGGTATCCCATAAACTTACACTGTACTGATCGTGCCTCGAGCTTGTCCGCATGCTGCTTTTTTGACAAAAGCTGGACATCCCCATGTCTTAAAGTGTTTAAGACAGGGTTTCTTCCCACTCCACATCTGATATGGTGTGGTAGGCACTGACTTAGTAGGAACCTGGTTCAAAAGATATGCAGTTGATTCTAGTGCATGTCCCCAGAAGGATCGCGGCAACTCAGCCTTACTCATCATTGAACGACATATCCAATAGGGTTTTGTTCCTCTTTTCCGATACACCGTTGTGTTGTGGTGTGTATGGAGGAGTAGGCTGAGAGAGAATTCCATTCTCTTTTAGATAATCCAGGAACTCGGCACTCAAGTATTCACCACCTCGATCAGATCTTAGTATCTTGATACTTTTGCTTGTTTGTTTTTCCACTTCATTCTTGTATTCCCGGAATTTCTCAAAGGCCTCGGATTTATGCTTCATTAAGAAGACATGTCTATACCTAGAGAAATCATCCGTAAAAGTAATGAAGTATGAATTGTAGGGTTACTAGGCACAGTCACAAGGGTCTATAAGGCATCAACCATGCCCGATTTAAATTTTAGACGTGCCGAACAACCCTAACCAAGATCTTAGACTAGAGATTAGGCGAAACAAAGCAAGTAAACAACTTTACTTCTAAGAGTTAGGGATCACAACCTTTGTAGTCCGTTCTTTCACTTCTAAAGCTCCGTGTTGAGGTCCCTTCGCTGCGATTATCGAGTACCCGGACTCAAGAGAGGCTCCATGAAGAGAAAGATGCAAGCTTGCTTCCGATCTTCGATAACATAGATGATCTATCTTGAAGAAACTCAAGCCCAAGTTTTTGCTTCACTAATCAAGTAGTAGCAAAGCAAACACCCTAATCTAAGTGGCAAGAATAGATGAGGATGATGAAGTAGGAATTTAGCTCTCATTTGTTTTCTTTAACTCACTCATTTTCATCACTTCATAAAAAGCTGGAAAGCTTTTTCAAGAATAAGAAGAAGAAGAATCTATTTGTGATGAATAATGAAACTTGTGTGAGGTTAGAAATGTAACCATGTGTTAAGAATGAAAACTTAACCCATGTAGAGAATTAACCATGGTGAAGGGTTTGGGTTTGGTTAAGAAATATCAACAAAATATCTTCGGTTAAAAACAAAAACAAAGCTTCTAGAAGCTTCAAGAATGCTTAACCTTAATCCAAACCCTAAGCATGTTTAAACTCCACAAAACATGTTGCATTTGTAATCTTAACTTGTTACAATATTATATATCACATATATAATATATTTTGTAACAAAATAAAATAACACAATTAACATATATCACATATATATCAATGTATTACCCGAGTGAGAAAAAGAATCTTTAAGTGAGCTTATACTAGTTAATGTAATTTAATAAATAAAATATATAATTATACATTAAATTATCGAATCAACACTTGATCCGATAATTCGGCTATTTCACAAATAACCGACTAATATAATCTGTATCAGTTTATCGAATCAACACTTGATCCGATGACCCGGCTATATCACATATACCCAGCCGATATCACATATCGCGAGAATCTAGTACGGTATCACATACACGTATTGTTCTCGGTCCCGCACATATCACATATGTGCTCCTACTCCGTTTTGCCCGAGCCAGGAAACCTCTGTGTAGGACTCTAAAGAATCGTCAATACGCCGGCAGTATGTGATGATCATATCAAACACCCACAAGCTGCAAGCAGTCAGCTAAACGTAACAGCCACCCAGGTATTGAGCAATCAGAAGATCAACAAGCAAGCCTGTACATTCTCCCGTGAATCCAACCAATAACACTCCCGTACAGTCCGGTCTCTTCGTCTGATATGTCGCATATCTCCCCTAGGGGTGGTAAACGTCAGACCCCGGTAGCTTGATAAGTCGTGTCGATATGAGGTCTATAACAGTTCGAGAAACTACTGATAACACTTACCAGTAAATCTCAGCAACCCTGGCCAGGAATTTTCAGTTATAGCCAATCGAATACAGCGCAACATCAACTCCCTATACCGGGAGAGACGAAACCCCTCCTATCGCTCATTGCCTCCATGTGATTCGGGACTGTACCCAAAAGCCTGTAGGGTTGCTAGGCACGCGCACAAGGGTCTACGAGGCATCAACCATGCCCGAATAAAAATTTAGCCGTGCCGAACTACCCGAATACGGAACTTTAAACTAGAGATTAGGCGATAACTTGCATGCTAAACAGTTTAACACTAAGTGAGAGGGATTACAACCTTTGTAGATCCGGTCCTTCACTTCATATGCTCCGTGTTGTGGTCCCTTCGCTGCGATCATCGGGTTCCGGACTCTCGAGAGGTTCCACGAAGAGAAAGACGCAACCTTTGCTTCCGATCTTCGATACTACGATGATCTACCTCGAAGTTTCTTTAACACAAGCTAACACTCATGAAATGATGTGAACACCCTCATCTAAATGGCAAGGGAAGATGAGGATGATGAAGTAGGAATTTTGCTCTATTTATTTATCATTTTCTCACTATTATTCATCACTTGGAAAAATCAAGAAAGGTTTTTCCATGGAAGAAAATGGAGGAAGAAGAAGATCAATCCATTTGTGATGAATAGGAAATAATAATATGATAGATTATGCAACCATGGTTCACTTAACCAATGTAGAGAATTGACTAGGGTTAGGGTTTTGGGTAAATAAAAGAATGAGTCATGAACAAATATCTTTCACAAAACAAAACAAATCCTTCTAGAAACTTCTAGAAAGATTAACCCTAATCCGAACCCTAATCAAGTTTAAACTCCACTAAACGAGTTGCATTAGTTATCATATCATGTTACAATATTATATATCACATATATAATATTTACCGTAACAAAATAAAATAATACAATTAACATATATCGCATATATATCAATGTATTACCCGAGTGAGAAAAAGAATCTTTTAGTGAGCAAATATTAGTTAATGCAATTTAATATATCACATATATTATTATACATTAAATTATCGAATCAACACTTGATCCGACAATCCGGCTATATCGCATATAACCGGCTAATATTTATCCGTACCGATTCATCGAATCAACACTTGATCCGACGACCCGGCTGATATCAAATATCGCGAGAATAGAATACGGTATCACATATCGCATTATCCTCGGTCCCGCACATATCACATATGTGCTCCTACTCCGTTTTGCCTGAGTCAAGAAACCTCTGTGTAGGACTCTAAAGAATCGTCAATACGCCGGCAGTAGGTGATGATCATATCAAACACCCACAAGCTGCAAGCGGTCAGCTAAACGTAACAGCTACCCAGGTATTGAGCGCTCAGAAGATCAACAAGCAAGCCTGTACATTCTCCTGTGGATCCAAACAGTAACACTCCCGTACAGTCCGGTCTCGTCGTCTGATATGTCGCATATCTCGCCTAGGGGTGGTAAACGTCAGACCCCAGTAGCTCGATAAGTCGTGTCGATTTGAGGTCTATAACAGTTCGAGAAACTACTGATAACACTTACCAGTAAATCTCAGCAACCCTGGCCAGGGATTTCCGGTTATAGCCAATCGAACACAGCACAACATCAACTCCCTATACCGGGAGAGACGAATCCCCTCCTATCGCTCATTGCCTCCATGTGATTCGGGACTGTACCCAAAAGCCACCTTTTTGCACGCCCTCTTGGACGTGGTATGATGGAAATCAAAGCACAGTGGGAACCACACAAGACTCTATGACGATCTCGGGTCAACAGACTACTCTGTACCAGTGTCACCAGAGAACTGCCATCTGACGTATGGTATAATACCATCTGGGAGTTCTCGGCGAGTCCGTCCAGTGTACCCAGTCTCCACTGAGCACCCGTACACCATCCTTGATGTCAAACACCGATGGATATGGGATCATCCATCGCCCATCATATGGGTCAAGATGCGTATACGCTAGTCTACACTGGTGCATCGATGCCCTGTCTCGATACACCCACGACTAGGAACAGTTATAGGATGTACTCGCCGACTACCGTGGCCCCACTAGTATGATCTCATCATAGTCCCAGTAGTCGAGTACATATCCTAAGGGCTTTATCAACATGTAATATAGAGACAATCAGAGTACATGTTAAGATAAAGTACAACCAGATAGCATACTATCATGTCGAGCAAGAAAGTCCTCCTTATATATGTCCTAGCATCCACTACAATATACATCGTATGTACAGTAATGGCCTCTAGGGCATACATATAACTAACAATGCCACCGTTTTGCACGCTCTCTTGGACGCAGTATGATGGAAATCAAAGCACAGTGGGAATCATACAAGACTCTATGACGATCTTGGGTCTACAGATTAACCTGTACCAGTGTCACCAGAGAACTGCCATCTGACGTGAGGTATAATACCATCTGGGAGTTCTCTGCGAGTCCGTTTAGTGTACCCAGTCTCCACTGAGCACCCGTATACCTTCTCTGATGTCAAACACCAATGGATATGGGATCATCCATCGCCCATCATATGGGTCAAGAAGCGCATACGCTAGTCTACTCTGGAGTATCGATGCCCTGTCTCGGCACTCCCACGACTAGGAACATTTGAAGGATGTACTTGGCGACTACACTGTCCCTACTAGTATGATCTGCATCATAGTCCTGATAGTCAAGTACTCATCCTAAGGGCTTTATCAACATGTAACATAGAGACAATCAGAGTACATGTTAAGATAAAGAGTAACCAGATAGCATACTATCATGTCGAGCAAGAAAGTCCTCCCTATATATGTCCAAGCATCCACTACAATATACAACGAATGTACAGTAATGGCCTCTAGGGCATACATAGAACTAACAATTTCCCACTTGCACTAGGGCCATCTGTTGTAGTATCTCATACCCAACAATAAGCTGTGGTTGAAGTATCTCATACTCAACCATCCCATAAAAGTCTCTACTGGGAAATAGGCCTTTGTGAGTGGATCCGCGCTGTTGTCCTCTGTGTCTACTCTCCTAACCTCGATCTCCCTGGAGATCAACCATCTCCATGATCAGGCGATACTGCCTAAGAATATGTCTGGATCTCTAATGGGACGGGGGTTCCTAAGAATAAGCCACAACTCTATTGTCGCACAATGGCAGGAACAAAGTTCATCTCATGAACTAATATATATCCAGACTTCCTCTTTGGTAGCATCCTTGATAACGATGCGTCTTGCCTTTAATCGTCTAGTAAGTCACGGTATCTAGCTTGGAACTCTTCCAACATACCGTCCCTCCACTGAGGGTAAAGACAATGCCTGCGACTGACATTCAGTCGTCCTTATCACCCTGGAACCTTTCCAGTGATTCTCCCCAGGATCGATTGATACCATCTCACTACAACTAGTGAGAATCCTAACATCTAATTAGATCTATCTCATAGATCCATAACCCAGGATTTAGGAGGTATCACCTTGATCCTATAGAGAATCTTTGTGACAAGTGGAGATTGACCAAGCGTAGCATTGGAAACTCCTTCCCTATCAAGAGTATGTCATCCATGTACTATACGAGGATCACCACCATACTCCCTACTACCTTTTTGTATATACAAGGTTTATCTACCATTTTGATGAAGTCAAACTCTTTGACTACTTCATCAAAACAGACGTTCCAACTCCGCGATGCCTGATTTATCCCATAAAACATCATGCTCACGTTTCCGCTGCTCCCACTGTTTACGAAGCCCTCTGGCTGTGTACTTATAGACGCTCTCTTCCAAATCACTATTTAGAAAAGCAGTCATGACACCTAACCGCCAGATATCATAGTCATGGTATATAGCAGTGGCAAGTAGGATCTGGATAGACTTAAGCATAGCTTTAAAAGTCTCAACTTTTCCATGTACACCAAGTAATCTTCTCAAGATATACTTGCTCCTGATGGGGATTTAACCCTTCAAATAAAGCAACCAAAGTCCATACTTTGTTGGTGTTTAAGGATTCCATCTCAGATCGCTAAGCATCCAGCCATTCTCACAGAGTCCTCACTCATGATGGCCTGCTCGAAACTAGTTGGGTCATCATCTCATGATGCAATCCTTGCTCCCACTGTCATAGAGAAACCGAAGTATCTATCAGGTGGATGAGGAACCCTACCAGATTGGCGGAGAGGCTGAGGTTCGTTGGAAACTATTGAATCCTCCGGTTCTACCAAATCATCAGCTGCAGTTTGTTTTAGCTGGAACTCCTTCCAGTTCTACCTCATAACCACTAATTTTTTCACAAGAAATTCCCTTTTTCTCAAAAAGTGGCATGCCGAGAAATAAAACATCTTTTGTTCCTCGGTGTGGTAAAAGATATTCCCTTGCGAATGCTTGGAATATCCAACAGACTTCCACAGAACTGACCCTGCCTCGAGCTTGTCTGTATTTTGCTTTTAAACATAGGCCGGACAACCCCAAATCTTAACATCTTTAAGAGATGGGCTCTTCCCATACCATATCACATATGGAGTGGTAGGCATCTGATTTGGTTGGAACCCTATTCAATAGGTATGCAACTTCTCAAGTGCATAACCCTAAAAGAAAATAGGAAACTCAGTAGTACTCATTATAGAGCACACCATATCATATAGGGTGCGATTGCTCCGCCCCGATACACCAACGTGCCGTGGTGTATTCGGAGGAGTAATACTGAGAGAGAATCTCATTCTCCTTTAGAATAGTCCAGGATTTCCGTGCTCAAGTATTCTCCTCCTTGATCTCATCAAAGGACATAATACTTATACCCGTTTTTGGTTCTCTTCTTCTAACTTATATTCATTGAATTTCTCAAAAGTTCAAGACTTGTGTTTCAACAGGAATATATGTCCGGATCTTGAGAGATAATCAGTGAATGTAATGAAGTACAAAGAACCGGTCTTGGCATGTGTAGACAGGGGACCTTCATATATCAGCATGTATCAATCCCAAGAGTTCACTAACTCTTTCTCTGTTTCCAATAAACGGAGCTGTGGTCATCTTATCTTTGTGACATGACTGGCAAGTTTTACAAGATGTAAATCCAAACTAATTTAAATATGCATCTTTTTGTAACTTCAGCTAGTCGGATCGCATTGATATGACCTAGTCTACAATGCCTCAAGTAGGATTCGTTCATTTCTGAACTCTTCCTCTTGTGTGTGTTCTTTGTGTTAAGAACTGTGGTTTGATTTAGAACGTCTATGCTTTTAGATAACGTGCCTGAACCGATCAACTTTTGATATAGGAAATGTTTAAAACATTATCCAACAATACAAAATTATATCCTTCTCTACTACTATAAAGAGACTGATATGATATTGTATATCAGGTTCAGTATCTAATAACATTCATTCAGAATCAATGTATTCTGATAATACAGGGTGATAACTGCCAACAGACTTGGCTGCAACACTTGCATCATTTCCAACTCTTGAAACTTATCACCCGTTCTCAGTTCTCTACCTATCTGTAGCCCATGTAACAAATTACATTTGCGGGATCCTGATCAGGTATCTCATACCCAGGACGTAAAGGATATTGAGAAACAGTTCTCGGTAATGAACATACCCGAAGATGATGCATCAATATGCACTTTCTTCGTTTGGGTGGCACGGGAATTCTGGTAATCCCCTATTCCTGCTCTGTCTTATAACAATTATAAGTTGGAGCGGGACCGACGTTCCCTAGCGCAGTATAACAAGCGGGTTCGGTCAATACATCCGTATTATTATCTTGATTAAGGCATGACAAGGTCGCTACCTGGAGAGAGATAGAAGAAAACACTCAGCGTATGCTCTTGCAAGATTAGATTGGTTATTAATATATCTAATCAGGATGTCTCCTACTGTTTTAGTTAAATCTTCCTTCAAACCATAAAAGGAAAGACTAGCCGGGATTAATTACACTCTGCAAGTTCGCCAATCTTTCAGCCAGGCCAGTGCCGGTACTTTGAGATACGTTCCCCGTGCTTTCGCACGGACCTAATTAAAATAAACCTCGTTTTCCCATAGGCATAACCCCGTTGACACCTTTCTAGACACCTACTTGATCGGCTAATTGTAATGTGTAAAACTCTCCCAGGAGTAACTCTTATTCGTAGTGGGTATCGGGATCCAACTATCTCATAGAAGGTATGCAATCTCATTGCAAATTTCAACACTTGAAATTCTCCGATAATATTTTACCCCTAGCGTCCTATGACCTTGACGGAGGCCAAACTACCCATAGTCCGCTAGTCAAGTTCAACCCGTCATTTCCTGATTGAATTAGACCCACCCGCACGACCCTTGACGGAGGCCAAACTACGCCGTACGAATACCCTAATCCAATCGCATCGTATGCTAGCAGATAAGCACTATTTAGCTACCGTACACTACGCCTTGATGGAGGCAACTACCGCAACACGAATACTAAGTAGTACTTATCTGAAATGACGGAAGGCTACGACAGGTTTTTAAGAAAACCCTTTGCGTAATGAACTTGATATCATCATAGAATCGAGTGATTTTAAATGGAATGTTTTTTAGGCTTTTCTAGTTTTGCTAAAGAGATCACTCCCGGTGAAGGGATCGTCGGCTCTTTACTTATCGAATAAGGTGCAGCATATTTCACAAATACCGCTATGCAAAGCAAAAATATAGAAGCAATCAAAAGACAAACCGAATGTGTAGCATCTGCTAGTTTCGCTAAAGAGGTCGCTCCCGGTGAAGGGATCTCGGCTCTTTCCTTATCGAATAAGGTGCTGGATATTCTACAAGGAATACCGCTATGCAAAATAAGAACTAGAGCTACCTGTTTTTGAATAAGTTTCTACAACATCTTTAGGTTTCTTTTAGTTTCATTAATATCATTAATGAAGTCCCATTTTATTATGCTTCACAAGCATCACATTTGAAACGAAATCAGCAATATAACATATATTTCATATATATAATATAAACATTCGTCTCAGGCAGTAATATGATCTCATCACAGAACATTGCAGCAGAAGATAACATATGAAATATTGGATATACTAGGATTTCCGTGTTTTATGCGAGCCTGTATAAAACGCGGATTCCACGGTCGCGATGAATAGCCAAACCCACATCCCTAGACCCCTACGAGAGCGGCAAGCAACACTGCCAATTCTACGGTTAGGAGACCCGGTCTCGACTTCTCGAGATGGTCTCCCACTGGACCCTAGAACCCGGTTACTTGTGCTCCCCGTCTTGGGTCTACCTAATGCGGAAAAGTAAATAATATACAATGGTGACATCATCCTCAACCCGGAAGTGCCCCAATAAAAGAATATTACATACAATGAATTTTACATGAATGAAAATAAAAACCCTCATCTCACATAAAACCCCCGGCTATTCAAAACGCGACGATCCAATACAACATATTACAGCAACACATAATATCTCATATCATCAACGTAAGCAAGCATGCGTATCCCGATTGTCGTTGATGTATAGCAACGAAACCGACGATACACCACATACTATGCTTACGGTCACAGAAAAGAAAGTGTAAAACTACAACGGTTGGAATCCGCAACCTCCTTAGACATCTCATGCCTAACTAAATGAATTCTTTATACATCGCATGCCTAACAATTATAAACCCCGCATTTTAGTCTCGATCTCGAAAACACTTTTCAATATCTAGTCGGGCAATTCAATAAGATTCCCGACATCCTGATCGAATGCTCGTCGCAAATTTTAGTAGACGGCCGCACCCCCAGATGCCGTCGACGAAATGCACTAAGGCGGAACACCGCTTCCGCGAGCACCCGAACGGATGCTTTTGGCGACGGGGTTCTCCTACAGTCACTTGTTCGGGGCTATGGGGCGTGGCTATCTATTAAGTTTACCCGGAGAGTATCCGCGTACGCTACGTGATTGCGACGGACTTTTGATCACATCAAAATCCCGTGGCAACCGATCAAATGAGACTAAACTTCTAGATTTATAACATTCAAATTAGTTATCTCATAACTACTTGTGGATTCCAAATATTGTAACACATTCCAGATAAATAGACAATGTTAAACTTTCCGATCGAATAAACAAACACCCATGATTTCCCAAATAGCTCAACACTTGAGCGGAGTTCAAAAAGTATCCTAGAACATGTCACAGCACCAATGGTCCAGCCGTAGAAGGGTCAAACCAACGCCTCACATGTGGCAACGCCGTACTGCCCCAAACCCTAAGGTTTAGAGGCAGTTCAGACGGTCACATAATCGAGTTAAGGTTTGTGTTCTTCTAGAGGGTTTACAGATTCACTTGCATGTTTTTGAATGTCTTTAACTAAGGAAAAATCCAATACTTGGAAATTTTCCGGCAGGGGAAAAAGTGAGTTATTGATATCCGTTCGAACTTTTTAACACGTTCTAAATTACCCGGAAAAAGTTAAACGAAGTTAAACTTTTCGATCGAATCAACGAATACAAAAGATCTCCAGAAAACTCAACACTTGAGTAATATTAAAAATTCCCAGAAGCATGTAGAAATACCTACGGATGTTACTGTGGAAAAACGAGTCCCTAATATCCACGTACGGCCGCGGAACCGCCGCACAATGCATGGTATTGCCGCGGTTCCGCGGCGCTTTAATGGAATTAGGTGGTCGTATTTTACAGTTATCCTTAGAATTCCCTGCTTAATTTTCTGAGTATTTTTAATACAGAAAAATCAACATTTTAAAAAATTTCCAAAGAGGGGGTGTATATCGACGTTTCGGGGTTCGATCGGACTTTAAACTTCGTCTAGACTTCGTCTAAAGCTCTAGCTTGGCTCTGATACCACTGTAGGGTTACTAGGTATAGTCACAAGGGTCTATAAGGCATCAATAATGCCCGATTTAAATTTTAGACGCGCCGAACAACCCTAACCAAGATCTTAGACTAGAGATTAGGCGAAACAAAGCAAGTAAACAACTTTACTTCTAAGAGTTAGGGATTACAACCTTTGTAGTCCGTTCCTGCACTTTTAAAGCTCCGTGTTGAGGTCCCTTCGCTGCGATCATCGAGTACCCGGACTCAAGAGAGGCTCCATGAAGAGAAAGATGCAATCTTGCTTCCGATCTTCGATAACATAGATGATCTACCTTGAAGAAACTCAAGCCCAAACTTTTGCTTCACTAATCAAGTATTAGCAAAGCAAACACCCTAATCTAAATGGTAAGAATAGATGAGGAAGATGAAGTAGGAATTTAGCTCTCATTTGTTTTCTTTAACTCACTCATTTTCATCACTTCATAAAAAGCTGGAAAGCTTTTTCAAGAGGAAGAAGAAGAAGAATCTATTTGTGATGAATAATGAAACTTGTGTGAGGTTAGAAATGCAACCATGGGTTAAGAATGAAAACTTAACCCATGTAGAGAATTAACCATGGTGAAGGGTTTGGGTTTGGTTCAGAAATATCAACAAAATATCTTTACAAAATATCTTTGGTTAAAAACAAAAACAAAGCTTCTAGAAGCTTCAAGAATGCTTAACCCTAATCCAAACCCTAAGCATGTTTAAACTCCACAAAATATGTTGCATTTGTAAGCTTAACTTGTTACAATATTATATATCACATATATAATATATTTTGTAACAAAATAAAATAATACAATTAACATATATCACGTATATATCAATGTATTACCCAAGTGAGAAAAAGAATCTTTAAGTGAGCTTATACTAGTTAATGTAATTTAATATATCAAATATATAATTATACATTAAATTATCGAATCAACACTTGATCCGATAATCCGGCTATTTCACAAATAACCGACTAATATAATCTGTATCAGTTCATCGAATCAACACTTGATCCGATGACCCGGCTATATCACATATACCCGGCCGATAACATATCGCGAGAATCTAGTACGGTATCGCATACACGTATTGTTCTCGGTCCCGCACATATCACATATGTGCTCCTACTCCGTTTTTCCCGAGCCAGGAAACCTCTGTGTAGGACTTTAAAGAATCGTCAATACGCCGGCAGTAGGTGATGATCATGTCAAACACCCACAAGCTGCAAGCGGTCAGCTAAACGTAACAGCCACCCAGGTATTGAGCAATCAGAAGATCAACAAGCAAGCCTGTATATTCTCCCATGAATCCAACCAGTAACACTCCCGTACAGTCCGGTCTCTTCGTCTGATATGTCGCATATCTCGCCTAGGGGTGGTAAACGTCAGACCCCGGTAGCTTGATAAGTCATGTCGATATGAGGTCTATAACAGTTCAAGAAACTACTGATAATACTTACCAGTAAATCTCAGCAACCCTAGCCAGGGATTTCCAGTTATAGCCAATCGAACACAGCGCAACATCAACTCCCTATACCGGGAGAGACGAAACCCCTCTTATCACTCATTGCCTCCATGTGATTCGGGACTGTACCCAAAAGCCACCGTTTTGCACGCCCTCTTGGACGTAGTATGATGGAAATCAAAGCACTGTGGGAATCACACAAGACTCTATGACGATTTTGGGTCTACAGACTAACCTGTACCAGTGTCACCAGAGAACTGCCATCTGACGTGAGGTATAATACCATTTGGGAGTTCTCTGGGAGTCCGTCTAGTGTACCCAGTCTCCACTGAGCACCCGTATACCTTCTCTGATGTCAAACACCAATGGATATGAGATCATCCATTGCCCATCATATGGGTCAAGAAGCGCATACGCTAGTCTACTCTGGAGTATCGATGCCCTGTCTCGGCACTCCCACGACTAGGAACATTTGAAGGATGTACTTGGTGACTACATTGCCACCACTAGTATGATCTGCATCATAGTCCTGGTAGTCAAGTACTCATCCTAAGGGCTTTATCAATATGTAACATAGAGACAATCAGAGTACATGTTAAGATAAAGAGTAACCAGATAGCATACTATCATGTCGAGCAAGAAAGTCCTCCCTATATATGTTCAAGCATCCACTACAATATACAACGAATGTACAGTAATGGCCTCTAGGGCATACATATAACTAACATGAATAACCACTTCGCGCATGTGTAGACATTGGACCACACACATCACTGTGTATGAGTCCCAAGAGCTCGCTCGCTCGCTCTTACACCGTGTCCAGTGAACGGAGTCTTTGTCATCTTTCCCATGAGACAAGATTGACAAGTTGCATAAGACTGATATTCTAACGGATCCAAATATCCCTCTCTATGTAACTTTGTCAACCGTGTTTCATTGATGTGACCCAGTCTACAATGTCATAAGAAAGCATGATTTAGTTCCGGAGACTTTCTTTTAAGTGTGTTCTGGACACTGAAAATCTGAGCTTGATTTAATATGTATATTCCGTTATCTAATGTACCTGACCCAATCAAAGCTTGACTTAGATGGATGTGGACCACATCGCTTACAAATGTAAAATCATATCCTTCCTTAGAAAGTAAGGATACATATATGATGTTACAAGCTAGACTAGGTACATACAAACAGTTACGTAAAATCAATATCTGCCTACTTGTCAATCCAATGTGATATTCCCCTACGGATTCAGCGTTCACGCTCATTCCGTTAGCAACCCTGAGAGTCATATCACCTAACCTGATAACTCTACGGTTTCTCAAAGTCTGTAATGAATTACAGATATAAGATCCTGATCCAGTATCTAGTACACAGGAAGTAGAGTTAATTGACATACAGTTTTCTATTACAAACACATCCGAAGTCGAAGCCACAACATGCTTTGGATCCAGGATTCTGGCTTTCAAAGCCCTGTAATCCCTCTGCCAATGCCCTTTCCCGTGACAATAGGAATATCCCTCCTTCCCTACCGTTAGCCCGGAAACTTTTGCCTTTCCCTGTCCTTCTATCTTACTAACACCACATATCGTCTTTGTGGAGGTCTTCTTCTTCTCACCCTTTGCTTTCGCCTTGGATGCAGAAGAGGAAGATTCCCCAATAAACTGAGTGGGTGTCACCCTGGTTTCCTTCAGGGTGCCCTCAACTGGAAGTATAACTTTCTTCCCCTGGGCAAAAGTAGATGGTAGGGACTGTAGAAACAAGTCAGCATGTGGCTTGTCTCCCAACGTGGTCTCCAGGTCTGTGAGCTCATCAATATAGCTAGTCATCGTAAGGACGTTGTCCCCTACAGATGACCCAACAGCCAACCTCGCTTGAAGCAATTCCTTCGAGGTCTTATATCTTGCGATACGAAATTGCTCTCCATATAAAACATTGTTATGGAGGAATATGGAAACTAAGTCCATCTTCTCGTGCTGCCTCTGGTATACACCATCAACTGAGGCTAACACGAGGCACTTGGCATTCACACGGTCTTTTTCCGATGTCTTACGGATATCAATATCCATGACGGTGGAAACTGGACCTGGGACGGCAGGGGCTTGAGTAGTAATGAGGTGTCCCAGGTTGTCATAGGCAATGGACATCTGGACAGACCTTTGCCAGTCATTATAGTCAAATTCAGTCATTTTATTATCTAGATGTAACCTATGTCCGGTCACGGGGTCGCTGCAATTAAGAGAGAGAGAAGAAAACACTTAGCATGATGCTCTTGTAAGTTTATATTGTTTTTTAATTTATCTAAAAAGGATGGCTCCCACTGTTTCTCGAATCCTTCCTCAAACCATAAAAGAAGAATTAGTCAGGATTAATCTCACCGTACAATACTTGCTTAACCGTTCAGCCAGGCTAGTGTCGGTACTTCGAGGGAGGTTTTACGACGCTTTCGTGAAGTTCCTTAATTAAATAACCTCTTTTCCCTAGAGGCGTAGCCCCGCTAACACTGTTCTAGACACCTACTTGGTTTATAGCATTGATCGTTAAGTGAAGAATGTCCCGAGGAGTAGCGGATACTCACAGTAGGATCGAGATCCAAATATCATTGTGTGATAACCCTGAAGGAATCCTACCAACATTATCACACTCTAAATGGTATGCAGCACTAGCAAGTTTCAATTTCTTTAGAAACTCCCGATGTGGATTTTTGCCGCATGCTCTTATGACCTTGACTAAGGACAACAAATCATCATATCAAGTTTCTACCCGTCATTGTCCAGCTTAATTTGAACCCACCCGTACATACCCTTGACTAAGGCCAACAAAGTAGTACGACTGTCCTAAACCAACGCATCTATTTATGCAACATATGAATACCCAGCAGCTACCAATCACTATGTCTTGACTAAGGCCAACAAACATAGCTTGAATACTATTGAATATTCATATGAAATGACGGAGGGCTACGAATAGTTTTGACGAAACCGTGAACGTAGTGAACTTGATATAATCGATGGAACCTGATAGCTTTTAAAAGGAGTGGTTTAAGCTCCGCATTTAAAAGTCTGCTGTTTTAAAATAACCAAGTGGTTTTAAAATTTGTTCCAATGATTCAGTTTTGGTTTTTTTGCTTTGCATTAATGTAATGCAGTCCCATCAATTAACCTACCATTGCAAAAAACAACGAAAATACAACGTACGCTTATGCCATCCGCATTTGCCACAGGGCTCCATCATCACCCGTTAGGTTACTTAACTAACGACAGAGCGGGGGCCTGATTAGCGCGGATGCAAAACGAAAGCAACGTCTATTATATAATACATATATAATAATATCCATTCGTCAGACGCAATGATAGGCATTCCAGATCACAGATGAACACATTGGATAAACTAGGAATTCCGCGTTTCGTTTGAGCCTGTAAGACAGATTCCGCGGTCATGATGAATAGCCAAACCCCACCCTAGACCCCTACGGGTGCAGCAAACTACCCGCCAAATACCCGAAATGGAGCAACCTCTCTCAACAAAGTGAGTAGGCCACTCAGCACTTCAAAGTACTCGGTAGTTTGTGCACCCCACCTTGGATCTATCCTAAGAGAAAAAACAGTAAAAGAAATAATACAACGGTGGCTACAACCTCAACCCGGATGTGCCTCGCAAAAAATAATATTACATCACTTTACAAATTTATATATCGAATGAAAGAATGAAAACCCTCATCTCACATCCCCCGCTATTCATCCACGACGATCCAACAAGTTCATATACACAAATCATCACCACATTACAGATATGTGCAACTCCGACTAATCGACGTATAGCAATTAGTCGATGTTTCCAAACATATATATTCATCACAAAGCTTGTAAAGTAACTACGGCATTAGAATTCCGCACGCAATTAGCAAACTTAAACAATTTTCTAAGACTCGAAATCCAGTTGGCTAAAGTTCCAAATCTGAAAGTTTTGAGCCAATCCGGGAGTCGAAACAAACTCGAAACCTGCCCGAATCCTCGCAGAGGCGAAGATACATGATAATACATCGAATGGAGGGCCTCGAGGGGGTACCCATCCATAGGGGCCACCATGAGGTGGCCCCCAAAGGAGGACAGACCCGAGAGCACCTGTTTCTGGTGCTCTCGGGTCACCAGCCCCCAAGGCCACCATGTGGTGGTCTTGGAGGGTGGTCCCGGCCGTTGGTTCCCCCCGGGGTACGCACGCTTCATCCTGAGTCTTCTCGGTTCAAACCGTGAGCCCGCGGGGTGTGCAAATAACTCAAAACCTCACCTTTGAAAACTGTTATTGTCGACAGTTTTTCCGCGACAAAAACGGCGGAATTCCAACATCGTTACAAGCTATCTACGGTTTATGAGAGTCTCTGATACCACTGTAAGTCAATGTTGCGCACCCCACGTGTTCGCAGGGAGGCGGAATTTGCAAAAAATGATTTTTACGAGCTTCGCAACACCGACTAGAACCAAGGATCGTTCATAAACCCTAGCTAGCAAACTATTTGAGGTTTAACTACTCGGATACGAAATTATACCTCACGATACTTGTCCTTCGGGTCTTCATCGATGTCCTCCTCGTCTACGTAGGCTCCAAGGATCGATCCGGATCGTAGCAACCTCCACGGCCTCCTCGAGTCAAAGACGATCCACCCGAGAGTCTATAGTCCGAGCTCCACCTCAAAACCGAGGTAACTAGGGCAACAAGCTTGCTAATCTTGATGTCCTAAGTGATGTAGAGTATGAAGATGGATTTATTTGTCTCTTGAAACCCTAGAATTCTCAACACATGAGAGCTTTTAGGGTTTGTAGTGAAGAAGAAGAAGAGAGCTAGCATGAGAGCTCACTTGAAGAAGAGAAAGTTTTTTTTGATAAGTGATAATCATAATGGAAATTGTGATGGCTAGCTTGACATGACCACAACCATGTGATGAAAAATATCTCCTCAAAAATATCTAACTCACAAAAATATCCCACCAAAATATCTAAAGTCAAAAATTCAAACCAAGTCAAATGGTCAATCCAAGTCAAATGGTCAATACAAGTAGCCATGCCACAATTATCATTTACAAAAATAACAAATACTTTCCTCAACTTCATAATTATTTTAATCAGGTAAATGGTCAAAACCCTGATGAGGTGTCTCCTTCTGTGCTCCTCACATCCGTATATACATACCCGCATTCGTGTTCCGAGAAATACGAATACAAAGAGACGAAACTGATCCATCAATATAATACTAGGATTCGGCTTAAACCAAAGCCCACTAGTATTATCCGTCCGAACATCATACGCGCACAAGTGTACGTAAGTGATCGAAGCCCTGCCGTAAAACCATACGGCCTCTACACCTTTTGCCCAGTGCAGGGAAACTCTCTGTGTGGGATTCTAAAGACTCGATACTACGCTGGCAGTGAGTTTAACCACAGGCCGCAAGCGGTACTAGTTGCACGTAACGGTCCTCAGGTAGATGTCGATAAGAAGGCCGATGAAGAAAACCCATCCGAACTCCTACTGAGCTTGAATGCGACAATCTCTGTACAGTCCGGTATGTTCGTCTAAGAGTATCGCATATTGGGCCTAGGGGGATGGTAAACGTCAGACCCATAATAGCGGTATAAGTCGTGTCGGAGTATAGCCCAGAACACCCTGAGAAACTACTGGACTACCTACCAGTAAATCTCGCTTGCCCTGCCCTGGGACTTTGTGTAATGGCTCTCCGAACACAGCACGATATCAACCCCCAATACCGGGAGAGACGAATCCTATCTAACCGCCACTGCCTCCAAGTGCTTCGGGACTGCACCCAACTACTACCTGTTTGCACGACTCCTTTGAGCCGTGGTAGGGTAGTAATCAAAGTACAGTGGGAACGCACTCGAGGCGAAGCAGCAGTGTCAAGTCGACGGACTAAGCCGTACTCATGTCACCTGGGAACTATTACCCGACGATAGGTATAATGCCAACCAACAGTTCCCGACGAGTCCTGTCCAGTGTACTCATAACCTAATGAGCACCTGTATACTATCTCCAGTACGACGTACTAATGGCTGTGGGACAGACTATCTCCCTTGCTGGGATGAGAAGCGTATACACTAGTCTACTCCGGAGTATCGATGCCCCGTCTCGATAATCCTATGACTAGGGACCTGTATAAGGATGTGCTTGTAGATTACCCAGCCCCCACTAGTGTGACTGCCATCACAACACTGGTAATCAAGTAAAGATCCTAAGGGCTCCACTTAAATGTATAAGCAATATGCTAAAAGAAACACATGCACATATTGAAGTAGAAACAAACCAATTAGCATACTACCATTTTGAGCAAGGCTGTCAATACAACTGTGAATATCCCAAGCTTCCATTAAGTAATATACAAACTAGTATGATACAATAATGGCCTCTAGGGCATATACCCTAACAAGATATTCTTTTCAGTGGTACAGCTTGAGCTTCTCGGCGTTGTAAGGCTGTGGAAATTTGCGACCATTTGCATCTTGTAAACGATAGGCTCCGCCGGGCAGGACCTCGGAGAGGAGGAAGGGTCCGTCCCATTTCGGGGAAAACTTATGCAGCTTGTCTTGATCGATGAACTCGTTCCGCATTAGGACTAAATCTCCTGTTTTGAAGAAGCGACGCTGTAACGTTTTGAAAATCGTTTCGGTGAAATTTCGAAAAAAACGGTAAAATAAGGGGGTTTTCTGTAAAAAAAATCAAAATACAAATATCTTATTATAAAAATTAAATATACATATTCTAGCTATGTAATTTCTAGTATTTGGTGTTTATTGAGCCACTGGTGAAATTTCAAATTTTCTGAAAAAAATTATTTTAATATTATTTTAAGCCGTCACTAATATATTTAATTAGGGAAAATTACAAATTGGAATGAGTTGAAACAAATTTTGTGCATCATAAAACTTTAAATAAAATTTTATCATGTGGTTTTTGAAACGAAATCGTTTGCCAAAACGGTTTAGAAAATATCGAAGAAAAAGGCTTTTTTCGGTGAAATTAGTGTAAATGGTTGTTTGGGGTATAACATTTATCTTTTTTCCCCACACCCACACCCACACTCACTCACCCCCATCCCCATGTGGCTGAATTCAGCAGCACATCCCCCCCCATTTCCCCACTCCATTCCACACAAAAAAGAAAAGAAAAGAAAAGAAAAAGGGAAATGAAAGAAAGTCAAAAGGGGGTGTAGACTTTGTCTTTTTCTCCCCATTTTTCTCCACCTCCCTCTCTCTCCTCCCCCACTCCCTTTATGGCCGAAAATTCCTGCACAAACAGCCCTTTTTCTCCCCCCCATTGTTCCATCTCTTTTGCTTCAAAAAATTCATCAAATACCCATCAAAAAAATCCCAAAATCGAAATCTAGTTCTTACCCATTTTAGTGTAGCCTTAGATGCATGGATCTTGGTGCAAGGATTTCATTTTGGAGGTCTAGATTTCATGTTTGATCATGGATTTGTGAGGTATAAATCTTGGCTTTTTGTTTAATTTGTTGCTAATACTTTAGTCTAGCTTAATTATAAGTTTAATGGTGGTTTAATTGTGTGTTTGAAAGTTCAAGAAAAGAACTTGAATGCAAGTGAGGGTTTGTGAAATTCAAGAGAAGAATTTGAATCATGTTAGGGTTTTATGTTATGAGATTATGCTTGTGTGATGTTTTGACATATTAATGGTTGCTAAATCAAATTAAGTTGTTAGTTGTTAGTTAAAAATTGTGATAATTACACTAATTTGCTATCTAGGTTTTTGGAAATGGTTAAATAATTGGGTTTAAAACTATAATTAGTTTTTTTTATGACTTCATTAACATTATTAAGTGTGGTTTAATGTCTTTAGTTCATGCAAATCCAAACTAAATTGTTGTTTATGTATTTTTGCTAAAATGGTTGAAATTTGGGTAAAATTGCAAACTAGTTTTTTTTGAACGTATATAGTTTGATGAGATTAAATTGTGGTTATGGGTTATATGACTTATTTAAGTTATTTAATAAGTATTATGGCCGCTAGAATTGTTTAAACGTCGAGTTTTGTACTAAAACGGGAAATTTTGCTTGCTAGTTTTTCGGAAAAACGGCTTTTAAAGTGAATTTGGGGTTTTTGTGAGTTTTAACCTATTTTATATTAAAATTAGTGTTCGCGAATGTGCAAATGAGTGTATTTGGGTTTTTCTCGATGGTTTGGCGTTTGTACGCCGACATCGAGGGTTTTTGGGTTGATTTGTGAAAAGCAACCATAGGTTTTGACCTATGTGGGATTCGTGTGTCATTTTGGTCATGAGTCGGATTTTAATGCGATACGGTGCGTTATGATATGTAGGTACCCCATGTGGACTTCGAGACGACAAGCAAGCGCGTGGCGGCGTCGGCACCGGGAAGCGAGGACCAGGTGAGTAGATTTATATCTACGGGGAGAAGTCGGGTGGATGGCGTATAGCACCCCGCAGTTCATGGTGATGTATACGAATACGTATACACACATTTATTGATTATATATTGTTTGAGATTATTGATGATAGAGATGGATCCTTGGTGTGATTGGATTGGTTTAGTGTTGCGAAACCCTAGAGTAGTGGTTGCACCACACATACACACACACCCATATTTGCATACATTCTTCTTTCATATGTGCGTACATGGGATTATATATTGATGTGTATATTTACACATGGGTATGGGACTATGTGTTTATATACTGGATTTGTGGATAGTAATTAGGATTTGAGATGAGTCGATGATATTGGGCTTGAGGCCAGAAGATCCGTGATGTGTTTTGGTTCGTATTGAGAGACGACATGATGTTTTAGCGGGTCTTTTTGACGTAGTGATTCTTATACATGCATGCATACATAGATGGTATCAATATTGTACTAGACGTAGATCAGTACCCCGATCATGATATTTGATAAAGAGGATATCAGATGAATAGTATGATGAATGTGATATTGACCCGTACCCAGATTTGGGATGCCGTACGACGGATTTACGTACGAGCTATATTTTGATGATTGATCCGCACTCTTGACTTGGGATGTCTGATTATAGATATGATATCGGATATGATATTATTGAGGCGGGATCACCGACTAATATATATACATGTATGTATATGTATCGACTCAGATGTTGGGCGGTTTCCTTACCTGTAGTTCAACTTGTTAGTTCAGCCGTATAGTTTAGTGTAGTTGTTAGATTAGATTAGACTTCTTACCTATTTCAAAAACTAACGAATCGTGGGTATTTTAAAAGACAGCCCAAGGGATCCTACGGATATTTCAAAAGACGTATCTTTTCATAAAAACACCGTAGCCCCTATTTTCAAAACCCTATGATTCGTGTTATTTCAAAAGGCGCCATTTGTAGGACTTATATTAGATTAATGCAAATTAGTTATCGTTGCGTCTAGTTTTCAGCTCCCGCACATTATTGCTGTTCGCTCTGCCTCGCATATTTATTTTGCTGCATATTCCATTATTGATATCATGCTGTTAGGACACCAGCACCATTACCGATGATGCGTATGTACCACGTACACCTACTTGCCGGCTCACACACATCTTCATCGGTAATTGCCATGTCACGTACACTTTAGAGAATATATTTGCTTGACTTAGCTTGTTAGCTAGTAGTTTTGACATGATATTAGTGTACTTCCCTTATATGCCATATTAGACATTGTAGTTATTACCTGCCACTTCATGCATACTGTTATTCAATTGTTCACGCCTAGTTTATTAATCATACATTGCAACTTGGTTATTGATACCATATGCATTCATTATCATTGACATATGCACTTGTGATGATTTCTTGAGATTTATGATATTTCTGGATTTCGGGGAAAGCCGCAAAATTTACAACTTATGATCTTTTAAAATATAAAGTATTGCGATTTTCTAGTGATGTATGAGTCGTCCACCATGAGTTTGCTGATGGATTTCGAGACCCGATTCGAGGAGACGGATGAACCGTTTCGGGTACATGGTGGACCCGGTAAGGTACCCCGGGGCAAGAAGCGCGTGATGATGACGATGTGAGCCTGGCAGGGGAGTACTACCTACCGGTGATATTACCCGACGCGTCGGATATCCGGAGGATACCGTCGTGGTCTTGAGATGGATGGTAGGGGCCGGTCTGGACTGACGGCGCCCTAGATATTGTGATTGAGGTACAGAGACTGTGATACCGAGATATCGAGATATTGGGATTACGTTTTATGCCGATGCTAGGCACTGTTTTATGCTGATTTCTTTATGATACCTCATTTTGAAAATATACAAAGGAAATCTCACTAATTTATGAAAACAGTTTCTTCATTTGCATGTATTCTGTCTTCATGCATTCATACCTCATTCATATGATATATTGCTACCTGAGGCACTGACACAGGCACATGAGATTACACTCGGGTTAGATATTTACCCTAGCCTTGTTATAGGCTGCATGTTATTGGAGGATTATATATTATGATCGTATGACCTAGGATTGCGTCATACATGCGATTTTTATTCGTAGATGTTTTTTTATTCACGAGTTGGCAACTCACCCCCGTTGTGCCCCAGTTTCTTGCAGGTTTTGCCGTACATGTTTCTTTACGGCTTGCGGGCTCAGTTTCATTCGGGTGACTTGCTAGTAGGTGGGTTTTTCTTGTATCGTACCCATCATACTACCTTGTATAATATTATTCCGTTGTATCTAGTAAATTCCATCAACCAAACTTGTATTTATTGAGATAGAGACCAGTGTTGTTTATTCTTTCGGCCTTAGAGTCGCTCGTTATATTTCTGGTGGTTTTGAGTTTCCTTTTGAGTTTTTATCCTCGCCGTTGGCGTTGTATATTTTATTGCTTGTGTGGTTGGGACCGTCGATTGACGAAGAGCTAGCTCCGGCTTGGGGATGCCTTTTTCTTGATTTCGTATACTATTCATGTTGTATCCCGTTTGGGAGCCAGTTTTTTCAAAGGAGACTCTGCCGAAATTTTCAGTAAATTTTTGATGTTTTTAAAAACCGCATAATTCAGCTTATGCTATTGAAACTACTTGCTTTAAGTTGGTTTTTCCTGCACTCTACTACTTTTCTTGGTTTGGATTTCTGGGTTTTCGGTTTACTTAGATTACGTACGCCTCGAGACGTTCGTAGTTTAAGTGCCGGTCATGTTCCGTACTTTCGGGTCGTGACAGACGCTTGACTCGTGCGTTGTAGTAGCGGGCGATTTGCTGTTGATAAACGGAAGCTCTGATCTGTGTCCGGTCCCGTTTCTCTAACAACATGTCCAGATTAGTTCGGAGGGCCGAGGTGTTGGCTTCGTCGTCGAAGTGCTCGACCCTGTAACTGGGCAGCCCGATCTCCGCTGGGACCATTGCCTCGGTGACGTAGTAGAGGCTGAAAGGGGTCTATCCGGTGGGGGTCTTCTTCGACGTGCGCAAGGTCCATAAGACCCGGGGTAGTTCCTCGACCCAACTGCCGTGTCGTCCTTTTAGGCGTGTCCGAAGACCTCGGATGACGTCCCTGTTAGCGACCTCAGCCTGCCCGTTGCATTGGGGATGCGCGACTGCGGAAAACTTCATCAGGATATGGTATCCGCTGCAAAATTCCTTAAGTTTCTCGTTCTCAAAATTTGTCCCGTGGTCGGTGAAGATACACCTCGGGATACCGAACCGGAGTATTACGTTGTTCAGCAGGAATTTGATAGTCGAGGTGGCGTCCGGTTTCCTAATGGGAACGGCCTCGATCCACTTGGTGAAGTAGTCCACCGCGACGAGGACATACTTGTGTCCGCCCGTACCGGTAGAGTCCACCGCGACGAGGACATACTTGTGTCCGCCCGTACCGGTAGAGAACTGGCCTATCATGTCCCTTCCCCACTGGGCAAACGGTCAGGGGGAGGTTAGGGCTGTTAGCTCGGTTGCCGGAAGGCGAGGTATGCTGCCATGGAGTTAGCAGCTTTTGCACCTCCTGACGAGCTTCTGGGCGTCCTAATGAATCGTTGGCCAATAGTACCTTTGGAGCAGTGCCTTCTGGATTAAGGTGCGGGCCCCTTGGTGCGCGCCGTCGACCCTTTCGCGAATCTCATGGAGGACGTAGTTGGCCTTGTCGGGGTCGACGCACTGGAGCAGGGGTTGAGTGAAGGATTTCTTGTAGAGGTTCCCATTGCTCCAGACGAAATGGCGAGTTTTGGCTCGGAGACGGCGGGCTTCCCCTCAATCTTCTGGGAGTGTACCTTCCCTTAGGAACTCCACGAGGGGATTCCTCCAATCCCGGCTTCTTCCCGGGATGTGTACACTTGAAGTGGGGTCGCTTCGTCTTCCACGCTGGGCTGTGGTAAGACCTCGAAGAGGATGTTTTTCTTGTTGTTGGCCGTATAAGATGAAACCAGCTTACTCAAGGCGTCGCCTGAGCGTTTAGCTGTCTGGGGATCTGCCCCACTTGGACTTCGTCGAAGTCCTTTCGTAATCTTCTCACCTCGGCCAGATACTTCACCATCAGAGGCTCCCGTGCCTCGAATCGGCCGGTCACTTGGCCAACGACTAGGGCGGAGTCGCTGTGGATCCGGATCGTTTTCAGCCCCACTCCGGAGGCCATCCGTAGTCCGACCAGTAAGGCCTTGTATTCTGCTGCATTGTTTGAGGCTTTGAACCCGAGCTTCAAAGAATACTCCATCTCTGCCTCGTTCGGGCCTTGAATGATGAGGCCGGTGCCACAGCCTTCCTCGGTTGAGAACCCGTCGACGTACAGGATCCAATCAGGGACGGAGTCGAGCCTCTCATCGATTGAGGGTTGAGCTCCGGGGGCCAGCGTGGATTCCGCCTCTTTACTGGGGATGGTGCATTCAACAATAAAATCGGCCAGCGCTTGTGCCTTGATAGCCTACCGCGGGCGGTATTTTATGTCGAACCGGGACAACTCCCACCTCCATTTTTCCAAACGACCAGAGGACTCGGGGGAGGCGAGGATAGCCCCTAAAGGCCGCTCGGTAAGAACGAGGATGGTGTGCGCCTGAAAATAGTGTCGTAGTTTCCTTGAGGCCATGATGAGTGCCAAGACGATCTTCTCTACAGCCGGGTACCTCGTTTCCGCGTCCTTGAAGACGTGGCTCTCATAGTATACCGGCTTCTGGACTCCCTCGACCTCTCAAACGAGCACCGAACCTGCAGCTTGGTCGAACACCGCTAGATACAGCGATAGCTCGTCCCCTTCAACTGGCCAGGTGAGCAGTGGGAGAGTCGCAAAGTGCCTCTTTAATTTCTCAAAGGCGGTCTGGCACCCCGCTGACCATTCGAACCTTGGTATCTTCCTTAGAGCTTTGAATAACGGGAGGCACTTTTCCCCAGACCTTAACTTGAAACGACTCAGAGCGGCTACCCGCCCTGCTAGCCGCATGATTTCGACATTAGTCTTGGGCGCTGCCATGTTGAGAATGGTGCTGATTTTCTCCGGGTTAGCCTCGATTCCACGGTGGGTGACCATGAAGCCGAGGAACTTTCCACTGGTGACCCCGAATGCGCACTTGGCGGGGTTCAGTTTCATCTTGTATCTGCGGAGGATGTCGAATGCCTCGCCCAGATCCTTGGCGTGTTCATCTGACGAAGTCGATTTGAAAAGCATGTCGTCGACGTAAACCTCTATGTTCCTGCTGATCTATGGTTTGAACATCCGATTAACCAAGCGTTGGTACATAGCCCCAGCGTTTTTTAGGCCGAAGGGCATCACCTTATAGCAGTATACCTCCCAGTCCATTGTGAATGCTGTGAGATCCTCGTCCGCCAGGTTTATACGGATCTGGTTGTAGCTGGAGAAAGCATCCATGAAGCTAAGTAGCTCGTGGCCTGCCGAACTGTCGACGAGCTGATCTATCCGAGGGAGGGGATAGTTGTCTTTCGGGCAGGCCTTGTTGAGGTCGGTGAAGTCGACGCACATGCGCCACTTCCCGCTAGACTTTTTAACCATGACTACATTCACCAACCATTCCGATTAAGACACGTTCCGAATGAAGTTGGCGGCGAGGAGCTTGTTTACCTCGTCCTCGATCGCTTTTTGTTTGATCGGGGAGAAGCTTCGCTTTTTCTGCCTGACGGGCCGGAACGTACGATCCACCCCGAGCTTATGTGATATGATTTTGGGGTCAATCCCCGGCATGTCGGCAGGCGCCCAGGCGAATACGTCCGAGTTATTTCTGAGGAAGTGGATCGGGTCGTCTCGGTGATTCTCCGTCAAGAGTGATCCGATCTGGACGGTTCGTTCATTGTCCTCTTCCGCAAGGGGGGCCTCAGTCAGTGGTTCCACTGGGATTCCTCGGACCTCTTTTTGCTCGTCTCGAGTATCCAGGGAACCCTTGATATCATCCTCGCACTCAAGGTCATTGTTTGGCCACTCAGACGTAGATGTTGCGGTGAAGCAATTTTTTGCGGTTTGTTGGTCCCCGTAGGCCCGACCTATCCCGCCTTGGTCGAGCGGGAACTTTATCGCTAGGTGGTAGGTCGATATCTGGGCGCGGGGGGAGTTCATTGTCGGACGACCTAGGAGGACGTTGTAGGCCGACGGAATTTTCGCGACGATAAACTCCACAAGCACAGTGCGCGTACGGCCCGCCTCCCCAATGTTAAATTGGAGGGTGATTATCCCTTTCGCCGGGATGGAGTGGTTAGTGAACCCCGACAGGATGTAGGCGGTCGGCCTTAGGTCCAACGGGGTGAGTTCCATACGCAGAAAGCAGTCATAAAAGAGAATGCCCGCCGAGCTTCCCGAGTCGACCAATATCCTCTGCACTTCGTAGCGGTGGACCCGGGCTGTCATCACCAGCGGGTCGTTGTGAGGGAGGGATACCCCGTGGAGGTCTTCGTCGGTAAAGATGATCGGCTCGGCAGCTTTAGCCTTCTTCCTTGGGTTGCTGCCAGTCCCCTTGACCGGTAAGGGGTGCCGCGTCTCGTCGGTCCCCGTCGCCTCCCCCGCTGACACGACCATGATTTGGCTGATTATCAACTCGCCGGGAGGGGGATGGTGCTCTTGCTCACGGTCGGCTTGCCGCTTGTCTCGCAAGTACCTTGCTAGGTGCCCTGAGCGGATCAACTCCTCGATGTAGTCTTGGAGCTGCTTGCAGTTCTCGGTGGGGTGGCCCTGCGAGGTTTTTACGATCAAAGATAATTTACCGCAATCAAGAACGGCGTCGCTTTGCAGCTAGCCGGTGAGTACGGGTCGGTCCACATGGATGTGTAATTTTCCTAAGTGTTCTTACGAGCTAATTCCAACGGTTGTTTGGTTCTTTAATTGAATCTAAAAACTAAGTTGTACGATGATTAAGAAACTTGGTAGGATTAGGTCTAAGGTGGAGTTTGATAAGATTAAATTTCACACCTCTTTCAATGCCCAAAGTTAAGTTTCTTAGGAGTTATAGCAATTATTAGTAAAGGGGATTAGGATGATTGGGAAGGAGCGAAGTTTCTTCCTCTAGATCCTTGTCCGTCCTTTCCTAATAATTGCTTTAACCTTCATGGAAGACATGCATGTCCGGTCCTTTATACTACGGTTTCACCGTTACCTCGTGGGTAGGGTGCCGTAGGGAGCGGATCATGCATGCATGCATGAAGTTCTAGTTATTAAAAATGATTGGGCATGAAAGAGATGAGAGATATTCATCTCTCAACCCCTCCCTATTCCTAACCCTAACAAGCGAGGAAATTACTCGCTCATTAGGGGATCTATTAAAAACATCATTTTAAGATTACTGTGTATTTTTAGATCTAATAGTTTAATTACCTACGGCAGGTTAAGAGATACTACGCTAGATTAAACTAGGGCAAAAGGAACGATTTATCTAGGGCAAGAATTCAATTATAAAACTAGGGCAGAAAAGAAAAGACAACTTACAAGAATGATGCACTTCCAAACTTCAAATGAATCTGAACTTTTATTTATCAAAAAGAGGCATCCCCCATAAAATCTTTAGAATACATACTTATAGGAAAATTAGGGTTACAATTGCTCGCATATGTGCTATTACAGATATACCCCCGAAAAATCCCAACAAAACACCGACACACCGCCACCATTTTCCTGCACCGGCATGCGCAATGGACGGCCGCGGAACCGCGGCATGGGTAGGGGTAGGGTCACGGTTCCGCGGCCCATTGGTCGTATCTCCTGATCATTTTTTGTAGGCTACTTCTATGATATTTGGGCTTTTTGTTTTTTTAGTTCTTTTCTCCATTTGACTTCTGGGTCTTCTCCAGATCTTCAATGAAAACTTGTAATGATCTTTTAACCGTTCACTTTAACATTTTGGACCTTGCATTGCCCTGTACCTTTGTGAACTGTTCTTCGTCTAGGCTTGACTAGGACCCTTCTACTTGTTGGTCAAAAGTCTCTCTTTTGTATCATATTTTGTCTTTTTCACTGTTTTCGCTCCAAGAACATGTATCCTGTAATATATAGCAGACATGCGTCAAAAGCACCTGTTTATTTATAAAACGAATAAGAATGGGAAATATGATAATGCAATATTATGGTATGAACAAATACCCCCAAACTTATCTTTTGCTCGTCCTCGAGCAAACTTATTCCTTATTCTCAACAAAAAGGACTTAACCGCACTTTCGCAGGGAAACGCGATTGCACTGAGCTCGTGCAACAAGCCGTTAAACCTCTAGGTGTCCCTAGTAGGAGGAGTGTTGTCTCCTGAGGGTTTTCAGCGGATACTACCCACAAAATCCTATCAATTAGGCCCACTGACTTTAATTCTCCAATTAGGTTTTCTAACAAGGAATTCTATTATCATTGACTCGTAAATTACCCACCCATATTCTTCACACTTCCTCATCATTTAACTTAAGATTATATATGTTCGATAGACTCACTCAGCTTTCGGCATTTCTTAAGTTTTCCTTCTAAGGTTCCATCTCCACTTAGGAATTTTTCTATCAACACTACTAAAGATACAAGTTCTATTCTTCATTCATTTCTCTTATCTCAACTCTAATCATATATCCCCACGTGTGTGTATAAATCACCCCTACACTTGGAAATTCAAATCAAGCAATCATACCCTTGTCCGTTGTGAGGAACGGTTTCAATCGATGTCCATTAACTTTGAATAAAGTACCGTCTTCAGAATTTTCAAGATCGACTGCACCGTGCGGATAAACGGTGCGAACAACATATGGCCCTTTCCATCTAGAACGGAGCTTGCCGGGGTGATAATGTAACCGAGTATCATAGAGTAAAACCTGTTGACCAGGTTCAAAAGTTTTTCGCAAAAGGTGTTTATCGTGGAACACCTTAGTTCGGTTCTTAACAATTACAGCATTATCATATGCCTCGTCCCGCAGCTCTTCTAGTTCATTTAATTGCAGCTTTCGGTTGCTGCCCGCATCTCCTAAAGATAAATTCAACTCTTTGATAGCCCAAAATGCCCTGTGCTCAATTTCTACCGGGAGGTGGCAAACCTTCCCGTAAACAAGCCGGTATGGAGACATACCAAGATCGGTCTTGTATGCAGTACGGAAAGCCCATAGTGCATCGATCAGTTTGAGGGACCAATCTTTACGGTTTTTAGACACCGTTTTCTCCAAGATTTGCTTGATTTGCCGATTTGAAACCTCGGCTTGCCCACATGTTTGGGGATGGTATGGCGTTGACAACTTGTGGGTTATAGAATATTTACGCATTAAGGACTCAAAATTCCTATTGCAAAAGTGAGAGCCATTATCACTTATGATCGCTCGAGGGTGCCCAAATCGAGAAAAGATGTGTTCTTTAAGAAATCGAACGACAACCTTATTGTCATTCGTTCGGCTAGGCACAGCCTCGACCCACTTTGAAACGTAGTCAACCGCCAACAGAATATAAACATTCCCAAAAGAATTGGGAAATGGTCCCATGAAGTCTATACCCCAAACATCAAAAACATCGACAACCAAAATTGGTTGGAGCGGCATTTCGTTTCTCCGTGATATTCGGCCCAAGTGTTGGCACCGGGAGCATGTCTTGCAGTATTCATATGCATCCTTGAAGAGTCGTGGCCAATAGAAACCACACTGCAAGATTTTTTCGGCTGTCTTCTTTGGGCCAAAGTGCCCGCCACATGCTTGATCGTGGCAATAAGACAGCACACTCTTAAACTCGTTTTCCGGTACACACCAACGAATGATTTGGTCGGAACAGTATTTAAAAAGATAAGGTTCATCCCAGTAAAAATGCTTTGCTTGGGACAGGAATCGAAGTTTATATTGTTTCGACCAATCTTTAGGTATCAAGCCGGTGGCTAAGTAGTTTACTATATCAGCGAACCATGGTTCGCAAGAAACGGTCAAGAGTTGCTCATCGGGAAAAGCATCAGTGATAGGAAGTTCAAGTGTAGGCGAAGAAGGAAGTCGTGAAAGGTGATCGGCCACTACGTTTTCACATCCTTTTTTGTCCCTTATGACAAGGTCAAACTCTTGTAGCAAGAGGATCCAGCGTATTAGCCTCGACTTAGCATCCTTCTTCGCAAAAAGGTGGCGAAGAGCTGAATGATCCATATACACAATAACTGGAGAGCCGATTAAATAAGGCCGAAATTTTTCAAGTGCAAACACAACTGCTAAAAACTCTTTTTCTATTGTTGTGTAGTTTAGTTGGGCCTCATTTAATGTACGGCTAGAGTAATAAATCACGTGTGGTATCTTGTTAATGTGCTGTCCAAGAACAGCACCAATGGCAAAATCTGATGCGTCGCACATAATTTCGAAAGGATGCGTCCAGTCTGGAGATGAGAGAATGGGCGCAGAAATAAGAGAGTGTTTCAAAGACTCGAATGCTTCCATGCAAATTGAGTCGAAATCAAATGTTGTGTCCTCGGCCAATAAGAGAGTCAAGGGTCTAGCAATCTTGCTAAAATCCTTGATGAACCGTCTATAAAATCCGGCATGGCCAAGGAAAGCTCGGATGTCTTTGACGCATTTAGGAGGAGGAAGATTAGAGATGACTTCAAGTTTGGCTCTATCAACCTCTATGCCGTTTTGCGAGATGACATGTCCTAAGACAATGCCCTCTCGTACCATAAAATGGCACTTCTCCCAATTCAAAGTTAGGTTCTTATCCCTACAGCGGGTAAGAACAGCGTCAAGATGTCATAAACACTCGTCGAAGGAGTCACCAAAAATGGAGAAATCATCCATAAAGATCTCCAAGAACTTTTCAACCATGTTTGAAAAGATCCCCATCATACACCGCTGAAATGTAGCGGGTGCATTGCATAACCCAAAGGGCATGCGACGATAAGCAAAGATGCCAAAGGGACAAGTAAATGTGGTCTTGTCTTGATCCTCTTTGGCTATGAGGACTTGGTTATAACCGGAATAGCCATCTAAAAGGCAGTAGAACTCATACCCCGCCAATCGTTCTAGCATTTGGTCAATGAAAGGTAAAGGAAAGTGGTCCTTTCTTGTCGCGGCATTGAGTTTCCTATAGTCGATGCAAACTCGTCACCCAGTTTGGGTGCGAGTAGGAATTAACGCATTTGCCTCATTGGTAATGACCGTTATGCCCGATTTCTTTGGCACAACATGAATGGGGCTAACCCATTGGCTATCCGAGATAGGGTAAATGATACCACTATTAAGACATTTAACAATCTCCTTCTTGACAGCCTCTTTCATAATGGGGTTGAGGCGTCTTTGTGGATCCCTTGCCGGCTTGGCATCATCCATCAAGTGTATATGATGTTCGACTATGAGGGGACTAATCCCCTTGATGTCCGCCATAGACCAGCCAAAAGCTTGCCGATTATTTTCTAAGACCATTAAAAGGGCCTTCTCTTGCTCAAGAGCTAGAGAGGCTAATATGATAACGGGTAAGGTCTCATTATCACCTAGATAAGCATATTTTAGGTGCGACGGCAAAAGCTTTAATTCGAGTTTAGGAGGTGAAACAATAGATGGTAACAATGGAGTAACTGTTTCAAACTCGAAGGATTCCATCAAAGGTTCAAATCGAGTGTGCGCAACCGAGTCGGATGGTTCAACCAACTCATCCGAAAAAGCAAAAGACTCCAACTCGGGTGGAGAGTCTTCAAAATCGTCTACAAAGGTGAAACACTCATAATCGTTATCCGCCGTGAAAGCTGTGTCGGATTCTAGGAGGAACGCACAAGTGGCGTTAACACTGCTGTGATCGAACAAAATTTTTTCGAACTCACAGTCCTCCTCCGCGATCTCATTGATCGAGCAAACATCAAGTACGCTAGCATTAGGCTCGGCTGGCTGATTTCCCAACTTAAAGATGTTGAGTTCAATTGTCATATTGCCAAAAGATAGATTCATTGAACCGTTACGACAATTAATCACTGCGTTAGAAGTCGTCAGGAATGGTCGACCAAGTATCACTGGAATTTGACTCCGGGGGTCAGCGACAGGTTGTGTATCCATAACAATAAAGTCTACGGGGAAAATGAAATCCCCAACTCTAATTAACACATCCTCCAACTCTCCCCTAGGATGGGTAATTGATCGGTCGGCTATTTGGAGAGTACAGTGAGTGGGCTTAAGCTCTCCAACGCCTAATTGCTCGTACACAGAATAAGGTAGCAAATTGACACTAGCACCAAGATCTAATAGTGCTCTATTGATGTTCTTGTTCCCAATTGCTATCGAAATAGTAGGACAACCGGGGTGCTTTTGCTTTGGGGGTAAAGAATTTACAATAGCATCACTAACAGCACTAGCCACGAAAACTTTCTTTGGTACTTGTGACTTCCTCTTTTTGGTGCATAAGTCCTTTAAGATTTTTGCATATGAAGGAACTTGTTGGATAGCATCCAAAAGAGGGATATTTATGCTAACCTGTTTGAACAACTCGACAATCTTCTCCATTTGTGGAGTTGGTTTATTGGATCTCAACCGGTTAGAAAAGGTACATTTTGAAAAGTTGTTGAGTCCAATTTTTGCGGATCAGATTGTTGAATTGGAACGGAACCCCGTATAGATGTGTTCGTGTTGTGAGAAGTGGGTCCGTTCGAGCTAGAAGAAGTAGAGCCGTGTGAAGGATGGAGAATAGGCTCTAACAAAGAAGAAGAAGGTGAAGAAGATGAAGAAGAACCACCGGCATGGGTGTCATGGTTAATACCCACATTGTTTTGCAACACTTTTCCGGATCTCAACGTGGTCACAACATTTACGTTATAATTTTGCTGTTGATATGCAGCATGTGCGTGACCGGGATTGGGCAGTGGTTGAGATGGGAGATTTCCTTTTTCTCGCTCGTTCAATGCTGCATTGAGTTGTGCAATTTGTGCCTCAATAGATTTGATGCTTTGATCGTGTGAGGCGCTGTTTTGCACCAAAAATTGAATAGAAGTCTCTAATCTTGCTGTAAATTGTGTAGATTGCTTTAGAAACGCATCTAGACTTCTTTCGAGCGAAGTAACCTTGTCATTATTAGGTTGAACAAAATTGTTTGGCGGGTAAGAATTGTTAGGCACAAAATTGTTCACTTGATTAGGGTAAGATTGCTGTTGAAAAGGTTGCTGTTGAAATTGAGTTTGTGGAGGTGCTTGTTGTTGTTGTGGAGGAGGAGGCCTTTGAAAATTGTTATTTCCTTGGAATTGTTGATTTTGGTTCCAACCGAAATTTGGGTGACTCCTCCACCCCGGATTGTATGTCGAAGAGTATGGATCGTTTCTCTGTCGTTGCTAGTAGGCAGCATTTACTTGATCATGTCCTTGAGTAGATGCATTGTAAGGACACTCTTCGGTGAGATGTGATGGATCCGAACAACAAGCACAAACAGTTCGTGGAGGCACAACAGGGGCAGGAGAAGACGATGAGATTTTGGTCTCAATCGTTTCTACCTTTTTCGTAAGAGCGGCCATCTCGGCCTTCATAGCAATAGACATATCTAATTGGTGTATGCCTACTCTAGATTGACCACTAGAAAAAGATGATGTGGTCTTGGTGCTCTCCCACTGAATTGTTTGTTCACTAAGGTCCTCAAGAAACTGCCATGCTTCCTCACTAGATTTGGTTAGAAAGTGACCTTGACAGATGGTTTCTAGCAACTGCTTCGTTGCCGGATTCAATCCCTCGTATAATGTTTGGCAGAGTTGCCAACTTTCGATCCCATGATGAAGGCATTGAACGAGTAGGCCTTTAAATCTTTCAAAACACTTCCAAAATGGTTCGTGAGGAAGCTGTGAAAATTGTATAATCTCATTACGGATTCTAGCAGTTTTGTGATGAGGATAGAATTTTTTAAGAAAAGCTTTCACAAACTCGTTCCAATTTCTAATTGAATGTGATGCGGTGCTGTATAGCCACTTCTCGGCTAGGTCACATAAGGTGAAAGGAATGATCCTTAACCTTATAACGTCATCACTTAATTGGGTCGTTTTCATCATAGCGCAAACGTTTTGGAATTTATTGATAAAAATATACGCATTTTCTGATTCCAAACCGTGAAATTTTGGCAGCATATTGATGAAATGTGGTTTTATTTCAAAATTGTCCCCATTTGCCGGTGGGGGTGAAAGACAGGTAGGTAAAGAAGTGCGGACAGGGTAGAAAAGATCCTGGAGCGCAACTCGTGTGGGCGCTTCAACAAGCAGTTGATTCCATTCCCGTCGGGTTATTCGCACCTAACGGAGGTGGAATCATTCCCGTCGGTAAGGTATTATTAGGATTGTATCCCGACATGCCTTCGGAAGGAGAATTTGAAGGTGGAGGTAAGAAAGTGGACGGAATTTCGACTTCGGTGTCGAAAGGTTCGTCGGTCGGTACCAACGAAACACGGACTAATCGGGCGTTAGTGTCCCTAGTCCAAAGTGACATACACTAAAGGGGTAGTGTAGTCAGAAAAATGAAAGACAGAATGTGGAGGTAAGAAAACGTCAATGAAAGGAAGTGGTGTAAGTGAGTTGCAAGGTTTCTTTAGCGACAAGTTGCAAGTTTTGAAAAGATTTTTTTTCTTTTTTTTTATGTGAAATTTTTGCAAAAAGATTTTTGAAAAGAGACTTGTGACACAAATGCTATCAAGCACACATGCACAATCAGGCCTAGATCTAGGGTCACCTAGGTCAGCTAGACAGCTCCTAACTAGGATTAGAAATAGGACCTCAAACCGCCTCTTCACCGCCAATTGCGGTCAGGTAAGTGCCAGGTAAGTGGGAGGCTCCCCGCTACAAGTAGCGGTCCTAATTAAATAACCACTTGCCTTAGACACACTTTCCTAGACACCGTAAAGTCAGGTTAGGATAAACGGTCGATGCCTATGACTAGTCCCTTGTCCTATTGAGCTCGAAGTCCTTAGGGCTGAGTCTAGTATTTTTTAATTAAGATTGGTCAATGCAAATGCTTTAAGTGCTTTCTGGGGTCCTGGGAAGGGTGATGAAATCTCCACCCAATCTGAGTTTGGTCAATATCCCCTTTAAATCCAATTAAATTATGCAAAACAGTAATTTCACTTGCAATTAATTATTTTTAAACGCGGCGCAAACAAACATGCAGAAAATCTGTTATTTAGAAGGGGGAAGAAGTTTTTTTTTTAGCGCAAAGAAATCCTGCAGAAAATTCGCAAAAGGATATATGGAGGTTGGCAGAGGAGGATAAAATAAAACAAACCGAGCAGATTTCGCGCAAAGACACCACGTGGCCGCCGCGGAACCGCTGTTTGGGGCGCTGTTCGGCCGCGGTTTCGCGGTCTGGTGGCGGGATCGGCTTCTGTAAAAACTTCTATAGCTCCTATTCTCCAATTCTCCTCTGTTCTGATGTACTAATTTCTGTTTCGCCCTCTGGAATTTTCCAGATCCAAGATTCTTCGCTGTTTCTGAAAAATTCAAACGATAAACCCTTCAAACAATAAAAAAATGATAAAAATTTTTGTACTTTTTATATTTTCAGATTTTTATGATTTTTAAAATTTATATCAACCCGAAATTACAAAAAGGAAATTTACGCCATCCCCGGCAACGGCGCCATTTGATTAATGTAGGTTTTTACGATCAAAGATAATTTACCGCAATCAAGAATGACGTCGCTTTGCAGCTAGCCGGTGAGTACGGGTCGGTTCACAGGGATGTGTAATTTTCCTAAGTGTTCTTACGAGCTAATTCCAACGGTTGTTTGGTCCTTTAATTGAATCTAAAAACTATGTTGTACGATGATTAAGAAACTTGCTAGGATTAGGTCTAAGGTGGAGTTTGATAAGATTAAATTTCACACCTCTTTCAATGCCCAAAGTTAAGTTTTTTTAGGAGTTATAGCAATTATTAGTAAAGGGGATTAGGATGATTGGGAAGGAACGAAGTTTCTTCCTCTAGATCCTTGTCCGTCCTTTCCTAATAATTGCTCTAACCTTCATGGAAGACATACATGTCCGGTCCTTTATACTACGGTTTCATCATTACCTCATGGGTAGGGTGCCGTAGGGAGCGGATCATCCATGCATGCATGAAGTTCTAGTTATTAAAAATGATTGGGCATGAAAGAGATGAGAGATATTCATCTCTCAACCCCTCCCTATTCCTAACCCTAACAAGCGAGAAAATTACTCGCTCATTAGGGGATCTATTAAAAACATCATTTTAAGATTACTGTGTATTTTTAGATCTAATAGTTTAGTTACCTACGGCAGGTTAAGAGATACTATGCTAGATTAAACTAGGGCAAAAGGAACAATTTATCTAGGGCAAGAATTCAATTATAAAACTAGGGCAGAAAAGAAAAGACAACTTACAAGAATGATGCTCTTCCAAACTTCAAATGAATCTGAACTTTTATTTATCAAAAAGAGGCTGTAAGTCTACGGTAGCGCCCCGGCCGTCTACAGACGCCAAATGCGGAACAAAAACTTTTTAACTGGCGCTATCGTATACTTTAACCCGGATCTGCCATTATTGCTAAACTAACAAACTGTAAAGAGTGTAGAAAGGTTATACCGAACGATCCGTGTCCTTCGTTCTTTAACCATCATCCCACGCTCCGTTGCGGCTGCTCCGATCTCGTCGATCTCCGATCTCCTCGTCCAGGTGGCACCACGTCGACGATTCTTTAAACGGGCTCCCGCCTCTGACTCGAGGCAACTCGGTCGTCAAGTTTGCTAAAAGAGACGACCAAGATTGATGTAGAGAATAAGTGGAATACTTTGTATCGGTTCGTCCAAAACCATGGATGAACGGTTAATGAAGTTGCCGTGGCAATCGGGTGATGGAATGAAAAGAGCTGTGAAATTCCATACACCCCAAAATCTATCATATCTTTTGTAACCAAATGAAATTATCAAGTGAGAGTGAGAGAGAGGAGGGGCCGGCCATATATAGGGAAGGAGGGGTGAGTGTAGGAGAGAAGAGGGTGACCATAAGAAAGAAATATCATGTGTGAACACAAGAAAAATATCCTTAAGCAAAACAAAACACATTAATGAAATGAATGACTCACTAAACCTAGTCATCCATTCATTAATGCAAAGATGAGTCACCCGCCACCTCATCACCATAGTCACCATTTCTAGAACCTTCTAGAAGCATGACTCACCCTCATCCAAGAAAAGATAAATCCGTCTTTAACCGAATGTTAAAAGACGGCTGATAGAAAACTGAAAACTGGCAACTTCCAAAAGTGATCCCGAAACGACTTTCAGGATAACCCCGTAACTGTATAAATATACCCGCATTTGTATTACGACCGAATACAAATGCAACTGAGACAAAGATATTATATCTACTCAATACAATACTCGGATCCGGCTTAAACCAAAGCCGACCAGTATCATCTGCCCGAAAAATAACACCCTGAGATACTACTGGAGTACCTACCAGTAAATCTCCTGCCATGGCCATGGACTTTGTGTAATGGCTCTCCTAGACATAGCACGACCTCGCCCCCAATACCGGGAGAGACGAATCCCCTGCCGATCCGCTCACGTGCCTCCATATTTGTCACGACCCGAAAGAGCACGTGACTGGCCCTCGAACCATATGAAATCTATAGGACTCCATCTGATCCAAGTAAGCCAAAGCCCAGAAATCTAAAACCATTTTAAGAGTAAGTGAAGAAAACTGGTTTAAAGAAGTGAAGGAAAATATGTTTGAAGTCGAGGTTTTTAAATAACTAAGCCGAAGGTGCATTTTTAAAAGGTAAAGTCTTTTCTAAAAATTTCGGCAGAGTTTCTTTTGTAAATACTGGCCCCGAACGGGATACAACAAGCATAACATATATACAATGATAAAAGGCATCCCCAAGCGGGAGCTAGCTCTTCATCAATTGACGGTCACAACCACACATGCAATATAATATACAACGCCGAAAGGCGAGGATCGATCCAAAAGAAACACAGTAAGCATGAAAACCGCAATACTACTAAGCGCGACTCTAAGGCCAAATAAAACATCACTAAAGTCTGAGTCTGAAACAATAAACAAATTTGGTTGATGAAAATTCTAGATACAAAGAATAATATAAGTACAATGGTGGTTTTGATGCAAAAGGAACCACCTACCAAATGCAATTCACGCGCAAGGAAGCAATGTGCCAGAAATGCCGCAAAGGAACCTGTACGGCAAAACCTGCAAGAACTGTGGCACAACGGGGGTGAGTTGCCAACTCGTGAATAGAGAATAACTACAAGCAGAAACCGAACGCAAGACATAATCCTAGGTCAAAACGATCAGTACAAAATCCTCAATATAAAACATGCAGCCTATAACAAGGCTAGGGTAAATATCTAACCCGAGTGTAATCTCCTGTGCCTGTGTCAGTGCCTCAGGTAGCAATATAACATAAGAATGAGGTATGAATGCATGAGAACATAATACATGTAAATGAAGAAACTGTTTTCATACTCTAGTGAGATTTCCTTTGTATTTTTAAAATGAGGTATCATAATGAAATCAGCATAAAACAGTGCCTAACATCGGCACAAAACGTAATCCAAATATCCCGATATCTCTGTATCCCAATCACAAAATCTAGGGCGCCGTCAGTCCAGACCGGCCCCTACCATCAATCTCAAGACCACGACGGTATCCTCTGGATATCCGACGCGTCAGGTAAAATCACCGGTCGGTAGTGCTCCCCTGCCAGGCTCAACGTCATCACCACATTCATCTTGCCCCGGGGTACCGTACCGGGTCCACCATGTACCCGAAACGGTTCATCCGTCTCCTCGATTCGGGTTTCCAAATCCATCAGCAAACTCATGGTGGACGACTCATACATCATGGGAAAACCGCACTTTTTATTTTAAAAGAGAGAAAATGTTTATCTGTGTTTTTGCGGTTTTCCTCCAAATCCAGAAAATCTCACGGAAATCCAAATCCAAAACCTCAGTAACACGTAAAATAGTGAATATATGCATGAGAATCCATGAATGCGGCATAACAATGAATATCAGTATGCATGAAGTAGCAGGTAATAACTACAATGTCTAAACTATTAGCTAATAGGTTATGTCAAGCAATAGTATTTTCTAAGGTGTACGTGACATGGCAATTACCGATGAAGATGTGTGTGAGCCGGCAAGTAAGTGTATGTGGTACATACGCAACATCGGTAATGGTGCTGGTGTCCTAACAGCATGATATCAATAATGGAATATGAAACATAATATAAGAATGCGATGCAAAGCGAACCACAAAAAAAGTGGGAGCTGAATCTAAACGCAACTATAACTAATCTGCATTAATCTAATATAAGTCCTACAAATGGTGCCTTTTGAAATATCACGAATCATGGGGTTTTGAAAATAGGGGCTACGGTGTTTTTATGAAAAGATACGCCTTTTGAAATGTCCGTAGATCCCTTGACCTGTCTTTTAAAATACCCATGACCCGCTAGTTTTGAAATAGGTAGGAGTCTAATCTATTCTAACAACTACACTAAACTATACAGCTGAACTAACAAGCTGAGCTACAGGTAAGGAAACCGCCTAACATCTGAGTCGATATATATATAGATATAATAGTCGGTGATTCCGCCTCAATAGTATCGCGTACGATACAGTATATCATATGACATCCGCAAGTCATGAGTGCGGATCTATCATCAATGTAAAGCTCATACGGTAAATCGTCGTACGGCATCCCAATAGCTGGGTACGGATCAATATCACACTATCTCATCACACTTCAGGTATCACTATCAACATATCATATAATCTGGGGTACTATTCTATGTCTAGTATAAATCGATACCATCAATAAAGTATGCATGCGGGGGTAAACACACATCCCAAGCCCGCAAGAATCACATTTCGTATCCCAAATACGAATCATATCACATCACCGATCTCGCGGCACAAAGCCCAATTTCATTGACTCATCTCCAAAGTCATCCAATATCATCAACACAGTGCCAGTATAAGTAATATGCAAGGGTGTGCGTGTAGGTGTAATTCTATTCTAGGGTTCGCGACTATGAACTACACTAGTCACTTCTAACCCTACACTATCCATAATACACCTAACTATCATATATAATAACAACTACGGACTGCGGGGGTGCTATACGCCATCCACCCGACTTCCCCCCGTAGATATAATCTACTCACTTAGCGTCTTCATTTGTGGACGTCGCCACGCGCTTGCTTGTCGTCCCGAAGTCTTCATGGGGTACCTACACATCAAAATATCGTATATGCGCATTAAAACCAAATCAAAGCTAAAACGGCACATGAAATCCAAAATGATACGATAAGAGGCCTATAGGTTAAAACCCATGGCACGCCTTCAAAACCATCAACACATCCTCTATATCGTCGTATAAACGCCAAATAGTCGAGGCAAAACACAATCCACAATTGCAGAATTAAAAATACGGAATACGGAAACATGAATCTAAAACAGCAACTTAGGAAATATGTCCCAGATTTTACCCTAGGTCACTTTATACAAATCTATATATACCAGGGGTCTAACATGAACATGTAGGAGCTACAGAACCAATACGAGCCAAAATGGTGGGACCCAGGCCGCAATTTGCGGCCAATGGGGATAAATTGGCGGCCGGGAAGAAGAAGTGGGAGCTGGGGTCTTGGGGTTAGCTTCCTGGGTGCCTGCACGTGTCACTGTCCAATCAATTTTAATTTAGGGTGTCTCGGGTGATAGCAGATTCAATATACCCTTCACAGATTTCATAAATTCCCCGATATCGGTTTCTAAAATCCGTATTATGGTTTAAGCTTCAGGTTTTGGATTTCCAATTCATACACTAGGGTGATGGTATAACCTCTACTGACCTCAATTCCATATTACAACCCATAAATCATCACAACCCTAACTAGGTTATCCACAAGTCCACAATATCACACAATATCGATTCGATCTTAATATGAGGGTAAAGGAAATGCATAAACTAAGTTTAAGGTCCAGAAAATACCTCATTTGGCAACTCAAGAATTTTCTTGAGTTGCCCCTAGTGGCCAAAATCCTTGCTTCTTTAGCACCAAGTGTAGATCTAGGGATTGTGCACACATTTAATGAAATGGAGATTGGATTTTGGGGTTGTTTTAGAGGTGTTTTGGAGCTTGAAGAGGGGAGGGAAAGGAGGTGCAGGAGCAGCAGCAGGAGAAGGGAGAAGAGGGAGGGAAATGAGGGGAGAAATGGTTAAGTCCTTAGTCAATGAAGCCCATACCTCTCTCTCTCTCTCACCAACTACCCATTTCTTTATTCTTTTCCTTTTCTTTTTCCTTTTAAAACCCTTCTCACTCAAATAGTAAACCCAAATGAAAAGCATGGCAAGAAAATGCACAAGTGTGAAAAAGTGATATGTGCATGTGTTGCACAAAAAGCTAAAAACCGATTAGCGATTTTTAATCGCGATTAGCACTAAATTAGTGTCAAATTACTCACAAAAACTTTAAAATGTCATAATTCTCCAATTTACCCTATTTTAGAATTTTCCAAAATTTTCCAAAATTTTTCCCCATTTATTTGTATTTAATAATTCCAAAATATTAAAATATTCAATAAAATAATATTAAATTATAAAAATTCCCAAAATTAACATTTTATCTTTTTTGAAATGTTGCAATATGGCTCGGGACTGTACCCAAAAACTACCTGTTTGCACGACTCCTTTGAGCCGTGGTAGGGTAGAAATCAAAGCACAGTGGGAACTCACACGAGATAAATGACGACCTCAGGTCGATGAACTAACCTGTACACATGTCACCAGGGAACTGCTATCTGACGATATGTATAATACCAACTAGCAGGTTCCCGGCGAGTCCTGTCCGGTGTACTCATAACCCAATGAGCACCTGTATACATCTTAGGTGATCCAACTGACACCAGTGGCTTATGAGACCGGCCACCGCCCCTCGTCGGGGTCTCGACTGTACACACTAGTCTACTCCGGAGTATCGATGCCCTGTCTCGAAACTCCCACGACTAGGGACTAAAATTAAGGATATGCGTATAAACCACCCAACTCTCACGTATATGATCGCCATCATACAGTTGGTGGTAAAGCAAGATCCTAAGGGCTCTATCAAAGTGTAACATGTAATCAGTCACCTGAACATGTACACGACTGATAAAGGCAAACCAGATAGCATACTATCATCTCGAGTAAGACTGTCCTACCGGTATAGGTCCTCCGGAATCATTGCAATCACGTACCTGCGATCCAATAATTGACTATGAGGGCACTATCTCCAACAATCTCCCACTTGCACTCAAAGCTAATTATTGCGATGTCGACTACTCACAGCCCGTGTGAAACCGAACATCCAACTCCTCTACTAATCAGTTTCACAAAGCCCGTTTGTAAAACTATTGTGTTCGAGAAATAGCTTCAGTGAGTGGATCCGTCTAGATGTTTCTTTCTATATCTCTCTTAATCTCCAGTTCGCGGAGAAAACCATCTCCCGAATCGAGTAATACCTGTCTTAGAATATGTCTGGATTTCTGATGGGACCTAGTTTATAAATGAACTCCAAATCCAAACTTCTTAGACTGTATCGATCACTGAACCTAATCAGTATCCGGCACTATGCCACCCATAGTATCCTCTTGGACCACCTGTCCATAATACTGGCCCTCGTCAGAGGGAAAACTATAACTCTGACAATCACTCTGTCAACCATGTCACCTTTGAAGCTTGGAATGATAACGGTCTCCCGAAGGAGGCTGCCATCATCTAATCCGCAGAACAAGTACTTATGTTCTAAAACTGCTTCCTTATATTTCTCCAGGATTGGATTAATACAAACTTATTGCATCTAGTGCAAAAACAACATCTGGTGTGGTACTTGACATCTCATGATTGACTCAGTTGCCTAAGCAAGTGATCTGCCAATCATGCACATCCCTCTCCTCTTTAGTCTGTAAGACACCTTTAGAGAGGGTGACTCCATATCCAGCTGGTACACCACCATGCCAGGAGTCATCTATTCTAAAAAGCATTAGAATACTGTCAAAGTACCCACATTGGGAAACTACCCAAATCCAGATCTAAAACCATAGATCTAGAAACCAGAATGTCAAATATTATATCCATATCTGGAGAAACAACTGTGTGACGACCACAGTACAACCGATCGTAGTATAGGAATTTTACTTCCTACTATGTGTATGTCATCCAGATACCATGACATCACACCCTACTACCTTCTTAACAGATCGATCCCCTATTCTGATTGAAGTCAAACCCATGACTGTCACATCAAAACTAGATGATCTATCTCCGCTATAACTGCTCTAGTCTATAAATAGACATAAGCTACTTGCCCACTATGCTTCCGCTGCTCCCACTGACTATGACAACCCTCCTATCGGGTCTCATAGCCTGGAACAACAGTAGTATCAAGTCTGGGTAGATAAGAACCTCTCTGTCACCATCCTTGAGGCTACCGGAGTACCTCTCGGGTGTCTGAGGTTACCCACCATATCTGCGGAGTGGCTAATTGAATGTCAAACCTGATTGAATATATAGGTCCTATTAAATTTTCCGTAATCGTTCGCGGTTCTGGAATCACTTCCAGTTCTATCATACTCCCACTACTGTTTTCTGAAAAATATCCATTTTACTAAAACTGTGGCGAGTCAAGAACAATATCACTATTGATCTTCCAAATGGTAGAATATTAACCCTCGTCATAGCCAGGGTCAACCCACAAACAGCCATTACAGAAACGTGCCCTGAGTTATCCAGAGTCTGGTTTTAAGCATAAGCTGGACAACTCCCCATACCTTAACATTTTTTAAGGTACGAACTATTCTATATCCAATATAGAAACTTTGGCACTTATTTAATTGGAACCATATTCAAATCATGCAGCTGTCTCCAGTGCATATCAACTTAATGGAAAAAGGCTAATCAGCATTACTCAACTTAGGAATCCATCCAATTATGAGTAATCTGAAAGAGAAACACGTTTCTCAAAACCATCATTATCATCTGAATACCAATCACAAGAATCTACATCTTCGATCTCTTTGAAGAATCCCGACACTTGTGACACCTGGTTCTCTACTTTATTCTTATACCCATAACTTCTCAAAACTTAGACCTTGTATTTCTACGAAACACTTGTCCAAAAACTAGAGAAGTCATAAGTAAACAGAACATAGTACGAGGACCTACCCCTTTGTCCTGATGGACACTTGGACAACATACAATACTCTGTATAAGTCCGCTGAGTTGAACAACTCATAACCTGCGCGTCGTAGGTTGAAAACTGTACCCTGGCGATTTCCTCAAATATCACCAATTACAACGAATTCCGATATAATGAGGATGATCACCTAATTCCCAATAACTTACTCCCACTCATTATCTGTAAAACCATACAGATATGAGAATAAAACCTGGTAAATACATACCCTTGGAGTAAGTATCTAATCGGGAAAACAGTTTTCATTTAACAATGCACTGAAACATGAAAATGTTTTGTAGGGGTATCCTGGTATTCATAGCAATGCCTCTTCCATAATCCAATTCATGACTTCAACCGTATATTTTATTGCTATCTCTCCAAATCCATTTATTTGTCTTTAGTCGTTACCTTCTGTACACCATCGTTAGGCTAAATGGTTTTCTTCCTTCCCTACCGTTCGGCACCAGCCTATGGTTTGGAAGAAGACTATCCAGTAAGCATAATAGGTGTACCCTCCTAAACCAAGGAGTACTCATATCTTGAGAGAAGGTGATGATAAAAGACAACTGAATAATACCTTATTCCTTTAAAGGTGAAATAGGAGTGGCGATGAAGTACCTTCTGCACACCCTACTTAGGCTAATTAGTTTTCTTCATTCCCTACCTTCCGGCACCTGCCTATGGTTTGGAATAAGACTATCCAATAAGCGTAATAGGTGTACTCTCCTAAACCAAGGAGCTCTCGCAACCTGAGAGAAGGTGATAATAAAAGACAACTGAATAAACCAATTCTATTTCTTCTGAACGTGGATCCATCCTCGAAGAAGTCCCTTCGAGTTCGTATATAACCATACGATGGATCTATCCAATGGAAGTGGATATCCGTAATAATACGGGTGTTCTGAGAAATTCAAAGGGTAAAAGAAGGAGTGGCAATGACTTAAGCAACTTAGATAATCCAAAAGCCAGTATTTTAAGAAGGTTCGGTCAACTTGGTCACTGAGTCATAGTCTAGGGTCGGTCAAAGGTCGCTACCAAAGAGAGAGAGAAAAGAAACACTCTGCGTGCACTCTAACCTAGATCAGAATGGTTATCACTATATCTAATCCGGAAACCTCCCACTGTCCTGTCAAATTCTCCCCCAAACCTGAAAGAAGAATCAATCGGGATCACCCGAAGAGTAAACCAACTTATCAGTGGGAATCGGGATCCAACTCTCATCGCATGATAACGTGATGGAATGCATCCACGTTACTCATACTCCAGAAGGTATGCGCATACTTGGCAAGTTTCAATTTCTTTAGAAACTCCCGATAAGATTTTTGCCCCATGCTCTTATAAGCTTGGCGTTAGGTCAAAATGTCATAAGTCACATGCCAAGTTCTACCCGTCACTATCTTCTTAATTTGAACCCACCCGCACATGCCCTTGGCGTTAGGTCAAAATGGCAGAACGGCTGTCCCAAACCAACTCATCTATCTATGCAACAATTGAATACCCAGCAGCTACCAAACACTATGCCTTGGCGTTAGGTCAAAATACATAGCTTGAATACTACTGAATACCCAAAAGAAGTGACGGAGGGCTACGGCTGGTTTTTGGCGAAAAACCTTTAACGTAGTGAACTTGATATCGCTGAAGGAACCTGATAGCTTTTTAAAATATAGTGCCGAAAACCTTTTGCTAAAGAGGTCATTCCCGGTGAAGGGATCTCGGCTCTTTCCTCGAGGAATGAGGTGTAGGATATTCCACTGAATACCACGGTGCAAAGCAACTTGTAATCGACTATAGTGAAGTCATTACCCTGACGCAAACTTCTGCCCAAGGGGTCAGTCCCGGTGAAGGGATATCAGCCCTTGCCCCGTCGAATGAGGTGCAGGATATTCCACTGAATACCGCTATGCAAAACAAAAGGAAACTTCTTTGCAATAACACTTTTTAAATTTGTTCCAACAACTGCAAACAGGTTTGTTTTACTTTGCATTGATCAGAATCAACGCAGTCCCATCAATCAATCACACCAGAAAAGAACGAAAATAAAATGTACGTATATGCCATCCGCATTCGTCACTGGGTCCCGTCATCACCCGTTAGGTTACTTAACTAACGACAGAGCGGAGACTGGACTAGCGCGGGTGTAAAACATATACAACATCTAATAGTATATAAACCAATATACAATAATCGCTCCAGGCGTGATAATATGCAACATTACAGAAAAGTAATAAGCATCACAGAACAATACAGATAATCTGGGATCCCCGGGTTTCATAGAGCCGCTGCTGAAACCCGACGTTCCCCTGTCATGTGGATAGCCTGTGCAATGAAACCTAGACCCATACGGGTGCGGCAAGTTACCCGCCAAAACCTGAAGCGAGGCAGCCCCTTACAGCAAAAGTGAATGGACCACCCTTCACTTCACGGAATCCGGTAATCTTGGGCACCCCTCCTTGGGTCAACCTGTACCCCCTACGAGTGCGGCGAATAGTCTGCCAATTCTAGAGTGAGGCCCCTCTGCCTCTCAAAGCCATGAGATGCGGACCCGTTGCCCTCCAGAACCTGGCTATCCGTGCACTCCGTCGCGGGGTAAAACCTAGTACAGTAATGAAAAATAGTACAATAGGTACATCGACCGCAACCTGGTCGTGCCCCAAAAGAATATTATACAACAGGCAGTGACGGCAGTCCACAAGTTGGACGCTCGCCCTGCAATATCAAATGTACAAATAAATCCAAACTGCACTATCATTGCACACTGCTATCCACCACAACAAATCCGCAACACCACAGCACAACACAGAACATCAACGCGAATGTCACGTTCGCAAACCCGTGTAAAAGAACTATAGCAATCAGACGCGGTTTACCGATCAAATGACATTCCCGGTCGGAGATATAATGTAAGCACTGTAAACTAACATGTTTTAAATTTCGATCGACTAAATATCACGAAGTGGGCCCTACGAACAACTGGTGAACAGTAACAAAATCTGGGCCCAAAAGATATATACCAAAAACCCCAATTTCCAGAGAAGAATACACTGTGCAAGTTTGGGGACATGATCACTCAGAACGGCCGCGGATGCGCGGCCAAACCATGGGTTTGGCCGCGATTCCGCGGCGGTCTTGTCGATTCATGAGCCCAAATTTGTACGGTATTCTTATAAAACCCTGCACAGTTTTCTGAGATATGTAGAATAATTTTAGGACATCATTTAAAATCGACAAAAACTGTGAACATGGATTTTGCAGTTTTTGATTTCCGGTTCGATCGATATTTTAAACGCGTTAGCACAAGTTAGTAAAGCAAAATGGTGAGGCTCTGATACCACTGTAAGTCTACGGTAGCGCCCCGGCCGTCTACAGAAGCCAAATGCGGAACAAAAACTTTTTAACTGGCGCTATCGTATATTTTAATCCGGATCTGCCATTATTGCTAAACTAACAAACTGTAAAGAGTGTAGAAAGGTTATACCGAATGATACGAGTCCTTCGTTTTTTAACCATCATCCCACGCTCCATTGCGGCTGCTCCGATCTCCTCGTCCAGGTGGCACCACGTCGACGATTCTTTAAACGGGCTCCCGCCTTTGACTCGAGGCAACTCGGTCGTCAAGTTTGCTAAAAGAGACGACCAAGATTGATGTAGATAATGAGTGGAATACTTTGTCTCGCTTCGTCTAAAACCATGGACGAACGGTTAATGAAGTTGCCGTGGGAATCGGGTGATGGAATGAAAAGAGCTGTGAAATTCCATACACCCCAAAATCTATCATATCTTTTGTAACCAAATGAAATTATCAAGTGAGAGTGAGAGAGAGGAGGGGCCGGCCATATATAGGGAGGGAGGGGTGAGTGTAGGAGAGAAGAGGGTGACCATAAGAAAGAAATATCATGTGTGAACACAAGAAAAATATCCTTAAGCAAAACAAAACACATTAATGAAATGAATGACTCACTAAACCTAGTCATCCATTCATTAATGCAAAGATGAGTCACCCGCCACCTCATCACCTTAGATACCATTTCTAGAACCTTCTAGAAGCATGACTCACCCTCATCCAAGAAAAGATAAATCCGTCTTTAACCGAATGTCAAAAGACGGCTGATAGAAAACTGGAAACTAGCAACTTCCAAAAGTGATCCCGAAACGACTTTCAGGATAATCCCGTAACTGTATAAATATACCCGCATTTGTATTACGACCGAATACAAATGCAACTGAGACAAAGATATTATATCTACTCAATACAATACTCGGATCCGGCTTAAACCAAAGCCGACCAGTATCATCTGCCCGAAAAATAACACCCTGAGATACTACTGGAGTACCTACCAGTAAATCTCCTGCCATGGCCATGGACTTTATGTAATGGCTCTCCTAGACACAGCACGACCTCGCCCCCAATACCGGGAGAGACGAATCCCCTGCCGATCCGCTCACGTGCCTCCATATAGCTCGGGACTGTACCCAAAAACTACCTGTTTGCACGACTCCTTTGAGCCGTGGTAGGGTAGAAATCAAAGCACAGTGGGAACTCACACGAGACAAATGACGACCTCAGGTCGATGAACTAACCTGTACACATGTCACCAGGGAACTGCTATCTGACGATATGTATAATACCAACTAGCAGGTTCCCGGCGAGTCCTGTCCGGTGTACTCATAACCCAATGAGCACCTGTATACATCTTAGGTGATCCAACTGACACCAGTGGCTTGTGAGACCGGCCACCGCCCCTCGTCGGGGTCTCGACTGTACACACTAGTCTACTCCGGAGTATCGATGCCCTGTCTCGAAACTCCCACGACTAGGGACTACAATTAAGGATATGCGTATAAACCACCCAACTCTCACGTATATGATCGCCATCATACAGTTGGTGGTAAAGAAAGATCCTAAGGGCTCTATCAAAGTGTAACATGTAATCAGTTACCTGAACATGTACACAACTGATAAAGGCAAACCAGATAGCATACTATCATCTCGAGTAAGACTGTCCTACCGGTATAGGTCCTCCGCAATCATTGCAATCACGTACCTGCGATCCAATAATTGACTATGAGGGCACTATCTCCAACAATCTCCCACTTGCACTCAAGGCTAATTATTGCGATGTCGACTACTCACAGCCCGTATGAAACCGAACATCCAACTCCTCTACTAATCAGTTTCACAAAGCCCGTTTGTAAAACTATTGTGTTCGAGAAATAGCTTCAGTGAGTGGATCCGTCTAGATGTTTCTTTCTATATCTCTCTTAATCTCAAGTTCGCGGAGAAAGCCATCTCCCGAATCGAGTAATACCTGTCTTAGAATATGTCTGGATTTCTGATGGGACCTAGTTTATAAATGAACTCCAAATCCAAACTTCTTAGACTGTATCGATCACTGAACCTAATCAGTATCCGGCACTATGCCACCCATAGTATCCTCTTGGACCACCTGTCCATAATACTGGCCCTCGTCAGAGGGAAAACTATAACTCTGACAATCACTCTGTCAACCATGTCACCTTTGAAGCTTGGAATGATAACGGTCTCCCGAAGGAGGCTGCCATCATCTAATCCGCAGAACAAGTACTTATGTTCTAAAACTGCTTCCTTATATTTCTCCAGGATTGGATTAATACAAACTTATTGCATCTAGTGCAAAAACAACATCTGGTGTGGTACTTGACATCTCATGATTGACTCAGTTGCCTAAGCAAGTGATCTGCCAATCATGCACATCCCTCTCCTCTTTAGTCTGTAAGACACCTTTAGAGAGGGTGACTCCATATCCAGCTGGTACACCACCATGCCAGGAGTCATCTATTCTAAAAAGCATTAGAATACTGTCAAAGTACCCACATTGGGAAACTACCCAAATCCAGATCTAAAACCATAGATCTAGAAACCAGAATGTCAAATATTATATCCATATCCTGTCTGGAGAAACAACTGTGTGACGACCACTGTACAACCGATCGTAGTATAGGAATTTTACTTCCTACTATGTGTATGTCATCCAGATACCATGACATCACACCCTACTACCTTCTTAACAGATCCATCCCCTATTCTGATTGAAGTCAAACCCATGACTGTCACATCAAAACTAGATGATCTATCTCCGCTATAACTGCTCTAGTCTATAAATAGACATAAGCTACTTGCCCACTTTGCTTCCGCTGCTCCCACTGACTATGACAACCCTCCTATCGGGTCTCATAGCCTGGAACAACAGTAGTGTCAAGTCTGGGTAGATAAGAACCTCCCTGTCACCGTCCTTGAGGCTACCGGAGTACCTCTCGGGTGTCTGAGGTTACCCACCATATCTGCGGAGTGGCTAATTGAATGTCAAACCTGATTGAATATATAGGTCCTATTAAATTTTCCGTAATCGTTCGCGGTTCTGGAATCACTTCCAGTTCTATCATACTCCCACTACTGTTTTCTGAAAAATATCCATTTTACTAAAACTGTGGCGAGTCAAGAACAATATCACTATTGATCTTCCAAATGGTAGAATATTAACCCTCGTCATAGCCAGGGTCAACCCACAAACAGCCATTACAGAAACGTGCCCTGAGTTATCCAGAGTCTGGTTTTAAGCATAAGCTGGACAACTCCCCGTACCTTAACATTTTTTAAGGTACGAACTATTTTATATCCAATATAGAAACTTTGGCACTTATTTAATTGGAACCATATTCAAATCATGCAGCTGTCTCCAGTGCATATCAACTTAATGGAAAAAGGCTAATCAGCATTACTCAACTTAGGAATCCATCCAATTATGAGTAATCTGAAAGAGAAACACGTTTCTCAAAACCATCATTATCATCTGAATACCAATCACAAGAATCTACATCTTCGATCTCTTTGAAGAATCCCGACACTTGTGACACCTGGTTCTCTACTTTATTCTTATACCCATAACTTCTCAAAACTTAGACCTTGTATTTCTACGAAACACTTGTCCAAAAACTAGAGAAGTCATAAGTAAACAGAACATAGTACGAGGACCTACCCCTTTGTCCTGATGGACACTTGGACAACATACAATACTCTGTATAAGTCCGCTGAGTTGAACAACTCATAACCTGCGCGTCGTAGGTTGAAAACTGTACCCTGGCGATTTCCTCAAATATCACCAATTACAACGAATTCCGATATAATGAGGATGATCACCTAATTCCCAATAACTTACTCCCACTCATTATCTGTAAAACCATATAGATATGAGAATAAAACCTGGTAAATACATACCCTTGGAGTAAGTATCTAATCGGGAAAACAGTTTTCATTTAACAATGCACTGAAACATGAAAATGTTTTGTAGGGGTATCCTTGTATTCATAGCAATGCCTCTTCCATAATCCAATTCATGACTTCAACCGTATATTTTATTGCTATCTCTCCAAATCCCTTTATTTGTCTTTAGTCGTTACCTTCTGTACACCATCGTTAGGCTAAATGGTTTTCTTCCTTCTCTACCGTTCGGCACCAGCCTATGGTTTGGAAGAAGACTATCCAGTAAGCATAATAGGTGTACCCTCCTAAACCAAGGAGTACTCATATCTTGAGAGAAGGTGATGATAAAAGACAACTGAATAATACCTTATTCCTTTTAAGGTGAAATAGGAGTGGCGATGAAGTACGCGGTTTGGTCGTGAATGATATCAGTCGCAATTTACTTTGCCCTCTTTATAATCTCTTTATTTTGTCTTTACATATTACCTTCTGCACACCCTACTTAGGCTAATTGGTTTTCTTCATTCCCTACCTTTCGGCACCTGCCTATGGTTTGGAATAAGACTATCCAATAAGCGTAATAGATGTACTCTCCTAAACCAAGGAGCTCTCGCAACCTGAGAGAAGGTGATAATAAAAGACAACTGAATAAACCAATTCTATTTCTTCTGAACCTGGATCCATCCTCGAAGAAGTCCCTTCGAGTTCGTATATAACCATACGATGGATCTATCCAATGGAAGTGGATATCCGTAATAATACGGGTGTTCTGAGAAATTCAAAGGGTAAAAGAAGGAGTGGCAATGACTTATGCAACTTAGATAATCCAAAAGCCAGTATTTTAAGAAGGTTCGGTCAACTTGGTCACTGAGTCATAGTCTAGGGTCGGTCAAAGGTCGCTGCCAAAGAGAGAGAGAAAAGAAACACTCTGCGTGCACTCTAACCTAGATCAGAATGGTTATCACTATATCTAATCCGGAAACTTCCCACTGTCCTGTCAAATTCTCCCCCAAACCTGAAAGAAGAATCAATCGGGATCACCCGAAGAGTAAACCAACTTATCAGTGGGAATCGGGATCCAACTCTCATCGCATGATAACGTGATGGAATGCATCCACGTTACTCATACTCCAGAAGGTATGCGCATACTTGGCAAGTTTCAATTTCTTTAGAAACTCTCGATAAGATTTTTGCCCCATGCTCTTTTAACCTTGGCATTAGGTCAAAATGTCATAAGTCACATGCCAAGTTCTACCCGTCACTATCTTCTTAATTTGAACCCACCCGCACATGCCCTTGGCGTTAGGTCAAAATGGCAGAACGGCTATCCCAAACCAACTCATCTATCTATGCAACAATTGAATACCCAGCAGCTACCAAACACTATGCCTTGGCGTTAGGTCAAAATACATAGCTTGAATACTACTGAATACCCAAAAGAAGTGACGGAGGGCTACGGCTGGTTTTTGGCGAAAAACCTTTAACGTAGTGAACTTGATATCGCTGAAGGAACCTGATAGCTTTTTAAAATATAGTGCCGAAAACCTTTTGCTAAAGAGGTCATTCCCGGTGAAGGGATCTCGGCTCTTTCCTCGAGGAATGAGGTGCAGGATATTCCACTGAATACCGCGGTGCACAGCAACTTGTAATCGACTATAGTGAAGTTATTACCCTGACGCAAACTTCTGCCCAAGGGGTCAGTCCCGGTGAAGGGATATCAGCCCTTGCCCCGTCGAATGAGGTGCAGGATATTCCACTGAATACCGCTATGCAAAACAAAAGGAAACGTCTTTGCAATAACACTTTTTAAATTTGTTCCAACAACTGCAAACAGGTTTGTTTTACTTTGCATTGATCAGAATCAACGCAGTCCCATCAATCAATCACACCAGAAAAGAACGAAAATAAAATGTACGTATATGCCATCCGCATTCGTCACTGGGTCCCATCATCACCCGTTAGGTTACTTAACTAACGACAGAGCGGGGACTGGACTAGCGCGGGTGTAAAACATATACAACATCTAATAGTATATAAACCAATATACAATAATCGCTCCAGGCGTGATAATATGCAACATTACAGAAAAGTAATAAGTATCACAGAACAATACAGATAATCTGGGATCCCCGGGTTTCACAGAGCCGCTGCTGAAACCCGACGTTCCCCTGTCATGTGGATAGCCTGTGCAATGAAACCTAGACCCATACGGGTGCGGCAAGTTACCCGCCAAAACCTGAAGCGAGGCAGCCCCTTACAGCAAAAGTGAATGGACCACCCTTCACTTCACGGAATCCGGTAATCTTGGGCACCCCTCCTTGGGTCAACCTGTACCCCCTACGAGTGCGGCGAATAGTCTGCCAATTCTAGAGTGAGGCCCCTCTGCCTCTCAAAGCCATGAGATGCGGACCCGTTGCCCCCCAGAACCCGGCTATCCGTGCACTCCGTCGCGGGGTAAAACCTAGTACAGTAATGAAAAATAGTACAATAGGTACATCGACCGCAACCTGGTCGTGCCCCAAAAGAATATTATACAACAGGCAGTGACGGCAGTCCACAAGTTGGACGCTCGCCCTGCAATATCAAATGTACAAATAAATCCAAACTGCACTATCATTGCACACTGCTATCCACCATAACAAATCCGCAACACCACAGCACAACACAGAACATCAACGCGAATGTCACGTTCGCAAACCCGTGTAAAAGAACTATAGCAATCAGACGCGGTTTACCGATCAAATGACATTCCCAGTCGGAGATATAATGTAAGCACTGTAAACTAACATGTTTTAAATTTCGATCGACTAAATATCACGAAGTGGGCTCTACGAACAACTAGTGAACAGTAACAAAATCTGGGCCCAAAAGATATATACCAAAAACCCCAATTTCCAAAGAAGAATACACTGTGCAAGTTTGGGGGCATGATCACTCAGAACGGCCGCGGATGCGCGGCCAAACCATGGGTTTGGCCGCGATTCCGCGGCGGTCTTGTCGATTCATGAGCCCAAATTTGTACGGTATTCTTATAAAACCCTGCACAGTTTTCTGAGATATGTAGAATAATTTTAGGACATCATTTAAAATCGACAGAAACTGTGAACTTGGATTTTGCAGTTTTTGATTTCCGGTTCGATCGATGTTTTAAACGCGTTAGCACAAGTTAGTAAAGCAAAATGGTGAGGCTCTGATACCACTGTAAGTCTACGGTAGCGCCCCGGCCGTCTACAGAAGCCAAATGCGGAACAAAAACTTTTTAACTGGCGCTATCGTATATTTTAATCCGGATCTGCCATTATTGCTAAACTAACAAACTGTAAAGAGTGTAGAAAGGTTATACCGAATGATCCGAGTCCTTCGTTCTTTAACCATCATCCCACGCTCCGTTGCGGCTGCTCCGATCTCGTCGATCTCCGATCTCCTCGTCCAGGTGGCACCACGTCGACGATTCTTTAAACGGGCTCCCGCCTCTGACTCGAGGCAACTCGGTCGTCAAGTTTGCTAAAAGAGACGACCAAGATTGATGTAGATAATGAGTGGAATACTTTGTCTCGCTTCGTCTAAAACCATGGACGAACGGTTAATGAAGTTGCCGTGGGAATCGGGTGATGGAATGAAAAGAGCTGTGAAATTCCATACACCCCAAAATCTATCATATCTTTTGTAACCAAATGAAATTATCAAGTGAGAGTGAGAGAGAGGAGGGGGCGGCCATATATAGGGAGGGAGGGGTGAGTGTAGGAGAGAAGAGGGTGACCATAAGAAAGAAATATCATGTGTGAACACAAGAAAAATATCCTTAAGCAAATCAAAACACATTAATGAAATGAATGACTCACTAAACCTAGTCATCCATTCATTAATGCAAAGATGAGTCACCCTCCACCTCATCACCTTAGATACCATTTCTAGAACCTTCTAGAAGCATGACTCACCCTCATCCAAGAAAAGATAAATCCGTCTTTAACCGAATGTCAAAAGACGGCTGATAGAAAACTGGAAACTAGCAACTTCCAAAAGTGATCCCGAAACGACTTTCAGGATAACCCCGTAACTGTATAAATATACCCGCATTTGTATTATGACCGAATACAAATGCAACTGAGAAAAAGATATTATATCTACTCAATACAATACTCGGATCCGGCTTAAACCAAAGCCGACCAGTATCATCTGCCCGAAAAATAACACCCTGAGATACTACTGGAGTACCTACCAGTAAATCTCCTGCCATGGCCATGGACTTTGTGTAATGGCTCTCCTAGACACAGCACGACCTCGCCCCCAATACCGGGAGAGACGAATCCCCTGCCGATCCGCTCACGTGCCTCCATATGGCTCGGGGCTGTACCCAAAAACTACCTGTTTGCACGACTCCTTTGAGCCGTGGTAGGGTAGAAATCAAAGCACAGTGGGAACTCACAGGATACAAATGACGACCTCAGGTCGATGAACTAACCTGTACACATGTCACCAGGGAACTGCTATCTGACGATATGTATAATACCAACTAGCAGGTTCCCGGCGAGTCCTGTCCGGTGTACTCATAACCCAATGAGCACCTGTATACATCTTAGGTGATCCAACTGACACCAGTGGCTTGTGAGACCGGCCACCGCCCCTCGTCGGGGTCTCGACTGTACACACTAGTCTGCTCCGGAGTATCGATGCCCTGTCTCGAAACTCCCACGACTAGGGACTACAATTAAGGATATGCGTATAAACCACCCAACTCTCACGTATATGATCGCCATCATACAGTTGGTGGTAAAGCAAGATCCTAAGGGCTCTATCAAAGTGTAACATGTAATCAGTCACCTGAACATGTACACGACTGATAAAGGCAAACCAGATAGCATACTATCATCTCGAGTAAGACTGTCCTACCGGTATAGGTCCTCCGCAATCATTGCAATCACGTACCTGCGATCCAATAATTGACTATGAGGGCACTATCTCCAACAGAGGCATCCCCCATAAAATCTTTAGAATGCATACTTATAGGTAATAGGAAAATTAGGGTTATAATTGCTCGCATATGTGCTATTACAGATATACCCCTGAAAAATCCCAACAAAAACACCGACGCACCGCCACTATTTTCCTGCACCGACGTGCGCAATGGACGGCCGCGGAACCGCGGCATGGGTGGGGGTAGGGCCGCGGTTCCGCGACCCATTGGTCGTATCTCCTCGGCATTTTTTGTGGGTTACTTCTATGATATTTGGGCTTTTTATTTTTTTTAGTTCTTTTCTCCATTTGACTTCTGGGTCTTCTCCAGATCTTCAGTGAAAACTTGTAATGATCTTTTAAACGTTCACTTTGACATTTTCGACCTGCATTGTCCTGTACCTTTGTGAACTGTTCTTCGTCTAGGCTTGATTAGGACCCTTCTACTTGTTGGTCAAAAGTCCCTCTTTTGTATCATCCTTTGTCTTTTTCACTGTTTTCGCTCCAAGAACCTGTATCCTGTAATATGTAGCAGACATGTGTCAAAAGCACCTGTTTATTTATAAAACGAATAAGAATGGGGAATATGATAATGCAATATTATGGTATGAACAGACCTGTGGAAAGCACAGTAAGGGCCCCGGGTGCACTTTGCCGCCCTATTCGAGACTGGGGGAGTTTGAAGAACCTCTCGCCCTTTGCATCCTCCAATAGTTCCGTCTGGGAGACGTTGAGCGGGGTGTATTCCTGAAACTTTGGGGGGTAGGACTTTGGCCGCTCAATTTTCTTTTTCTCCTCCCTGGCCCTTTTCTTCTGATCGGCTTGCTCTGCCCGGGGCAGGTTGGCGTTCACCTCGAACTCAAGCTGGATCTCATGTTCGGTCCAGGCCTTGACCTCGGCCATGGTCTTAGGTTGCGCTAATGCAAAGGAGCGTAGCCACTCCTTGTGCCTAAGACCCAAACTAAGGGCCGTAATGACCGTCTCGTCCCGGTACTCTGGGACCTCAAGGAGGGCGTTGTAGAAGCGGGTGACGTATCCTTTAAAGGATTCTTTGTCCCCGCTCTTTATGGTGAAGAGACGATCGACGGTCCGCTTCTGCCGTCTGTTCCCAACGAAATGACTGAGGAATTGGGTGGCCAGCTCATCGAAGATAGAGATTGAGCGTGGCGCGAGTCCTCGGAACCAGTCTCGTCCGGAGAGGATGAGAGTGGCGGGGAAAGCGCGGCATTGCGCGGCGTCGGAATTGTCCTGAAAACTCATCCCGGCTGTGAACGCGTCCAAATGGTCTTTCGAGTCAGACTTCCCGTCCAAGAGGGAGACCTTCGGGGGCTTGTTCCAGGAGGAGACGGGGACGGCGAGTAGCTCTTTGGTGAAGGGCTTCGTGAGCGAGTCGGCGGCATATTTAGCCCCGTCGCTTGGAGGATGATTTTCCCGATTTATGCCTTCGATCTTCTTTTCGAGGGCGTCGAGTCGGTCGTGGTATCCCGACGATTCGGCATACTCTGATTTATGGCCTCTGCTGCTAGCGACATGCGCCTGACCGCGGCTCCAGTTCCGTTCGATGAGGTTCCTTAGGTCCCCTGGCGAGGTCGTTTTCGAGCTACCATGGTGAGTCCTGTCCGCGCGACCCTGTCAAGGGAGGGGGTGCCGGTCATGCCTGGGAGCAGGCGAGCTGACCGATACCTCCTCGGGAGGGACAGGGGCGCGATGGGCCTCAGGGCGGGGTGCTCTGGCTAGAGACCTCGGTGTGGAGCTGTGAGGCGCCTACCGGGTCATCGAGTTGGTTGCCGCGGGGGATCTGCAGCTGCCCGAGATAGCGAGGTGGTGCTGATTGTTATAGATTTCTTGATGTGTGTATCAAATCAAATGGTCCCCGGCAACGGCGCCATTTTGATTGAAACAATTTCCGGATTGTGTAATGTAAAAAGTAAAAGTTCAAATAGTCCCCTATTTCGGTGCCATTTGATTGATCGTAAAATGCGAGACTGAGTAAGTAAATCAAATCGATAAGAGTCTCTTTGTGTCGGTAATTAGAAAATTGAATAAAGTTCACAATCAAAAAATTATATTTGACCGCAATCAACTACGGTGTCAATTGTAGATCGTAAGCGAGTGCGGATTGTCCACAGGGATTGTGCGATTCGTTTTTATATTTGATTTGTTTAAATTGAAAAGTTAATCGAAAAGAAAAGAAAACATGATTCAAGAATTTATCAATTGATTCAGGTGTCACGAGTTTAATCAAGAATCAAGAAACTGATAAACAATCAAGAATTGGGTTTCGATAATATTTCCAACCAAATTTCAAGAATCTAAATGAGGCTCGTAGGAATCGATCGGATCTTTAGATGTGATGTAATTTCAAGATTTCGTGTTCTTGTCCTTCGAAGGATTGATACTAGATCGATGATGATCGACGAGAGTTAGGGTTTCCTTGATGAAACTAGGGTTTCATCGTTTAACCCTTGTTCTTTCGTTGATTATCATTCACACTCTAGCCTCTAGCAATTTCAAGAAACGATCGTAACTCCCCAATCTCGAGCAATATCAATCAAGAAAGCATCGCAACGAATTGGGTCGTCGATTCTTGATCTTGCTAGGGTTTACAAAACTCGTAGGATTCAAGAATCGATTTACAGTATATTACATCATCATTCTATTGATCGTCTCGACTCCTCGACGAGCGGAGTATTACTCAAACATCACAACAAGAATTATAACTAGAAATTTAGATTGACTCATGATGCAAGAATTTAAAGAAAACAAGATAAAAGAATATCACCTTTTATTTATATCAACAATTTGATTACAGTCGCTCAAGAACTACAAGAGGAAGAATTAAATTGTCGACTTGGCTTCGCTCGACTCCGTGAGTCGCGGATCGGCTTGGACCACTTGCTCTGTTGAAGACCGGCTCGGCTCCTAAAAGGTTGCAAGGCTTCTTGCTTGATGGGTACTCGGGATCTTGGCTTTTGATTGGAATTAGGGTTAGGGTTTCACACAAGTCCTCTCACTAGACTTGTGGAAGAAGAAGATGAAGAAGGAGATAGAATGGCTCTCAAATGATACTAGAATTGGGTTGATTCAATCCTTGGATGAATAATTATTTACAAGTGAGCCTGGGGTCTTATTTATAGAACACCCAAACCCCAAGCCTTTGAGTTCCCTCCAAAAGTTTGTTGAAAGACTTCTAGAAAGAGTTTGTTAGGCTTAGCTTAGGGTTTAAGCTAGGATTTAGGAAGAAGTTTCTAAAATACAGGGCTTAGTTTAGTGTAGATCCCAAAGCTTGCTGATCTGGCAGAAGTATCTGGAGTCTTCTGGAACTTGGAGTGTCTTTATGAAGTGTAGGAGCTGAGCTAGGAGTTGTGCACCAAAAATAAGGAGGTGACGTGGCAAGATGGCCGCGGAACCGCGGCGAAAGAAGGCTCTGGCCGCGGTTCCGCGGCCATGTTGGCTCCTTGAGCTTGAATCTTTCTGATGTTGTCTTGGGATGCCATTTGGGGCTTTATCTGATATGTTGATTTGTATTTTCCCTTTTGGATTGATACCAGAACTAAAATCATTGAGTTGGCGTAACGTTTTAGCTGTACCCTGTAAATTTTGGCCTTTCTGCTGGATTTTCCTGCACAGATCTCAAAACAAGTGTTGCGCAAATGTAGGGATGATGCGATGCCATGAAATGCGGTCAATTTTCTTTATAGTGTCGGTTTTAGAGTCTAATACATGTAATCTGATATTTTGCGATAGTTTTGCTAATATGTAAAATATGAATGCCGAACACTTCTATATGAATGCAAATGATGAGGAAATTGCCGGCTAAAATATACAATATTTTCGACTAATCAAATTCCCCCAAATATAATTTCGATCGTCTCGAGCGAACTGTTTTATTAAAAAGAGAAGGAGAAAATAAAAAAAGAGAAAAACTAACTAGCACACTTTCGTAAGCAACACGATTGCACTGAGCACGTGCAACAAGCCTTTAAACCTCTTGGTGTCCCTAGTAGGAGGAGTGTTGTCTCCTGAGGGTTTTCAGCGGATTGCACCCACAAAATCCAATAATAAAAGAAAGATCATGAATATTACATTTAAAGAAAAGAATTGTAAAAGAAAAGCCTTGAAAATTAAGGTTTCCAACTAAGCTAGCTTTTCGGTTGTCATGAGCCCTATCTTAATGGTCATGAAAAGATGTTAGAAATCACGTTCTCCCTCAATAAAACATCGTCTAATTTTTCATTCCTATCTTTCTTCCAAACATCGATCATATAACCCTGCGTGTGTGTAAAGACATCCCTACTCCCGGAGAATTCAATTCAAGCTATCATACTCTTGCCCATCAGCCTCAGTACTTTTTAATTAATGAATATTTAGATGAGATTTGCTCACACACTTTCATGCGACCGTTAATACTTCTTGAGGTACTAACCGACCGATTACTCCTGTGCTTGCTTACTTGGTGTATTTTTCTCGTCTTGCACCACCTCAGGCATAGCAGTGACTCCCAGACCAGTTGGCCTTAGGGCACTAGGTGATGAAGCACCCTCGCTATACATTTTTATTGCCCTTGGTGATAACAAAACCAGTGTCCATTTTTCTCACCACTTTATATTTTCTTCATTTCATTCATTTTTTTTTCTTTTTATTTCCTTCATACTTTTGGTTTTAAGACAAGAGCATTTCAAGGTATCCTCTACTATCCCAGGCTTTAAGACGTGTGTAAGTACGAATAGCAGGGTAGCAACGTTCAAAATGTTTGGCTTCCAGAATAGAAACTATTTTTCAGACCTATTTTTATCCTCAGATTAGTGACGTCTTTCATCTTACTAACCCTTGGGACAACGGCTCATAACTACTTATTACTAGTTCGTATAAGAAAACTTCTAATTTTCATAGTTTTCTTAAATTTTTCTAATCTCATGGATGTAATTTTTCACTATCTAATATTTTATTATCTTATTTATGTACAAAAAATATTTTTATATTTTGAAAAATTTTCAATTTTATGGGTTTTGAAAATTTTTAAATTTTTATAGATTTTTAAAAGAAAAGAAATGTTTTGTGCTTATGCAAATGATATGCAAATGATGCGAAAATAAACACAAACCTCCCCCAAACTTGTTTTCAACAGTGTCCTCACTGTTGCCAACAGCTATATCTGTAAAAACCTGTAAATCTGGGAGGGATTATTAGTGGGGGCAGAATATATAAGTGAAGAACTTCCCCCAAACTTATTCTTTTCACTCACCTTCATTCAAAAAAATGATGCAGTGATATACAGGATATGAAGGTGAGACGGAGGAATTTTAATCCAAATAAACTGGCTCTTGTAAGAACAAGAGCTCCTCCGTGGGGTCAGTGGAAAAATACGGCTTTAATCTATGTCCATTTACTTTGAAAACGGTGCCATTTTTAACATTTTCTACTTCTACTGCCCCATGCGGATATACAGACAGCACAACATAAGGTCCCTTCCATCGAGATCGGAGCTTACCCGCGTGAAGGTGTAATCGTGAATCATAAAGAAGGACTTGTTGACCAGGTGAAAATGTTTTCCTCAAAATGTTTTTATCGTGAAAAACTTTAGTCCTATTCTTTGTGATTACAGCGTTATCATAAGCTTCATCGCGGAGTTCGCTTAGCTCATTAAGTTGCAGCTTCCGAAAGTTGCAAGCAAGGTTTAAATCAAAATTTATTTCTTTAATAGCCCACAATGCTTTATGTTCTATCTCGACAGGTAAGTGACATGCTTTTCCAAACACTATCCTATATGGAGACATTCCTAGGTCGGTCTTATATGCGGTTCGGAATGCCCAAAGAGCATCCGTCAGTTTGGTCGACCAGTCTTTTCTATTTTTAGCAACAGTTTTCTCCAGGATAAGTTTGATTTGTCTGTTTGAGATTTCAGCCTGCCCGCTTGTTTGGAGGTGATAGGGTGTAGAAAGTCGGTGGTTGATTGAGTATTTCCGCATCAGAGTCTCGAAAGATCTGTTGTAGAAGTGTGTCCATTATCGCTAATGATAGCTCGTGGGTGTCCAAATCGCGAGAAGATATTCTCTTTCAAGAGCTTAATGACAACTTTCTTGTCATTAGTGCGACATGGAATGGCTTCTACCCACTTTGAGACATAATCAACCGCCAGCAGTATGTACAAATTCCTAAAGGAGTTGGGAAAAGGACCCATAAAATCTATACCCCAAACATCGAATATTTTAACAACCAAGATGGGTTGCTGAGGCATTTCATTCCTCTGGGAGATCCTACCCGTATACTGACATTGTGTACAGGTTTTGCAATGCTCAAATGCGTCCTTGAATAAGGTCGGCCAATAAAATCCACATTGCAAAATCTTTTCCGCTGTCTTTCTAGGACCAAAGTGACCCCCACAGGCCTGATCATGGCAAAAAGAAAGAACACTCTTGAACTCTTCATTCGGGACACACCGGCGAATGATCTGATCAGGACAATATTTAAACAAATAGGGCTCATCCCAGTAATAATGTTTTACTTGGGATAGAAAGCGGTATTTGTCCTGTTTTGACCAATCGCTGGGTATTAGTCCCGTGGCATGATAGTTCACAATATCCCTGAACCATGGTTCATTGGATACGCTCAAGAGTTGTTCATCAGGGAACGAGTCATTAATCGGCAGGGTCACAGGGGAAGAAGAGATGCGTGAAAGATGGTCGGCTACTACATTTTCATATCCTTTCTTATCTTTGATAACAAGATCAAATTCTTGTAACAGTAGGATCCAACGTATTAGTCGACCTTTTGCATCTTTCTTCGCCAGAAGATCTTTTAAAGCGGAATGGTCAGTATACACAACTATAGGTGAGCCAATTAAGTAAGGCTTGAATTTTTCTAATGCAAATACAACCACTAAAAGTTCTTTTTCTGTGGTTGTATAATTGATTTGCGCATCATTCAGGGTCTTACTTGCATAGTAAATCACGTGTGGCATCTCTTCGATATGCTGTCCTAGTACTGCACCTACTGCAAAATCAGATGCGTCACACATCAGCTCAAAGGGGTAGTCCCAGTTTGGTGATGATAAAATGGGGGCTGAAGTGAGTGAGTGTTTAAGTGAGTCGAAAGCTATCTCGCAATCCGAGTCAAAACGGAAGGTCGTATCCTTGGCCAGGAGAAGAGTTAAAGGTCTAGCAATTTTGCTAAAGTCCTTAATGAATCTCCTATAAAAGCCCGCATGGCCAAGGAAAGAGCGAATATCTTTGACGCTTTTGGAATGAGGGAGGTTTTGAATGACATCTATCTTAGCTCTGTCAACCTCAATGCCTTTCTGTGAAATGACATGTCCAAGAACAATTCCTTCTTGGACCATAAAATGGCATTTTTCCCAGTTCAAAGTCAAGTTCTTCTCCTTGCAACGAGTAAGAACAGCGTCAAGATTCGCAAGGCAATCAGAAAAAGAGTCTCCAAAAATCGAGAAGTCGTCCATAAAAATCTCCAGAAAATTCTCTACCATATCAGAGAATATCCCCATCATACACCGCTGAAAGGTAGCAGGAGCATTGCATAACCCAAAGGCCATGCGACTGTAAGCAAAGGTACCAAAAGGACAAGTAAAAGTGGTTTTATCTTGATCCTTTTTGGCGATGGGGACCTGATTATAGCCTGAGTATCCGTCCATAAAACAATAATACTCTCGTCCCGCTAAGCGTTCCAGCATCTGATTAATGAATGGTAGAGGAAAATGGTCTTTCCTCGTGGCAGCATTGAGTTTTCTATAATCGATACATACACGCCACCCAGTTTGGGCGCGTGTCTGAATCAACTCATTTGCCTCATTGGTTATAACAGTGATGCCGGATTTCTTAGGAACGACATGTATAGGACTCACCCATTGGCTATCGGAGATGGGGTATATAATACCATTATCTAAGCATTTGACGATCTCTTTCATTACAGCTTCCTTCATGACGGAATTCAACCGTCACTGTGGTTCTCGGGTTGTCTGGCATCATCCATCACATGTATATGATGTTCAACTATCAAGGGACTAATCCCTTTGATGTCCGCCATACTCCAACCAAATGCCTCTTTGTTAGATCTCAATACCGATAAAAGTGCATTTTCTTGCTCTGATGCAAGAGAAGCGGATATGATAACCGGTAAAGACTCATTCTCACCTAGATATGCAAATTTAAGGTGAGAAGGTAAAATTTTGAGATCTAACTCAGGCGGAGAAATGATAGAAGGAGGGATCATTGAGTGATTTTTGGATTTACAAAGAAGCTCAGAGCCTGTGAAAGATACAGACTCGGGTGGAGAAAAGTCAGAAGTGCAGGACTCAAGTGTAGGTAAAGTGTCCTCACTAAGATCTTGTGTAAAGTTAAACAGAGATGTGGTAATGTCATCGAGATCAGTAAAGCAAAGTTCCTCAACTCCACAACTATCGGGAGCGATCTCATGGACAGAGCACACATCTAAAATATGAGCAGAGGGTTCTGATGGCTGACTTTCAACTTTGTAGATATTTAGTTCAATGGTCATATTTCCAAATGATAAGTTCATTGAACCGTTTCTACAGTTTATAACAACGTTGGAAGTGGCAAGGAAAGGACGACCCAGAATCATCGGAATTTGGCCCCGGGGGTTTGCTACAGGATGTGTGTCGAGCACAATGAAGTCTACAGGGTAAACAAATTCCCCGACCTTTATCAACACATCCTCTAATTCACCCCTTGGTTTGGTGATAGATCGGTCTGCCATTTGGAGAGTGCAGTGAGCAGGTTTCAGCTCTCCAATCCCTAGTTGCTCATAGACAGAATAAGGGAGCAGGTTAACACTTGCGCCAAGGTCTAAAAAAGCACGATTTATGTTTTTACCCCCAATAGAAATCGATATTGTAGGACATCCTGGGTCCTTTCGTTTCTTTGGTAGCTGTGGGATAAAAGCAGTGCTGATATTATTAGCCATAAAGACCTTCTTCGGCACTTAGGTCTTCCTCTTCCTAGTATACAAGTCCTTAAGAATTTTCGCATAAGCGGGGACTTGTTGAATTGCATTTAGGAGAGGGATATTGATGTTAACCTGTTTGAACATTTCTAAAATTTTCTCCATATGAGGACTCGTTCTATTACCCCTTAACCGGTTCGGGTAAGGAGCTTTCGCAATAAGCGCAGGGTCCATCATAGGAGAAGAAAGAGGGGGTAGAAGAGGTCCCAAAAGAGGTGTGGGGACCGTCTGTAGAGAACTATAGTGGTTGGGAGAAGGTGTCGAGCCTAATGGGAAATGGAGAATAGGCTCTTGAGAAGGTGGTATGGTAGAAGAAGAAGGATCAGAAGGAGAAGTGTGTGTGTGTGTGGAAAGGTCTCAGCCGGGGTGTTGATATGATTTTCAGTATCATCAATACCTTCCCCGACATGATTATTCAGTACTCTTTCCGATCTCAACATTGTGATGGCATTTACATTGTAATGCCCAGGATTCTGTAGGGGTTGAGAGGGAAGTTTCCCTTTTTCTCTCGCACTCATTTCGGCTTTTAGGCGTGCGATTTCAGCTTCCATTGATCTGATACTCTCAGCTTGGGACGCTGAGTTTTTCTTTATCTCACTGACGGAAGATCTAACCTCAGTTGAAACCTCTATGAAATTTGATAACAGTGATTTCATGGTTTGAGTGAATTGAGAGAATTCGTCAGAACATGTCGATTGCATAGGATTAGACTGTGCAGGAGTGTTGACCTGATTTTGGAAATTTTGTGACTGATAGGGGTGCTGAGTGAGTTGAAGGGGTTGCTGTTGTGGTGGAGGAAGAGCCCTTTGAAAATTATTCGTGTTTGGAACCGTGTTTTGAGATTGGCTTTGGTTCCAAGCGAAATTCGGGTGATTTCTCCAACCCTGATTGTACGTGGAAGAATATGGATCGTTTCGAGGTCTTTGAAATGCGGCATTAGAATGCTCGTGACCTTGAAACGTAGAGTTTAATGGACATTGTTCCCCTCCGAATGGCACGCAAGACATGGACTGTCTTGCCTGAGATTCGGGGCAGATGCTAATTGGTGTTATCCGTCTACCTTTCCGAAGATGCCAAGTTGATTTATGGCACCATGTATCGAAGGTTTAAGCGGATGCGACCGATGTAGCAGACTTCGTCAGATTCCCCCTCGTTGAGGGGTTTTTGATTGTGGGGACGCTCTTCCCTGCAGGCGCAAGCCCCTGCAGTTAATTACGCTACTGCATCGCGGTAACAACTTTCTCCTTCTCCAGCTGGTCACTTCGTGTCGTGGGTGTTTGTTTTGTTTGTGGTTGCCCGTGGATTGTATACGGAGACTAATTTATGTAGTCGTCCGTAGGACGTGGATTAATCCAAATCCGTGTTTACTTAGATTTGGGTTTGTGGTTTTGGTTTGAGGATACGTTAGCCATATTTGAGACTAAGATCGACTCAAACGTTTGTTAAGGATACGTTAGTCCGATTTGAGACTAAGATCAACTTAACAGGATCGTTTAGATCCGACAAAAGAGCGTTTGGGCTCTATTGTTCCAGTTTAGGGACATGGTGGTCCATTGCATGTATGGTCGTCGGGACCCGTCACCTCTCTGACGACGTTGAAGGATTACAACGACAGGTGTCAGAGGAGTTCAGAGATGTACCCTTGAACAATGCTGATTGGGGGGATTCATAGTCCAATTTGGGACTAAAGTCTGTTTGAAGGTTTAAGGATACGTTATCCATATTTGAGGCTAAGATCAACTTAAACGGTTGTTAAGGATACGTTAGTCCAGTTTGGGACTAAGATCAACTTAACGGGATCGTTTAGATCCGACAAAAGAACATTTTGGGGCTCTATTGTTCCAGTTTAGGGACGTGGTGGTCCATCGCCAGTTTAGGGACGTGGTGGTCCATCTCTAGTTTAGGGACGTGGTGGTCCATTGGTAGTTTAGGGACGTTGCGGTCCATAGGTAGTTTAAGGACGCATAAGTCCATGGGTTTAAGGACCCCACAGTCCATATGGGTGGTGTTTAAGGACGCATTAGTCCGTTAGTTTAAGGACGCATAAGTCCGCGGGTTTAAGGACCCCACAGTCCGTATCTTGGTTTAAGGACGTATAAGTCCATGAGTTTAAGGACCCCACAGTCCGTGTTGATGTGTGGTTGTCGGGACCCGTTACCTCTCTGAAGACGTTGAAGGATTACAACGATAAATATCAGAGGAGTTCCGAGATGTACCCTTGAACCAATGAGTTGGTTGAAAGAGCAGATGTGCTCAGTTCAAGATGATTTGAGGACTTATGGCCAGTTTGGGCTAAGTCCAATTATGTTTGAAATATTGGCCCTTTGGGCCATTAGACATTTGTCTGGGTTCAGTCCCTCATCATTCAGCAATGTTAAACAGAGATTTGGGGACTCTGACAACATTTTGTCTTTGATTTCCTCAATATTGAGATTCATTTGGAGGGGGGACTTTTGCCTCTGGAGAATTAGCCAATTTGGCTAAAAGTAGTGTTAAACGCTAGAGAACAACAGTGTTAAACACTAGAGGTAGAACTCTCAAAATTAGTGTTAAACACTAAAAGACAATCGGTGTTAAACGCTGGAAATATGATCTTCGATTTGGTGTTAAACACTAGAAACAATCAGTGTTAAACACTGGAAATAAGATTTTCAAATTAGTGTTAAACACTAAAGAAAGAGGGGTCACGTGTGGACACGTGAGAGCGCCCAAATTTCCCTCATTTTATTCTGCTGGTAAGTGTTTAACACTTTTGATTCTGACGGCCATCACGTGTGAGCACGTGATGGAGGCCCCCGCTCTGGTCTGTTAGAATGCTCATTAGGGGTCACGTGGTGACACGTGAGGATGCCCTAAATGTGAAGCCAGATCTCCTTTGTTTTATCCTCAAATCTGCGAATAAGTGTTAAACACTTTTCATCTTTATTTTAGAGCATCACGTGTTGGCACGTGATGGGGGTTTATGCATCGAATATTACAACACTTGCTGAGGGGTCACGTGGGGACACGTGAGAGCGCCCAAAGCTTCTTTTCTTTTGTTTTGCCATTAAGTGTTAAACACTTTCATTTTTATTTTTAGAGCATCACGTGTTGGCATGTGATGGGGATCTGTGCGCCGATTGTTAAAGCATTTGCTGAGGGGTCACGTGATAACACGTGAGAGCGCCCAAAGCTTTCATTTCCTTTGCTTTTTCTTTCTGCGTTTTGGGAGTCACGTGGGAGCACGTGAGGTGATGCTTCAAAGTTCTTTGCAGGGGATCTTTTCAAGGGCCACGTGGGGCACGTGACCCTAGTTCTTTTCATGAACAGAGATCTTTTAAGAATTGAATTCTTTGTAGGGTTAAACCCTAATTATGATTTTGGAGGAATTAAATTCCTATCGTGAAAGAATTGAATTCTTATTTAGGATGAAACCCTGATTTCTTTTCAAAGGAATTAAATTCCCAGATATGTAAAAGAATTAAATTCTTGATTAGGGTTAAACCCTAGTTTTGTTTTAGGAGAATTAATTCTCAAAACTCAATTCCCCTTCTAAGTTTAGGATCTGCATGGCAGGATCTCGACCCGATGAGAATTAAATTCTCAAGTTATGGGGAGATGTGCTCTGTGCAGATCTTCAACCAGAAGAAGAACTAAGTTCTTTTTTGTATAAGAGTTAAACTCTTGGATTTTAAGAATTAAATTCTCTGTTTGAAGTTTATCTTTTTCCCTTTTCTCACCTAGGGTTTTCTTTGTTGAGAATTAAATTCTCCTTTCTTTTTTTCCCTCTTGAGAATTAAATTCTCCTCTCTCTATTTTTCTCTCAAAAAAGTAGATCCCCCCTCTCTTCTATTCTTGGCTCCTATTTATAGGAGAAGGAAGAGAATCAATTTGTTTAGCAAATCTCTCATTAAGAGATATGATTTGTATGTTGAGAGATTTGATTTGCATTCATCATTAATCTGGGTCTTTAGATTGTTAAGTGAATTTTATTCACCATTGGATTTTAAATCCGAAGATATCCATTTGTTATCTCGGTTAGATTTAAGGGGGAAATCTTTTCAAGTCCAAGATTATTCCATAAATTGGTGATTTTTAATCACCCTTGGATCTTTAATCCAACGGTCCCCATAATCCTTTTCCATTTGGAAAGATTTAGAAGCTTTTAGAATTTTAATTCTATTTCGAAAGATTTAAATGATATTTTTTTTAGAATTTAATTATGTTGAACAACAAGGCTTTTACAGCCAGTCACGTGTTGCCACGTGACCCCCAATTGAGTCCTTTTCTCGGTGTTTGCTTCAGTTGTAACCATCACGTGTCAACACGTGACCATTGGTCACGTGTGAGCACGTGACACCTCATTTTTAATCAGGGAACAGATTTTAGAATTTAATTCTATTCATTATTTTAGAGGCCTCAAAAGCCCATCACGTGTCTGCACGTGACCCATAGTCACGTGTGAGCACGTGATGCCCCATTGGGGTCTTTTCTGAGTTTATATTATATTTTTTAACTCCTCCAGCGGGTTCTTAAAAGTCCATCACGTATGGACACGTAATTCCTCATAACTTTTGATCCCGGATGAATTACGAGACCTATAATATATCAAATCGAAGGGTTTTTCGAGCCGCTTTCGATACCATCAGAATTTATCTGTTTCTCATTCGGGAGTTTGTCAAAAAACAGCCCGGAAGATACTGGTTCGCATTTCCTTAAGCATATCGCTGCCATTTGATACCTTGGACTCTTTTGCGCAGAAATTTTTGGCGGGAACAGACATTCTTCCGTTAAATGAGACGGATCAGAACAGCACCCACAAACAGTTTTGAGGAGCGACATTGGGTTTAGGGAGGCTGCAGAAAACTTGTGTTCCATAGCATCGAGCTTCTTTTGCATTGCTGCCATCTCAGCTCGAACACCTATGGACACATCTATTTGGTGTACGCCACCCCTATTCAATGGTTGGGTTCTACTCTCCCACTGTAGTGATTTTTCAGCGAACTCTTCTAAGTACTTCCAAGCTTCCCCATCATCCTTAGTCATAAATGTACCTTGACACATGTTTTCAAGGCTCTGTTTAGTGCTTGGGTTAATGCCCTCATAAATGATTCGGCAAAGCTCCCATCTCGGGATGCCGTGATGAGGACACTGAACCAATAGATCCTTGAAACGTTCAAAGCATTTTGAAAATGGTTCGGTAGGGAGCTGGGCAAATTGATTCAGTTCGCTACGGATTCGAGCTGTCTTTTGGATTGGGTAAAATTTCTTAAGGAATGCAGCGACGAATTCTTCCTAATTCGTAATAGAGTGTGCGGTAGTGTTATATAGCCACTTCTCGGCTATATCGCACAATGTAAATGGAAGAAGTCGTAGACGCATCGCATCCACTGAAAGTTGTGACGTACCCATCATTGCGCATACGTTTTCAAATTTGGTAATGAAAACGTAAGCGTCCTCAGTCTCGAGTCCGTGAAATTTGGGTAAAAGATTGATATACTGGGGCTTAATCTCAAAGTTATCCCCATTGGCTGGTGGTGTGGATAGGCAGGTCGAAAGAGGACCTCGAAGTGGATAGCACCTCTCCTGGAAAGAGATGCGAGGTGGATTCTGTGCACCAACGGACGGCGGCAGATTAGGGTTAAAGAAGTTTGATGGAGTCGGATCCATCGGTGTGGGTGTGGTAGTGGGTAAAGGAAAGGTAAATGGAGAAATATCGATTTCGGAGTCGATAAAAGGTACGCGGACTAAACGGGCACTAGAATTCCGTGTCCAGCCTATCTTGTACTAAAAAGGGTTAGTACAAGTGGCAGCGTTGGCTTATAATTAGGGGTAAATGAATGCGGTGTTTGCTTTTGAAAAGGGACGGATTTTTGAAAAAAAAATGATGCGACACAACAAATGCAACACACAAACCCTAGAATCTAGTGGTCACCTAGGTCCGGCTCTAGACCGCTCCTAACTGCCAAAAGACAAGTCGCGGAATAGAATCCTCCACTGCCTTTTTGTCTCCCTGTGGCCAGGTAAGTGCCAGGTAAGTGGGAAGGTACTCTACTACGTAAGTAGTGGGCCTAATTAATAACCACTAGCCTTCGACACACTTTCCTAGGCACCACAAGAAGACGCGGATAAGCAATGAATTACCCACGGCCTTCTTCTGTCCTAATTGAGCGCGACAGTCCTTAGAGTCATCTCTAGATTTCTTTTAGTTAATGTGGGTCAATGCGGATGCAAGTTTTGTGGTTTTCGGGGCCTAGGAAGGGTAATGAAATCCCCACCTAATTTGGATTTGGTCGTGCTCCTTAATATCCGTATTTAGAATGCAAACAACCAAGAATCAAAATCACGCACAAATTTAATTTTGCAATTTGCGAGCTGCTATTCTTTGCAAAGAATCCTGCAGAAAATTATTAGTTGGAGCTAAAAAGAGGAGAGAGGAGAAGGTAAGAAATTACCTGAAGCAAAGATTTTACAGAGAACCCTCAAAGGGGCCGCGGTTCCGCCGCAAATGCCCTCTAATGCCGCGCTTCCGCGGTTGAAGTGTGGGAACACTGCACCAAATTTCACCAGGGAGCTTCAGTAGACTCCCTCAGCTCTCTGGTATTTTCCAAATTTTTTTCCAAATTCCCAGCAAGCTCCAGATTTTCTTGCAATGAAACACAACAAATTGTTTAGGGTTTGCACGAATTTTGATCTTAAAAATCACAATGAAATAAATCTTTCAATTCAAACTTTGATATAAAACGACTTAGCGCGCGATCCCCGGTAACGGCGCCATTTTGATTGTAATAATTTCTTGTTTGTGTAAATCAAATCAAATGGTCCCCGGCAACGGCGCCATTTTGATTGAAACGTTTTCGGATTGTGTAAATGTAAAAGTATTGATTCAAATAGTCTCCGATTTCGGCGCTATTTAATTGATCGTAAAATGCAAGACTGAGTAAGTAAATCAAATCAATAAGAGTCTCTTTGTGTTGGTAATTAGAAAATTGAATAAGGGTCACAATCAAAAAAATTATATTTGACCGCAATCAACTACGGTGTCAGTTGTAGATCGTAAGCGAGTGCGGATCGTCCACAGGGATTGTGCGATTCGTTTTTATATTTGATTTGTTTGAATTGAAAAGTTAATCGAAAAGAAAAGAAAACATGATTCAAGAATTTATCAATTGATTCAGGTGTCACGAGTTTAATCAAGAATCAAGAAACTGATAAACAATCAAGAATTGGGTTTCGATAATATTTCCAACCAAATTTCAAGAATCTAAATGAGGCTCGTAGAAATCGATCGGATCTTTAGATGTGATGTAATTTCAAGATTTCGTGTTCTTGTCCTTCGAAGGATTGATACTAGATCGATGATGATCGACGAGAGTTAGGGTTTTCTTGATGAAACTAGGGTTTCATCGTTTAACCCTTGTTCTTTCGTTGATTATCATTCACACTCTAGCCTCTAGCAATTTCAAGAAACGATCGTAACTCCCCAATCTCGAGCAATATCAATCAAGAAAGCATCGCAACGAATTGGGTCGTCGATTCTTGATCTTGCTAGGGTTTACAAAACTCGTAGGATTCAAGAATCGATTTACAGTATATTACATCATCATTCTATTGATCGTCTCGACTCCTCGACGAGCGGAGTATTACTCAAACATCACAACAAGAATTATAACTAGAAATTTAGATTGACTCATGATGCAAGAATTTAAAGAAAACAAGATAAAAGAATATCACCTTTTATTTATATCAACAATTTGATTACAGTCGCTCAAGAACTACAAGAGGAAGAATTAAATTGTCGACTTGGTTTCGCTCGGCTCCGTGAGTCGCGGATCGGCTTGGACCACTTGCTCTGTTGAAGACCGGCTCGGCTCCTAAAAGGTTGCAAGGCTTCTTGCTTGATGGGTACTCGGGATCTTGGCTTTTGATTGGAATTAGGGTTAGGGTTTCACACAAGTCCTCTCACTAGACTTGTGGAAGAAGAAGATGAAGAAGGAGATAGAATGGCTCTCAAATGATACTAGAATTGGGTTGATTCAATCCTTGGATGAATAATTATTTACAAGTGAGCCTGGGGTCTTATTTATAGAACACCCAAACCCCAAGCCTTTGAGTTCCCTCCAAAAGTTTGTTGAAAGACTTCTAGAAAGAGTTTGTTAGGCTTAGCTTAGGGTTTAAGCTAGGATTTAGGAAGAAGTTTCTAGAATACAAGGCTTAGTTTAGTGTAGATCCCAAAGCTTGCTGATCTGGCAGAAGTATCTGGAGTCTTCTGGAACTTGGAGTGTCTTTATGAAGTGTAGGAGCTGAGCTAGGAGTTGTGCACCAAAAATGAGGAGGTGACGTGGCAAGATGGCCGCGAAACCGCGGCGCAAGCAGGCTCTGGCCGCGGTTCCGCGGCCATGTTGGCTCCTTGAGCTTGAATCTTTCTGATGTTGTCTTGGGATGCCATTTGGGGCTTTATCTGATATGTTGATTTGTATTTTCCCTTTTGGATTGATACCAGAACTAAAATCATTGAGTTGGCGTAACGTTTTAGCTGTACCCTGTAAATTTTGGCCTTTCTGCTGGATTTTCCTGCACAGATCTCAAAACAAGTGTTGCGCAAATGTAGGGATGATGCGATGCCATGAAATGCGGTCAATTTCCTTTATAGTGTCGGTTTTAGAGTCTAATACATGTAATCCGATATTTTGCGATAGTTTTGCTAATATGTAAAATATGAATGCCGAACACTTCTATATGAATGCAAATGATGAGGAAATTGCCGGCTAAAATATACAATATTTTCGACTAATCAGGATTCGAGCTGTCTTTTGGATTGGGTAAAATTTCTTAAGGAATGCAGCGACGAATTCTTCCCAATTCGTAATAGAGTGTGCGGTAGTGTTATATAGCCACTTCTCGGCTATATCGCACAATGTAAATGGAAGAAGTCGTAGACGCATAGCATCCACAGAAAGTTGTGACGTACCCATCATTGCGCATACTTTTTCAAATTTGGTAATGAAAACGTAAGCGTCCTCAGTCTCGAGTCCGTGGAATTTGGGTAAAAGGTTGATATACTGGGGTTTAATCTCAAAGTTATCCCCATTGGCTGGTGGTGTGGATAAGCAGGTCGAAAGAGGACCTCGAAGTGGATAGCACCTCTCTGGAGAGAGATGCGGGGTGGATTCTGCGCACCAACGGACGGCGGCAGATTAGGGTTAAAGAAGTTTGATGGAGTCGGATCCATCGGTGTGAGTGTGGTAGTGGATAAAGGAAAGGTAAATGGAGAAATATCGACTTCGGAGTCGATAATGGGTACGCGGACTAAACGGGCACTAGAATCCCGTGTCCAGCCTATCTTGTACTAAAAAGGGTTAGTACAAGTGGCAGCGTTGACTTATAATTAGGGGTAAATGAATGCGGTGTTTGCTTTGAAAAAGGGACGGATTTTTGAAAAAATGATGCGACACAACAAATGCAGCACACAAACCCTAGAATCTAGTGGTCACCTAGGTCCGGCTCTAGACCGCTCCTAACTGCCAAAAGACAAGTCGCAGGATAGAATCCTCCACTGCCTCTTTGTCTCCCTGTGGCCAGGTAAGTGCCGGGTAAGTGGGAAGGTACTCCACTACGTAAGTAGTGGGCCTAATTAATAACCACTAGCTTTCGACACACTTTCCTAGGCACCACAAGAAAACGCGGATAAGCAATGAATTACCTACGGCCTTCTTCTGTCCTAATTGAGCGCGACAGTCTTTAGAGTCATCTCTAGATATTTTTTAGTTAATGTGGGTCAATGCGGATGCAAGTTTTATGGTTTTCGGGGCCTAGGAAGGGTAATGAAGTCCCCACCTAATTTGGATTTGGCCGTACCTCTTAATATCCGTATTTATAATGCAAACAACCAAGAAACAAAATCACGCACAATTTTAATTTTGCAATTTGCGAGCTGCTATTCTTTGCAAAGAATCCTGCAGAAAATTGTCAGTTGGAGCTAAAAAGAGAAGAGAGGAGAAGGTAAGAAGCTCACAGAGAAAAACTAGCACAGAGATCCCTTCAGGTAGCCGCTGTTCCGCCACATATGGGCACTTAGGCCGCGCTTCCGCGGTAGGGTAGTGAGAACACTGCACCAAACTTTTTCAGGGAGCTTCTGTAGACTCCCTCAGCTCTCTGGTATATTCCAAATTTTTTTTCCAATTTCCAGCAAGCTCCAGATTTCCTTGCAATGAAACACAACAAATTGTTTAGGGTTTGCACGAATTTTGATCTCAAAAATAACAATGAAATAAATCTTTCAATACAAACTTTGATATAAAACGAATTAGCGTGCGATCCCCGGCAACGGCGCCATTTTGATTGTTATAGATTTCTTGATGTGTGTATCAAATCAAATGGTCACCGGCAACGGCGCCATTTTGATTGAAACAATTTCCGGATTGTGTAATGTAAAAGTAAAAGTTCAAATAGTCCCCTATTTCGGTGCCATTTGATTGATCGTAAAATGCGAGACTGAGTAAGTAAATCAAATCGATAAGAGTCTCTTTGTGTCGGTAATTAGAAAATTGAATAAAGTTCACAATCAAAAAATTATATTTGACGGCAATCAACTACGGTGTCAGTTGTAGATCGTAAGCGAGTGCGGATCGTCCACAGGGATTGTGCGATTCGTTTCTATATTTAATTTGTGTTTGAATTAAAAAGTTAATCGAAAAGAAAAGAAAACATGATTCAAGAATTTATCGATTGATTCAGGTGTCACGAGTTTAATCAAGAATAAAGAAACTGATAAACAATTGAGAATCGTGTTTCGATGATATTTCCAACCAAATGTCAAGAATCTAAATGAGGCTCGTAGGAATCGATCGGATCTATAGACGTGATGTAATTTCAAGATTTCATGTTCTTGTCCTTCGAAGGATTGATACTAGATCGATGATGATCGACGAGAGTTGGGGCTTTCTTGATGAAACTAGGGTTTCATCATTTAACCCTTGTTCTTTCGTTGATATCATTCACACTCTAGCATGTAGCAATTTCAAGAAACGATCGTAACTCCCCAATCTCGAGCGATATCAATCAAGAAAGCATCGCAACGAATTGGGTCGTCGATTCTTGATCTTGCTAGGGTTTACAAAACTCGTAGGATTCAAGAATCGAATTAAGATATATTACATCATCATTCTATTGATCGCCTCGACTCCTCGACGAGCGGAGTATTACTCAAACATCACAACAAGAATTACAACTAGAAATTTAGATTGAATCATGATGCAAGAATTTAAAGAAAACAAGATAAAAGAATATCACCTTTTATTTATATCAACAATTTGATTACAGTCGCTCAAGAACTACAAGAGGAGGAACTAAATTGTCGACTTGGCTATGCTCGGCTCCGTGAGTCGCGGATCGGCTTGGACCACTTGCTCTGTTGAAGAACGGCTCGGCTCCTAAAAGGTTGCAAGGCTTCTTGCTTGATGGGGTACTCGGGATCTTGGCTTTTGATTGGAATTAGGGTTAGGGTTTCACACAAGTCCTCTCACTAGACTTGTGGAAGAAGAAGATAAAGAAAGAGATAGAATGGCTCTAAAATGAACTAATGGAGGGATTTTTCCATTCTCTTTACAAGTGAGCCTAGCGTCTTATTTATAGAGCACCCAAACTCTAAGCCTTTAGAAGTTCCCTCCAAAAGTTTGTTGAGGAACTTCTAGAAAGAGTTTGTTAGGCTTAGCTTAGGGTTTAAGCTAGGGTTTAGGGAGAAGTTTCTAAAATGATAGGCTAGTTTAGTGTTGATCCCAAAGCTTGCTGATCTGGCAGAAGTATCTGGAGTCTTCTGGAACTTGGAGTGTCTTTCTGAAGTGTAGGAGATGAGGTAAATATTGTGCAGCAAAATTGAGTGGATGACGTGGCAAGACGGCCGCGGAACCGCGGCGCAAGCAGGCTCCGACCGCGGTTCCGCGGCCATGTAGGAGGCTTGGAGCTTGGGGCTTCTTCTGTGGTCTTGGGCTAATATTTGGAGCTTTCTTTGATATGTTGATTTTTGTTTGTCCCTTTGGATTGATACCAGAACTGAAATCATTGAGTTGGTGTCATGTTTTAGCGGTATCCTGTAAATTTTGGCCTTTCTTTTGGATTTTCCTGCACAGATCTCAAAACAAGTGTTGCGCAAATGTAGGGATGATGCGATACCATGAAATGCGGTCAATTTCCTTTATAGTGTCGGTTTTAGAGTCTAATACATGCAATCTGATATTTTGCAACAGTTTTGCTAATATGTAAAATATGAATGCCGAACACTTCTATATGGATGTAAATGATGAGGAAATTGCCGGCTAAAATATGCAATATTTTCAGCGTGGGCTGTGTATTCTTTCCCCATGTGTTGATCCCGTGGTGGGGGAACGACGACTCGGGGAGCTTGTCGCGCTGTTGTAACCCCTGAGAATATGTTTAGTGACTAATTATATTTTAATATGTGATTTTTAATAAAAATTTACCAAATTGATTTTCAAATATTTTATCAAAATTTATAAATATTTTTTTAGAATTTTCCTAAGCTTGCACAAACATGTGCATGTAAACTAGGGTTAAAATTTGGGTTAAACCATGTTTAGGCAACCATGGTGGTCTAACCCCTTTTTATTAAGCTAATTAGTTTTAATTAAGGTTTTTAGTTTTGAAAACTCAAATTAGTTTTGGGGTTGACTTGTGTTGAGGGGAGAGAGGACATGATGGAGGCACATGCAAACATTTAATGAGAGAGAGAGGATGGTGGCTCTAGGGTTGTGTCAAATCTTTTTGCCTCATCCCTCAAACACTCACTTCACTCACATCTCTCCCTCTCACACTCACACACACTTGACCAGCATCAGCTACAGCAGCCTTGGCAACAACAACACATCATCACAAACACAACAAGCAACAACCACATCAGCAGTTATAACAACATCAGCCACAACAATATCATAAACAACAGCCACTACAACAATAATAGCTACAATAACAACAACTACAGCAGCAGCAGAGGGGGCAGCAACAACTACAGCAACACCAGCAACAATACAACAACAACAAACTAACAACAGCAGCAGCAGCAGCCAGAACAGCAGCAACAGCTCTTAGGGGCTGCAAACGGCAACAACAGCAAATTGGGTGCACTCCAGCAACAGCAGCAGCCCATTCCCTATTCTTCTTCTCCTTCTACTTGTTTGTGAGGTTCCTAAGGGGTATAACTTCTAAACGCCTTCCTTGTTTGCTTAGTTTGTGTCGATATAGCTTCGATTAGCGATAATTATACGATTTTGTGCTTGTTTTGATGATTTGTGCGAAGTTTTGTTTAAGTGATGTTAGTGTTGGGTAGACTAGCCTAAGTAAGTGTTGTTAGGGCCAAATTAACCTAGATAAACCCCAGATTACACTAAAATACCTTCAGTTTCCATTTTTGTGCTAAATTGACGTTTTTAAGCAAAATCTTAGCTTTTTAAAATCTGCTTTAGACCCAATGAGTTCAGAATGAAATTGAGTGGACTGTAGCCTACTAGAGATGCCCTGACCACACCACCAGAGCCCGACCCTACCACCCCAAGTTGGGGCCGCCGGAAAAATCGTCCTGGCCGCAAATTGCGGCCAGGCTAGAGAGATGGGTCCCAGGATTTTTAAGGTAAGTGTCTGCTACTTTTATAGGTCCATGGTATATATAGTTTTGTAATATTCTAACCTAGGTAAAATCTGGGACTGTATGTCATTTTCTGGTATTTTTAGTTTGCGCGATACGCGCGATACACGAGTGGGTTCTGTGATTCAGCGTATCGCGGTGTGTCAGGTTAAGTTTTAGACGCGTACACACATGTTCCAGCGTATCTCACACACGCGCGTTAATTCGCGACGCGAGTTTCTCGTTTTGTTTCGATATCGCGTTTTGCGAGATTCTTGCTTATAATTGGATTCTTTGTGTAAATTCCAGGTTCGCAGGCGGGTACGTCAGACGCCGCCAGAAAAGGGAAGCAGCTGGTCGGCTATACTTAGCACGCGACCAGGTGAGTAGATTTAACATCTACGGGGAAATCGCCCGTATGGCGTTAAGCGTCAGGGCGTAATAGGATATTTAGTCATGTGTGTTCATATAGATATACTAGTAACATACTCTCTTGTTATATATAGAACTGGTAGTATAGAACACTGCACTGTCACTAACGGTTCAAGTTGCACGAGCACGATTTATATGCTACACTCACACCGTTAGTGATTGCCATGACACTCACATTATAGGATTGCTAGAAATCATACATCATATTGATTCCGTTTTATTGACGTTGTCATGATTTGCCGCATATTAGCATACGTTATATCCATACCATGCACACTGCGTGCGTACTCTTGTGCGTGCCTTCATTGATATATCACTACCTGTGCACATGTACCCTTTATATTCCATCTTAGTGCATATATATATATATATATATATATATATATATATATATATATATATATATATATATATATATATATATATATCTTGATATGTTTACCCTTGTGCCCCTATACATCATATATTCATACTTGGGCACACATACATCACATGTCCATACTTATGCCATATACATCACATATATTTATACTTGGGCACATATACATCACATATTCATACTTGGGCCACATATATCATCTATTCATACTTGGGCATGTATACATCACATATCCATACATGGGCACATATTCATCACATGTCCACATGAGTGCGCATGTACATTGCTACATTCACCTTGTGTACTTATTCTTTTGCACATCCATACATATACACATATTCATATGTTACATACATGGATGATATTGGCTTGATTTAAAAACTAAGGGACCGCATGTGATATTTTCAAAACTGGATCTTTTAAAAGAGCGGTTTTCCCTTTCTTTTACTCTTAGCGTCATACGACGCATTGCATGGATTTACGCATTAGATTTGATTTATGTGATTTCTGGATTTGGGAACCGGAGTACTATTTTAAGAAAATACGCACTGTTTAAAAACCCGGTTTCCCTCGATATGATATTTCAGTGCGTCCGCCATGTGTTTTCTCGGTGCTAGAGCGATATATGTGAACCCGAATCGAGGAGCTGGACGAGGCCGATTGCGGGTACATGGTGGACCCGGTATGGTACCCCGGGGCGAGAACGGATCGCTGTGCGGTAGACGGTGAGCCTGGCAGAGGGACTACTACCTACCGGTGATTGGTTGGACCTGGCGGTTATCCGGAGGATACTGACCAGAGTCGATAGATGGATACGGGACGACTCGTATTGCCGGGGCCGAGGGCCAATACCGCAGACGGAGCCCGTTGGCTGACCCGGACTGATGGATGCCCGATACATGAGGATTTGCGTGTCGATGCTGGATACGAGTATTTCTTGATATTTTGAGTGCCGATATTGGGCACTCACGTTTTTATGAGATTTACAGGATTTGAGGGCTGATGTGGATGACGGCGCCTGAGTTGTATTGGGATTTGGGTGCATTGATGGGCACCGATTATATTTTCCACGATGACATTCCGTGTAGATGTTATATTTCTCATGCTCAGCATTTAGTATTTGATATCTCATCTTGTATCTATTGTACCTGATATAGTACACATGCTGCACGATCATTGCATACCCTGCTCATTTTATATAGGGTTGTTAGGTTGCATTGCCATACCTGATTATCACATATCTTGCTCCTCACATAGAGATGTTATCAGATAGCACTTGTTGCATGATATTGAGCATTCAGTTCATCATATAGATGTTTACCTGTTGGCATAGGTTAGAGTATCGCAGTACGTGCATACTCGCGATTACCTTTATATGTTATCTACTATTCACGAGTTGGCAACTCACCCCCGTGCTACAGTGCTTGCAGGTTGCCCTTTGGAGTAGTCGCGGTTGGCTTTTTACCCCATCTTTTGACACAGATACCATTACTGAGGCGTGCTAGTCCTTTTTCTATTAGGTGGGTTTTGTACGGTATCTGTTTACTTTTCAGTTGCATCTTGATGTATCTAGTACTCTCCATCTACTTTCATGTATTGACTTAGAGACCAGTTGTGAGGACGATGTATATTATTTTGTACTCTGGTGTCGAGCTCGTTGTGAACCGACTTTATTTATGCAGTCTTATCTTTTATGATATTTGTTTTCACTTTACTGCTCATTCTTCGCTACGGCGTCGCATATCATATTGTGGTGATTGTCCCGCCGGTAGGCGCGATTCTCCCATTTGGGATGCTCTATATATTTCACATGCCCCTTTTTCTTATATATCTTGTCTTTAAACCCGACTTCGGGGCAAATTTTTATAAAGGAAATGTTGTCAAAATTATTAAAAATAACACTTGAACTTAAAAGGATTTCTACTAAATTACTTAAGGTTTTCTAAAACAATTTACAAATGTTTCTACTAAAATGTTTTAACACTCTATATTTTAATGGTTTTGATTTCTGGGTTTCGGCTTACTTAGCCGCGTTACGCCTGTAGACGTTACGTGGTTAAGTGCCGGTCACGGACCGAACTTTAGGTCATGACAGCTGTTTGGACGCGGACAAGCGCGTCCACGAAGGACGCGAGCCGATCTATCCGAGCCGATAGGACGTGAATGGCGTTCGGGGGAGGAGGGGATCCACCCGCGCCTCCGTTGTGGGGAGGATGGTGGCTGGAGCTCGGGTCGTCGCAGTGATCACTCACCATATGTTCGAGATCGGAAGGTGAACTTTCGTTGAGTGGAACTGGCTTCCCACAGACGGCGCCAACTGATGGATCTCTGGATCTCCTTCAGATGTTACCTTCCGTTGATCCGCAGCGAGTGGTGATGAGTGGCTGAGATTGGATCTGAGGGTTTCCTCTTTGTGCATGTGGATCTCAATGGGCTTGACATGGATGAAGCCGAGCTACCTGCAAGGAAGTCCCGGGATGGTTGTGCCACCGAGGACTCTCCGACGATCAAGTTAGACGTGCTAATTGGGCAGAGTAGCGGCCTATTGGGATAAAATTGCCTTACCTGAGTCGTCTGAGAGAAGGGTTTATATAGTGGCAGCCGTGGGCTGGTGGGTGCGAGATTCACGCCGGCCATTACGCCCCTGGCATTACGCCTGCACGAAAGGCGGGATTTCCTATTAATAACGAGATGCGCTCGTTAATGGGGGAACGAGATGGTGCGGAACGCGAGATCGTGGTCGGCGGATATCTCGCGTCAGGCGAGATTCGCGGAGCCGTGGCGGAGACGCCTGTGATCGGTGCTATGGGTCGGTCGATGAGACCGAGGAAAAGAAGCTCGGTGGGAGGCTCGGAGGCGAGCAGGAGGCCGAGCGGGCTTGGTTCATGTGATAGCTCGGAGGCGATGTAGGAGGGCTGAAGGAACTCAGTGTGCAGGAGGGCACGGTAGCGAGCCGATGGTTGTTTGTGAGGCGGGCACAGGAGTCGTCGGGAAGGTCATCGAAGGTCGGGAACATTCTTGGGATGAAGGCCCGGGGCATTCTTCTAATGTACCATTCCTGCTCCTTTCCCGCAAGCTCTGAGATACGTCATCTGCCACGTGTCAACATCTGGGGAGTGCTCAGTACCGAGCATCATCAGAAGGGGTAAAAAAAAGAAACGGAGGAGGAAGTATAAGCTTTTTTATGTTTTTTTCTTTCTAAATTAGCTTTTTATATGTACTTTTCAATCTTTTGTGAAGAGGATCCAATAGTTGACATAATTTTATTTTTTTTTGGCATGTGTGGGGTGTTTTGATTGGTGATAATGGATGAGAATTATTAATAACAACATGAATATCATTCTTGGTCGGTAAATAATCTCTCTTCTTTCTCAATTTCCATATCTTTCCTACTGAGGTATAGGATCCTAAACATAATTTATCCCAAAAAATAATGAAAGCCATATTGTTTAAAAGAAAAATATCAATATTTTAATTTGGCTAACGTTTAAAACAATTTTTTTTTATCATGGTCTTATGTAAAATGCCTCCCATCTCGCATGCAAATAATTCTCATCCTCTGCTTTTATGGGAATACAAACGTGGACAAGACGAGACATGACAACCAGGGGAATCCAACCTGTGGACGGTGAGGACGACTGCACGAAGCATCCAAAGTTCACTAAATGCACCCATTTTTATGGGATTCGGAGATCCTTGGAGCCACTGCTATTCATAACTTTTCATAACATTAACACATAAGAGAGTTTCATTTTAATATTGTCCAAATGTCTACATTTCATAACTTTTTTCATTTGATGATGGAACACTGAGATAATTTTGATCTTCAAGGCCAAAAGCATATGTATACCAATTTCTTTGTGATTATTATACTCTTTGCTGTTGATTTTGTTAAGAAAAATGTTCTATTCGCAATAGAGCAGTTCAAAACTTACGATGCCTCCTGATGCAAGGTTCTTAACTTTTTTGCGTGTGAATATCTTAGACAACGTTGATTAGGATGAACAGTTCCGATTATCAAAAAAAAGTCGTGAAAGAAGACTTTTGATCAATATAAAAGAGAAACTTACTCGTGTGACATGTAAACTGTTATACATGAGCTTTAAGGCCATAAGATCTTCGCCGTTGGTCATCCAAAAAAAAGAAAATAGACTTTAAATAGACTTTTTTGACAATTATAGAAGAGACTCTCATGTACATGATAAGGGTATCTATGTTTCTCTTCTATTTACCTCTTTTTGGTGCATCCAAAATGTTACGTGTTGCTATTTATCTATGCTATTATAACTCAAACTCGACTGATATAAGTAGGCATATTCTTCTTTTATCGACGCGAAAAGAAGAAGACGAAATTGGTATACATATGCTAAAAGACGCATCGAATGATAAAAGACGCATCGAATCCACAAAATTTTTAAAAAACTTTGTGGTTTGTACATAACCTCTTAAACTCTTCATAATCCTCTGTTTCTCAAGTGTATAAGTTAAAATTTAGAATCGCATTATTATTAAATTTAGAGTTCCACAATGCATAATGTGTAGGACATAAAATTTGTTTATTTTCTTAAGATCATTATGATACCTCTAAAAACACTGCACGGTCTATTCGCTGCGTCCAAAATACAAATATACACGTGCATTGCACGTACAGCAGGAATCGATTTTTGAGTCCATTAGTTTTTTTCAATAGCATCATTCAAGAGACCCCTTTGCCGCCTCCTTTTAGCCGTGGGAAAATTCTTTCATGTGCGAGATGTATGTGTCCAGTCATGAAAGAAAATAAGTTAAGATACCTTTCTCTCTTTTACAAGTAATATCTTAACCCAGCTCTGGCTATAAATACCCACCGCTCATATCGCCCCATGTCTGTCTGCATTCCCCTTTCGTTTCTTCTACTTCGCACTGCACACTTCACAATCGATTTTTGAGGTGATCATTCCCAAATCTTTGCATCTCTCTCTGGTCCATTTTATTAGCCTACTGATTTTTCTTTTATTATTTCGTATACTTTCGATTTATCTATTGATAGGAATCAGCAAGTATTCGCATTTAATTCCATTAATAGTCAAATCAGCAGTTTTGTGGCAATTAGCATTAATCGTTTTCTTCTCAGTTTAGGTTTTCCCTTGAATTAGACCTTTTTGAATGCGTATCTGGTCATTCTGCACACAAATCTGCAATCTCTTGCAAATTACAAATTTCAATTTTTTTTTATAACTGATCATTTTTGTTAAAACCACCTTGACAAAACCCCTGGGTCTCAAAACGGTTGTCAAAACCCCTTGGAAAATTGTTGCCTGCTATATCTAAATCGGTCATAAATATTGCAGGCAACTGCATAGATATCACATGCAACCATATAGATTTCGCAGGCGACGGTATAGATATAGCAACCATAAAGATACCGCAAGCAGAAGTTTTTTAACAAATGAAAAATTTTCCAAGGGTTTCTTGACAACTGTTTTGAGGCCAAGAGGTTTTTGTCGGCTGGGGGAGTTTTGACTATAGGAAGTAAATAGGAAGGGTGTAGTATGAAATTGGCCATATATTTTTATACTGTTCATCCGGAAGCTTTCCTTTTGCATTTTTTATACGGTTCTTTTCTTATCCTTTTCTAAGGCATCTTATTTAACCGTGCAATTGAAATAACTTTTATTTGTGAAAATTAATTTGATGATGTTACGGCTGCAATTAAGGAAGGACTTGCCTATTTTTGCTTTAAATTTTTTAACAGTTGAAAATAGATCAAAACTAACAACAATCTAATGATGCAAGAACAAATTATCAATGGCTTGATGGTTACAAGAGGGACCACTATTTTAAATAGGATTAAGACTCTTTCGTTGCGAGCGATCTTAATTTTTTTTTGATCACTAGATAGGATATGAACACATAATGTTATAATCAAAATCCTAGATTAGTTGGTGCCAGAAAGATAAATTCGGAATCTGCGTGCTGATTTACCTGTGTTTTTCCTATTTGCAAATTAACAGCGGGGTCGCTAAGTGTAACCTGCACACGATAATGACCATGCTGGAAAATAAATGATGCAGTCAAAGGACTGAGGGTAATATTTCACCGGTTTATAGAATCATCTACTACCGCTTTCGGGACTCCTAAATAATGAATTCGTAAATAGACTTGGCTGTCTCTTCTTGAACAAACGTCTATTTTACTCAAAAAAGTAGTTACATGACAACCAACTTCTTTGCCTGCACACAGCACCCTTCGAAAGATTAAGAAAACCCCAAAAGGTTTAGTTTGATCACAACATAAACTAGAAACAAGTGGCCATATAGAAATACATGCTAACCCCATATCTCATCCTGAAAACTCCATGGCCACCGAGTGCTGGTGTAAGAGATCATTGTTTTCTTGTCTGTTGACATGCCTATTGACATCTGCACGTGTTTATTAAGGATACTTGTAGCTAGCTACTTGTGGAATCCTAGAAATACCTTCCATTTGAGCGATATAGACAATACAATTAGCCTGGAAAATACTTCAACTACAAGTGTGCCGTAACAGTCATTTGGCACAAGCAAGAACATGCTTCCACACTTGTGTCTTTGTGCACGGCCTACTTGCTCAATTAATGATCATTAAATTTTGGATCATATACATATCAGACAAAGATACTAATCTTATGATTGTTTATCTTTGCTTTACTGGCAAATCGTCTTTCTCCAAACAATAAATTAAAACAATGGACAAAAAGAATACAAGAAAGAAAAAATATAAAGGGTGGCGAAAAAGGTGACAAATGATAGCTCAAAAGAAAACCACTCGATATCCTATACAGATTAGGTTCGGGTGGCCATATATCCATTCCCAATGGACCATGAGTACACCTGTATTCTACGATGCATGGAATTTTGTTGAGGGCATGTATTCATTTTGGATTCATATCGGCTTTCTATCCATAAGGATTCTTTCAGATGCATCGATGATGCTTTTGAAACTCCTTTTGACACATTACAAAATTTATATTGTATTATAAATGTAAAAAACATAGATGAACCGCGAAGAAACCAATAATCTATGCATTAACACTAACAACTTGTTTGAATTCGTAGTTCATAATTTCTAATATGATATTTCGCGCTGTTATGTATATATGTTTAAACAACAAAAATTAGCCTATACCTACGAATCATATCCTAAAGTTTTGAAAAGTTGTGAATTCATGATTCCAACTCATATAATGTTCCGCATCCTGCTTAGCATGTATCGGAGCTTATAGAATGGGGTCAATCTGAGTCATATTTGAAACACAGCGTACGCGCGCGCACACACACCCCATGCTAAAACTCTTTCTCTTGAAAAGCTCTAGCTAGCCTTAAATCTCTATGGCATAAATTGTCTAGAGTATTGTTTTAACTTCTATCGGCATTTCTGCTGATCTCTGCGGGATTCATTCCTTCTTGTTTTGCATGCTAGCTAATTTTATCTGAATGTCTATTGATTGAATTTATAATGGAAGTTTTTAAATTTTACTTTAGAGTGTTTCAGAGACTTCAGAAACTCTTTGGGCTTCAAAAATTAGCGAGCTAGGCTTCTGTCCTGTTTGCTAACACCGTTTAATGTGTACCTGGTAGGTATGGCAACTTCCGATAATCCTGAGAATGAAGGAAAGGGGGGATTCTTTGGAAAGATGAAAGATTTCGTTCGTGATGTAGGGGAGAAGATTGAGGAGGCAATAGGATTTGGAAAGCCGACTGCAGATGTCGCCGCTGTTCACATCCCTAAAATTAATCTGAAAATGGTAGAGTTTGTTATTGATGTTCTGATCACAAACCCTAATCCCATTCCAATCCCTCTTGTTGACATAAAATACTTAATTGAAAGTGATGGAAGAAAACTCATATCCGGACTGATCCCTGATGCTGGAACGATCCATGCTCATGGTTCAAAAATAGTCAAGATACCGGTGACATTGATCTACGATGATATAAAGAGTACTTATCACGATATCAAACCTGGAAGCATCATTCCATACAAAGTCAAGGTTGATCTTATTGTGGATGTACCTGTTATCGGAAGGATTACTTTGCCTATTGAAAAGACGGGTGAGATCCCAATTCCTTACAAACCTGACATCGACGTCGATAAGGTTAAGTTTGAGAAGTTCTCATTTGAAGAAACTGTTGCAAACCTTCATCTCTCTCTAGAGAACAAAAACGACTTCGATTTGGATCTTAAATTGCTGGAGTATGAATTCTGGCTCTCTGATATTAGCATTGCTAGTGCGGAACTTGCGAAATCTACAAAACTTGGTAAGAATGGAATTACTCGCATGGAGATTCCGATTACTTTTAGGCCCAAGGATTTTGGGTCTGCTCTCTGGGATATGATAAAGGGAAGGGGTACTAGTTATTCGATGAAAGGAAATATTGATGTAGATACTCCTTTTGGACCAATGAAGCTGCCAATTAGCAAGGAAGGAGGAGCTACCCGTTTAACGAAAGGAGGAGACGACGACGACGACCAAGTATTGCTTTCTTAACCTAGTTTCTTAAGTTTATCATTTCGTTATCTTTGTCTATCTTCTTTTTGGGAGGAAATTCGCCGCATTCCATATATGATGTACATTTCTTAACCTGGTTGCATATTATTTTGCCATGAAAAATGATTGAAAGTTATACAACAATGCAAATGCAAATCTATGTATAGACGATAAGCGTGCATTCATAAATAGTGGGAACCACTTATACAACGTAGAACAGTTCTTTATAGGCGGCCACTTAGATCGCTATGGAATCAGCAATGTTGTTTCCTTGGTTAATTGTGTATTTCCTGTAAATTGTTTGTTAATCATTAATTCCGATGATTTTGTATAACTATTATGCGGTTTTTTTAAAAATCTTTTGCACTTACAAGTGACTAAGGAGCATTTTTCAAAGGTGTAAAGAACTAAAGATTTCAATTAAGAGAGTTCGGGATTGAACTTAAATGTAATTCTCACACCAAGACCAGTCTAAATACACAATTAACAAGATTTTATACAATAAATTATTCTATGTGGTAATAAAATTAGCACTACAATGCTCTTATAAGTAACAACATGAGTATATTTAGACAAATATTGAGGTGATAATATCAGATTGCTTAATATTAGAATATAAAATATATTTTCTCAACCCTCATCAAAATTTCGGAGTTTTGATGAGGGTTGAGTGAATATATTTTATATTCTAACACGCCCCCGCAGGTCGAAAGCCATAGGGGCAGAAAGCCGGGCTTTTGCACAACGGTTTTTTTTAATTAAAATAACTACGTATTTAATACGCGCCCGGTGGGTTAATCATGTTGAATGAGATGACCAAACTTTATAGACGTCACAACCTATCTTATTACTTTTGATTTAATGGATGTACTTGGACTCTTGCTTTGATCTGTGTTGTATCGAATTCCATTACGAACATTTTAGCTTTGTTTTATTTTTCTCTTATTAGTAGTGTGCTTAGCTTGTTTTTTTTAAACACTTTAGTTAACGAAACAGGGAAAATTTCCAACTGTTTATTTAGAAAATAATAATTGTGTGGAAATTTTCCTTCTCTTCTTTATTTAGGAAAATTGATTTGCATTGTCACAGAAACAAAGTTAGGAAAATTGTTGTGGCAAGAAGATCACGAAGCGATAACAGACGATATAGAGAAGTTATCAAATCACAGGTAAATAAAAAATACGAGTACTAACCAATAGGCGAATGCGAAGCTTTATTAATATCCAAAATGGAGAAGTATAAAACCGGTGGATGAATACAAAATCCTTCAAAACCCTAGATCTCTTAAAATAACAAAAGGGTTCTTTCAAATATCACAAAATCTATCCAAAAGGTTTCACGGAATCTCTAGGCTTACAAAATACTACAATATATATAGTATTCTAGAGATATGATCAAAATAACTAATTTCTCAACTAACAAATATCTGACCCATGATGACAGTAGATGTCTGATGAAAAAAGTGCAGACGTCTGCCCAAGAGTGTTCAAAATAACAGAGTGTTCCCAGATGTCTTAAGAAGGAGCTTCAGATGTCTAAGCTTGAGGCTTCAAAAGTATAGAGCGTTCGCAGATGTCTGATGAGTTCTATACAGACGTTTACCCAATGTATGTAAAACATATAGAGTGTAGACAGATTGATGTTTGTCCCCTTGCCTATAGATAAACTTAAATCTTGAGCAATTCCAAGATTGCGCCGAATCAGCAAGGAAATCAAATAGAGATTGGAATGTGAGGCATACACAACAAATCTTCACCTTACCTCTCATTCCCACAAAACTCCTCCATAAAATTAATATTAGCTCCACCTTCACCACAAGACCCCTAAAAGGCTCAATGAGTGCGACACACTCCAATTAAATTTAAGCAATACTCAAACTTAACAACCGAAAGAGACATCGTCAACATGTCGGCCGAATTATCCGTTGTGCCAACCTTCTTCACAATAATCTCTTCTTTTCAATGATTTTTTGAACAAAGCAGTACCGAAAATCAACATGCTTCGTCCTATCATGATGCATCTGATTTTTCGTCAGGTGAACCGCATTTTGGCTATCACAGTAGACTATTATGATATCTTTTTAATACCAAGTTCCGAAAATAGTCTTTTCAACCAGATCGCTTTCTTAACGGCCCCAACAACAGCCATATACTCCACCTCCGTCGTAGACAATACTACTGTAGGCTATAATGAAGTATGCCAACTAATGGCACATCCTTCTAAAGAGAATATATAACCGGTGATCGATCTTCGCCTGTCAAGATCACCTGTATAATCGGAATCGCTGAATCAAATCAAACTGTCGTTGTTCCTTCCAAACACCAACCCCACATTAGACGTACCTTGCAGATATCGTAAAATCCATTTCACAGCTTGCAACAACCTTTACCAGGAGATGACATATAGTGACTAACAACACCGACTGCATGTGAAATGTCGGGTCGGGTACAAACCATGATATACATAATGTTACCTACCGCACTCGAATACGGAACATTCGACATATACTTAATCTCATCCTCTGTTTGCGGTGATGAACGAGTTGAAAGTTTGAAATAAGCAGCCAATGACGTACTTACAGATTTAGAGTCTGCTATGCCAAAATACTCCAAAACTTTCTCAACATATCGCTATTGAGACAAGTAAAGTTTTCCTCCATTGTGATCGTGCCTAATTTCCATACCAAGTATTTTCTTGGCCGCTCTCAGGTCCTTGGTCTCGAACTTACCTTTCAGCTGTTCCTTCAAATTCTAAATATCAACCATATAACTTGCTACCATCAACATATCATCAACATAAAGTAACAAATATATGAAAAAACCATTGGTGAGTTTCTTCGAATAGACACAACTGTCGCCTATACTTCTCGTAAACTTAATTTCTTGTAAGTCGATTTCGCGCATCCCACGAGTTCACGGGGAGGTGGAATTTACTAAAAACGATTTTTACAAAACTTGCAACACCAAGTAAACTCCAGGGTCTTAACAGAAACCTTAACTAGCTAAACTATACGGAGGTTTAACTACTATGAAGAGTGTTATACCTCGTAGAAACTTGTCCTTCGGGTCTTCTTCTCCTCCTCTCCTTGAGCTCCTCGAAGATCCGGATCGAGCTTGCCACGTCGGCCTTCTCACGTCAAAGACAATCCACCCGAGAGTATGTGCTTCAAGCTCCAACCTCTAAACCGAGATAACTAGGGTTTCTAGTTTGCTAAGCTAAGTAGCCTAGATGATGTAGAGTATCTAATGGAGTGTTTTATCTCATGAGACTATATGTTTCACAACTCATGTGAGGGTTAGAGTCTTTGAGGAAGAAAACTATGGAGAGAGAAAGCAAAAATGCAAATGAGCTAGGACTGGCAAGTAAAGAATGGCTCCTCTCTTCACTCATTCAAGCATGCAATATTTTCTAATAGAAAATATCAACCATGCTTGAATAATGAGTCCAAACAAATAAACAAATACTAAGAGTCACGCTTCACCCCATGCCACAAAAATCTCCATTCCCACCTCATTAATCTATTTCTCAAAAATAGACAAACCAAATAATGAGGTGTCCCCTTCTAGAAGCATGTCATGTAAAATTACAAGAATGCCCTCATCGTATATACATACCCGTATTCGTATTCCAAAAAATACGAATACAATGAGATGATAGCAAACCAATAATATAATACTAGGATCCGGTTTCAACCAAAGCCCACTAGTATTATCCGTCTGAACATCATGCGTATAGCCAGTACACGTATGTGATCGGAACCCTGCCGTAAAACCATACGACCTCTATATCGTTTCGTTCGAAACAGGAAAACCCTCTGTGTGGGACTCTAAAGACTCGACACTACGCTGGCAGTAGGTTTAACCACGAGTCCGTCAGCGGTACTCAATGCATGTAACGGCTATCCAGGTATCTGTCGATAAGAAGGCCGATGAGCAAACTCATCCGAACTCCTACTGAGCCTATCTGTGACAATCTCCGTACAGTTTGGTCTGTTCGTCTAAGATACTCGTATATCGGGCCCAAAGGATGGTAAACGTCAGACCCCTAATAGCGCAATAAGTCGTGCCGGAGTAGAGCCCAATACACCCTGAGTAACTACTGGAGTACCTACCAGTAAATCTCGCCTGCCCTGGCCAGAGACTTTGTGTAATAGCTTTCCGAACACAGCGATATCAACCCCAAATACCGAGAGAGACATCCTATCTAACCGCTACTGCCTCCAAGTGTGGGACTGCACCCAACTACTGCCTGTTTGCACGACTCCTTTGAGCCGTGGTAGGATAGCAATCTAAATGCAGTGGGAACACACTTGAGACGAATAGTGATATCAAGTCAACAGACCAACATGTACTCATGCCACCCGGGAACTGCTACCTGACGATAGGTATAATATCAACTAGCAGTTCCCAACGAGTCCGTCCAGTGTAACTCATAACCTAATGAGCACTGTATACCATCTTCGGTACGACGTACCAATGGCTGTGGGACAGACTATCTCCCCTACTGGGATGAGAAGTGTATATACTAGTTTACTCTGGAGTATCAATACCCCGTGTTGATAATCCTATGACTAGAGACTTGTATAAGGATGTGCTTATAGACTATCCAGCCCCACTAGTGCGACTGTCATCACAACGTTGGTAGTCAAGCAAAGATCCTAAGGGCTCTAGCAATATGTAAAAGCGATATGCTAAAAGAAACATATGCACATATTGAGGTAGAATCAAATCAAGCAACATACTACCATTTTGAGCAAGACTGTTATTATAACTGTAAATATCCTAAGCTTCCAATATATAATATACAATCCAGTATGATACAATAATGGCCTCTAGGGCATATATTACTAACATTTCTTTCATGAAAGAGTCAAACTTTTTATACCAATATCTAGGTGACTGCTTCAAACCGTAGATAGACTTCTCTAGCAGGCAAACGCGTTCTTCTTTTCCTTCAACTTCAAAACTCTCGGGTTGTTGCATGTAAATTTTCTTTACCAAATCACCATGTAAGAATACTGTATTCACATCAAGCTGCTCAAGATCCAAATCTTGCATAGCTATCAAACCGAGCAAGACATATATAAAGGTGTGTTTAACAACCGGAGAAAATAGCTCATTGAAATCAACTCCCCGAACCTGCGAATAGCCTTTAGGTACCAACCGTACCTTGTATCTCGTATCAACCGTCCCTTGGTCACCTTCTTTCTTCTTGAAAACCTACTTGCAGCCAACTACTTCTTTCTTCCTTTGGGCCTCATGAGCTCTCAAGTCTGGTTCTTATGAAAAGACTCGATCTTTTCATTCATAACGGCTAGCCAACGAGCTGACTCATCGAATGAGATGGCTTCTTGATAGCTCGTCGGTTTCACTACTATCAACTGTCTCTGCAGCGGACAGCGCATACGCAACTAGATCATCGTAGCCATATCTTTGCCGCGGTCTAATATCCCTTATTTGTCGGTCATGAGCGAGTAAATACTCCTCATCTTGGGAATGCTCATCTTGAGCTTCAACAGACGACAGTGAAGGAAAGATCTCCTGCGAACCCGAGCTTTCACCGACATCAATATCAACGCTCGGCTCATCCTTCTTTAAATCGTCGTCAACTGGAGATTCCACAATTTTCGGTTTCAACATAGCAGATTCATCGAATGTCATATCTCTGCTAATCATAGATTTAGACGACTTAGGATCCAAACACTACAACTTATAACCTTTGACGCCGGTAGTATAACAAAGAAATATGCACTTCTTTGCTCGAGAATCCAACTTGCCTTCACGGCAATGTGTATATGCTGGACAACCAAACACTCGAAATGTAGATTAATCGGCATGCTTCCCAGACTATATCTGCTCCGGTGTTTTACTTCATAGCGAGATATGAAGTGACCTATTCATTATGTAGCATGCCATGTGTTCCCCTCCGAACGGACACGCGGGACGTCGGGCCGTCTCGCCTGAGCTTCGGGGCAGATGCCAATAGGTGCTATCCGTCCACCTCTCCGAGGATGCCAAGTCGATCCATGGCGCCATGTATCGGAGGTTTAGACGGATGCGTCCGATGTAGCAGACTTCGTCAGATTCCCCCTCGTTTGAGGGGTTTTTGATTGTGGGGACGCTCTTCCCTGCAGGCGCAAGCCCCTGCAGTTAATTACGCTACCGCATCGCGGTAACAACTTTCTCCTTCTCCAGATGGTCACTTCGTGTCGTGTGTTTTTGTTTTATGTTTTCCTGCCCGTGGATCGTTTACGGAGACCGAGTTATGTCGTCGCCCGTAGGGCATGGACTAGTCCAAATCCGTGTTGTCTTAGGTTTGGGTTTGGGGGGGTTTGGTTTGAGGACACGTTAGCCATACTTGAGGCTAAGATCAACTCGAACATTCGTTAAGGATACATTAGTCTAGTTTGAGACCAAGATCAACTTAACGGGATCGTTTAGATCCGACAAAGGAGCGTTTGGACTCCATTGTTCCAGTTTTAGGGACATAGTGGTCCATCGTATGTGTGGCCGTCGGGACCCGTCACCTCTCTGACGACGTTGAAGGATTACAACGACGGATGTCAGAGGAGTTCAGAGATGTACCCTCGAGCCAGAGTTAATTAAGGGGGATTCATAGTCCAGTCTGCTTGAAGGTTTAAGGACGCGTTAGCCATCTTTGAGGCTAAGATCAACTTAAACAGGACCGTTTAGATCCGACGAAAGAGCATATGGAGGCTCTATGGTTCTAGTTTAAGGACATTGCGGTCCATGGGTAGTTTAAGGACATTGCGGTCCATGGGTAGTTTAAGGACATTACGGTCCATGGATAGTTTAAGGACATTGCGGTCCATGGGTAGTTTTAAGACGTCTCGGTCAAGGTTAAGGACGTTATAGTCCATGGGTTTAAGGACTCCACAGTCCGGTATGTGCTCTGGATGCTTCACACAGGTTCACTGCCGTGCTAGGCGAGGACCAGGCTCCGCTCTGGATGCTTCACACGGGTTCACTGCCGTGCTCTGCGAGGACCAGGATCCGCTCTGGACGTTTTCCACGGAGTCAAAGAGTGACGTTATCCGCGTTCCACGTAACCAGGAATTTTGCATTATGCATGGGTTTAAGGACCCCACAGTCCTTATCATGAGTGGTCATCGGGACCCGTCACCTCTTTGAAGACATTGAGGGATTACAATGCCAAGTATCAAAGGAGTGAAGAGATGTACCCTAGAACCGGGGTGGATTAAATAGTCCCTGGCCCAATTTGGGTCAAGACTGATCAATTATGTTATGAGCCCATTGGCCCAGTTAATCACAAATTGAGGACTTATGGCCAGCTTGGGCTAAGTCCAGTCAGGTCTGGAATATTGACTTTTTGTTGGTCCATTGAGGGAGAGGCTTTGCCTCTATCCCTTTAACCAATTGGGCCAAAGCCTAGTGTTAAACACTTCAGAGCAATCAGTGTTGAACACTGGGAATAGGGTTGACAAGTTAGTGTTTAACACTAACAGAATAGTTGGTGTTAAACACCAGCAACAAGGCTTTCAGATTAGTGTTAAACACTAAGGTGGTCAGTTTTGAACACTGCAAGTAAAGTTTTAACACTAAGGTCCAACAGTCGTTTCAGTGATTGGATTCTAGGGTTCCAATTTAGTGTTAAGCGCTAAGGCAAGAGAGGTCACGTGGCAACACGTGAGGGTGCCTTCCCTTCAATGGTTCTGCTGAGATTACTGCATCTTTCTGAGTGTCACGTGTCAGCACGTGACGGGCATTCATATGCTCGTTTGTTAGAGCTTTTGTTAAGGGTCACGTGGGTCACGTGAGGGACAGCCTCAAAGGGTTTTCTGTAGATCTCTTGGGGGGTCACGTGGTGGCACGTGACCCTGCTTCTATGTATGTCGTTTTTAGAGGATCTGTTGATATTTTTTCAGGAATTAAATTCCTCGGGCTTTAATTTTCAAAGGAATTAAATTCCTACTTCCTTTTGAAGATTTATATTCTGAAATAGAGTTGAACTATGAATTTTCTGTAGGAATTAAATTCCTCATATATGTGAAGAACTGAAAAGGGTTAAACCCTAATGAAAGCTTTTAAGAAACTAAACTTTCCGTTTTAAAGAATTATGATTAAGGGAATTAAATTCCTGCTGTTTCAACAGAACTATGTTCTTAATTAGGGTTAAACCCTGCTTCTTTTTATTTTGAAAGAATTAAATTCCCATGATACAGGGTCGAGCCCTAATTTTATTCTAAAGGAATTGAATTCCTATAGTTCTGCGAGAATTAAATTCTCATGCTTGCATTCCCTCTCTATATTTGGATCTGCATGGCAGGATCTCAACCCATTGAGAATTAAATTCTCAACCTTAAGGGAAGATGTGCACTTTGCAGATCCTCTATCAAAGAGAGAAGAAATAAGTTCTTCTGTTTTATATATCAGAGTTAAACTCTGTTGAGAATTAAATTCTCTTTGTTTTCCGAAAGCCTTCCCTTTCTTACCTAGGGTTTTCCTTTGCAGAAGATCCAAGTTCTTTCAAAGTATCAAGGCTCTCTCCTTTTTCTTCTCCCTGCGTATGTATCTCTCTCTCTCTTTTTGTGTCTCTTGGCTCCTATTTATAGGAGAAGCAGCCGAATGAATTAGTTTTTGATGAATCTTCACTGAGAGATTTGATTTACATCCATCATTCGTTTTGGACCTTTGGATTATTGGGTGAATTTTATTCACCATTGGATTTTAAATCCAGAGATTCTCCTTTGTTATTTTGGTTAGATTTAAGGGGGAAATCTTTCCAAACCCGAGATTTTCCATAGATAGATGATATTTAATCATCTCTGAATCTTTAATTTGATTGGTCCCAGATACTCACTTTCCTTTGGAAGGATTCAAATTTCCTTCAGAATTTAATTCTGCCGTCAACATGGGCTTTGAAAGCCGGTCACGTGTGACCACGTGACCCATGGTTACGTGCGGACACGTGACCCCCTTTTGGAAAGAAAAAGGATCCTTTTTCTTTCTGCGTTCTGCCTTCTTCTGCTGCTTAGCCGTCACGTGCTACCACGTGACCCCTGGTCACGTGTGAGCACGTGACCCCTGTCTGGCACTTTTTTCCTCGGTTCAATTGGAGAGCGAGTTTGCTGCTTTGAACGTCACGTGTCGACACGTGACCCTGGTCACGTGGGAGCACGTGACCTCTTCTGAAGCTCTTTTTCTTGACTTTGCTCAGCGAATCAATGTGCGCCTTTTCTGCACTTCATAGGTCACGTGTCAACACGTGACTGCTGGTCACGTGTAAGCACGTGGCCCCTTTTTGAAGCTTTTCACAGAAGCTTTCCTGATTTTAAATCAGGAAACAAATGCCCCCACAGCGTTGTTCTCACGTGTCAGCACGTGAGTACAACGCTGTCTCCTCTCGCGACCGTTGGATTCCTTTAGGGATCTGGGGAGATGAAACGTTTCCATTGTTTTCTATAAATACCTCTGTCTCTTCATAGGAGCCTTCACTTTGCTCATCTTCTTCCTATGAGAATTTCCTCTTTGAGAATTTAATTCTTGCTTCCAGAGCTTAGTTCTCTGTCTTGAACGTTTCCCAGAGTTTAACTCTGTCGACGGATCCTCTTCCTCAGGTAATAATGTCGAACGGCCAAAGCGCCTTCGTCTTTAAAAGAACTCCTTGGATTTCAAATCCATATTAAGGGTTTCGTAAAGAACCCATTTTTCTTCAAGTTTTTTTGTAAGAACAGGGAACCTTCGAACTGTAGATCTCTTAAGGTTTATGTGATCTTTGGGGAGATGATGACAGCGTTTCAACTCCATGGACTTTAATTCCATCGAAATTATTTCTGGGAATTTAATTTCCTTTTTTCCTAATAAGGAATTTAATTCCTATGAAGAACTCAATTTCTTCACCCAGAGGCTCCTTGGGGTCTCTTGGCCCGAGGCTGTTCTTCTGCAATTAATGCGATGGGGACTTTGTAATGATTCTAGTGATTTTTATTTCAGGTATCATGGACGCCCATCTGTATCATCTTGACGAGATCATTTCCTATGGGAATATTCGTGCGCTGGGCCACAGTCAGAACCAGGAGTTCACCGATGCTCAGTGTGCCGAGATCATGAGCCGCTTTGATGAGTACAACCATCGGCTACTTCCCCGTCGCTCTTCTCTTCTGAGGCTAATCGTGCTGGCGATCCGGGAGGTCCTTCCTCTTTTTTGCGCCGGCATACCACTCGGGGCCTTGGACACTGCCGAGGACAAGGTGCATTCGGTGTACCTTATGGGCTTGATCTCAAAGAGAAGGCGGGATGATCTCATCGATCTCCTTCATCAGATTTTTCAGCAGTCAGCCATATTGGGTGCCTACCAGAGGGTAGAGGACATCCGCGGGGACCCCGATGCTTGTGACCGTGAGAGAAAGTATACTCGGGAGGTTCGAAATGCTTGGAAGATCTTGAATAAAGTCAATTTTGAGTTTCTCAACCCATGCCCCGCGTCTGAAGCCTTACCATTGTAAAAGTTTTTTCTTTTATTTTGTATCGCTTTCTTGAAGTCTGGATGATAAGTTTTGTTGTGTCTCTGTTTAGTCTCTTCTTTATGTTGAACCTCCGTGTAGGCTTGGTGCTCATATGTATGTTTCCGCTTGCATGAATAAATTTTGTGTTCCTCTTATGAGAACTTTCTTTAATTGCAAATGCTATCGTCATTTCCCTGCGCATTAGACCTTTTTGGGCATTATGAACGTTCATGCGACTGCAACTGCCATTATTATTTTTTGAATGCTCATATGATTGCGAATGCATGCTCGAAATATGTTTGAGATCTTTCTTGTTGCCTTTCACGTCAGGTGAGGTGAGCGCGTTTTAGATCGATTATTCTCGTCGGCTGAAAGTTCATTTATACGGTCTTGTAAATGTTTTGTTTCCGAAGCCGTGGTCACGAACGCGAGCTTTCGTGGCCACACAGCGAACATATCGTTATGTGAGAGAAAGGCTCGGCCGTAAATTTTCGGAGAGGGAGCTAGCTTCCAAGGCGCTGAGCGAGCTTCGCGCTACCCTTGTCACCAGGGCCAACCAAGCGTATGAACTGTGGCGGGTGCTTCAGGAGTCCATCAAAGAAGTGGTGACTCTCGATAAAGCTGCTACGTTTACTCGTGAGAGGGTTGAGGCTCACAAGGCCACTGAGAAAGAGCTTGAAGCCCGGCTTGCTTCATATCAGGCCCAACAAGCTCAGGCGGAGGCTCGCCTTCTGGAGATCTTGAGTCATGAAGCCGTGGCTCAGCAACAGAACGATGAGCTGGTGAAATTATTGCACCGCCCGCCGGCTTAAGGACTTGTATCTTTTCTCCCCTTTTTTTGTACATACTCATGGATAAGAGTATCTTCCTTTTTGTTTCTTTCATGAATTGTATTTTGTATCCATTTTGGTCTATGAATAAAAGATACATTTTTCTTCTCAATGGTGTGTCTCCTTTTCATTGAATGCATTCTGCGGATATTCTATCTTGATCTCCTTGCAGGACAGCAATGGCTCAGGATTCAGGGTTAAGATCTGCTTCCTAGGGCTTTTTCATTTTATGAGCCACGAGGGTCTCCTTAGGAGTTTTTCTCCCTACAGGTCGAGAGGATCCCATAGGTGTGAGTTCTTCTTAAAGATCGTGAGGATCTTTAAGCGGGTTTTCCCTTGAGAGTCGTAAGGATCTCATAAGAGAGTTTTTTCTTCCCTGCAGGTCGTGAGGACCTGCAAGTGCTGAATGTGGTCGCCCTTAACCGTGTTTCACGGGGTCAGAGGCTGCTCCCGGGTATTGTAGTTTAAAGACGTTACGGTCAAGGTTAAGGACCTCATAGTCCATGGATTTAAGGACTCCACAGTCCAATGTTAGTTTTAAGACCTCACGGTCAAGGTTAAGGACCTCATAGTCCGTGGATTTAGGGACTCCACAGTCCGATGCTAGTTTTAAGACATCGCGGTCGAGGTTAAGGACCTCATAGTCCTTGGATTTAGGGACTCCACAGTCCGATGTTTGGTTGCAGGGACCCTTCACCTCTTTGAAAACGTCGAAGAATTACAACGCCAGGTATCAAAGGAGTGAAGAGATGTACCCTTAAACCAAGGCGGTATCCGTAGGGAATCGGGGGGGTTGATTGCTAGTTTTAAGACATCGCGGTCGAGGTTAAGGATGTCATAGTCCGTGGATTTTAAGGACTCCACAGTCCGGTATTTGCTCTGGATGCTTCACACGGGTTCACTGCCGTGCTCGGCGAGGACCAGGCTCCGCTCTGGGCGTTTTCCGCGGGGTCAAAGAGTGACGTTATCCGCGTTCCACGTAACAAGGAAGTTTGCGCTAGATGCTTCACACGGGTTCACTGCCGCGTTAGGCGAGGACTAGGCTCCGCTCTGGATGCTTCGCATGGGTTCACTGCCATGCTCTGCGAGGACCAGGATCTGCTCTGGACGTTTTCCACGGGGTCAAAGAGTGACATTATCCGTGTTCGACATGACCAGGAAGTTTGCACTAGATGCTTCACACGGGTTCACTGCCGCGTTCTGCGAGGACTAGGCTCCGCTCTGGATGCTTCACACGGGCTCACTGCCGTGCTCTGCGAGGACCAGGATCCGCTCTGGACGTTTTCCACGGGGTCAAAGAGTGACATTATCCGCTTTCCACGTAACCAGGAAGTTTGCACTAGATGCTTCACATGGGTTCACTGCCGCGTTCTGCGAGGACTAGGCTCCGCTCTGGATGCTTCACACGGGCTCACTGCCGTGCTCTGCGAGGACCAGGATCCGCTCTGGACGTTTTCCACGGGGTCAAAGAGTGACATTATCCGCTTTCCACGTAACCAGGAAGTTTGCACTAGATGCTTCACACGGGTTCACTGCCGCGTTAGGCGAGGACTAGGCTCCGCTCTGGATGCTTCACACGGGTTCCCTGCCGTGCTCTGCGAGGACCAGGATCCGCTCTGGACGTTTTCCACGGGGTCAAAGAGTGACATTATCCGCTTTCCACGTAACCAGGAAGTTTGCACTAGATGCTTCACACGGGTTCACTGCCGCGTTAGGCGAGGACTAGGCTCCGCTCTGGATGCTTCACACGGGTTCCCTGCCGTGCTCTGCGAGGACCAGGATCCGCTCTGGACGTTTTCCACAGGGTCAAAGAGTGACATTATCCGCTTTCCACGTAACCAGGAAGTTTGCACTAGATGCTTCACACGGGTTCACTGCCGCGTTAGGCGAGGACTAGGCTCCGCTCTGGATGCTTCACACGGGTTCCCTGCCGTGCTCTGCGAGGACCAGGATCCGCTCTGGACGTTTTCCACGGGGTCAAAGAGTGACATTATCCGCTTTCCACGTAACCAGGAAGTTTGCACTAGATGCTTCACACGGGTTCACTGCCGCGTTAGGCGAGGACTAGGCTCCGCTCTGGATGCTTCACACGGGTTCCCTGCCGTGCTCTGCGAGGACCAGGATCCGCTCTGGACGTTTTCCACGGGGTCAAAGAGCGACATTATCCGCTTTCCACGTAACCAGGAAGTTTGCTGATTGTATCCGCATTTTACGGGATGAAGGTTTGGCGATATGTATACCACCGAGCCATGGAACTGGGAGTTGCCGTTGTTCCGCTTAGCTTGATGTTGTGTCTGCCGACGCGAGAAGAACGTCGAGATGATCTCTAGGCTATTGGTGAACCGTCGAGATTTGGCTTCTTCTTGTGATGAAATCTGGGGAAGGAGTATGATTCCTTCTTTGTTTGCGCTCCTGAATTGCACACAGGGATAGATGTAAACATCACCTGCAGGGTGCGGATTTCACTTTTATTTTATTTCTTTTTCCGCGATGCTCTATCATTTCAGCTTTTCATATCGCGAAAATTGCGATTGCCCAATCATTTCGGCTATTTCTCGCGGCGCCCAATCATTTCGGCTATTTGTTTCATTTTCACTCGCTGTTTTTTATTGCGAGCTGCCCCATCATTTCGGCCATTTTGTCATGCATACATTTTTACTTGCTGCTTTTTATTGCAAGTTGCCCCATCATTTCGGCTATTTTGTCATGCATGTGTGGCTCGCTAGCTTTTTCGCTGCAGGCTCGGATTTTTGGGTGCCGGTTTCAGCATCAGCACCGCTACAACTGGAATGTTGCCAGGAGCGAATCATCATTTGCCTCTGTCGATGTTTGAACAAAGGTGGCTTAGTAAACAGGGTTAAGGGTCCTGCCGACCAAGGCTTTTGACTTCATGAGCCGTAAGGATCTCACAAAGGTGTTTCTCCCTACAAGTCGTGAGGATCTTGCAGGTGTGTTTTCTCCTTAAGGATCGTGAGGATTCTTAAGTGCATGTTCTCTTGTAAGTCGTAAGGATCTTACAAAGAGGATTTTCTCCTTATAAGTCGAGAGGACTTACAAGGGTTGTTCACCATATGGATATATCCCCAGTCACGGGTGGGACTTTGTTAGGGAAACGTTTGTTCGTGCCCGTGGATTGTATACAAGGGTCAGTACGAGCCACTTATAGGGCAATATCGAAGGTTGTGGGGGATTTGCTTAAGAACAAGTTTAGGTTTCTGTAACTTAAGACTTTCAAGTCTTATGAGCCGTGAGGGTCTCATAAGAGAATTCTCCTTACGAGTCGTGAGGATCTCGTAAGTGTATTTTCTCCTTAGGAATCGTGAGGATCCCTAAGTGTGTTGCTCCTTTGTGAGTCGTAAGGATCTCACGCAGGTGATTTCTCCTTACAAGGTCGAGAGGATCCCATAGGTGTGTTTTAACGAGGCTGCGCCCTTTCGGGTTTTCACAAACACTCGCCGGTAGTCCTGCTGTTTTTACTCACGGAGCCCTTTCGGGTTTTCATCCGTGCCCATTTTGCTTTATGGACATACCGTTTTTTTTTTCTTCTTTTTTTTTTTTATTTTTCTTCCTTTTCTCGTCAACCTGAGGATGCTGCGGTAGTAGTTTAGGGACGTTTCGGTCCGTTGTTAGTTTAAGGATGTTTCGGTCCATCGCTAGTTTAGGGACGTTTCGGTCCGTTGATAGTTTAAGGACGTTTCGGTCCGTTGATAGTTTAAGGACGTTTCGGTCCGTTTTTATGGGAGGGCCAGCTACTGCTTGTAAAGTCTGAGCCTAGGAAGATAGCGAGCGGACATAGTCGTCGTCATCTATCATTGACCCAGGCTATGGCTCATTAAGCGTAGTATTTCTTTAAGAAACGGCCGTTTATTGGCCTGAAAGGTCTTTCACCGTGCATGTCCACGAGTAGATAGGCTCCACCCTGGTAGACCTTGTCTATGATGTAAGGGCCTTCGTAGTTTGGCTCAAATTTCCCCCGCTTGGCACGATTGGGGATCATAGGTCTTTTGACCACTAGCACGAGTTCGCCTTGTCGGAATGTCCTCGGCCTGGTCAATCTTTCGTAAGAGCGCGTCATCTTTGCTTTGTAGGCTTCTAGATGTTGTTGCGCTATGAGCCGGGTTTCGTCGAGGGCATCAAGCTCCTCAAGCCGAAGATGAGCATTTTCTTCGTCTGTCAGTTCGTGGTGGACTGCCACTCGTAGAGAGGGTAACTCTATCTCGAGGGGGAGTACTGCTTCCGTCCCAAATACCAGCGCGTATGACGTTGTGTTTGTGGCCGTCTTGAATGTAGTTCGATAAGCCCAAAGGGCTTCCTGCAGCCTTTCGTGCCAGTCTCTCTTATTCCGGGAAACGGTCTTTTTTATGATCTTCGTCAAGGTCTTATTGAAGGCCTCGGCCAGACCGTTAGCTCGTGGGTTGTAAACTGAAGAATACCTCCAATCTATACTGTGCTGCTGTGCGAAGCGGCTAATCTTATGGCTTCTGTAGGCTGGCCCGTTATCGGAGATAATCCGCCGTGGGGTTCCAAACCGGTAGATAACGTGCGTCTTGAAGAAATGGAGGATATTCTCCATCTTCATTTCCCTCAGTGGTATTGCTTCTGCCCATTTGGAGAAGTAATCAGTTGTCGCCAGGATAAAACGATGCCCCCGAGCTGATGCCGGCTCAATGGGGCCGACTATGTCAGTTCCCCACATTTCGAATGGCCAGTTGGCCACCGTTGGGTGTAGTGGATTTGGGTGTTGGTGGATAAAGTCTCCATGAATCTGGCACGAGTGGCATTGCCTCGCGTATTCGAGGCAGTCCTGGATCATCGTGGGCCAGTAGTAACCTATCCGTTTAATTTTTAACTTCATCTTTGGGCCTGCTTGATGAGAACCGCAAAGTCCGTCATGAACTTCCTGAACGACTTTTTCTGCTTCGTCAGGTCCTAAGCATCTCAGCCATAGGGAATCAAACGATCTCTTGTATAGGGTATCGTTGACGAGAGCGAAAGATAGAGCTCGTTTCATGAGCTGATGTCTTGAGGACGCTTCTTTGGGCATTCGGCGGGACTTAAAGTAGTCTATGAAGACTTCCCTCCAGTCCTCAGCCTTCTCTTGGTCTTTTATTTGTAGGGTTGTCTGCTCAGTTGCTCCCTCTTTATGTAGTTCCGGAGATAGTTCTGCCGGGGTGAGCACTCGACGGCTTTGTACCACGATTCTGACATCATCGAGGTTCTCGTCAGCCAGTTCTTTAGCAAGTTTGGCCAGCACGTCTGCTTTGCTGTTCTCCGCGCGCGGTATGTTCTCTAAAATATAGGAGGGAATTTGGGCCAACAGTTGTTGCACCCTTTCGCCGTACTTTACCAACTCCGGTTTGCACGTTTGGTAGTCACCGTTTACTTGACTAACGACTAGCTGAGAATCTCCGTATATAAGGAGGTCTTCAATTCCCATGTCGATGGCGATTTCGAGGCCTGCTATCAAAGCTTCGTATTCAGCCTCATTGTTTGTCCTCGGCTCTGTCAAGGAGAAGGCGAAACGCATTATCCCTCCTTGTGGGGTTGCAAAAATGAGGCATATTCCCGATTTGATCATTGGGATACCTTGCTTTTGTTTCTTTATGGAGGACGCTCCATCGAAATAGAGTTCCCATCGGGTGCTTCCGCCGCTAATCGCATCAAATGCATGTTCGTCCGGCAAGTCACAATTCAAAGGAGAATCGGCCGGTATCGGGTGCTCAGCGAGGAAATCGGCAATGGCCTGGCCTTTCACTGCCTTGAGAGGTTGATATGTTATCGAGAACTCCATCAAGAGCAGGGCCCATTTAGCGAGTCGTCCCGTCAATATGGCTTTTGACATCAAGTATTTAAGGGGATCCACCTTTGAAACAAGACGGACTTCATGCGCCAACGCATAGTGCCTGAGCTTTGTCACCGCGAAGATTAAGGCCAAGCAATGTTTTTCAATGGGAGAGTAGTTGCTTTCGGCCCCCAGTAGAACTCGACTTAAGTAGTAGAGCGCTCTCTCTTTCCCCTGATCATTCTCTTGCGCCCATAATGCGCCCAAGGAACCTTCGAGGGCGGTTGTATACAGAATGAGGGGTTTTCCCTTGACCGGCGCAGTCAATACCGGCGGGTTCTGCAGGTATTGCTTGATCTCGTCTAGTGCACCTTGGCATTTTTGATCCCAAACGAATGGGGTTCCCTTCTTCATCAGGTGACTGTAGGGGCGGCATTTGCCTGAAAGATTTGCGATAAATCGCCGGATGTATGCGAGCTTCCCTTGGAGAGACCGCAACTGTTTGAGGGTTCTTGGCGGAGGCATTTCCATGATCGCTTTAATCTTTGACGGATCTATTTCAATACCTCGGTGTCGAACGATGAATCCCAGGAATTTGCCCGAGGAGACTCCGAACGCGCATTTGAGGGGATTCATTTTCAAATTATATTGCCGGAGGCGTTGAAACACAGTCTCCAGGTGGTCTAGATGCTCTTCGTATGACATGCTCTTCACTACGAGGTCGTCGATATAGCACTCGACAATGTCATGTATGAGGTCGTCGAAGATCTTTGTCATGGCCCTTTGATAGGTAGCGCCAGCGTTCTTTAGACCAAAGGGCATGACCCTGTAGCAGAATATACCCAAAGGGGTTCGGAAAGCGGTGTGCTTCTGGTCTTCGGGATGCATCTTTATCTGATTGTATCCTGACGAACCATCCATAAAGAAGAAAACCTCGTGAGTGGACGTGTTATCTATCATTAGCTCGGTTACCGGTACTGGGAAATCATCCTTTGGACAGGCTTTATTGAGATCCCTGAAATCCACACATATGCGTACCGTCCCATTCTTCTTCATTACCGGGACGATATTGGCAATCCAGTCGGGATATTGTACTTCTTGGATAAATCCGGAATCGATCAACTTCTTGACTTCGGCGTTGATGCTCATCTCAAGCTCGAGTCGCATCCTCCTTGGCGCCTGCTTGACCGGCTTGAAATCTGGGGATATTGCTAATCTATGCACAGCGATCTCCGGATCTAATCCTGGCATTTCGGAGTAGTTCCACGCGAAGCAGTCTTTATGTCGCAGAAGCACGTTTTTTAACGCGGCCACCTTTTCTTCAGAGAGTAGCTCGCTGACGAATGTCGGTCGCGGGTCCTCTGCCGATCCCAACTCAATCTTCCTGAGGTTATCTGCAGTAGTATGTATACCGTCTTCCAGTTCTTTCGGAGCGGGCGGAAATTCTGAGATCACCTCATCATGGCTGTTTTCAAAGCACCGGGGAAGGTCATCTATATTCTCGGGCTCTTCTTTTAATATCGTAATCGTATAACAGGCGCGAATCCGCTTCCGGGACTGAGGTGGATCCGGTTTCGCTCTTGCGGCCTTGGGTTCATGCTTTTGTGGCGGCGTTACCTTCCAGCTGTTGGATAAAGCGAATCTGCCCCATCGGTACTGGTCCTCGACCCAGTTCTTGAAGGTGAAGCAGTCTTCGGTAGGATGTCCTATGGCTCGGTGATAAGAGCAATAGCCCGAGCGAGAGGCCTTATTAGCTTGTTCAGGGTGTCTAGACTCTGGAAGCGTGATCATCTGATGTTTTAGGGCGAGCTTGAGTAACCTTTCCGTCTTGTCTCGGGGGAAGGAGTACGCTCGACTCATCTTTTCTATGAAGGGCGAATCCGAGCTGTGCAGTACCCAATCACGTAACCCTCTAAACCTGCGTCGTTGTTGTCGGCTCTTCCTTCCGCTTCTCGACTTATTTCCGTCTCCGCATCGGGCCTTTCGCATGAGGGGTTGACAAGGATGAACATTTTTGTCTTTTGCAATCTGTTGAAATAGACGTGGCGTCCTGGCCTTCTCGTAAATGGCCATTTCGCGGTTGTGGTCTTCCCGAGCTTTCTGACCCACTTTCCCAATAGGCTTGCCCATTCGTTCTTCAAACGACGGACTTGGTGCTTCAATCGCAGGGTCTGGTTTTGATGAGGGATCGGCATCTCCTGATAGGGCGTCCTCTTCTTCATCAAAGGTATATATAGCGTAGCTGCTGTGGGCCCGCTCTCGTTTTCCGGTTCTCGCGTATCCAAGCCCAAGTGTCTCCATTTTCCTGTTGGGCAATTTACGTTGGGTTCCAGGGACATCCCAAATCCTGTTGTAGAACCGAGCCTGTCGAACAGTTTGTTTTAAGGGTACTCCTTGGCGCTTCAATAGCTTCTTTAATCCGTTTGTATAGTATCTGGGCAGACGGATGGGTTGGAGTCTGTCGCACGTAGTATCTGCGCCATGCCAGATCTCTTTCTCTATTTTCGACTCTGAGGATCGGTAGAATAGGATCACCTTCTCATCCCTACGCCTGGGAGGGACGTAAAACGTCTGCAGGTCCTGCACGCTGTGAGCTTGAAGCGTGTCGAGATCCTTGTAGTGTTCTCGCGGTACCATGGTGATTTGCAAACTGTGGCCATCGCCAAGGGGTGCTTGCATTGAAAGCCGATTGGAGAATACGGCATTGACCTCATCTTCTGAATCACTTCCGAAGACTAGTATGGGGGCGGGCGTCCTCCGGTTGTTGCGTTGAGATGGCCCTGTATAAACTATCTCTTCCTCTTCTTCGGTATCGCTTCCGAAAACAGGGATGGTGGCGGCGGCTTTGTTCTCCGAGTTGCGACACCTTTCCGTATCTTCGAAGTCTGGCAAAAAGTATTTCGCATCCTCGTATTTGCGGACTTCGTTCACGGAAAATGGGTTCAACTCACCTGTTACAGTATACTCGAAACCATCTTTAAAATACTTCATACACTGATGTTGTGTAGAAGGGATGATGTTGTACTCGTGTAGCCAAGGACGGCCGAGCAAGGCATTGTAGCAGGTCTTGGAGTCAATGACATGGAATTTGATGTCTGTGACAAGAAGCCCGAAGCGTAACGTTAGTATCACGGACCCGAGAGTCCGTGACGATTGTGAGTCGAAACCGGAGATAGTAATTTTGTCCCGAGCGAGATGTTGCACACTCATGCAGATTTCCTTCAACACCCGAACATTAAGGAGATTGACGGAGGATCCATTATCCACCAGAATCTTGCCTATCTTGATGTCATGGCAGTATCCGGAGACATATAGGGGACGATTATGGTCGCACGTCCCGAGAAGGAGGTCTTCATCACCGAAAGTGACGTCGGCCGTATGCACTTCCTCCAGTTCGTCCTTCATCTTTTCAGTGGCGAGAAAGGCTTGGAATTGCTCAGGTTCTTGTAATGCCTTAATTAGTGAGTCCCGTGCTTCTTTTGATAATAGAAGGGCGTTGAGAATGCCAAGCTGAGAAGGTAGCTTCCTTAGATGCGCGAGGATGTTATAGTCCACTTTACTCCTCCTAGGAGGGTCTTTGGCAGCCAGTTCTTTCGCGACTTGGTCATCCAAAGTGATATCTTCGGTGACCTTTTCCTTTCCCTTATCTTTTCTGTTCGTAGGCCCGAGATTCTTTTCTGGGAGTGTGCGATTGCGCAGCTGGATGTTCTCGCAGGCTTCCGATTTCTCCTCTTTCCCTAACACGGACTCTTCAAAGAGAGGGCCCAGAGTCACTTCTTCATCAGAGTTGCTCCCAAAGGTGAGAACTTGTGACCCTTCGGCATGAGCCATATAACAGTTGCCAGCAATTCTGTTGGGCCCGTCGACAGTACTTCTTTGCTCCCTACGGCTCTTGCGTTTCATGCGCTTGAAATGTTGCCGACGAGCAACATATCCTTGCCACCATATCTTAAAGGCGTCGCACTCCTCTGTGGGGTGTGAGATTTTCCGATGATATGCGCAGTAGTCAGGGTACCTTTCCGCCCCATCGTGCCTATTTCCTTCCGAAGGTGGTAGCTTCATTCCCATTGACATGGCTTTGGCGAACCTTTTCCTTGTCTTGAATATCTTCCTGTCCATTTCGGACGCCTTTCGTTCTGGCAGGGGTAGCTCAACTCTTTCGTTCAGTCGTCCGCATTTGGTTCCTTCTGATGCTGCCATCTCACGCTCCTGATCCGCTTTACTTTTTAGACGAATCTCGTCTAAGAAGGCATTGATCATATCAGTTGTCAGCCTCGCACGCTCTGGTTCGGGCTTTGCCTCCGGCTTCTTGGTGTCAAGAGCTTTCTCGCCATCGGTAAGCGAGTGGGAGATTACGTTACAACTTGCCACATACTCTTCGGATTCATCCGATGAGCTCTCTTCATCATCTTCGTCTTGAAAGGTGTGATCGAGGAATTCTCGCAGTGTGACAGGAGTTCGCGCCTTCTGATTATATTCTTCCAGCGCGTCGATTTGCTTCTGCAATTTCGTGCGCTCGTCTCCAAGCCTCGCGGGCTTCTTGGATTTCTTCTTCTTCTTCTTCGATGCTTTTGACGGCTGGGCGTGAGTATTTGGATCTTTATCATGAGTCTTCATAGTTGGGCGGGGCCTCAGCATCCCTTCGATAATTTGAGGTTCAAGAGGGTCCTTCCATTCGATTGCAGGGCACGCATGAAGGTCTTTCAGCATCCTTTTGGTTTTAGTTGATAGTACGACTTCCCATGGAGCTTCTTCAATAAAGGAGCAGGTTGCCCCCGGTGTATCTGCTTTCTTAGGAATATGCGGTTGTGGTGAGTTCACCTTCCACTTTTCGGACAGTACAAACTTCCCCTGAAGGTATTGATCTTCAATCCATCCTTTGAAGACGAAGCAATCTTCAATCGGATGACTTACCGTTTGATGGTAAGGGCAGTAGTTAGGGTTATTCACCTCAGTGGGTTGTGGCGGTCGCCTTGGATATGGTAGGTTTATAAGTCTGTTGCGTATTGCCAGCTCAAATAACCGTTTCGTCTTGTCTCGTGGAAACGAGTAGGGACGCTTCATCTTTTCGTTATAATATCGGCGTCTTTCTTCCAATTGAGCTGCCGATTTCGGGGCGTCGGGTTGCTGTTGGGCATTCGCGACAAAAGTTGCCCTTCCTTTACCCTTGTCATTCCGAGGTTCTGGCTTCGGGGCAGGTGGTCTATGACCCATCTGGTCCATCTGAGCCAACTTGTCGATTAAAGCCTGGAATGTGGTTGGCTTAAAGAACATCATAAACTGGGAGATAGTTGCGTGGGGGTCTAGGGTTCCCACGAACATGCCCACTGCGGGTGCTTCCTCAATGCGTTGCTCGCATCTCGACCACAAATTTCACCAGCGTATAGCATACTGGACCCAAGTTTCGCCTGGTTTTACCCTGGCGTTAATCAAAGCAGTCATTGGAGTGCGTTCGCTGGCACTCGCGAATCGCTGAGTGAATAACAATTCCATTTCAGCGAACGTTTTGATAGAATCGTTCGGGAGTTCCGAATACCATTCGAACGCTGTTTCTGATAAGCTGCTCACGAACTGGCGGAGCAGCAGTTTATCGTCACCGCCGGTGTTACCGCAGAGGGCCCGGAACTGGGCGACGTGTTGATGAGGATTGCCGGTCCCCTTATACACATGGAATTTCGGTATCGTATAGCCTTGTGGGTATTTGATTTGATCGTACCAGCTTGGATACGGCCGTCCCGCTTTCACGACTTGACCAGCTGCCTCAGTCGCATGATGGACCCGGATTTGCTGGGCTATGTAGTCGGCCAAGTCAGCTTTAGAGATCGTCTCCTCCCTGGCCGTAGAGAGGGCTGGTGGTGGATTTGACGTTTCTCCTCGGTCATCTTCCAGAACGATTGGGGGATCTTCGGCGGGTAGGTCCTGTTGGATCATCATTCCTATCATATCTTGGAAGAGAAGGCCCATGCGCTGTATATTAGCCGTTTGTTCAGCAGCCTCTTTGTCCTTTTTCTCCAATGTCCGGCGAAGGAACTCAGCGTCGGTTTCCTCCTCCCGGCGCGCGTCTGAGGACGTTTCTGGGCTTTCTTTCGGCCCGGTAAGTGCAGCCATAGCACTCATCATTTCCTGCAACTTTTGTTGTTGTTCCTGGGCTCTCGTCACGGATCGGGTCAGCGGTCGGTGGCCCGTAGAAGTGCGGCTTTCCTCCTTTCCAGAGACCATGTAAACAGTGTGCACCACCGTGCCCCCAGACTTAGGGTGTCTGGGCTCATTGCTTTTAGCCGTCGTTGCATGTTGAGGGATCTTCTCTGGCTCCCTCCTTTTATGAGCCATGGGGGTTGAGGGGGCCGTTGAGGAGGGCGTCCAGACAGCCTTTTGGGGTCTAGCCTGGTGACCAGCTTCCGGTTGGATTTTCAGCTTCTTGTGCTGGCGGGAGGAGTTTGGATCGATGATCGAGTCTCGGGCCTGTCGCCAAACCTTATAGATTTTGGAAGACAGCTGTTGAGGAGATTGGGGTTGTTCTGGTTCTATTTCCGCAACCTTCTTTAATGGGGGAGGAGACCTCTTTAGCACTGCAGTAGGGGAATTCCTTCGCACCTTATTTAGCATTTCGAAGCTGTTCCCAGTTGGAACAGCAGCATTAACTTCTACCACCGGGGCTGGTGGAGTCAATCCAGAGGGGGAGTTGCCCCCAGCCTTCCTTATTCGGCGCCAATGACGACGTCGAGCGCGTCGAGCAGACGACGTAGAGTCAGACATAGGAATGGTTTCGTCTTGCCCCCTGTGTGGGTGGGGGGTCGTTGTTGGTGTTAGCCTGTCAAAGACCGACGTCCTCTGTGCAGCGGGAGCGGGAGTCGAAGCTGTTAATCTTATGAAGCTCGATTTCTTGACCGGGGAAACCGCCCTGGCGATTTCGGCAGGAGCGGCCGCTTTCTTGGAAGAAGCCTTCTCTGAGATTGTAGGCCCCATGATGAGTTTGCAAGCTTTCTGGCCCAATCTCGAGAAGACCGAAGCGTTGACGTTGGGCGACTTGCTGAGAGGAGCCGCGGCAGGGGTAAGACGATCAAAGACCGACTTCCTGAGAGTTTCCTTTGTCAGCACCGGCGCCACGAAGCTTGATGGGGGGAGCATAGTCCCAAAGAACAATCCGGTAGTGGCCTGAGTCACTTGGTCCACCGGCATTGTGAACAACGAAGCAGCTTGGGGTCCATAGGCTATACCTCCTGGCGAGGTAGAGCGTTGGTCGCAATTGCAGTTTGAGCAGTTGAAGGACTTCGTGGAAGTAGCAGCCATCGATCCTTTGTTTTCTGCAATAGGCAAGACGCCAATTCTTAGTATCTTGAAACCCAAGGGCAATCATTGGCGAACCGCGATTGGTTCGCGAATCACGACACACGAAGTGTGGAGTGGAAAGAGGAAAAGGTCCCACCGGGCGTGCCAGAATCTGTTCCCCTCCGAACGGACACGCGGGACGTCGGGCCGTCTCGCCTGAGGTTCGGGGCAGATGCCAATAGGTGCTATCCGTCCACCTCTCCGAGGATGCCAAGTCGATCCATGGCGCCATGTATCGGAGGTTTAGACGGATGCGTCCGATGTAGCAGACTTCGTCAGATTCCCCCTCGTTTGAGGGGTTTTGATTGTGGGGACGCTCTTCCCTGCAGGCGCAAGCCCCTGCAGTTAATTACGCTACCGCATCGCGGTAACAACTTTCTCCTTCTCCAGATGGTCACTTCGTGTCGTGTGTTTTTGTTTTATGTTTTCCTGCCCGTGGATCGTTTACGGAGACCGAGTTACGTCGTCGCCCGTAGGGCATGGACTAGTCCAAATCCGTGTTGTCTTAGGTTTGGGTTTGGGGGGGTTTGGTTTGAGGACACGTTAGCCATACTTGAGGCTAAGATCAACTCGAACATTCGTTAAGGATACATTAGTCCAGTTTGAGACCAAGATCAACTTAACGGGATCGTTTAGATCCGACAAAGGAGCGTTTGGACTCCATTGTTCCAGTTTTAGGGACATAGTGGTCCATCGTATGTGTGGCCGTCGGGACCCGTCACCTCTCTGACGACGTTGAAGGATTACAACGACGGATGTCAGAGGAGTTCAGAGATGTACCCTCGAGCCAGAGTTAATTAAGGGGTATTCATAGTCCAGTCTGCTTGAAGGTTTAAGGACGCGTTAGCCATCTTTGAGGCTAAGATCAACTTAAACAGGACCGTTTAGATCCGACGAAAGAGCATATGGAGGCTCTATGGTTCTAGTTTAAGGACATTGCGGTCCATGGGTAGTTTAAGGACATTGCGGTCCATGGGTAGTTTAAGGACATTGCGGTCCATGGGTAGTTTTAAGACGTCTCGGTCAAGGTTAAGGACGTCATAGTCTATGGGTTTAAGGACTCCACAGTCCGGTATGTGCTCTGGATGCTTCACACGGGTTCACTGCCGTGCTAGGCGAGGACCAGGCTCCGCTCTGGATGCTTCACACGGGTTCACTGACGTGCTCTGCGAGGACCAGGATCCGCTCTGGACGTTTTCCACGGGGTCAAAGAGTGACGTTATCCGCGTTCCACGTAACCAGGAATTTTGCATTATGCATGGGTTTAAGGACCCCACAGTCCATATCATGAGTGGTCATCGGGACCCGTCACCTCTTTGAAGACATTGAGGGATTACAATGCCAAGTATCAAAGGAGTGAAGAGATGTACCCTAGAACCGGGGTGGATTAAATAGTCCCTGGCCCAATTTGGGTCAAGACTGATCAATTATGTTATGAGCCCATTGGCCCAGTTAATCACAAATTGAGGACTTATGGCCAGCTTGGGCTAAGTCCAGTCAGGTCTGGAATATTGACTTTTTGTTGGTCCATTGAGGGAGAGGCTTTGCCTCTATCCCTTTAACCAATTGGGCCAAAGCCTAGTGTTAAACACTTCAGAGCAATCAGTGTTGAACACTGGGAATAGGGTTGACAAATTAGTGTTTAACACTAACAGAATAGTTGGTGTTAAACACCAGCAACAAGGCTTTCAGATTAGTGTTAAACACTAAGGTGGTCAGTTTTGAACACTGCAAGTAAAGTTTTAACACTAAGGTCCAACAGTCGTTTCAGTGATTGGATTCTAGGGTTCCAATTTAGTGTTAAGCGCTAAGGCAAGAGAGGTCACGTGGCAACACGTGAGGGTGCCTTCCCTTCAATGGTTCTGCTGAGATTACTGCATCTTTCTGAGTGTCACGTGTCAGCACGTGACGGGCATTCATATGCTCGTTTGTTAGAGCTTTTGTTAAGGGTCACGTGGGTCACGTGAGGGACAGCCTCAAAGGGTTTTCTGTAGATCTCTTGGGGGTCACGTGGTGGCACGTGACCCTGCCTCTATGTATGTCGTTTTTAGAGGATCTGTTGATCTTTTTTCAGGAATTAAATTCCTCGGGCTTTAATTTTCAAAGGAATTAAATTCCTACTTCCTTTTGAAGATTTATATTCTGAAATAGAGTTGAACTCTGAATTTTCTGTAGGAATTAAATTCCTCATATATGTGAAGAACTGAATAGGGTTAAACCCTAATGAAAGCTTTTAAGGAACTAAACTTCCCGTTTTAAAGAATTATGATTAAGGGAATTAAATTCCTGCTGTTTCAACAGAACTATGTTCTTAATTAGGGTTAAACCCTGCTTCTTTTTATTTTGAAGGAGTTAAATTCCCATGATACAGGGTCGAGCCCTAATTTTATTCTAAAGGAATTGAATTCCTATAGTTCTGCGAGAATTAAATTCTCATGCTTGCATTCCCTCTCTGTATTTGGATCTGCATGGCAGGATCTCAACCCATTGAGAATTAAATTCTCAACCTTAAGGGGAGATGTGCACTTTGCAGATCCTCTATCAAAGAGAGAAGAAATAAGTTCTTCTGTTTTATATATCAGAGTTAAACTCTGTTGAGAATTAAATTCTCTTTGTTTTCCGAAAGCCTTCCCTTTCTTACCTAGGGTTTTCCTTTGCAGAAGATCCAAGTTCTTTCAAAGTATCAAGGCTCTCTCCTTTTTCTTCTCCCTGCATATGTATCTCTCTCTCTCCCTTTTTGTGTCTCTTGGCTCCTATTTATAGGAGAAGCAGCCGAATGAATTAGTTTTTGATGAATCTTCACTGAGAGATTTGATTTACATCCATCATTCGTTTTGGACCTTTGGATTATTGGATGAATTTTATTCACCATTGGATTTTAAATACAGAGATTCTCCTTTGTTATTTTGGTTAGATTTAAGGGGGAAATCTTTCCAAACCCGAGATTTTCCATAGATAGATGATATTTAATCATCTCTGAATCTTTAATTTGATTGGTCCCAGATACTCACTTTCCTTTGGAAGGATTCAAATTTCCTTCAGAATTTAATTCTGCCGTCAACATGGGCTTTGAAAGCCGGTCACGTGTGACCACGTGACCCATGGTCACGTGCGGACACGTGACCCCCTTTTGGAAAGAAAAAGGATCCTTTTTCTTTCTGCGTTCTGCCTTCTTCTGCTGCTTAGCCGTCACGTGCTACCACGTGACCCCTGGTCACGTGTGAGCACGTGACCCCTGTCTGGCACTTCTTTCCTCGGTTCAATTGGAGAGCGAGTTTGCTGCTTTGAACGTCACGTGTCGACACGTGACCCTGGTCACGTGGGAGCACGTGACCTCTTCTGAAGCTCTTTTCCTTGACTTTGCTCAGCGAATCAATGTGCGCCTTTTCTGCACTTCATAGGTCACGTGTCAACACGTGACTGCTGGTCACGTGTAAGCACGTGGCCCCTTTTTGAAGCTTTTCACAGAAGCTTTCCTGATTTTAAATCAGGAAACACCATGTTCACCGCCTCTGTCCAAAATTCCTTGCCAAGCCTTGCATTAAACATGCACCACGTTTTCTCCAAAAGAGTCTGATTCATACGCTGTGCGACTCCGTTCTGCTGTGGTGTGTAGACAACGGTATGATGAACAATTCCTTCATTTTTTCAGAAATCATTGAAATTTCCACCGCAAAACTCTAACCCATTGTCTGTCTTGAGTCTCTTGATCTGCATCCATGTCTGCTTCTCAAGCAACGTCTTCCATTGCTTAAACGTAGTAAACACATCACTTTTGTGCTTCAAGAAGTAGATCCAAACTTTCCTCGAAAAATTATCGATGAAAGTAAGCAAATACTTGGCACCGCTTTCTTTAGAAGCAACTGGAAAGGGTCCTTAGAGATCCGAATGGATATATCTAGAGTACCTTTTGTCTTTTGCATCGCCGCACTAAACCTGACTCGTTTCTGCTTCTTACACAACTCCATCTTCGATGTACTTTTTCCACATAATAGATCATGTTTCAACAACTCGGCCATAACTCTCTCGCTCATATGCCCGAGCCTCATGTGCCATAATTTGGTAGTGTCCAAATTTGTCATAGATTTGGATGATGAAATTGCCGTCAATCCGAAAGTTTCGAACTTTATAACGAATATAAGGACTCCTTTTTTCAAGCTCTTCATCATAACCAGAGCATCTTTGGTTACCTTCAAAACTCCGCCTTTAGCGGAAAACTTATAATCTTTGTCGTCGAGTGCATCTGAAGAGATAAGATTCTTCTTCAAGTCAGGTACGTGCCTGACTTCCGCCAATGTCTTCACAACACCGTCAAACATCTTGATTTAGATCGTCCCCTTACAAATAGCCCGACACAGAACTATTGTTGCCCATCAAAACCACTCCACCATCAATGGATTCATAGGTGGTGAACAGATCCCTACTGGGATACATATGGTAGAAATAGCCCGAATGCATGATCCATTCATTCTTGATGTCACGACCCGAAAACATTGTTCGTGACCGGCACTTAAACTACGCCACGACTAAAGGCGTAACGTAATTCAAGTAAGCCGAAGCCCCGAAATCTAAACTTTTTTAAGAAAATAAAGAGGTGAAGTTTTGAAATAAAGGTATGGTGAAAATCATAGGTTTTCTTAAATACATAAGTAATGGAATATGAAAATGCAAGTAAATTTTACTAGTTGAAAACATGTTTCGTCTTTTTAAAAATTTGGACAGCACCTCCTTTGTATATTTTGCTCCAAAACCACAAATACATGAGATAGTATAAAGGCATCCCCAAGCGGGAGCTAGCTCTTCGCCAATCGGCGGATTCACAACCACGCAAGACATAACATAAGTATACGACGCCCAACGACGAAGATCACCACAAAAAGATAATGATATAAGAAAGACATCAAAATCATAAGTAGCGGAATAAACTCTCGCTCTAAGTCTCGCAACCATAAGTCTCACTAAGTCTTTACTTAATATAAAAATACTATGTTTGATTGATGGAGTTGATTAGATACAAAATGAATAATAATACAATAGCAGCACGATCCAACATGTACCACCTACCAAAGCAAAACACCGGAAAGCAGCTGTGTGCCAGCGATGCCGCTACTGATCCATGCGGTCAACCTGCAAGAACTGTGGCACAACGGGGGTGAGTTACCAACTCATGAATAGAAAATATCAACTGGTAGAAATCGAATAAACAACGATTTCTAGGTCAACTATATCATAAAGGTAATACTATGATATCTAGGGTGACCGTATCCACATATGTGCCAACATATACTCAAAGCCTATATGCAAGGAGATATCATCCAACCATATAATCAATGCCTGTATGCATGTGGATCTCATCCACGTGTCAACCAATGACACAATATCATGCATGTAAATATCATGAAAGCATATGCATGAAAATATGAGAATATAAATCAACGTGTGTCCCTCGCGACACATCAAAATCATGGAACCCGAGTGTCCAGCATCGACACTCGAAACATCATTAAACCCGTGTCCAACATCAACACGTAAATCCTCATATCTCGGGCTCCGTCTTTCCGGATCGGCCCATATCATCTCACGACTCTGGTCGGTATCCTCCGGATAACCGCCGAACCCAAATACTATCACCGGTAGGTAGTGCTCCCCTACCAGGCTCACCGTCTAACAATACGAGTCTTCTTACCCCGGGTACCTCACCGGGTCCATCATGTACCCGCAGACGGTGCCTACCGCTCCTCGAATCGGGTTTCACATGCCAATCTCAGAACCGAGAAAACATATGGTGGACGTACTGAAATAACATATCAAGAGAAACCGGGCTTTTAAAACAATACATTCTTTCTTTTGAAATAACCACGGTTCTCAAATCCAGAAATCTCATGAAAACAGTATATCTCAATGCGTACAATCATAAAACATGAAGTATGCGACCTATAACAGAAAGTAAGCATATCCGTTTATCATGCAACATGGAACAGTGATGTGAGCATAGGCATAAAATAGCATGATGTAGCAATTCTACTGTGTGAGTGACATAACAATTATCGATGATGAAGTGTGTGGGCCGGCCAATTTGTGTAAGTGTAACATACGCATCATCGATAATGGTGTAGGTGTACTAGCACAGGAATATAGAATGCAATGAGAATGACATGAACGTAGCATAAGTAAAACGTCAGCTAAATGCTATAAGGTATACGTATCTATGATATGATTGAGTCGGTGAATCTATCAACCGACATCTAGCCTCACAATCACGTACGGTATAATCCATCGTACGGCATCCTCTAGTCAAGGGTATGGATCAATCATCAAGTCAAACTCATCACGTACGGAAAATTATCGTACGGCGGCATTAAACCGTTAAGGATCCTATCAACCTATATGACAATGAGGGTACGGACCTAACGTCTCGTACGGTATATCAGTCATGATTCACAACATTATATATATCTAAATACCTATATCCTAGGTCCCATCCATAACAATCTCGTATCAAGGGACCGGCAAAGGTATCAATCCTCTCATATCGACTCGCATCCGTATACCGACATATTAGTCAAATCATCATATCACATCGTATATTATTTTCATCACATTTATATTCCACATCAAGTCATTTACATATATCTATCCTATCTTATAAATCTCATGTCATGCTATTTTAAATCCCATACTTATTCTAGTGCAACTATATATCTATAAGTCGTGATTCACCTTCACTTTTCATATCCCTAAAACTTTCATCTTATATCTCAATATGTATATATTCAATTACTCATATCATTTTTAACTATCTTTTAACCATATCCCTAGTTTTCTAATCTAGGTTTCTACGACTGTATCCTATAGATCAGTTTCCATCAAGTTTGCGGGGGTGCTATACGCCATCCATCCGACTTCCCCCGTAGATATAAATCTACTCAGCTTAATCCTTGCTTGCCGAAGTCGATGACGCCATGCTCCGTCGTCTCAGAATCCACGCGAAGATACCTACAATATCAACACATATCGCAATACCATTAACATCAAGTCCGGAAAACCAATACGGCACACGGTGCGCTCATAGGTTAGAACCTATAGCATACGCATGCAAAACCCACCTATTATCCCTTGTCATGATGTACAAACATCCAACGACCAAATACAAATCCAGATATCAAAACCAATAATTCCATAATACGGAAAACATAACTAAAAACACCCCAATGTGCTCTCAGATTTTCTCTCAGGCCAATAGGAACAAAACTAGCAAGTATAGGGTGTTGTATATGGAGTATATGAGCTACCGAACTAACCTAGACACCAAAACCTAACACATGGCCGGCCACATGCCCAAAATTTCCGGCTTGCTCAGCCCTATTAGCTCTGATGGGGTTCGTCTTTGCAGGGTGGTCTCCTAGTGTCTTAATTAGGTTTCTAGAGTTGTTTGTTTTTCTCATAAACTTCCCGAGTCATCCCAGATTCCCTGTAGGCCACTAAATGTCACAAAACCGACATGGGTGAATTCTAAATTTGTATTCTCTATTTTTAGGCCATAAAAATCCACACCAAGTTCTTACAACAGCCACTACACATCACCAAATCCACAACTTCACCCAACCCTTCTCTTGAAATTCCAAGTTCACAAATCCACACCTTAAACGAATTCTAAACTAACTAGAATGCTAGGAAATTTAAACTAAAGTAAATGAAAGGAATTATACTTCATGGATGGAACCAAGCAAAACCCTAGAAGTCCAAAGTCTCCAAAATCCAACTTTGATGGGTCCAAAGTGATGAGGAGGGGGAGGGGATCAACTTTAATGAGAGAGCTTTAGGGTTTTGATGAAGATTTTGAGATGTATTCATGGGGTAGAGGTGGAGGGAGATGAGGAGGAAGAAGATGAAGGAAAATAATGGGGAGGGGAATGAGTGGCTGCCCTCTCTTTCTCTCTCTCTTTCTTATTCTCACCTTTCACACTCATGCCTCACACTCTTTCTCTCTCTCCAATCATTCTCTCTTTTACCTTTTTCTCTTTTTCTTTTCTTTTTAAATCCCAAACCACATAATACCCCAAAACAACATAAGAATACAACATGTAACCAAAATGCAACATGACATGGTGCACTAGCCATAGAAAACTGTAGAAACACGGATTTGGCTTAATCGCGATTAGCAATGCATTAACCGGGTTTAATTTTAAACCTGCATATAATAAATTATAAATTGCCAAATCCGATAAATATATTTTTAAATGAATAAATCATTTTAATCTCCAATTATTTTACAAATATTGGTATATATTTATACCATTTTACAAAAACCCCAATTTCGCAAATCGGGTAATTTTCGCGAAATATATTATTTTAATATTAAATTCCAAAAAAAAATATTTTATATTTTCTGAAATGTTACAATCTTCCCCTTAAATAAATTCGGTCCCCGAATTTAAATTTAAACCCCCAAATACTAAAACATTTCAAAATTCAACTTAATTAACGGGGCTCCGAAATCATGGAAGATACAGAAATAACACAGCGCATCGTGTGCGCCTGAAAACGAGTACAAAACTCAAAATCAAATTCCTTCAAGCAACACGCAAATCGTCAGATTTGCACGCATATCATCGGAGTTATAATGGAGATACAGATCTTGAATCCACTACTGAAATCCAATATATACTAGTCAAATACTATAATACATATATAGTACGCATCCTTGAAAAAATCTTAAAACTGAATAAAACACATGCAAAATCTCTTCTGAATCGCCGTGTGACGCGTAACTCACGGCACGAGTGACGGACGCTCATTGTAAGGTAATAAATATATGTTTATATAGGTTTTGCTAAAATATACGTTCCGCCTTTTTTGAAATATCCCAAAATGTTTTCCTTTTTTTAACGTTCGTGTTGCTCACGGACACGTAAGAAATAGTGAGACTATAGCTTCTTTTTGAAAACCTCTTGTTAACTTTTAATGCATGCGAAGTACTCAGGTACTGTCCTCAGATCAGTCTTGTTCAGCTACTACATAATATAGTACCCGTCATGAAAACAAAATACTCAAGAGCAAAATTAGCCTCAAAAGGCGTATCCAACAATCACATGCGTCTGGTGTGCACGGAAATTAAATCCAAATACAAGTGCCACAATATGTACAAAAGCAAAACTAAGTGCAACGGGTGTGCACGAAAGCATCTGTCCAGTGCAACGGGTGTGCACGACAACAACATCTAGTGCATCTATAGTGCACGAAAATCTTAAACCAGTGCAACTATCATGCACGAATGAAAATCCCAATCGAGTGCATCCGGTGTGCACAAAATCACATCTCATATCATGCGTCCAACATGCGCGAAAATCCAAATCAAGTGCATCCGTCATGCACGGAAGAAATCGAAATCAAGTGCATCCCACATGTACGAATAAAATCTAAATCAAGGGCATCCAACATACACGAGTAAAATCTCACTCAAGTGCATCCGATGCGCATAAAATCCAATATCAAGCGTCTAATATGCGCCAAAAATCCAACCCAAGCGTCTCAAGTCCGTAAAAAACGTCTAATGCAGTAGTATGCATGAAAACGAACACCAAGTACAAACCCACACGAAAACACAAATCTGGTAAAACGAATGCTCAAAGACATAAATCGGGTGCAACCAATCTACGGAATATAAATCTAGTGCACCCAATGCACGAAATACCCGTCCGGTGCAACAAATGCATGAAATGCAGTATAGTGCAACAAAGGCACGAAATACGAATCTGGTGCAACAAATGCACAAAATACAAATCGGGCGCAACAAGTGCACGGAAACGCATAAATAACTCAATACGTATAAAAACAACACCGAGTGTACCAAGGTGTATAAAATCCAAAAACGTGTGCAACTGTGTGTACAAAACACGTTTCAATGCACTGCAAGCACATGTGAGCTATACCGAGTGTATAAATCAAATCGAGTGCTTACCACATGCACAAAATCAATTCAACTGTATGAAATCCACGAAATCATAAACATGTGCAGCCAAGGCACAAAATCGACATCAAGTACAATAAGTATGCACAATTCATAAACCAATACAACGGTGCATAAAACATATATCAAGTGCAATAACTGTGCACAAAAATGTAATACCCAGTAGGTGCAACCATGGTGCATGAAAACAATTGTTAGTGTTTATGCCCTAGAAGGCCATTACTGTATCATACTAGCTTGTATATTACTTAATGGAAGCTTGGGATATTCACATGTATATAACAGTCTTGCTAAACATGGTAGTATGCTACTTGGTTTTTCTATCTTAATATGTGAGTGTACGTATTGATAGAGCTCTTAGGATCTTGCTTGTCTACCAGCGTTGTGATGGCAGTCACACTAGTGGGGGCTGGGTAGTCTACAAGCACATCCTTATTCAGGTCCCCGGTCGTTGGATTATCGAGACAGAGCATCGATACTCCGGAGTAGACTGGTGTGTACGCTTCTCATCCCAGTTGGGGAGATGGTCTGTCCCACAGCCGTCAGTACGTCGTACTGGAGATAGTATACAGGTGCTCGTTAGGTTACGGGTACACCGGACAGGACTCACAGGGAACTGTTGGTTGGTTTGATACCAGTCGTCAGTGAACAGTTCCCAGGTGACATGAGTACAGCGTAGTCCGCAGACTTGACACTGCTACTTCGCCTCGAGTGTGTCCCACTGTTCTTAGATTGCTACCCTACCACGGCTCAAAGGAGTCGTGCAAACAGGTAGCAGTTGGGTGCAGTCCCGAGCACTTGGAGGCAGTGGCGGTTAGACAGGATTCGTCCCTCCCGGTATTGGGAGTAGATATCGTGCTGTGTCAGAGAGCCATTACGCAAAGTCCCTGGCCAGGGCAAGCGAGATTTGCTGGTAGGTTCCAGCAGTTTCTCAGGGTGTAATGGGCTTCACTCCGACACGACTTATACCGCTATTAGGGGACTGACGCTTGCCGCCCCCCTAGGCCCGATATGCGATAGTCTTGGACGAACGGACCGGACTGTATGGAGATTGTCACATCAGACTCAGTAGGAGTTCGGATGGGTTTACTCATCGGCCTTCTTATCGACAACTACCTGGGGACCGTTACGTACAGCTAGTGCCGCTTGCGGTCTGTGGTTAAACCCACTGCCAGCGTAGTAGTCGAGTCTCTAGAGTCCCACACAGAGAGTTTCCTACTCCAGGCGAAACGATATAGAGGTTGCATGGTTTTGCGACAAAGGGTTCGGACGCATACGTGCGTTTACGCGCGTACGACTTTCGGACAGTTTTTACCAGTCGGCTTTGGTTTAAGCCAGTTACTGGTATCCGGTTATTGGATTTTTACAGTCTAAAGTTTTTCCGTATTTTTACGGATCGGGGGGGCGTTCTCGTAATTACTCGAGAAGCTTCTAGAAGATGTGACTAAGGAGGTTTGTTTTGGAAAGAGAGTGAGTCATAGTGGTGATTCATTCACTTCATTAATGCACATTTATTGCTTAATGACTCATGTTAATGAATCATCACAAGATATTTTGTGAAGCATGCTTATTCATTTCCTTTATTGATTTTTAGATAATAAGAATGCTTCATAATAATATGATACACTCTCTCTCTTCTCTCATGATCTCATCTCATATTCTCTCTCCTCAAGCTCTCATCTTCAAGATACTAACCTTAATCCTCATGTGTTGAGAACAAAGGTTTAGTTAGACTTAAGCATCCATAACCTTCACTCTTTATCATCCTTTCATCTTTGATTAGCAATCAAAGTTGATTAGTTACCTCAAGTTAGAGGTTTAGCTTGGAGTTTCGCTCTCGGGTGGATCGTCTACTACCTAGAGAAGGTCGAGGAGAACAAAGGAGGACGTAAAGAAGAAGGACCGGTTTCATTAGGTATAATCCCTAATCACTTGTGAAAAGAAACTCATAAGATACGGTTATTTATAGTTTAGCTTCGATTCAAGCGGTTAGTCGATGTTCGTTGTTTAAACTTGATCGTTTTTGAAAATTCCGCCTCCCCACAAGTACTGGGGTGTACTACATCGACTTACAACAATATCATGAAACTTAATCATCAAAATTCAAATCCATGCGATATAAGCGTAATACTCGGATCATAACGCAAATCGCAACAAATGACATTGAGGTACACCTCCTACAATGTCGAAAAATATCGGTGCGCCTAAAACTGGCAGAGCAAGATCATCTACTTGCCTCCTGCTCATGGTCTGGTGTCCTCTGTCTCTGGGTCCTCATTTCTCTGTGGATTACCAATCTCACAATCCATCGGCTCATCGGCCCGGTCAGGTGTGCTAACGGAGACGATTCCGCTCTGGCACTTCTCTGGTCAACTCTCGGACAATTAGTATGATCACTCATAAAGCAGCACGTCACTAGCGTCGACCTCTGGTCCTCTGAATACACGTGACACATCTGATCCTCGGTGCAAATCTTATCGCAGCGGTGTCCTGGAAGGAGCCTGCTCAAGGTCTCTTCCGATCTCGTCTATACCGAACTATACGGAGGCTGGTACTCTTACATAATCTTTTCTCGTTTTCTGGACATCTGCGTTCTAAGCACAACATTTCCTTGAAAACTGGCCGTATCCCAACGCCTCTGTATACATATCCGATCTCAAATCTCGATAGGGAGTAACAATAGCTCGTCAGCATCTCGTACGAACCTCTGGTTCCACTCGTCTTTATCATCGTCCACTTCGACGTCACGTCATGCTATCTGTGTACTGTAAATGTTCTCGGCTACAGTCAATCCCGAGTCTCTCATACGGACTCAAAATCACAAACTCGGTATCTTCATCACTCTGTAGAAGATATCTAACCGAACACATCCTCAGGAACTCGTCCCAACCATCGGAGGAACACTCAATACTCGTCCGTTTTTATCAACTTACAACGCATCTGGGTGAGATCCTCTATCTGAAGCTGGTCCACTTACTGATCTCCTATTGGATCATCCGACAAACAATGTCCTCTCTGGATCGATCTACTCTAGTTCTGAATAAGATTCTCCATACTGGAAATTTTTAACTCAACTGGGCCTGCGTCGGTGCATCAAATCTGACGAATCACCTTCGTCTATCAACTGACTAGCCATCATCTGTCGCATCTCTGCCTGAAAGCTCCAGCGATCTCAGCTCGTAAGCTCTGGAAGCGACATCCCTTTAATCTCAGCAACTGCTGGGTCATCTGTCTGCACGGTAGACGACATCACAACTCTGAGGTAGGTTGCACATCAACAGTCTTCTCACAATTCGGCAGCCTTTATCAGTGGCCCGGTCATCCGGTGCAAAACTGAACACTCGCCTCAACAAGAGGTCACAACACAAACACTAACTCGAGACGTTCCCATGTCACCAGAAAACACGACGGTCAGTCCTCGTCCATGACGAGCTCGCCCTGACCGCATCCTTAGCAGCAGCTCAATCTGCGCTCAAACCATGGTGACAGGAACCTCAATCAAGTATCGACGAAAATAGATCAAAGGAATGGAAGGAATCAACAAATCCAGAATGGATATATGATCATAAGGAGGAACAGAATCAGTGAGAGTATGATCATGGAAACGAATAGAATCAAGGATCTCAAATAGATGTATAATCATGGGTACGAAGAGAATCACAGATCTCAAAATATGTACATCCTAAGGTTTTTTAAGTGGAGTATCGTATTGTAAATATGCCGCGGAACATATGTACGGTACGTCACTCTACTCAAGCTACCTACTCCATCAATCAGGGTCAGCCTATGTAACGAAAGTTCGGGTCTAATACCCCCCGTTCAAGTCTAAGTTCCGTAAGGTCAAGCCTAAGTTCCGAAATATATATACGCCCTAGACTCCGCATAGTCAAATATAGACTCGAACCAAGGTTAAACCTAGCGTTCCGATACCAACTTTGTCACGACCCGAAAATATTGTTCGTGACCGGCACTTAAACTACGCCACGTCTAAAGGCATAACGTAATTCAAGTAAGCCGAAGCCCCGAAATCTAAACTTTTTTAAGAAAATAAGGAGGTGAAGTTTTGAAATAAAGGTATGATGAAAATCATAAGTTTTCTTAAATGCATAAGCAATGGAATATGAAAATGCAAGTAAAATTTATTAGTTGAAAACATGTTTCGTCTTTTTAAAAATTTGGACAGCACCTCCTTTGTATATTTTGCTCCAAAACCACAATATATGAGATAATATAAAGGGATCCCTAAGCGGGAGCTAACTCTTCGCCAATCGGCGGATTCACAACCACGCAAGCCATAACATAAGTATACGACGCCCAACGGCGAAGATCACCACAAAAATATAATGAAATAAGCAAGACATCAAAACCATAAGTAGCGGAATAAACCCTCGCTCTAAGTCTCGCAACCACAAGTCTCACTAAGTCTTTACTTAATATACAAATACTAGTTTTGATCGATGGAGTTGACTAGATACAAAATGAATAATAATACAATAGCGGCATGATCCAACATGTACTACATACCAAAGCAAAACACCCGAAAGTAGCTGTGTGCAAGCGATGCCGCTACTGATCCATGCGGTCAACCTGCAAGAACTGTGGCACAACGTGGGTGAGTTGCCAACTCGTGAGTAGAAAACATCAACAGGTAGAAATCGAATAAACAACGATTCCTAGGTCAACTATATCATAAAGGTAATACTATGATATCTAGGGTGACCGTATCCACATATGTCCCAACATATACTCAAAGCCTATATGCAAGGGGATATCATCCAACCATATAATCAATGCATGTATGCATGTGGATCTCATCCACGTGTCAACCAATGACACAACAACATCATGCATGTAAATATCATAAAAGCATATGCATGAAAGTATGGGAATATAAATCAACGTATGTCCCTCGCGACACATCAAAATCATGGAATCTGAGTGTCCAGCATCGACACTCGAAATATCATGAAATCTGTGTCCAACATCGACACGTAAATCCTCATATCTCGGGCTCCGTCAGTCCAGATCGGTCCATGGGCTCCGTCAGTCCGGATCGGCCCATATCATCTCACGACTCCGGTCGGTATCCTCCGGATAACCGCCGAACCCAAATACTATCACCGGTAGGTAGTACTCCCCTGCCAGGCTCACCGTCTAACAATACGAGTCTTCTTGCCCCGGGTACCTCACCGGGTCCACCATGTACCCGCAGACGGTGCCTACCGCTCCTCGAATCGGGTTTCACATGCCAATCTCAGAACCGAGAAAACACGTGGTGGACGTACTGAAATATCATATCAAGAAAAACCGGGTTTTTAAAACAATGCATTCTTTCTTTTGAAATAACCACGGTTCTCAAATCCAGAAATCTCATGAAAACAACATATCTCAATGCGTACAATCATAAAGCATGAAGTATGCGACCTATAACAGAAAGTAAGCATATCCGTATATCATGCAACATGGAACAGTGATGTGAGCATGGGCATATAATAGCATGAAGTAGCAATTCTACTGTGTGAGTGACATAGCAATTATCGATGATGAAGTGTGTGAGCCGGCCAATTTGTGTAAGTGTAACATACGCATCATCGATAATGGTGTAGGTGTACTAGCACAGGAATATAGAATGCAATGAGAATGACATGAACGTAGCATAAGCAAAACGTCACTTAAATGCTATAAGGTATACGTATCTATGATATGATCTAGTCGGTGAATCTATCAATCGACATCTAGTCTCACAACATCACGTACGGTATAATCCATCGTACGACATCCTCTAGTCAATTCTATGGATCAATCATCAAGTCAAATTCATCACGTACGGAAAATCATCGTACGGCGGCATTAAACTATTAAGGATCCTATCAACCTATACGATAATGAAGGTACGGACCTAACGTCTCGTACGACATATCACTCATGATTCACAACATTATATATATCTAAATACATATATCCCAGGTCGCATCCATAACAATCTCGTATCAGGGGACCGACAAAGGTATCAATCCTCTCATATCGACTCGCATCCGTATACCGACATATCAGTCAAATCATCATATCACATCGTATATTATTTTCATCACATCTATATCCCACATCAAGTCATTTACATATATATATCCTATCTTATAAATCTCATGTCATGCTACTCTAAATCAATACTTATTCTAGTGCAACTATATATCTATAAGTCGTGATTCACCTTCACTTTTCATATTCCTAGAGCTTTCATCTCATATCTCAATATGTATATATTCAATCACTCATATCATCTCTAACTATCTTTTAACCATATCCCTAGTTTTCTACTCTAGGCTTCTACGACTGTATCCTATAAATCAGTTTCCATCAAGTTTGCAGGGGTGCTATACGCCATCCACCCTACTTCCCTCGTAGATATAAATCTACTCACCTTAATCCTTGCATGCCGAAGTCGATGACGTCATACTCCGTCGTCTCGGAATCCATGCGAAGGTACCTACAATATCAACACATATCGCAATACCATTAATATCAAGTCCAGAAAACCAATATGGCACACGGTGCGCTCATAGGTTAGAACCTATAGCCTACGCATGCAAAACCAACTAATTATCCCTTGTCGTGATGTACAAACATTCAACGACCAAATAAAAATCCAGATATCAAAACCAATAATTCCATAATACGGAAAACATAACCAAAAACACCCCAATGTGCTCCCATATTTTCTGTCAGGTCAATAGGAACAAAACTAGCAAGTATAGGGTGTTGTATATGGAGTATATGAGCTACTGGACCAACCTAGACACCAAAACCTAACAAACGGCCGGCCACATGCCCAAAATTTCCGGCCTGCTCGGCCCTATTAAGCTCTGATGGGGTTCGTCTTTGCAGGGTGGTCTCCTAGTGTCTTAATTAGGTCTCTGGAGTTGTTTGTTTTTCTCATAAACTTCCTGGGTCATCCTAGATTCCCTGTAGGCCACTAAATGTCACAAAACCGACATGAGTGAATTCTAGGTTTGTATTCTCTGTTTTTAGGCCATAAAAATCCACACCAAGGTCTTACAACAGCCACTACACATCACCAAATCCACAACTTCACCCAACCCTTCTCTTGAAATTCCAAGTTCACAAATCCACACCTTAAACGAATTCTAAACTAACTAGAATGCTAGGAAACTTAAACTAAAGTAAATGAAAGGAATTATACCTTATGGATGGAACCAAGCAAAACCCTAGAAGTCCAAAGTCTCCAAAATTTAACTTTGATGGGTCTAGAGTGATGAGGAGGGGGAGAGGATCAACTTTAATGAAAAGGGTTTAGGGGTTTGATGAAGATTTTGAGATGGATTCATGGGGTAGAGGTGGAGGGAGATGAGGTGGAGGGAGATGAAGGAAAATAATGGGGAGGGGAATGAGTGGCTGCCCTCTTTCTCTCTTTCTTATTCTCACCCTCTCACACTCATGCCTCACACTCTCTCTCTCCAATCATTCTCTCGTTTATCCTTTTCTCTTTTTCTTTTCTTTTTAAAACCCAAACCACATAATACCCCCAAAACAACACAAGGACACAACATGTAACCAAAATGCAACATGATATGGTGCACTAGCCATGGAAAACTGTAGAAACACGGATTTGGCTTAATCGCGATTAGTAGTGCACTAATCAGGTTTAATTTTAAACTTGCATATAATAAATTATAAATTGCCAAATCCGATAAGTATATTTTTAAATGAATAAATCATTTTAATCTCCATGTATTTCACAAATATTGGTATATATTTATACCATTTTACGAAAACCTCAATTTCGCAAATTGGGTAATTTTCGCGAAATATATTATTTTAATATTAAATTCCAAAAATAATATTTTATATTTTCTGAAATGTTACACTTGGATTGATGTGTGTTGTCAAGAGCCACAAGGAGATCTTCTTCTCCTTCCGCTATACTAGTTTCGGCTGAAAACTCCTTCGATTTTTCTTCCAATTTCTGCTTGTTCTGCGATTTGAAACAATCGATCTTAAAGTGCTCCGACTTCTTACAATAGTTGCAGGTTAAGTTCCTTTTATTCTTGGACTTCGACCTTGACCTCTTTCTCTTCCCTTCCAGATCTCTCTTCTCCGCTCGTCCTCAAACAAATAAGCCTGAAAATTGATTATCGCCATCGCTAGAGGTTAACTCTTTGTCGATCTTCTCCTTATTAATCAAATTTTCTTTGATATCCTTGATCGGGATAGTATCTCATGTATAGACCATGGTGTCATGGAAGTGCTTATAGGAGGGTGAGAACGAACATAACAAAAGAAGAGCTTGATTTTCGTCATCAAATTTAATGTCGATCTTACCCAGATCCATAATGATCGAATTAAACTTACTGACGTAAGATTTGATTGAAGAGTCTTCTGACATACGAAATGTTTAGAGACACCGCTTCAACAGAAATCGATTCGTGAGAGATTTCCTTAAATATAACTTCTCTAATTTTTGCCAAAAATTAGCCGCCGTCTTTTCTACTAAAACTTCTTATAGAACTTTGTTTGTCAAACATAACTAGATAGCCGTGAGGGCATTTTCATACAACTCCTCCCAAGCTTTCTCCGTCACAGTAGAAGGCTTTGCATTCTTCCCAAGAATCACCTTTCTCAAATTATGTTGAGTCAATACGACAATCATACAGACTTGCCTTAAATAAAAACTCATATTTCCATCAAACTTCTCGATATCGAACTTCATGATTATTGGAGACATGATGTGGGATCAAACTAAAACATGATGCGTGCTAACGAATCCTAAAACTTCAAAATCACGATTTAAGAATGGGAAGAGGACACAAGCGTCGTAACCCACTGTTAACCTAGATCACAATATTGAAGACCTAATGGTTCAATCAAAAGATCCCAAAACAACAATGGCTCTGATACTAGTTTGTTGCGGCAAGACGATCACAAACTAATAACACAGACGATATAAAGAAGTAATCAAACCACAGATAAATAAGAAATACGAGAACTAACTAATAGGCGAAGGCGAAACTTTATTAATATCCAAAAGTGGAGAAGTACAAAACCGGTGGACGAATACAAAATCCCTCAAAACCCATCCCTCTCAAAATAACAAAAGGGTTTTCTCAAATATCACAAAAGCTATCCAAAAGGCTTCACTAAATCTTGAGGGTTACAAAATACTAAAATATATATAATATTCTTGAGATATGATCAAAATAACTAATTTTCCAACTAACAAATATCCGGCCCATGACGACGGCAGACGTATGGTGAAGGAAGTACAGATGCCTGCTTAAAAGTCTTCAAAACAACATAGCGTTCCCAAACGTTTTAAGAAGGAGCTTTAGACGTCTGGTCTTAAGGTTTCGAAAGTACAGAGCGCTCGCAGATGTCTGATAAGTTCTATGCAAACGTCTGTCCAATGTATGCAAAACATACAGAGCGTAGACAGACGTATGAGGCTTTAGCTTCAGATGTCTGTCCCCTTACTTACAGATAAACCTGAATCTTGAACAACTCCATGATTACGCCGAATCAACAAAGAAATCAAATAGAGATTGGAATGTGAGACATGCACAACAAAAATTGATTTCATTGTGAAGCCTTCATTAAGAATGCTTCGGTCTCTTGGTTTGCATTGTCACTACAACGATTCACTCTCTTGGTCGACTGAAATATTCAGTCGACCAAGAAGGAAACGGTCAAGCAAGCTAGCTTTATTGACTGACTAGATCAGTCGAGGTACAGTCGAGTAAGCACTTGCTTCACTGTTAGCTTGCTCGACCGTTTTTTCAGTCAAATAAAGATGATTACTCCACCGTTCAGTCGACCAAGCAAATATATATATATATATATTTTAAAAAATTAAAGGCCTTAGTTGACTGAATATGTCAATCGGGCAAGTATTTGTTCCACCGATAAATTCAATCATCAATTGATCTTTTTTTTAAAAAGTAAACGGTCTTGGTCGATGCCAGTCGACCAAGTACTTGCTCCACTGATATATCCAGTCGACCAAGTTATCAAATTATTTTTAAAAAAAGTAATGGGCCTTGGCCGACTGAATATTTCAGTCAACTTAGTCTTCGATCGACTGAATTATTCGGTCAAAGTAAGACCGTAAATTATTTTTTTTTTAAAATTTAATTTACTAATTTACATTACATACAACAATCAACAACTTTCACCACAATAATAACAATATATTTCCACATTATAGTCAAAACAATCACAAAACACAACTCTCAACGACTATACAAGTCGGAGCAAATACTATAAATGTACAACTTAAAATTCAAAAAGTCACACACGTTCATAATATTCAACATACGAGTCTAAACAATGACCACCATAAATCTACAAATATATAAATCTCAACGACTGTACAAGTCGAAGAAAACACTATAAATATACAGATAAACAAAATTCATTGAGATAAGATAATTTCATTTAGGTATGTACCATTCATAAAGGTCTGGAGCGCTTTGTTGAAAACTTGGCATAGAATTCGGCATCGAAGGCATATTCGTGAATTGACTGTGGCTAACATCTACGCTCTTTAAAAGCGTCTGTGATAAAAAGAAGAAAATACAGATTTTACGTCCACAGGAAGATTTATTTATCATTAAGCATACGACAGATAAACATGTTAGATGTAATAAAGGTTAATTAAAATTACTAGATGTTAGATGTAATAAAGGTTAATTAAATTTACCTAATCTACATGATCGCCCGTACTCAAGATTACACACACCAATTTGATTTTCTTATCATTGGACAAGTGACCGTAAGGATCACCAGGAGCCGAAGTGGACGAACCTGGAGGCATAGGATCGGATGTGGAAGGACCTGTGGGCCAAGGATCCTAATTGGATGACGGAGGTATCAGATGATATACATCTGAATCAGTCGAGTGCGGTGAATCCATCCGTGCATCACCAGCGGAACTTTTCTATGGTGCTGGGTACATACTCGGTCCCTTAGTGGCAAAAATCTGAGACCAAGTGATCTGGCTCCCTCCACAGAATACATACTCTTGCGTCCGGTCGGTACTTGTCTATGACCTCATCTCCGATCTTCAGTCTATCTGCAAAGCTCATTGCATGTCCATCATTTGACTCTAACTTCGCAATCATTTTTTCCCTTGGCCATGCAGTTTTATTTGAAAAGGAGATATGATGATTTAAGGCAAAGCAGACAACGAACTTTTTATTTAATATAAGATCACTAAAACGATTGAAGTCTTACATATGAGAGCGAGCAAATGCGGATCGTCTGGAGCACAACCATCCCTCCGTAGAAAATTCCGGATAGCGAGCATCAAATCCTTGCTACTCACCATGAGCGGGATGCCGTATCTTTCCATCTTTCGTGCAGCCATCTTTATGCCATGTCATGAACTTGGCGGTTTTTTATGACAAGAATATTCTCTTAAGCCTTTCTTTGATAGAGAAAAACCGTAATACCTTCGCAGGCATATATTTAGGACCTTTGGGGGTAGATGCGTCGCCACTTGTATCCTTTTTAGCTACAACTCACCTTAATTTGTGACAAATTTTACACCCATTTAAGTCCATGTCCTCTATATTCATGTATAGTATACAGTCATTTGGAAATGCATTGATTTTCTGATAAGTGAAACCTATGTCTGTAACCATCTTCTTCATCACCTCAAAATTTGTCGGTAGGTCCGAATTTGGATAAGCTTTATTTTCTAACTGAAGAATTTCATCAAATGCCTTATCAATAAACCGATTTTTGCATTTAATATGAAACATGTGAATCGTCCATCCAACTTTGACATGGTCGCTCCTTTGTAAAGGTTTGTTCGTATCTTTCATTTACTTAAAAAAACCTTGCCGAGTCCGCATCCGGGCAAGATCTATCATCACCGGAAGCTATATCAGGCTTGTGCATGCCAGTATGCAACTCGTCAGTCATATCATTCAGACCCGTTCTAAGGACCGCTAATGAGAGAAGGATCACTTCGCCCCCTCTTGACAAGCGACGATCAGCCACATGTGACGATCAGGCTCCAGGCTTTCTTTCCTCTCCATGATAATACCAGACGTGGTAACCTTGAGAGAAACCGTTAACTTGTATATACTTATGCACCTCCTCTCGCTTCCATTTTGGCATTTTTTACAAGGACAATGAATAGTGTCCCTACCTACTCTTTTTGAAAATTCCATAGACTCATTGACATGATCTTTATATCCTGGCAAAAACTTCCTCGTATATATCCAAGACTTATCCATTATCTTCGAATATATAAAAACCTACAAATAACGGTATTCAATTATTTAATATTAAGTCTAATTCAATTCATTCACCATTCAAATATAGTTATTTTGTGTTTCTAATGATTCCTTGTTCGAATTTGTTGGGTGACTCATGTTTAGTTTAATAGTTTACCGTCAATTATAATTTGATTAATTTAAGGATCAAATATCACTAATCCTAAAATTTGGCGTTGTTTTGACATGTTAAAATCTTTTGTTTTTAACAAAATCAGACACTGTTAACAATGTTATAATGGCTGTCAGAGTTAAGGCTTATATCACATTAAGAATGTATAACGTATACACACACACATTTGTGCTTTCATTCATTTCGAGAAAATTTCGACAGTATCTCCCCACTGTTCTCCAAGTACACTGCAATAGAAGGTGTTGAGAATGTGGTTAATATTTAGTCCCATTTTAGAAAAACTACGGGATACATATGGGTATAAAATATAAGCTGGGATAAATCTCGATAAGGCTTGAGTCTTTTTGATGGAGTTTCACTGTATTAAAAGCCCATGTGTATCCATGTGTGGGCCCATGTGTTGTGCCCAAACAGAGTTTTACATGGTATCATAGATCGGGTGTATGTTTATCCACGTTGTATATGAGGTTTGAGCTCTCGCACGTGAAGTCCTCTTTGTCCACTTGCGTTACACGTGAGGGGGAGTATTAAGAATGTTGTTAACATTTAGTCCCACATTGGAAAAACTATGGGATGCATATGGATATAAAATTTAATTTGAGATAAACCTCCATAATACTCGAGTCTTTTGGATAGAGTCCCACTGTATTAAAAGCCCATGTGTTGTGAGCCCAAACTGAGTTTTACAGAAAGGATGACCATCTCAATGCTATCAACATTGAAATACGTAGGATGGTGTTAGCGTTATACATTCTTAATTTGTTCACACTGGGCAAATTTATCGCTTATAATATGACTAGTTTTCTCATCTCATAAACTTTGAGATGGTTGTCAGATATGAACGATTAACGCTCGATATTGACACAATTTTCACGTGGTTTTAAGTCACGATAAAAACCGTACGCATATAACTAATAGACGGAGACTACGACACGTTTTTATTTTTACATACGATTATCGATAAGAATACAAAAATTTCATATTATCATCGAGTATCATATACTTGGTTTAAGACTTAATTTGGATTGGTTTTATGTTTACGTTTCAATTTCAAGATTTTGAAGTTTTTAGTTTAGGGTAAAGTTTTTTAAAGTTAATGGTTTTCTTAATCAAGTTTAAAATTTTGGATTTACATTCTTGGGTTTGGTTTTAAGTTCGGGTTTTAATCAATTCATCGGGTTTGCATCACAATATATGGTTTTTCAATAAATTTGCAAATTATACGAATCCCCTTGCAATCATGATAGCATCACCAACGAAAAAATTGCTGAAGAAGCATTTTCTTGTAGTTAAACAACTTTATAATGTACTTTAAAAGGAGGAAAAAAGTTAAATAAGCTTAACCCCTTTACAAACTTTAAGAGGAGTTTACTCTATCAAAAATTTCCTTCATCCCAATTGAAGAATCCATCACCACCAAATGCTCCACCCCCTTACAAACTTCATCCATACTGTATATGTTAAATTAAACTAATTAGGTCCTGTTTGGATACAAAGTTAGGATAATCATGGTTTATTTTAAAGTGAAGTTAGGAGGTATGCAAACTATGGTTTGCAAGCCCTAAACTCCAAAAATTGAGTTTAGTAAACTTTGATTAGATTGGAGCTGAGGTAACTGCATTTTGAGGCTGAAAATTGCAGTTATCTCAACTCCAAAATGGTTTGCCAAACAAACCAAAGTTAGCATTTTCGAGTTAACATTTGCTAACTTTATGAAACCACAGTTTACAAACCTTAACTCCATTCCCAAACGTGCCCTTAAATCATCATCTTCATTATCTCCACCCTTTACAAATATCAACCCTACCACATACCTCCCAATTTCAAGATCTTAAAACGTATTTGAGGAATTACACTAATTAACTCATCACCAACAAATTAAACATAACATTCAAAACCAATATAATTTTAAAACCTAAAAATAACAATTATTTCTAAAAATTTCTTAAAAAAAAAAAATTACCTTCACAATGAAGTTCACAATGAAAAGGTAGGCCGAGGATGAACAGTGAGGAGGTTGGGGATTGACGGTATTGAAAAGGTGGTGGGGGTTCGATGTCTATGAAGAGGAGCTAGTGGGGCCTTAGAATTGTGGAGGAGGATCAATGGGGCCTCAGATCCATGGGGATCGATGTGCTGTGGAGTAGGGGGCTCGGCGTTCAAGTAAGGAACTCACTGGAGGAAGGGGTGAAAATGTGCTAATAACCCTAGAGTGGGTGAATAGGGTTTTACTGAAAATTCTGACTTCAAAACTTGCAACAAAATGTTTGAGCAATTTAAACAACAATAAGATAATGACAATTGCAGCACAATATATTTGTAAGATGATAAAGTAAAGAGAAAAGAGCGCAAACTATCACATGGTCGATTTAGAGTGGTTCGACATTCATTACCTAGTCCACTATCCAATACTCCGCCCTTAGGATTTTTCTCTTTTATAATAACCCTCCTTCAATCGGGCGGAAAAACTCTTACACGTCCCGCTTCTCTTCCAGAAACCTTACACGTTTCGCCTCTACCTCAAGAGGCTCACAACTTCTTACCACGACAATCTTTTCTCGCTTTAACAAGGTGAGAGAACTTTTACGGCACAATAAATTTACAGTTTCTTTCGATATGCTTGAAAGACTAATGAGCTTGAGATCGATTTGTATATATGAGATAAAAATATAAAAATGTTTACACGAGAGAGGTTCCTTTAAAATGATTTGAGCAAGTGAGGTTCAAGTACTGAGAGTAAAACCATAGTATTTATAGATAAATTGTAAATCGATTTAAAAGTGATTTTGTTCAAAACAGTAGCCATATTCCTTATTAGAAATAAATGCCATATTCCTTATTAGAAATAAGGACCATATTATTTGAAAATTTTTCAAAATATCAAGAGGATAAAAAGATATCATCATGGTCATTTAAATCTTGATTTTTGCAACAAAACATGAGACAATAAGGTAATAAAATAAATATGTCCCTTGGGTAGCCCTCTTACCATATATATAACCAACGGCTAGCTATTTTTCAAATTAGTCAAAGCCATAATAATAGTAGTGATAAATTAATATAAGCCTTTTAGAAATCATATGAAAAATAATTTATAACTTATAATCATTTTATCAACACAAAAAGCAATATGAAAATTTACGTACGTGTTTTCTCACTCTCAATAGACCTAGTCTCTTTTACATTAAAGCCCTTAAGAAAATAATAAAAAACAAAACCCTAAAAACCTAACTACACCTTAGCCGATCTTTGAGTCTTGTTTTCCATGTTGGCTTCAAATTTGATCTTGAAAAGTTTAATCTTGTGAAGTCTAAACATTTGCCTCCATCCTCCTGTTGGATATGACAATTAAGTTCGGTATTCCGTTCTCCATTAATTGTTCTATGATATTCAAGAGTCCTGCAAAATGGTTAGTTTAAAACATGGAACGAGTTGTGTGGTAATAATCAAAATCCAACAGGAGGTCGGCGCTGTTGCAGAGGAGGGGGTTGGCGAGGGGGCTTGAGCCCTCGAGGGTTCGATTTGTAGGCGGCGGCCATGATGGTGGGGACGGTGATGATGATGATGGACGATGGAGGCAACACTCGACGATGGTGGCGGCACTGCGCAAGAGGATGGTGGCGGCGCTGAAGGATGGTGGAGGCGCCGGAGGCAAGATCGATCGAGAAAGACGTTAATTTGGGATTTTTTTGAGAGATTTTTTTGTTAAGGATAAATATATTAAAACCCTAGGTCTTGCTTGCTCGACTGTATTAATCGGTCGAGCAAGCCCCTCCCAAAATCAATACTCATTGGTCGGCTAAAATGGCCTGGGTTGACCAAATATTTCAGTCGACCCAGAGGAATAGCTAACCAAGTGATGAATTTCTTGTAGTGATGCGATCTATCAAATTTGAATTGCTGATTTTCATGATCAAACTAGAATTGTTTGGGAACTTGTTTATCCTTTGGAGAGCCTTTGTAATAATCACCCTTTAAAATTATTCTTTTATATAAAAGAAAAAAGGAAAGATGATAGCTATTGTTAATTTTCCTAATACCTGCCAAAAGCCATCTCTTAGGTTATCTTCAAAATATGGAAAAATAAATAAGTAGTGATGCACAGACTGATATTAATAGTATAACATAAGATGTTTTAGTTACCGGTTCTTTTTGGTATATATTTCAACTCTGAAAAAAGAACAAAGGAAAAAGGAAACTTATATTCCTATCCAAACTTGCGGTATTTAGAAATGAGTTGCTTATTGGTTTATTGCTATATATATATATATATATATATATATATATATATATATATATTCTCCTTGAATATAGCTTTTAGCATTTCGACTAGCTTTTTTATTTTTATTTTTTGTTTTGAACTGGCCCGTAAGCCTCTTCCAGACACAAACACAAACCACACCGACACGCACACACAAGCACACAACACATGCATCCAGGGGACCCGCGAATTTCCCCCGAAAGCGTTAATTTGTGACCACTTTCCCTCTTGTGGTTCGAACTCCGTACTCTCCTAAGAGAGGAAGCGGCATGTTAGCCGAGCTATTGCTCATTGGTATTTTGACTAGCTTTGTGATAGCATTTCGACTAGCTATTGAAAACAGTAATTCATCGAGCTTTGTGATGTGCAGGATTAGGGAGCTGCTGCAAGAAGTATTGTATATGGAGCCAGTTTATTGAAGTCCATAATAGATCAGTGCATGCTACAGATTATGTGTGTACAGTTTCAACTATAGTATGATGTTGTTTTAAAAGCAAAAGGATGATGTCAACTCTTGCTTGTACTGGAATATTAAGGCTTATTGTTACATTGGACTTTGGGGTGTTTCTGATTGTTTTCTCTTAAATTATTTTTTGAATGATATAATGATCGAACACTATGCATGTTGATCCTATTGTATGATGTCAATTCTTGCCTGAATTGGATGGATATTAAGAGTTATGGTTGTGATAGTATATAACATATATTGCCTTAACGGTCGTCACAACTTTGGAATTTTGATGCACTTGCTGCATTGATTTGGCTCAATCGTTTTTATTGTTTTCTCATATATATCTATTTAAAGATCTAATGATCGACACTATGCATGTCCATCATCAAGGTTTAGAATCTAGATACATACAAAGCCATATATTACTTTTCATTATTTTGCTCATAAATCTAGGGGTGGAAACCGTATGCTTTATAACAATTTTACATTTTTGTTTTAGACATTTGATGAAAGGTGAAACTTCTAAATCAATACAAAGAAAAATAATTTGTGTATCATTGAAAGAAGGTGGAAATCAATATGGAAGTGTTGAGAAACAAAAATATTTTTCCTACGCGCAATTTGTCTACCCAAAAGTTTACCAAAAAGATAAACACATGTTTGTCTCTTTGGTAAACTTTTGGCTAGACAAATTACTGGTAGGAAAAGTATTGCTCGTTGAGAAATATTCCTTCCTCTCTTTGTGTACTTATAAATCATGTAAGCAAATATTCGAGTTTCTTCCAAACTACTATAGAGTGGGTCTTTCGTAACGGTTGGAACCGTTACCTAAACCCATCTTGGTAACAGTTTTAACGGTTACACAACCGTTACGAATATCTCCGTCACTAGAAGTATGGTAACGGTTACAACTGTTACGATAGACCTAATTTGGTAACGGTTAAAACCGTTACTATATAGGTTGTCATTACCAATATAAAGCAGATATTTGAAACATATTAGATATCTGTTACCTCTATGGTAATAGTTACAATCGTTACGATAGACCTAATTTGGTAACTGTTGAAACCGTTACCATATAGGTTGCCGTTACCAATTGTAGTAGATATTTGGAACATATCAGATGTCTGCTATCTCTATGGTAACGGTTCCGACCGTTACCATAGAGGTTTCCGTTACCAAATGCAACAGATATCTGATATATTTCAGATATCATTATCCAGTATAACCGTTACCAACCTATCTGGTAACGGTTAGTACCATTACCAATTTGTACACACACATATATTTTAAAATCTGAAAACTCAGCTCGCGCTGGGCGCGCGCCCCTTTCACTTATAACCAGCAATAAAAAATAATAATATCATCAAATCTCACGCAATTATAATAATCAAAAAATAATATGATTCGAGTGCATGCAGTTATAATAATCAACAAATAATATAATCAATAAATCACATGCAATTATAAAAAAGTATATGTACAAATAATATAATCAATAAATCAACAAAATAAATGTTTATATTTAAGGTACTTGGGACAATCCATCTCCATCGCCGCCCCGTGACCTGAAGAAGGCGCTTATCTGGTCTTGTAACACTCGTCGCATGGAATATTCTTGTTGCTGTGGCAGCTGCTTGACCCGCTTAGTAAGAGACTGCAGCTGCTGTTGCGTATACTGATGAACCTCCTGCTACTGCGCTACCCGCTCTGTGAGCAATCAAATCGTCTCTGCCGACACAGATGTCGCATCTGCTTGCGTATGAGCCACGTCGTACTCATGGACGACCTTACACCTGGCAAAGAGTCGGTGGGTATTGGATATAGTGCTCTTAAGGAAATTATTGTAATTGCAGGCAGACGATTATGAAAATTGAGGGAGGACCTATACGAGTATAACAGTCTTACTCGAGATGATAATATGCTATCTGGTTTGTCTCTATCATCATGTATATATGTAATGTAGTATTGCATATCGCTATTATATGTTGATAGAGCCTATAAGATACTTGCTTGACTACCGGCGTTCTAACGACGATCAATTTTGTGGGTGTTGGGTAGTCTATAAATACATCCTTAAATGTTCCTAATCGTGGGAATATCGAGACCGAGTATCGATATTCCAGAGTAGAATAGTGGATACATTTCTTGACCCTGACGAGGGGCGATGGCTGGTCTCACAGCCATTGGTATTAGTCAGTCACCAAAGATTGTATACAGGTGGTCATTGGGTTATGAGTTACACTGGACGGACTCGTCGGGAACATGCTAGTTAGTATTATACCTAACGTCAGATAGCAATTCTCTGGTGGTATTAGTGCAGGTAGTCCACTGACCTGACATCATCATTTGTCTCAAGTATGTTCCCACTGTATTTTGATTTCTACCCTACCACGGTTCTACTGAGTCGTGCAAATATGTACCAAACAACGGATTGAGCGCTAGCGTGATATTGGTTTGAATGGTGCGGTAGCACATCCGTTTTCTTGCTCAAGTTCCCGAAGCACTTGGAAGCGGTGAGTGATAGAAGGGATTCGTCTCTCCCGGTATAGGGAGTCGATGCTGCACAGTGTTCGGTGGCCAATACCGTAAGTCCATGGTCATGGCAAATGAGATTTATTGACTGGCAGGTTAGTAGTTTCTCGGATGGTATTGGGGTAGATACCGGCATGATGTATCGCGTTATTAGGGGTCTGACCTTAACCACCCCTAGACTCGATATGCGCCTTTTAGACGAACGTTCTGGATTGCATGGTAAATATCACTTACAGGCTTAGTAGGGTTTGGACGGGCTTTCTTGTTGATCTTCCTTTCATTCAATACCTGAGTAGCCGTTACGTACAGCTAGTGCCGCTGACATATTTATCGTTAAACCCACTGCCAGCGTATTGATGAGTGTTTAGAGTGCCACACAGAGGGTTTCCTGCTTTGCCGAAATGATATAGTAGAAGTACATTAGTACGCGCTCGGGTTCGATTAAAACTAGTGTACTTTGTATATTGGCGGTAATCGGACATTGGTAATGCTAGCCGGTCTTTTGAAAAGACAGATATTAAATCGGATGCCGATTTAATATATGATATATATTGGATATATATTTACTAGTATTATGTCACTATTTATTTAGTCTCACTTTATGTATTTATTAAATACATATGTACATAATTACTAGTATATACATTGTATATATTATGATACATATAAATGTGTATATAATTATTATATTTATTCTTTGGCTCTCTTTATGTTATGTTATGCCATGGACATAGCACAACAAAGCCCTCTCTCATGAGGATGACAAGTGGAGGGGAGAGAAGGAGATGGCCACTTGTTATTGTGATGGAAATTAAACGGCGGAGATCTATTTTGAGTTATGATAAGAAAATCAACCGTTTAATTTTTCTCTAAAATTTTTTCTTTTACCTTCTCTCTCTTAGTGTTAGAGCTATCATATCCTACCTCCTCTTGAAATTAAAGAGAGCTAAAAGGAAAGGTTTTAAGTGAGATTAAAAATAAATAGTGAGATATACTACATCCTTAGTTCACTTACCTAGAAAATTTATGATCAAAGTTCACTTCAAAGTTTGATGTGTGGAGCCAATGACTTGGAGCCTTCAATGTGGATCATCTATGATGGAGGAGGTCTTCATCAAACTTCATACCAGTAGGAGCTTACAAAGATTCCAACACAAGTATGGAGCATATGAAGATGCTACAAGGGTAGCTATCACTCTAAACTTGTTTGGTTTTTGTTGCTAGTTTATGGATTATAGTAAAGATTCATGGATGTTAGGAAACTTAGCTCTCTAGGTTTTTGAAAACCCTATATGCAAACATTCTAAAATCACTGCTAGGGTGCCAAAGTTCCTTCAGTGGACCCTAAGACCAATCCTGCACTCATACCCGCCGGATAGCTCATCGAGAATAGGGGCAATGACGGTAATCAGATCGTCAGGACCAAGTCCTAAGAGGGTTGTCCTCTCTTAGAACTGGCTCTGTAAATAGTATATATAGATATGCGTTAACTTAAAATACAGAATTGATTTGATTATATGAAACTTACCATGTACACGCCGGTGCTCTTGTGTAATGCGGCTCATCCCTTGGCAGGAGTGTAGTTGGTGGGATCTTTCTGTTTCTGCGATAAAATTAGGATTTATTTTAATAAGTAATTTGCGACAAAGAAAACATATATTTTTTAGCGTCGAAGTACTCACGTGGAGGAACTGTGCACTGGCCTACATGAGCTTCCCTTGGATCGGGACAGTGCGGGATCTTACACCGTTGTTTCGGTTTTGCGTGTTGCGAACCGACTCCGCCTTATAAATATAGAAAAGATCATATTATATTTTAGAATATGATTTCATGTTATATTGTTATAATCTTAAAAAATAAATTTATACCTGAACATCGGCGCGAGAATAGTACTCGACCAGCCGCAACCAATCTGGTCTCGGGACATCCAACACTATGATATCATCATTGGCCAGCACTCCTCCTTAGTCACCGCGACACAAGGATTGTAATACTTCTTTAATTCATTTCGGTGTCTTCTCTTGATATGCTGACACTCGTCTATGACCCAGGCAAGGGCGCAATGTGCATCAAACGACACGTGCGCGCCATCCTCGCCAGAGACACCGATGAATCTATAACGTCGTTTGGTCTGAAATTACAAATTTTTAAATATACACACACACATACACACACACACACACACACATATATATATACATATACATATACATATAACGATGATTGAAATTTAAATGTTTAAAAGGATATGTGATACCGTGTTCGACTCAAAAAATTGTCGAACATTAGCGGTCTGGCGTGGGTCTCACCTAAAATGGAGCGGGTACTGACTATATGTATGGACCTCGGATCCCATGTAATCCCCCCACTTGGTCAAGTCAGGACCAACAGGCACAACCTTCATATTAAACATCAGCGTCCAGGGTCCAACACCATCGGCTGGTCTGGAGCAGGTGGACCCAGTACGGCCCCTCTTCTTACCACTGCAGGCGCTTATAAAATGATATATATACAGACACATTATTATAATATTCAGAGTATATATAGCATTTGACAATTTTAAATTACAATCGTTATTTAAAAACTTTAAGCAATAACGATTGAACCTGCCCCTGATGTCCCTGGTGTGCTGCTAGAATTGGCGCTAGATGTTGGATATGTATGCCCTAGAGGCCATTATTGTATAGTACTAGTTTGTATATTACATTTTGGAAGCTTGGGGTATATACATGGATTGACGACATTCTTGCTTGATATTGTAGTATGCTACTTGGTTTGTATCTATCTTAATATGTGTATATGTTTCTTTTAACATATCACTAATATATATTGATGGAGCCCTTAGGATCTTTGCTTGACTACCAGCGTTGTGATGGCGATCACACTAGTGGGGGCTGGGTAGTCTATAAGCACATCCTTATACAGGTCCCTAGTCGTAGGATTATCGAGACAGGGCATCGATACTCCAGAGTAGACTGGTGAATACGCTTATCATCCCAGCAGGGGAGATGGTCTGTCCCACAGCCATCAGTATGTCGTACTGGAGATAGTATGCAGGTGCTCATTAGGTTACGAGTACACTGGACAGGGCTCGTCGGGAACTGTTGGTTGGTATTATACCTATCGTCAGTTAGCAGTTTGCAGGTGACATGAGTACAACTTAGTCCGTTGACTTGACATTGCTACTTCGCCTCAAGTGTGTTCCCACTGTTCTTTGATTGCTACCCTACCATGGCTCTACTGAGTCGTGCAAACAGGTAGTAGTTGGGTGCAGTCCCGAAGCTTTTAGAGGCAGTGACGGTTAAACATGATTCGACTCTCCCGGTATTGGGGGTTGATATCGCGCTGTGTCTAGGAGAGCCATTACACAAATTCCCTGGCCAGGGCAAGCGAGATTTACTGGTAGTGTTTCCAGTAGTTTCTCAGGGTGTTCTGGGCTACACTCCGACACGACTTGTACCGCTATTAGGGGTCTGACGTTTACCGCCCCCTAGGCCCGACATGCGATACTCTTAGACGAACAGACCGAACTGTACGGAGATTGTCACAGATAGGCTCAGCAGGAGTTCGGATGGGTTTTACTCATCGGCCTTCTTATCGACAGATACCTGGGTAGCCGTTACGCACAGCTAAGTGCCGCTGACGTGCTTGTGGTTAAACCCACTGCCAGAGTACGGTCGAGTCTTTAGAGTCCCACACAGAGGGTTGTTCACCTTTGGGTGAAACGTAGTAGAGGTCGTATGGTTTTACGACAGGGTTCATTCACATACGCGTACTTGTGCGTGTTTGGTGTTCGGGCAGTTGATACTAGTGGGCTTTAGTTTAAGCCGGATCCTAGTATTGGATTTTGGACTGGTTTAGTCTCATGGTATTCGTGTTTCTCGGAACACGGATACGGGTATTTACATACAGTTGACAGAGGTGGGGGAGGAGACACCTCATTAGGGTTTTGACCATTGACTTGATCAAAACCATAATGAGAGGGAGGAAATTAATTAATAGTTTTAATTAGAGTTAATTGTGTCATGGCTAATGTTGGTTTGACCATTTGACCAAGTTGACCCATGTTCACTTAGATATTTTTGTGAGCATGCTTAGCATTAAATGTGATATGATAATGGTCAAATCAACACACCATCACAATTATCCTAATTAATATTATTATTATCATATTTTTCTCATATGAGGGTTTATCCTCTCATTCTCACATAATCTTTCTCTCTCATGGTTTGCTCTCTCCTCTTCCTCTCTCAAGGCTCTCTTGTTTCATGAGTTGAAAATCAAGAGCCTTTGAGATAAAACCACCAAAACACTTCTCTACTTATTCTAGGGTTCTTAGTCTAGCAAGCCAAGCACTCTAGTTACTTCATTGTTGAAGTTGGAGCTCAAGGTAGAGGCCTTCGGGTGGATCTTCTATGATATAGAGAAGTCGGTGAGGAGGAGCCATCCACACAATTCCAAGGAGCTCACAACAAGGAGAAGAAGGAGTTTAAGACTTAGGTATAATCTTCTAACCTAGTAGTTAAAACTCTAAGTTAGTTTGTCAGTTAATGTTTAGCAAAGATCTTAATGGCTAGTACATGTTACTTTGTAAAGAAAAATTTGATTTTTTCCTATTCCGCCTCCCCGCAAACTACCGGGGTGAGTAACATGGTCTAACAATGGTATTAGAGCCAGGCTAAACAACAACTAACATGTTAGCAAAACCTTTAGAACTTCGATCTCCGAAAAATCGCAAAATACATCAAAAACTTGCATTTTCTGTCGATTTTCAAAACAGGTCTAAAAATATTTTCAGAGGCCTGAAAAATACGTGCAAGCTTTTTTAGGGACACCCAAGAAAAATGAGCTCGTGACGCGGTCATACTGCCGCGGAAGTGCGGCGAAACCATGCGTTTCGCCGCGGATCCGCGGCCGAGTCGACTCGGAGTCAACTCGTTTTTCCTGCAGAATGTCCAGCTTGATGTTTTGTGATTTTTCTGATATTTTGTTTTTGCCCAGAATCTTTTGAGTACAGTGTCGTATTTGGGGTAGTTTCAAATTTGGTTATCGATCGAAATTCTATAAACTTTAGCTAATCGGATTATATTTGTGATGTGTTATATGTACTGAACGTCTACTAATCGCTATACGTCGATTAGTGGGGGTTGTACATATCTGTGATCTGTGTTATTGGATTGTGTATATGAACTTGTTGGATCATCGTGATGAATAGCCGGGGATGTGAGATGAGGGTTTTCATTTTTCATTCGATGTAATATTTGTAAAATGATGTAATATTATTTCATGGTCGCACATCCGGGTTGAGGTTGTAGCCACCATTGTATATTATTTCTTTTACTGTTTTTGCTCCTAGGATAGATCCAAGGTGGGGTGCAGATGGCATAAGCGTACGTTATATTTTCGTTGTTTTCTGCAATGGTGGGATTAATTGATGGGACCGCATTAATTTTGATTAATGCAAGAAAATAAACTTAAGAGATGTTGTTGGAACCAAGTTTTAAAAACAGACATTACAGACGTTCTCTTTTGCTTTGCACAGTGGTATCCAGTTATGAATATCCAGCACCTCATTCGACGAGGCAAGGGCCAAGATCTCTTCATCGGGAGTGACCTGATTAGTCGAAAATACTGCATTTTTAACACGGCAATTTCCCTATCATTTGCACTCATCTAGAAGTGTTCGGTATTCATATTGCATATATTAGCAAAACAGTCGTAAAATATCAGATTGCATGTGTTAGACTTTAAAACCGGCACTTTAAGGTAAATTGACTGTATTTCATGGCATGGCATCATTCTTGTGTAGCGCAACTTGTGTTTTAGAGTCTGTGCAGGAAAATCTAGAAGAAAGGCCAAAATTGTCATTGTGCTGATCAAACATTACGCCAACTCAAAGACCTGAGAGCTGGTAGCAATCTAGAGGGAAATATTACATTAAATATATCACAAAAAGTCCCAAGTATCAGCCCAAACGAGTACCAGAGAGCCCAAGCCCTAAGGCTTCAGTAGCGCCGCGGATCCGCGGCGGGAGCTTGCTTGCGCCGTGGATCCGCCGCAGCTCTGCCACGTCAGCACTTAATTTTCAGTGTATAATTCTTTTCTCAGTGGATACACCTCATCAAGACACGTCAAATTCCAGATTACTCTCGAAGCTTCTGCCAGATCAGCAAAGATCATTAAGCAAGCTAATCTTGATTAAGCTCCTAACAAACTATTTCTAGAAGCTCCCTCCTAACTAACTACTTCTAGAAGTCTCTTCCTATAACAAACTTTTAGAGGGAAATTCAAATTTGAATCCTAGATCTAGGGTTTTAGATGGTCTATAAAAGAGAGCCTAGATCTAGAGTTAATTCTTTTTCTTCAATCTCTAATCTCCCCCATTGGCTAACACAAGTCGAGCTTGTGTCAAACCCTAACCCTAATCAAGATACCAAATTCAAGATCCTTTGAGTTCTAGCAAAGCAATGCTTTCAACCAACCTTTAGAAGTGAAGACGGACTTCAATGGAGCACGAGATCCAAGCCGATCCACGACTCAAGGAGCCGATGCAACGCTAGATTCGACTATTTTGTTTCTTGTCAAATTCTTGCAGTCTTGAGTAATGTGTAACAATTTGTGGAATAAATAAAGGTGAAGATTCTTTAAACTTGCTTATATTTCAATTCGAGCATTATGCTTATATTTCGATTCTTGAATATATTCTTTGTGGTGATGCTTGAATAAAACTCCGCTCGTGGAGGAATCGAGATGATTGTAGAATGATGATGTTGATGAATCTTTAAACGTTTTCTTAAGTCCTATAACAATTGTAAATTCTTGAAAATTGAATGATCGATGATCTAGATCGATGCGAAATGCGTTCTTGATTCTTTTCGCGCGATTTAGAGATCAACGATCGATCATTCGATTTCCTAGAAGCTATCTAGTGAATGTGATTCATCGAAAGGACAAAGGATAGGATGAGGAACCCTAATTCTTCGCAAGATCCTTGATCCTCGATGAATCTACATCGATTTAGCATCAATGTGTTAATGGATAAGAAACGGTAATTTCTAGTCTTCTTCACATCTACGATCTAATCGATTCCTACGAGCTCTACTTCAAATCTTGAAACTTAAATCGATTGGAATTCTATCTTTCTTGATTCTTGATGTTTAACGCTTTCTTGATTCTTGATTTGATTTAGTTGATTCTTGAAATTCATCGATAAAAATATTGAATCGTTTTGCTTTTCTTTTCTATTAAATTTTCAATTCAAACAAAACAAAATACGAACGAATCGCACAATCCCTGTGGACGATCCGCACTCACTAATGCGCTACAAACCGACACCGTTATTGATTGCGGTCAAATAATTCTTTGATTGTGATTTCTATTCATTTTCTATCCTGCACCTCATTCGACGAGGAAAGAGCCGAGATCCCTTCACAGGGAGTGACCTCTTTAGCAAAAGTTTTCGCCACTATATATTTGTTAAACCACTCAAGTTCCTTCAGCGATATCAAGTTCATTACGTTAAAGGGTTTTTCGCCAAAAACTCAGCCGCAGCCCTCCGTCATTTCCTACAAGTACTACTTAGTATTCGAGCTACGTATTTTGGCATTGTCAAGGCGTAGTGATCGGTAGCTGAGTATTGCTTGTTTGCAGCTTTATTTTCAGATTATTTAGGACAGTCGCATAGCTATGTTGGCATTGTCAAGGGATATGCGGGTGGGTATAAGTTAATCAAGATAATAACGGGCCGAACTTGACTAGCGGTTTATGATATGTTGGCATTGTCAAGGTCATAAACCGTTAGGGGAAAAAACCACATCGGGAGTTTCAAACATACAGGAAACTTGCAGATTTAGCATACCTTCTGGAGTGTGGTGACTAGAGTGGATTCCATCTAGGTCATCACACAATGACAGTTGGATCCCGATCCCACTGATGAGTTGGATTACTCTCGGGAAGATTATTTCACTTAACAAGCAATGCTATAAACCAAGTAGGTGTCTAGAACGGTGTTAGCGGGGCTACGCCCCCAGGGAAAAGAGGTTATGTAATTAAGGAACTTCGCGAAAACGTTGGAAAACTTCCCTCGAAGTACCAACACTAGCCTGGCTGAAAGGTTAAGCAAGTATTGTGACGTGCGATTAATCCTGACTAGTTCTTCTATTAAAGGTTTGAAGAAGAATTTGAGGGAACAGTGGGAGCCATCCTGGTTAGATAAATTAATAACCAATATAATCTTGCAAGAGCGCATGCTGAGTGTTTCTTTTCTCTCTCCAGGTAGCAACCATTTCACGCCCTAATCAAGATAATAAAATGTATCGCTTGACTGATCCGAATTCTTATTCGGGGCTGGGGAACGTCGGTTCGGCTCTAACTTGCGACAACAGTCATAAGTGTGAGCAAGGGAAAGAGGATTGTATAGATTCCAAAGAGACCCCATTGAAGAAGAAGCATACTATTGCATCTACTTTAGGTGTTCTTGTAATTGAGAACTGCTTTTCAGTCAGTCCTACCTCCTGGGTACTAGATACCGGATCAAGATCTCATATCTGTAATTTATTGCATGGACTGAGAAAAAGTAGAAAAGTTGCACCTGGTAATATGTCCCTCAGGGTAGGGAACGGAGCACGAGTTAATGCTGCAGCCGTCGGTGAATATCACTTAGTGTTGCCAAATGGCAATACTATGATTTTGAATAATTGCTACTATGTACCTTCCATGGTTTGCAACATCATATCAGTTTCTTTACTTGATAAAGATGGATATAACTTTGTTCTTGATAGAAATATCATGAACATTTACCTTGATAAGGTACTGGTTGCAGAAGGTACATTGTGTAATGGTATCTATGTTCTAAATCAGAATACAGTTCTCAATGTACAAAACACACGCAAGAGGAAGAGTTCAGATACGAACGAATCCTACTTGTGGCATTGTAGACTTGGTCATATCGGAGAGAAAAGACTAAGTAAGTTGCATAAAGACGGACTCTTGAATACGTTCGAATTTTCATCTTATGAAACTTGTCAGTCTTGTCTCAAAGGAAAGATGACCAAATCTCCGCGTATTTCAGGAGTCAGTGCCGAACGTAACGTTTTTGTTCTGAGCCTGATTTGGCCTTTCACCGGACATGGAGAAAGGGCAGCAGAGCTCTTGGGACTCATACATAGTGATGTGTGTGGTCTAATGTCTATACATGCAAGGGGAGGGTTCTCGTACTTCATCACATTCACTGACGATTTCTCTAGATTCGGATATGTGTATCTCATGAAACACAAATCTGAAACTTTTGAGAAATTCAAAGAATTCAGAAACGAAGTAGAGAACCAGACTGGCAAAAGTATCAAGATCCTCCGGTCTGATAGAAGAGGGGAGTACTTAAGCACGGAATTCCTAGATTACTTAAAAGAGAATGGAATTCTCTCTCAGCTTACTCCTCCGTACACACCACAGCACAATAGCGTATCGGAGCGGAGGAACCGTACCCTATTGGACATGGTTCACTCCATGATGAGTAATGCTGAGTTACCTCTTTCATTCTGGGGACTTGCGCTAGAAACAACAGCGTACTTGCTGAATCAGGTTCCGTCTAAATCTGTGCCTAAGATTCCATATGAAATATGGAGTGGTAAAAGACCATATCTTGAACGTATTAAGATATGGGGTTGTCCAGCCTATGTAAAGGTACAAAATCCGGACAAGCTTAAGGCACGATCAGTTTTTTGAAAGTTTGTGGGATATCCTAGAAATTCTTTGGGATATCTGTTCTACCACACTGAGAAACAGAAGGTGTTCGTTGCTCGTCGCGCCACCTTTTTAGAGTGGCAATTTCTTGCAAAATAAATAAGTGGGAGCACGGTAGAACTGGATGAAATATCAGATCCACAAACTCAAACTGAGGATTTAGTAGAACCAGAAAATTTAATAGTCCCAGATGAACCTCAGCCACTCCGATGATCTGGTAGGATTTCTCATCCGCCCGAGAGATACTATGGTTTTCTCATAGACGGGGATCGAGATGATTGCATCTTGGAAGAAGATGACCCTACCAGTTTCAGGCAGGCCATTATCAGTAGGGACTCTGATAAGTGGCTGAATGCTATGCGATCCAAAATGGAGTCCATGTACACCAATAAAATGTGGACCTTGGATATTTCTCCATCTGGGGTAAAACCCGTTGGATGCAAATGGATCTACAAAAGGAAACTTGGTGTAGATGGGCAGGTGGAAACCTATAAGGATAGACTCGTTGCAAAAAGGTTTTCGTCAACGACCTGGTGTGGACTATGACGAAAATTTTTCTCCAGTGGCTATGCTCAAATCCATTCGGATCCTACTTTCCATTGCTGCCTTCCATGACTATGAGATCTGGCAGATGGACGTAAAAACGGCTTTTCTAAACGGCAGTTTGGAAGAGTGCGTTTATATGGATCAGCCAGAAGGTTTTGTAGACAGTGGGAGCAGCGGGAAGGTATGCAGACTGCTTAAATCCATTTATGGATTAAAGCAGGCATCGCGGAGCTGGAACATCTGTTTTGATGAAGCAATCAAGGAATTTGACTTCATCAAAAACGAAGATGAGCCTTGTATTTATAAGAAGATTGTAGGACAGACTGTCGTATTCCTAGTCTTGTACGTGGACGACATTCTTTTGATAGGAAATGACATTCCTATGCTACAATCGGTCAAGCTATTCTTGTCACAACGGTTCTCCATGAAAGACCTGGGCGATGCCTCATGCATTATGGGGATCAAGATCTACAGAGATAGATCTAAGAGATTACTGGCACTTTCGCAGTCCAGATACACAGAGACCGTACTAAAGAGATTTAGTATGGAAGATTCCAAGCGCGGTAATATACCCGTATTGCACGGAATCACCCTCTCCAAGAAGATGCCTCCCAAGACTGACGAGGAGAGGGTTCGCATGAGTACTATACCTTACGCTTCGGCGGTAGGATCTATAATGTATGCGATGCTATGTACAAGACCAGATGTGGCTTACGCACTAAGCGTGGTGAGCCAGTATCAGTCAGACCCAGGTGAGAACTACTGAACAGCAGTGAAAAACATTCTCAAGTACCGATTGAATGAATTCTTTGTTCGTGTCTGTAGAAAATGTATAGAAATCACAATCAAAGAAATTTTTGACCGCAATCAATAACGGTGTCGATGTAGCGCGTTAGTGAATACGGATCGTCCGTAGGAAAAGTGAGATCCGTTCGAATTTGAATTAGATGAATTGAAAATTAAAAGTGAAAAGAAAAGACAATTCAATTCAAGATTTTAAAAGTGAATTTCAAGAATTATCAAAATCTAGATCTAATAACAAGAAAACTCAAAATCAAGAATCAAGAATTGATGATATCCAATCGAATTAGGTTTCAAGAATTGAAGTGAGGCTCGTAGGAATCGATTGAATCTATAGAAGTGATGAAAACTAGTGATTACGTTTTCTTATCCATTAATGATTTGATACTAGATCGATGACGATCAATCGAGGTTTAAGGATCTTTTGAAGGAACTAGGGTTTCTTCATCTTATTTTTTTGTCCTTTCGATGAATCTCATTCAAAAACTAGCCTCCAGTAAATTGAATCACCAATTGTCGATCTCTAATTAAGAGCGAAAATATTCAAGAAAGCATTTCGCTCGAAACTAGATTGTCGATAATTCAATTTACAAGAGTTTACAAAACTTATAGGAATTAAGAATCGTTTTAAGATTTAATCATCATCATCTATTGATTCTCTCGACTCCTCCACGAGCGGAGTTTCTACTCAAACATCATGACAAAGAAATCAATCAAGAATCGAAATCTAATCATAATGCTCAAATATAAAAGTAAGCAAGATAAAGAAATTTCACCTTTTATTTATCAACAATTTTGTTACAATTCTCTCAAGATCTACAAGAGGAAAGAACTCGATCGTCGATTTAGCTCCGCATCGTCTCCGTGAGTCGCGGATCGTCTTGGATCACTTGCTCGGTTGAAGATCGGCTTCGCTTCTAAAAGGTTGAAGGCTTCTTGCTTGATTTGTACTCAAAGATCTTGAATTTTGGCTTTGGTGATTGGATTAGGGTTAGGGTTTGAATGCACAAGTTGTGTCACTCAACTTGTGGGTGGAAATTGATGGAAGGATCAACAACCCTCTAAATATTCAACAACCTTAGAATAGAAGCTTTAGGGTCCCTTTTATAGCCTTCATTAGCTTCCCCTAGAAGCTTGATTAGGATTAGCTTCCTTTGTAAGCTTGGTAGTTAGGAAGAAGTTTCTAGAATTAGTTAGTTAGAGCTAGCTTCCTTCATAAGCTTGGAGGTTAGGGAGAAGCTTCTAGGCTTAGGTAGTTAAGTGGCTTGCTTAGGAAGCTTGGACATGTTTAGCTTGAACAAAGAGCTTTGCTGTTCGGACAGAAGCTTCTGGAGATATCTGGAATTTTCAGTGGCTTGAATAAGTCTTGATACTGAATTGAGAAACCTGACGTAACAAATTGCTGACGTTACCATTACATGGCCGCGGATCCGCTGCGGGAAGGGCCATTCGGCCGCGGATCCGCGGCCCATCGAAGGCATATGTGCATGTAATTTTCAGGGTACATTTGTGGTGTCCTTGTGGCACTTTTCTGATGTGTGGAATCTCATAATTATTTCTATATCACTGTCAGATCACAAGTCTTGGACTTGGCATATTTTTATCAGCAGTTTTCACAGTTTTCGCTCTTTTCCTGGAATTTCCTGCACAGATTCTCGAGACAAGTGTTGCACTACACAAAGATTATGCGATGCAATGATAAACACTCAATTTCCCTCAAAATGTCAGTTTTAAAGTATAACACAAGTAATTTGATATTTTACGGATGTTTTGCTAATATGTGCTATATTTATACCGAACACCTTTATATAATTGCAAATAGTAGGAAAATTGATGTGTTAAAAATGCAATATTTTCGACTGATCAAATTCCCCCAAACTTATTTTTGGTCGTCTCGAGCAAACTGTTTTATTAGAAAGAGAAGGAGAAAATATAAGAAAAAGAAAAACTAACTAGCACACTTTCGTAGGCAACACGATTGCACTGAGCACGTGCAACAAGCCTTTAAACCTCTAGGTGTCCCTAGTAGGAGGAGTATTGTCTCCTGAGGGTTTTCAGCGGATTGCACCCACAAAATCCCATAATAAAAGGAAGACCGTGAAAGTTACATATAAAGATAAGAATTTTAAAAGAAAGACTTTGAAAATTAGAGTTCCAACTATGCTAGCTTTTCGGCTGTTATGAGCCCTATCTTAATAGTCATGAAAAGATGTTAGAAATCACATCATCCCTCAATAAAACATCGTCTTTATTCTTCATTCCTATCTTTCTTCCAAACATCGATCATATACCCCTACGTGTGTGTAAAGAACATCCCTACACTCGGAGAATTCAATTCAAGCTATCATACTCTTGTCCATCTGCCTCAGTACTTTTTAATTTATGAATATTTAGATGGATTTGCTCACACATTTTCAGGCGACCGTTAATACTTCTTGAGGTACTAACCAACCGATTACTCCTGTGCTTGCTTATACAGTGTTTTTCCTCGTCTTGCACCACCTAAGGCTTAGCAGTGACTCGCAGACCAGTTGGTCTAAGGCACTAGGTGATGAAGCACCCTCGCTATATTTTTTTATTGCTGCCTTGGCGATAACAAAACCAGTGTTCATTTTTTCTCTCACCATTTTATATTTTATTCATTTTTTATTTCCTTCATACTTTAGCTTTTAGACAAGAGCATTTCAAGGCATCCTCTACTATCCCGAGCTTCGAGACGTGTGTACGTGCGTATAGTAGGGTATCAACGTTCAAATGTTTGGCTTCCAGAATAGGAACTATTTTTCAGACTTAGTTTTATCCTCAGATTAGTGACTTCTTTCATCTTACTAACCCTTGGGACAACGGCTCATAACTACTTATTATTAGTTCGTTTAAGAAAACTTCTAATTTTCTTGGTTTTCTTAAATTTTTCCAATCTTTTGGATGTAATTTTTTTCACTATCTAATCTTTTATTATCTTATTTATGTACAATTTTTTTTTTTTGAAAAGTTTTATATTTTTATAGGTTTTTTCAAAATGTTTTGTGCTTATGCAAAGTATGATGCAAATGATGCGAAAATAAGCACAAACCTCCCCCAAACTTGTTTTCAACAGTGTCCTCACTGTTGCCTTCTGCTAGAGCTCAAAAACCTGTAAGCCTGGGAGGAAATTTATTAATGGGGGCAATATATATTATCGTGAAAAACCTCCCCCAAACTTATTTTTGGCTCATCATTTTTGTAAAAAATTTCTTTTCAGGAGCCAGAAAATATACCCCCCCAAACTTGAGTTAAGCAATGTTAATCTTTTGAAAATCACAAGAGGGGGTCAAAGTTATTGGTCGATGCCAAGCTTTGCAAAGACCGAAGGTCAACACCAACCATTCGAAAATTTTATCAATGTAGTGCTCAGGTTGGTAGAAGAACAAGTGGGATGGAGCCAGAAAGAAGTGGGGAAAAGGTAAGTGGTGGAATAGAATGTGTTTGCGTCTCGTTTTGGAGAGACGACTCAGTGTATGTGATGGATTACTCGCATTCTTTTTACAGTTCAGAAGAAGGGGTGGAGGTTCAATTTCATTGTTTGGGAGATGATTCATCTCAACACCCATATTTGCTAAAAATGCGAGTTCATCAGCGAAGATTTCCTCAAAAGTTTCATCAATACCCCGAAGAATAATGTCATCACAAAGTGCGGGGTGATCTTCAGACTCCAAAAACGGTTCATAATCAGTGTTAGTTGTTGACCCGGACAACTCGGTGGAAGAGTCCGTATGTGTATGATACATAGTTGGGTCAAACAACAACATATGAAAAGAGTCTAGATCAGTATCATGAGGATCGTCAATTTCGCTGCTGTCGACATCCATTAATTCGACAGAACATACCTGAGCAGTAGGTTCGGAGGGTACACTTCCCAACTTGTAAATGTTCAGCTCAATTGACCTATTCCCGAAGGATAGGGTCATAGAACCATTACGACAGTTGATGATAGCATTGGAAGTGGCCAAAAAGGGGCGACCAAGAATCACTGGAATTTGATTCCGTGGGTTTTCTACAGGCTGTGTATCAATTATAATAAAGTCTACAGGGAATACAAATTCCCCAATTTTTATCAACACATCCTCCAGTTCACCCCTAGGTTTGGTGATTGATCGGTCGGCCATCTGGAGAGTTATGTTCGAGGGCTTTAACACTCCGATACCTAGTTGCTCATAGACTGAATATGGAAGCAAGTTAACACTAGCGCCACGGTCAAGTAGAGCACGGTTGATGTGTTTATCCCCAATCGAAATAGAAATAGTAGGATAGCCAGGATCCTTACGTTTCCTCGGTAATTGTTGGGGAAAAGCCATGTCTATAGTTTTTGCCATGAATATCTTCATGGGCACTTGAGTCTTCCTCTTTCTAGTGCACAAGTCTTTAAGAGTTCTCGCATAAGCGGTGACTTGTTGAATTGCATCTAGAAGAGGGATGTTGATATTAACCTGTTTCAAGATTTCTGTGATCTTCTCCATTTGTGGACTTGGTCTGTTTCCCCTTAACCGATTCGGGTAAGGAGCTTGAGCAATAAGGTCGGGGTCCAACACTGGAGAAGATCGTGTGGGTGGGAACGATCTAAGAATAGGAGTGGGGATCGTTTTCGGTGGACTAGAAGAGATGTGCTGAGGTGTCGAGCCTTGGGGAAAACGGAGAATAGGCTCGGAAGAAAATGGTGGGGTAGACGAACTGGGGTCAGAATTAGAAGAAGAAGTGGAAGGAAAAGTCTCAGCCGGGGTATCATCGATTGATTTTTCATTATTATCAATCTCCTCACCCACATGATTGTCAAGCACTCTTCCAGATCTCAACGTGGTGATAGCGTTTACATGATGTGAATAGCCAGGATTGGGTAAAGCTTGAGCTGGAAGTTTCCCTTTCTCTCTTGCACTCATTTCGGCTTTTAATTGTGCAATTTTTGCTTCCATCGATTTTATACTCTCAGCTTGGGATGCTGAGTTTTTCTTTATATCATTGACAGAAGACTTAAGCTCAGCCGACACTTCCATGAAATTTGACAAAAGTGATTTCATGGTTTGTGTAAATGCGGAGAATTCATCAGAACAGGTCAACTGCAAAGGATTAGAAGGTGCAGGTGTGTTGACCGGATTTTGGAAGTTTTTTGCTTGGAAGGGGTGCTGACTCAATTGAAGTGGTTGCTGTTGTGGTGGAGGAGCCCTTTGGAAATTGTTTTCGTTTGGAATCGTGTTTTGATTTTTTGATTGGTTCCAAGCAAAGTTAGGGTGATTCCTCCAACCCTGATTATATGTGGAAGAATACGGATCATTTCTAGGTCTTTGTTGGAAAGCAGAATTGATATGATCATGACCTTGAAATGGGGAATTCACTGGACATTCTTCCGTGAGATGTGATGGATCAGAACAGCATCCACATACAATTTTAGAGAGTGACATTTGATTTAGGACGGCGGCTAAAAATTTGTTTTCCATAGTCTCGAGTTTCTTTTGCATTGCTGACATTTCAGCTCTAACTCCTATGGAAACATCAGATTGGTTATTGCCGCCCCTAGACGATTGACTTACACCCTCTCACTGTAAAGATCTTTCAGCGAAATCTTCTAAAAATCTCCAAGCTTCACCATCATCTTTAGTCATGAAAGTGCCTTGACACATGGATTCAAGGGTCTGTTTTGTGGTAGGTTTAATGCCCTCATAAATGATTCTGCACAGATCCCATCTAGGAATTCCGTAATGTGGACATTGAACTAACAGATCCTTGAAGCGTTCAAGACACTTTGAAAATGGTTCATTTGGAAGCTGGGTAAATTGATTTATTTCGCTACAGACTCGAGCTGTTTTATGATTGGGGTACAATTTCTTTAGGAATGCTTTTACGAATTCTTCCCAGTTTGAAATGGAATGTGCGGTTGTGTTATAAAGCCACTTCTCGGCTATATCGCACAAGGTAAATGGGAGAAGACGAAGACGCATAGCATCCACAGAAAGCTGTGAAGTACCCATCATTGCGCATACATTTTCAAATTTGGTAATAAAGACATATGCGTCTTCAGACTCGAGACCGTGATATTTGGGTAGAAGATTGATGTATTGGGGTTTTATTTCAAAATTATCCCCGTTGGCTGTTGGTATAGAAAGACAGGTGGGAAGGGGAACACGTGAAGGATAGCATCTCTCTTGGAGAGAGATGCGGGGTGGATTCTGCGCACCTGCGGACGGTGGCAGAGTAGTGGTAAAGAATTTCGATGGAGAACCGTCCATCGATGTGGGTGTGGTGGTGGGTAAAGAATAAGTAGACGTAGAATTACCGACTTTGGAGTCGATAGGGGGAACGCAGACAAGACGGGCACTAGAATCCCGTGTTTAGCCGATCTTGCACTAAAGGGTTTAGCACAAGTGGCAACATTATGATAATTAGGGGAAAGATGAAGTGGTGTTTGCTTTGAAAAAGATACGGATTTTTGAAAAAATGCAAATCACAAAAATGCACACACAACCCTAAGTCTAATGGTCACCTAGGTCAAGTCTCTAGACCGCTCCTAACTGCCAGAAGACAAATCGCAGAATCAATCCTCTACTACCTCTTTGTCCCTCCTGTGGCCAGGTAAGTGCCAGGTAAGTGGGAGGTTCTCCACTACGTAAGTAGTGGGCCTAATTAAGTAACCACTTGCCTTAGACACACTTTCCTTAGACACCACAAAAAAAACGCGGATAAGCAATAGATTACCCACGACCTCCTTCTGTCCTAAGTGAGCGTGACGGTCCTTAGAGTCAAGTCTAGATTTCTTTTGATTAATGAGGGTAATGCGGATGCAGTTTTGTGATTTTCGGGGCTTAGGAAGGGTAATGAACTCCCCACTTAATCTGAATTTGGTCTTTGCCCCTTATTTTCTGTATTAAAAATGCAGACAACCAAGATCAAAACACGCACAATTTTTATTTTTGCGGCGCTGCGAATTTTTGCAAAGAAACCTGCAGAAATTAATTAATGGAGCAGATCGAGGAAGAGATAAGAAAGTCAGAGAGCCACCTAAAAATTTTCGTACAGCAAAGCTTCTTTCCTACCGCGGAACCGCCGCGGGAGGCTAGCAATGGCCGCGGAAACGCGGTTCAGTGAGGAGATCTCTGCACAAATTTTCCAGGAACTGTTCCTGTTCACTCCCTGAGCTTTCTGGAATGCTCTGAAAATTTTTGTTCTCGCTCCACAGATTCCAGATTTCCTCGCAACAAATCACAACAAATTGTTTAGTGTTTGTGCGAATTTTGATCAATTTTTTTTGATAGAATAAATTTTTCAACTCAAATTTCAAAAACGAACAAATTAGCACACTATCCCCGGCAACGGCGCCATTTGATTGAATGAATTCTTTGTTCGTGTCGGTAGAAAATGTATAGAAATCACAATCAAAGAAATTTTTGACCGCAATCAATGACGGTGTCGATGTAGCGCGTTAGTGAATACGGATCGTCCGCAGGGAAAGTGAGATCCGTTCGAATTTGAATTAGATGAATTGAAAATTAAAAGTGAAAAGAAAAGACTGTTCAATTCAAGATTTTAAAAGTGAATTTCAAGAATTATCAAAATCTAGATCTAATAACAAGAAAACTCAAAATCAAGAATCAAGAATTGATGATATCCAATCGAATTAGGTTTCAAGAATTGAAGTGAGGCTCGTAGGAATCGATTGAATCTATAGAAGTGATGAAAACTAGTGATTACGTTTTCTTATCCATTAATGATTTGATACTAGATCGATGACGATCAATCGAGGTTTAAGGATCTTTTGAAGGAACTAGGGTTTCTTCATCTCATCTTTTGTCCTTTCGATGAATCTCATTCAAAAACTAGCCTCTAGTAAATTGAATCACCAATCGTCGATCTCTAATTAAGAGCGAAAATATTCAAGAAAGCATTTCGCTCGAAACTAGATTGTCGATGATTCAATTTACAAGAGTTTACAAAACTTATAGGAATTAAGAATCGTTTTAAGATTTAATCATCATCATCTATTGATTCTCTCGACTCCTCCACGAGCGGAGTTTCTACTCAAACATCATGACAAAGAAATCAATCAAGAATCGAAATCTAATCATAATGCTCAAATATAAAAGTAAGCAAGATAAAGAAATTTCACCTTTTATTTATCAACAATTTTGTTACAATTCTCTCAAGATCTACAAGAGAAAAGAACTCGATCGTCGATTTAGCTCCGCATCGTCTCCGTGAGTCGTGGATCGTCTTGGATCACTTGCTCGGTTGAAGATCGGCTTCGCTTCTAAAAGGTTGAAGGCTTCTTGCTTGATTTGTACTCAAAGATCTTGAATTTTGGCTTTGGTGATTGGATTAGGGTTAGGGTTTGAATGAACAAGTTGTGTCACTCAACTTGTGGGTGGAAATTGATGGAAGGATCAACAACCTTCTAAATATTCAACAACCTTAGAATAGAAGCTTTAGGGTCCCTTTTATAGCCTTCATTAGCTTCCCCTAGAAGCTTGATTAGGATTAGCTTCCTTTGTAAGCTTGGTAGTTAGGAAGAAGTTTCTAGAATTAGTTAGTTAGAGCTAGCTTCCTTCATAAGCTTGGAGGTTAGAGAGAAGCTTCTAGGCTTAGGTAGTTAAGTGGCTTGCTTAGGAAGCTTGAACTTGTTTAGCTTGAAAAAAGAGCTTTGCTGTTCGGACAGAAGCTTCTGGAGATCTCTGGAATTTTCAGTGGCTTGAATAAGTCTTGATACTGAATTGAGAAACCTGACGTAACAAATTGATGACGTCACCATTACATGGCCGCGGATCCGCCGCGGGAAGGGCCATTCCGCCACGGATCCGCGGCCCATTGAAGGCATCTGTGCATGTAATTTTCAGGGTACATTTGTGGTGTCCTTGTGGCACTTTTCTGATGTGTGGAATCTCATAATTATTTCTATATCACTGCCAGATCACAAGTCTTGGATTTGGCGTATTTTTATCAGCACTTTTCACAGTTTTGGCTCTTTTCCTGGAATTTCCTGCACAGATTCTCGAGACAAGTGTTGCGCTACACAAAGATTATGCGATGCAATGATAAACACTCAATTTCCCTCAAAATGTCGGTTTTAAGTATAACACAAGTAATTTGGTATTTTATGGTTGTTTTGCTAATATGTGCTATATTTATACCGAACACCTTTAGATGATTGCAAATAGTAGGAAAATTGATGTGTTAAAAATGCAATATTTTCGACTGATCAAATTCCCCCAAACTTATTTTTGGTCGTCTCGAGCAAACTGTTTTATTAGAAAGAGAAGGAGAAAATATAAGAAAAAGAAAAACTAACTAGCACACTTTCGTAGGCAACACGATTGCACTGAGCACGTACAACAAGCCTTTAAACCTCTAGGTGTCAGAGGAGTGTTGTCTCCTGAGGGTTTTTAGCGGATTGCACCCACAAAATCCCATAATAAAAGGAAGACCGTGAAAGTTACATATAAAGATAAGAATTGTAAAAGAAAGACTTTGAAAATTAGAGTTCCAACTATGCTAGCTTTTCGGTTGTCATGAGCCCTATCTTAATAGTCATGAAAAGATGTTAGAAATCACATCATCCCTCAATAAAACATCGTCTTTATTCTTCATTCCTATCTTTCTTCCAAACATCGATCATATACCCCTACGTGTGTGTAAAGAACATCCCTACACTCGGAGAATTCAATTCAAGCTATCATACTCTTGTCCATCTGCCTCAGTACTTTTTAATTTATAAATATTTAGAAAATTTTGATTTTTTCCTATTCCGCCTCCCCGCAAACTACCGGGGTGAGTAACATGGTCTAACACTAGACGCCAGTTGGGATATGCGCTCCTACAAACAATAAACTGTTAGATGATTCAATAGAATTTAATAGACAACTAAAAATTCAATAGATAACTATATTGTATTGATGTATTAAATTTTAAATGAGTATATTATATATCAGGTGCAGGAGTGACTGGGGTGTACGAATATCACGCGGCGCTAGTAGGGGTTGGTGGATCTGCTGTGACTGCTGGGGCGATGGGGCGCTAGTAGGGGTGGGCGGATCTATTGCGGCTACTAGGGCCGCCTCATCGGTGGTCGGATCTGCTGGGGCTGCCCTGGAGCTTTGGCCAATCTCGACTAGTGTAACATTTCTGATAATATAAAATATTATTTTGGAAATTAAATAATAAAATAATAAATTTTATGGATATTATACGAGTATAGATTTGAGTTTTAGTATAATGGTATAATTATATATCTATATTTTTGGAAAATAATTTCGAAATTTAAAATAAATTATTACCTTTGAGGGCATTCATTTGATTTGGGCTTTTTATAATTAATATATAATTATTTCTATGCAAGTTAATGTTAAACTTGATCAGTAATTTCTAATTATGGACTAAACCATGTTTTATTTGTTAACCATACTTGTGTGCATGACATATTTACATTTTATTGTGATTTGTATTATGGTTTTATGCTTTTTAAAGAGAAAAGAAAAGAAAAGAGAGAAAAAAAGATTTGAGAGAGGGGGGACAAGGGGACAAGGGGGTATGGGCATATGTGAGAGTGAAAGAGGGGGGGGGGATATGGTGCATCAACCATTCATTCCTTCTCATTTCCTTCTTCATTTCACTTTCCATCATCTTCATCATCTCCTCCTCTTCTTCTTACCTCTTCCACCACCCTCACTACCACTATGAAACCACCCTCAAAACTCCATCAAAATATCATTAAACCTTCACAAAAAATGTTCTTCATCTCATCCTCAGCATCTTAGAAAGATCAAGTTTTAGTTTTGAGCTCAATTGTTCATCTTAGAATTTTCTTGAGTTGCTCCTTTGAGGTGAAACACCCACCTTTCATCAAATTATTAGTTTCCTAACCTCCTACATATGTTTAGAACTCAAAAGTGCATGTTTAGTGAACTTGGGAAAATTCTAAGGCGAGTTTTGGGAGATAGACTTGTAGTAATGATATAGAAAGGGGTTTAGTGAGTGTTTACTGGCCTTTAGTGATAGAATCTCTCGTCTAGGATGAGTTTAGATGTTTCAAACATGAGTTTAGAATTTTCCTGATATCAGTTTTCGATGAGTTTTGGTGATCAATTAGAATATGGTATTACTCAGGGACTTTGAAAATTAAATAGCGGATATAGTTAGATGTACAGACCTATAGAAAGCCACCCTAGAAGCCCGATCCACCAATTCCAAAATTTGGCCCTCAAAAATATTCAATATGACCGTAATTTGCGGGTCGATTTTTGAGTTAGGCCTTGAAATTTGGTCTGTAGCTAACTCTTTAGATAATTAGGTCTACCATATATGCTAAAAAGTCTAATTTTACCTTAGGTAAAATATGGAGTCGTTTTACTTGATTTCTGTCAATATTTTTCGACTTTTGAAAGTTGATTTTTGGATATTTGAGTTTTGATTCGGTTGTTCGACGTTCGTACGTCGATGTCGGGGGTTATTTTGTTGTTCTAGCATGCGTTGACCATAAGTTCTAACCTATGCGCGCTGCGCTTGTCATATCGGTTTTCGAATTTGATTTTGATGCGATACGATATGATTTGATTTGTAGGTACAAGCGCGTGGACTTCCGGGACGACGAAGGAGGGCAAGACATCTGTCGGGATCGACTAAAGTGAGGCGTTGTAGGTGAGTAGATGTATATCTACGGGGGAAGTCGGGTGGATGGCGTATAACCCCCCCGCAATCGTAGAATTGAGATGTGTGTGTGTAGATAGATAGATAGATAGATAAATATATATACTTAGTTAGTAAGGTGTCTAGAATATCATACCCTAGTAGTATACTTAGTATAAGATATTCGCTACTTCTATTTTCATGCTCATTAAGCTATACATACACACACACACACACACCTATATATGATATAAGGATAATCATGATATGATGATGATACGATTTGATATAACATGATGATGATATAAGTCGATATGATTTGATATGATAATACGAGGCGATAATATATGATATGATATGACATGGCATGACACGATATGACACGAGATGGTTTGATGAGATGGGATGATGTACGTGACTATAGATCCATACTATTTGATTGGTGATATCGTACAATGGATTATACCATACATGATATGATGAGGATGGATAACCAACTTATATATATCGACTCGAGAGATATTGATTAAAATTTTTAAGTAGATATTACGATATATTTAGAGCCATACCTATTTTCAAAACTACCGAATCATTACGCACTTTTAAATGATAACTTCAAGGGACGCTACGACTTTTCTTTTTCAAAAATATCGTAGCCCCTATTTTCAAAAACAACAATTCGAACTATTTTAAACCATAACTGTATGGCTCATACGTAGTTGCGTATTTTATTACTGTTCACGTTACGATTTCTTATTTCTGCATACGCTCGCATTATTTTCATTTATGATATATATATCTTACGTTTCGTACCCTTATCTTACGTGACTTCGTTTGCTAGGACACACGCACCATTACCAATGATGCACATGTTGTACGTACACATACTTGCCGGCTCACACACACATTATCGGTAATTACCATGCTACGTACACAATAGAAATCTCTATGTCACCATATCACCTTATAATCTGTTAGCATTTTAGTTACTGATTAGTACACGGTACTCCATACTATTGTAGATATTACACTTTCTTTGCCTTGCTACACGAAACGCTCATATGAACACACTTGCTATACATTACAGTATTGTTCTGTGCCTGTGCATATTATTTTATTACTGCCATACTTTTATTAGGTTCTGTTTTCATGAGATTTCTGGATTTGAGAAACCGCAGATATTATTTAAAAACTTATGATTGTTTTAAAAATGCGGTTTCTCTTGATATGATATTTCGACGTACACCATGAGATTTCTCGATACTGAGCTATGATGATTACCCAATTCGAGGAGTGAGGAGTCACCATCTGCGGGTACATGGTGGACCCGGTATGGTACCTCGGGGGAAAGAAGATCGTATAGAAAGGCGTTGAGCCTGACAGGGGAACACTACCTACCGGTGACAGTACTGGACTCGGCGGATATCCAGAGGATACCGACCGGAGTGATATAAGATAGATGGATATGAAAACCGATCTGATTAGACGGTGCCTGAGATATGAGGGCCGATCCGATGAGACGGCGCCTGAGATATGAGGATTTACGTGTCGATGCTGGACACGGGTTTTATGATGATTTCGAGTGTCGATGCTGGGCACTCAAGATTTTATGATGATTTGATGTGTCGTTGATGGACACACATTGGCTGATACATATATAAGATATGGATGACATGGTACCGTATATTGACACATGCATGATATTATTATATTATTATACATATGTATACACAATTATCTTCGATACCACACAGTATGATATTATTATTACTGTATGACCTAGGAGATCGTTATACATTCGATTTCTATCTGATAATATTTTCTACTCATGAGTTGGCAACTCACCCCCATTGTGCCATAGTTTTCTTGCAGGATCGACCTCTTGGATCAGTAGCGGCTTGCTGGCATATTGCTTCTTTCGGGTGATTTGCATTGGTAGGTGGGTTACAGTACAGAGCTTAACCACCATTGTGTACTTTATATTCATTGTATCTAGTTAGGAACTCCATCAACCAGATTATGTATATTTGGTAGATTTAGAAACCAGAGACTTATATTTTCTTTTGGACTTAGAGTCATGGATATGTATATATTCTTTATATTGGATTTGATCATGTTTTGGTTTTCTTTACTTTATTTCTGTGATTGATCTTCGCCTTAGACGTTGTATATTTCATATTGCGTGATTGTATTTCCATCGATTGATGAAGAGCTAGCTCTCGCTTAGGGATGCCATATTATTATTGATTATGTACTAGTTTTTATCAAAATTTACAAAGGAGGTGCTGCCCAAATTTCAAATAGCGAAAATGTTTTCGAACTTTAGTATACGAACCCCCTTGTATTTTAAATGAACCTTACTTATATACTTTGAAAGAAAAAGGTTGATTTCATTATAGCTTTATTTCAAAACTTCACCTCCATTATTTTCTTAAAAAGGTTTAGATTTCTCGGTTTCGGCTTACTTGGGTTACAGTGGGGTCCTATAGACTTCACGTGTTTCAAGTGCCGGTCACGTGCCATTTCCGGTTCGTAACAACTAGACGTTTCTTCTTCTGACGTTTTTGTATGCCTGGTTCTGCCATCAGACCCTACATATATGTCCAAATATTATTTCATTACTTATAATCATTATACAATTTAAAACATTTATTTTAATTTCATCATCTAACATGTTTCTTCGGTACATTAGCTGAAGATTCATTAGGTGGATTCTCAAAATCTTGAACCGTGACAATCAATTGTTCAATATCATGTCTTATTAATGTATTGTTCGACGACGCAGAAGAGTGATCTTCTGTACGTTCAATAGAAAGACTGAGTCGTGTTAGCGCATCTTCTTTGTCACTCTCATCGTCAGAGACATTCAACGTCGGTACATTATATTAATCTCTCAGTTTCCAACGACCAACAACACTCAAGTCAACCTTTTTCAAGTCCTGAGAATAATATATTTGTGTTGCCATTGAGGGAAAGATAAAGTTATCGTATTCGTAGGCTGTCCGCTAGGTCTTAACCAAAGTGAGACCGTATTCATCGATCTTAATACCTTGTTCAGACTTGGTATCGTACAATCTGCATTAGAATATATAAAATAAGACAACCTTATGCATGTATAAGACTATTATAACTTCCTCAAGAACACCTAAGTTCCTTTCTTGTTGAAGGTTGCGACACTGCTATTTTGTGTAGCTCTAATACGTTCCGTCCTTTCGATGTCAAATTTGTAGCCAAAAACCCAGTACCCGTTGTAAAACATAGCTACAGTAATTGGACTGCTTAAAAGGTCATGAATCTCTTTATTAATCTACTCTCCACGATTCAATTGTCCATCGACTTCTTGTCTACACCAAGCAGCAAAAGTGCGACTATGTTCTTTTTCGATCTTATAGGCCGACCACATAGGATTCGATTGTTCGAGTTTTTTTGTGCTAGCTGTTCGTAATTTACATAAGTTAGATCAGTTAGATTAAACTACTTCGTTTCTTCCAACCAGTTTGGAATGACATTGTATCTTTGTTTTGTGTCTTTCTGAATGTGATATTACGATAATCTTTCTATTGTTGCAGTATGTCGTTACCAGATAATAGTTTAGGAGGTCTACCGGTCTCTGTCTTGCTATTGAACATTTCTTCGTTATTTCCGAATCTGTGAGATATAGGCAAGAAATATCGGTGACCCATATACGACTCTTTCTCGGTAAACTTTAAACTTATTTGACTCATATGAATATGAAAAAAAGGGTATGGAAGCTTACCTTGAGTTGTCCATCCCGACAGCATGTCATAAGCAGGAAAGTCATTAATTGTCCACAACAAAGCAGCACGCATCTAACTTTTTTTTATCATGTGCATCATAGGTTCTCACACCAGGCTCCCACAACAACTTTAACTCATCGATTAAGGGTTGAAGGTACATGTCGATGTGTTTTCCAGGTGATGAGAGACCGTCGATTAAAAGCGCCACCGTAAAATAAGATTGTGCCATAGACTTCCATGGCGGTATATTGTATATAGTCACCACAACGTGCTAAGTACTATGAGTACGCCCGCCGCGAACCATCCCAAATAGACTGAAACCATTGCTCGCAATTCCCAGCCTCACATTACGAGGGTCTACGCTGAACGTAAGATGTTTTTCATCTAAAACTTTCCATAATATCGAATATCTAGAATGACTCATTTTCCCCTCTTCACAAGGTGCTTTATGGTGCCAAAGCATTTCGGACGCCATCTTCTCATACATAAATAACCGTTGTAGTCTTGGTGTTAGTGGAAAATGATGAAAAATATTCATGGGTACATCACTCGAATGAGATTTTTTCTTAGGCTTGAATTGATTGGTCCGCACATGGGGCAGTTTCTGAGTGTGGCATGTTCATTCCACAACAAAACACAGTCATTCTCGCATGCATAGATCTTCTCACACTTTAGGCCGGTATTGTGATTATCTTTTATGCATCGTACCAGTTCGGTGGCACTTTATTTCTGTCGGGAAAAGCTTCCTTCAGAATACTAGGAGATTGGTGAAAGACTGGTTACTTCATCTATTCTTGCACTTGATCTGAAAGAAACGTACGAAAAAGGACAGTTTTGAAAGCTCTTTGCAATTTGGATATAGCGGTATTCTTGAGTCAGCCTTGTACTTCTCCAATAACGAGGGTCCAGTATTTTCCGTATCATTAGGAAGTCTCGCGGCATTTATAAGCCCATCCATGTCATCGATCGGTGAGAATATATAATTATCTTCTTCGATGGTTTCGTCTTTTTCAAACTTCCATTCATCTTCTTCCTCCTCTTCTACTATCTCTTGCCACTCTTCGGTTTCCATTTCAATGAATTCATTTTCCGTCTCTTGCACCCATGCCCCATCTTCCGTTACAATGACTTCTTTTTCTCCGTGAAGTGCCTACATACTGTAATCTCTAACGAAACCGTTTTTCATGATGTGTAACTCAACTTCCATCTTCTTGAGCAATCACGTGTTCATACACTTAGAATAAGAACATAAGATTTTGTACTCTTTTGATAACCCAAGATGTGTGTAGGCAAAATCGGTGAAAAAGCAAACACCGTTAAGGAAAAACTCATGCACTCTTGAGGGAGTATCGACGTACATCCTTTCGATATGTATGCCCTAAAGGCCATTATTGTATATATATAGTGGATGCTTGGACATATGTATGTACATGACAATCTTACTCGATATGATAGTATACTATTTGGTTTGTCTTTATCTTAACATATGTATATGTTTTACTTGTTATTACATATCGCTAATAGATGTTGATAAAGCCTATAGGATATTGCTTGACTACCAGCGTTATGATGGTGATCATACATGTAGGGTCTGGGTAGTCCATAAGCACATTTTTAAATGTCCCTAGTCGTGGGAGTATCGAGACTGGGTATCGATATTCCGGAGTAGACTGCTTAGACCCCGACGAGGGGTGATGGTTTGTAACATTTTGAAATATTTTAGTTAATTAATTATTTTATTTATTTACTTAAAACAATTATTTTTATTGTGGTTGTAATAAAAAGGTCTTTTAAAATGTGGTAGAATAAATTTGTAAAGAAATAGTTTGTTTTTATAATAGTAAGTATCATGAGGGGTTTTGTGAAGAGTTTAGTTAATTGTGGAAATTTGAAATTTATGAGGGTTTAAGTGTAAAAGGGGGTAAAGGTCAAAGTTAAGCTTAAGTTACACTCATGGCATAACATATCCTAGATGACACTTCATGCTACACCTCCTCCTTGCATGAAAACACCACCCTCTTCTATGCTACACATCCTACTTGCATGAGATTACCACCTCCTTGCTAAGTGACACCTCCTCCTACAAATCTCACTCATTCTCTTTATCTCCTAAAATTGTTCAGTTCATATATCATTTTGAAGCATGTGTTTAATTTAAAAGAAAATAGAAATCTAAGAACAAGAAAGAAAAGAGAAGAGAAGAGAGAGCCTAAGTACTAAGGATCAATACCCCCATCCTCTTGCTAGGATCTTGGAGCTTGTGCATCTTGAAGGAAGCTTTCAGTTGATCTTCTAGATAGGTATAATTTCCAAACCTGTAGTTACTTTAAATCAATACTGGTTTAGTATAGAAGTGTAATATCGGTAAAATATCGTATTTTGATAGAAATAGGCTCTGTGAAGATCTGCTTTAGCTTAGATAATATTTAACAGAACCAAACAGTACCATCACCTTATAAAATGGACCTAGAATAAACCCTAGGAAGATGAACCATGTAGCTCGGATTTTGGCCGGCGGCATATAGGGTAATTCCGAGCTCGCCGGTTTTTTGAGGGATTTAGGTGTTGTGTTTTTTTAGGGTAGGTCTCTGTATAGGTGTTAAGATGTTTGGTATTGTTTATTTAAATTATTTTAACAGTATAGGAAATCTGGAAGCTAATATCAGTTTTGGAGTTAAAATCCTATATACGACACGGATATTGTTGGAGATAGTGCCCTCAGAGTCAATTATTGGATCACAGGCACGTGATTGCAATGATTGAGGGAGGACCTATACCGGTAGGACAGTCTTCCTCAAGATGATAGTATGCTATCTGGTTTATCTTTATCATCGTGTACTGCTTTAGCTGACCTTACGAGTCGCTATTGCACGTTGATAGAGCCCCTAGGATTCTTGCTTGACTACCAGCAGTATGAGGGCGATCATATACGTGGGAGCTGGGGTCTATAAGCACATCCTTAAATGGTCCCTAGTCGTGGGAGTTTCGAGACAGGGCATCGATACTCCAGAGTAGACTAGTGTATACAGTCGAGACCCCGACGAGGGGCGGTGGCCGGTCTCACAAGCCACTGGTGTCAGTTGGTTCACCTAAGATGTATACAGGTGCTCATTGGGTTATGAGTACACCGGACAGGACTCGCCGGGAACATGCTAGTTGGTCTTATACCTGACGTCAGATAGCAGTTCCCTGGTGACATGTGTACAGGTTAGTTCATCGACCTGAGATCGTCATTTGTCTCGTGTGAGTTCCCACTGTGCTTTGATTACTACCCTACCACGCTCAAAGGAGACGTGCAAACAGGTTTTAGTTGGGTACAGTCCCGAGCCACATGGAGGCAGTGAGCGGATCTGCAGGGGTTCGTCTCTCCCGGTATTGGGGGCGAGGTCGCGCTGTGTCTAGGAGAGCCAGTACATGAAAGTCCTTGGCCAAGGCAGGAGATTTACTGGTAGGTATTCCAGTAGTATCTCAAGGTGTTCTGGGCTACACTCCGACACGATTTGTACCGCTTTTGGGGGTCTAACTTTCACCAACCCCCTAGGCCCGCCATGCGATGCTCATAGAAGAACGGACCGGACTGTACGGATATTGTCACTGACAGGCTCAGTAGGGTGTCAGGATGAGTTCGCTCATCGACGTCCCTTTTGGTCAATACCTGGTAGCCCGTTACGTATTGGCTAATACCTCTGACGTGCTAGTGGTTAAATCCACAACCAAAGTATTGAAGAGTCTTTAGAGTCCCCCACAAACCAGTTTCTCAAGTTTCGGGCGAAACGCTGTAGAGGCCGTATGGAGATATGGCAGGGTTCGATCAGATACGTGCGGTATTGCACGGATCATGATCGGACGGATAATACTAGCGGGCTTTGGTTTAAGCCGGATCCTAGTATTGTACAGTGTAGATTTTGTCTCTTTGCATTTGTATTCAGTGGAAATACAAATGCGGGTATGTATATACAGTCGCGGGGTTTTCCTGTAATTTATTACGGGATCAGTTTCTGAAGTTGCCAGTTTGCATTCCGTTCCGGCCAGTTTTCCTTTGTTCCTTCTCGGCCGGACTTTTATGTTGGAGGGGCTAATTTGCAAGTTCGCAAATTAGCATTTGTGGAGGGGTTCTTTGTGAAATGAGGGATTATGATGGGTAAAGCATCTTTGCTTTTCTTGTGATCATTCCTTTGCATTTATGAGATTGGATTAGTATTTGATGGTGGTGTGACCATTTTCTTCTCTTGATTTTATTTCTTTTCCCTCCACCATCACTTGAGGGGCCGGCCACTTCTTGGAGAGGAGAGAGATTCATTTTTTATGGTGTGGGAAATATTATCTCATTCTTTGCTTGTTGCAAAAAATTCCACACCCCTCTCCAAAGCTCATCTCTTCTCCATTTCATCAAATGGTAACTTCAAACCCCAAGAGACAAAGTGATTCTACACTAGCCTACAGCATCCTTGAGCACGTCGACTCGCCAGCTTCGTACCCGAGTTGCCTCGGTCCATAGGTAGGAACCCGTAAAAGAACCCAGCGATGTGGTGCCCGTTCCGACGAGGAGCTGACGACCGGAGATTCCGCGAGGAGATCGGAGTGGAGGCGAAGACCGAAGGACATGGATCGCTTGGTATAGCTTCTCTACTCTTATTCTACTTTGCTAGAGTTAGATTAATGGTCCGATTCGGGATATTAGTGCGCGGTGGTGCCGGTTTCTAGTTTTTAGAAAAGTTTCGTTTCCGCATTCCGGCGTCGGATTGACGGCCGGGCCGCCGCCGTGCACTTACATTGGTATCAGAGCCACGCCATTAACTTTGTCTAGCTTGCTCTAGTATGTTTAGAACTCGATCGAACAAAAATCCCAAAAACCGTATTTTCTAGTGCATCAGGTTTCTGTCGATTTTGTTTTGGCTCAAATTTTTTTTCAGTACATTGAAGAAACATGTGCAGGGAATTGTAAGCATTCTGCAAAAATTTGGTAAGGTGATGCTTTAGTACGACCGCGGAAATGCGGCCAAACCCCTGGTTTGGCCGCGGTTCCGCGGTGGAGAAAAGTCAACTCCGTACAAAATTTTCACAGTAGGCTTCTGGGTTAGAAATAGGGGTTTTGGGATATTCTGTTTGGGCCCAAATTTTCTTTGAGTGCTACAGTTGTGCTTGGGGCCCACTTCGGTAAATTTGATCGATCGAAAATTTTAAACATGTTACTTCACAGTATTTACATTATATTTGCGATCTTGAATGTCACTTGATCGGTAAATCCAGTCTATCTGCTATAACCCTTTTAGACGGATTTGCGAACGTGACATTCATGTTGATGTTCTGTGTTGTGCTGTGATGTTGCGGATTGGTTGTGGGGGATAGCCTGGATGCAATGCTAGTACAGTTTGGTTTATTATGTACATTTGATATTGCGGGGCGAGCGTCTGACATGTGGACTGCCGTCACTGCCTGTTTGTATATTATTCTTTTGGTGCACGACCGGGGTGAGGTCGATGTACCCGTTGTATGTATATTTTACTTTCTGTACTAGGATTACCCTAAGGTGGGGTGCACGGATAGCCGGGTTCTAGAGGGCAACGGGCCCGCATCTCATGGCGTTGAGACGGAGGGGGCTTCACTCTAGAATTGGCGGGCTATTCGCTGCACTCGTAGGGGGTACAGGTTGACCCAGGAGGGGTGCCCAAGTTATTGGATTCCGTGAAGTGCTGGGTGGTCCATTCACATTGCTGAAGGGGGCTGCCTCGCTTTAGGTTTTGGCGGGTAACTTGCCGCGCCCGTAGGGGTCTAAGATTTCATTGCACAGGCTATCCACACGACCAGGGGAACGTCGAGTTTCAGTAGCGGCTCTATGAAACCCGGGGATCCCAGATATCTGTATTGTTCTGTGATGCTTATTACATTTCTGTGATGTTGCATTTTATCACGCCTTGAGCGAATATTATATATTGATATATATACTAGTAGATGTTGTATATGTTTTACATCCGCGCTAGTCCAGTCCCTGCTCTGTCGTTAGTTAAGTAACCTAACGGGTGATGACGGGACCCAGTGGCGAATGCGGATGGCATATGCGTACATCATTATTTTCGTTCTTTATTGGTGTGATCAATTGATGGGACTGCGTTGATTCGGATCAATGCAAGCTAAACAAACCTATTCTGATGTTGTTGGAACACTTTTCAAAAAGCTGTTATTGCAAGGGCGTTCTCTTTTGTTTTGCACAGTGGTATTCAGTTGGAATATCCTGCTCCTCAGTCGACGAGGCAAGGGCCGAGATCCCTTCACCGGGAGTGACCTCTTGGACAGAAGTTTGCGTCAGGGCAATAACTTCACTATAGTCGTTTACTTTTGCTTTGCATCGTGGTATTCAGTTGGAATATCCTGCACCTCATTCTACGGGGAAAGAGCCGAGATCCCTTCACCGGGAGTGACCTCTTTAGCAAAGGTTTTCGCCACTATATTTTTAAAAAGCTATCCAGTTCCTTCAACGATATCAAGTTCATTACGTTAAAGGTTTTCTCCAGAAACCATTCCTAGCCCTCCGTCGTTTCATATGGATAGTCAATAAGTATTCAAGCTGTGTATGTTGGCCAAAGTCAAGGCACAGTGATTGGTAGCTATTGGATATTCATATGCTGCATAGATAGATGTATAGCCTTGTTGACCTTCGTCAAGGGCTTGTACGGGTGGGTTCAAATTAACCTGGACAATGACGGGTAAAACTTGACATGTGACTTATGATTTGTTGGCCTTCGTCAAGGTCATAAGAGCATGGGGTAAAAATCATATCGGGAGTTTCTAAAGAAACTGAAACTTTCCAGATATGCGCATACCTTCTGGAGTGTGATAACGTGAGCGGATTCCGTCACGTTATCATGCGATGATAGTTGGATCCCGATTCCCACTGATGAGTTGGTTTACTCCTCGGGTGATCCCGACTAATTCTTCTTTTAGGTTTGGAGGAGAATTTGACGGTACAGTGGGAGGTTTCCTGATTAGATAAAGTGATAACCATTCTGATCTAGGTTAGAGTGCACGCTGAGTGTTTCTTTTCTCTCTCTCTTTGGCAGCGACCATTGACCCGACCCTAGACTATGACTCAGTGACCAAGATTAACCGAACCTTCTTAAACACCGGCTTTTGGATTGTCAGAGTTGCAAACCTCATTGCCACTCCTACTTTTACCCTTTTCTCCAGGACACCCCATATTACTATGAACGTCCACTTCCATTGGATAAAACTATCGTATGGTTATATACGAACTCGAAGGAATGTATTCGAGGATGGTTTCCGATTCTGGAGAAAACGAATTGGACTATTCAGTTGTCTTTTCCTTTTACCTTCTCTCAGGTTGCGAGTACTCCTTGGTTTAGGAGATAGTACACCTATTACGCAAATTGGATAGTCTTCTTCCAAACCTTAGGCTGGTGCCGAACGGTGGGGAATGAAGAAAATCAATTAGCATAACGATGGCGTACAGAAGGTATTAAGTAAAGACATATCAAGGGATTAGTAAAAGGGCAAAATAAATTGCGACTGCTATTCACGACCAAACCAAGTATTTCATTACCACTCCCAATTCAACTTTGTATTTCTCCAGGACACTCCGTATCACTACGAAGATCCACAGTTATTTGGATATTCCATCGTATGGTTATATACGAACTCGAAAGGAACTTGTTCCAGTTCGGGGATGGATTCTGGTTCAGGAGAAATAGGAATAAGGTTTATTCGGTTGTCTTTTATCTTCACCTTCTCTCGCATTGCGAGTGCTCCTAGGATTAGGACAGTACACCCATTATGCTTATTGGATAGTCTTCTTCCAAACCATAGGCTGGTGCCAAACGGTAGGGAAGGAAGAAAACCATTTAGCCTAAGAGGGTGTACAGAAGGTAATGACTAAAGACATATAAAGGGATTTGGAGAGATGGCAAAGAGATATACGGTTATAGTTGTGAATCTGGATAATGGAAGAGGCATTACTAGGAATACCCGGATACCCCTACGAAACATTTCAATGTTTCAGTTTCACTGTGTATTGTTAAAAGAAAACTGATTTCCTAATTAGACACTTGCTCCAGGGTATGTATTTACCAGGCTTGATTCTCACATCTGTATGGTTTTACAGATGATGAGTGAGAGTAAGTTATTGGGAATTAGGTGATCATCCTCATTATATCGGAATTCGTTGTAATTGGTGATATTTGAGGAAATCACCTGGGTTGTTTGCCGGACGACAAATATTTGGTTTTGAATATCCGTTGTTATGCACCAATTTCAAATTGATACATCTGTACGTCTATTTTTATAGAGTGAGATATACCTTTTTGAAATTATGTCCTTGACATTTACCTATATCAGTGGATGGTTAGGTAAGGAGCATTAAACAGCGGTGTAATTCTTCATAACCATAGTACAGTTTTCAACCTACGACACACAGTGAATGAGTCACTAGACTCAGGGGACTTATATAGAGTATTGTATGTTGTCCAGTGTCCATTAGGACAGAGGGGTTGGTCCTCGTACTATATTCTGTTTACCTGTGACTTCTCTGGTTCTTAGACATGTGTTTCGTAGAAACACAGGGTCCAAGTTTTGAGAAGTTATAGGTATGTGGATAAAGTAGAGAATCAGGTGTTGCAAGTATCGGGATTCTTCAAGGTGATCGAAAATGTAGATACTTGTGTATGGTATTCAGTTGATAGTAATAATTAAGAGAACTTGCTTCTTTTTCAGGTTACTCATAATTGGAAGCATTCCTAAGTTGAGTAACGCTGATCGGCCTCCTTCTATTTAGTTGACATGCACTGGAGACAGCTGCATGATTTGAATCTGGTTCAATTAAATCAGTGCCTCTGTTTCTATATTGGATATAGAACAGTTCATATCTTGACATTGTTAAGGTACGGGGAGTTGTCCAGCTTATGCTTAAAACCAGACACTGGACAACTCAAGGCACGTTTCTGTAATGGCTGTTTGTGGGTTGACCCAGGCTATGACGAGGGTTGACTTTCTACCATCAGGAAGATCAATAGTGATATTGTTCTTGACTCGCCACAGTTTTAATAAAAATGGATGTTTTCAGAAAACAGTAGTGGGAGTATGGTAGAACTGGAAGTGATTCCAGAACCGCAAACGATTACTGAAGATTTGATAAGAACCTAAAGATTCAATCTGGATTGACATTCCATTGTCCACTCCGCAGATAAGGTGGGTAACCTCAGGCGCTCGAGAGGTACTTCGGTATGCTCAAGGACGGTGGCAGGGAGGTTCTTGTTTACCCAGACTTGCCATTGCTGTTGTTCCAGACTGTGAGACCCGGCAGGAGGATGAGTATAGCGTTGTTCTAAACTAGCTTTAGAAGTGCACGTGTATATGACTCTGCCAGAGGGTTGTCGTAGTCAGTGGGAGCAGCGGAAGCATTGGTGGACAGGTGGCTTATGTCTATTTATAGACTAAAGCGGATATAGCGGAGATAGATCATCTATTTCTGGTGTGACAGTCATAGGTTTGACTTCATTAGAATAGGGGATGGATCTGTTAAGAAGGTAGTAGGGTGTGATGTCTTGGTATTTGGATGAAATACACAGAGTAGGAAGTGATATTCCTATACTACGATCGGTTATACTTTGGTTGTCACACAGTGGTTTCTCCACATAGGAATTGGATATTATATCAGACATTCTGGTTACTAGATCTATGGTTTTAGATCTAGATTTGGGTGGTTTCCCAATCTGGGTACTTTGACAGTATTCTAAGAGTATTTAGAATGGACGACTCCAGGCACGGTAGTGTACCTGCAGGTGATGGAGTCACCCTCTCTAAAGGTGTCTCATAGACTAAAGGGGAGAGGGATGTGCATGATCGGCAGATCACTTGCTTAGGCAATTGAGTTGATCATGAGATGTGAAGTACCACACCAGATATTGTTTTTGCACCTGATGCAGTAAGTTGATATTAATCCAATCCTGGAGAAATGATCGGAAGCAGTTTTAGAACATAAGTTGATGTTCCAGAGAAATGATAACGGCAGCCTCCTTTGGGAGACAGTTATCATTCCAGGCTTCCAAGGTGACGTGGACGGCAGAGTGACTGTCAGAGTTATAGTTTTTTCTCTGACGAGGGGCAGTATTTTGGACAGGTGGTCCAGGTGGATACTGAGGGAAGGATGGCGCATGATACTGATTAAGTTCAGTTGACGATACAGTCTAAGAAGTTTGGATTTGGAGTTCATTTATGAGCTAGGTCCCATCAGACATCCAGACATATTCTAAGACAGGTATTGCTCATTTCGGGAGATGGCATTCTCCGCGAACTTGAGATAAAGAGAAACATAGAAAGAAACATCAGAGCGGATCCACTCACTGAGGCTATTCCTCGAACGCAATAGTTTCACAAACGAGCTTTGTGAGACTGACCAGTAGAGCAGTTGGGTGTTCGGTATCACACGAGTTGTGAGTATGCGACATCGCAATAATTAGCCTTGAGTGCAAGTGGGAGATTGTTGGAGATAGTGCCTTCAGAGTCAATTATTGGATCACAGGCACGTGATTGCAATGATTGAGGGATGACCTATACCGGTAGGACAGTCTTACTCAAGATGATAGTATGCTATCTGGTTTATCTTTATCATCGTGTACTGCTTTAGGTGACCTTACGAGTCACTATTGCACGTTGATAGAGCCCCTAGGATTCTTGCTTGACTACCAACAGTATGAGGGCGATCATATACGTGGGAGCTGGGGTCTATAAGTACATCCTTAAATGGTCCTTAGTCATGGGAGTTTCGAGACAGGGCATCGATACTCCAGAGTAGACTAGTGTATACAGTCGAGACCCCGACGAGGGGCGGTGGCCGGTCTCACAAGCCACTGGTGTCAGTTGTTCACCTAAGATGTATACAGGTGCTCATTGGGTTATGAGTACACCGGATAGGACTCGCCGGGAACATGCTAGTTGGTCTTATACCTGACGTCAGATAGCAGTTCCCTGGTGACATGTGTACAGGTTAGTTCATCGACCTGAGATCGTCATTTGTCTCGTGTGAGTTCCCACTGTGCTTTGATTACTACCCCACCACGCTCAAAGGAGACGTGCAAACAGGTTTTAGTTGGGTACAGTCCCGAGCCACATGGAGGCAGTGAGCGGATCTGCAAGGGTTCGTCTCTCCCGGTATTGGGGGTGAGGTCGCGCTGTGTCTAGGAGAGCCAGTACATGAAAGTCCTTGGCCAAGGCAGGAGATTTACTGGTAGGTATTCCAGTAGGATCTCAGGGTGTTCTGGGCTACACTCCGACACGACTTGTACCGCTTTTGGGGGTCTGACTTTCACCAACCCCTAGGCCCGCCATGCGATGCTCATAGACAAACGGACTGGACTGTACGGATATTGTCACTGACAGACTCAGTAGGGTGTCAGGATGAGTTCGCTCATCGACGTCCCTTTTGGTCAATACCTGGTAGCCCGTTACGTATTGGCTAATACCTCTGACGTGCTAGTGGTTAAATCCACAACCAAAGTATTGACGAGTCTTTAGAGTCCCCCACAGACCATTTTCTCAAGTTTCGGGCGAAACGCTGTAGAGGCCGTATGGAGATATGGCAGGGTTCGATCAGATACGTGCGGTATTGCACGGATCATGATTGGACGGATAATACTAGTGGGCTTTGGTTTAAGCCGGATCCTAGTATTGTACAATGTAGATTTTGTCTCTTTGCATTTGTATTCAGTGGGAATACAAATGCGGGTATGTATATACAGTCGCGGGGTTTTCCTGTAATTTATTACGGGATCAGTTTCTGAAGTTGCCAGTTTGCATTCCGTTTCGGCCAGTTTTCCTTTATTCCTTCTCGGCCGGACTTTTATGTTGGAGGGGCTAATTTGTAAGTTCGCAGATTAGCATTTGTGGAGGGGTTCTTTGTGAAATGAGGGATTATGATGGGTAAAGCATCTTTGCTTTTCTTGTGATCATTCCTTTGCATTTATGAGATTGGATTAGTATTTGATGGTGGTGTGACCATTTTCTTCTCTTGATTTTATTTCTTTTCCCTCCACCATCACTTGAGGGGCCGGCCACTTCTTGGAGAGGAGAGAGATTCATTTTTTATGGTGTGGGAAATATTATCTCATTCTTTGCTTGTTGCAAAAAATTCCAAACCCCTCTCCAAAGCTCATCTCTTCTCCATTTCAACAAATGGTAACTTCAAACCCCAAGAGACAAAGTGATTCTACACTAGCCTACAGCATTCTTGAGCTCGTCGGCTCGCCAGCTTCATGCCCGAGTTGCCTCGTCTAGAGGTGGGAGCCCGTAAAAGAACCCGGCGATGTGGTGCCCGTTCCGACGAGGAGATGACGACCGGAGATTCCGCGAGGAGATCGGAGTGGAGGCGAAGACCGAAGGACATGGATCGCTTGGTATAGCTTCTCTACTCTTATTCTAGTTTGCTAGAGTTAGGTTAATGGCCCGATCCGGGATATTAGTGCGTGGTGGTGCCGGTTTCTAGGTTTTAGAAAAGTTTCGTTTCCGCATTCCGGCGTCGGATTGACGGCCGGAGCGCCGCCGTGCACTTACAGATATATCGTATCATGAGTTCTGTTTTTAACCGTTACGATCAGAATAGGGTTAGCTCAGATTAACTTAAGTTCAATAACTCACGATATTATCACGTAGCATATTTAGTTATGCAGTATCATAAACTAGGATTTTGTGATATCTAGCTCACTGCAATTGAATCTGGAACCAATAGGTGTAATCACTAGAAAAAACTAGCAACACCATAAGTATCATAGGACCACTAGAAGAATTAACTTAAAGACTTAGCCCCTAAGTCATTGGTTGACTCGGCGACATATAGCCTTTTTCCGAGCTCGCCGGCCCCCCTTGGGAGTTTGGTGTTGGTTTTTCTTCTGTGCATTTGTATGGGTAAATTATGAATTATAGTATTGTTTGATTTGTCCCAATATTCATACAGAGAAATATGGGAATGTTTAGTTGAGTTTTATTAAAGTTTCCGACATTTCGATATGATTTTCCGTATTTCTGTACCGCAACTGAAACGTTGACGTTGTACGTTAAGTTTAGGGGCATTTGATCATCTTTGGGGTAAGTGAGCCGTAGGTTCTAACCTACGGGTACTTAGCTCGTTGTTTTGGTTTTCAATATGATATTTACCTCTGTCACGACCCGAAAGAGCATGTGACTGGCCCTTGAATCCTATGAAGTCTATAGGACTCCATCTGTCCAAGTAAGCCAAAAGCCCAGAAGTCTAAAACCATTTAAGGAGTAAATAAAGGAACTGGTTTTTAATAAGTAAAGAAAGCATGTTTGAAATCAAAGTTTTCAAATAACTAAGCCGAAATGCATTTTAAAAATGTGTAGTCTTTTCTGAAAATTTCGGCAGAGTTTCCTTTGTAAAAACTGGCCCCAAACAGGGTACAACAAGAATAATATATATGAAATGATAAAAGGCATCCCCAAGCGGGAGCTAGCTCTTCGTCAATCGACGGTCACAACCATGCAAGCAATAATAATATACAACGCCAAAGGGCGAGGATCAAAACCCAAAAAGAAACTCAAAACAGCCAGAAAACCATAATACTACAAGCGCGACTCTAAGGTCGAAATAATACATCACTGTCTCTAAGTCTGAAACAATATACAAGTTTTGGTTGATGGAATGACTAGATACAACTAAAAGTACATGTACAAGGGTGGTTCTGATGCAAAAGAACCCACCTACCAACGCAAGTCACCCATATGGAAGCAGTGTGCCAGAAATGCCGCTATGGAATCTGTACGGCAAAAATCTGCAAGAACTGTGGCACAACGGGGGTGAGTTTCCAACTCGTGAATAGAAAATATCTACAAGCAGAGATCGAATGTATGACCCATCCTAGGTCAATACAATTAGATATATATAAACCTCAATATGAATAAGTCTGAAGCATGCTAAACTGGCAATGTAATCTCTATACATGAGTGTAGTGCCAAGTGCTCGTTCCAAAGCCTCAGGTAATAGCATATCATAAATGTGAGGTATGATCAATGTAATCAAACCTGCATGCACGTGGTTCCCGTCCACTCGTCACCCAATGACAAAACCATCATGCATGTAAATATCATTAGCATATGCATGGAAATATGAGGATATAAACCACCTGTTTCCCTCGTGACACGTCAAAATCATGGAACCGGAGTGTCCAGCATCGACATTCGAAAACATCATGAAAACTGTGCCCGGCATCGACACGTAAATCCTCATATAACGGGCTCCGTCAGTCCGGACCAACCCACGGGCTCCGTCTGCGGAATCGGCCCTCGGCCCCAGCAGTACGCCCATATCCATCTATCGACTCTGGTTGGTATCCTCCGGATGACCGCCAGGTCCAACCAATCACCGGTAGGTACTCGCTCGCCTCCAGGCTCAATCGGCAAAGTCCTCCGATCATCTTGCCGAGGGGAACCATACCGGGTCCACCATGTACCCGCAATCGGCTCGTCCGCTCCTCGAATCGGGTTTCACATGTCGCTCTCAGCACCGAGAAAACACATGGTGGACGCACTGAAATATCATATCAAGGGTAACCGGGTTTTTAAAGCAATGACATATTCTCTTTTGAAATACCCACGGTTCCCAAAATCCAGAAATATCATGGAAACAACAACTCTCAATGCGTATAATCAGTAAGCACGATGTATGTGACATGTAAAGGAAATGTAAGCATATCAGTCTGTCATGCAAGAATCATATCCTGAATGCAACAGTATTACAGTGTAGTGACATGGCAATTATCGATGATGAAGTGTGTGAGCCGGCAAACGGTGTACGTGGAACATACGCATCATCGATAATGGTGCTGGTGTCCTAACAGCATGACTGTAATATATCAACAACACAAGCGATGCAATGCAAAAAGCATGAATATGCGGAATCGAATAATCAACGCAACAGTAAAGAATCTACCTCAAAAACTATACCATGCAGCCTTGCCTTTTGAAATAAGACGAATCGGGGTTTTTGGTAAAATAAGGGCCACGGTGTTTTAAGAACAGACGCTACGTTTGAAAATATCCGTAGAATCCCTTTTTGCCTATCTTTAAAATATCCCCGATTCGTTAGTTTTGAAATAGGTATGACTCGGGTCTAGTCTACGCCTACTATGCGAACTACGGACCCAACTATCAAGCCAATCGGGAGGGGTATGAAAACCACCTAAATCTGAGTCGATATACACATATATATACAATAGTCGGTGATCCCGCCTCAATAGTATCACGTACGATACAGTATATCTTATAACATCCTCGAGTCATGAGTGCGGATCTAACATCAATATAAAGCTCGTACGGTAAATCGTCGTACGGCATCCCAATAGCTGGGTACGGGTCAATATCATATTCATCTCATCACATATCAGGTATCACTACCATCATATCACATAGTCTAGGGTACAAGTCTAAGTCTAGTACCATCGATACCATCTATATAAATATGAATGCGGGGTAAAACACATGCCCAAAGGCCCGCTAAAAACATCATGTCGCATCTCAAATACGAACTCTGTCATATTTCCGAATCTTACGGCCTCAAACCTCATCGACTCATCGCAGTCCCACGTATCATCCTCAAATCCCGTATATGAACACATAGTCCCATACCCATGTGTAGATATACACACCTCCATATGCGCACAGATAAAAGAAGGAATGCATGCAAGTATATGTGTACGTGTATGTGTGGGTGCAACCACTACTCTAGGGTTTCGCACTATACTAAACCAATACATCCTTGTCATCAATAACTTAAACAACACATAATAAATATACGTGTGTATACGTATTCGTATACATCACCACGGACTGCGGGGGTGCTATACGCCATCCACCCGACTTCTCCCCGTAGATATAAATCTACTCACCTTGCTTCTCATGTGCCGATGCCGATGTCGCCATCTTCATCTTCTTCGCCTCAACATCACGTAGGGTACCTACAAGTATATCACAACGCTAAAGCACATGAAAATCACATCGGAAACCAAAATAGCACACGCTACTCGCATAGGTAAAAATCTATTGTCTCACATGTAAACACGATCAATATCCACTTGTCGTTGACGTCCAAACGCCACCCGACAGAAACGAATCACCAAATACCAAAATCCATGCTAAAACAAGTCGTAAATCATGCGCCAACTCATGAAAATCAACCCAGATTTTACCCTGATTGGAACCAGACAAAATTGCACATACCAAGGGTCAAGTTAACTGGAAATAGGGCCATGCACCAAAAACGAGGAAAACCCCCCTGCTCTGGCCGCAATTTGCGGCAAGATTGGATTTATTTGCGGCTGGGAATTGGAGTTGGGGGCTAGGGTTTGGTGTGGTGGTTCCAGGGTGCCTGCACATCTCACTGTCAACTCAATTTTATTTTAGGGGTCCCGGGGTGATAGCAGATTCCAAAACACACTCGCAGAAATACAGTTTTCCCCGATATCGATTCACTAAATCCGTATTCTGGGTTTAAATCTCAGGTCTGGTCCAAAGTAACATCACTAACAGGATTCTAAGGTCACAACAAGTCTCAATTTCACTTAATAACTCAAATTTACCCTAATCCTCTCTAGGGTTGTCCAAAGTGCACAAAACTTCGTCGAAACGACATCAAACTTTAAAAGAGGCTTAATCACTAGAAATGATACAACAATTGTGAAGGAATTACCTCCATAGAGACTCATGAATCCTCAACAGCGCCAAATCACAAACTTTCTTGGTCCAAATGGTTGCTTGAGGGCTTGTGCACATTTTTATTGAAGGGAAGATGGGGTTTTAATGAGGGAAATGAGATGTTTGTGAGGGTTTGATGAAGAGGGGAATGAGGTTCAGCCATGAGCTGAAGAGGAGAGGAAATTGAAGAGGAAAATAATGAAGGAGAGAAGCTATGACCAAGGTTGACTCCCCCTCACCTTTCTCTCACATCACCATACCTACTACTATACCATTTTCTATTCAAAATCCTTTTCTTTTCTTTTTTCTAAACCTCTCGAAAACCTTCTTCCAAGAATAGTGAACCCAAAACAAAGCCATGGTAAGAATAACGTAACACAAGTCCAAAATGATATGTGCATGTTTTGCACAAAAATGCCAAAAATCCGATTAGCGATTTTTAATCGCGATTAGCACTAAATTAGCATATAACTAATCATAAAAACTTTAAAATGGCATAATTCCATAAAATACCCTATTTTATAATTTTCCATAATTTTTCCCTATTTATTTGTATTTAATTATACCGGAATATTAAAATATTCATTAAAATAATATTAAATTATAAAAATTCCCAAAATTAATATTTTATTATTTTGAAACGTTACAACCTCGATGTGATGTTAAATACGATTATAGGTGTGATCGCGAAGGATTCCGAGACGGAGTTGACGAACTTAGCAGCGTGGATTTCAGCAAGCTCATCAAGTTGGTGAGTAGATTTACATCTACGGGGGAAGTCGGGTGTATGGCGTATAGCACCCCCGCAACCTTATAAATAGTATTATGATATATAGCAGTTTTAGAAATTTATTAAGATATGGATATTTGAATTAAATTGCATCTAGTATGATACTCATGTGCATATAGTTTACGGATGGGTTGGTAAGTTGGTACGAAGGATTATGCCGTACTAGAGAGGATTTGAGATATAGTGATAATGTGAGACATTATACGAGGAATTATATGTATTGGAAATGATGAGATTTATATGCCGAATAACGGCCAAGTGTTCCTTTAGACTAGTAGAGTTAGATTATATCCCGTTTTAGGATGTAATACTTGTGTGAGCTATACTCTTTTAAAAAAAAACCATGATTCGTTTCTTTTTTAAATGATAAAATACAAGGATGCGATGCCCATTTCCAAAACGAATATCTATTTTAAACTAAGGCAACTTCCTTATGTCAAAACCAACATTTTGTTTCCTTTTCAAAGATAATGATATAGCTCATAGCAGATAAGTACAGTTATTAGTTATGCTTAGATTTACTTTACATGTTCGCATTATATTTATCGATAGTACACATTTCTATAATACTAACACTCTGATAGAACACTGCACAAATACCAATGAGTACTATGCTACACAAGCACGTACATGTATGTTACACCATATCTCATTGGTACTGCCATGTCGCTGTAGAACTATTATACTCCGTAATGCGTATATAGATGTTGATATAAGTAGGCTATTACACCTTTAGAACACTTGCACAAATACTAATGATTGCCATGCGGCACGAGCACAAACGCGTATGTTAAACTACACATCATTAGTATTGCCATGACACAGTAGGATTGATAAGTGTATCTGCTTGCATGATTTATTTAGGCACTTTACGTTATTATCTGTTAAGCATTGTGAATACAACAATATATGGATAATCAAGTGTGAGTACGATACAATAGTAACCCACTTACCAATCAATCACTGAAAGGAATGTGTGCCCAAGCCCCTGATAATCCAAGCGGTTAAACCAGCAAGAAACTGTGGCACAACGGGGATGAGTTGCTAACTCAGTGAATAAAAGTACATCTAAGGGTAGAAATCGAAATGCACGACGATACCTAGGTCATAAGTATAGTACTACCATAATCTGTACAAATATAATATGATATGCGTATATATCATAATTCAACACTAACTGTCATGCAATCCTAAGTAGAATACATATATAGGGACTGTCCGCCGGATCAGTCCTAGTCTAATCCAATAAATGATATCTAACTGTGTAAGTGCACGGCGGCGCCCCGGCCTTCAATCCGACGCCGGAATGCGGAAACGAAACTTTTTACTAAACTTGTAAACCGGCACAACCGCGCACTTTAAACCCGAATCTGGCCATTAACATAGTCCTAGCTAACTAGAGAAGGGGTAGAGAGATATACCGAGCGATCCGTGTCCTTCGGTCTTCTTGTCGTCGTCCCGATCTCTCCGCGGAACCTCCGGTCTTCAACTCCTCGTCGGAAGGGCACCACATCGCCGGGTTCTTTTACGGGCTCCCACCTCTGGACCGAGGCAACTCGGGCACGAAGTTGGCGAGTCGACGTGTCCAAGAATTGCTGTAGAATAAGTGTGGATTACTTTGTCTCTATTGGGGTTGAAGTTGCCCTTTTTAGTGGAGGTGAAGAATTAAGCTTTTGGAGATGGAGCAATGGGAATTTTGCAAGCCAAAAGAGATCAAAATTTCCCCACTAGAATTTTGGACAGCCCCCTCCCCCTTTTACTTGGCCGGCCATGTATGAGGAAGCAAGTGAGAGAGAGTAGAGAGTGAGGATCAAGAATGAGAGTGAGCCAATAATCAAAGAGAGTGAAAAAGGTTATCATGAGAAATAATCATCTCATAACAAATCCAACACTCCAAAACCCAATCATCACACCCAAAGTCAAGCAATGATGAAGTCAAGAAGTCAAGGTCAAACAAGAGCTATCATGAAGCAACAAAATGCAAAGACCACCCTCCACTAAACAAATTTGCATGCTTGCAAATAAGTCCTCCTCCACCAATATTTCGGCCAAGAAAAGATACAAAGGAAAATGGCCGAAACGGAAAGCAAACTGGCAACTTCGGAAAACCGATCCCGTAATAAATTACAGGAAAACCCCGCTACTGTATATACATACCCGCATTTGTATTCCGACCGAATACAAATGCAATGAGACAAAATCTACACTGTACAATACTACGATCCGGCTTAAACCAAAGCCCGCTAGTATTATCCGTCCGATCATGACCCGTGCAATACCGCACGTATCTGATCGAACCCTGCCATATCTTCATACGGCCTCTACAGCGTTTCGCCCGAAACTTGAGAAACTGGTTTATAGGGGACTCTAAAGACTCGTCAATACTTTGGTTGTGGATTTAACCACTAGCACGTCAGAGGTATTAGCCTATACGTAACGGGCTACCAGGTATTGAAAAAAAAGGGACGTCGATGAGCGAACTCATCCTGACACCCTACTGAGCCTGTCAGTGACAATATCCGTACAGTCCGGTCCGTTCGTCTATGAGCATCGCATGGCGGGCCTAGGGGTTGGTAAAAGTCAGACCCCCAAAAGCGGTACAAGTCGTGTCGGAGTGTAACCCAGAACACCCTGAGATATTACTGGAATACCTACCAGTAAATCTCCTGCCTTGGCCAAGGACTTCGTGTAAGGGCTCTCCTAGACACAGCGCGACCTCACCCCCAATACCGGGAGAGACGAACCCCTGCAGATCCGCTCACTGCCTCAATGTGGCTCGGGACTTTACCCAACTAAAACCTGTTTGCACGTCTCCTTTGAGCGTGGTAGGGTAGTAATCAAAGTACAGTAGGAACTCACACGAGACAAATGACGATCTCAGGTCGATGAACTAACCTGTACACATGTCACTAGGGAACTGCTATCTGACGTCAGGTATAAGACCAACTAGCATGTTCCCGGCGAGTCCTGTCCGGTGTACTCATAACCTAATGAGCACCTGTATACATCTTAGGTGAACCAACTGACACCAGTGGCTTGTGAGACCGGCCACCGCCCCTCGTCGGGGTCTCGACTATATACACTAGTCTACTCTGGAGTATCGATGCCCTGTCTCGAAACTCCCACGACTAGGGACCTTTTAAGGATGTGCTTATAGACTACCAGATCCCACGTATATGATCGCCCTCATACTGCTGGTAGTCAAGCAAGAATCCTAGGGGCTCTATCAACGTGCAATAGTGACCTGTAAGGTCACCTAAAGCAGTACACGATGATAAAGGTAAACCAGATAGCATACTATCATCTTGAGTAAGACTGTCCTATCGGGATAGGTCCTCCATCAATCATGCAATCACGTGCCTGTGATCCAATAATTGACTCTGAGGGCACTATCTCTAACAATCTCCCACTTGCACTCAAGGCTAATTATTTCGATGTCGCATACTCACAGCCCGTGTGATACCGAACACCCAACTCCTTTACTGATCAGTCTCACAAAACCAGTTTGCGAAACTAATGTGTTTGAGGAATAGCCTCAGTGAGTGGATCTGCCTTGATGTTTCTTTCTATGTCTCTCTATATCTTAAGTTCGCAGAGAAAGCCATCTCCCGAAATGAGCAATACCTGCCTTTGAATGTGTCTGGATATCTGATGGGACCTAGCTCATAAATGAACTCCAAATCCAAACTTCTTAGACTGTATCGTCAACTGAACTTAATCAGTATCCTGCGCCATGCCTCCCTCGGTTTCTCCTTGGACTACCTGTCCAAAATACTGCCCCTCGTCAGAAGGAAAACTATAACTCTGACAACCTTTCTGTCATCCAGGCCACCTTGGAAGCCTGGAATGATAATTGTCTCCCGAATGAGGCTGTCGTTATCATATCCCTAGAACATCCACTTATGTTCTAAAACTGCTTCCGACTGTTTCTCTAGGATTGGATCAATGTTAACTTATTGCATCTAGTGCAAAAACAACATCTGGTGTGGTACTTGACATCTCATGATTGACTCAATTGCCTGAGCAAGTGATCTACCAATCATGCACATCCCTCTCCCCTTTAGTCTGTAAGACACCTTTAGAGAGGGTGACTCCATCACCTGCAGGTACACCACCATGCCAGGAGTCGTCCATTCTAAAGCACCTCTAGAATGCTGTCTAAGTACCCTGATTGGGAAACTACCCAAATCTAGATCTAAAACCATAGATCCAGTAACCAGAATGTCTGATATAATGTCCAAGTCCCATGTGGAGAAACCACTGTGTGACGACCAAAGTATAACCGATCGTAGTATAGGAATATCACTTCCTACTCTGTGTATGTCATCCAAATACCAGGACATCACACCCTACTACCTTCTTAACAGATCCATCCCCTATTCTGATGAAGTCAAACCTATGACTGTCACATCAGAAATAGATGATCTACCTCTGCTATATCTGCTTTAGTCTATAAATAGACATAAGCCACTTGTCCACCAATGCTTCCGCTGCTCCCACTGACTACGACAACCCTCTGGCAGAGTCATATACACGTACACTTCTAAAGCTAGTTTAGAACGACGCTATACTCATCCTCCTGCCGGGTCTCATAGCCTGGAACAACAATAATGGAAAGTCTGGGTAAACAAGAACCTCCCTGCCACCGTCCTTGAGGCTACCGGAGTACCTCTCGGGTGCCTGAGGTTATCCACCGTATCTGCGGAGTGGCCAATGGAATGTCAAGCCAGATCGAATCTTTAGGTTCCTTATTAAATATTCAGTAATCGTTTGCGGTTCTGGAATCACTTCCAGTTCTACCATACTCCCACTACTGTTTTTTTGAAAAAAATCCATTTTTATTAAAACTGTGGCGAGTCTAGAACAATATCACTATTGATCTTCCAGATGGTAGAAAGTCAACCCTTGTCATAGCCTGGGTCAACCCATAAATAGCCATTACAGAAACGTGCCTTGAGTTATCCAGAGTCTGGTTTTAAGCATAAGCCGGACAACTCCCCGTACCTTAACATCGTTAAGATATGAACTGTTCTATATCCAATATAGAACTAGAGGCACTGATTTAATTGAACCAGATTCAAATCATGCAGCTGTCTCCAGTGCATGTCAACTAAATGGAAAGAGGCCGATCAGCGTTACTTAATTTAGGAATGCTTCCAATTATGAGCAACCTGAAAGAGAAGCAATTTCTCTTAATCATTACTATCAACTGAATACCATACACAAGTATCTACATCTTCGATCACCTTGAAGAATCCCGATACTTGCGACACCTGGTTCTCTACTTTATCCATATACCTATAACTTCTCAAAACTTGGACCCTGTGTTTCTACGAAACACCTGTCTAAAAACTAGAGAAGTTATAAGTAAACCGAATATAGTACGAGAACCAACCCCTCTGTCCTCATGGACGCTGGACAACATACAATTCTCTGTATAAGTCCCTTGAGTCTGATAACTCAATCCCTGTGTGTCGTAGGTTGAAAACTGTACTTATGGTTAAGAAGAATTACATCGCTGTTTATACCTAACCATCCACTGATATAGGTAAATGTCATCGACATAATTTCAAAAAAATATATCTCACTCTATAAAAATAGACGTACAGATATATCAATTTGAAATTGGTGCATTACAACGGATATTCAAAACCAAATATTTGCCGTCCGGCAAACAACCCAGGCGATTTCCTTAAATATCACCAATTACAACGAATTCCGATATAATGAGGACAATCACCTAATTCCCAAATAGCTTACTCCCACTCATCATCTGTAAAACCATACAGATGTGAGAATCATACCTGGTAAATACATACCCTGGAGCAAGATCTGATTGGGAAATCAGTTTTCTTTTAACAGTACACAGCGAAAATGAAACATTGAAATGTTTCGATGGGGTATCCCGGTATTCCTAGTAATGCCTCTTCCATTATCCAGATTCACAACTGTAATCGTGTAATTCTTTGCCATCTTTCCAAATCCCTTTATATGTCTTTAGTCATTACCTTCTGCACACCCCTTTAGGCCAAATGGTTTTCTTCCTTTCCTACCGTTCGGCACCAACCTATGGTTTGGAAGAAGACTATCCAATAAGCATAATGGGTGTACTGTCCTAATCCTAGGAGCACTCGCAATGCGAGAGAAGGTAAAGATAAAAGACAACCGAATAAACCTTATTCCTATTTCTCCTGAACCAGAATCCATCCCCGAACTGGAATAAGTTCCTTTCGAGTTCGTATATAACCATACGATGGAGTATCCAATAAACTGTGGATCTTCGTAGTGATACAGAGTGTTCTGGAGAAATACAAAGGTGATTTAGGATTGGCGAAGAAATACTTGGTTTGGTCGTGAATAGCAGTCGCAATTTACTTTGCCCTCTTACTAATCCCTTGATATGTCTTTACTTAATACCTTCTGTACACCATCGTTATGCTAATTGGTTTTTCTTCATTCCCCACCGTTCGGTACCAGCCTAAGGTTTGGAAGAAGACTATCCAATTTGCGTAATAGGTGTACCATCTCCTAAACCAAGGAGTACTCGCAACCTGAGAGAAGGTAAAAGGAAAAGACAACTGAATAGTCCTATTCGTTTTCTCCAGAACCGGAAACCATCCTCGAATAAATTCCTTCGAGTTCGTATATAACCATACGATGGTTTTGTCCAATGGAAGTGGACGTTCGTAGTAAAACGGGGTGCTCTGGAGAAAAGGGTAAAAGTAGGAGTGGCAATGAGGTTTGCAACTCTGACAATCCAAAAAGCCAGTGTTTAAGAAGGTTCGGTCAATTTTGGTCTCTGAGTCATAGTCTTAGGGTCGGGTCAATGGTCGCTGCCAAAGAGAGAGAGAAAAGAAACACTCAGCGTGCACTCTAACCTAGATCAGAATGGTTACCAATTTATCTAATCTGGAAACCTCCCACTGTATCGTCAAATTCTCCTCCAAATCTGAAAGAAGAATTAGTCGGGATCACCCGAGGAGTAAACCAACTCATCAGTGGGAATCGGGATCCAACTATCATCGCATGATAACGTGACGTAATCCGCTCACGTTATCACACTCCAGAAGGTATGCGCATATCTGGCAAGTTTCAGTTTCTTTAGAAACTCCCGATGTGATTTTTTCCCCATGCTCTTATGACCTTGACTTTAGCCAACATATCATAAGTCACATGTCAAGTTCTACCCATCATTCTCCAGGTTAATTTGAACCCACCCGTACCTACCCTTGACTTTGGCCAAAATGGCAGTACGACTGTCCCAAACCAACGCATCTATCTATGCTGCATATGAATACCTAATAGCTACCTATCACTGTGCCTTGACTTTGGCCAACATACACAGCTTGAATACTTATTGACTATTCATATGAAAAGACGGAGGGCTACGAATGGTTTCTGGCGAAAACCTTTAACGTAATGAACTTGATATCGTTGAAGGAACCGGATAGCTTTATAAAAATATAGTGGCGAAAACCTTTGCTAAAGAGGTCACTCCCGGTGAAGGGATCTCAGCTCTTTCCCCGTAGAATGAGGTGTAGGATATTCCAACTGAATACCACGATGCAAAGCAAAAGTAATCGGCTATAGTGAAGTTATTGCCCTGACGCAAACTTCTGTCCAAGGGGTCACTCCCGGTGAAGGGATCTCGGCCCTTGCCTCGTCGACTGAGGAGCAGGATATTCCAACTGAATACCACGATGCAAAACAAAAGAGAACGTCCTTGCAATAACAGCTTTTTGAAAAGTGTTCCAACAACATCAGAATAGGTTTGTTTAGCTTGCATTGATCCGAATCAACGCAGTCCCATCAATTGATCACACCAATAAAGAACGAAAATAATGATGTACGTATATGCCATCCGCATTCGCCACTGGGTCCCGTCATTACCCGTTAGGTTACTTAACTAACGACAGAGCGGGGACTGGACTAGCGCGGATGCAAAACATATACAACATCTACTAGTATATATATCAATATATAATATTCGCTCAAGGCGTGATAAAATGCAACATCACAGAAATGTAATAAGCATCACAGAACAATACAGATATCTAGGATCCCAGGGTTTCATAGAGCCGCTACTGAAACCCGACGTTCCCCTGGTCGTGTGGATAGCCTGTGCAATGAAATCCTAGACCCCTACGGGCGCGGCAAGTTACCCGCCAAAACCTGAAGCGAGGCAGCCCCCTTCAGCAACGTGAATGGACCACCCAGCACTTCACGGAATCCGGTAACTTGGGCACCCCTCCTGGGTCAACCTGTACCTCCTACGAGTGCGGCGAATAGCCCGCCAATTCTAGAGTGAAGCCCCCTCCGTCTCAATGCCATGAGATGCGGGCCCGTTGCCCTCTAGAACCCGGCTATCCGTACACCCCTCCTTGGGGTAATCCTAGTACAGAAAGTAAAATATACATACAACGGGTACATCGACCTCACCCCGGTCGTGCCCCAAAAGAATAATATACAAACAGGCAGTGACGGCAGTCCACATGTCGGACGCTCACCCCGCAATATCAAATGTACATATAAAACAAAACTGTACTACCATTGCATCCAGGCTATCCTCCACGACCAATCCGCAACAACACAGCACAACACAGAACATCAACGTGAATGTCACGTTCGCAAATCCGTCTAACCGGGCTATAGCAGTTAGACAGGATTTACTGATCAAGTGACATTCACGGTCGCAGATATAATGTAAATACTGTGAACTAACATGTTTAAAATATTCGATCGATCAAATTTACCCAAGTGGGCCCCCAAGCACTACTGTAGCACTTAAAGAAAATCTGGGCCCAAAAAGAACATTCCAAAACACCAATTTCCCTGTAAAAAGATCACTGTGCAAAAATGGTGCAGTGAAGGCACTGTGCTGCGGCGGAACCGCGGCCGGAACAGGGGTTTGGCCGCGGTTCCGCGGTCACGCAACAGTGTCACACCACCTTTTTTTCATAGATATCTTAGAATTTCCTGCTCAGTATTCTGCAACAACCTGAAAAAATTTTTGGAGCCAAAAAAATTTCGACAGGAACTGATGCATTGAAATCGCGAGTTTTGGAATTTTGTTCGATCGAAAATGTAAACACATTAGGCCAAGCTAGACTAGGTTAATGGCATGGCTCTGATACCAAGTAAGTGCACGGCGGCGCCCCGGCCGTCAATCCGACGCCGGAATGCGGAAACGAAACTTTTTACTAAACTTGTAAACCGGCACAACCGCGCACTTTAAATCCGGATCAGGCCATTAACATAGTCCTAGCTAACTAGAGAAGGGGTAGAGAGATATACCGAGCGATCCGTGTCCTTCGATCTTCTCGTCGTCGTCCCGATCTCCCCGCGGAATCTCCGGTCTTCAACTCCTCGTCGGAAGGGCACCACATCGCCGGGTTCTTTTACGGGCTCCCAACTCTGGACCGAGGCAACTCGGGCACGAAGTTGGCGAGTCGACGTGTCCAAGAATTGCTGTAGAATAAGTGTGGATTACTTTGTCTCTATTGGAGTTGAAGTTGCCCTTTTTAGTGGAGGTGAAGAATTAAGCTTTTGGAGATGGAGCAATGGGAATTTTGCAAGCCAAAAGAGATCAAAATTCCCCCACTAGAATTTTGGACAGCCCCCTCCCCCTTTTACTTGGCCGGCCATGTATGAGGAAGCAAGTGAGAGAGAGTAGAGAGTGAGGATTAAGTATGAGAGTGAGCCAATAATCAAAGAGAGAGAAAAAGGTTATAATGAGAAATAATCATCTCATAAAAAATCCAACACTCCAAAACCCAATCATCACACCCAAATTCAAGCAATGATGAAGTCAAGAAGTCAAGGTCAAACAAGAGCTATCATGAAGCAACAAAATACAAAGACCATCCTCCACTAAACAAATTTGCATGCTTGCAAATAAGTCCTCCTCCACCAATATTTCGGCCAAGAAAAGATACAAAGGAAAATGGACGAAACGGAAAGCAAACTGGCAACTTCGGAAAACCGATCCCGTAATAAATTACAGGAAAACCCCGCTACTGTATATACATACCCTCATTTGTATTCCGACCGAATACAAATGCAATGAGACAAAATCTACACTGTACAATACTAGGACCCGGCTTAAACCAAAGCCCGCTAGTATTATCCGTCCGATCATGACCCGTGCAATACCGCACGTATCTGATCGAACCCTGCCATATCTCCATACGGCCTCTACAGCGTTTCGCCCGAAACTTGAGAAACTGGTCTGTGGGGGACTCTAAAGACTCGTCGATACTTTGGTTGTGGATTTAACCACTAGGACGTCAGAGGTATTAGCCTATATGTAACAGGCTACCAGGTATTGACAAAAAGGGACGTCGATGAGCGAACTCATTCTGACACCCTACTGAGCTTGTCAGTGACAATATTCGTACAGTCCGGTCCGTTCGTCTATGAGCATCACATGGCGGGCCTAGGGGTTGGTAAAAGTCAGACCCCCAAAAGAGGTACAAGTCGTGTCGGAGTGTAGCCCAGAACACCCTGAGATACTACTGGAATACCTACCAGTAAATCTCCTGCCTTGGCCAAGGACTTCGTGTAAGGGCTCTCCTAGACAAAGCGCGACCTCACCCCCAATACCGGGAGAGACGAACCCCTGCAGATCCGCTCACTGCCTCCATGTGGCTCGGGACTGTACCCAACTAAAACCTGTTTGCATGTCTCCTTTGAGCGTGGTAGGGTAGTAATCAAAGTACAGTGGGAACTCACACGAGACAAATGACGATCTCAGGTCGATGAACTAACCTGTACACATGTCACTAGGGAACTGCTATCTGACGTCAGGTATAAGACCAACTAGCATGTTCCCGGCGAGTCCTGTCCGGTGTACTCATAACCCAATGAGCACCTGTATACATCTTAGATGAACCAACTGACACCAGTGGCTTGTGAGACCGGCCACCGCCCCTCGTCGGGGTCTCGACTGTATACACTAGTCTACTCTGGAGTATCGATGCCCTGTCTCGAAACTCCCACGACTAGGGACATTTTAAGGATGTGCTTATAGACTACCAGCTCCCACGTATATGATCGCCCTCATACTGCTGGTAGTCAAGCAAGAATCCTAGGGGCTCTATCAACGTGCAATAGTGACCTGCAAGGTCACCTAAAGCAGTACACGATGATAAAGGTAAACCAGATAGCATACTATCATCTTGAGTAAGACTGTCCTATCGGGATAGGTCCTCCATCAATCATTGCAATCATGTGCCTGTGATCCAATAATTGACTCTGAGGGCACTATCTCCAACAAACTGTGTATCTCATGATAATAATCATATCAATATATATATGGATGTCCAGCATCGACATCGAAATCAGAAATCTCTCGTGTCCAGCATCGACACGTAAATGCAGATACCGTCGACACCATCTCAACAGATGATCGCCACCCAATATCCCTGGCCTCAGTCGGTATCCCCTGGATATCCGCCGTGCCTAATCGAACCCCGGTCAGTATCCCCTGGATATCTGCCGTGCTCATCTCTATCTCCGGTATCGAGTATCCTCGTTAGGCTCCCCGCCTATAATGCGGCTTTGCTACCCCTCGGCCTCGAACCGGGTCCACCATGTATCCTGCTGTATAGCTACCCCACTCAGTACAGATAAGTCACACATCCGGAACCGTATAGCTACCCCACCCGGTCCGGAATAAAACTCAGAAAACATAAAACTCATGGTGGACGTTAAATCATCATCTTCAGAAAACATCAAGTAAAGAAATAGAATATTTGCCTAGATTATCCTGATGATATATTATATATATACAAATATAACAGTGTCCCATACCATTGATATATATCATCAAAAGTAAAACGTCCAGAAAACTCATAAAATCAAATATAACATTCCGCGGAACATATGTACGGTACGTCACTCTACTTAGTACCTACTCCATCAACCAAGGTAATCCTACATAACGAAAGTTCGGGTATAAGACCCCCAAAGTCAAGTCCAAGTCCTATAAGGTCAAGTCTAGGTAACAAAATGTATGCCCAGACTCCATATAGCCAACCTAGACTCGAACAAAGGTTAAACCAAATGCTCTGATACCAACTTTGTCACGACCCAAATGTGGCACGTGACCGGCACTTAAATCACGTGACATCTAAAGACGTCGACGCAGTTCAAGTAAGCCGAAACCCGGAATCTAAACCCTTTTTGAAATTATTGGAGGTGAGTTTAAAATATTCATCAGATGGAATTAGTTTAAACTCACCTCTAATAATTTCAAAAAGGGTTTAGATTCCGGGTTTCGGATTACTTGAACCGCGTCGACGTCTTTAGATGTCACGTGATTTAAGTGCCGGTCACATGCCACATTTGGGTCGTGACATGGTTGGTCTTACATCCATTGGTGTTTGGCACCTAAGATCGTATACATGTGCTCATTGGAGGTGAGTACACTGGAAGGACTCACCGAAAACTTCTAGATGGTATTATACTTATCGTCAGATAGTAGTTCTTAGGTGGCATGAATACAGGTTAGTCTTTAGACCTGAGATCATCATTTGTTTCGTGTGAGTTCCTACTGTACTTAGATCACTACCTTACCACGATTCTACTGAGTCGTGCAAACAGGTTTTGGTTGGGTACAGTCCTGAATTACATGGAGGCAGTGAGCGATCGTTAGGGATTCTTCTCTCCTGGTATTGGGAGTCGATGTCGCACTATGTTCGGTTGGCCAGCACCATAATACCTTGACCAAGGCAGATGGGATTTACTGATAATTAGATCAGTAGTTTCTCGGATCGGTCCTGAACCACATCAGCACGACTTATCAGGTTATTAGGAGTCTGACGTTTTCCACCCCTTGGACCTGGTATGTGATACACTTAGACGAAGAGACTGGATTGTACGGAGATTGTTATAGATAGGCTCAGTAGAGGTTCGGATGAGTTTGCTCATCGGCCTTCCTTTTCAATAGGTACTTGGGTAGCCGTTACATACAGCTAGTGCCGCTGACATGCTTGTGGTTAAACCCATTTCCAGTGTACTGTCGAGTCTTTAGAGTCCCACACGGAGGGTTTCCCTGGTTCAGGCGAAATGATGTAATGGCCGTATTTTGATACGCGCAGGGTTCCGATTAATACGTATACTTGCTACATAGATTTCCATTGGACGGATGGTAATACTAGCCGGTTTAGGATTAAGCCGGATTATTAAATCAAGTATTGCTTTAATAATTTACATATATATATTTCGATATGTATATTCTTGTATTATGTTCATTGTATTATTCTATTTCTTTGGGTATTCATATTTCGATATGAATACGGGTATATATATATGGGGAATGTATAATGTATTTATATATGATACATTATAGAAGGAGGACACCTCATTTCCTTGATTTTCATTTATAAAAATTAGAAATAAGGTGGAGGGGTAAGGTGGCATGAGAATTGTGAGAAGTATGGGTGAATAGGATTGACAAATGAATTGGAAATTCATTTGTCTAAACTATTCAAGTATGGTTGTATTTTCTTCATTAAGAAAATACTTTGACAAAACCATATGAGCTATTTTTTCCTCACTAAGCTTTGATCATTTTCACTATTTTCCTTTCTTTCTCCTTCACTTGAACTTCTCCTTCTTCTTTCTCACTTACCTTCTCATGTGTTGAGAATCAAAGTGAGAAAGAGATAGAAAAATATTAGACCACATCACTACTTCTTGAAGCACTTTAGATTAGCAACTTAGGGTCTTTTGTTGCTTCACTTGCTTATTTGTGTGAAGTTAGAGCATTGAACCATATCCCTTGGGTGGATCATTTTCGACCAAGGAGGACCGGCTTATAATCTTAATCTCGCAGTCTCGAGGAGCTAAAAAAGTGAATAGAAGACCGAAGGAAACGAATCCTTAGGTATAACTTCTCAACCGAGTATTTAAATTCTTTGTAAGTTTACTAGTTTTAGTGTTTGGTTTAGATTCTAGGGTTTATGTTTCTAGTGCTCTTTGAAAATTTTCGTTTTTCGTTCCGCATACGCCGTGGTTGTAGCGGCTAGGGTGCTAGGAACATTATCATGGTATCAAAGCCACCCAAACACTATAAACTAGTTGTAGACGATGCTTAAGTTTCAAAACCGACAAAATTTCGTATTTTTCAAAACCCAAATATCAAGTCTCTGTCCAAAATATTTTTAGTCCCTAAAATTTTTTTGGAGTATTGCAGAAAGATGGTCTTGGTATGTATATAACATTGAATGAAAACGAGGCAAATCAAAGATTTCTGGGCCGCCAAAAAATTAATTTTGGCCGCAATTTGGGGCCAAAAGTTTTATGTTTTGTCTCATTTTTTAAAGTGTTCTTGGTTTTGGAAAATGGGTTTTTTTGCATACTTCTTTTTTGCCCAGATTTGGTTTAGTATTGTTTGTACTTTGGGGCAATACAGAAAGTTTTAATACTCGAAACTTTTGCATCGTTGATATATTTGATGTTGTATATGTGTTTTAAACATCGTCCAATTGCTATAGCTCGATTAGACGGGGTTGCACATACTTGTGATGTTGCTTGAGATATCTCTATGATGGTTTATACGGATTTCCATGTTGGATAGCCCTTCGTGCGATATTGGTTGTACAGTTATGTCATTTGTATATTCATTATTGTGGGGCGAGCGTCTGACTTGTGGACTGCCATTTCTGCCTGTTTGTATATTCTTTTATTAGGACACGGCCGGGTTGAGGTCGATGTCACCATTGTATATTATTTCATTTCTGTACTAGGATAAACCCACGGAGAAGTGCTCGAATAGTCGGGTTCTAAAGTTCGTTAGGCGGTTGTCTCGCAGTGGTGAGTTCAAGCCGCTTCGCTCTAGAATTGGCGGGCTATTTGCCGCACTTGTGGGGTTTTAGTATGACCCTCGATGGAGTGCTCACCATGAAGTGCCAAGTGGCCTACTATGACCTAGAGTGCGGGTTACCTCACTTCTGGAATTGGTGGGTAACTTGCCGTGCTCATAAGGGTCTTAGTTCGATATTGTATGGGTTATCCACACGACCGGGGAACATCGAGTTTCATTTCCGGATCAAATGAAACGCGATGCTCCTAAATTATCCGCTTTTCTATATTGCTTATCGCATGCCTGTGATGTTTTTGTATCATGCCTGAGATGACTATATATATATATATATATATATATATATATATATATATAGATAAATAAATGTTGTATATGTTTTGCATCCGCGTTAGCCCTGCCCATGCACTGCTGTAAGTTAAGTAACCTTACGGTGAATTCCTCGGACCCCGTGGCGAATGTAGATGGCATATACATACATTTTATTTTCGTTCTTTTCTGGTGTGATAGGAATTAATTGATGGGACCACATTAATTTTGATTAATGCAAGGAAAAATAAACCTAAAAGATGTTGTCAGAATAAATTTTTCAGAAAGCTATAGTCATATTCTTTTGCTTTGCATAGAGGTATTCGATTAGGAATTTCCTGCACCTCATTCGACGAGGGAAGAGCCTTGATCCCTTCATGAGGATTTCTATCTTAAGCAAAAGTTTGTGTTACTATAGATTACTCGGTTTTTCTTCAAAACCACTCATTTTAAAATTGGAGCCTAAACCACTCCTTTTCAAAACTACTCGGTTCTTTCAACGATATCAAATTTATTATGTTAAAGGATTTTCTCCTAAAACCATCCATAGCCCTCCGTCATTGCCTACAAGTAGTACTTAGTATTCGTGTTGCATTTTTTGACTGTGTCAAGGCATAGTGTATAGGGATTTTGTGTGATCGTAACTTTCCATTAAAGTTGAAAGGGAAGTTTTATCGGAGCGCTATTCGTCCTGCCTTATTATATGGTACAGAATGCTGGGCTCCTAAGCAGCATCATACACAGAAGATGCACATAGCGAAGATGTGCATGCTTCATTGGATGTGTGGTAACACTAGAAAAGATAAGATGCGAAATGAGGATATTCGTGCAAAAGTAGGTGTAGCACCTGTGGAGGAGAAGATGAGGGAAAACCGGCTAAGATGGTTTGGTCATGTGCAACGCAGACCTATAGAAGCACCGGTTCGACGAATCGATACTCTCGATATAGGCAATGTCAAAAGGGCAAAAGGGAGACCGAAGAAAACATGGATGGAGGTGATACGAAATGATATGGTTGCCAAAAGGCCTCAATGAAAGTATATTGTTCGATAGGAGTGAGTGGAGGCGGAGGATTCATGTGCTGGACCCGGCGTGATTCTCATGTTGGTTCATGTAGCCTACCCTATATGCTTGGGATAAAAGGTTCAGTTGTTGTTGTTGTTATCAAGGCATAGTGTACGATAGCTAAATGGTGCTTATTTGTAGCATACGATGCGATTGGTTATGACAGTCGTATAACCATGTTGATTGTGTCAAGGGTTATGCGGATGGGTCTAAAGCAATCATGAAATGATGGGTTGAACTTGACTAGCGACATATAATATGTTGACCGTGTTAAGTGAAGGGTTGCCTAGCACGGCAGCAAGGTTTCGGGAGGCATCGTCCATGCTAAATTCAAAAATTTGCCGTTCTAGCTAACCCTAACCATGAATCGTTAACTAGAAATATACGGAAAACATATGCAAACACTTTACAATATGTAGTGAGCAAGGAATACAACCTTTGTAGACCGGTCCTTCACTTCAAATAGCTCCGTGTAGTAGTCCCCTTCGCTGCGATCGTAAACTCCGGACTCTAGAGAGGCTCTATGAAGAAACGAACGTGCTTGCTTCGATGACTTCGAGGCCGAAAATGATCTACGTCGAGGAGACACTAACTCAAGCTATTCCTTCACTAGGTCATGAACTTTGTGAAGAGAACACACTCTACTACATGGCAAGTGGTAGAGGATGAAGAAGTAGGAAGTGGGCTCACTTTAGAATTGATTTTCTCACATTATTTCTCATACCTCCATTAAAGCTAGAAAGCTTTTCATGGAGCTTGAAGAAGAAGAAGAAGAACTCATGAATAATTCATCCAAATGAATTATTGCACCCATGGTTGAGTTAAAGCTATCATGCCTAACTCATGTAGAGAATAAACCCAAGGCTATGATTAAATGTTGGGTTAAGAAAAAATATCCTAAGGAATGACAAAAGAGTTGACCTTGAGAAAGTTCTACAAGTTTCTCCAAGCTTGAAAACTTTGACCAAGTCTTTTGCTCTTTTGTAATAACTTAAGAAATAATCAAAACCCTAATTTAACCTTAGCATGGTATAAGTCTCATACACCCATCTTGTATGTATCATCAAGCATGACACAATACATGTACATTATTATACACATCACATATATACAATGTGCACATCAAGTGAGAAAAGAAATCATTAGTGAGCTAAATATTAGTTAATGTAATATAATATATCAAATATATAATTATACATTAAATTATCAAATCAACTCTTGATTTAATAATCCGGTTATATCACATATAACCGACTAATATCAAATGCAACATCTTATCGAATCAACGCTTGATTCGATAACTCGGCTATATCACATATAACCAATCATGTCACACATCACGAGAATAGAATGCGGTATCACATACACGCATTAATCTCGGTCCTGCACATATCACATATGCGCTCCTACTCCGTTTCGCTTGAGCCAGGAAACCTCTGTGTAGGACTCTAAAGACTCGTCAATACGCCGGCAGTAGGTGATGATCATATCAAACACCCACAAGCCGCAAGCGGTCTTCCAAACGTAACGGCCATCCAGGTATTGAGCGATCAGAAGATTAACAAGCAAGCCTGTTCATACTCCTGTGAATCCAATCAGTAACACTACCGTACAGTCCGGTCTTTTCGTCTGATATGTTGCATATCATAGCCTGGGGGTGGTATAACGTCAGACCCCAATAGCCTGATAAGTCATGCCGATGCAAGGTCCATAACGGTCTGAGAAACTACTGATAACACTTACCAGTAGATCTCAGCAACCCTGGCCAAGGATTTCATGTTATGTCCAATCGAGCATAGCGCAACATCAACTCCCTATACCGGGAGAGACGAAACCCCTCATATCGCTCATTGCCTCCATTTGACTCGGGACTGTACCCAAAAGCCACTATTTTGCACGTTCTCTTGAACGTGGTAAGGTGGAAATCAAAGCACAGTGGGAATCACACAAGACTCTATAACGATCTCGGGTCTACAGACTAACCTGTACCAGTGTCACCAGAGAACTGCTATCCGACGATAAGTACAATACTATCTAGGAGTTCTCGGCAAGTCCGTCCAGTATACCCAGTCTCCACTGAGCACCCATATAATGTCTCTGATGTCAAACACCAATGGATATGGGATCATCCATCGCCCATCTACATGGGTCGAGAAGCTATATGCTAGTCTACTCTGGTATATCGATGCCCTGTCTCGATACACCTACGACTAAGTACATTTGAAGAATGTACTTAACGACTACTCTGTCCCCACTAGTATGATCTGCATCATAGTCCTGGTAGTCAAGTACTCATCCTAAGGGCTTTATCAACATATATTATAGAGACAATTAGTGTACATGTTTAGATAAAGAGCAACCAGATAGCATACTATCATGTCGAGCAAGAAAGTCCTCCCTATATATGTCCAAGCATCCACTACATTATACATCGTATGTACAGTAATGGCCTCTAGGGCATACATATTACTAACAATCTCCCACTTGCACTAGGGCCATCTGTTGTGGTATCTCATACCCAACATCAGCAGTGGTTGAAATATCTCATACTCAACCATCCCATAAAAGTCTCTCCTGGGAATAGGCCTTTGTGAGTGGATCCGCCGTGTTGTCCTCTGTGTCTACTCTCCTAAACCTGGATCTTCCTGGAGATCAACCATCTCCACTGATCAGGTGATACTGCCTAAGAATATGTCTGGATTACTGATGGGACGGGGGTTCCTTGGCCAAAGCCATAACTCCATTGTCACACAATGGTAGGAACGAAGTTCATCTCATGAACTAGTGTACATCTAGACTATTTCTTTGGTAGCATCCTTGGTAGTTATGTATCCAGCCTTTATCTTCTAGTATGTCACGGTATCTAGCTTGGAACTCTTCCAACATACCGTCCCTCTACTAAGGGTAAAGACAATGTCTGTGACTGACATTCAGTCGTCCTTATCACCCTGGAACCTTTCCAGCGATTCTCCCAGGATCGATTGATACCATCTCACTGCAGCTAGTAAGAATCCTAACATCCAAATAGATCTATCTCATAGATCCATAACCCAGGATTTAGGAGGTATCAACTTGATCCTATATGGAGAATCCTTGTGATAAGAGGAGATTGACCCAGCATAGCATAGGAAACTCCTTTCCTATCAAGAGTATGTTATCCACGTATAATACGAGGATCACCACCATACTCCCTACTACCTTTTTGTATATACAAGGTTCATCTACTATTTTGATGAAGTCAAACTCTTTGACTACCACATCAAAACAGATGTTCCAACTCCGCGATGCCTGCTTTAACTCATAAAGCAACATGCACAAGTTTCCGCTGCTCCCACTGTCTACGAAGCCCTCTAGCTGTGTACTTATAGACTCTATCTTCTAAATCACTATTTAGAAAAGCAGTCATGACACCCAACAGCCAGAAATCGGAGTCATGATATGTAGCAATGGCATGTAGGATCTGGATGGACTTAAGCATAGCTTTGAAAGTCTCAACTTTTCTATGTACACCAAGTAATCTTCTCAAGATTTACTTTCTCCTGATGGGGATTTAACCCTTCAGATAAAGCAACCAAAGTCCATACTTTATTAGTGTATAAGGATTCCATCTCAGATCACTTAGCATCCAGCCATTCTTACAGAGTCCCTACTCCTGATAGCCCGCTCGAAACTTGTTGGGTCATCATCTCATGATGCAATCCTTGCTCCCACTGTCATAGAGAAAACCGAAGTATCTCTCAGGCAGATGAGGAACCCTACCAGATCGGCGGAGAGGCTGTGGTTCGTCGGGAACTATTGAATCCTCCGGTCCTACCAAATCATCAGCTGTAGTTTGTATAGCTGGAACTCCTTCCAGTTCTACCTCATGACCACCAAAAAGATGGCATGCCGAGAAATAAAACACTTTTTGTTCCTCAGTGTGGTAGAAGATATTCCCTTGCGAATGCTTGGGATATCCAACAAACTTCCACAAAACTGACCTTGCCTCGAGCTTGTCCGGATTTTGCTTTAGACATAGGCCGGACAACCCCAAATCTTAACATCCTTAAGAGATGGGCTCTTCCCATACCATATCACATATGGAGTGGTAGGCATCTGATTTGATTGGAACCCAATTCAATAGGTATGCAGCTTCTCAAGTTCATAACCCCTAAAGGAAATAAGAAACTCAGTAGTACTTATCATAGAGCACACCATATCACATAAGGTGCGATTGCTCCGCCCCGATATACCACCGTGCTGTGGTGTATACGGAGGAGTAATGCTGAGAGAGAATCTTATTCTCCTTTAGAATAGTCTAGAAATTCCGTGCTCAAGTATTCTCCTCCCTGATCTCATCATAGGACATAATACTTATACCTGTTTTTGGTTCTCTACTACTAACTTATATTCTTTGAATTTCTCAAAAGCTTCAGACTTGTGTTTCAACAGGAACACATGTGTGAATCTTGAGAGATCCTCAGTGAATATAATAAAGTACAAAGAACCAGTCCTGGCAAGTGTAGACAGGGGACCTCATACATCATCATGTATCAATCCCAATAGTTCACTATCTCTTTCTCTGTTTCCAATAAACAGAGCTATGGTCATCTTATCTTTGTGACATGACTGGCAAGTTTCACAAGATGTAAATTCAAACTGATTTAAATATGCATCTTTATGTAACTTAGCTAGTCGGGTGGCATTGATATGACTTAGTCTACAATGCCTCAAGAAGGATTCATTCATTTCTGAACTGTTCCTCTTGTGTGTGTTTTATACGTTAAGAACTGTGGTTTGATTTAGAACGTATATGCTTTTAGATAATGTGCCTGAACCGATCAACTCTTGATATATGAAATGTTCAAAACATTATCCAACAATACAAAATTATATCCTTCTTTACAAAATAAAGAGACTGATATGATGTTGTATATCAGGTTCGGTATCTAATAACATTCGTTCAGAATCAATGTATTTGGTAATACAGGGTGATAACTGCCAACTGCTTGGCTTACAACAATTGCACCGTTTCCAACTCTTGAAACTTATCACCCGTTCTCAGTTCTCTACCTTTCTGTAGCCCATGTAACAGATTACAATAACGGGATCCTGATATGGTAGCACATACCCAGGACGTAGAGGATACTGAAAACAGTTCTCGGTAATGAACACACCCGAAGAAGATGTATCAACATACACTTTCTCCGTTTGGGCGGCACGGGAATCCTGGCAATCCCTAATTTCCTGCTCGGTCTTATAACAATTATAAGTTGGAGCGGGACCAATGTTCCCCAGCTCAGTATAACAAGCGGGTTCGGTCAATACATCCATATTATTATCTTGATTAAGGCGTGACATGGTCGCTACCTGAAGAGAGAGAGAAGAAAACACTCAGTGTATGCTCTTGCAAGATTAGATTAGTTATTAATATATCTAATCAGGATGGCTCCCACTGTTTTAGTCAAATCTTCCTTCAAACCCTGAAAGGAAAGACTAGGCGGCATTAATTACACCCTACAAATTCGCCAATCTTTCAGCCAGTCCAATGCCGGTACTTTAAGGGAGGTTCCCCGTGCTTTCGCACGGACCTAATTAAAATAAACCTCATTTTCCCAGGGGCGTAACCCCGTTGACACCTTTCTAGACACCTACTTGATCGGCTAATTGTAATGTGTAAAACTCTCCCAGGAGTAACTCTTACTCGCAGTGGGTATTGGGATCCAACTATCTCATAGAAGGTATGTAATCTCATTGCAAATTTCAACACTTGAAATTCCCGATAATGTTTTTCCCCTAGCAACTTATGACCTTAACAAGGTCAACAAATCATAAGCGCTGGCCAAGTTCAACCTGTCATTTCCCGATTGAATTAAACCCACCCGCACGACCCTTAACAAGGTCAACAAAGTCGCACGACTACCCTAATCCAATCGCATCATATGCTTATACAGATAAGCACTAATCATCTACCGCACACTACGCCTTGACAAGGTCAACAAATGCAGCACGAATACTAACTATTACTTATCTGAAATGACGGAGGGCTACGACAGGTTTTTAAAAAAACCCTTTGCGTAATGAACTTGATATCGTCGTAGAATCGAGTGATTTTAAATGGAGTGTTTTTGAGTCTTTTACTAGTTTTGCTAAAGAGGTCACTCCCGGTGAAGGGATCTCGGCTCTTTCCTTATCGAATAAGGTGCAGGGTATTTCACAAATACCACTATGCAAAGCAAAAACTATAAAAGCAATCAAAAGACAACCCAAGTTTGTAGCATCTGCTAGTTTTGAGTTTGGATTACAAATGCAATATGGTTGTTGAGTTTAACCTAAGTTAGGGTTTGGATTAGGGTTAGCTTTTGATGAAGCTTTCATGAAGCTTCATGAAGCTTTGCCTTTTGTCATCTAGCTTGATATTTTGTGTAGATATTTGTTAACCCAACCCAAACCTCTACCCATGGTTTATTCTCTACAAGGGTTAAGGTTGTGATTCTTAACCCATGGTTGCAATTGTAACCACAACAATAATTCATTATTCATCACAAATGGATTTCTTTTTCTTCTTCCTCTTGAAAGCTTACTAGCTTTTGGGTTAGTGATGATTTTGAGTGAGAAATTGAAAAAAAAAGAGAGCTAAATTTCTACTTCATCATCCTCATCTATTCTGGCCACTTAGATTAGGGTGTTTGCTTTGCTAATAAATGATTAGTGAAGCAAGAGCTTGGGTTTGATATTCTTCAATGTAGATCATCTTAGTTTTTGAAGATTGGATGAAAGGTTGCATCTTTCTCTTCTTGGAGCCTCTCTAGAGTCCGGGTACTTGATGATCGCAGCGAAGGGACCTCAAACCGGAGCTTATGAAGCGAAGGAATGGACAACAAAGGTTGTAATCCCAAACTCTTATATGTTAAAGTGTTAACATGCTAGTTTTGTTTTATTCTCTAGTTAAAGTTCCTAGGTTTAGGGTTATCTTCAATGGAAATTTTTTAACTTGGCATGGATGATGCCTCCCGAAACCTTGCTGCCGTTGTAGGTAACCCAGCAGTGGTATCAGAGCCTAGCTAGAGAATTAGACGGATAAGTGTAGGATTACGAAACCGAAACAACTCCGAAACACCCGATGCAAAACCCTAGTTTATGTCGAATTATTTCTGGAGTCAAATTTTTTTTCAAACATGTGCAGAAGACTGTATGAGATACTATATGAACATGGCCTAAACCCTACCCCCCTGCTCGGATTTTTGCCGATCACTTGGCCAATAAATCCGAGCAGGCCAGCCCCCCAGTGGGTTCTGGGCTCCAGGTTTTGGTCATGGTCAAGTCTCTGGGGTTTGGTACTTTTGGTGTTGTTTATTTTGGCTAAATTTGCATGAGATGTTTATTTACTCAAAAGGTAATTCGGAGTGTTTCGTATTCGCAATTCTATCTTGGTTTCATGATTGTTTAGACAGTGTTAAAAAGTTCGAACGGATATCAATAACTCACTTTTTCACCTGTCGGAAAATTTCCAAGTGTTGGATTTTTCCTTAGTCAAAGAACATTCAAAGTCGTGCAAGTAACGCGGTGGACCCTCTAGAAGAACGAAAACCTTAACTCGATTATGTGACCGTCTGAACTACCTCTAAACCTTAGGGTTTATGGTAGTTCGGCGTTGCCACATGTGAGGTGTTGGTTTGACCCTTCTACGGCTGGACCATTGGTACTGTGGTATGTGATGGATGCTTTTAAACTAAGTTCAAGAGTTGAGCAAATAGGGAAATTTTGGGTGTTTGTTGATTCGATCGGAATGTTTAACATCGTCTAACTTTTTCTGTAATGTGATACAATATTTTGAATCCACAAGTAGTTATGAGATAACTAATTTGAATGTTATAAATCTAGCACTTTAGTCTCATTTTATCAGTTGCCACGGGATTTTGATGCGATCAAAAGTCCGTTGCAATCACGTAGCGTACGCGGATACTCGTCGGGTAAACTTAATAGATAGCCACGCCCCATAGCCCCGACCAAGTGACTGTAGGAGAACCCCGTCGCCAAAAGCATCCGTTCGGATGCTCGCGGCCGTGGTGTTCCGCCTTAGTGCACTTCGTCGACGGCATCGGGGGTGCGGCCGTCTACTAAAGTTTCCGACGAGTATTCAATCTGGATGTCGGGAATCCTGTTGAATTGCCCGACTAGATATTGAAAAGTGTTTTCGAGATCGAGACTAAAATGCGGGGTTTATAATTGTTAGGCATGCGATGTCTAAGGAATTCATTTGGTTAGGCATGCGATGTCTAAGGTGGTTGTGGATTCCAACTGTTGTAGTTTTACACTTTCTTTTCTGCGACCGTAAGTGTAATATGTGGTGTATCGCCGGTTTCGTTGCTATACATCAACGACAATTGGGATACACATATTTACTTACGTTGATGACATGTGATGTTATGTGTTGCTGTGATATGTTATATTGGATCGTCGTGTTTTGAATAGCCGGGGGTTTTATGTAAGATGAGAGTTTTTCATTTTCATTCATGTAAAATTCATTGTATGTAATATTCTTTTATTGGGGCACTTCCGGGTTGAGAATGATGTCACCATTGTATATTATTTACTTTTCCGCATTAGGATAGACCCAAGGCGGGGAGCACAAGTAACCGGGTTCTAGGGTCCAGTAGGAGACCATCTCGAGGAGTCGAGACCGGGTCTCCTAACTCTAGAATTGGTAGGGTTGCTTGCCTCTCTTGTAGGGGTCTAGGGGTGTGGGTTTGGCTATTCATCGCGACCGTGGAATCCGTGTTTTATACAGGCTCGCAATAAAACACGGAAATCCTAGTATATCCAATATTTCATATATGTTCTTCTGCTGCAATGTTCTGTGATGAGATCATATTACTGCCTGAGACGAATGTTTATATTATATATATGAGATATATATTGTATATTGTTGATTTCGTTCCAAACGTGATGCTTGTGAAGAATAATAAAAATGGGACTTCATTAATGAGATTAATGAAATAAAAGAAACCTAAAGATGTTATGGAATCGAATTTTCAAAAATAGGTAGCTCTAGTTGTTGCTTTGCATAGCGGTGTTCCTTGTAGAACATCCAGCACCTTATTCGATAAGGAATGAGCCGAGATCCCTTCATCGGGAATGACCTCTTTAGCAATAACTGGCAGATGCTACAACCCTCGGTTTTGTCTTTTGATTGTTTTTCTAGTTATTGCTTTGCATAGTGGTATTTGTGAAATACCCTGCACCTTATTCGATAAGGAAAGAGCCGAGATCCCTTCATCGGGAGTGACCTTTTTAGTGAAACTAGTAAAAGCCTCAAAAGCACTCCTTTTTAAATCATTTGATTCTACAACGATTTCAAGTTCATTACGCAAAAGGTTTTCATAAAAACCTGTCATAGCCCTCCGTCATTTCAGATAAGCACTACTTAGTATTCGTGCTGCGGTAGTTTGGCATGCGTCAAGGCATAGTGTACGGTAGCTAACTAGTGCTTATCTGCTAGCATATGATGCGATTGGATTAGGGTATTCGTACGACGTTGTTTTGCATACGTCAAGGGTCATACGGGTGGGTTTAATTCAATCAGGAAATGCACGGGTTGAACTTGACTAGCGAACTATGGGTTGTTTGGCATGCGTCAAGGTCATAGGACGCTAGGGGTAAAATATTATTGGGAATTTCAAGTGTTGAAATTTGCAATGAGATTGCATACCTCCTATGAGATAGTTGGATCCCGATACCCACTGCGAGTAAGAGTTACTCCTGGGAGAATTTTACACATTACAATTAGCCGATCAAGTAGGTGTCTAGAAAGGTGTCAACGGGGTTACCCCCCCTGGGAAAACGAGGTTTATTTTAATTAAGTTCGTGCGAAAGCACGAGGAACCTCCCTCAAAGTACCGGCACTGGCCTAGCTGAAAGATTGGCGAACTTGTAGGGTGTAATTAATCCCGGCTAGTCTTTCCTTTTAGGGTTTGAAGGAAGATTTAACTAAAATGGTGGGAGCCATCCTGATTAGATATATTAATAACCAATTTAATCTTGCAAAAGCATACGCTGAGTGTTTTCTTCTCTCTCTCTCCAGGTGCGACCATGTCACGCCTTAATCAACATAATAATACGGATGTATTGACCGAACCCGCTTGTTATACTACTCTAGGGAACGTTGGTCCCGCTCCAACTTATAATTGTTATAAGACCGAGCAGGAAATAGGGGATTACCAGAATTCCCGTGCCACCCAAACGAAGAAAGTGTATGATGATGCATCTTCTTCGGGTGTGTTCATTACCGAGAACTGTTTCTCAGTATCCTTTACGTCCTGAGTATGAGATACTGGATCAGGATCCCACATATGTAATATGTTACATGGGCTACTGATAGGTAGAGAACTGAGAAAGGGTGATAAGTTTTAAAAGTTAAAAATGGTGCAAGTATTGCAGCCAAGTATGTTGGCAGTTATCACCATGTATTACCAAATACATTAATTCAGAACGAATATTGTTAGATACCGAACCTGATATACAATATCATATCAGTCTCTTTATTTAATAAAGAAGGATATAATTTTGTATTGTTGGATAATGTTTTGAACATTTCCTATATCAAGAGTTGATCAGTTCAGGCATGTAATCTAAAAGCATAGACGTTCTAAATCAAACCACAGTTCTTAACGTACAGAACACACACAAAAGGAAGAGTTCAGAAATGAACGAATCCTTCTTGAGGTTTTGTAGACTAGGTCATATCAATGTGACCCGACTAGCTAAGTTACATTTAGATATAAGTCCACGTTACCTCTCCCGGTACTTACGGGCTTGCGGAAATGATGAAAAACGATTTTTCTAGAGGTGGTAACATGGACTCAAAAACGGATCTTTGTTAAACAACTGTAGGGTTGCTATGCACGCGCACAAGGTTCTACGAGGCATCAACCATGCCCGATTTAAAATTTAGCCGTGCCGAACAACCCAAAGCCGGATCTTTAAACTAGAGATTAGGCGAAAACATGTATGTTAAACACTTTAACACTAAGTGAGAGGGATTACAACCTTTGTAGATCCGGTCCTTCACTTCTAAAGCTCCGTGTTGAAGTCCCTTCGCTGCGATCATCGTGTTCCGGACTCTCGAGAGGTTCCACGAAGAGAAAGATGCAGTCTTGCTTCCGATCTTCGATACAAAGATGATCTACCTTGAAGTTTCGTTAACACAAGCTAACACTCATAATATGAAGTGAACACCCTCATCTAAAGGGCAAGGATAGATGAGGATGATGAAGTATGATTTTTGCTCTCATTTATTTTCTTATTATCACTTATTTTTCATCACAAAATCAAAGCAAGAAAGCTTTGCAAAATAGGAAGAAGAAGAAGAATAGTGATCCAATCCTTTTGTGATGAATAATGAAAATGTGATAATGATTAATCTTGCAACCATGGTCAAGGATGACTCATGTAAAGATTTAACTAGGGCTAGGGTTTGGGTTGGGTTAAGAATGAGTCACACATAAATATCAAGCATAATATCTCATTCAAGACAAAAGAAAGGCTTATAGAATCTACTAGAAGTCTTAACCCTAATCCAAACCCTAATCATGTTTAAACTCCACAAAACATGTTGCATTAATAACCATATCATGTTACAATATTATATATCACATATATAATATTTATCGTAACAAAATAAAATAATACAATTAACATATATCGCATATATATCAATGTATTACCCGAGTGAGAAAAAGAATCTTTTAGTGAGCAAATATTAGTTAATGTAATTTAATATATCATATATATTATTATACATTAAATTATCGAATCAACACTTGATCCGACAATCCAGTTATATCGCATATAACCGACTAATATTTATCCGTACCGATTCATCAAATCAACACTTGATCCGATGACCCGGCTGATATCAAATATCGCGAGAATAGAATACGGTATCTCATATCGTATTATCCTCGGTCCCGCACATATCACATATGTGCTCCTACTCCGTTTTGCCTGAGCCAAGAAACCTCTGTGTAGGACTCTAAAGAATCGTCAATACGCCGGCAGTAGGTGATGATCATATCAAACACCCACAAGCTGCAAGCGGTCAGCTAAACGTAACAGCTACCCAGGTATTGAGCGCTCAGAAGATCAACAAGCAAGCCTGTACATTCTCCTGTGAATCCAAACAGTAACACTCCCGTACAGTCCGGTCTCGTCGTCTGATATGTCGCATATCTCGCCTAGGGGTGGTAGACGTCAGACCCCAGTAGCTCGATAAGTCGTGTCGATATGAGGTCTATAACAGTTCGAGAAACTACTGATAACACTTACCAGTAAATCTCAGCAACCCTGGACAGGGATTTCTGGTTATAGCCAATCGAACACAGCACAACATCTACTCCCTATACCGGGAGAGACGAATCCCCTCCTATCGCTCATTGCCTCCATGTGATTCGGGACTGTACCCAAAAGCCACCTTTTTGCACGCCCTCTTGGACGTGGTATGATGGAAATCAAAGCACAGTGGGAATCACACAAGACTCTATGACGATCTCGGGTCAACAGACTACTCTGTACCAGTGTCACCGGAGAACTTCCATCTGACGTAAGGTATAATACCATCTGGGAGTTCTCGGCGAGTCCGTCCAGTGTACCCAGTCTCCACTGAGTACCCGTACACCATCCTTGATGTCAAACACCGATGGATATGGGATCATCCATCGCCCATCATATGGGTCAAGATGCGTATACGCTAGTCTACTCTGGTGCATCGATGCCCTGTCTCGATACACCCTCGACTAGGAACAGTTATAGGATGTACTCGTCGACTACCGTGGCCCCACTAGTATGATCTCTTCATAGTCCCAGTAGTCGAGTACATATCCTAAGGACTTTATCAACATGTAACATAGAGACAATCAGAGTACATGTTAAGATAAAGTACAACCAGATAGCATACTATCATGTCGAGCAAGAAAGTCCTCCCTATATATGTCCAAGCATCCATTACAATATACATCGTATGTACAGTAATGGCCTCTAGGGCATACATATAACTAACAACAACTACCTAACAACCTAACTAGGAGTTTTACCTACTCGATTAGGGGGCTATACCTTTCTTGAACTCCTTCGTCTTCAACCCTTTGCGGTGTACGGATCGGCCTCACCTCGTCGTCTCCTTGCGCCGAAGATGGATCCACCTGAAACTTTGTACCTTTGGCTTCTTCTTCGAACTTGAAGAAACTAGAACACTTGGTTTGCTAAACCTTATGAACTAGGATGAGTAGAGAAGTGATATGGGTTTTCTTTTATCTCTAAGGCAATGTTTCTCAACTCATGAGAGGGAGTTGCCTTGAGCTAGAGAGAGAGCAAGAGGAAGAGCAAGAGGGAGAGCTCAAGCAAGAGAGAGAAAGCAAATGAGAGAATGAGTAAGTCTTTTGCCATCCAAGCTCTCATAATCCAAAACCATCATAACAAATAATAGTAATCAAGTATTATGTGATGGTTCAAGTCAAAATGGCCATATCATTTCATGCACTCATTTTGCAAAAAGAAACAAGCAAGCAAAAGTCTTTGCCATGAAATGATAGCCATTGTCATGATGATGGTCAACTAGTCCAACCTAGTCAACCGGTCAACAAAGTCAACCCCTCAACAACCATGTCACTATAATACTTAATTAATATTATTGTTAATCATATTTCTTATTCTCATTAGGGTTTAGCAAAAAGTCAATACTCAACAGTCAACAACCCCAATGAGAATCCTCTGCCTCTGTCTCTCTGTCAACTGTGCATACACACCCGCATCCGCGTTCCGAGGAACACGAATACAAACGAGATAAAACTAATCCCAAAACATACACTAGGATCTGGCTTAAACCAAAGCCCGATAGTGTTAACTGTCCGGACACTAAACGTGCACAAGTGTACGGATGTGACCGAACCCTGTCGCAAAACCATGCGACCTGTCGCAAAACCATGCGACCTCTACTCTTTTGCCTAAAGGCGAATAGCTTTCTGTGTGGGAATCTAAAGACTCGACACTACGCTGGCAGTGGGTTTAACCACAGACCGCAAGCGGCACTAGCTGTGCGTAACGGTCCCCAGGTAGATGCCGACAAGAAGACGGACGAGGTGAAACCAATCTGAACTCCTACTGAGCCTGAATGTGACAATCTCCGTACAGTCCGGTCTGTTCGTCTGATAACATCACATGGCGGGCCTAGGGGGCGGTAAACGTCAGTCCCCTAATAGCGGTACAAGTCGTGTCGGAGTGTAGCCCAGAACACCCTGAGATAACACTGGAAACCTACCAGTATATCTCGCTTGCCCTGGCCAGGGACTTTGTGTAATGGCTCTCCTAGACACAGCGCGATATCAACCCCCAATACCGGGAGAGACGAATCCAGTCTAATCGTCACTGCCTCCAAGTGCTTCGGGACTGCACCCAACTACTACCTATTTGCATGACTCCTTTGAGCCGTGGTAGGGTAGTAATCTAAGTACAGTGGGAACACACTCGAGGCGAAGTGACAGTGTCAAGTCAGCGGACTAAGTTGTACCCATGTCACCTGGGAACTGATAACTGACGATAGGTATAGTACCAACCAACAGTTCCCGACGAGTCCTGTCCAGTGTACTCGTAACCTAACGAGCACCCGCATACTATCTCAAGTACGACGTACTGACGGCTGTGGGACAGACCGTTTCCCATACTGGGATGAGAAGCGCATACGCTAGTCTACTCCGGAGTATCGATGCCCTGTCTCGATAGTCCTACGACTAGGGACCTGCATAAGGATGTGCTTGTGGATTACCCAGCCCCCACTAGTGTGACTGCCATCACAACGCTGGTAATCAAGCAAAGATCCTAAGGGCTCCACTAATGTGTATAGGTGATATACTAAAATAAACACATGTACACATTAAAGCAGAAACAAACCAAGTAGCATACTACTATATTGAGCAAGATTGTCTATACAAGGTGAATATCCCAAGCTTCCATTAAGTAATATACAAACTAGTATGATACAGTAATGGCCTCTAGGGCATATACACTAACAATCTCCCACTTGCACTAAGGCCATGTACTGGCGTATCGAAGACCTATCATCTCGATCAGCCGCTCGAACTGAGTCTGGGATAAGGCCTTCGTGAGTGGATCAGCAGTGTTATCTTCCGTAGAAACTCTCCGAACCTCGATCTCCTGGCGACGCACGATCTCCCTGATCAGGTGATACCGCCTCAAGATGTGTCTGGACTTCTGATGGGACCTGGGTTCCTTCGCTAAAGCTATAGCCCTGTTGTTGTCGCAATACAGAGGTATTGGATCAACAATGTACGGAACCACCTGAAGTTCAGTTAAGAACTTCCTTATCCAGATGGCTTCTTTTGTGGTATCTGCAGCAGCGATATATTCCGCTTCCATCGCCGAGTCAGCAACGGTTTCCTGTTTGGAACTCTTCCAACACACCGCCCCTCCATTGAGGGTAAAGACATAACCCGACATGGACTTGGAATCATCCTTGTCACTCTGGAAGCTGGAGTCAGCAAAGGCCTCGATCTGGAGGTCTTTTCCGCCATACACCAAGAACATCTCCTTAGTCCTTCTCAGGTACTTGAGAATGTTCTTTACCGCTATCCAGTGTTTCTCCCCAGGGTTTGACTGATACCGGCTTACCACACTCAGTGCATAAGCTACATCTGGTCTGGTACACAACATCGCATACATTATAGAGCCTACCGCAGAAGCGTAGGGTATAATAGACATGCGATCTCTTTCCAAATCAGTCTTGGGAGACATCTCTTTGGAGAGGGTGATCCCGTAACAAGCCGGTAGATTACCGCACTTGGAATCTTCCATACTGAATCTTTTCAGTATGGTGTCGATGTACCTGAACTGTGAAAGTCCTAATATCCTCTTGGATCTGTCACGATAGATCCGGATCCCCAGAATGTACGAGGCATCACCCAGGTCTTTCATGGAGAACCTGTGTGACAAGAACCCTTTGACAGATTGTAGCATAGGAATGTCATTTCCTATCAAGAGAATGTCATCCACGTATAATACGAGGAATACAACAGTTCTTGCTACAAATCTACTATAGATGCATGGTTCATCTGGATTTTTGATAAAGCCAAATTCTTTGACCGTCTCATCAAAACAGATGTTCCAACTCCGCGATGCCTGCTTTAGTCCGTAGATGGACTTAAGCAACTTGCACACCTTTCCGCTGCTCCCACTCTGAATGAAACCCTCTGGCTGGTCCATATAGACACACTCCTCTAAATTTCCATTCAGAAAAGCGGTCTTTACGTCCATCTGCCAGATCTCATAATCGTGGAAGGCAGCAATGGCAAGAAGGATCCGAATGGATTTCAGCATAGCCACTGGAGAAAAGGTTTCGTCATAGTCCAAGCCAAGTCTTTGACGGAAACCCTTTGCAACAAGTCTAGCTTTATAGGTCTCAACCTGTCCATCTACACCAATCTTCCTTTTGAAGATCCACTTGCATCCTACGGGTTTTACCCCATCTGGAGCAATGTCCAACGTCCATACTTTGTTGGTGTACATGGACTCCATTTCGGTCCGCATTGCATCCAGCCATTTTACCGAGTCGACGCTCTGAATGGCTTGCTGGAAGCTAGTCGGCTCATCATAATCAATGATGCAATCCTCTCTATCCCCGTCTATGAGAAAACCGTAGTATCTCTCGGGCGGATGAGACTGCCTACTACTCCTGCGGAGCGGCGTAGGAATGTCATGATCTTTCGAACCCTCTGGTTCTACTAAGCTTTCAGTAATAGCTCGTGGTTCTGGAATTTCTTCCAGTTCTATTGCGCTCCCACTTATCTGATTTTCCAAAAACTCAGTTTCCAAGAAGTGGGCATGACGAGAGACAAAAATCTTTTGTTCCTCTTTGCAATAGAAGAAATATCCCTTGGAGTTCTTCGGATATCCCACAAACTTGCACTGTACTGAACGTGCCTCGAGTTTGTCCGCATGCTACTTTTTGACAAAAGCTGGACATCCCCATGTCTTAATGTGCTTAAGATAGGGTTTCTTCCCACACCACATCTGATATGGTGTGGTAGGCACAGTCTTAGTTGGAACTCGGTTCTAAAGGTATGCAGCTGATTCTAGTGCATATCCCCAGAATGATCACGGTAACTCAGCGTTACTCATCATGGAACGTACCATATCCAATAGGGTCCGGTTCCGTCTCTCCGATACAACGTTATGTTGCGGAGTGTATGGAGGAGTAAGCTGAGAGAGAATTCCATTCTCTTTTAAGTAATCCAGGAACTCGGCACTCAAGTATTCACCACCTCGATTAGATCTCAGTGTTTTTATACTTTTGTCGGTTTGTTTTTCTACTTCATTCTTATATTCCTGGAATTTTCCAAAGGCTTCGGATTTATGTTTCATTAAGAAGACATATCCGTACCTTGAAAAGTCATCCGTAAAAGTAATGAAGTAAGAATAACCGCTTCGCGCATGTGTAGACATTGGACCGCACACGTCGCTGTGTACGAGTCCCAAGAGCTCGCTCGCTCTTACTCCGTGTCCAGTGAACGGAGTCTTTGTCATCTTTCCTTTGAGACAGGATTGACAAGTGGCATACGATTGATATTCGAACAAATCCAAATATCCTTCTGTATGTAACTTCGTCAACCTTCTCTTATTGATGTGACCCAGTCTACAATGCCATAAGAAAGCCTGATTTGTTTCCGGAGACTTTCTTTTGTGTGTATTCTGGACATTGAAAATCTGTGGTTGGTTTAATACGTATATACCATTGCTTAATGTACCTGACCCAATCAGAACTTGATTAAGGTGAATGTTTACAACATTACTTACAAATGCAAATTCATAACCTTCTTTAGAAATCAAAGATACAGAAATGATATTACAAGTTGCATTGGGTACAAAAAAGCAATTACGTAAAACCAAAACATGTCCATCTGACATTCCCAGGTGATAGTCCCCCACGGCCTCAGCATCCATGCTAGCTCCGTTTGCATCTTTGAGGGTCATGTCACCTGCTTTAAAAAACCTACGCTTTCTCAACGCCTGCAAAGAATTACAGATATGAGATCCTGATCCGGTATCCAATACCCGGGACGTAGAGTTTATTGATAGACAGTTTTCAATAACATACACACCTGAAGCTGAAGCCGCAACCTGCTTCAGATCCTGTGTTCTGGCTTTCCAAGCCCTGCAATCTTTCTTCCAGTGTCCACTCTTGTGACAGTAAAAGCATTCTTCCTTATCCACAAGCTTCCCCGCTACCTTTGTTGCTTTTGCCTTTCCCATCGTATCCACTTTACTAACACCGCCCCTTGGTTTGGCGGGTGCTTTCTTCTTCTTTCCCTTGGCTTTCGCCTTGGACCTAGAAGAGGAAGATCCTCCTATAAACAAAGTGGATGTTTCCCTAACTTTCTGTAGGGTGCCCTCTGCATTCCTCAGCATGTTGAGGAGTTCTGAAAGTTCAACTTCTTTTTCTTGCAAGTTGAAGTTCAGGATAAACTGGGCGTAAGTGGAAGGAAGGGACTGGAGAATCAAGTCCGTATAGAGCTCGTTCTCTAACGTGGTCCCAAGGTCTGCGAGCTCCTCAATGAAGCCAATCATCTTAAGCACATGTTCCGCTACCGATGATCCGACGGCCAACCTTGCCGAAAACAGCTTTTTCGACACTTCGTATCTGGCGATACGAGATTGCTCTCCATACAGTTCTTTTGTATGGAGAAATATGGATTCAAGGTCCATATTCTCGTGCCTCCTCTGATGTTCATTGTCCATAGAGGCAAGCACGAGGCACTTGGCCTTCGCGCAATCGATTTCTCACGTCTTACGGATTTCCCTATCCGCGACGTTGGTTTTGGGACATGGGACAGGGGGAGCTTTGGTGGTAAGGAGATACCCCAACTTGTCATAAGTGATTGCCATTTTGACATTCCTGAGCCAATCATTGTAGTTTGGCCCTGTCAGTATGTTTTTATCTAGTAGTAACTTAAGTCCGGTCATGATGTTTGGTCGCTGCAATTAGGAGAGAGAGAAGAAACACTTTAGCATGATGCTCTTGCAAGTTTAGAGTGGTTTTTAATTTTTCTAAACAGGATGGCTCCCACTGTCTCTCAAATCCCTCCTCAAACCAAAAAGGAAGAATTAGTCAGGATCAATCTCACCGTACAATACTTGCTTAACCGTTCGGCCAGGCTGGTGTCGGTACTTTGAGGGAGGTTTTCCAACGCTTTCGCGAAGTTCCTTAATTAAATAACTTCTTTTCCCTGTGGGCGTAGCCCCGCTAACACCTTTCTAGACACCTACTTGGTTTATAGCATTGATCGTTAAGTGAGAAATTTCCCGAGGTGTAGCATATACTCACAGTAGGATCGGGATCCAAATATCATTGCGTGACAAAACTGAAGGAATCCTACCAGAATCATCACACTCCAAATGGTATGCAGCGCTAGCAAGTTTCAGTTCTTTTGAAACTCCCGATGTGGATTTTTGCCCCATGCTCTTATGACCTTGACTTTGGCCAACAAATCATAAGTCACATGTAAAGTTCTATCCGTCATTTTCCAGGTTAATTTGAGTCCACCCGCACATACCCTTGACTTTGGCCAACAAGGTAGAACGACTGCTGATCAGTCGAAAATACTGCATCTTTTAACCGGCAATTTCCCTATCATTTGCATTCATATAGAAGTGTTCGGCATTCATATAACACATATTAGCGAAACAGTTGTAAATTATCAGATTACATGTGTTATACTTTAAAACCGGCACTATAAGGGAAATTGACTGTATTTCATAGCATGGCATCATTCCTATATATCGCAACTTGTGTTCCGAAGTTTGTGCAGGAAAATCCAGAAGAATGGTCAATTTACAAAACAAAGACTGCTAAAGAATACGCCAACTCAAGGATTTTGAATCTGGTATTGATCTAAAAAGAATTCAGAGATTCAACATAGCAGGAAATACATCAAAAGACAACACAAACCAACAGAAGAAGCTTGAAGCCCTAAGGCAGCCAAGTGGCCGCGGAACCGCGGCCGGAGCCGCCTTGCGCCGCGGTTCCGCGGCGGCTTGTCCACGTCACCGCCTCAATTTCAAGCCATAACACCTACTTCATCTTCCACACTTGAGAAAGACACTACATTTTCCAAAAGACTCTCGAAGCTTCTGCCAGTTCAGCAAACTAGGGTTTCTAAGCTAAACATTCCTAGCTTAAAGCCTAAGCTAAGCTCCTAACTAACTTACAACAAACTTTTGGAGGGAATTGCAAATTCAAAACCTAGACCTAGGGTTTGGGAAACCTATAAATAGACCCCTAGGCTCACTTTTAAAGGATATCAAAAAAATCTTAGGGATAAATCTTAGACAACTCATTGTTGGCTAAACCCTAGTTCTTCATCTACCCACATTCTTGCCACCTCCAAACCCTAACCCTAATCCAATCTAGAAATACCCAATTCAAGATCCATGGAGATCAAGCAAAGCAAGTCTTCAAGCAACCTTTAGAAGCAAAGCCGGTATTCAACGGAGCACGAGATCGAAGCGATCCAAGACTCAAGAAGCCGAGCGATGCAAGATTCGACGAGCCAAGTTCCTACCTCTTGTAAATCTTGAAAGTTGTAACTACTTGTTGATGTAATGAAGGTGAAGATTCTTTAACTTGTTTACATTTCAATTCAAGCATTATGATTCATTTAGATTCTTGAATATGTACTTTATGATGATGCTTGAATAAAACTCCGCTCGTGGAGGAATCGAAACAATTGTAAAATGATGATGTTGATGAATTGTTAAACGTTTTCTTAAGTCTTAAAGCAATTGTAAATTCTTGAAAATCGATTGATCGATGATCTAGATCGATGCAAATGTGTTCTTGATTCCTTTCGCATGATCTAGAGATCGACAATTGATCATTCGACTTTCAAGAAGCTATCTAGTGAATGTTATTCATCGAAAGGACAAAGGATAGGATGAGGAACCCTAATTCCTCGCAAGATCCTTGATCCTCGATGAATTCGACATCGATTTAGCATCAATTTGTTACTAGATAAGAAATCGTAATCTTGAATCTTCATCACATTTACAATTTACTCGATTCCTACGAGCTTTACTTCAAATCTTGAAACCCTAAAGTGATTGGAATTCTATCGAAACTCGATTCTCGATGTTTATCCTTTTCTTGATTCTTGATTAGAATAGTGACAATTGAACCCATCGATAAAAATCTTGAATCATGTTTTCTTTTCTTTTCTATTAACTTTTCAATTCAAACAAATCAAAATTACAAACGAATCGTACAATCCCTGTGGACGATCCGCACTCGCTAACGATCTACATCCGACACCGTAGTTGATTGCGGTCAAATAATTCTTTGATTGTGAATTTTATTCATTTTCTAAATACCGACACAAAGAAACTTATTCGAGTTACACGACACAATCGGAATAAAGAATCAATCAAATGGCGCCGTTGCCGGGGATCGCGCGCTAATTCGTTTTATATTAAAATTTGAATTGAAAGATTTATTCCATTGTAATTTTGTAATCAAAATTCGCGCAAAATCTAAACGATTTGTTGTGGTTCATTGCAAGGAAATCTGGAGCTTGCTGCGAAATTGAAATAATTTTTGGAGATTTCCAGAGAGTTGAGGAATTGAACAGAAGCTCACTGGAAAATTTTGGAGCAGTGATCAAGTTACGCCACCGCGTTTCCGCGGCGTTTCAGGTAGATCTCTGTGCCAATTTTCTCAGGTGACATCTACACTTTCTTATCTCTTACCCCCTCTGCTCCAAATAACAATTTCCTGCAGGTTTCTTTGCAAATAATTGCAGCGCGCAAATAGCAAAATTAAATTGTGCTTGTTTTGATTCTTGTGGTTGTTTGCATAATTAATACGGACATTAAGGGCCAAAGACCAAATCCAGATTAGGTGGGGAGTTCATTACCCTTCCTAAGCCCCGAAAATCGCAAAACTTGCATCCGCATTTACCCCAATTAACTAAAAAAGATCTAGAGATGACTCTAAGGACCGTCGCGCTCACTTAGGACAGAAAAAGGCCGTGGGTAATTCATTGCTTATCCGCGTTTCTCTTGTGGTGTCTAGGCAAGTGTGTCGAAGGCTAGTGGTTACTTAATTAGGCCCACTACTTACGTAGTGGAGAACCTCGCCACAGGAGAGACAAGGAGGCAGTGGAGGATTTATCCTGCGTCTTGTCTTCTGGCAGTTAGGAGCGGTCTAGAGCTCTGACCTAGGCGATCCCTAGAATTAGGGTTTTGTGTGTTGCATTTGTTGTGTTGCATCATATTTTCAAAAATCCGTCATATTTTCAAAACAAACACCGCATTCATTCATTCATTACCCCTAATTATAAGTCAACGCTGCCACTTGTACTAACCCTTTTTAGTACAAGATAGGCTGGACACGGGATTCTAGTGCCCGTTTAGTCCGCGTACCCTTTATCGACTCCGAAGTCGGTATTTCTCCATTTACTTCTTCTTTACCCACTACCACACCCACATCGATGGATCCACCTCCATCGAACTTCTTTAACCCTAATCTGCCGCCGTCCGTTGGTGCGCAGAATCCACCCCGTATCTCTCTCCAAGAGAGGTGCTATCCACTGAGAGATCCTCTTTCGACCTGCTTATCCATTCCACCAGCCAACGGGGATAATTTTGAAATTAAACCCCAATACATCAACCTTTTACCCAAATTCCACGGACTCGAGACTGAGGACGCTTACGTTTTCATCGCTAAATTTGAAAACGTATGCGCAATGATGGGTACGTCACAACTTTCAGTGGATGTTATGCGTCTACGACTTCTTCCATTTACTTTGTGCGATATAGCCGAGAAGTGGATATATAACACTACCGCACACTCTATCACGAATTGGGAAGAATTCGTTGCGGCATTCCTTAAGAAATTTTACCCAATGCAAAAGACAGATCGAATCCGTAGCGAACTTAATCAATTTACCCAGCTCCCTACTGAACCATTCTCGAAATGCTTTGAACGTTTCAAGGATCTATTGGTTCAATGTCCTCATCACGGCATCCCGAGATGGGATCTTTGCCGAATCATTTATGAGGGCATTAACCCAAACACTAAACAGAAGCTTGAAAACATGTGTCAAGGTACTTTTATGACCAAGGATGATGGGGAAGCTTGGAAATTTGTAGAAGAGTTCGCTGAAAAATCACTACAGTGGGAGAGTGGAACCCAATCATTGAATAGGGGTGGCGTACACCAAATAGATGTGTCCATAGGTGTTCGAGCTGAGATGGCAGCAATGCAAAAGAAGCTCGACGCTATGGAACACAAATTTTCTGCAGCCTCCCTAAACCCAATGTCGCTCCCCAAAACTGTATGTGGCTGCTGTTCTGATCCGTCTCATTTAACGGAAGAATGTCCATTAAACTCTGCGTTTCAAGGTCACGAGCATACAAATGCCGCATTTCAAAGACCTAGAAACGATCCATATTCTTCCACGTACAATCAGGGTTGGAGGAATCACCCGAATTTTTCTTGGAACCAACAACAACAATCTCAAAACACGGTTCCAAGCCAAAATAATTTCCAAAGGGCTCTTCCACCACAACAGCAACCACTTCAACTCACTCAGCACCCCTACTAGTCACAAAATTTCCACAACCAGGTCAACACTCCTGCACAGTCTAATCCTATGCAGTTGACCGGTTCTGACGAACTCTCTCAATTCACTCAAACCATGAAATCACTCTTGTCAAATTTCATAGAGGTTTCGGCTGAGGTTAGAACTTCCGTCAGTGAGATAAAGAAAAACTCAGCATCCCAAGCTGAGAGTATCAGATCGATGGAAGCTGAAATTGCATGACTTAAAGCCGAGATGAGTGCGAGAGAAAAAGGGAAACTTCCTTCTCAACCCCTACAGAATCCTGGGCATTACAATGTAAATGCCGTCACAACGTTGAGATCGGGAAGAGTGCTGAACAATCATGTCGGGGAAGGAATTGATGATATTGAAAATCCTATCAATAACACCCCGGCTGAGACCTTTCCTCACACACACACTTCTACTTCTGATCCTTGTTTTTCTACCCCACCGCCTTCTCGCGAGCCTATTCTCCATTTCCCACTAGGCTCGACACCTCAGTATAGCCCTTCTAGTTCTCCACAGACGGTCCACACTCCTCTTTTGGGATCTCGTCTACCCCCTCTTCCTTCTCCTATGATGGACCCGACGCTTATTGCGAAAACTCCTTACCCGAATCGGTTAAGGGGTAATAGAACGAGTTCTCATATGGAGAAAATTATGGAAATGTTCAAACAGGTTAACATCAACATCCCTCTCCTAGATGCGATTCAACAAGTCCCTGCTTATGCGAAAATTCTTAAGGACTTGTGCACTAGGAAGAGGAAGACTCAAGTGCCGAAGAAGGTCTTCATGTCTAATAATATTAGCACTGCTTTTATCCCCCAGCTACCAAAGAAACGAAAGGACCCAGGATGTCCTACAATATCGATTTCTATTGGGGGTAAAAACATAAATCGTGCTCTTTTAGACCTTGGCGCAAGTGTTAACCTACTTCCATATTCTGTATATAAGCAATTAGGGATTGGAGAGCTGAAACCTGCTCACTGCACTCTCCAAATGGCAGACCGTTCAATCACCAAACCAAGGGGTGAACTAGAGGATGTGTTGATAAAGGTCGGGGAATTTGTTTTCCCTGTAGACTTCATTGTACTCGACACACAACCTGTAGCAAACCCCCGGGGCCAAATTCCGGTGATTCTGGGTCGTCCTTTCCTAGCCACTTCCAACGCTGTTATTAACTGTAGAAATGGTTCAATAAACTTATCATTTGGAAATATGACCATTGAACTAAATATCTACAAAGTTGGAAGTCAGCCATCAGAACCCTCTGCTCATATTCTAGATGTGTGCTATGTCCACGAGATCGCTCCCGATAGTTGCGGAGCTGAGGAACTTTGCTTTACTGATCTCGACGACATTACCACATCTCTGTTTGACTTTACACATGATCTTAGTGAGGACACTTTTCCCACACTTGAGTCCAGCACTCCTGACTTTTCTCCACCCGAGTCTGTATCTTTCACAGGCTCTGAGCTTCTTTGTAATTCCAAAAATCACTCGATGATCCCTCCTTTTATCATTTCTCCGCCCGAATTAGATCTCAAAATTTTACCTTCTCATTTGAAATATGCTTATTTAGGTGAGAATGAGTCTTTACCGGTTATAATATCCGCTTCTCTAGCATTAGAGCAAGAGAATGCACTTTTATCGGTATTGAGATCTAACAAAGAGGCGTTCGGTTGGAGTATGGCGGACATCAAAGGGATTAGTCCCTTGATAGTAAAACATCATATACATGTGATGGATGATGCCAGACCAACCCGAGAACCACAGAGACGGTTGAATCCCGTCATGAAGGAAGCTGTGATGAAAGAGATCGTCAAATGCCTAGATAATAGTATTATATACCCCATGTCCGATAGCCAATGGGTGAGTCCTATACATTCCGTTCCTAAGAAATTCGGCATCACTGTTATAACCAATGAGGCAAATGAGTTGATTCAGACACGCGCCCAAACTGGGTGGCGTGTATGTATTGATTATAGAAAACTCAATGCCGCCACGAGGAAAGACCACTTTCCTCTACCATTCATTGATCAAATGTTGGAACGCTTAGCAGGACGAGAGTATTATTGTTTTATGGACGGATACTCAGGCTATAATCAGGTCCCCATCGCCAAAAATGATCAAGATAAAACCACTTTTACTTGTCCTTTTGGTACCTTTGCTTACAGTCGCATGCCCTTTGGGTTATGCAATGCTCCCGCTACATTTCAGCGGTGTATGATGGGGATATTCTCTGATATGGTAGAGAATTTTCTGGAGATCTTTATGGACGATTTCTCGATTTTTGGAGACTCCTTTTCTGATTGCCTAGCGAATCTTGACGCTGTTCTTACTCGTTGCAAAGAGAAGAACTTAACTTTGAACTGGGGAAAATGCCATTTCATGGTCCAAGAAAGAATTGTTCTTGGACATGTTATTTCACAGAAAGGCATTGAGGTTGACAGAGATAAGATAGATGTCATTCAAAACCTCCCTCATCCCAAAAGCGTCAAAGATTTTCGATCTTTTCTTGGCCATGCGGGCTTTTATAGGAGATTCATTAAGGACTTTAGCAAAATTGCTAGACCTTTAACTCTTCTCCTGGCTAAGGATACGACTTTCCACTTTGACTCGGACTGTGAGACAGCTTTCGACTCACTTAAACACTCACTCACTTCAGCCCCCGTTCTATCGTCTCCAAATTGGGAATACCCCTTTGAGCTGATGTGTGACGCATCCGACTTTGCAGTAGGTGCAGTCTTAGGACAACACATTGAAAAGATACCACACGTGATATACTATGCAAGTAAGACCTTGAATGATGCACAAATCAATTATACGACCACCGAAAAAGAACTTTTGGCGGTTGTATTTGCATTAGAAAAATTCAGGCCTTACTTAATTGGCTCTCATATAGTTGTGTACACTGACCATTCCGCCTTAAAACATCTTCTGGCGAAGAAAGATGCAAAAGGTCGACTAATACGTTGGATCCTTCTATTACAAGAATTTGATCTTGTTATCAAAGATAAGAAAGGATGTGAAAACGTAGTAGCCGACCATCTTTCACGCATCTCTTCTTCCCCTGTGACCCTGCCGATCAATGATTCGTTTCCTGACGAACAACTCTTGAGCGTATCCAATGAACCATGGTTCAGAGATATAGTGAACTATCTTGTCACGGGACTTATACCCAGCGATTGGTCAAAACAGGACAAATACCGTTTTCTATCCCAAGTAAAACACTTTTACTGGGACGATCCATATTTGTTTAAATATTGTCCTGATCAGATCATTCGCCGGTGTGTCCCGAAAGAAGAGTTCAAGAGTGTTCTTTCTTTTTGTCATGATCAGGCCTGTGGGGGTCACTTCGGTCCTAAAAAGACGGCGGAGAAGGTTTTGCAATGTGGTTTTTATTGGCCAACCTTATTCAAGGACGCATTTGACTATTGCAAAACCTGTACACAATGTCAGTACACGGGTAGAATCTCCCAGAGAAATGAAATGCCTCAGCAACCCATTCTGGTTGTTGAAATATTCGATGTTTGGGGCATTGATTTTATGGGTCCCTTTCCCAACTCCTTTGGGAATTTGTACATACTGATGGTGGTTGATTATGTCTCAAAGTGGGTTGAAGCCATTCCATGTCGCACTAATGACAGGAAAGTTGTCATTAAGTTCTTGAAAGAGAATATCTTTTCGCGATTTGGACACCCACGCGCTATCATTAGCGATAATGGGACACATTTCTACAACAGGTCTTTCGAGACTCTGATGCGGAAATACTCAATCAACCACCGACTTTCTACACCCTATCATCCCCAAACGAGCGGGCAGGCTGAGATCTCAAACAGACAGATCAAACTAATCCTGGAGAAGACTGTTGCTAAGAATAGAAAAGACTGGTCGACCAAACTGACGGATGCTTTTTGGGCATTCCGAACTGCATTTAAAACCGACCTAGGGATGTCTCCATATAGGATAGTGTTTGGGAAGGCATGTTATTTACCCGTCGAGATTGAGCATAAAGCATTGTGGGCTATTAAGGAAATAAATTATGATCTAAACCAAGCCTGCAACTTTCGGAAGCTGCAAATAAATGAGCTAAGTGAACTCCGCGATGAAGCTTATGATAACGCTGTAATTGTAAAGAATAGGACTAAGGTTTTTCACGATAAAAACATTTTGAGAAAAACATTTTCACCAGGTCAACAAGTCCTTCTTTATGATTCACGACTACACCTTCACGCGGGTAAGCTCCGATCTCGGTGGAAGGGACATTTTGTTGTGCGGTCTGTATACCCGCACGGGGCAGTAGAAGTAGAAAATGTTAAAAACGACACATTTTTCAAAGTGAATGGACATAGACTAAAGCCGTATTTTTCCACTGACCCCACGGAGGAGCTCCTGTTCTTACAGGAGCCATTTTATTTGGATTAAAATTCCTCCGTCTCACCTTCATATCCTGCATATCACTGCATCATCTTTTGAATGGAGGTGAGTGAAAAGAGTAAGTTTGGGGGAAGTTCTTCACTTATATATTTTGCCCCCACTAATAAATTCCTCCCAGGCTTACAGGTTTTGTAGATATAGCTGTTGGCAACAGTGAGGATACTGTTGAAAACAAGTTTGGGGGAGGTTTGTGTTTATTTTTGCATCATTTGCATATCATTTGCATAAGCACAAAACATTTCTTTAAAAACTTATAAAAATTTAATTTTTTTTCAAAATCCATAAAAATTTCAAAATTTCAAAATATAAAAATATTTTAACATTTAAACATTTTTTGTACATAAATAAGATAATGAAAGTTTAGATAATGAAAAATTACATCCATGAGATTAGAAAAATTTAAGAAAACCAAGAAAATTAGAAGTTTTCTTATACGAACTAGTAATAAGTAGTTATGAGCCGTTGTCCCAAGGGTTAGTAAGATGAAAGATGTCACTAATCTGAGCATAAAAATAAGTCTGAAAATTAGTTTCTATTCTGGAAGCCAAACATTTTGAACGTTGATACCCTGCTATTCGCACTTACACACATCTTAAAGTGTGTGAGCAATCTCATCTAAATACTCATTAATTAAAAAGTACTGAGGCTGATGGGCAAAGAGTATGATAGCTTGAATTGAATTCTCCGGGTGTAGGGATGTCTTTACACACACGCATGGTTATATGATCGATGTTTGGAAGAAAGATAGGAATGAAGAATAAGACGATGTTTTATTGAGGGAGGACGTGATTTCCAACATCTTTTCATGACTATTAAGATAGGGCTCATGACAACCGAAAAGCTAGCTTAGTTGGAAACCCTAATTTTCTAAGCTTTTCTTTTACAATTCTTTTCTTTAAATGTAAATTTCATGATCTTCCTTTTATTATTGGATTTTGTGGGTGCAATCCGCTGAAAACCCTCAGGAGACAACACTCCTCCTACTAGAGACACCTAGAGGTTTAAAGGCTTGTTGCACGTGCTCAGTGCAATCGTGTTGCCTACGAAAGTGTGCTAGTTAGTTTTTCTATTTCTTTATTTTCTCCTTCTCTTTTTAATAAACAATTCGCTCGAGACGATCGAAAATAAGTTTGGGGGAATTTGATCAGTCGAAAATACTGCATTTTTAACACGGCAATTTCCCTATCTTTTGCACTCATCTAGAAGTGTTCAGCATTCATATTACACATATTAGCAAATCAGTCGTTAAATATCAGATTGCATGTGTTAGACTCTAAAACCGGCACTATAAAGGGAATTGACCGCATTTCATGGCATTGCATCATCCCTATATTGCGCAACACTTGTTTCGAGATTTGTGCAGGAAAATCCAGGAGACAGGCCAAAATTGTCAAAGTGCTGATAAAAGATACGCCAACTCCAAGATTTAAGATCTGGTAGCAATCTAGAGGGAAAACTAAAATTCAACATATCAAAACAAGGCCCCAATATCATCCCATCCAAGTACCAGAAAGATAAAGACCCAAGGCCCACAATGCGCCGCGGTTCCGCGGCGGGAGCGCGCTTGCGCCGCGGATCCGCGGCGCTATGGTGGCTTCAAGTGCTCAATTTTCTACACGTGGCTACCTCTAACTGTACAAGCTTCCAGAAGACTCCCGATTCTCCACGTGGCACATCTAGAAGGCTCGGCTTAACAAACTTCATCTAGAAGCTTCTCCTCAACAAACTTTTGGAGGGAAATTCAAATCTCCTCAACAAACTTTTGGAGGGAAATTCAAAATTCAAATCCTAGATCTAGGGTTTTGATGGTCTATAAATAGAAGCCTAGACCTAGGGTTAAACTTCTTCCGACTTCCCTAATCTCTAATCATTAGTTCAATCTTTAATCTCCATCTTCTTCCACAAGTCTAGTGACAAGACTTGTGCGAAACCCTAACCCTAATTCCAATCCAAATTCAAGATCCCGAGTACCAAATCAAGCGAGAAGCCTTCAACCTTTTAGGAGCGGAGCCGATCTTCAATCGAGCAAGTGATCCAAGCCGATCCGTGACTCACGGAGACGAGCGAAGCCAAATCGACGATTGAGTTCTTCCTCTTGTAGTTCTTGAGCGATTGTAATGAAATTATTGATATAAATAAAAGGTGAAATTCTTTAATCTTGCTTTCTTTAAATTCTTGCATCATGATTCGATCTCAATTTGTAATTGTAGTTCTTGTTGTGATGTTTGAGTAAAACTCCGCTCGTCAAGGAGTCGGGACGATCAATAGAATGATGATGTAACAAATCTTAAAACGATTCTTAAGTCCTACGAGTTTTGTAAACCCTAGCAAGTTCAAGAATCGATGACCTAGTTTCGTTGCGATGCTTTCTTGATTGTTATTGCTCGAACTTGGGGATCTACGATCGTTTCTTGAATTTACTAGAGGCTAGAATGTGAATGATATCGACGAAGGAACAAGGGATAAATGATGAAACCATAGTTTCACTAGAAATCCCTAATTCTCGTCGATCATCATCGATCTAGTATCAATTCATCGAAGGATAAGAATACGTTATCGTGAGATTACATCACATCTATATATCCGATCGATTCCTACGAGCCTCATTTCGATTCTTGATATTTGGTTGGAAAAATCATCAAACTCTCAATTCTTGATTCTATCGTTTTCTTGTTATTAGATCTAGATTTTCTAATTCTTGAACTTCAACTATAAATCATGAATTGTTTGTTTTCTTTCTATTAAAGTTTCGATTCAAATAAAACAAAATACGAACGAATCGCACAATCCCTGTGGACGATCCGCACCCGCTAACGATCTACATCTGACACCGTAGTTGATTACGGTCAAATAATTCTTTGATTGTGATTCTATACATTTTCTTAAACACACAACAAGAATTCGAATCAATCACAAATTGTATGAGAAAACATAATCAAATTGGCGGAGCACATGATATTTAGACCCTAATATTGTCAACAAACACGCTGTAGAAAATTGACTGCAAACCGACATCGTTTCGCACCTAAAGTGACGGCCATACTGAAACTCGAGTTTTACCGAACACTTGACATTGTTAAATTCATAATTAATTTCAGAAAAATCTAATCGCAGCATTCCTGGGTTCGTTACGAAGTGTACTGTATAATATTTAATATGACATGTAGGTTTACTGTTAGATATATCCTTTGAACATCGAAAACAAAGAACTTACATGACCTTGGACTAAAGTCCAGAGCAGGAACTTACCCCTTGACATGATTTTATACACCTGAAACCTTAATGTTTAATTGTGATAGTGTGCGGAGATATTTACCGATGCGTAGAAAATTGTTTTATCTTTCTAATGGTACATGTTTCACTAAATTCCAGTATCATTCGGTATTTAATTTATATTTTAAACGGATGACATGTACGGCAAATTTTTGTCATTTCAGTTTGCACCCTTCATCGGTAATCTGATCATAACTTCTAAATCAAGATGACTATTATTGATCCGTTTTTAGCGTTGTAAATTTAACTCATAGCCCTACAATTAGTTGAACAGTAGCATCACCTAATTATGATCCCAACAGAGAGTAAAACGTGTTACGAAACGAACTTCCAGTTCAGAAATTGGATTTCCAGTAGTAAACACTCAAAATGGAAGGGCCATAACTCGCAAACCTGAAACCCGAATGACTCGAAACCAATTTTTTTGTATAGATAATTTAATACACTATTTGCGTTTTTATATTGTTTTGTCAAATTATGCACGTGTGATTTTATATGATTTTTCTAATCCAACCGACACCGACTGCTCATTTGTATTTAGTAGTGCAATTACTGTATCCCTATCATGTTGCATGACTGTTTCACTCCTTGTAAATAGTGTTCATTTGCATCGATATTCTAGTGACTATTTTACAATACCGAGTGATAAGTGTTAATAATTGGATTGTGGCAAGTACGTTAGTGTAAAAGCATGATTGAATAATAGAAGTGACACATACTTGTACACAATCAGCGGAACCAATTAGTTATTGCATTGTCGACGCCTATGGGACATATATAAGTGTAACTATAACTGGTATGAGATGGATATGGAAGCACTTATATTAGTGTCATAGGTAAGACATCGAGGACTGTCCATTTATCTTAGATACCGGTCAAGACATGCTTGATAGAGACCCTGTCTCCAATTCTCGCGTAGACTTGTCATGGAGCGACTAGTATTTAGATTCATAGTCGGTGTTTGATGTATATCGCGGTGTGTGGGGTAGTTTGAGTGTGGGTTTGATCAACGGAATCTCAGGAGTCCCACTGCCGGCATATTTCATGATTTCATGATTTTGATACTGACCGTGTTACTGATTCTTACTGATCGTAATTCGGGCCCGTGTTTTCTTACCCCTGGGGCTTACCCTTGGGTTGGGAATACTCTTGTGGTGGTTGACGCTCACACTTGGACTGACGATAGGTTTAGTGATATGGACATTACATTGATTACTGATTCGATACACATGCTTTACTGTTGACCTGTACTGGTTATTTTATGCGCACGCCATTACTCTATGTTTACTGCTTTATGTTTATCATCATTGCATGTGTGTGTGTCTCTCTCTCTCTATACACACACACACACACACACACACACACACACACATATTGTTATCGTGTCACTCTGACGACCTGAGTACGCATGCTCAGAGCGAGAAGTGGACTTAGCTTAGATCAGGACCTGCCTTACATCGAAGATATTGCAGACATCTATATCAGCGACGTCGGCGCTATCATTTCTTTTGAGTATATCTGGTTAGTTCAATATTTGTTTTTATAGAATTAGTGAGTGCATTTCTCATTACTTGTGCTATGAATACTGCTTTCCATGTACTACTAGAAACCGGAGTATGACTACGGCGGGATATTTTCTTGACTGTAGGAATATGGCTAGCCTAGTCACTTCCCGTATTATGTATTTTGGGAAGCGGGGCATGACATGGTTTTGTTGGTATCAGAGCCAGGTTTGGAATGAGATTACAGTTCAGTCTAGGGATCCTTTGATTTATATCCAGTGATATTTCTCTTCACTTCCACATAATCCTCATTACATCATCGTTCAAAGTCTTGTCCTACCACTTGATCTTAATTTCAGTTATTAATCCGATACCCTATCTTGAATCTTATACCTTATGCCATCCGAAAATTTATTGTTTCAGGACCATGGATTCCAACGATTCTCCTTCCACCTTCACTATCCAGAGTCAGACCGCTGAGATTTTGGATGTATTGCAAGGTTTGATGGAAGCCTAGGAGCGAACAAACGATCTCTTAGCTGAAGGACTAAGAAGGAAAATGGCTCCGGCACCAGCAGGAATCCCTGATCCTAGGGGAATCCCTGTTAAGCAAAGAGGAGGGGCGCAAATGAAGCGCCCATTCGTTCCTCAGCAAGAAAAGCAGCGGAGAACCTAGATTTGTGGTTATTGCAAGAGACCAGAACACCTTCAGAGGGACTGTCGCGGGGCTAAAGGGCAGTGCTTGATTTGTGGATCCAGCAAGCATCTTGTCAACGATTGCCCTCGAAGGAAAGAGCTGTAAGGAGGAGATTCGTCAACGCCCGCCACATCTGCTTAAATAACTTGGTTGTTTTCGTACCTTGAATTTTGAGAATGGTACGGATCCAACACATGATTCAGACTCGCTTTACGAGATCGCAAAGACCTGGATATCAATGCGGAGTTATCATCCTTCTCACTTCTAATAAAGATATTGTTATTTTATTTAGTAATCGTTTCTTTTTGTCTGAACCTTGTATTTTGTTGAACCCTTGGTTTAAATGAAAAAAAATGTGGTTTTAATTTGTATATCGTTCCCTTACCACTCACTTCCATATACTATTTACTGCATCATCACTCAAGTTTGTGATTTTAGATTTTATCCACCTTATATTTTCCATGTGCTCCATATCTTTAGTTATTATTATTATATTTTTTGTGTTCCACTATCTAATCATGACCCCTTCTTTTCAGGTCATGGCCAACCCTGGGGAAGCGCCACCTCTCGATGTGGACACTCGGTCCTGTGTTTCTTTTGACTGCATACTGGTGAGTTCAGATGACGAGGTCGATGGCCCATGGGTTATTTTCGACGACAGCGATTCCGAGGATGAGTGAGTTGCAGACGCAACTCCAGAAGTCAATATGATCAGCGACTCTGACGATGAAGAAGAAGACCCCGAAGAGGACTCAGTAGAAGAGAATCCAGATGAAGACCCCGAAGAGGACTCAGTAGAAGAGAATCCAGATGAAAATCCTGAAGAGTAAGATCCTGAGGAGGACCCAGTGGAAGAGGATCCAGAAGAGGCGGATCACGTGGAAGAAGAACCCGATGAGGAGGATCCCATCGAAGAGGAAGGGCCAGGAGAAGAAAACCCCATGGGGGAAGAGTCCGAAAACAAGGCCCCAGCCGAGGAAGAGTCGGAGGAGGAAACCACGAGTGAGGAGGAACTCAAGGCTGAAGAAGCTCCAGCAGCGATCCCTGCAAGGCAATATGGGAATGGACGTCCCTATCTCATTGCGAGAGCTTATCATAATTTGTTGAACTTTCACCATCGCGACTGACGCGACTTATATTATTCTTCCTTATGGCCAAATAAAGACAATGTATAGCTTAGGACCACGTTTATCTCTTAATTGTACTCTGTCAAAATTTTCTGAATAATAAATTTCGGTTTGAGCAAATTTTCTCTGAGTATTGAACCTTTAAAGTCCGCATGATGCATTGATTATTCTTTCTTACAATAATTTCTTTCCCTCCTTGAGATTCATTATTGTTATCTCATTCTTGAACTCTATAGTAACCTGACCCCCAGTCACGTTGACCTTATAGCTGAGCACCACTTTCCCGACATCATCTTTTGATTAGGTCGTATTTTACCGCAATTCTTGCCTGGCTAGTTTACTATGCATTACCGGTATTATTTTCTATTATTGTAGTTATATATTTAGTGGCGTTTGAAACTTAGTTTTCTCTATTTTTGTGCTTTCTAAAAGTGCGCATTATACATTACTTTCGTTATTTTAAATGATCTACTATCTTTCAAATTTTTTAATAGTACAACCTTACGCTGTATACTCTATTTCTAGTAAATTGTTCCTACAAATGTTCTTCATATTATCGTTGTTTTAATACGTAATTCTGTTTTTCATACTTTTATTTTAATTCCCTCTGCTTTTAACTACAGGATGTCTCTTCAGGTTATCTTCAATTTTATATTTTATTTCAGTGTTATCACTCATATTCGTTTCGTTGTTGGTGTCGTCTTGGTTAAATCTTAAGTTCATATATTTGGCGGTTTGGGTTTTCTTTAAAATGAGTTTCATCTTGACTGTCTACATAGTATTCTATTTTCTTTATTCCTAATTATGCGAACTATCCTTTAATTTCGTATTTACGTTTCCTTGCGTATACTTGTGCTCCAATCGATTTAAATTTTCTATTTTCTGTAAGATGAATTATAGTTATTTTGTATGATAATATATCTTATTTACTTGTGCTCGTATCATCATTATCTCGATATCATCTTAGTTTATTTCGTATTGCGATATCTCCTAACTCTTGCATATATAGTTTAGTCTTGACTTTTACGTTAATTGTTAATATCTAGGTTGTTTACTAACCACCTATATTTTCATTATATTTTAGTCTTGACTTTTACGTTAATTGTTAATATCTAGGTTGTTTACTAACCACCTATATTTTCATTATATTTTTCTTCTATATTTTACTGTATGAGTATTCTCAACTTATTATATAATTGCTTAATTTGTAGTAGTTTGGGTTCTTAAGGCCTATCAGCCAATCCTTCATTATTATTTATTATTGTCATTCTATTTTTAATTGTATTTGTATATATATAGTTTATCGCTTTTAATAGTTATGTCCTTATGTATAACCGTTCATTTTAACTGCTCTATTTCTTATATATATATATATATATATTTGATTTTCATCTAGTACTATTTGATTTTTGTTGCTTTCGCATGGCATTTTATAACTTATTGTTTATTTTCATTTCGAGGGCGAAATTTTATTTAAGGAGGGTATGATGTAAAACCCAGTTTTCTTGCATCCGTATCTTTTTTTATAAATAGATATTTCCTAATTAAATCCTATCCCATTTTCATTTCTATTTTTCTATTTCCAAATTATTTTCTAAATACAAATTTCTAAACCCAAATTATGTTTATCCTAACTATTAAAACCTAAACTAAACCTTATCCCAAACCCGACCCGACCCGACCCGGTCCCTTTTCCCCCCTCTCTTTTCTCTCTTTCTCTTTCCTCTCTTTTCCTTCCCCCTTCTCTCTCCTCTCGATCCCAGCCCCTCTTTCCTCGCAGCGATCTCCCCCACGACCTCACCATCACCGCCTACTCACTCGAGATCCCCTCAACATCCTCCGTGATCCCCTCGCCTGCCCCTCATCCCTATCAACAATCGACCCCCCTCTCTCTATCTCATCCTCTACCTCTCTATCTCTTCACTCTCGAAGACCCCGAGCTCCACCTCCTCTCGTCGCCGACCCAGCACCATCGACGATCTCGCCTTAACCACCGCACCCCCATCACCTTCATCTTCTCCTTCACCAAACCTGAGCCTTCAACCCTCCATGGGCACCCACCACCACCATTACCTTCACTCGCCTCGACCCCTCTTTCTCCCGCCGGTGAGCTCTTTGACCTCGTGACCACCTTCACTGCCACCACGACGAGCTCCTCCATCAACCTCATCGCCATTGACACCTCCCTGTTCCTCTATCACCCGAAAGCCCAACCCCGGCCATCACCCCTCCGCTACAACCACCGGCCACCTCCTCTTTCTTCATCAAAACCCACCGACACCATCGCTGACCCCATTTTCTGCTCATTCGCAGCCACACCCTAGCCTTCACTATTGCCGACTTCCTTTCCCCCGAGACCCTCGCCAACATATCACAGCCGAACCTAAATCAACCCTGATGATGCTCGATATCGGTGATCTCCCAGATCATGACACGTGGAAGATGAAGTGTCCCAAAGCTCATAAGAAAGGACCTACAATGGTCGACCAGGCCACTCTTGTGCCCGTCCCACAAACAAACGCTGGCTCGCCTCCGAGCCCCCTGCACAATTGGCCTCCTCGGCTTCCCAGCTCATCTCCGGGATACCGTAGAGCCAAGATACCTCGGCTCTCCCGCTCGTCCGTGAGATTTCCCGCCGAGGTCATCTTCCTCGGTCTCTTCGACCGACCAACAGCACCGCTCACAGGCGCAACCGCCATCCCGCGAATCTCGCCATGCGCGAGATATCCGCCGGCCACATCCCACGTTCCACGCCATCACGATCCCCATTAACGAGCCTGTCTCGCCATTAATGGGAGATCCTGCTCATCACGCGAGCGTGACGTCGGGAGCGTAACGGCCGGCGTGATTTTCGCGCCTGCCCTTCCTACTGCCACCGCTATATAAACCCCTTCTTCAGACGGTTCAAGTAAGCCATTTTTACTCCACTAAGCCGTTACTCTGCTCGGATTTCCTCTCTAACTTGACCGTCGGAGGGTCCTTGGTGGTACAACCACCCCAGGACTTTCTTAAAAGTATCTCGGCAACAACAACCTCAAACCCATTGAGATCCACACGCTTCAGGAGCCTGCCTCCAGATCAAATCTCAGCCGTCCATCGCCGCCGTCAGCAAATCAACGGAAGGTAACATCTTGGCGTGATCCAGGTCACGTTAGCTGGCGCCGTCTGTGGGAACACCTTGATTCCACAAAAACAAAAGTTCATCTTCCGATCTCAATCTAATGGCGAGCGATCATTATGACGGTCCAAGCACTAGCCGCCGTCTCCCCCTCAATAGAGGCGCGGACGAACCTCCTCCGCCGAATTCCATCAATGCCCTTGCCGACCAGATAGACCGACTCGCGTCCGTCGTGGAGGTGCTCATCCATGTCCAAACGGCAGGGCAAGATCCCCAGACCGCCGGTCCCCCCCGCAGGACCGGGACCTCGAAAGAGGGAGAGAAGACTCCGCACACGTCGGCACTGCCGACTATCGCCTCGCAACCTCTCACGGCCGCAGATCTCCCAAGCCAGTACCTTCTGCGACCCGCTGGGCACCCTACGGTTCAACACCGAGGTCCATCACCAGGGAGCCTTTCCCCGAGTTTCTTTGTGACCCTTTCCCTCCCGAGGAGATGTCGGTCAGCTCGCCTGTTCCCAGGCATGACCAACACCCCCTCCTTCGACGGGGTCGCGCGGATGGGGCTCGCTACGGCGGCACGAAGAATACCTCGCCGGGGGATCTGAGGAACCTCATTGAGAGGAACCGGGGCCGCGCCCAGACGCAAGTCTCCAACAGCAGAGGCCGGGGATCAGAATGTACCGAATCGTCGGGATACCACGGCCGACTCGCTGCCCTCGAAAAGAAGATCGAAGGTATACGTCGGGAAGGTCACCACTCGAGCGACGGGGCTAAGTACGCCGCCGACTCGCTCACCAAGACATTCACCGAGGAGCTGCTCGTCGTCCACGTCTCGTCCTGTAACAAGCCCCCAAAGGTCTCTCTCTTCGATGGTAAATCTGACCCGAAGGACCATTTGGATGCGTTCACCACGGCAATGAGCTTCCAAGATAACTCCGACGCCGCCCAATGCTGAGCTTTCCTGGCAACTCTCATCCGCTCCGGACGAGACTGGTTCCGAGGACTCGAGCTACGCTCAATCTCAACTTTCAACGAGCTGGCCACCCAATTCCTCGGCCACTTCGTCCGGAACAGGCGGCAAAAACGCACAGTTGACCATCTCTTCACGATCAAGAGCGGGGACAAGGAGACATTCAAGGCATACATCACCCGCTTCTACAACGCCCTTCTCGAGATCCCAGAACATAAGGACGAGACAGTCATCACAGCCCTGAGGTCTGGTCTTAGGCACAAGGAGTGGTTATGCTCCTTTGCATTAGCGCAACCTAAGACCATGGCCGAGGTAAAGGCCTGTACCGAGCGCGAGGTCCAGCTCGAATTCGAGGTGAACGCAAATCTCCCCCGGGCAGAGCAAACCGACCAAAAAAAGGGCAAGGGAAGAGAGAAGGGGACCTGAGCGGTCAAAGCCCTATCTCCTGAAGTTTCAGTAGTACACCCCGCTCAACGTCTCCCAGACAGTGCTACTAGAGGAGGCTAAGGGCGAGAGGTTCTTCAAACTCCCCCCGATCTCGTGAATGGCCTCAAAGCGAACCCGGGGCCCCTACTGCGGTTTCCACAGGTCGCTAGGCCACTCCACAGAGAGCTTTAAGCAGCTCCGAGACTACATCGAGGAGCTCATCCGTTCGGGACACCTCGCAGCGTACTTGAGAGACAAGCGGAAAGCTGACCGCGAGCAGGAGAAGTGTCCCCGTCCCGCCGAGCTGACCATCGGCCAAATCATGGTCATGTCAGCAGAGGATACGTCGGGTACCCACGAAGCTCAGTATCCTATGCCGGGCATAGAGCCCGGCAGACATCCGAGGGGCTCAAGCTGCACGAATAAGAACATTTACTAGCATGTATTTCCTTCTAAAGCAATGTACACCTTTCTTGAGATCTTTTTGTTTATATAATAAAAAGGATCAACAAAGCATTGCAATGAAAGAAAAAGAATCTTGTTCATTAAAAGGGTACTATAGGCTCCTCAGCCATACATCGAAAAAGAAAAATTACAATAGCGGGGGAAGGGGTGCAGAGAACACTGCTCGTGGTACTCTGAGAATATCTCACGTCGGCATCATGCCTCAATTGGTAGCACTCAAGGACGAGCGCCATCGAGCGGTTTAGCCGACTCGCAGAGATCAGGCCGAAGCGCCTCAGAGACCTTAGCTTGCCAACGGCTTCATCTTTCAGCTGTTCAGACAAGGGGTTGTAGAGCCCCGACGACGCCCTCCAGATGGAATACATCAGCAGTTGAGGAAGGGGGAGCGCCGGGGGAGCAATCGGCCAAAATGATCCTCGATGCGGCCTATCACCAACTCCACCGTGTCCTCAGTACAGTACTAATCGTAGAGGTACACCTCCTCGAAGTTTATGATCTCGGGGATGGTGAAAGGGAAGTCCTCCATTCTTAAGTTTCGGGTGTGAGGAAGGGAGTAATCAACGCTCCCTCCATTTTATAGCCCACAACGCCTCCGGATTCAATGGTCGCGCAACTATGCTGCCACACGGCAGACCTCGTGCCGCTCGATGTGAAATAGAAATGACACTACTCCGGCACTTCGCGTTCCCCACGCGATCATGACATGTGTCGCCAGCGACTGTCCCTCTTCCCGGTACTCACCCCAGGGAGGACAGACCGAACCTCTCACAAGAGGCAACTGAGCAGCTTCACTGCTGGGTCCATCCTTAGCAGGCCTCCCACAGCCCCTCCAGCGCTAAGGATCGAAGCCCTCACTAAGAGGCAGCCGAGCGGCTACCCTGTTCGGCTATCCCTGGCCGGTAGCTCCCTATCCGACAACGCCAGGGATCAAAGCCCTCGCCAAGAGGCAACTGAGCAGCTTCACTCCTCGGTCCATCCTTAGAAGGCCTCCCACGGCCCCTCCAGCGCTAAGGATCAAAAGCCCTAATTAAGAGGCAGCCGAGCGTCTACCTGCTCGGCTATCCCTGGCCGGTAGCTTCCTACCCCACAATGCTAGGGATCAAAGCCCTCGCCAAGAGGCAACTGAGCAGCTTTACTGCTCGGTCCATCCTTAGCGGGCCTCCCACGTCCCCTCCAGCGCTAAGGATCTAAGCCCTCACTAAGAGTCAGCCGAGCGGCTGCTCTGCTCGGCTATCCCTGGCCGGTAGCTCCCTACCCCCACAACGCCAGGGATCAAAGCCCTCGCCAAGAGGAAACTGAGCAGCTTTACTGCTCGGTCCATCCTCAGCGGGCTTCCCACGTCCCCTCCAACGCTAAGGATCTAAGCCCTCACTAAGAGGCAGCCGAGCGGCTACCCTGCTCGGCTATCCCTGGCCGGTAGCTTCCTACCCCACAACGCCAGGGATCAAAGCCCTTGCCAAGAGACAACTGAGCAGTTTCACTGCTCGGTCCATCCTTAGCGGGCCTCCCACGTCCCCTCCAGCGCTAAGGATCTAAACCCTCACTAAGAGGCAGCCGCTCGGCTACCCCGCTCGGCTATCCCTTGCTGGTAGCTCCCCTACCCCACAACGCCAGGGATCAAAGCCCTCGTCAATAGGCTACTGGGCAGCTACCCTACTCGGCTATCCTTGGCTGGTAGCTCCCCTACCCCACAACGCCAGGGATCAAAGCCCTCACCAAAAGGCAGCCGAGCGGCTACCCTGCTCGGCTATCCCTGGCTGGTAGCTCCCCTACCCCACAACGCCAGGGATCAAAGCCCTCACCAAAAGGCAGCCGAGCAGCTACCCTGCTTGGCTATCCCTGGCTGGTAGCTCCCCTACCCCACAACGCCAGGGATCAAAGCGCTCACCAAGAGGCATCCGAGCAGCTACCCTGCTCGGCTATCCCTGGCTGGTAGCTCCCCTACCCCACAACGCCAAGGATCAAAGCCCTCACCAAGAGGCAGCCGAGCGGCTACCCTGCTCGGCTATCCCTGGCTGGTAGCTCCCTACCCCACAACGCCAGGGATCGAAGCCCTCGCCAAGAGGCACCGGGCAACAACCCTGCCGGCCATCCTTAAGGATCAAATCCCTCGCCAAGAGGCACCGGATAGCAACCCTGCTCGGCCCGTCCTTAGTAGGCCTCTCACGGCCCCTCCCGTGCTAAGGATCAAAAGCCCTCGCAAGAGGCAACCGGGCCTGCCCTTACTCGGTTATCCCTGGCTGGTATCTCCCTACCCCAACAAACCAGGGATCAAAGCCCTCGCCAAGAGGCACCGGGCAGCAACCCTGCCCGGTCCGTCCTTAAGGATCAAAAGCCCTCGCAAGAGGCAACCGGACCCTCCCTAGCTCGGTTATCCCTGGCTGGTAGCTCCCTACCCCAACACACCAAGGATCAAAGCCCTCGCCAAGAGGCACCGGGTAGCAACCCTTCTCGGCCCATCCTTAGTAGGCCTCTCACGACCTCTCCCGCGCTAAGGATCAAAAGCCCTCGCAAGAGGCAACCGGGCCCGCCCTTGCTCGGTTATCCCTGGCTGGTAGCTCCCTACCCCAACACACCAGGGATCAAAGCCCTCATCGAGAGGCACCAAGCAACTACCCTGCTTGTCCCCATCCTTAGTAGGCCCCTTACGGCTCCTCCCGCGCTAAGGATCAAAAGCCCTCGCACGAGGCGACCGGGCCCGCCCTTGCTCGGTTATCCCTGGCTGGTAGCTCCCTACCCCAACACACCAGGAATCAAAGCCCTCCCAAAAGGCACCGAGAAGCTACCCTGCACGGCCCCATCCTTACTCGGCCCCTTACGGCCCCTCCCGCGCTAAGGAACTTAGCCCTCGCCAAGAGTCAACTGAGCAGCTTCACTGCTCGATCCATCCTTAACATGCCTCTCCGAGCCTTCCACATAAGGAACATGACCTCACCACGAGGCATCCGGTCTATCTACGTCTGAGCGATCTCCACCTCGACTTTGGGTCCAGGGAGATACCGTCTTCCCACCGGTCTTTGCACACTTGGCGAGTGAAAGGATTCAACTCGACGCGTAATCACTAGATGAAGAACCGACATGAAACGAAGGCAGTACTGTGCAAATATAAGTGTTTACCGACAAAGTAAAATACGCGTGCAAATACGACTGCAAAAAGTTTTTATTCACAAAGCCAAAAGTCTTTACAAGGGTATTGTGGGCTCCCCAGCCTTACAAAATGCCCGGAGGCCTACAAAATTCCCGATGCAACAAAAGAAAAGAAACAAGAAGACAAGGGGCTTCAGGCCTCGGGGCCAGGCACAACCTCAGGAAGCTCAGCATCTACCACGGCTCGGGCGGCGTCTGGGGGCTCAGCGTCCATCACATCGGCCTCGGCGTCACCCTCATCGGGAATCTCTTCCCCGGCTTCGCCCCCGGGGTCATCCTCCTGCTCATCATCCCCGCGAGGATATTCGGCTTGGAGCTCTTCGTTAGCGAACTCCGGCATCCGAGCCTTGACGGCGTCAAGGGCCTCATGCTAGATGGCGGTAGTGGCCGAGGCTAGGATGGTGTAAAAATCTTCTGACTTCTTGTAATTCTCCACTGCCTTCGTCGCTCTGAGATCGGCTCGCTTCATCCCCTCTACCGCCGCCTCCAGCTCCTTCTGGAGGGTGCTCGCCGACTTTTTCATGGTGCCGACGAGCACCTTGGAGTCCTGAAGCTTGGCCTCGGCGGCCTGAGCGGCCTCACGGTACCGGGAAACCTCCTGCTTCACGGCCGCCACCTCCTGCTTTCCGGCCGCCACCTCGCCCTCCAGGGCAGCGACCCTCGCCATCGCCGCCTCCAGCTCCAGCTTTGAGCTCTCCTCCAGAGAGGAGAGCTCGCCCGCGGCTCGTATCGCCGGGACAATTTCCTCTTCCTCCATGTGGACGACGAGGGCGACGTGTTGGAGGACCTGAAGAAATCAGAAAGGGCCAGGAAGGAAAGGGGGCACCAAATCTCGCGAATGATGAGACGCTGAGTGAAAAATCGAGCCAGGTGCGAGCACTAACCTGCACGGCCTCTTGGGCGATGGCCGCCATTTGCACCTTGAGAGTCCCCCAAGGGACCTTGCCTCCGGCCGACCTCTCCATGTTGGACAGTAAGCTATCAGCGACGGAGAGCCCCGAGGGCACCTCAAAGCGGAGATCCCCCTCGTCCACCAAGATCGGGGAGGCCGGGGTCCGCGGATCCATTCGGGGGAACCTCTTGAGAGATGACGGCGTAGAGCCGGTCTCCACTTCCGAAGCCTGGGCCTCCTGTCCCCGAACCCGCTTTCGGCTCGGCGCCTGGCTGGGCTCTGGGGGACTGCCCGCACTCGAACGCTGGGGTGGGACGACTGCCGAAGGAACAGGGACAGACGTCGGACGAGAGCTGGCACCTCCAGCCTTCGATCCCTTCTTCGGCTTGCGCATGACTGCTCAGAGGTGGCTCAAGTCCATGGGTTCTGCACAAGACAAGATACAATGGAATCAGCAGCACAAACAAAAATGAAAACAAACGCAAGCTCCTAACTTACCGACAAACTGGGCGGGGCTGAGCCCAGCCCAACTAAGGGCCCGCTCAGAAAGCAGCACGTCAGCCCGGGGAATAGGCTCCCACTCAGCCACTCTCATCGCGTCGGGATCATTGGACGGACTCCCTTGCCAGCACCTATCCCTAGACCACTGGGTGGGACGGGCCAGTTCTCACCCTCTGGCGGCCCAACAAAGAAAAACTTCTTCTTCCAATCGTGGATGGAAGAAGGCAAGACGACGACTCCTGACCCGGATGCACTCCCCCGTTGTTTCCTAAAGGAGAGGTAAACCCACATCGGGCCGCCCGCGCGAGTGTCGGGGTGACCTTTGTAAATGAGAGAAGAGGCAAGGATGGACAGACTGAAGGGGATCATCTGCAATTTCAAACGGACCAGGAACCCAAGGAGAATCCTCCAGGAGTTCGGCACTAGCTGGCCTGGGGCTAGCCCAAAGTAATTTAGCGCTCTAATAACCTCGGGAGAGAAAGGCAGGCGCATTCCGGCCCAAAGGCTTCCAGGTACAAGGCAATCTCTTTACCCCGTACATGATCTGCCGTCTCTCCTTCCTCGGCCAAACGTAGCGTATAGCCTGAGGGGATATGGAAACGAGCCCGAGCGGTGGCAAGCTCGTCCTCATACCTCACCAAGGATGGCACACCAGGGGCGTCCACCGCCTCTGCTCCGGAAACCGCCCCAGTCGCGCGACCCCGGGAAGAGGATCTGACCCCAACTCCCCGGGAAGACTCCAACTCAGTGGAAGAATCCTTAGAATCTACCCCGACGACATCTACAGACTCCTCAAAAGAAGACATCTAACCTGGTGGAAAGAAATCCTCGGGAACGCAGAGATCCGACCTAAAGAGGAGAGCGCCAAGCTAATAAGACTCAGAACGAGGAAAATATGAAGAGATATGGGCGCTGAAGCGGACCCCACCTCTATTTATAGCTGCCGGCGTCCTCATCCAATGGCGACAGTCAACTCCCGCCTAAACTACTCCTCGCATTCGACGGCCACGATCGCTCCACCTATCGCACGCGTATTGGCCGTATCCCATCAGATGCCAGAGGTCTGCAGCCCGTCGCGTCAGCCAACCAGCGCCCGACACGTGGACTATCGCTTCAGCGGAAGTACGCACGATCCGGCGCACCCTCTTTAAAGAAGAGATCGCACCCCTGATTCGCTGGTGTCATTCAGAAAATACAACAGATTGCCCGGGAACACGTCCCGACGATATCTTCGAAAGGAGCTCACCTTGGGTGACCCGGCAGACCACTCTCGACCCGACCTGTCAGCTGGTCGGGACGAGAGTGGGGGGATAATGATGATGCTCGATATCGGTGATCTCCCAGATCATGACGCGTGGAAGATGACGTGTCCCAAAGCTCACAAGAAAGGACCTACAATGGCCGACCAGGTCACTCCTGTGCCCGTCCCACAAACAAAAGTTGGCTTGCCTCCGAGCCCCCTGCACAATTGGCCTCCTCGGCCTCCCAGCTCGTCTCCGGGCTACCGCAGAGCTAAGATACCTCGGCTCTCCCGCTCGTCCGCGAGCTCTCCTGCCGAGGTCATCTTCCTCGGTCTCTTCGACCGACTAACAACACCACTCACAGGCGCAACCGCCATCCCGCGAATCTCGCCATGCGCGAGATATCCACCGGCCACATCCCACGTTCCACGCCGTCACGATCCCCATTAACGAGCCTGTCTCTCCATTAATGGGAGATCCCGCTCATCATGCGGGCGTGACGTCGGGAGCGTAATGGCCGGCGTGATTCTCGCGCCTGCCCTGCCTGCTACCACCGCTATATAAACCCCTTCTTCAGACTGTTCAAATAAGCCATTTTTACTCCACTAAGCCTTTACTCTGCTCGGATTTCCTCTCAGAGGGTCCTCGGTGGTACAACCACCCCGGGACTTCCTTGCAGGTAGCTCGGCAACAACAACCTCAAACCCATTGAGATCCACACGCTTCAGGAGCCTGCCTCCAGATCCAATCTCAGCCGTCCATCGCCGCATCAGCAGATCAACGGAAGGTAACATCTTGGCATGATCCAGGCCGTGTCAAACCCCGACTCCAAGCACCCACCACTGCACCTCCTCCCTACTTCCACACCGAAGCCTCCCTTTCCGCAACACCATTGCCGAAGCTACCCATCACCTCTGACCATCACCAGATTTCTCGACCTCACCGGAGCCCCAACACCATCAACCTATGAGCCACCAGTCACCAAGCACCGAGACTTCAAATGCTCGGGCTCCACTTATAGCCGAGTCCAAAACCTTAGCCACCAAGCCTAGCCATTGCTACCGCCTTGTGGTCGTTGCTGCCGCTGTGCCGTACCCTTGTCATTGTCGTGGTCGTGATCATCGATTTGTCTTCAAGAAAGTGAAAACCCAACCACTTGCTCTGCATTCTATTACTATATTAAATGGATTAATAAGTTTAAATCGTAATAATATTATTTTTATATACCTACATCTTCATAATCACTGCATTGCGAACTCATAACCCATCGTTAATGACTACAGTGGTTGGAAACGTGAATATGGAATAACTATTGTTTTAATCAATTAGACTAAACGGACTCTGTCGTTGGGAGTCCGCTATAGTTTCAAAATGATGTGCTAAATGCTCGATGCAAACCGTATGCGAAAACATAATCAAAATGGCGGAGCCCATGATATTTAGACCCTAATACTGTCAAAAAACACGCTGTAGAAAATTGACTGCAAACCGACATCGTTTCACACCTAAAGTGATGGCCATACCGAAACTCGCGTTTTACCGAAAACTTGACATCGTTAAATTCATAATTAATTCCAGAAAAATCCAATCACAGCGTTCCTGGATTCATTACGAAGTGTACTATATAATATTTAACACGACGTGTAGGTTTACTGTTAGATATATCCTATGAACATCGAAAATAAAGAACTTACCTGACCTTGGACTGCAGTCCAGAGCAGGAACTTACCCCTTGACATGATTTTATACACCTGAAACCTTAATATTTAATTGTGATAGTGTGCGGAACCATTTACCAATGCGTAGAAAATTGTTTTAGCTTTCCAATGGTACTGGTTTCACTAAATTCCAGTTTTTTTGTATATATAATTTAATACACTGTTTGCCGTAACTCGCAAACCTGAAACCCGAATGACTCGAAACCAATTTTTTTGTATATATAATTTAATACACTGTTTACGCATTTTATATTGTTTCGCCAAATTATGCACGTGTGATTTTTTATGATTTTTCTAATCCATCCGACACTGGCTGCTCATATGTATTTAGTAGTGCATTTACTGTATCATCATCATATTGCATGACTGTTATACTCCTTGTAAATAGTGTTCATTTGCATCGATATCCTAGTGACTATTTTATATTACCGAGTGATAAGTGTTAGTGATTGGATTGTGGCAAGTACGTTAGTGTAAAAGCGTGATTGAATAATGGAAGTGACGCGTACTTGTACACAATTAGCGGAACCAATTAGTTATTGCATTGTCGACGCCTATGAGACATATATAAGTGTAAGTATAACTGGTATGGGACGGGTATGGAAGCACTTATATTAGTGTCATAGATAAGACATCGAGGACTGTCCACTTATCTTGGATACCGGTCGAGACATGTATGATGGAGACCTTATCTCCAATTCTCGCGTAGACTTGTCATGGAGAGACTAGTATTTAGATTCATGGTCAGTGTTTGAAGTATATCGCGGGGCGTGGGGTAGTTTGAGTGTGGGTTCGATCAACGGAATCTCAGGAGACCAACTACCGACATATTTCGTGATTTCATGATTTTGATACTGACCGTGTTACTGATTCTTACTGATCGTGATTCGGGCTCGTATTTCCTTATCCCTGGGACTTACCCTTGGGTTAGGAATACTCCTACGGTGGTTGACGCTCACATTGGACTGACGATAGGTTTAGTGATATGGACATTGCATTGATTACTGATTCGATACACATGCTTTATTGTTGACCTGTACTGTTTATTTCATGTTTACGTCATTACTCTATGTTTACCGCTACATGTTTATCATCATTGCATGTATTACACACACACACACACACACACACACATATATATTGCTATTGTGTCGCTCTGACAATCTGAGTACCCATGCTCAGAGCGAGAAGTGGACTTAGGTCGGATCAGGACCTGCCTTATCTCGAAGATATTGCGGACATCTAGATCAGCGACGTCAGCGCTATCATTTCTTTTGAGTCTATTTGGTTAGTTATATATTTGTTTTTATAGAATTAGTGAGTGTATTTCTCATTACTTGTGCTATGAATACTGCTTTCCATATACTACTAGAAACCGAAATGTGAATACGGCGGAATATTTGCTTGACCGTAGGAGCATGGCTGGTCTAGTCACCTCCCGTATTCCATATTTTGGAAAACGGGACGTGACACTTTCAAAATAATTTCAAACAACACAATTATTTTTCATTAATAGGAAATAAAATACAATAAATGGCCGAAATTTTGGGGGAAAAAAACAGAAAAAACTCCTTTCATTTTATTTCATCGAAGAATGTACAGTAAGATTACAGTCATTACAATATGACTCAGCCTCCTGGATTCGTAAGTGAGCTTCATCCTGGACTTGTATGTAAACTCCACAAATCTATTTACGGTCTTAAACAATCTCCGCATGCTTTGTTTCAACATCTCAGCTCCTTTCTCATAAGCATTAGTTTTTATGGCTCTACAAGGGATCCCTCTTTATTTAGGTATTGTTCAAAGGGTGTTTCTATGTATTTATGTATTTTCTAGTATATGTTGATGACATCCTTATCATGGGCAATGACAGAACTGCTATTCATAACATTATTAAGCGTCTCTGTCTTGAATTTGCAGTCAAAGATCTTGGCTCGTTACAGTTTTTTTCTTGGCGTGGATGTTTTTCATCATCCAAAGGGCATTATTCCTTCACAAAGAAAATGTTTTCTGATTAATTACTTCACACAAATATAGTAGGAGCAAAACCGGTTTGTACTCCGCTCTCTACATTTGTTAGACTTTAAATCAAGTGGCACTCCTTTATCGGATCCGCGGTTGTATAGAAGTGCGGTTGGTGCATTACAATATGCAACTTTGACTCGTCCGGATCTTTCTTTTGCTGTCAATAAAGTATGTCAATTCATGCATATGCCTACCGAAGATCAATGGGAGTGTCTAAAACGCATACTTCGCTACACCAAGCATAATATGTCAACATGATTGCTTATTTATAGATCCTCGTCCTTAGTTATTCAGGCTTTTTCTAACGCGGATTGGACCGGTTGTCAAGATGATAGAAAGTCCAATTGTTGTTTGGCCATTTATTTGGGTTCTAATCTCATTTCTTGGCCTATTTGCAAACAACATATGGTTGCTAGATCTTCAACTGAATCCAATGCAACAGCTGAATTGATATGGTTGAAACAATCTTCTTTTCTTCGAATGTCTTGATTAGCAACAAGATCATGGTTTCCGAAACCTCGGGTTTCGTGAAGTATGGGACCAAACTTCAAAAAATGTAGTTGTGGTCCATTTGACAACCGAAATAACATTTCCCACGTACTAGTTTGAAAAAAGTTTCAAGGGATCCATACAAACCTCAAATCAGTTTGGAGTTTCTCTTTTTTCTCTTTCCGACAATCTTTTCTTAATTTGTTCGATTTTCATGTCTCTCTCTTTCTATCTCTTCTCTATTCCTTATGCTACTTACAGATTGAAACACATAACGGTGGGTCTATAATGATCATAGCCCACATGTTTGACCACATGACCTACATGTCTTATATTTGTTTCTACTTTTATATATAACGAGCAAGCCACCTAAATTCTATGGAGTAAAATTATCAGCCGCTCTAGTTTCTTATCATAATCACTATTCCATACACCACACCCAATTTTAAAGAACAAATTACAAAAACCGGTTCAAATAAGCCAAATATAGAGACAAATAAAAAATGCGCATTTTTGAAAATTATATTATTTTCTCAAACCCTCGGCCTAACTTTATGAGATCCATTTACTCAGAAACAAAACAAAAAGTGAGAAATGTTGTCCATACACCGATGATGCATCAATTAATACGAACTAGTAAACAACGTATATAACTAATATCAGAAAGATCTACCTGAAAGGGCTTTAAGCCCATCCAGGCCTACTAAAGGCCCATTTACCTAGGCAGGCCTCCCCCATTCTTAATTTATAGGCAGCCCACAAAAAATGTGAATTACAGGAAACCTTCATTCCATCGTCGTCGGTTTCGTAAACTGGGTAATTTGAAAAATAATTGTCAAAAATTGAAACCGGGGCTGGCAACCCCGGTTTCTAATTAATGTTAACCAAAAAATTAATCTGATGCTAATCACATCGACATGGATATCGATTTTGATAATTAAAAATTGAGGAGATCAATTTTACTAATTAAATAAATATTGAATGAGGATTTTTAAAATAAAAACTGTCTTATTTGTTTTTTTCTATGACATGGGTATCTCAGCTAGAACCCTAATAATGGTCTTGGTACATCACTAATTATCCCAAGCAAATTGGGTGGGGTCAAAGGTCTACAGGTAACAACATTGGGGCATTCATGGCATCTTAATGGGAGAATGTGTAAATCAATTGCAAGTTGAGTTCCTCAGATTCAGTTCATCTCCTCTCCTCTTGTTTTTGTGCTCATGTCTTGTTTGAAGGCAACAACAATCTTTAGAACCAGGGAAAAATCATGCATGTGTCTTGTCAAAGGATATGCTCACATAAACAAGTTGATCTTGGAGATTCTGAAAATTAACTCACTCGATGTATATGATCTAGAGATGCATTAACTTTACAATTTCAAAAACATATTCCGGATATTAAAAAAAACATCCATGTATGTGCCTTGAGAAAAGCATATGCTCACATAAACAAGTTGACCTTGGAGATTATGTAAACCAAAACCCTTTCCCGCCCCGTCGCCCCCACACCGTCCCAGCCCAATTCGGGGACTCTTTTATTTGTTCCCGGCTATTCGGGTGTTATTCTCAAATCTTACATCACATCTTTGATTAAAACAAAAACAAAAAAAAAACTTATAAGCCACCTATTTTACCCCATATGGGATTGCTAATCTCCTCTAAAACAATTTGCTAAAATAGCAATTTTGGTGTTTTTCATTTGTTCCTTTTTTTTAATACTCATTACAATCACATTATATAAAATAACAAACACAAGTAGGGAAGAGATATTCTCCTAAAATTTTGGAAAAATAAAAGAGAATGCAAATATGATCTTAATAATTGAGAACATATGTTAGTGGGGGACTGAATTGGATTGTGTGGGTTTCATAGACACAGCAAATAATGCTAGTGAGCGTTTATGGTGACATCTCTTATTGCATCTCATGGACCAATTGCTTCTTTATCCCTTAATACCATGGCAATCCACATAAGCCTTTAAAACTTCCTGGACGGCTCCACTCTAGCGACACTGGCCCGACTACGTAGATTCTTCCCATGAGTCTATCAGTGATTTTAATCCAACCTCTAAGTAGCCCTTTTCTCGAAGACTTGGGTTAAAAGGATTGATGTCGACCATCACGGAGGATCGGAAGGCTGTGATACCAATTGATACGTACACAATACATAAAGCCGATTCGAGATGGCAAATATTCTCTGACCGATTCGAGATAACTACCCTCCTCTAGAACAATTTGCTAAAATAGCAACTTTGGGGTTTTTCATTCATTCCTTTTAACGCACGTTACAACCATATTTTATAGAAAACAAACACAAGTAGTGGAGAAATATTTACTAAACTAAAGAAAATGCAAATATGGCCTTAATAATTAGGGGTGAAAGTCGGGTTGAGTTGAACCTGAGCCCGACCCGACCCGACCCGATATTTCCGGGTTTTTTTGGTATGTTATACCTGCCCGAACCTGAACGACGGGCAAGTTTAAAATTAACTACAATTTTTATAGGTTGGGTATGGGGTTATATAAATTATAGAAAAATCATTATGAACCGTTCGTGGGTTTATATCGAAGCTAACCTAAAGCACTCAACACTTATAAAAAGTTTTCCTGGAAAATACGTTGTTTTATTACCGTAATTTGGGAAAGAACGTAGCTCTGGACTGCAGTTCAGATAAGGATTCTTCGAAATTTGTCCGCACTAATCCGTTAAAATATTTCTGTATAAATGTCTTGCTGTATTGAGACCTATATCAATGCATATATAAATATGTTAGATTTAATTTGGCGTTAGTTTCATTAGATTTCGTTGTCGTTTACTATTTTTAAAGTATTTTGCACTACTTAAAGGTACTGCAGTTTTCTCAAAAACGTCAATTGTAACCATCGACCTTATAACGGCCATAATTCTCTATAAGTTCATGATATTAATTTCCTGTTGGATTTGTTAGAAAGCTAATTGAAAACCCCAGATTTCATCGAACTGTAGCGACACCAAATTCAGAACGTAACCTATAGATAATCTTACTTGAATTTTGAACTTCAGTTCTAAAACTGGTATTTCCAGCACTGTTTACCTGAATTAAAATGAGGATATCTTCCAATCTAAAATAGGTATCGGGGTGAATCCAATTTTTTTGGATAGATATATGAGTATTTTTTTCCCCTCTTATATTATCATGCCTGATTCTGGTTCTAAATATTTTTAATAAATTTTGCAAACTGAATTTTGCTTGTTGTTCATTAACGGTTAAAGTTTTAGTTAATGCATTTTATTTTACTATATGATTGTTTTACCCTCATGCTTAGTCATTCATGATTAACTGAATATCATTGCACGATAATGGCTTGACTCATGTTAGAACTCACTTGTATTGACGTCTCATTGGTTATATTGTATTGTGGATTTAAATACATTAATGAATTGGGTTGTGACAAGTACGTGAGTGCACGAGTAAATGGAAACCATGCTGTTTTACGTGAAATTGTGAGTGAATGAATGAAATGACACATACTTATACACAATCCATATGGTTCATGAATGTACGCTTCAAATCCGGAGGAAATGGGGAAATCAAAGGTGGAATTGAACTCGTATTTAACGAGGTTAGTATTTTAGAGAATGATCATTCAATATATATATATTGTTTAGCTCATTTTTCTAGCGGCAAGGCTGCAGGGTTATATCCCGGACACAGCAGATTGTAGTCTCGGGCATGCACGAGACTCTTGTTAAACACGAAAACTTTTTTCACCATTCGATTTCAAATGACATAAACTCTATTAGCTTTAGCGACATGAATATTACGCTTCACTTTTTCCATGATTCACATATGCTATATTGCACATATGTTCATATTATTTCATACTCTCCCATTACTGTTTCATCAATTCTAGTTCATGCTTTTGTTCCAGCAAACATATTATATATTGTTATATCATTATTAATCGTATTAATGTAGTCCATCATTAACTTTCTATCATACCAGAAATAATGAAAATACAATGCGATTATATGCCATTTGCATTCGCCACAGGGCATCGGGTTTTCACTGTTAGGTTACTTAACTTACGGCAGGATGGATGCAGGGCTGGCTTGGATATAAAACATATAGAAGCATTTATAAATATAAATAATCGTCTCAGGCATGATAAAAAAAAACATCACAGGCATGCAACATGCAACAATAAAAATGGAAAAGCGGATATACTAGAAATTCCGCGTTTCGTTTTAGCCGCAAACAAAACGCGACATTTCACGGTCGTGTGAATATCCATAACTGTTGGCTATAGTGCCCTCAAGTCAATTATTGAATCGCATGCACGCGATTGCGATGATTGAGGGAGGACCTATACGGATAGAACAGTCTTACTCAAAATGATAGTATGCTATCTGGTTTATCTTTATCATCATGTACATGCTTTAGGTGGTATTACAGATCACTATTATATTTTGATAGAGCCCATAGGATTCTTTCTTGACTACCAGCATTATGATGGCGATCATATACGTGGGACCTGGGTGGTCTATAAGCACATCTTTAAATGTTCATAGTCGAGGGAATATCGAGACTGAGCATTGATACTCCATAGTAAACTAGTGTGTACTGATCGAGACTCCGACGAGGGGCAGTGTCCGGTCTCACAAGCCATTGGTATTAGTTTTTTTACCTAAGATAGTATGCAGGTGCTCATTGGGTTATGAGTACACTGAACGGACTCGCCGGGAACATGCTAGTTGGTATTATACCTATTATCAGATAGCAGTTTCCAGGTGACATGTGTATAAATTAGTCTGTTGACCTGAGATCGTCATTTGTATTGTGTGAGTTACCACTGTGCTTTGATTACTACCCTACCACGGCTCAAAGGAGTCGTGCAAACAGGTTTTAGTTGGGTACAGTCCCGAGGCACATGGAAGCAGTGAGCGGATCGTCGGGGATTCGTCTCTCCTGGTATTGGGGGTTGATGTCGCGAGGTGCACGAGTGGCCATCACCAGAATCCTTGATCAAGGTAGTCGAGAATTACTGATTTGGATCGGTAGTTTCTTAAGTTGTGTTGGGTTTCATACCGACACGAAATATCGCGTTATTAGGGGTCTGACTTTATCGAACCCCTAGAATTGATATGCGATAATCTTAGACGAAGAAACAGTACTGTACAGATATTGTCACGGACAGGCTCAGTAGGGGTCAGGATGAGTTTGCTCGTCGTCCTTCCTTTCGCTCAATACCTGGTAGCCGTTATGTACAGCTAGTGCCGCTGACGTGCTTGTGGTTAAACCTACTGCCAGCGTATTGACGAGTCTTTAGAGTCCCACGCAGAGGGTTTCCCTGTTTCGGGCGAAACGATGTAGAGGCCGTATGGTTTTACGGCAGGGTTCGATCATATACGTCCACTTATGCACGTATCATGATTCGGACGGATTTTACTAATGGCTTTGGTTTAAGTCGGATACTATTATTATATTGTTGGATTATTTTCGTCTTTTTTGTATTCGTATTTTTCAGAATACGGATGCGGGTATGTATATACGGATGAAGGACATTCTTGTAATTTATTATAAGATTGTTTCTAGAAGTTGCCACCTCATTTTTGCTTTAATCTTCTTCTTAAAAGATTTAATGAGGTGGAGGGATGAGTGTGCTTACCATTTATTCAAGCATGACTCACTTGGTGACTCATGGGTGTGACTCATGGAAACATTATTGAGACATACTTGATATTTGTTATGGGACTTGAGATATTTTCTTTAGTTGCTTGTATGCTTCATTATTCTTCACACAACACTTAGCCATTTTTCAAGAGTTGCTTTTTGCTTCACACTCTCATCTCTCATGGTTTCTTCTTCTTCCTCCACCCTAATAGTTTCATATGTTGAGGAACCTACGGTGTTTAGAGACAAATCAATCCATTATTAGACTCTACATCATCTAGGCTATCTAGTTTAGCGAACTAGATACCCTAGTTACCTCGGTTATGAGGTAGGAGCTCATTTCATAGATTCTCAGGTGGATCATCTTCGATGGAGGGAGATCGGCGACCAAACTTGATCATGATGGCCACTAGGAGCTTGGGAAGGAGGTAAAGACCGAAGGACATGGATCATTTGGTATAACCATCTTAACTCCTTATTATGCTTGCTAGGTTTAGGGTTTATGCTGTAGGGTTCCTAGGCACTCTCAAGAGGTCTCACAAGGCATCAACCATGCCAATTTTGAATTTTAACGGTGCCTACAAACCCTAATACGGATCGTTAACTAGATTTAGGCGAAACTAGAAACAAGCTAACAACTTAACTAAAGAGAAAACGGAAGTACAACCTTTGTAGATCCGGTTCTCCACCTCCATGGCTCCGCGATGAAGTCTCCTCGCTGTACAAATCGGATCTTGGGCTCTAGCGTCGGCTTCATCGGAGAAAAAGCGGGCTAGGTCATCGACGACGATGCCGAAGATGATCTACGTCGAGGCATCACTAGATCAAGCTCCAACATCACCAAGCTTTGAAATCTTGTGAAGGAAACACCCTATACTACTTGGCAAGAGGTAGAGGATGAAGAAATAGGAAGTGGGTTCACTTTAGAATTGGATTTCTCACTTGTTTTCATCACTTGCCATTGATGTAGCAAGCTTTCTTCATGGAAGAAGAAGATGATGAAGAAGAAGAAGATATGATAAGTTCTTTTAAAAATAAAAACAATATGATACTTATCATAATCTCAACCATGGTTTAGTGTAGAGATTTAACTAAGGTTAGATGAGTGGTTAGGGTTAGAGAAGAGACAAGAATGGTGGACTTGTTCAAAGCTTCAAATAAAACAAAACTAGCAACCATTCTTTTCTCTTTATCTTTTCTAAATGAAATAAATAAAAAGATAAATGAATAATTAAAATAAATGATACCCTAACCACTAACTAACCATGGTTTAATTCTTTACACAAAACCAAACTAGAATGTATCATCAAACATGATACAATCATGTGCACAAAAAAATATATCACATATACAATGTGCAATCCAAGTGAGTAAATCCATTTAAAGTGAACCGATACTAGTTAATGCAAAGTAATATATCAAATATATAATTATACATTAAATCATTAAATCAACACTTGATTTAACGATCCGGTCACATCACATATAACCGACTAGTATCCTATGTATCGGCTTATCGAATCAACACTTGATTCGATAACTAGGTTATATCGCATACAACCATTCGATACATTCATCGCGAGAATGAAATACGGTATCACATACACGCATTATTCTCGGTCCCGCACATATCTCATATGCGCTCCTATTTCGTTTCGCTTGAGCCAGGAAACCTCTGTGTAGGACTCTAAAGACTCGTCAATACGCAGGCAGCAGGTGATGATCATATCAAACACCCACAAGCCGCAAGCGGTCTGCTAAACGTAACGGTCACCCGGGTATTGAGCGATCAGAAGATCGACGAGCAAGCCCGCTCACACTCCAGTGAATCCAACCAGTAACACTACCGTACAGTCCGGTCTGTTCGTCTGATATGTTGCATATCTCGCCTAGGGGTGGTAAACGTCAGACCCCAATAGTTCGATAAGTCGTGTCGATATGAGGTCTATAACAATTCGAGAAACTACTGGTAACACTTACCAGTAAATCTCAGCAACCCTGGCCAGGGATTTCGTGTTATAGCCAATCGAACACAGTGCAACATCAACTCCCTATACCGGGAGAGACGAATCCCCTCCTATCGCTCATTGCCACCATGTGACTCGGGAATGTACCCAAAAACCACCGTTTTGCACGCCCTTGTGGACGTGGTAAGGTGGAAATCAAAGCACAGTAGGAACCACACAAGGCTCTATGACGATCTCGGGTCAACAGACTACTCTGTACCAGTGTCACCAGAGAACTGCCATCTGACGTAAGGTATAATACCATCTGGGAGTTCTCGGCGAGTCCGTCCAGTGTACCCAGTCTCTACTGAGCACCCGTATATTTCCTCTGATGTCAAACACCAATGGATATGGGATCATCCATCGCCCATCTGTATGGGTCGAGAAGGTATACGCTAGTCTACTCTGGTATATCGATGCCCCATCTCGATACACCCACGACTAGGGACTTTGAAGGATGTACTTATGGACTACCATGTCCCCACTAGTATGATCCGCATCATAGTCCAGGTTGTCAAGTACACATCCTAAGGGCTTTACCAACATGTAACAGAGAGACAATTAGTATACACGTTAAGGTAAAGAGTAACCAGATAGCATACTATCATGTCGAGCAAGAAAGTCCTCCCTATATATGTCCCAGCATCCACTACAATATACATCCTATGTACAGTAATGGCCTCTAGGGCATACATATAACTAACAATCTCCCACTTGCACTAGGGCCATCTGTAGCAGTGGTTGCAGTATCTCATACTCAACCATCCCTTAAAAATCTCTCTCTGGGAATAGGCCTTCGTGAGTGGATCCGCCATGCTGTCCTCTGAGTCTACTCTCCTTACCTCGATCACCCTGGAAATCAACCATCTCCATGATCAGGTGATACTGCCTTAGAATATGTCTGGATCACTGATGGGACGGGTGTTCCTGGCATAAGCCACAACTCCATTGTCACACAATGGGGGGAACTAAGTTCATCTCATGAACTAATATACACCCAGACTTCCTCTTTGGTAGCATCATAAGTAGCGATATATCCAGCCTTTATCGTCTAGTATGCCACGGCATCTAGCTTGGAACTCTTCCAACATGCCGTCCCTTTACTGAGGGTAAAGACAATGCCTGCGACTGACATTCAGTCGTCTTTATCACCCTGGAACACTTCCAGTGATTCTTCCCAGGATCGATTGATACCATCTCACTACAACTAGTGAGATTCCTAACATCCAATTAGATCTATCTCATAGATCCAAAATCCAGGATTTAGTAGGTATCACTTTGATCCTATCTGGAGAATGCTTGTGATAAACGGAGATTGACCGAGCGTAGCATAGGAAACTCCTTCCCTATCAAGAGTATGTCATCCACGTACTCTATGAGGATCACTACCATACTCCCTACTATCTTTTTGTATATACAAGGTTCATCTACCATTTTGATGATGTCAAACTGTTTGACTAACTCATCAAAACAGATGTTCCAACTCCGCGATGCCTGCTTTTTTTCAATAAAGCATCTTTACACGTTTCCGCTGCTCCCACTGTCTACGAGGCCCTCTGGCTGTGTACTTACAGACGTTCTCTTCTAAAACATCATTTAGAAAAGCTGTCATGACACCCAACCACCAGATATCGTAGTCATGGTATATAGCCGTGGCAAGTAGGATCTGGATGGACTTAAGCATAGCCACTTGAAAAGGTTTCATCATTGTTCACGCCTGGTCGATGACGAAAACCTTTAACAAGTCTAGCTTTGAAAGTCTCAACTTTTCCATCTACACCAAGTAATCTTCTCAAGATATACTTGCTCCTGATGGGGATTTAACCCTTCAGATATAGCAACCAAAGTCCATACTTTATTGGTGTATAAGGATTCCATCTCAGATCACTAAGCATCCAGCCATTCTTACAGAGTCCTACTCCTGATGGCCAGCTCGAAGCTAGTTAGGTCATCTTCTCATGATGCAATCCTCGCTCCCACTGTCATAGAGAAACCGAAGTAACTCTCAGGTGGGTGAGGAACCCTACTAGATCGGCGGAGAGGCTGAGGTTCGTTGGTCACTATTGAATGCTTTGGTTCTTTCAAATCATCTGCTGTAGTTTGTATAGCTGGAACATTTCCAGTTCTACATAACAGACCTTGCCTCGAGCTTGTCCGGATTTTGCTTTAAGATATAGGCCGGACAACCCCAAATCTTAACTAACTTAAGATATGGGCTCTTCCCTTTCCATATCTCATATGGAGTGGTAGGCAACTGATTTGATTCGAACCGTATTCAATAGGTATGCAGCTTCTCAAGCGCATAACTCCCAAAAGGAAATAGGTAACTCAGTAGTACTCATCATAGAGCACACCTTATCACATAAGGTGTGATTGCTCCGCCCCGATATACCATCGTGCTATGGTGTATACGGAGGAGTAATTCTGAGAGAGAATCTCATTCTCCTTTAGAATAGACCAGGATTTCCGTGCTCAAGTATTCTCCTCCTCGATCTCATCATAGGACATAATACTTATACCCTTATTTTGGTTCTCTACTTCTAACTTATATTCTGTGAATATCTCAAAAGGTTCGGACTCATGTTTCAACAGGAACATATGACTGAGTCTTGAGAGATCATCAGAGAATGTAATGAAGTACAAAGAACCGGTCTTGGCATGTGTAGACAGGGGACCTACATACATCAACATGTATCATCCCAAGAGTTCACTAACTCTTTCTCTGTTTCCAGTAAACGGAGCTATGGTCATTTTATCTTTGTGACATGACTGGCGAGTTTCACAAGATGTAAATTCAAACTGATTTAAATATGCATCTAAATGTAACTCAGCTAGTCGGGTCGCATTGATATGACCTAGTCTACAATACCTCAAGAAGGATTCGTTCATTTCTGAACTCTTCCTCTTTTGTGTGTTCTGTATACTAAGAACTGTAGTTTGATTTAGAACATCAACGCTTTTAGATAACGTGCCTGAACCGATCAACTTTTGATATAGGAAATGTTCAAAACATTATCCAACTATACAAAATTTTATCATTTCTTTACTGATAAAGAGACTGATATGATTTTGTATATCAGGTTCGGTATCTAATAGCATTCGTTCAGAATCAATGTATTGGTAATACAGGGTGACAGTGACCAACAGACTTGGCTGCAACTCTTGCCCCGTTTTCTGCCTCATGAAACTTATCACCCGTTCTCAGTTCTTTACCTATCTGTAGCCCTATGTAACAGATTACATATCTGGGATCCTGATCTGGTATCATATACCCAGGACGTAAAGAACATTTGAGAAACAGTTCTGTATAATGAACACACCCGAAGATGATGCATCAGCATGCACTCTCTTCGTTTGGGCGGCACGGGAAATCTGGTATTCCCCAATTTCCTGCTCTGTCTTATAACAATTATAAGTTGGAGCGGGACCAACGTTCCCCAGCTCAGTATAACAAGCGGGTTCGGTCAATAATCCGTTTTATTATCTTGATTAAGGCGTGACATGGTCGCTACCAGGAGAGAGAGAGAGAAGAAAACACTCAGCGTGCGCTCTTGCAAGAATAGATTGGTTATTATTTTATCTAATCAGGATGGCTCCCACTGCTTTTTATCAAATCTTCCTTCAAACCCTAAAAGGAAAGACTAGCCGGGATTAATTACACACTATAAGTTCGCCAATCTTTCAGCCAGGCCAGTGTCGGTACTTTGAGGGAGGTCCCCCGTGCTTTCGCTCGAACCTAATTAATGTAAACCTCATTTTCCCAGAGGCGTAACCTCGTTAACACCTTTCTAGACACCTACTTGATCGGCTAATTGTAATGTGTAAAACTCTCCCAGGAGTAACACTTACTCGCAGTGGGTATCGGGATCCAACTATCTCATAGAAGGTATGCAATCTTATTGCAAATTTCAACACTTGAAATTCCCGATAATTTTGCCCCTAACGTGCTATGACCTTGACGAAAGCCAACAAACCATAGCCCGCTAGTCAAGTTCAACCCGTACATTTCTTGATTGAATTAAACCCACCCGCACGACCCTTGACGAAAGCCAACAAAGCCGCACGACTACCCTAATCCAATCGCATCGTATGCTGGCAGATAAGCAGCATATAGCTACCGCACACTGCACCTTGACGAAAGCCAACAAATGCAGCACGAATACTATATACAACTTATCTGAAATGACGGAGGGCTACGACAGGTTTTTCTCAAAACCTATTGCGTAATGAACTTGATATCGTTGTAGAATCAAATGATTTTGAATGGAGTGCTTTTGAGGCTTGCCTAGTTTTGCTAAAGGAATCACTCCCGGTGAAGGGATCGTCGGTCCTTTCCTCGTCGAATGAGGTGCGGGATATATCATATATATCACTGTGCAAAGCAAAAAACTCTTAAAAGCAATCAAAAGACAAACCGAGTGTGTAGCATCTGCCAGTTATTGCTAAAGGAGTCACTCCCGGTGAAGGGATCTCGGTCCTTTCCTTATCGAATAAGGTGCAGGATATATCATATATACCGCTGTGCAAAGCAAGAACTGTAGCTACCTGTTTTATTTTGAAATTCGATTCTACAACATCTTAGGTTTCTTTTATTTCATTAATCTCATTAATGAAGTCCCATCATTTAAATACCTAAACATCACAGATAAATACGACGTACGCTTATGCCATCCGCATTCGCCTCGATGTCCCCTCGTGCACCGTTAGGTTAGGTAACTAACGGCAGAGCGGGGCAGGGCTAGCGCGGGTGTAAAACATAAGTAACGTCTATATAATATATCATATATACTATATACTGTATCTATCACAGAACATCACATGATCACATCACAGATATCGCAGCAGAAGAAACATATGAAATATTGGATATATTAGGACATCCGTGTTTTCAATACGAGCCATTAAAAAACACGGATTCCACGGTCGCGATGAATAGCCAAACCCACACCCCTAGACCCCTACAAGAGCGGCAAGCAACCCTACCAATTCTAGAGTTAGGAGACCCGGACTCGACTCCTCGAGTTGGTCTCCCTCTGGACTCCAGAACCCGGTTACTTGTGCTCCCCTCCTTGGGTCTATCCTAGTGCGGAAAAGTAAATAATATACAAACGGTGACAACTTCCGCTACCTGGAAGTGCCCCAATAAAAGAATATTACATACAAGTTTTTACATGAATGAAAATGAAAAACACTCATCTCACATAAAAACCCCCCGGCTATTCATACACGACGATCCAATATAACATATCCAGCAACACATAACATCACATGTCATCAACGTAAGTAAATATGCGCATCCCAATTGTCGTTGACATATAGCAACGAAACCGGCGATATCACATATTACACTTACGGTCACAGAAAAGAAAGTGTAAAACTACAACAGTTGGAATCCGCAACCCCTTTAGACATCGCATGCCTATTCAAATGAAATACTTAGACATCGCATGCCTAACAATTATAAACCCCGCATTTTAGTCTCATTATCGAAAACTCTTTTCAATATCAAGTCGGGCAATTCAACAGGATTCCCGACATTCAGATCGAATGCTCGTCGCAAACTTTACTAGGCGGCCGCACCCCCGACGTCGTCGACGAAGTGCACCAAGGCGGAACACCGCGGCCGCGAGCACCCGAACGGATGCTTTCGGCGACGGGGTTCTCCTACAGTCACTTGGTCGGGGCTATGGAGTGGGCTGTCTATTAAGTTTACCCGGCGAGTATCCGCGTACACTATATGATTGCGACGGACTTTTGATCACATCAAAATTCCGTAGCAACCGATCAAGTGAGACTAAACTGCTATGTTTATAACATTCATTCAGTTATCTGATAACTAGTTGTGAATTCCAATTATTGTATCACATTCCGAATAAAATAGAAAATGATAAACTTTCCGATCGAACATCCAAACACCCAAGTTTTCCCGATACAGTCCAACACATGAAATAAGTCTAACAACATTCAGTTCGTGCCTCAGTACCAACGGTCCAGCCGTAGAAGGGTCAAGCCAACGCCTCACATGTGGCACGCCGTACTGCCCCAAACCCGAAGGTTCAAAGGGCAGTTCAAGACGGTCACATAATCGAGTTAAGGTTTGTTGTCTTCTAGAGGGTCCATCGCGTTACTTGCACTACTTAGAACGTCGTTAAACTACGGAAAAATCCAACACTTGGAAATTTCCCGACAGGGGAAAAATTGGGTATTTTTATCCGGTCGAACTTTTTAACATATTCAAAAATTATCCGGAAAGCCTCATGACAAAATCTGATACCCCGATCGAAACACCGAATCCCCAAAACAACCCCAGAAAATTCAACTCTTGAATAAAATTTAAAAATACCCAGATAACTCAGCACAGTTAAATAGGAATTACTGTGCAAATTGGTATGGCTGACGTCATCAATTGGCGGCGGAAGCGCCGCACGAGCCATGCTCGTGCCGCGGTTCCACGGCTGTTTAAACTCCAAACAGTGTCGTATTTGCACAGTAATTCTTACAATTTCCTGCTGCATTTTTTAGGAATTTTTAATTCACAAAAAACCCTGTTTTTGAAAAAAGTCCAGAGAGCATGTAAAATTGGGGTTTCGGGTTCGTTCGGGTTTCTAATTCCGTCTAGACTTCGCCTAAGGCTCTAGCTAGGCTCTGATACCACTGTAGGGTTCCTAGGCACTCTCAAGAGGTCTCACAAGGCATCAACCATGCCAATTTTGAATTTTAACGGTGCCTACAAACCCTAATACGGATCGTTAACTAGATTTAGGCGAAACTAGAAACAAGCTAACAACTTAACTAAAGAGAAAACGGAAATACAACCTTTGTAGATCCGGTTCTCCACCTCCATGGCTCCGCGATGAAGTCTCCTCGCTGTACAAATCGGATCTTGGGCTCTAGCGTCGGCTTCATCGGAGAAAAAGCGGGCTAGATCATCGACGACGATGCCGAAGATGATCTACGTCGAGGCATCACTAGATCAAGATCCAACTTCACCAAGCTTTGAAATCTTGTGAAGGAAACACCCTATACTACTTGGCAAGAGGTAGAGGATGAAGAAATAGGAAGTGGGTTCACTTTAGAATTGGATTTCTCACTTGTTTTCATCACTTGCCATTGATGTAGCAAGCTTTCTTCATGGAAGAAGAAGATGAAGAAGAAGAAGAAGATATGATAAGTTCTTTTAAAAATAAAAACAATATGATACTTATCATAATCTCAACCATGGTTTAGTGTAGAGATTTAACTAAGGTTAGATGAGTGGTTAGGGTTAGAGAAGAGACAAGAATGGTGGACTTGTTCAAAGCTTCAAATAAAACAAAACTAGCAACCATTCTTTTCTCTTTATCTTTTCTAAATGAAATAAATAAAAAGATAAATGAATAATTAAAATAAATGATACCCTAACCACTAACTAACCATGGTTTAATTCTTTACACAAAACCAAACTAGAATGTATCATCAAACATGATACAATCATGTGCACAAAAAAATATATCGCATATACAATGTGCAATCCAAGTGAGTAAATCCATTTAAAGTGAACCGATACTAGTTAATGCAAAGTAATATATCAAATATATAATTATACATTAAATCATTAAATCAACACTTGATTTAACGATCCGGTCACATCACATATAACCGACTAGTATCCTATGTATCGGCTTATCGAATCAACACTTGATTCGATAACTAGGTTATATCGCATACAACCATTCGATACATTCATCGCGAGAATGAAATACGGTATCACATACACGCATTATTCTCGGTCCCGCACATATCTCATATGCGCTCCTATTTCGTTTCGCTTGAGCCAGGAAACCTCTGTGTAGGACTCTAAAGACTCGTCAATACGCCGGCAGCAGGTGATGATCATATCAAACACCCACAAGCCGCAAGCGGTCTGCTAAACGTAACGGCCACCGGGGTATTGAGCGATCATAAGATCGACGAGCAAGCCCGCTTACACTCCAGTGAATCCAACCAGTAACACTACCGTACAGTCTGGTATGTTCGTCTGATATGTCGCATATCTCGCCTAGAGGTGGTAAACGTCAGACCCCAATAGTTCGATAAGTCGTGTCGATATGAGGTCTATAACAATTCGAGAAACTACTGGTAACACTTACCAGTAAATCTCAGCAACCCTGGCCAGGGATTTCCTGTTATAGCCAATCGAACACAGTGCAACATCAATTCCCTATACCGGGAGAGACGAATCCCCTCCTATCGCTCATTGCCTCCATGTGACTCGGGACTGTACCCAAAAACCACCGTTTTGCACGCCCTTGTGGACGTGGTAAGGTGGAAATCAAAGCACAGTGGGAACCACACAAGACTCTATGACGATCTCGGGTCAACAGACTACTCTGTACCAGTGTCACCAGAGAACTGCCATCTGACGTAAGGTATAATACCATCTGGGAGTTCTCGGCGAGTCCGTCCAGTGTACCCAGTCTCTACTGAGCACCCGTATATCTCCTCTGATGTCAAACACCAATGGATATGGGATCATCCATCGCCCATCTGTATGGGTCGAGAAGTTATACGCTAGTCTACTCTGGTATATCGATGCCCCATCTCGATACACCCACGACTAGGGACTTTGAAGGATGTACTTATGGACTACCATGTCCCCACTAGTATGATCCGCATCATAGTCCAGGTAGTCAAGTACACATCCTAAGGGCTTTACCAACATGTAACAGAGAGACAATTAGTATACACGTTAAGGTAAAGAGTAACCAGATAGCATACTATCATGTCGAGCAAGAAAGTCCTCCCTATATATGTCCCAGCATCCACTACAATATACATCCTATGTACAGTAATGGCCTCTAGGGCATACATATTACTAACATATGGTTGATCCGTATTCGTGGGTTGTTCTAGCCCCAGTTTGTAAAATTTTTGTTCCGCGATCGGCCAGGGTTTAATGGCCAGAACACTGGCATAACCCAACAATAACATCATCCCTACGAGCACGGCGAGCTATCTGCCAATTCTAGAAAGAGGCAACTGTTAGTATATGATTGCCCACTTGAAAATAATATTTGAGGCTAAACATGCATGATTTTCAAAAATTTAGTAGCAAAACTACCACTAAAGAGGTAATATGAACTAAAGATCAAAACTTGAAACTATAAACTAAACTAGAAGAGGTTTAGCTACTCGGTTCAGGTTATACTTAAATCCTTAAACTAATCTTGAAGGAAGTAGATATTGAACTTGAACTCCTTGAGCTCTTAGAGATCTTTGAAGTCTTCTTGTTGTAGTTGAGGTCTAAGATGATCCACCTTGAGCTCTTCCAAGGTTTGTCTCACCAATCTCTAAGTAGAGATCAAACTAGAAACTCCAAGTTGCTAATTTGGAGGTTCTAGATGATGTAGTCTTCTCTTCTACTCTCTTTGTGCTTTTCTAATGGATTTAAGTGAGAGTTTTCTTGCTAAAAGATAGAGGAAAAGAGGAAGAAGAAGGAGGTTTAAGCGTTTTAGTAAAGATGAAGGCTATGTTTTTTTAAAGAAAGTTATGAAGAAAAAGAAAGATAAGTATGCTTTAAATAAATCAAGCATACACAAGAATGAATCCTAGCCCTTCATTTTCATCTAACTAGCCAAGTGTTCATCCAATTCTCTCCCCTCCAAGTGTCAAGCTCCTACAAACCCAAAATGATAACATAAACCATGGAGTAAGATAAGCAAAGCAAAACTCTCACTTAAAACCAAACTTAATTAACAAATAGATTAATACTACACACACACACACACACACACTAAAACACAAACACATACACTATCAATCTACTTATTAAAAACATTAAAGAGAACAAAAGAGATGAATATGACATAATGCTAGAAAATACATATACTAAAAATACATGTATTATATATTAAATCCATCCTGATTTAATATCCGTCTTAAATAAAGACCGACTAGCATTATGAAATGTCTGATTGGCATTGGTGTATGAAAATACATGCATTACAAATGGACCCCTGCACGCATCCAGTACGACCACTACATCGTTTTGCCAAAGGGGAAAAAGCTCTGTGTGGGACTTTAAAGACTCGACAATACGCTGGCAGTGAGTTAACCGTCGAAACCCTAACTCACAAGCATGTCAGCGGCACTAGCTGTGTGTAACGGCTACCCAGGTATCTGTCGATAAGAAGATCGACAAGAAGACTCGTCCGAATCCCTACTGAGATTATAGGTGATATTCTCCATACAGTCTGGTCTGTTCGTCTGAGAGCATCGCATATCGGGCTTAGAGAGTGGTAAACGTCGGACCCCTAGTAGCGCGATAAATCGTGTCGGTGTGGAACCCAACACTACCTGAGAAACTATTGGCAATCTTACTAATAAATCTCACTAGCTCTGGCCAGGGACTTGTGGTATCGGCCAACCGCACACAGCGTGTTATCGACTCCTTATACCGGGAGAGACAAATCTTTTTTATCACCTACTGCCTCCAAGTGTTTCGAGACTGTACCCAACTACTACTAGTTTGCACGCGTCTTTAAAGCCGTGGTTGGGTAGTAATCTAACTACAGTGGGAACACACTCGAGAATAATGGTGATGTCAGGTCATCGGACTAACCTGTACTCATTCCACCGGAGAACTGCTATCCGACGATAGGTATAATACCAACTAGAATAATGGTGATGTCAGGTCATCGGAATAACCTGTATACTATGTTTGGTACCGTATACCAATGTGTAAGTCCATGTCATGCACCCCACGAACTTACGGGGAGGCGGAATATATGAAAAACGATCATCAAAGCTTCGTAACACGGACTTGAGCGCATGAATCGTATCTAAATCGTTACTAGCAAACTACGAGAGGTTTAACTACTCGGATTCAAAGTTATACCTTACGTTACATGTCCTTCGGGTCTTCATCGCTGTCCTCCACTCCTCGTAGGCTCCTTGGAACATCGGCACCTCAACGGCCTCCTCGAGTCAAATACGATCCACCCGAGAGCTCTTTGTCCAAGCTTGATCTCTAATGTAATACCCCAGGTGGAGTTGGGGCTGAATACCACCTACCCCGTGAAGAAGTGAGGTGTTATCCGGTATCGAGGTGGGGATGTAACCGATACGGATACACACGGGGAACTACTATAGAACAATGGGCAGTATCGAATTCCATTCCGAAAGAGGGCACGACCTGTACTATAAATGGAATGAAACCCCTCTTCAATATAGAGGCACCTTTTGGATGAATCAGAACTCCGGAGTTTGAAGAACTCCGTAGTTAAGCGTGCTCGGGCCAGGGAAGTCCTGGGATGGGTGACCTCCTGGGAAGTGGCCCCTGGTCAGGTCCGATTCACTCCGAAGGACAAAACCATGCGGCTTCGGTCAGAGCAGACAATACTCTCTGTATTGGAGGCGGGTCGTGACAGAATGGTATCAGAGACGGTCCCTCAAAAGTAGGTCTGTGGTTCGAGGACGAACCATTGTTCTAAGTGGGGGGAATGTAATACCCCAGGTGGAGTTGGGGTTGAATACCACCTACCCCGTGAAGAAGTGAGGTGTTATCCGGTATCGAGGTGGGGATGTAACCGATACGGATACACACGGGGAACCACTATAGAACAATGGGGAGTATCGAATTCCATTCCGAAAGAGGGCACGACCTGTACTATAAATGGAATGAAACCCCTCTTCAATATAGAGGCGCCTTTTGGATGAATCGGAACTCCGGAGTTTGAAGAACTCCGTAGTTAAGCGTGCTCGGGCCAGGGAAGTCCTGGGATGGGTGACCTCCTGGGAAGTGGCCCCTGGTCAGGTCCGATTCACTCCGAAGGACAAAACCGTGCGGCTTCGGCCAGAGCGGACAATACTCTCTGTATTGGGGGCGGGTCGTGACATCTAACTTGAGATAACTAGATTGCTCAAATTGATAATCTAAGCTATCTAGGGGATATAGAGTAAGGTTATGGATGTATTTAGTCTATCTAATCCTTGATCTCAACACATGAGAGGGGAGGATTATGGTTTCAAGAGAGGATGAGCTTGAGGAGAGAGAAGGTGAGCATAAGAATGAGAAGAAAAATGAACTCACTAGAATATAACAACCATAACAATTAATCAAATAAATAATATAAATGATTAATCATCATGGTTAATGCATTCACCTTGTGTGATTCATCATATGACTCATTAACTCATTAATGAATCATTTAATGCAAAGGATGAATCACACAAATGAGTCGTTAAGCAATTAATGCTCATGCCACCTTAACCCCTTAGTCACCACTCTTCTAGAACCTTCCCGGAAAATTACGAGAACGCCTCTCCAATCCGTGAAAACACGGAAAAACTTTAGACTGTATAAATCCAATAACCCGATACTAGAATCTGGCTTAAACCAAAGCCGGCTAGTAAAAACTGTCCGAAAAGTCGTACGTGTGTAAACACACGTACGCGTCCGAACCCTTGTCGTAAAACCATACGACCTCTATATCGTTTCGCCTGGAGCAGGGAAACTCTCTGTGTGGGACTCTAAAGACTCGACACTATGCTGGCAGTGGGTTTAACCACAGACCGCAAGCGGCACTAGCTGTACGTAACGGTCCCCAGGTAGATATCGATAAGAAAGCCGATGAGGAAACTCATCCGAACTCCCACTGAGCCTGATGTGACAATCTCCGTATAGTCCGGTCTGTTCATCTAAGACTATCACATATCGAGCCTAGGGGTGGCAAGCGTCAGTCCCCTAATAGCTGTATAAGTCATGTCGGAGCGTAACCCATTACACCCTGAGAAAACTACTGGAACCTACCAGTAAATCTCGCTTGCCCTGGCCAGGGACTTTGCGTAATGGCTCTCTGACACAGCGCGATATCATCTCCTAATACCGGGAGAGACGAATCCTGTCTAACCACTACTGCCTCCAAGTGCTCGGGACTGCACCCAACTGCTACCTGTTTGCACGACTCCTTTGAGCCGTGGTAGGGTAGCAATCTAAGAATAGTGGGACACACTCGAGGCGAAGTAGCAGCGTCAAGTCTGCGGACTATGCTGTACTCATGTCATCTGGGAACTGTTAACTGATGACGGGTATAATACCAACCAATCAGTTCCCCTGCGAGTTCTGTCCGGTGTACCCGTAACCTAACGAGCACCTGTATACTATCTCCAGTACGACGTACTGATGGCTGTGGGACAGACCATCTCCCCAACTGGGATGAGAAGCGTACACACTTAGTCTACTCCGGAATATCGATGCCCTATCTCAATAATCCAACGACCAGGGACCTGTATAGGATGTTGCTTACAGACTACCCAGCCCCCACTAGTGTGACTGCCATCACAACGCTGGTAATCAAGCAAAGATCCTATGGGCTCTACTAATATGTATAAGTGATACGTTACAAGAAACATATGCACATATTAAAGTAGACACAAACCAAGTAGCATACTACCATTTTTAGCAAGACTGTATATACAACTGTGAATATCCCAAGCTTCCATTAAGTAATATACATACAAGTATGATACAATAATGGCCCCTAGGGCATATACACTAACAATCTCCCACTTGCACTAGGGCTATGAGCTGGCATATCGTAGACCTATCATCTCGAATAGCCTCTCGAACTGCGTCTGAGGAAGGGCCTTTGTGAATGGATCAGCAATATTATTCTCTGTCTCTACTCTTTTCACCTCGATCTCCCGGCGATCTACGATCTCCCTGATCAGGTGGTACCGCCTTAAGATGTGTCTGGACTTCTGATGGGACCTGGGTTCCTTCTCTAAAGCTATAGCACCGTTGTTGTCACAATACAGAGGTATTGGATCAACACTGGTTGGAACCACCTGAAGTTCTGTGAGGAACTTCTTCATCCAGACAGCTTCTTTTGCGGCATCGCAAGCAGCTATGTACTCTGCTTCCATCGTTGAGTCAGCAACGGTCTCCTGTTTGGAACTCTTCCAACAGACCACCCCTCCATTGAGGGTAAAGACATAACCCGACATATACTTGGAGTCATCTTTGTCACTCTGGAAGCCGGAGTCGGCAAAGGCCTCAATCTGGAGGTCTTTTCCGCCATACACTAAGAACATATCTTTAGTCCTCCTTAGGTACTTGAGAATGTTCTTTACTGCTCTCCAGTGATTCTCTCCTGGGTTTGCCTGATACCGGCTTACAACGCTCAATGCGTATGCTACATCTGGTCTGGTACATAACATCGCATACATTATAGAGCCTACCGCAGAAGCGTAGGGTATAATCGACATGCGATCCCTTTCCAAATCAGTCTTGGGAGACATCTTTTTGGAGAGGGTGATTCCGTGACAAGCCGGTAGATTACCGCGCTTAGAATCATCCATACTGAATCTCTTTACTATGGTGTCTATGTACCTGAACTGCGAAAGTCCCAACATCCTCTTTGATCTATCACGATAGATCCGGATCCCCAGAATGTAGGTGGCATCACCCAGGTCTTTCATGGAGAATTTATGTGACAAGAATCTTTTGACTGACTGTAACATAGGAATATCATTTCCTATTAGGAGAATGTCATCCACGTACAAGACGAGGAATACTACAGCTCTCCCTACAATCTTACTGTATATGCAAGGTTCATCTGGATTTTCGATAAAGTCGAATTCTTTGACAGCATCATCAAAACAGATGTTCCAACTCCGCGATGCCTGTTTTAGTCCATAAATGGACTTAAGCAGCTTGCATACTTTACCGCTGCTCCCACTCTGAATGAATCCCTTTGGCTGATCCATATAGACGCTCACTTCTAAATTTCCATTTAGAAAAGCTGTCTTTACGTCCATCTGCCAGATCTCATAATCGTGGAAGGCAGCAATAGCAAGAAGGACCCGAATGGATTTCAGCATAGCCACTGGAGAAAAGGTTTCGTCATAGTCCAAACCAGGTCTTTGACGGAAATCCTTTGCAACAAGTCTAGCCTTATAAGTTTCAACCTGTCTATCTACACCAATCTTCTTTTTGAAGATCCATTTTCATCCTATGGGTTTTACCCCATCTGGAGCAAAGTCCAAAGTCCATACTTTGTTAGTGTACATGGACTCCGTTTCGGCCCGCATTGCATCCAGCCATTTTACCGAGTCGCCACTCTGAATGGCTTGCTGGAAGCTAGTAGGCTCATCATAGCTAATAGTGCAATCCTCTCTATCCCCGTCTATGAGAAAACCGTAGTATCTCTCAGGCGGATGAGATTGCCTACTACTCCTGCGGAGTGGCGTCGGGATGTCCTGTTCTCCTGAACCTTCTTGTTCTACCAAGGTTTCAGTAATAGCTTGTGGCTCTGGAATTTCTTCTAGTTCTATTGCGCTCCCACTCTTCTGATTTTCCAAAAATTCAGTTTCCAAGAAGCGGGCATGTTGAGAAACAAAGACCTTTTGTTCCTCTGCGTAATAGAAACAATATTCCATGGAGTTCTTTGGATATCCCACAAACTTACACTGTACTGAGCGTGCCTCGAGCTTGTCCGCATGCTGCTTCTTTACAAAAGCTGGACATCCCCATGTCTTAATATACTTAAGACAAGGTTTCTTCCCACTCGACATCTGATATGGTGTGGTAGGCACAGTCTTGGTTGGAACTCGGTTCAAAAGATATGCAGCTGATTCTAGTGCATATCCCTAGAATGATCGCGGTAACTCTGCGTTACTCATCATGGAATGTACCATATCTAATAAGGTTCGGTTCCGTCTCTCTGATACACCGTTATGTTATGGTGTGTATGGAGGAGTAAGCTGAGAGAGAATTCCATTCTCTTTTAAGTAACCCAGGAACTCGGCACTCAAGTATTCACCACCTCGATCAGATCTCAGTGTCTTGATACTTTTGCCGGTTTGGTTTTCCACTTCATTCTTATATTCTTGGAATTTCTCAAAGGCCTCGAATTTATGTTTCATTAAGAAGACATATCTATACCTAGAGAAATCATCCGTAAAAGTAATGAAGTAGGAATAACCACCTTGCGCATGTGTAGACCTTGGACCGCACACGTCACTGTGTACGAGTCCCAAGATCTCGTTTGCTCTTACTCCGTGTCCAGTAAACAGAGTCTTTGTCATATTTCCTATGAGACAAGATTCACAAGTAGTATAAGATTGATATTCGAACGGATTCAAATATCCTTCTTTATGTAACTTAGTCAACCTTCTCTCATTGATGTGACCTAGTCTACAATGCCATAAGAAAGCTTGATTTAATTCCGGAGACTTTCTTTTAAGTGTATTTTGGATATTGAAAACCTGAGCTTGACTTAATACGTATATACCGTTATCTAATGTACCTGACCCAATCAAAACTTGATTTATGTGGATGTTAACTACATTGCTTACGAATGTAAAATCATATCCCTCTCTCGAAAGTGAGGATACTGATATGATATTACATGTCATACTAGGTACATACAAACAGTTACGTAGAATTAATATATGCCTACTTGTCAAACCTAGGCGATATTCTCCCACGGATTCAGCGTCCACGCTCATTCCGTTTGCAACTCTGAGAGACCAATCACCTACCTTTATAACTCTACGGTTTCTCAAAGCATGTAATGCATTACAGATCTGAGATCCTGCTCCGGTATCCAATACCCAGGAAGTAGAGTTAATTGACAAACAGTTCTCAATAACAAACACACTTGAGGCTGAAGCCACAACATGTTTCGAATCCTGGCTACTGGCTTCTAAAGCCCTGTAATCTTTCTGCCTATGCCCAATCCCATAACAATAGGCTCGTTCCTCTTTTACTATATCCAGTCCCGAAACTTTTGCCCTTCTCTTTCCTTCTACTTCCCTGATTTCCTTCAGGGTAGAAGGTAGAGACTGTAGAATCAAGTCAGTATCTGACTCGTTTCCCAACGCGGTCTCCAGAGCTCATCAATACAGCTAGTCATTGTAAGGACGTTGTCCTCTACAGATGACCCGTCAGCCAACCTCGCTTGAATTAATTCGTTCGAGGTCTCATATCTTGCGATATGGGATTGCTCTCCATATAAATCTTTGTTATGGAGAAAGATGGAAACTAAGTCCATCTTCTCGTGCTGCTCTTGGTATACACCATCAACTGAAGCTAACACGAGGCACTTAGCTTTCGCTTTATCCTTTTCCCTTTTCTGACGGATATCCATATCCGCGACAGTGGAAATTGGACCTGGGACGGCGGGATCTTGATTAGTAATAGGGTGGTCCAGTTTGTCATAGGAAATGGACCTTTGCCAGTCATATAAGTCAGATTCAGTCAATTTGTTATCTAGATGTAACCTATGTGTGGTCACAAGGTCGCTGCAATTTTAAGAGAGAGAGAAGAATTAACATGATGCTCTTACAAGTTTAGAGTGGTTTTTAATTTATCTAAACATGATGGCTCCCACTGTTTCTCGAATCCTTCCTCAAACCATAAAAGAAGAATTAGTAAGGACAATTCTCACCGTATAATACTTGCTTAACCATTCAGCCAGGCCAGTGTCGATACTTCGAGGGAGGTTTTCCAATGCTTTCGCGAAGTTCCTTAATTAAATAACCTCTTTTCTCTGGGGGCGTAGTCCCGCTGACACCTTTCTCGACACCTACTTGGTTTATAGCATTTATCGTTAAGTGACGAATCTCCTGATAAGTAGCTTGTACTCACAGTAGATCGGGATCCAAAATATCATCGTATGATAATGTTGAAGGAATCCTACCAACATTCATCAAACTCCAAAATGGTATGCATCTCTCTGCAAATTTCAGTTTCTTTAGAAATTCCCGATGTGGATTTTTGCCCCATGCTCTTATGACCTTGACTTTAGTCAACAAATCATAAGTCACATGTCAAGTTCTACCCGTCATTATCCAGGTTAATTTGAACCCATCCGTACATACCCTTGACTTTAGTCAACAAGGTAATACGACTGTCCCAATCCAACGCATCTATCTATGCTGCATATGAATATCCAACAGCTACCAAACACTGTGCCTTGACTTTAGTCAACAAACACAGCTTGAATACTATTGACTATCTATATGAAATGACGGAGGGCTACGAATGGTTTTGGCAAAACCGTGAACGTAGTGAACTTGATATAATCGAAGGAACCTGATACTTTTTTGTCACGACCCGAAAGTACGGAACGTGACCGGCACTTAGATTACGAAGCGTCTAGAGGCGCCACGTAACCTAAGTAAGCCGAAGCCCAGAAATCTAAACCATGAAAAAGAAGAAGAAGAAGTAAAAGAAAACATGAAGGAACAAGTTTAAAACATCAGCAAATTTTTCCAAAAATTTCGGCAGAGTCTCCTCTATAAAAACTGGCCCCCAAACGGGTACAACAAGTATAATATACATAAACAACAATAAAAAGCATCCCCAAACGGGAGCTAACTCAACGCCAACAGGCGGAAACAACCACAACAAGCACAATAATATACAACGCCAAAGGGCGAGGCTCAAAACTCAAAAGAAAACAAAACCACCAGATCAGAATAATACATGCGCGACTCTAAGGTCGAAATAAAAGTCTGGTCCAATAAACTTATCAAGTAATACAAGTATGGTTGATGGAGCTTACTAGATACAAATGAATGAATAAAAGTACAATGGTGGTTCGGATACAAGTGAACCAACCTACCGTGCAAATCACCCTGAAGAAAAGGTGTGCCAACAAGCTGCCACGGAAACCTGTACATCGAACCTGTAATAAAATTTGGCACAACGGGGGTGAGTTGCCAACTCGTGAGTAGAAGACATCTACGAAAAGAAATCGAATGCACGACGCTATCCTAGGTCATAATAATACACTATTATATCCCAATCAACTAGTGATAGCAGGGTAAAACTACGTGTAAGTGCAGATACTCCGTGCTCGTGTCAGTGCCTAATATAATACTATGTCATATGAAATGAAATGCATGCACCATGAATGTAAAGTAACAAATCCTGAAATCCAGATATATATGTATAAGAAATCTTTAGCTATTATCATAGTAAAATGTGTATAAGAATCTGAAATCTCAACAATGAAATCCATGGAAATCCGTGTCAAGCATCGACACAACACATGTAATCTCAAGTCTCAATATCTCGGGCTCCGTCAGTCGGGGTCGGCCCATATCATCAAATCTCACGACAACGGTCGGTATCCTCCGGATATCCGCCGTGCCAGACATCACCGGTAGGTAGCCTTCCCCTGCCAGGCTCATCATCTACAACTCGATCTTCTTGCCCCGGGATACCATACCGGGCCCACCATGTACCCGAGACGGTTCATCCACTCCTCGAATCGGGTCTCGAAATCCAACAGAAAACATGAAATACTCATGGTGGACGACACATACATCACGAGAAAACCGCATCTTATTTTAAAAAGAGAAGAGGAGAGAGAGATATGTTTTTATATATTTTTGCGGTTTTCCCCAAAAATCCAGAAATCTCATAGAAATCCAAATCTCAAAATCATGAGTAAGTATATGATAAGTGTCGGCATATGCCCATACTACTGTGCGATAACATGAAAATATGAATGCATGAATGTCTATAAATATCATGTCTTATACTAACATCAGAGAGTAATCACAATATTATATCGGTTTAGTTGTTAACTGATTCTATCAATAAAAGATAATATGATCTAAAGTGTACGTGACATAGCAATTACCGATGATGATGTGTGTGAGCCGGCAAATAAGTGTGCGTGGAATATGCGCATCATCGGTAATGGTGCGGGTGTCCTAACAGGTAAGGTTTATACTGATTATAGCAACATATGTAAGAACATGCACCATGATAATTACAGTATGAATGCAAGACAGATGTGCCTTATCCACCCCTCTGCGACATACGAGAACAACTATCACTATATGAATCGAACCTAAACTAGTGTCCATCTAACCTCCTAAGGAACTTAACCTAAGAAACTAGTCATTAAGAAACAAGAGTCTACCTAGGTCTGAATCAATATCTCTAATAGTCGGCGATCCAGCCTCAATAGCGTCACGTACGAAGTACGGCTTCCTCGAATCAAGAGTGCGGATCAATCATCATATCTATGCCTCGTACGGTAAAATCCATCGTATGGCATCCCAATATCGGGGTACGAGTCAAGTATCTCCTAGGTGTCTCATTATTCGTATAATGTCATCACCAACACATCTCATGATCAAGGTGCTAAACTGTAATCGCCTACATCAATCATATATCATTGCCATCATAATAAGCATCATTAGTTTATCCTTAGAAATATCATGTCGTATGTATTATATTGTGATTAAGTCATACTGATATCATATCGTCCTCAAGTCACATCTTTATGATATCAATATCAGGTCACACCTATGTGATGTCGTAATCAAATCATACATATTCCATATCATGATCAGTCACAAGTTACAGTTCGGGATCTATTTTAGAGTTCCATGTACCTCAATATCATCACTACCCATTATAATTTATGTATACCTGTTCATTATCTCATTCTCTAATGATCCGCTAACACTTTAATACGACTGTATAGTCAAGAATCACGGCATCAAGCCCAGTTATGCCGTTTCATTCCCGTGTATCATATCACATCAATCAATCTCATATACGTGTTGTATATACATGTATATACCTATACCTAGTTCTATATATATACACATACACGTATACCCCATGTCGAGTTTCAGTGTGTGCGTGTGTGTGTTTCTATCTGAAACCTACGAACCTCTTCCAAGGTACTCATCCTCTGATATGGTTTTCCTAAATCAGTCTAGTCCAGCCTAGGGTCAATACTAGGGTCCTACTGATTAAGAATCTAGGGTCACATCTGGTTTCCTAATGTCAATAAGCACTATTCCTATTCTACGTTGCGGGGGTGCTAAACGCCATCCACCCGACTTCCCCCCGTAGATATACATCTACTCACCTGGTCCATGTCTGCCGAAGACGGTGTCGCCATCCTCCTCTTCATCGCCCGCAGTCCACGTGAGGGGTACCTAAACGCAAACATATAAATAGCATCGTAAACCGAATCACATACAAAAGTCAAACGATACAAGGAACAAGCATAGGTTGAAACCTATGTCCCGTCCACGCAAAAGAACCAAATACCGCTCGATATCGGCATACAAACTCCGATGGATCGAGATAAAATCAACAAACAACTTGTAGTTTTAAAACACATTACTTATACTATAAAACATGATTAAATCCATCGAAACCCGAAAATCTATCAAACCGCCCAATTTCGCAAAACCCGAAAATGCCAGTTTACCGTTTTTCATCAAAACTTAACATTTAAATGAAACCAATGGTCATAAAACTCATTAAATAGCATAACTAGACTATACAAACTATTACTATATTTTTATTACACAAACTTGTATAAATTTGAAATTTCTAGTTTGCACCCTTTAACAATTTTCAACATTTTTCAAGCAAAATACCATAATTCCACCACAAAACATGATTTTGCATAAATTAATGACTTAAACCATAATTCATGATGATAATGATATAATGAAACCATAATTATATTTTTAATCTCATTTATTTAGGAATTTCTAAAATCTAGTTTACAAAATTAGCAATTTTTATCACAATTTATCAATTAACCATAGAAACTAGCAATCAAACTAAGTTTTTCTTTCCATTAACATGCTAATATTTCCACTAAAACTATAATCCAATGATAAGAACCCAAATTAGAATTTTATATTAACCACAACCACATTTTGCAAAAACCTAGTTAACTAAATTCCTAATTTAAAACAATTTTTGAATAACAATTTGTTAAACAATAACCATGCAAGATTTCCTAATACTAAAAGTGTTAAACTAACTACTATAACCCTAATTAATTATTAAAAATCATAACTTGAATTTAGAACCCTAGCTTGCATTTTAAAAAAAGAACATAGAATTAATTCATTAAATCTAATTAAGCTTAATATGAACATCTAATAACAATAAGTCAAAAGAAAGAAAATTATACCTTCAAAATGTGAAATCCAAACAAGAAATGAGCCTCCAAAATGCATGCTTTCCATCTCCAAATTTCATATAAAAATGAGCAAGGAATAAAGAGTATGGAATATATAGGATTTTGTGGAATTTTAATTGAATTTTTGATGTGTTTTTGATGAATTTTGAATAAAAAAGATGTGGGAAATGGGGGGGGGGGGCAGCCATGGGGGGTTGTGGCCGGCCCTAGAGAGGTGAGGGAGAGAAAGAAGAGAGTGGGAAAAGTGTGTAGAAGTTTCAAGAGAAAGAACAACACTTAAGTCTTTTCATGGTTTATTTAATTATTTATTTATTTATTTACTATAGCAACTCAAGAAAGCTCTAGAAAATAGGAAAAATTTGCAAATAATTTTTGCATGATACATACTAAATTCTAACATGCCATGGTTCATTTTTACAAATTAAAACCATTTAAATTTGTAATTTACACTAATTTAGTGTAAAAATAAAGCTTATGTTAATATTTAAAATAATTAATTTAGGAAAAATATTTTATTAAACTAAAAATTTATAAGTTGCTAAATAAACACCATTTACTAGTAATTTCATAATTAAAATGGATATTTTTAAAATTATAATGAAAAACAATCACGGTTTGATTTTACGAAAAATACATTTTACTTTACCGAAAATCATAAAATTCACTTAAACAATTTTATTCATTTAATTATTTATTTAATTATTTTTAAAACGTTACATTTTTAAAAGGAGTGGTTAAAGCTCCGTAATTAAAAATTCTGATCTTTTAAAATAACCGAGTGGTTTCTTTTAAATTTGTTCCAACGATTAAACTTTGGCTTATTTTCTTTGCATTATAACAATGCGTCCCATCATTTATTCTATCATTGCAGAAAACAACGAAAATACCACGTCCTCTTATGCCATCCGCATTCTCCACTGGGTCCCGTCATCACCCGTTAGGTTACTTAACTAACAACAGAGCGGGGGCTGGGCTAGCGCGGGTGTAAAACACAAGTGACGTCTAATAGCTATCATATATAGATATTGTACATTCTTCAGACGCAATAATAAGCATTCCAGATCACTGATGAACTTTATTGGATATACTAGCAATCCGCATTTGCTTTGAGCCTGCAATAAAAGACGGATTACACAGTTGTGATGAATAGCCATTACCCCACCCTAGACCCCTACGGGTACGGCAAACTACCCGCCAAGTACCCGAAGTGAAGCGGTCTCCCTCAACAACGTGAGTAGGCCACTAAACACTTCGACGTACCCGGTAGTTTGTGTACCCCACCTTGGGTCTATCCTAGGAGCAAAAACAGTAAAAAGAAATAATACAACGGTGACTACAACCGCAACCTGGATGTGCCCTGCAAATGAATATTACATCAAATTACATTTACATCGAATGAATGAATATTAAACCCATCTCAAACCCCGGCTAATCATCACAACAGTCCAATACAGTTCATATACACAAACAGTAAACATTTCAGAAATGTGCAACCCCCTGCCAACCGACATACTAGCAGTTAGGGGAGGTTTACGAACACATTAAACATTACAGATAAAAACCCAATTAGCAAATAACTTAGAACATTGATCGACAACCTTTATCCGTGTCTACCCCAAAAGCAAACCTGCACTGAAGTAACCTGGGTAGAAACAGAACACACTGGAAAATAGAACACCATAAAACAAGAATAACAGAGCAAATCCGAGTCAACTCGGAGTTGACTCGGCGGCGGATCCGCGACACAAGCACTCTATTGCCGCGGATCCGCGGCCATAACACCGAGTTGGAACTTCGTATTTTCCCAGTATTCTTAAATATCCCTGCTGTGAATTTTAAGGTATGTCAAATAGTTTTTTAGGCATGTTTAAAATTAACAGAAACTTGGGATTTCCGAGGTTTCGTTTTCGCGTTTTCTGACGATCGAAGTTCTAATCAGTTGCTAACAAGCTAGTAATGGTTTAGTTGGCTCTGATACCACTGTAAGTCCATGTCACGCACCCCACGAACTTGCGGGGAGGCGGAATATATGAAAAACGATTATCAAAGCTTCGTAACACGGACTTGAGCGCATGAATCGTATCTAAACCGTTACTAGCAAACTACGAGAGGTTTAACTACTCGGATTCGAAGTTATACCTCACGTTACATGTCCTTCGGGTCTTCATCGCTGTCCTCCACTCCTCGTAGGCTCCTTGGAACATCGGTACCTCAACGGCCTCCTCGAGTCAAAGACGATCCACCCGAGAGCTCTTTGTCCAAGCTTGATCTCTAACTTGAGATAACTAGATTGCTCAAATTGCTAATCTAAGCTATCTAGGGGATATAGAGTAAGGTTATGGATGTCTAATCCTTGATCTCAACACATTAGAGGAGAGGATTAGGGTTTCAAGAGAGGATAAGCTTGAGGAAAGAGAAGGTGAGCATAAGAATGAGAAGAAAAATGAACTCACTAGAATATAACAACCATAAAAATTAATCAAATAAATAATATAAAGGATTAATCATCATGGTTGATGCATTCACCTTGTGCGATTCATCATATGACTCATTAACTCATTAATGAATCATTTAATGCAAAGGATGAATCACACAAATGAGTCATTAAGCAATTAATGCTCATGCCACCTTAACCCCTTAGTCACCACTCTTCTAGAACCTTCCCGGAAAATTACGAGAACGCCCCTCCAATCTGTGAAAACACGGAAAAACTTTAGACTGTATAAATCCAATAACCCGATACTAGAATCTGGCTTAAACCAAAGCCGGCTAGTAAAAACTGTCCGAAAAGTCGTACGTGCGTAAACACACATACGCGTCCGAACCCTTGTCGTAAAACCATACGACCTCTATATCGTTTCGCCTGGAGCAGGGAAACTCTCTGTGTGGGACTCTAAAGACTCGACACTACGCTGGCAGTGGGTTTAACCACAAACCGCAAGTGGCACTAGCTGTACGTAACGGTCCCCAGGTAGATGTCGATAAGAAGGCCGATGAGGAAACTCATCCGAACTCCCACTGAGCCTGATGTGACAATCTCCGTACAGTCCGGTCTGTTCGTCTAAGACTATCGCATATCGAGCCTAGGGGGTGGCAAGCGTCAGTCCCCTTATAGCTGTATAAGTCATATCAAAGCGTAGCCCATTACACCCTGAGAAACCTACTGGAACCTACCAGTAAATCTCGTTTTCCCTGGCCAAGGACTTTGTGTAATAGCTCTCTGACACAGCGCGATATCATCTCCCAATACCGGGAGAGACGAATCCTGTCTAACCACTACTGCCTCCAAGTGCTCGTGACTGCACCCAACTGCTACCTGTTTGCCCGACTCCTTTGAGCCGTGGTAAGATAGCAATCTAAGAACAGTGGGACACACTTGAGGCGAAGTAGCAGTGTCAAGTCTGCGGACTATGCTGTACTCATGTCACCTGGGAACTGTTAACTGATGATGGGTATAATACCAACCAATCAGTTCCCCTGCGAGTCCTGTCCGGTGTACCCGTAACCTAACGAGCACCTGTATACTATCTCCAGTACGACGTACTGATGGCTGTGGGACAGACCATCTCCCCAACTGGGATGAGAAGCGTACACACTTAGTCTACTCCGGAATATCGATGCCCTATCTCGATAATCCAACGACCAGGGACCTGTATAGGATGTTGCTTACAGACTACCCAGCCCCCACTAGTGTGACTGCCATCACAACGCTGGTAATCAAGCAAAAGATCCTATGGGCTCTACTAATATGTATAAGTGATACGTTACAAGAAATATATGCACATATTAAAGTAGACACAAACCAAGTAGCATACTACCATTTTTAGCAAGAATGTATATACAACTGTGAATATCCCAAGCTTCCATTAAGTAATATACGTACAAGTATGATACAATAATGGCCCCTAGGGCATATACACTAACACAATGGCTGTGGGACCGACCATCTTCCCTGACGGGAATAAAAAAACATATACACTAGTCTACTATGGACTATTGATTCCCAGTCTTGATAATCCTACGACTAGGGACAATTTAAGGATGTGCTTATAGACTACCCAGCCCCCACAAGTTTGATTGCCATCACAACGCTGGTAGCCAAGCAAAGATCCTACGGGCTCTGTCAACATGTATCAGCGATATGTAAATATTTCCCCAATCAGAGCAAAGCTCTGTTCAAATTCCAAGATTTAAAATGAAGCGACGCTTCTGCTTCTCCAATCAGAGCAAAGCTCTGTTCAAATTCCAAGATTTGAAATGAAGCGACGCTTCCTTTCCCCCAATAAGAGCAAAGCTCTGTATTGAAAATTGAAAATTTAAATTGAAGCAACGCTTCAGATACTGCGCGCTGCGCGCCGCGTGTCAAACACAGGTGCGCTAGCAATTGCGCTGCGCTCTGCGCCACGTGTCAAACACAGGTGTGCTAGCAGTTGCGCTGCGCGCCACGTGTCAAACACGGGTGCGCTAGCGCAGTTGCGCTGCGCTGCGTGCCACGTGTCTAACACAGGTGCGCTAGCGCAGTTGCGCTGCGCTCTGTGCTGTGCTCCATGTGTCGAACGTAGGTGCGCTAGCGCAAGCTGCGCCACCGCTGGAATTAAAAATTCCCCCACCGTCAGATCAAAAGATCTACTAATAATAAATTATTAATTAATCAGAACTAAAATTCTGTTATGGAAAGATTTTTCAATCTTATTGAAATAAGAAGATTATCTTCTGTAAAACGGAAGCCTTAGGATCAAAGATCCAACGGTGGGAAATATTCCCAAATCAATCAGAGAAAGATCTCTCAAAACTGATTTAACAAATCATTTGGCCCTATATGAAGGACCCTAGACTTCAAGTCTGAAACATAGAGAATACACAGAAAGAGAGAGAAAAACCCTCTGCAAAAAAAAGAGCAAGCTCTTAGAAAGAAGAAGATTTTTCTTCATCTTCAAGGTAAAAAGAACTGTGTTCTTGAACAACAGAGATGAATCCTTCTCGTAAAAAGAAGAATCATCTTCTAAAAAAGATCCTAGATCTATAAAAAGACCAAGGTCTTTGATTTAAAGGAAAGAAAAAAAGATCTAATCATCAAAAAAATAATAAAAGAAGTATTTTACTTCATTGACAGATCTTTTGATCTATAAAGGTAGAGCCTTTATAAAAACAAGAACTTTTGTTCTTGAATCTTGAGGCAAAGCCTCCTTTAAAGAAGAACATAAACTTGTTCTTTGATCTTAAAGTTGATCAGATGCGCTTTTCTCTATTGAACAGTGCCTTGCACTTATGAATTGCGCCTTTGCGCTTCTTGGACTAGCGCGCAGCGCCAGAACATGCCACATGTTAAACAAAGACACAACCCGCGCTTTGCTCTTTTAAAAACAGAGCACTGCGCTCATGGACTGGCGCTCAGCTCCAAGCGCGCCACGTGTCACTCACTGGTGCGCCAACAAACTAGCGCAATGCGCTCATAAATTAAAAGCGCAACGCGCTAACAAACTAACGCTTAGCGCTGAGAGCGACACGTGTCCTCTTCATGTGCGCTACCCAACAGAAGCGCAATGCGCTTTTTGACTGGCGCAAAGCGCCTGACGCGCCAAGTGGCGCATTGTCAGAACACACTTTGTTCTGATGAATGCTATGCATCCAATATAAGACAAAAAATGTCAGAGCCCAATGCTTAGCATTATTAAAAGGGCAGAGCCCAAATAAAGGCCTAACAGGCAGATCAAAAATAAAATGTTAAACATTTTTAGCTGGCCTTAGCCCAATTCTGGCCATAAGTCCTCAACTTAAATTGAACTGAGCCCATCTGCTCTTCCAATCAATTTACACCCGGTTCGAGGGTACATCTCTTTACTCCTCTGATATCTGTCGTTGTAATCCTTCAACGTCTTCAGAGAGGTGACGGGTCCTGACGAGCACACATTTCTACGGACTGTGGGGTTCTTAAGCCCATGGACTATGATGTCCTTAACCTCGACCGCGATGTCTTTAAACTAACCTCGACCGTGATGTCTTAAAACTAACATTGGACTGTGAGGTCCTTAAACTCACGGACTATGATGTCCTTAACCTCGACCGTGATGTCTTAAAACTAACATTGGACTGTGAGGTCCTTAAACTCACGGACTATGATGTCCTTAATCTCGACCGTGATGCCTTAAAACTAACATTGGACTGTGAGGTCCTTAAACTCACGGACTATGATGTCCTTAACCCCGACAGTGAGGTCTTAAAACTAACATTGGACTGTGAGGTCCTTAAACTTACGGACTATGATGTCCTTAACCTCGACCGTGATATCTTAAAACTAACGTTGGACTGTGGGGTCCTTTAAACCCATGGACTATGATGTCCTTAACCTGGACTGTGGGGTCCCTTTAAACCCACGGACTATGATGTCCTTAACCTCGACCGTGATGTCTTTAAACTAACATTGGACCGAGATGTCCTTAAACTACCAATGGACCGTAATGTCTTTAAACTAATTATCGACCGCAATATCACTAAACTAAACAATAGAGCTCAATTGCTCTCTTTTCGGATCTAAACGGTCCCGTTAAGTTGATCTTAGTCTAAAATTAGACTAACGTATCCTTGACAAACGTTTAAGTTGATCTTAGTCTCAAATGAGGCTAACGTATCCTTAAACCCAACCGCCAAATCCAAATCTAAGAAAGATACGGATTTGGACTAGTCCACGTCCTACGGGCGACAGCATAACTTAGTCTCCGTATACAATCCACGGGCAACCAAAAACAAAACAAACATACACGACACGAAGCGACCATATGGAGAAGGAGAAAGTTTTTACCGCGATGCGGTAGCGTAATTAACTGCAGGGGCTTGCGCATGCAGGGAAGAGCGTCCCCACAATCAAAAACCCCTCAAACGAGGGGGAATCTGACGAAGTCTGCTATATCGGCCGCATCCGTTTAAACCTTCGATACATGGTGCCATAAATCAACTTGGCATCTTCGGAGAGGTGGACGGATAGCACCAATTAGCATCTGCCCTAAAATTCAGGTGAGACGTACATCGTGTCTCCGCCGCGTCTTTCGGAGGGGAACAGATTCTGGCACGCCCGGTGGGACCTTTCCCTCTTTCCAATCCACACTTCGTGTGTCGTGTTCGCGAACCAATCGCGGTTTACTAATGGTTGCCCTTGGGTTCGAGATACTGAGATTTGGCGTTTTGCTTGGTGCAGAAAGCAAAGAATCAATGGCGTCCACTTGCGCAAGATGTTCCAACTGCAACTGCAACCTATGCTCCACCTCACCTGGAGGTGTAGCTTACGGACCTCAAGCGGCGTCCCTGTTCACAATGCCGGTGGAACGGGTCACCCAGGCTACTACTGGATTGTTTTTTGGGACTATGCACCCCCAATGAGCTTCAACACCCCTGTACCAACACCAGAAGCTCCCAAGAAGTCGGTCTTCGATCAACTTGGTACTACCACGGCTCCTCTCAACGGGTCTCCAACTTCTCGGTCTTCGCCAGACTGAGCCTGAACTCCGATGGGCCTGCCTAGAAGCCCATGACACCTGAAGTGGCCATCCTAAAGAAGATAGCCATCTCTGCCCCTGAAGTCGTCAAGGCGGCTTCTCCTGCCAAAGAGTTGGTCTTTACAAGACTGACTATTCCGGCTCCCGTTCCTGCTCGAAAGTCTGTCTTCGACAGATTGGATACCACTACTCAACGGACGTCAGTCTTCAAGAGGCTAGCACCAGCGGCGCCTCAACCGGACAGGGGGCAAGAAAAAGTCATTCCCGTCGCTGAACCAACACCGTTCGCTCGACAAGCTCGACGTCGCCACTAGCGCCGAGTAAGGAAGGCTGGAGGTAACTCCCCCTCTGGGCTAACTCCACCGGCTCCAACGGTGGAAATTAATGCTGCCGTTCCAACTGGGAACAGTTTTGGGCTGCTGAACAAGGTGCGTAGGAACTCGCCTACCGTAGTATTGAAAAGATCTTCGCCGCCGGTGGAGACTGTCACAGAAATGAAGCCGGAACAGTCCCCTCAACGACTGTCTTCTAAAGTTTACAAAATCTGGCGACAAGTCCGAGAGTCGGTGGTTGATCAAGACTATCCCCGCCGGCAGAAGAAGCTGAAGGTCCGACAGGAAGAAAACCGTCCTGTTAAGACACAAAACACGACGGCTACTTGGGTACCCACTGCAGCGTCTCCCTCAACTTCGACCGCTCATAAGAGGAGAAGGCCGAAGAAAATCCCCATTCCTGCGACAAATGTCAAAGGCACTGAGCCCAAACGCCTCAAGTCTGGGGGCATGGTGGTACATACAGTCTACATGACATCCGGGAAAGAGGATAGCCGCGCTTCTACGGGCCACCGACCATTCATCCGATCCATCACAAGTGCTCAGGAACAACAACAGCAGAAGCTTCAGGAGATGCTGACTGCAATGGCCGCACTTACCGGGCCAAAAGAAAGCCCAGAGGCATCCTCGGAGCAACGTCACGAACACGAAACTGATGCTGAATTCCTTCGGAGAATGCTCGAAAAGAAGGACAAGGGGGCTGCGGAACAAGCAGCCAATATAAAGCAAATGGCCCTTCTATTCCAAGATATGGTGGGCATGATGATCCAGCCGGACCCTCCAGCTAAAGATCCTCCAGTGATAATTGAAGATGATAGAGGAGAAACATCAAACCCTTTGCCAGCTCTGTCAACAGCCAAGGAGGAGACAATTTCCAAGGCCTTCCTGGACGATTATATCGCTCAGCAGATACGGTTCACCAGGTGAATGAAGCGGCTGGGCAAATCGTTAGAACTGGGCGTTCGTATCCAGGCTGGTATGATCAGATAAAGTACCTGCCGGGCTACACGATCCCGAAATTCCATGTGTACAAGGGGACAGGCAATCCCCATCAACATGTCGCTCAGTTCAGGGCCCTCTGCGGCAATACTGGTGGCGACGATAAGCTCTTGCTCTGACAATTCATCGACAGCTTATCGGAGACGGCATTCGAGTGGTACTCCGAACTTCCAAATGATTCCGTCAAAACTTTTGCGGATATGGAGTTGTTGTTCACCCAACGATTCGCAAGTGCTAGTGAACGCACCCCAATAACGGCATTGATCAATGCCAGGGTGAAGCCGGGAGAGACATGGGTTTAGTACGCAATCCGATGGTGGAACCCGTGGTCGAAGTGCGAACAGCGCATCGAAGAAGCACCAGCGGTGGGCATGTTCGTGGGCACTCTAGACCCTCATGCAACTATTTCACAGTTCATGATGTTCTTCAAGCCGACCACGTTTCAGGCTTTAATCGACAAGCTAGCCCAGATGGACCAGATGGGGCATAGACCGTCTCCTCTGAAGCCGGAGCCGCGGAACGCAAAAGGTAAGGGGAAGGCGACCTTCGTTGCAAACACCCATCAGCAGCCTAGTGCTCCAAGATTAACGGATCAACTGGAAGAGAGACGACGCTATTATAATGAGAAGATGAAGCGTCCTTACTCATTCCCGCGGGATAAAACGAAGAGGCTGTTCGAACTAGCGATGCGTAACAGGCTTATCAATTTGCCGAATCCAAGGTGACCATTGCAACCCGACGAAGCGAATAATCCCAATTACTGTCCTTACCACCAAACGGTGAGCCATCCAATCGAAGATTGCTTCGTCTTTAAGGGATGGATCGAGGATCAGTACCTACAAGGCAAGTTTGCGCTGTCTGAGAAGTGGAAAGTAAACCCACCACAACCGCACACTCCTAAGAAGACGGACACACCGGGGGCAACGTGCTCTTTTGTTGAAGAAGCTCCATGGGAGGTGGCTCTTTCGGCCAAAACCAAAAGGATGCTGAATGATCTCCAGATATGCCCGACGATCAGGTGGAAGAATCCGCTGGAACCCCAGATCATCAAAGGAATGCTAAAACCGCGCCCGACTCCAAGGATTGGTGGTGATAGCCAAAGCACACACACCCAGTCGTCGAAATCTTCGAAAAAGAAGAAGAATTCCAGAAAGCCCGTGAAGCCTGGCGATAAGCGCACGGACCTGCAGAAACAGATCGACGCGCTGGAAGAGTATAACCAGAAGGGGCGGACTCCAATCACACTCCAGGAATTTCTCAGCCACGTCCTTGAAGATGGAGATGATGGAGAAGACTCGTCGGACGAATCTGAAGATTACGTAGCAAGTTGCCATGTGATCTCTCACTCATCGATGGATGATGAAAAGGCTCCTTGCACCAATAGACTGGGGGCAGGTCCTGAACCGGAACTTCCAGGGCCATCAGACGAAATGATCGACGCATTCCTAAACGAACCTCTTCTGAAAAGTAAAGCTGATCGGGACCGTGAGATGGCTATATTTGAAAAAGCCAAACACCGGCGACTGGACGAAAAAGTCGAGACACTTCCGCCGAATCAAGGGACATCCGTAGCGAATAAAAACAAGTTCAAGACGAGAAAAAGGTTTGCTAAAGCCATATCAATGGGAATGAAGCTACCACCCTCCGAAGGAAACATTCTCGGTGAAGCAGAGACACATCCTAGCTACTGCTCATATCATCGAAAGATTTCGCATCCCACCGAAAAGTGCAACGCTTTTACAAGATGGTGGCAGGGATATGTTGCTCACCGGCAGCATTTCAAGCGGATGAAACGCAAAACTCGTCGGGAGCGAAGAAACACGACCGAGGAGCTTGGGAGAATTACCGGCAACTGTCGCATGGTTAACGTTGGGGGATCGCAAGTTCTCACGTTCGGGAGCGACTCCGATGAAGAGATGACTCTTGGCCCTCTATTCAAGGAATCCACCTTAGGAAAAGAGGGAGAATCGAAGACCTGTGAAAATATCCAGCTGCGCAATCGTACGCTGCCCGAGAAGAATCTCGGACCCGTAAACAGAAAAGATAAGGAAAAAGAAAAGGTCTCTGAGGATATCGCCTTAGATGACCAAGTCATAAAAGAGGTGACCGCCAAGGATCCGCCAAAGAAAAGTAAGGTGGACTACAACATTCTGGCGCACTTGAGGAAGTTACCCTCGCAGCTCAGCATTTTCGACGCCCTTTTGCTATCAAAAGAAGCAAGAGATTCATTGATCAAGGCGCTACAAGAGCCAGAGCAATTCAAAGCTTTTCTCGCCGAAGAAAAGATGAAGGACAAGCTGGAAGAAGTACACACAGCCGATATTACCTTCGGAGATGAAGATCTCCTCCTCGGGACGTCCCCTATATGTCTCTGGATATTGTCATGATATCAAGATAGGGAAAATCCTGGTCGACAATGGGTCTTCCGTCAATCTCTTCAACGTGCGAGTGTTGAAGGAAATCTGCATGAGCGTCCAGCACCTCGCTCGTGATAAAATCACCATCTCCGGTTTTGACTCTCAGTCATCACGGACTTTCGGGTCTGTAATACTGACGTTACGCTTCGGACTACTCGTCACGGATATTAAATTTCACGTCATTGACGCCAAGACCTGCTATAATGCTTTGCTCGGCCGGCCTTAGTTACACGAGTACAACATCATCACTTCTACACAACACCAGTGTATGAAGTATTTCAAGGATAGTCTCGAGTATACTGTAATAGGAGAGCTAAACCCATTCTCCGTGGAAGTCCGAAAATACGAAAATGCAAAATACTTCTTGCCAGATTTCGAGGACACAGAGAGATGTCATAAACCGGAGAACAAAGCTATCCCTACCATTCCGGTCTTCGGGAGTGATACCGAGGAAGAGGAAGAGATAGTTTATTCAGGGCCACCCCAGTACAACAAGCCGGGACCGTCCGCTCCTATGCTTATCTTCGGCAGCGACTCAGAAGATGAGGTCAACGCTATATTCTCTGCTCGGCTTTCAATTCAAACATTTGCTGATGAAGAGAAAAGTTTGCAAGTTGCCATGGTTCCGCCCAAACATCATAAAGAACTAGACGCGCTTGATACCTACAGTGTGGAAGAGCTGCAGACGTTCTATGTCCCTCCCAGGCGAGAAGGTGAAAAGGCGATCCTATTCTACCGATCCGGGGAAACCAGAATGGAGAAAGAAATCTGGCACGGCGCGGATTCTACACTTGACAGACTCCAGCCCATCCGTTTGCCTAAATATTACACGGGCGGACTAAAAAGGCTGTTAAGGCGCCAAGGCGTACCTTTCAAACAGACCACTCGGAGAGCTAAGTTCTATAACAGGATCTGGAACGTCCCTGGAACTCAGCGAAAGTTGCCCAACGGGAAAATGGAAACGACCGGGCTTGGGTATGTTCAATCCAAGAAACGGGAGCTACTCCGCGACTGCTACGTTATACATGACTTTGATGAAGAAGGGGATGCTCGGTGGGAAGATGCTAACCCTGAACCAGAAAGAGCTCCTGATGTGAAAATGCCCAGTCCGTCGTTCGAAGAACAAATGGACAAGCTTATAAGGGAAGCGGGTCAAAAGATTCGAGACGATCATAATCGCGAAATGGCCATCTACGAGAAAGCCAGGACGCAATGCCTTCTTCAACAGGCTGCGAAAGATGAAAATGCTCCTCCCTGTCAACCCGTTGTACAAAAGGCCCGACGCAGAGGCAGAAGCAAATCAAAGAACGGGAAAGGCGTTCGACAGCGGCGGAGCGGGACTAAGAAGCCATGCGATCAAGAACCGAGCAACCAAGATTCATCTCTTATAAAGAAGATGGGTCGAGCATACTCTTTTCCTCAGAACAAAACACGAAAGATACTTGATCTCGCCATAAGACATCAGCTGATTACACTCCCGGAGTCCAAGCACCCCGAGCAAGCAGGCAAAGTCTCTCATCCGGACTATTGCTCCTATTATAGGGCAATAGGGCATCCTATTGAAGACTGCTTCACCTTCAAGAACTGGGTCGAAGACCAATATCAGTAAGGCAGGTTCACTCTATCCAGCAGCTGGAGGGTAACCCCACCGCAGAAGCATAAACCCAAATCCACGAGGGTAGAACCAGATCAACATCGGTCTTGGAAGCGAGCTCATACTTGCCACGTGATAACGCTATCAGAAGAAGACCCCGACGTTATGGATAATCTCCCCTGGTGCTTCGAAAACAATGATGACGAGGTGATCTCAGAGTTTCCACCGGCGCCGAAAGAGCTGGAAGATGGAATACATACCACTGCAGATAACCTCAAGAAAATTGATTTGGGGACGACAAGTGACCCGCGGCCGACGTTCGTTAGCGAATTGCTGTCTAAAGAAAGGGTGGCTACACTAAAGGACGTGCTCATGCAGAATAAAGATTGCTTCGCATGGAATTATTTCGAGATGCTAGGACTAGACCCAGAGGTTGTGGTTCACAAACTGGCTATATCTCCGGACGCCAAGACGATCAAACAAGCACCGAGGAGAATGCGGCTCGAGCTTGAGATGAGCATCAACGCCGAGGTCAAGAAGCTAATCGATTCCAACTTCATCCAAAAGGTGCAGTATCCTGACTGGATCGCCAACATTGTCCCGGTGATGAAGAAAAATGGGACAGTGCGCATATGTGTGGACTTTCGGGATCTCAATAAAGCCTGCCCGAAAGACGACTTCCCAGTACCGGTCACCGAGTTGATGATCGACAACACGTCCACTCACGAAGTTTTCTCCTTCATGGACGGCTCGTCAGGATACAATCAGATAAAAATGCATCCCGAGGACCAGAAGCATACCGCTTTCCGGACCCCTTTAGGCATATTATGCTACAAGGTGATGCCTTTCGGTCTAAAGAACGCCGACGCCACCTACCAAAGGGCCATGACGAAAATCTTCGACGACCTCATACATGAAATCTTCGAATGCTATATCGATGACCTCGTGGTGAAAAGCAAATCATACGAGGAACATCTAGAACACCCGAGGATCGTGTTTCAACGCCTCCGGCAATATAACTTGAAGATGAACCCTCTCAAGTGCGCGTTCGGAGTTTCCTCGGGCAAATTCCTGGGATTCATCGTCAGACACCGAGGCATCGAAATAGATCGGTCAAAGATCAAGGCAATTATGGAGATGCCCCCGCCAAGGACTCTCAAGCAATTACGGTCTCTCCAAGGAAAGCTCGCGTATATTCGGCGATTTATAGCCAATCTCTCCGGCAAGTGCCGTCCTTACAGCCACCTGATGAAGAAGGGAACCCCTTTCGTCTGGGACCGCAAATGCCAAAGCGCGCTAGACAAAATCAAGCAATACCTGTAGAATCCGCCAGTGCTGGCTGCTCCGGTCAAGGGAAAGCCTCTCATTCTGTATACAACCGCCCTTGAAGGTTCCTTAGGCGCATTGTGGGCACAAGAGAACGACCAAGGGAAGGAGAGAGCCCTCTACTACTTGAGTCGAGTTCTACTGGGGGAAGAAAGCAACTACTCCCCCATCGAAAAACACTGTCTGGCGTTGATCTTTGCGATAACGAAGCTCAGACACTACGCGTTGGCGTATGAGGTCCATCTCATATCAAAAGTGGATCCTCTCAAATATTTGATGTCAAAGGCCATATTAACAGGGCAGCTCGCTAAATAAGCCCTGCTCTTGATGGAATTCTTGATAACCTATCGGCCTCTTAAGGCAGTGAAAGGCCAGGCCATCGCCGACTTCCTCGCTGAGCACCCGATACCCGCCAATTCTCCTTTGAACTATGAATTGCCATATGAACATGCGTTTGACATGATCGACGGGGATGATCCCCGGTGGGAACTCTATTTTGATGGAGCGTCTTCCATGAAGAAGAGCAAACAAAGCACCCCTATAATCAAATCAGGGGTAGGCCTCATCTTCGTGACTCCACAAGGAGGGATAATGCGCTTTGCCTTCTCCTTAACAGAGACGAGGACGAACAATGAAGCTGAATATAAAGCTTTGATAGCAGGTCTTGAGATCGCCATCAACATGGGGATCGAGAACCTCCTTATATATGGAGACTCCCATCTGGTTGTTAGTCAAGTAAACGGCGACTATCAGACGTGCAAACTAGAGCTGGTGAAGTACGGCGAGAGAGTACAGCAATTGCTGACTCAAATTCCTTCCTACACCTTGGAAAGTATACTGCGTGTGGAAAATAGCAAAGCGGATGCATTAGCCAAGCTTGCTAAAGAATTGGCCGATGAGAACATCGATGAAGTAAGAATCGTGGTACAAAGCCGTCGGGTTCTTGCACCGACAGAAATATCTCCGGAGTCGTTCGAGGAAAAGGGAGCGGTCGAGCAAATGGCTCTACAAGTGAAAGACCAAGTAAAGGTCGAAGATTGGAGAGAAGTCTTTATAGACTACTTCAAATCCCGTCAGACACCTGAAGATGCGTCCTCAAAACATCAGCTCATGAAGCGAGCCCTATCTTTCGCCTTCGTCAATGATACCCTGTATAAGAGATCATTTGACTCTTTATGGCTAAGATGCCTGAGATCTGAAGAAGCAAGAAGAGTCATCCAAGAAACTCACGACGGACTCTGCGGTTCTTACCAAGCCGGGCCGAAGATGAAGCTGAAGATCAAACGGATGGGTTATTATTGGCCCACGATGATCCAAGACTGCCTTGAGTATGCAAAGCAATGCCACTCATGCCAGATCCATAGAGACTTTATCCATCAGCATCCGAATCCGCTACATTCGACGGTGGCTAGCTGGCCGTTTGAAATGTGGGGAACTGACATAATCAGACCCATAGAACCAACATCGTCCATAGGACATCGATTCATTTTAGCGACAACTGATTACTTCTCCAAATGGGCAGAAGCAGTACCGCTGATGGAAGTGAAGATGGAGAATATCCTCCATTTCTTCAAGACACATGTTATTTATTGGTTTGGAACTCCACGACGGATTATCTCCGATAACGGACCAGCCTATAGAAGCCACAAGATCAGCCGCTTCGTACAACAGCATAACATAGACTGGAGATACTCCTCAGTCTATAATACTCGAGCTAACGGTCTGGCTGAGGCTTTTAACAAGACCTTAACAAAGATCGTGAAAAGACGGTGTCCCGAAATAAGAAGGACTGGCATGAGAGACTGCATGAAGCTCTCTGGGCATACCGGACCACGTTCAAAATGGCCACGAACACAACTCCATACGCATTGGTATTCGGTACAGAAGCGGTACTCCCTCTCGAGATAGAGTTACCCTCTCTACGAGTGGCAGTTCATTACGAACTAACGGACGAAGAGAATGCTCACCTTCGGCTTGAGGATCTCGATGCCCTTGATGAAACCCGGCTCATAGCGCAACAAAATCTAGAGGCTTATAAAGCAAAGATGACACGCTCATATGAAAGGTTGACTAGGCCGAGAACATTCCGCCAAGGCGAATTCGTGCTAGTGGTCAAAAGACCCATGATCCCCAATCGTGCCAAACGGGGGAAATTCGAGCCAAACTATGAAGGCCCGTACATCATAGACAAGGTCTACCAGGGTGGGGCCTATCTACTCATGGACATGCATGGTGAAAGACCTTTCAGGCCAATAAATGGTCGCTTCCTGAAGAAATACTACGCTTGACGAGTCACGGCCTAGGTCAATGATAGATGATGACAACTATGTCCACTCGCTATCTTCCTAAGCCTAAACTCTGTTAGTAGTAACCGGCTTCCTTTACAACGGACCGAAATGTCCTTAAACTAATGACGGACCGAAACGTCCTTAAACTAACAATGGACCACTATGTCGTAAAAACTAGCTGTTGACCGAGACGTCGATAAACTACAGTGAATTGCAGCATCCCAAAGCTGATACAAAAAAATAATAATAAAAAAACAAAAAGAGAAAACGGTATGTCCATAAGCAAAAAAGGCACGGATGAAAACCCGAAAGGGCTCCGTGAGTAAAAACAGCAGGGCTGCCGGCGAGTCTTGTGAAAACCTGAAAGGGCGCAACCTCGTTAGAAAAAAAATTAAAAAAAGAAGAAAAAGAAAAATGGTATGTCCATAAGCAAAAAGGGCACGGATGAAAACCCGAAAGGGCTCCGTGAGTAAAAACAACAGGGCTACCGGCGAGTTTTGTGAAAACCCGAAAGGGCGCAATCTCGTTAAAAGACACTTGCAAGGTCCTCTCGACTTTGTAAGGAGAAACCACCTGCGTGAGATCCTTACGACTCACAAGGGAGCAACACACTTAGGGATCCCCACGATTCCTAAGGAGAAACACAATTGCGAAATCCCCACGACTCGTAAGGAGAACCCTCTTATGGGACCCTCACGGCTCATAAGATTTGAAAGTCTTAAGCTACAGGGATCTGAACCTGTTCTTAAGCAGCCCCCACAACCTTCGATACTGCCCTACAAGAAGCTCAATGCTGACCCTTGTATACAATCCATGGGCGCGAATAAACATTTCCCTAACGAATTCCCATCCGTGACTAGGGATATGTCTATATGGTGAACAACCTTTGTAAGTCCTCTCGACTTACAAAGAGAAAACCCTCTTGTAAGATCCTTACGACTTATAGAAGAACATACACTTAGGAGTCCTCACGATTCCTAAGGAGAAAACGCACCTACGAGATCCTCACGACTCGCAGGGAGAAACACCTTTATGAGACCCTTATGGCTCATGAAGTCAAAAGCCTTAGTCGACAGGATCCTAACCCTGTTTACTAAGCCACCTTTATTCGATATCGACAGAAGAAAATGATGATTCGCTCCTGGCAATATCCCGGTTGTAGCGGTGCTGATGCCGAAATCGGTGTCTAATCCCAACTTTGCGGCAAGAAGCTTGCGGACCACACATGCATACGAAATAGCCGAAATGATGGGGCAACTTGCAGACAAAATCAGCAAGTAAAAATATATGCATGCAAAATAGCCGAAATGATTAGGCAACTCGCAATAAAAAACAACGAGTAAAAATAAAAAAATATAGCCGAAATGATTGGGCACCGCGAAAAATAGCCGAAATGATTGGGCAATCGCGACCTTCGCGATATAAAAGCTGAAATGATAGAGCATCGCAAAAAGAAAAAAATGAATGAAATTTATGCCCTACAGGTGATATCATATCAATCCCTGTATACAATCCAGGGGCGCAAACAAAGAGGGAATCACACCCTTCCTCCCCAAGCTTCATCAGAAGGAGAAGCCAAATCTCAATGGTTCATACACAGCCTAGAGATCATCTCAACATCAGTCTCATTACAACAAACACAACATCAAACAAAGTATAACGGTGGCAACCCCCAGTTCCATGACTCGACGGTACACCAATGACCGAGAGTCAAATCCCGACTCCGTGAAATGCGGATAAAGTCAACCTTTTCTGGCTACGTGGAACGCGGATTATGTCACTTCTGACCCCGTGGAAAACGTCCAAAGCGGATCCTGGTCTTCGCAGAGCACGACAGTGAACCCGTGTGAAGCATCCAGAGCGGAGACTGGTCCTCGCCGAACACGGCAGTGAACCCGTGGGAAGCATCCAGAGCAAATTCCTGGTTACGTGGAACGCGGATTATGTCACTTCTGACCCCGTGGAAAACGTCCAGAGCGGATCCTGGTCCTCACAGAGCACGGCAGTGAACCCGTGTGAAGAATCCAGAGCGGAGCCTGGTCCTTGCCGAACACGGCAGTGAACCCGTGGGAAGCATCCAGAGCAAAATTCCTGGTTACGTGGAACTCGGATTATGTCACTCCTGACCCACTGGAAAACGTCCAGAATGGATCCTGGTCCTCGCAGAGCGCGGCAGTGAACCCGTGTGAAGCATCCAGAGCGGAGCCTGGTCCTCGCAGAACACGGCAGTGAACCCGTGGGAAGCATCCAGAGCAAAATTCCTGGCTACGTGGAACGCGGATTATGTCACTCCTGACCCCGTGGAAAACGTCCAGAGCGGATCCTGGTCCTCGCAGAGCACGGCAGTGAACCCGTGTGAAGCATCCAGAGCGGAGCCTGGTCCTCGCCGAACACGGCAGTGAACCCGTGGGAAGAATCCAGAGCAAAATTCCTGGCTACGTGGAACGCGGATTATATTACTTCTGACCCTGTGGAAAACGTCCAGAGAGGATCCTGGTCCTCGCAGAGCACGGCAGCGAACCCGTATGAAGCATCCAGAGCGGAGCCTGGTCCTCGCCGAACACGGCAGTGAACCCGTGGGAAGCATCCAGAGCAAATTTCTGGCTACGTGGAATGCGGATTATGTCACTTCTGACCTCGTGGAAAACGTCCAGAGCGGATCCTGGTCCTCGCAGAGCACGGCAGTGAACCCGTGTGAAGGATCCAGAGCGGAGCCTGGTCCTCGCCAAACACGGCAGTGAACCCGTGGGAAGCATCCAGAGCAAAATTCCTGGCTATGTGGAACGCGGATTATGTCACTTCTGACCCCATGGAAAACGTCCAGAGCAGATCCTGGTCCTCCCAGAGCATGTCAGTGAACCCGTGTGAAGCATCCAGAGCGGAGCCTGGTCCTCGCCAAATACGGCAGTGAACCCGTGGGAAGAATCCAGAGCAAAATTCCTGGCTACGTGGAACGCGGATTATGTCACTTCTGACCCCATGGAAAACGTCCAGAGCGCATCCTGGTCCTCGCAGAGCACGGCAGTGAACCCGTGTGAAGCATCCAGAGCGGAGCCTGGTCCTCTCCAAACACGGCAGTGAACCCGTGGGAAGCATCCAGAGCAAAATTCCTAGCTATGTGGAACGCGGATTATGTCACTTCTGACCCCGTGGAAAATGTCCAGAGTGGATCCTGGTCCTCGCAGAGCACGGCAGTGAACCCGTGTGAAGCATCTAGAGCGGAGCCTGGTCCTCGCCGAACATGGCAGTGAACCCGTAGGAAGCATCCAGAGCAAACATTGGACTGTGAGGTCCTTAAACTCATGGACTATGATGTCCTTAATCTCGACCGTGATGTCTTAAAACTAATACCGGACTGAGGTCCTTAAACTCATGGACTATGATGTCCTTAACCTCGACCGTGATGTCTTAAAACTAATACCGGACTGTGGGGTCCTTAAACGCATGGACTATGATGTCCTTAACCTCGACCGTGATGTCTTAAAACTATTACCGGACTGTGGGGTCTTTAAACCCATGGACTATGATGTCCTTAACCTCGACCGTGATGTCTTAAAACTAATACCGGACTGTGAGGTCCTTAAACTCATGGACTATGATGTCCTTAACCTCGACCGTGATGTCTTAAAACTAATACCGGACTGTGGGGTCCTTAAACCCATGGACTATGATGTCCTTAACCTCGACCGCGACTCCTTTAAACTAACCTCGACGGCGATGTCTTTAAACTACGGTATCCTGGAAAACGTCCAGAGCGGATCTTGGTCCTCACAGAACACGGCAGTGAACCCGTGGGAAGAATCCAGAGCAACCCCTGACTCCGTGAAATGCGGATAAGGGCAACTTCACCCATCACTTGTGGGCCCTCACGACTCGTAAGGGAGCAAATTCTCTTGTGAGATCCTTATGACTTTCAAGAGAAAACACACTTAGGAATCCTCACGATTCTTAAGGAGAAATTACACCTACGGGATCCTCTCGACCGGTAGGGAGAAAATTCTTTATGAGACCCTCACGGCTCATAAAATTGAAAAGTCTTAGGTGACAGATCCTAACCCTGTTTCCTAAGCCATCACCACTTTACAAAGAGCACAAGATTGACAGTTATATACTACATACAGACCGCACTTGCTAGAATCACATGGCAACAACATAGCAAGGAGAAGAAAGCAACAGAAAGAATATCTGATTTGCATTTAATTAAGCGTCTGAGGCATACTCATTCAGGCATGTGCAAAAGATTTAATACATAAAATAACACACGCTGAAATGAAAAATTTGCCATTCATACTGCGAAAAAGTTCTTACAATTATAAAAGCAGTAAACAAAAACATTATCGAGATGGTTACAATGGCAAAATCTCAGACCCAGGGCATGGATTGAGGAATTCAAAAGTGACCTTGTCCAGAATCTTCCAGGCCTTTCGAACCATCCTGGTATGCTTTCTTTCGCGATCACAAGCGTCGGGATCCTCACGGATGTCCTCCTCCCTCCGATAGGCAGCAAGTATTGCAGACTGTTGAAAAGCTTGATGCAGAAGATCGATAAGGTTATCTCGCCTTCTCTTTGAAATTAGGCTCATCAGATACACCGAGTGCACCTTATCCTCGGCGGCATCCAATGCCCTAAATGGCACACCAGTACAGAATAAGGGAAACGCTTCCCAGATTGCTCCCACGATAAGCTTCAAGAGAGAAGAACGTCGAGGAAGCAGGCGACTATTATATGCGTCGAAGCGACTCATGATTTCGGCACACTCGGCGTTTGTTAATTCTCGATTCTGAGAACGGCCGAGTGAGCGGATGTCTCCGTAAGAGATAATCTCGTCGAGATCATACATATGAGCGTCCAATATTCCTGAAAAAAAAAATCAACAAAAATTAGCGGACAGATTGATTAAGCAAATTCTTATTAAAAAACAGGCACAGGGAGTTAAACTCCTCGAGAGCAATGCTCTGCAGACAGGAGTGACACCTATCGAAATCAATTATGAGGGGAATTTAAAGAAGTTCCCCGAGAATACTGAAAGCCTTGCTATGAGAAGATGATATAATTCATCAAAAAATAAAATTCCATTTTTAATCTTCAAGATCCAAAAAAAAACTCTTAAGAGTTCTCTTATATGATTTGAAAGGAGCAAAGCTCCATTAATGAATTAAGAATTCATAAGCAAAATCCTTTTAGAGATCAAAGCTCAATTAATGGAACCCTAAAAGGGTTCTCTTTAGATCAAAGATCAATGGAGCAAAGCTCTGTTAGTAAAACCTTAAATAGGTTTTCTATAGGTCAAAGATCTATTAAGAGCAAGGCTCTGTTAATGGGTAAAACCCTAACTCATTAAAATTTATTAAAATTTTACTTGAGTTTAAAAAAAAATTCTTTTTTGGCTTTTTAGAAGTTCTCAAACAGAAGAGCTGTGCTCTGAACAGAATTCTCAAAGACGATAATAATCATCTAGAGGACCAAAGGTCCTATTTATAGGCGTTAAGCCGCCTCTTCAACTTCTGAGTTGATCCAAGAGCTCAGATGTTGCCACCGCTGCGCTCACGTGTGGGCCATGTAAGCGCAACGGAGGGGGGCATTTGTTTCCCCAATCAAAGCAAAGCTCTGTTCAAATTCCAAGATTTAAAATGAAGCGACGCTTCTGCTTCCCCAATCAGAGCAAAGCTCTGTTCAAACACCAAGATTTGAAATGAAGCGATGCTTCCTTTACCCCAATAAGAGCAAAGCTCTGTATTGAAAATTCAAAATTTAAATTGAAGCAACGCTTCAGATGCTGTACGCTGCGCGCTGTGCGCCACGTGTCAAATACAGGTGCGCTGGCAGTTGCGCTACGCTGTGCGCTACGTGTCAAACACATGTGCGCTAGCAGTTGCGCTGCGCTCTGCGCTGCGCGCCACGTGTCAAACACAGGTGCGCTAGCGCAGTTGCGCTGCGCTGCGTGTCACGTATCTAACACGGGTGCGCTAGCGCAGTTGCGCTGCGCTCTACGTTGCGCGCCACGTGTCGAACGTAGGTGCGCTGCGCTGGAATTAAAAATTCCCCCACCGTCAGATCAAAAGATCTACTAATAATAAATTATTAATTAATCAGAACTAAAATTCTGTTATGGAAAGATTTTTCAATCTTATTGAAACAAGAAGATTATCTTCTGTAAAACGGAAGCCTTAGGATCAAAGATCCAACGGTGGGAAATATTCCCAAATCAATCAGAGAAAGTTCTCTCAAAACTGATTTAACAAATCATTTGGGCCTATATAAAGGACCCTAGACTTCAAGTCTGAAACATAGAGAATACACAGAAAGAGAGAGAAAAACCCTCTGCAAAAAAAAAGAGCAAGCTCTTAGAAAGAAGAAGATTTTTCTTCATCTTCAAGGTAAAAAGAACTGTGTTCTTGAACAACAGAGATGAATCCATCTAGTAAAAAGAAGAATCATCTTCTAAAAAAGATCCTAGATCTATAAAAAGACCAAGGTCTTTGATTTAAAGGAAAGAAAAAAAGATCTAATCATCAAAAAAATAATAAAAAAAGTATTTTACTTCATTGACAGATCTTTTGATCTATAAAGGCAGAGCCTTTATAAAAACAAGAATTTTTGTTCTTTAATCTTGAGGCAAAGCCTCCTTTAAAGAAGAACATAAACTTATTCTTTGATCTTAAAGTTGATCAGATGCGCTTTTCGCTATTGAACAGTGCCTTGCACTTATGAATTGCGCCTTTGCGCTTCTTGGACTAGCGCGCAGCGCCAGAACACGCCACGTGTCAAACAAAGACACAACCTGCGCTTTGTGCTTTTAAAAACAGAGCACTGCGCTCATGGACTGGCGCTCAGTGCCAAGCGCGCCACGTGTCACTCACTGGTGCGCCAACAGACTAGCGCAATGCGCTCATAAATTAAAAGCGCAATGCGCTAACAAACTAGCTCTTAGTGCTGAGAGCGACACGTGTCCTCTTCATGTGCGCTACCCAACAGAAGCGCAATGCGCTTTTTGACCGGCGCAAAACGCCTGACGCGCCACGTGGCGCATTGTCAGAACACACTTTATTCTGATGAATGCTATGCATCCAATATAAGACAAAAAATGTCAGAGCCCAATGCTTAGCATTATTAAAAGGGCAGAGCCCAAATAAAGGCCTAACAGACAGAACAAAAATAAAATGTTAAATATTTTTAACTGGACTTAACCCAATTCTGGCCATAAGTCCTCAACTTAAATTGAACTGAGCCAATCTGTTCTTCCAATCAATTTACACTCGGTTCGAGGGTACATCTCATTACTCCTCTGATATCTGTCGTTGTAATCCTTTAACGTCTTCAGAGAGGTGACGGGTCCCGTCGACCACACATTTCTACAGACTGTAGGGTTCTTAAACCCATGGACTATGTTGTCCTTAACCTCGACCGCGATGTCTTTAAACTAACCTCGACCGTGTTGTCTTAAAACTAACATTGGACTGTGAGGTCCTTAAACTCACGGACTATGATGTACTTAACCTCGATCGTGATGTCTTAAAACTAACATTGGACAGTGAGGTCCTTAAACTCACGAACTATGATGTCCTTAACCTCGACCGTAATGTCTTAAAACTAACATTGGACTGTGAGGTCCTTAAACTCACGGACTACGATGTCCTTAACCTCGACCGTGATATCTTAAAACTAACATTGGACTGTGGGGTCCTTTAAACCCACGGACTATGATGTCCTTAACCTGGACTGTGGGGTCCCTTTAAACCCACGGACTATGATGTCCTTAACCTCGACCGTGATGTCTTTAAACTAACATTGGACCGAGATGTCCTTAAACTACCAATGGACCGTAATGTCATTAAACTAATTATCGACCGCAATGTCACTAAACTAAACAATAGAGCCCAATTGCTCTCTTGTCGGATCTAAACGGTCCCATTAAGTTGATCTTAGTCTAAAATTAGACTAACGTATCCTTGACAAACGTTAAAGTTGATCTTAGTCTCAAATGAGGCTAACGTATCCTTAAACCCAACCCCAAAGACAAATCTAAGAAAGATACGGATTTGGACTAGTCCACGCCCTACGAGCGACAGCATAACTTAGTCTCCGTATACAATCCACGGGCAACCAAAAACAAAACAAACATACACGACACAAAGCGACCATATGGAGAAGGAGAAAGTTGTTACCGCGATGCGGTAGCGTAATTAACTGCAGGTGCTTGCGCGTGCAGGGAAGAGCGTCCCTATAATCAAAAACCCTTAAAACGAAGGGGAATCTGACGAAGTCTACTATATCGGCAGCATCCGTTTAAACCTTCGATATATGGTGCCATAAATCAACTTGGCATCTTCGGAGAGGTGGACGGATAGCACCAATTATCATCTGCCCCGAAATTCAGGCGAGACGTACATCGCGTCTCCGCCGCGTCTTTCGGAGGGGAACAGTAAAAAGGAACATATACACATGTTAAGATAAAGAAAAACCAGATATCATACTATCATATCGAGAAAGATTGTCCTGTACATATATATATCCCAAGCATCCAAAATGTATTATACAATCCTGTACTATACAATAATGGCCTCTAGGACATACATATCTAACAATCTCCCACTTGCACTAAGGTCATGTATTGGCGTATCGCAGACCTATCATCTCGAGTAGCCTCTCGAACTGCGTCTGAGGGATGGCCTTTGTGAGTGGATCTGCAGTGTTTTCCTTCGTATCTACTCTTCATACCTCTATCTCCCGGTGATTCATAATCTCCCTGATAAGGTTATACCGCCTTAAGACGTGTTTGGATTTCTGATGGGACCATGGTTCCTTCGCTAAAGCAATTGCTCCGTTGTTGTCGCAATACAAAGGTATTGGGTCAACAATGGACGGAACCACCCGATGTTCCGTAATGAACTTCCTCATCCAGACCCTTTCTTTTGCGGCATCGCTAGCAGCGATGTACTCTGCCTTTATTTTCGAGTTTGCTACGGTCTCCTGTTTGGAGCTCTTCCAACAGACCGCCCCTCTATTGAGGGTGAATACATAACCCGACATAGATTTGGAGTCATCCTTGTCACTCTGAAAGTTGGAGTCAGTGAAGGCCTCGATCTGGAGGTCTCTACTGCCGTATACCAAATATCTCCTTAGTCCTTCTTAGGTACTTGAGAATGTTCTTTACTGCTATCCAGTGCTTCTCCCATGGGTTTGAATGATACCTGCTTACCACGCTCAGTGCGTATGCTACATCTGGTCTAGTACATAACATTGCATACATTATAGATCCTACTACCGAAGCATAGGGTATAATGCCCATGCGAGCCCTCTCCTCATCAGTCTTGGGAGACATCTCTTTGGAGAGGGTGATTCCGTGACAAACGGGTAAGTTACTGCACTTAGAATCTTCCATACTAAATCACTTCAGTATGGTGTCAATGTACCTGGACTATGAAAGTCCCAACATTCTCTTAGATCTATCATGATAGATTCTGATCCCTAGAATATAGGAGGTGTTTCGCCCAATTAGAGCAAAGCTCTGTTGAAATTCAAAATTCAAAATTTTGAAGCAACGCTTCAAATCTCGGGCGCAACGCGCCACATGTCAAGCGCTGATACGTCAGCGCAGCGCCCAAGAAGGCGCGCCCAATCAGAGCAAAGCTCTATTTTAATGAAGCAACGCTTCAGCTGCGCAAGCACTGCGCTGCGCGACACGTGTCAGCGCAGTTGCGCTGCGCTGTGCACTGCGCGACACGTGTCACGCGCTGGGGCATCTGCGCCAAACAGAATTAAATTTCTAAGAAATCTTTTCTGTTCTTGTTAAAATAAGAAAATTTTCTTCTGCAAAGCAGAAGCTCTTGGATCAAAGATCCAACGGTGGGGAAAATTCCCCAAATCACTCAGAGAAAGATCTCTTTAACAAATTTAACTAATTTATGGGCACTATAAAAAAGGACTCTAGGCCTCAATTCAAAAAAAAAAAAGAAAAAAGGATTTTTTTTCTTAAAAAAAAGGGTGAAGAGCTTCAAACAGAGAGAACTCTGAGAAAATTCCAAGAAAAAGGTAAAGAACCTTCATGAAATAGAAGAAATTTCTTCTAATAGATCATTGATCTAAAAACAAGATCAATGATCTTTACATAATAAACAGTGTTTTGCACTTCTTATGAACCTCTGGTTCTTTAAAACAAGAAAACAATAAAATAAAAAATAGTGCTTTGCACTTTTATGAACCTCTGGTTCTTGAAATAAAAAAGAAAAAAATTTATTTTTCTTTGATCTAATTTAGATCAAGAAATTAAATAGTGCTTTGCACTTCTGTTCTTGAATCTAAAAGATTCTTAGTGCTCTGCACTTACAAACTGCGCTGTTGCGCTCTTAAGAGAGCGCCACGTGTCAGCCATAGAACCACTTGCGCTACGCGCTCTTGAATAGAGCTTTGCTCTCTGGAATTGGCGCAACTCACCAGAGCGCGCTACGTGTCAGCAGCGCAACAGCGCAGCGCACTGCGCTATTGCGCTTGCGCTCATCAGAGCGCGACACGTGTCACCACCATATGAGTTTGCGCTCAATACTTAGCGCAAAGCGCCTGACTAGCCACGTGGGGCACTGTCAGAGTATTTAATGCTCTGCATTATTAAAGAAAAGGGACAGAGCCCAATTAAAAGGCCTAACAGGCCTAATAAAAAAATGCTATGCATTTTAAAAAGGGGGGGAGGGCAAAGCCCAAACAAAAAATAGATGCTCTACATCATTTATAAAAGGGCAAAGCCCAATCAAAACAAGAATAATGCAGTGCATTACTAAAAAGGGGTAAAGCCCTAGCACAGGCCAAAGACAAAAAATGTTGAAACTGGACTTAGCCCAATTTTGGCCATAATTCCTTAAATTAAATTGACTGAGCAAGATTTCTCTCTTAAATCAATTTACTTTGGTTCGAGGGCACATCTCCGAACTCCTCTGACACCTGTCGTTGTAATCCTTCAACGACGTCAGAGAGGTGACGGGTCCCGACGACCACAAACTAATATCGGACCGAGACGTCCTTAAACTAATATCGGACCGAGACGTCCTTAAACTAATATCGGACCGAAACGTCCTTAAACTAATGTCGGACCATCACGTCCTTAAACTGGAACATGGACCACTACGTCTTTAAACTGGAATACGGACCACCACGTCCTTAAACTGGAACATAGACCACCACGTCCTTAAACTGGAACATAGACCACCACGTCCCTAAACTGGCAATGGACCGCAACGTCCCTAAACTACCTATGGACCACTATGTCCCTAAACTGGAACAGTAGAGCCTCCAAATGCTCTTTTGCCGGATCTAAACGGTCCCGTTTAAGTTGATCTTAGCCCTAAATACGGCTAACGTATCCTTAGACATTTAAATGAATGATAAAACTCTAAATCAACTTTGGTTCAAGGGTACATCTCTGAACTCCTCTGACACCTGTCGTTGTAATCCTTCAACGACGTCAGAGAGGTGACGAGTCCTGACGGCCATATATTAATCAATACGTTAAGTTGATCTTAGTCTAAAACAGGACTAACGTATCCTTAACGAACGTTTAAGTTGATCTTAGCCGCAACGCGACTAATGCATCCTTAAACTAAAAACACCAAACCCAAATCTAAGTAAATACGGATTTGGACTAATCCACGTCCTACGGGCGACTGCATTACTCAGTCTCCGTATACAATCCACGGGCAACCACAAACAAAACAAACACCCACGACACGAAGTGAAATTCTGGAGAAGGAGAAAGTTGTTACCGCGACGCGGTAGCGTAATTAACTGCAGGGGCTTGCGCCTGCAGGGAAGAGCGTCCCCACAATCAAAAACCCCTCACCCTGAGGGGGAATCTGACGAAGTTTGCTACATCGGCCGCATCCGTCTAAACATCCGATACACAGTGCCATAAATCAACTTGGCATCTTCGGAGAGGTAGACGGATAAAACCAAATAGCATCTGCCCCGAATCTCAGGCAAGACGCAAAGTCTGCGCCGCCATTCGGAGGGGAACAGATTCTGGCACGCCCGGTGGGACCTTTTCCTCTTTCCACTCCACAGTTCGTGTGTCGTCCTCGCGAGCCAATCGCGGTTTGTTAAATGGTTGCCTTCGGATTTCAAGTTGCTAAGATTTGGTCTTTTGCCTGGCGCAGAACTCAAGATTCAATGGCCTTCAACTGCACCAACTGCTCGAAACGCCACTGCAACGGACGCTCCACCTCACCAGGAGGTGTAGCATATGGACCCCAAGCGGCTTCTTTCTTCGCTCTGCCGGTAGACCTGGTGACCCAGGCCACCACTGGCCTGTTCTTCGGGACCATGATCCCACCTACAAGCTTCTCTTCGCCAATACCTGCACCGGAAGTGAACAAAAAGTCGGTCTTCGACCGGCTCACTGCTACGACGACCCCTGTCAACGGGTCGCCTACTGCCAAACCAACAGCTTCGGTTTTTGCCAGGCTGGATCAAAACTCTAAACTGGCTGTCCTAAGGAAAGCAATAACTGCTGCTCCGGAAGTCGTCAAGGCGGCTTCCCCTGTCAAAGAGTCAGTCTTTTCAAGACTGACGATTCCTGCTCCTGCCTCTGCTCGAGGATCCGTCTTCGACAGGTTGAATATCACCCCTCAAAAGACAACCTCAGTCTTTAAAAGGTTAACACCGGCGGTGCCCCATTCAGACAGGGGGCAAAAAGAAGCTATCTCTATCTCTGAGCCAGTCCCAACGGCTCGTCGTGCTCGACGTCGCCATTGGCAACGAGTGAGGAAGGCAGGGGGCAACTCCCCCTCAGGGATAACTCCACTGGCTCCAGCGGTGGAAATCAACGCTGCTGTTCCAACTGGGAATAGCTTTGAACTGCTGAGGAGGGTACGGAAGAACTCTCCAACCGCTACATTGAAGAGATCTCCTCCACCTGCGGAGAGAGTTCCAGAAACGAAACGAGAACAACCCCCTCAATGGTTGTCTTCAAAAATTTATAAAGTTTGGCGGAGGGTTCAAGACTCTGTGATTGTCCCAGGTCACTCTCGTCACCAGAAAAAGGCGAAAGTGGAAAAAGACAAGGACTGTCCCATTAAACAGCATGGGACAGCAGCTGCTAGGGTGCCCCCTTCAATGGTTCCTTCAACCTCAACGGCCCACAAAAGAAGGAGGCCAGAGAAAACCCCCACGTCAGCGGCAAAAGTTAAAAATGGTAAACCTAAACGCCCCAAGTCAGGGGGCATAACAGTTCATACGGTTTACATGGCATCGGGAAAAGAAGTCAGCCGTGCATCCACGGGTCATAGACCGCTTACACGGTCAGTGACCAAGGCTCAGGAGCAGCAACAGAAGCTCCAGGAGATGATGAACGCTATGGCCGCACTTACAGGGCCGAAAGAAACCCCGGAAACATCCTCAGAGGAACGTCAAGAACAAGAAACGGACGCCGAATTCCTTCAGCGCGTACTAGAGAAGAAAGATAAAGAAGCTGCGGAGCAGGCAGCCAACATAAAGAAAATGGCCCTCCTGTTCCAGGATATGGTGGGTATGATGATTCAACAAGATCCACCTGCTGAAGATCCCCCAATCATTCTTGAAGACGATAGGGGAGAGACGTCGAATCCTCCACCGGCTCTATCCACAGCTAAAGAGGATACAATCTCAAAAACTGATTTGGATGAATATATCGCCCAGCAAATACGGGTGCATCATGCGACCGAAGCGGCCGGTCAGGTCGTAAAAACGGGGCGGCCATACCCAAGTTGGTACGATCAAATCAAGTACCCGCCCGGTTACACAATTCCCAAGTTCCATGTCTACAAAGGGACGTGCAATCCTCATCAGCATGTTGTCCAGTTCAGGGCACTCTGCGGCAATACCGGTAGTGATGACAAGCTTTTACTGCGCCAGTTTGTTGGAAGTTTATCGGATACGGCGTTTGAGTGGTACTCTGAACTTCCGAATGACTCTATCAAAACCTTCGCGGAGATGGAGCTACTGTTTACTCAGCGTTTTGCAAGTGCCAGTGAGCGTACCCCAATGATGGCCCTGATTAATGCCAGGGTAAAACCCGGCGAGACGTGGATTCAGTACGCTATACGATGGCGGAATTTATGGTCGAAGTGCGAGCAACGCATTGAAGAAGCTCCCGTAGTGGGTATGTTTGTGGGAACCCTCGATCCACAAGCAACCATCTCGCAGTTTATGATATTTTTCAAGCCGACTACCTTCCAAGCCTTGATCGACAAACTAGCGCAGATGGATCAGATGGGCCATAAACCTCCTCTTCCAAGGCCGGACTCCCAAAATGATAAAGGGAAGGGAAAAGCGATCGTCGTCGCTAATGCTCAACAACAACCGAGCGTCCCGAAGCCAGTGGCTCGTCAAAATAATATGCGCCCGTACGTACCCCTTGAGGATAGGATGGGACGTCCTTATTCCTTTCCCCGCGATAAAACGAGGAGGTTATTCGAGCTGGCGTTGCGCAACAGACTCATAAATCTGCCGGATCCAAAATGTCCGTTGCAACCAAGTGACGTCAACAAGCCCAACTACTGTCCTTATCATCGAGTACTAGGCCATCCGATCGAAGATTGCTACGTTTTCAAGAATTGGCTTGAAAACCAATACCGACAGGGCAAGTTCGCGTTATCTGACAAATGGAAGGTGAATCCCCCGCAGCCCCACACCTCTAAAGGGACGAATACGCCGGGGGCAACTTGCTCCGTCATTGAAGAAGCTCCTTGGGAGGTTGTATTATCAGCCAAGACGAAAAGGATGCTAAACGATCTTCAGACATGTCCAGCGATCAAGTCGAAGAACCCGTTGGAACCGCAGGTCATTGAAGGGATGTTGAAACTGGGTACAACTCCAAAGACCGATGGTGGTGGCTCAAACATTCGCAGCCAGCCGTCAAAATCTTCAAAAAAGAAGAAGAAGAAATCTAAGAAGCCCGTGAAGCCTGGCGACAAGCGCACGGACTTACAAAAGCAAATTGACGCGCTGGATGAATACAACCAAAAGGCACGGACTCCCATTACGCTCCAAGAGTTCCTCAATCACGTCTTTCAAGAAGAAGATGAGGGAGAAAGTTCATCGGATGAATCCGAGGAATATGTAGCGAGCTGTCATATGATCTCCCATTCGATCACGAACGATGAGGAGACTTCAGGCACTAAAACGCTGGGGGCAGATACCGAATCAAAAATTCCGGAGCTATCAGTCGAAATGATTGACGCGTTCCTTAACGAAGCTCGACTGAAAAGTAAAGCTGATCGAGAATGCGAGATGGCTATATTTGAAAAGGCCAAGCGCCAGCGACTTGATGAAAGAGCTGAGACGATCCCGCTGGAGCAAAATACCTTCGCTACCGACAAAAGCCAATTCAAGATAAAGAAAAGGTTTGCTAAGGCCACATCAATGGGCATGAAGCTACCATCCTCTGAAGAAAAAATTACTGGTGAAATAGAAATGCACCCCTCCTTTTGCTTATATCATCAGAAGGTTTCGCACCCCACTCAAGAATGCAAAGCTTTCGATAAATGGTGGCAAGGATATGTTGCTCGTCGACAACGCTTCAAGCGGGAAAAGTGTAAAACTCGTCGAGAGCAAAGAAATACGACCAAAGAGCTTGAAAGAACTACCGGCGATTGTCGCATGGTTAACACTGGCGGGTCGCAAGTGCCTACATTCGGGAGCGATTCTGATGAGGAGCTGGAACTCGCCCCTCTCTTTAAAGAGTCAACTTCGGGAAAAGAAGAAGAGCCAAAGGTTTGTGAAAATATCCAGCTACGCAATCGGACGCTACCTGAAAAGAATCTCGGACCCTTAAACAAGAAAGATAAAGGGAAAGAAAAGGTCTCTGAGGATATTACTCTAGATGACCAAGTTGCGGAAGAGCTAACCGCCAAGAATCCGCCGAAGAGAAATAAGGTGGATTACAATGTCTTGGCGCATCTGAGGAAGCTGCCCTCAAAACTCAGCATTCTTGATGCCCTGTTACTATCAAAAGAGGCGAGGGATTCTTTGATTAAGGCGCTACAAGATCCGGACCAGTTCCAAGCCTTCCTGGTCGAAGAAAAGATGAAGAATGAGTTGGAAGAGGTGCACACGGCCGACGTTGCTTTTGGCGATGAAGACTTTCTTCTCGGGACGTGCGAACACAATCGTCCCCTTTATGTCTCAGGATACTGCCATGACATAAAGATAAGTAAAATCTTGGTCGATAACGGATCGTCTGTTAATTTACTCAATGTGCGGGTGTTAAAGGAAGTTTGCATGAGTGTCCAACACCTCGCCCGAGACAAGATCACCATCTCCGGGTTCGACTCCCAATCATCAAAAACTCTTGGATCTGTGATATTGACGTTACGCTTCAGGTTGCTCGTCACAGATATTAAATTCCATGTCATAGATGCCAAGACATGCTACAATGCTCTGCTCGGTCGACCATGGTTACACGAGTACAATATCATCCCTTCTACACAGCATCAGTGTATGAAATATTGCAAGGATGGTCTCGAGTACACTGTGGCAGGAGAATTGAATCCGTTTTCCGTGAATGAAGTTTGTAAGTATGAAGATGCCAAATACTTTTTGCCGAGTTTCGAAGACATGGAAAGGTGTCACAAGCCTGAGAACAAAACTAACGCCACCATCCCTGTCTTCGGCAGCGATACCGAGGAGGAAGAGGATATAACTTATTCGGGTCCGCCCCAATACACCAAGCCGGGACCATCCGTTCCTTCATTGATCTTCGGTAGTGATTCGGAGCATGAAGTTCATGCGGTATTCCCTGCTCGGCTTTCAATACAAGCTTCTGCTGATGAAGAGCGAAGTCTGCAGATAACCATGGTGCCACTTAGACACCATAAAGAACTGGATGCACTTAATATCTACAGTGTAGAAGAGTTGCGGACATTCTATATCCCTCCCAGGAGAAAGAGAGAGAAAGCAATTCTGCTTTACCGCTCTGAAGAAAATAAAGTGGAGAAAGAAATCTGGTATGGAGCAGATCCAACGCTGGACAGGCTTCAACCCATTCGTCTACCTAGATATTATACAGAAGGCTTGAAACGACTGTTAAAGCGCCAAGGGATACCCTTCGAACAGACTGTTAGGAAGGCCAAATTCTATGACAGGGTTTGGAACGTCCCCGGAACTCAACACAAGCTACCTAATGGGAGGATGGAGACGATCGGGCTCGGATACATCCGGTCAAAGAAACGAGAGCTATTAAACAGCTGCTATGTCATATATGACTTCGATGAAGAAGCGGATGCTCAATGGGAGGACGCTAATCCTGAGCCAATAAAAGTGCCAGATGCAAAGGAGCCCAGTCCGTCGTTCGAAGAACAAATGGACAAGCTTATAAGGGAAGCGGGTCAAAAAGTCCGAGATGACCATAACCGCGAAATGGTTATCTACGAGAAAGCCAGAACGCAGCGCCTTCTCCAACAAGCCGTGAAAGGTGAAAAGGCTGCTCCCTGTCAACCTGTTATAAAGAAGGCTCGGCGCAAAAGCAGAAATAAGTCGAAAGGCCAAAAAGGCGCTCAACAACAACAAAGCAGGGCTAAGAAGCCACGCAAACGGGAGTCGAGCGTTATTGATCTATCCCTTATGAAGAAAATGGGTCGAGCGTACTCGTTTCCTCGGGACAAGACGAAGAAGATACTTGATCTTTCTCTAAAACATCAGATCCTTACACTGCCGGAGTCTAAACACCCCGAACAAGCGGGCGAAGTCTCACACCTGGACTATTGCTCTTACCATCGAGTAATAGGGCATCCTCTTGAAGATTGCTTCACTTTCAAGAATTGGGTCGAAGATCAGTATCAGCTTGGCAAGTTCGCTCTATCCGACAACTGGAGGGTAACGCCGCCACAAAAGCACGAGCCCAAGGCCACGAAAGAAGAACCAGTTCCACATTGGGATTGGAAGCGAATTCGCACCTGTCATATGATTACAATATTAAAAGAAGAGCCCGAGGACATAGATGAGCTCCCTTGGTGCTTCGAAAACAGCAGCGACGAGATAATCTCAGAATTCCCACCAGCGCCAAAAGAACTGGAAGATGGAATCCATACCACTGCGGATAACCTCAAGAAAATTGAATTGGGAACACTAGATGACCCGCGACCGACATTCATCAGCGAGCTGCTATCTGAAGAAAGGGTGACCGCGTTGAAAGACGTGCTCCTACAGCATAGAGATTGCTTTGCGTGGAACTATTCCGAAATGCCGGGACTAGATCCAAAAATCGCTGTGCATAAATTGGCAATATCCCCAAGCATCAAGCCAGTCAAACAGGCGCCGAGAAGAATGCGACTCGAGCTTGAAATGAGTATCAATGCTGAAGTCAAAAAGCTGATCGACTCTGGCTTCATCCAGGAAGTTCAATACCCTGAATGGATCGCCAACATCGTCCCGGTGATGAAGAAAAATGGGACAGTGCGCATATGCGTGGACTTCCGTGATCTCAATAAAGCTTGCCCGAAAGACGATTTCCCAGTGCCAGTCACCGAACTGATGATAGACAATACGTCCACTCATGAGGTTTTCTCCTTCATGGATGGCTCATCAGGGTATAATCAGATAAAGATGCATCCCGAAGACCAGAAGCACACCGCCTTCAGGACCCCTCTAGGTATATTCTGTTATAAAGTGATGCCCTTCGGTTTAAAGAATGCCAGTGCCACTTATCAAAGGGCCATGACAAAGATCTTCGATGACCTTATACACGAAATCGTCGAATGCTATATCGACTATCTCGTGGTTAAAAGCAAATCATACGAGGAACATCTCGAGCATCTGAAGACCGTATTTCAACGCCTTCGACAATACAACTTGAAAATGAACCCGCTCAAGTGTGCATTTGGAGTTTCCTCAGGCAAATTCCTGGGATTCATTGTTCGACACCGAGGTATTGAAATAGATCCGTCAAAGATTAAAGCGATCATGGAAATTCCTCCACCGAGAACTCTCAAACAGCTGCGGTCTCTCCAAGGGAAGCTCGTGTACATACGGCGATTTATAGCCAACCTTTCAGGAAAGTGCCGTCCTTACAGTCACCTGATGAAGAAGGGAACCCCATTCGTCTGGGATAAAAAATGCCAAAGCGCGCTAGACGAGATCAAGCAATACCTGCAGAACTCGCCGGTGTTGGCTGCTCCGGTTAAGGGAAAGCCTCTCATTCTTTATACAACCGCCCTCGAAGGTTCTTTAGGCGCATTATGGGCACAAGAGAACGATCAAGGGAAAGAGAGAGCACTCTACTACTTAAGTCGAGTTCTGCTGGGGGCAGAAAGCAATTACTCCCCCATTGAAAAACACTGCCTGGCGTTGATCTTTGCGATAACAAAGCTCAGGCACTATGCGTTGGCGCATGAAGTCCGTCTCATTTCAAAGGTGGACCCCCTTAAATACTTGATGTCAAAAGCCATATTTACGGGACGACTAGCTAAATGGGCCCTGCTCTTGATGGAGTTCTCGATAACGTATCAACCTCTCAAGGCAGTGAAAGGCCAGGCCATCGCCGATTTCCTCGCTGAGCACCCAATACCGGCCGACTCTCCTTTAAACTGCGATCTTCCAGACGAACATGCGTTTGACGCGAGCGACAGTGGTGATACCCAATGGGAACTTTATTTCGATGGAGCATCTTCCATGAAAAAGCGCAAACAAAATACCCCTATAATCAAATCGGGGGTAGGACTCATCTTTATAACTCCACAAGGAGAGATAATGCGCTATGCGTTCTCCCCAACAGAACCGAGGACAAATAACGAAGCCGAATATGAAGCTCTGATAGCAGGCCTTGAGATCGCCATTGACATGGGAATTGAAAACCTCCTCATATATGGGGATTCTCAACTTGTCGTTAGTCAAGTAAACGGCGACTACCAAACGTGCAAGCCAGAATTGGTGAAATACGGTGAAAAGGTGCAACAACTGTTAACCCAAATTCCCTCTTATACTTTGGAGAACATACCGCGCGCGGAAAACAGCAAAGCGGACGCATTGGCTAAACTTGCTAAAGAACTGGCTGACGAGAATCTCGATGACGTTAGAATCATGGTACAAAGCCGTCGAGTGCTTGCCCCAGCAGAAACATCGCCGGAATCATCCGAAGAAAAGGAAATGACTGAGCGAATGGCTCTGCAAATAAAAGAGCCGGAAAAGGCCGAGGATTGGAGGGAAGTCTTCATAGATTACTTTAAGTCCCACCGAATGCCTGAAGAAGCGTCCATAAGACATCAGCTCATGAAACGAGCTCTGTCTTTCGCCTTCGTCAACGATACTCTGTACAAGAAGTCATTTGATTCTCTGTGGCTGAGATGCTTAGGACCTGACGAAGCGAAAAGGGTCGTCCAGGAAGTTCACGACGGACTCTGCGGTTCTCATCAAGCAGGCCCTAAGATGAAGTTGAAGATAAAACGGATGGGCTACTACTGGCCCACGATGATTCAGGACTGCATCGAATATGCGAAGCAATGCCACTCATGCCAAATTCATGGGGACTTCGTCCACCAGCACCCAAATCTACTACATCCAACGGTGGCTAGCTGGCCATTCGAAATGTGGGGGACTGACATAGTTGGCCCTATCGAACCAGCATCGTCTAGGGGACATCGTTTCATCCTGGCGACGACTGACTACTTCTCTAAATAGGCAGAAGCAGTACCGTTAAGAGAGGTGAGGACGGAAAATATCCTCCACTGCTTCAAGACGCATGTCATATATCGGTTTGGAACTCCGCGACGGATCATCTCCGATAACGGGCAAGCTTACAGAAGCCACAAGATCAGTCGCTTCGCGCAACAGCATAATATAGACTGGAGATATTCCTCGGTTTATAATCCGCGAGCCAATGGACTAGCTGAAGCCTTCAACAAGACCTTGACAAAAATCATAAAGAAAACGGTGTCCCGAAATAAGAAAGATTGGCACGAAAGACTGCAAGAAGCTCTTTGGGCATATCGAACTACATTCAAGATGGCCACGAACACAACGCCGTACGCGTTGGTGTTCGGTACAGAAGCAGTACTCCCCCTCGAGATAGAGTTACCCTCTCTACGAGTGGCAGTCCACTACGAGCTGACGGACGAAGAAAATGCTCACCTTCGGCTTGAGGAGCTCGACGCCCTTGATGAAACCCGGCTCATAGCGCAGCAAAATATGGAAGCTTATAAAGCAAAGATGACGCGCTCATACGAAAGATTGACCCGACCGAGGACATTCCGCCAAGGCGAACTCGTGCTAGTGGTCAAAAGGCCTATGATCCCCAATCGCGCCAAGCGGGGAAAATTCGAGCCAAACTATGAAGGCCCGTACATCATAGATAAAGTTTACCAGGGTGGGGCCTATCTACTCATGGACATGCATGGTGAAAGGCCTTTCAGGCCGATAAACGGTGGCTTCCTAAAGAAATACTACGCTTAATGAGCCACAGCCTAGGTCAATGATAGATGACGACGACTATGTCCGCTCGCTATCTTCCTAAGCTCAGGCTTTATAAAAGTAGCCGACCTTCTCCATGCCGGACCGCAACGTCCTTAAACTAACGACGGACCGAAACGTCCTTAAACTAACGACGGACCGAAATGTCCTTAAACTAATAGCAGACCGAAACGTCTTTAAACTACTACCCCAGTATCTTTAGGCTGACAAGATATAAAATATATATATATATATATATATATAAAATAAAAAAAAAATAAAAACGGTATGTCCATAAGCAAAAAAAGGCACGGATGAAAACCCGAAAGGACGCCGTGAGTAAAAATAGCAGGGCTACCGGCGAGTGTTCGTGAAAACCCGAAAGGGCGCGACCTCGTAAAAAAATATATAAAAATAAAAAGAATAAAAAAACAGTATGTCCATGAGCAAAAATGGGTACGGATGAAAACCCGAAAGGGCTCCGTGAGTAAAAAACAGCAGGACTGTCGGCGAGTGTTTGTGAAAACCTGAAAGGGCGCAACCTCGTTAAAGGACACTTACAGGGTCCCCTCGACCTTGTAAGGAGAAACCACCCGCGTGAGATCCTTACGACTCATAAGGGAGCAGCACACTTAGGGATCCCCACGATTCCTAAGGAGAAAATGCACTTGCGAGATCCTCACGACTCGTAAGGAGAACTCTCTTATGGGACCCTCACGGCTCATAAGATTTGAAAGTCTTAAGTTACAGAGACCTAAACCTGTGTTTAAGCAACCCCCAACCTTCGATATTGCCCTACAAGTGGCTCAATACTGACCCTTGTATACAATCCACGGGCGCGAATAAACATTTCCCTAACCAAGTCTCATCCGTGACTGGGGATATGTTCGCATGACCCTTGTAGGTCCTCTCGACTTACAAGGAGAAAACCCTACTGTAGGATCCTTACGACTTACAGAGGAACATGTACTTAGGAATCCTCACGATTCCTAAGGAGAAAATACGCCTACAAGATCCTCACGACTTGTAGGGAGAAATACCTTTGTGAGACCCTTACGGCTCATGAAGTTAAAAGCCTTAGTCGACAGCGCCTTAACCCTGTTCGCTAAGCCACCTTTGTTCGACATCGACGGAGGCAAATGATGATTCGCTCCTGGCAATATCCCAGTTGTAGCGATGCTGATGCCGAAATCGGTGTCTAATTCCAGGTTTACGGCGGAAAGCCAGTAGGCAGCACATGCATACGGAATAGCCGAAATGATAGGGCAACTTGCAATAAAAAGAAGCAAGTAAAAAGGTATGCATGCGAAATAGCCGAAATGATGGGGCAACTCGCAATGAAAAGCGGCGAGTAAAAATAAAATAAATAGCCGAAATGATTGGGGCACCGCGAAAAATAGCCGAAATGGTTTGGCAATCGCGACCTTCGCGATATAAAAGCTGAAATGATAGAGCATCGCGGAGATAAAACAAAAAAATGATGATAAAACTTTGGCCCTACAATTAAGATCACATCGATCCCTGTATACGATCCAAGAGCGTAAACAAAGAGGGAACCATACTTTCCCAGCAGGCTCCGCCGGAAGACGAAGCTAAATCTCGACGGTTCAGTCCAACTCCGAAGAAACCAGTATCTTCATCAAATTCCTCGACTCACGAATACAAACACTCCTTGACGAGAGCCTCCTGTTTCGCGTCGACTCGCAGAGCCACCAGTGCCTCCGTGGGGAATCCTCGACTCGTTTCAAACCCCAAGGAAACAAATAATCCTTGGTGCTTGGGAAACAAATAATCCCTAGCAAACTCCTCGACTCACGGATACAAACACTCCTTGACGAGAGCCTCCTGATTCGCGTCGACTCGCAGAGCCACCAGTGCCTCCGTGGGGAATCCTCGACTCGTTTCAAACCCTAAGGAAACAAATAATCCTTGGCGCTTGGAAAACAAATAATCCCTAGCAAACTCCTCAACTCACGGATACAAACACTCCTTGACGAGAGCCTCCTAATCCGCGTCGACTCGCAGAGCCACCAGTGCCTCCGTGGGAAATCCTCGACTCATTTCAAACCCCAAGGAAACAAATAATCCTTGGCGCTTGGGAAACAAATAATCCCTAGCAAGCTCCTCGACTCACGGATACAAACACTCCTTGACGAGAGCCTCCTGATTCGCGTCGACTCGCAAAGCCACTAGTGCCTCCGTGGGGAATCCTCGACTCGTTTCAAACTCCAAGGAAACAAATAATCCTTGGTGCTTGGGAAATAAATAATCCCTAGCAAACTCCTCAACTCACGGATACAAACACTCCTTGACGAGAGCCTCCTGATCCGCGTCGACTCGCAGAGCCACCAGTGCCTCCGTGGGAAATCCTCGACTCGTTTCAAACCCCAAGGAAACAAATAATCCTTGGCGCTTGGGAAACAAATAATCCCTAGCAAACTCCTCGACTCACGGATACAAACACTCCTTGACGAGAGCCTCCTGTTTCACGTCGACTCGCAGAGCCACCAGTGCCTCCGTGGGGAATCCTCGACTCGTTTCAAACCTCAAGGAAACAAATAATCCTTGGCGCTTGGGAAACAAATAATCCCTAGCAAACTCCTCGACTCACGCATACAAACACTCCTTGACGAGGGCCTCCTGATTCGCGTCAACTCGCAGAGCCACCAGTGCCTCCGTGGGGAATCCTCGACTCGTTTCAAACCCCAAGGAAACAAATAATCCTTGGTGCTTGGGAAACAAATAATCCCTAGCAAACTCCTCGACTCACGGATACAAACACTCCTTGACGAGAGCCTCCTGATTCGCGTCGGCTCGCAGAGAAACTAGTGTCTCCGCGGGAAATTCCCGATTCGCCTCAACATGCAAATGAAGCCTCAGGCAGCAGGGACTAAAAAAAAAAAACTTGCTTCCTGAACAATGGGACCCTACAAGTCAATCCAAAATGGTCTCTTGCATACTATTCACGGGTCTCACTCTCCAAAGTCGAATTTCGACCAGGAGGGAAACAACCGCTTGCGGGTCCTCTCGACTCGTAAGAGGGAAAAATTCTATTATAGGATCCTTACGACTTATAAGAGAAAACCACACTTAGGAATCCTCACGATTCCTAAGGAGAAAACACACCTACAAGATCCTCTCGATCCGTAGGGAGAAAAGTCTCTATGAGACCCTCACGGCTTATAGAGTTGAAAAGTCTTAGGCAGCAGATCTGAACCTGCGGCCTAAGCCATCGTTATTTCTTAAGAAGGTCAGGATACTCGTCAACCATGGTTACTAAGGTGGCATGCTGATAATGAAAGAAAGAAAAGACGGAGAAAATGACACATTACAAAAAAGGTGTATCTTTTATTCATAAACTTGATTGGATACAGGATACATTATGTCAAAGAATAAAAATATATATATATATACATTCTTTTATCTACAAGCACAAACGATACAAAGATGGATAGCTACTGAGGAGGAAGTGTCTTTAGTAAGTTCACAAGCTGCTGTCGCACTTCCTTCAGCGCTTCTTCTCGAGTGACAGCCGCGGCCACCTCCGCCTCCACCTGGGCCAGCTGCTGCAAGAAGGATGAAAGTTGCTCCTCCGCCGCCTTCTGGGCTGCTTCCTGGCTGGGTGTAGCTCGCTCGACAACGTCAAGTTTTTGCCTCAATGATAACCCTTCGGAGAGACATTGCAGAAGGCCCTCAAAGATAACCTTCAGCCGTGCGGCGTTGGCCTCCACCCGAGCATGCAGTTGAGCAGACTTGCTTGAAGTCTCACCACGCTCCTTACGCCTTGAAATGACTTCTTGTTCGAGATGGCGGAAGTAAGGAGCGCTCTGCTCAATCCACGCTGTTCTTTGATTACTGGCAGCCAAGGTCTCGGGAGCGGGACGCAGCGACTCCAACTGATATAGGCGACCCTCGATCTCCTTACAATGGTTAACCCAGGATGCAATGATGCCCTCATCATGAAAGTTCACGAGTATTGCTAGCATCGGGTTAACCACCATAGCGAAGTCTGCGGCAGATGTAGGAGTTTCAACGTCGAGTTCCTCGACGTAGTCACTCAACATGCGCAGACTATTCGCGGCGCCTTTTGAAGACAGACTCCTCAGATAAGGACCCGCCGGCATTGTAATGCGAGGTTAGAAGGACGCCGAAGCCAGAACGACAGCTGAAAAGAAACAGGATGCGAATAAAGAGAGGAAAGTTACCAATGTGATGGTCATTATACCAGTTGAGACAGGTGGCAAGGTCGGAAGGGCTGGTGGCGCAGCTGATCTTTTATCCCCTCCTTCAATCTGTAGCACTGCAGTTGAGATGAGAAAAAGAGGTTAGAGCTAATTCCATCAATAAAAAAAGAGAAGAAGGATGTCAACGGAAATCATACTCACCAACGCCACCAGAGGAAGAAGCAAGCTCGGATGGAAAAGAAAAGTGTGGGAGCAACATCTGATATACATGATCAAAAAGCACTCCTGGAAACACAACAGTGTGACTTTAGTACACGAATTATACGTCTGGAATATAAGATTAATAAATCGTAAACACATACCTTCCAACATCTTCGAGGGTATGAGAGAGGGTTGAGAGGTGACCACCGTCAAGGCAGTCGTTGAAGGCGCTCCCTCGAGCAGTGGGGCATCGGCACTGGCTGCACCTGCATTACGAAAAGGTGAACTTGTCAGAAAAGATTGTAAAGTAAAGAAAAGCAGCCACTTAGGGTTTACCTGAGGAGCTCCCGGCTGAAACGGAGGCGACTCCCTCCTCTATCGACATGAGACCACCGCCCGTGGCCTCGTCACCCGACTTGATGGGGACCGTCGTCGTGCTCGCAAGACCTGGGGACGGTGGAGGGCCATAGACGGGAAGGGCTATGATTGGAGTATTGCCAGATTCCAGAGAAGGAGCGGTTGGCTCGTCCTCGGGAATCATGGCCACCTCACCCACTACTCTCTCAGGTTCAGTAGTCGCGGTTGTATCGTCCACCATCGTCGGGGGATCGCCGGCCTCGAGCGGCTCATCCGCCACCACCCTGGACTCAGTTATAATGATCATATCATCTGCCACCACTTCAGGTTCGGCATCAATGACCTTCTCGGCGGTAGGCCCCTCGACCTCCACCTCAGGCTCCAAAGCCACAACGACGTTGCCCACCGTCGGCTCGAGTTCGGCAGGTACCGCCTCCTCTGTTTCTTTGGGATCAACGGTTTTCGCCTCCCCCTCGATCGGACTTGGCCCTGCAAGATAAGAGATATAAGGACCAACGACATTAAAATCCTTATAACAAAAAAAAATCTGAGAGAAACATTACCTGAAGCGGATTTACCGTTTGCGCTCCGAACTACACGCGCCACCTCTCTGCGGGTAGTGGATAGGGCGATAGGGGCCTCTTCAGATGGAGTATCAGCACGAGGGGCAGTGCTGGGACCCGCTCCCATAGCCAAGGCAGCCCTGCGTGCCTTCGCCTCACGCCTTCGCCTCACGCCTCAGCCGCTTCCTTTCCTCCCGGGCTGTCGCGATGGATCTTAGTGACGCCTCTTTCAAGGCGTCGTCGTCCTCGTTCAGGGATGCCTCCAGAGCCTTTAAGGCATCTCTCATCGGCTCTTCAAGACGAACCCCCTGCGGTGGCCCAGAGGAAGCAGGAACATCGGCAGCCGGTAGAGCATCTGCGTCACTTGGAGGGAACGGCATCGAGGTTCCTGTGATTAAAAGGGGAAGGTTAGATCGACCATAACACAAGGAAAATGAAAGCTTGATGAATCGAAACTTACTAAGGCCCATAGATGCTCTAAGATGTTCCTCCTCCTGGAAAGTCTTCAGAGAAGCGGCAATGGCTTCTTCATCAGTGATGTCTGTTGAAAGAAAGGAAAGAAAAGCGTTAGTCAAAGGCAATGGAGAAGATATATTGCAATAAAGAAAGGCGACTAGTAGTTACCTGACTGCGCAAGCTTAGCTAACCACGCATCACGCCTCGCCAACCATGCTGAAGCTTTGAGAGCAGCCTCCAAGTCTGTATCGTCCGGCGGCGGCATCACTAATCCTGCGTTAGTCCCATATTCGAGCAGACCCTCGGCATAGGGAGCATAGGGTTCCTGACCGAACACGACGTCCGTAGCGAAGAGAGACTTCTTTTTCTTTTGCCCTCCGACCCTAGGCTCACGGGGGATCGACTTCCGCTTAGCAGCCACTTTGGGACGACGGGTCCCGATGTCCGCACCCACGCCAGACTCCGGCGAGGGTACAACCACTGTCTCCACTGGAGCACAGGGTGCGGGAGGTGCATCTGTGATATCAGGGAGCGGCAGCTCACGTGGAGGACTTTGCGCACGCGATGGTCTGCCCCCGGCATCTTTTAGAGGAGGAGCCACCGGGATCCTTGGCACTAAGGGAACATTACGGTTGGTGCCGGGGGGTACTACTTTACGGTCGATCAACACTCGCCTCTCTTCCTTTATAACAGCCCCCGTCGCATGATTGTACCACTTTTTATATACATTAAGGAGTCGTGGAGCACAAGCCGGCTTGCTGATGAAAAAACGAGAACCCGTGTTCAGGCGCATGAAGTGATGTAACGCGTTCTCCATCCCTTCTTCATTGGCAGCAGGTTCCAGAAAGAAAGCTTCCAAGGGTACCCCTTGATCGTAACCCGGTTGTTGGGCAAAACGATGCGGGTTATATCTCATGAAGATTGCTGCACCGCCCTGCCTGAAGACTAGGAAACCCGGTCTAATAGAATACAAGTGGAGGGTCTCCCGGGCCGTTAACACTGAAGCTCCATCCTTGAAGGAGTCCTGTAATGGTCGCACCACAGTGGTGGACGCTTTTCCAATGGTTAATACCTTATCAATAAAGGACATCCCGACTCCAACGGTGTGAGGGCGAAGCAGTAAATCCCTGGCGTTCCGTGGTGAAGGGGTCACAATTGATGAGCCAATCAACTGTATAATGCGAGGAAAACCGCACTTGTCAATGAATCAAGGCCTTTTATGCATGCCGAAGACACCCGCCGTGTGTAGCTCGAGCCACGATGCAAAGTAGTGCATCGGGAAGACCACGTGCAGTACCCCGGGCTCATTGGCATCCGCTACTCGGCTGAGGCCATGATATAGGTGCGCCAAGCCAGCGATCCTCACAGCCACCTTTACCCCTATGACCATTCGGTGGGCTGGGTAAAAGACAGAAGGCCGCATGCAATGAGAGTGCATTGGGATCGCGGACCAACTCAGCCACAGTCCGAGAAATCCTAAGAAAAAGGCCTCCTCATCCATTCCGGAAGCCGCAATTTCTGCAAAGGACATGGTTGGGGAGTTAGGAAGAAAAAAGTCCTTTTGGTCTATGTCTCTCGCTGGCAGGTTATCCAAACCTAGACCGAAAGGGTCCTCAAGGGTGGAAGACTTGGCAGTTTCTGCCGAGAGGACGTTTGGATGAAGGAACTGAGCAATGAAATCCTCAAAATTAACTCCGCGGCTCCCGCGTTCGATAAAGAGAGATTCATAAATGTTCAACACCTTAATCAAGCTCGGGAATTGGTGTTGAACGGCATTCTCCGGCGTGACCCCCCTTACCACTGGCCTGGCGCCAAAGACGTACACATCTGTCGGGAGCAGCTCCTCATAATGTTCTCCCATGACCGGTAGGCCGGATACCTCCGCGAATTCCTCCAAAGAGATAGACACTTCCCGATCCATGGCAAGGAAAGTGTGGGTGGGAATATTCCATTGCTCCAAGAAAGCCTTGAACTACCAGGCGGGGAGCGTAGGATATTGGAAGAGAGAGACGTAGACCGCGGTGTGTTAGTGTATATGCCCTAGGGGCCATTATTGTATCATACTAGTTTGTATATTACTTAATGGAAGCTTGGGATAATCACATGTGTATAACAGTCTTGCTAAACATGGTAGTATGCTACTTGGTTTTTCTATCTTAATATGTGAGTATACGTATTGATAGAGCTCTTAGGATCTTGCTTGACTACCAGCGTTGTGATGGCAGTCACACTAGTGGGGGCTGGGTAGTCTCCAAGCACATCCTTATTCAGGTCCCTAGTCGTTGGATTATCGAGACAGAGCATCGATACTCCAGAGAAGACTAGTGTGTACGCTTCTCATCCCAGTTGGGGAGATGGTCTGTCCCACAGCCGTCAGTACGTCGTACTGGAGATAGTATGCAGGTGCTCGTTAGGTTACGGGTACACCGGACAGGACTCACAGGGAACTGTTGGTTGGTTTTATACCAGTCGTCAGTGAACAGTTCCCAGGTGACATGAGTACAGCATAGTCCGCAGACTTGACACTGCTACTTCGCCTCGAGTGTGTCCCACTGTTCTTAGATTGCCATCCTACCACGGCTCAAAGGAGTCGTGCAAACAGGTAGCAGTTGGGTGCAGTCCCGAGCACTTGGAGGCAGTGGCGGTTAGACAGGATTCGCCTCTCCCGGTATTGGGAGTTGATATCGCGCTGTGTCAGAGAGCCATTATGCAAAGTCCCTGGCCAGGGCAAGCGAGATTTGCTGGTAGGTTCCAGTAGTTTCTCAGGGTGTAATGGGCTTCGCTCCGACATGACTTATACCGCTATTAGGGGACTGACGCTTGCCGCCCCCCAGGCCCGATATGCGATAGTCTTAGACGAACAGACCGGACTGTACGGAGATTGTCACATCAGACTCAGTAGGAGTTCGGATGGGTTTCCTCATCGGCCTTCTTATCGACATCTACCTGGGGACCGTTACGTACAGCTAGTGCCGCTTGCGGTCTGTGGTTAAACCCACTGCCAGCGTAGTAGTCGAGTCTCTAGAGTCCCACACAGAGAGTTTCCCTACTCCGGGCGAAACGATATAGAGGTCGTATGGTTTTACGACAAGGGTTCGGACGCATACGTGTGTTTACGCACGTACGACTTTCGGACAGTTTTTACCAGTCGGCTTTGGTTTAAGCCAGTTACTGGTATCCGGTTATTGGATTTATACAGTCTAAATTTTTTCCGTATTTTTGCGGAAAGGAGGGGCGTTCTCGTAATTGCGCGAGAAGCTTCTAGAAGGTGGTGACTAAGGAGGTTTAGGTGGCATATACAATGAATGTGATTAGTGAGTCATATGGATGATTCATCCATGTCATTAATGCATCATAAATGCTTAATGACTCATGGAGTTGAATCATCACTAGATATTATCAAGCATGGTTGTTAAATTGATTTCTTTTCTTTTCTTGATAAAAAGAAATGCTTGATATATATTATCATAACTCATTATTCTCACTTCATTATTATTCTCATCTTCTCTCTCCTCAAGCTCTCCCTCTTCAAACCCTAATCCTCCCCTCTCATGTGTTGAGTACAAGGATTAGCTAGACTAATTAAACCATAACCCTTACTCTATATCACCTAGCTTCTTTGATTAGCACTTAAAGAAAGTTAGTTGCCTCAAGTTTAGAGGCTAAGCTTGGAGTAAAGCTCTCGGGTGGATCGTCTACTACTTCGAGAAGGCCGAAGGAGGAGGAGGAGTTCGCAAAGACGAAGGACACGATTCGTTAGGTATAATCCCTAAATATAGTAGTATAGAACTTCTATGTTTGTAGTTAGTTATCGTTTAGCTTCGATTCAAGCGGTTAGTTGATGTTTGTGCTTTAAACAAGTTCGTTTTTAAAATTTCCGTCTCCCCACAAGTATTGGGGTGTTGTACATCGACTTACAGTGGTATCAGAGCCTCGCTAAACAATAAATAATTTACTTGCAAATTTGTATGAATTTCGAACGAAAAAAAAACGAAACCGGAAAAGCCCGAAATCACAAGTTTCTGTCGATTTTTAAATGAAGTCCAAAATTTTTTCAGGGATGTTCAGAAAGCTTGAAAAGACAGTAGAAGAACACACAAGAAATTTGGGCCCCTGAATCGCCTAAAGCGCCGCGGAACCGCGGAGGATCCCACCGATCCGCCGTGCTTCCGCCGCCGAATTGGCGATTCAGGAATCCAATTTTCCTGTGTTGGTTCTATGGGATATTTGGTATTTTCTGGAATTTTTTAATTTTTGCTCAGGTTTCAGATTTACAGAGAAGTATTGGAGCAAAATTAAAAGTGTTTAATCGATCGAAATTATACAGTATTTGCTTGTTGGATTATATCTGTGTTTGTATAATGTGTTCGTAAACCTCCCCTAACTGCTAGTATGTTGGTTGGCAGGGGGTTGCACATTTCTGTAATGGATTTTATCTGTTTGTGCATATGAACTGTGTTGGACTGTTGTGATGTATAGCCGGGGTTATGTGATGGGTTATTACTTAATTCATTTGATGTAAATGTAATTTGTTGTAATATTATTTTGCGGGGCACATCCAGGTTGCGGTTGTAGCCACCGTTGTATTATTTCATTTTACTGTTTTTGCTCGTAGGACAGACCCAAGGTGGGGTGCACAAACTGCCGAGCGGGAAGTTTGCCGCACCCGTAGGGGTCTTGGGTGGGGTAATGGCTATTCATCACAACTGTGTAATCCGTATTTTGTTACAGGATCAAAACAAACACGGATTGCTTGCAAATCCAATTAAGTTCATCTGTGATCTGGAATGAATATCATTGCGTCAGAGGAATGTAAAATATCTATATATATGATAGCTATTTTAGACGTCATTTATGTTTTACACCCGCGCTAGCCCAGTCCCCGCTCTGTCGTTAGTTAAGTAACCTAACGGGTAATGACGGGACCCAGTGGCGAATGCGGATGGCATAAGAGGACGTCATATTTTCGTTGTTCTCTGCAATGATAGGTTAATGATGGGACGCATTATCTATAATGCAAAGAAAATAAACCAAAGTTTTAATTGTTGGAACAATTTAAATGAAACCACTCGGTTAATTTTAAAAACAGATATTTTTAAATGCGGAGCTTTAACCACTCCTTTTAAAAGCTATCAGGTTCCTTCGGTTATATTAAGTTCACTACGTTCACGGTTTCGCCAAAACCATTCGTAGCCCTCCGTCATTTCATCTGGGTATTCAGTAGTATTCAAGCTATGTATTTTGACCTAACGCCAAGGCATAGTGTTTGGTAGCTACTAGATATTCATTTGTTGCATAGATAGATGAGTTAGTTTGGGACAGTCGTATTATCATTTTGGCCGAACGTCAAGGATATATACGGATGTGTTCAAATTGACAAGATAATGATGGGTAGAACTTGACATGTGACTTATGACATTTTGACCTAACGCCAAGGTCATAAGAGTATGGGGCAAAAACTTATATCGGGAATTTCTAAAGAAACTGAAATTTGCAAGGAGATGCATACCATTTGGAGTTTGATGAATGTTGGTAGCGTTCCTTCAACATTATCATACGATGATATTTGGATCCCGATCATACTGTGAGTATATGCTACTTATCAGGATATTCGTCACTTAACGATCAATGCTATAAACCAAGTAGGTGTCAAGAAAAGTGTCAGCGGGGTTACGCCCCCAGAGAAAAGAGATTATTTAATTAAGGAACTTCGCGAAAGCGTTGGAAAACCTCCCTCGAAGTATCGACACTAGCCTGGCTGAACGGTTAAGCAAGAATTGTACGGTGAGAATAGTCCTGGCTAGTTCTTCTTTTATGGTTTGAGGAAGGATTCGAGAAACAGTGGGAGCCATCCAATTTAGATAAACTAAAAACCACTCTAAACTTGCAAGAGCATCATGCTAAAGAGTTTTCTTCTCTCTCTCCTAATTGCAGCGACCCTGAAAATGACTGGACTTAAGTTACTTTTACAGAAAAATATACTGACAGGGCCAAACTATAAAGATTGGCTGCGGAATGTCAAAATGGCTTTGACCTATGACAAATTGGGGTACGTCCTCACCGCCACGGCACCTGCTGTCCCTAGTCCCAAATCCAGTAATGCGGATAAGGAAATCCGCAAAACCTGGGATTTCGATTGCGCGAAAGCCAAGTGCATCGTGCTTGCCTCGATGGACAATGAACATCAGAGGAGGCACGATGATATGGAACTAGATGCCATATTTCTCCATACAAAGGAACTTTATGGAGAGCAATCTCGTATAGCAAGATACGGGACCTCAAAGAACTTGTTTCGAGCGAGGTTGGCTGTCGGGTCATCGGTAGGAGAACATGTCCTAAAGATGATCGGCTATATAGAAGAGCTCGCAGACCTTGGGACGACTTTGGATAATGAGCTCTATACAGACCTTATTCTCCAGTCCCTTCCTTCCACCTACGCCCAGTTTATCCTGAACTTCAACATTCAAAGAAAAGAAGTTGAACTTCTGGAACTCCTGAACATGTTAAGGAGTGCAGAGGGCACCTTGCAGAAAGCAAGGGAAACACCCGCTATGTTTGTTGGCGGTTCATCTTCTTCCGGGTCCAAGGCTAGGGCCAAAGGAAGGAAGAAGAAGGCCGTCCCCAGACCTAGAGGAGGTGTAAGTAAGGTGGGAGGGAAGGGAAAGAAAAAGTTGCAGGTACCAGTAGTGACTCAGGATGAGTGCTTCCATTGTCATAGGAAAGGGCACTGGAAGAAGGATTGCAAGGCGTGGATCGCCAAGAACCAAGGACCGAAGCAAGCTGTGGCTTCGACTTCAGGTGTGTTTGTAATTGAGAATTGTCTGTCAATCAACTTTACTTCCTGGGTATTGGATACCGGATCAGGATCTCATATTTGCAATTCATTGCAGGCACTGAGAAACCGTAGAGTGCTGAAGGAAGGTGATATGACCCTAAAGGTTGCTAACGGAGCTAGCGTGGGAGCTGCGTCCGTCGGGGATTATCACCTAGGATTGACGAGTGGACACATTTTGGTTTTACATAACTGTTTTTTTGTACCAAGCTTAACGTGTAATATCATATCAGTTTCCTTGTTATCAAATAAAGGTTATGATTTCACGTTTGTAAGAGATGTTGTTAACATCCGCCTTAATCATGGTTTGATTGGGTCCGGTACACTAAATAACGGTATATATGTTTTAAACCAACTCCAAATTTTCAATGTCCAGAACACACTAAAAAGAAAATCTCCAGATTTAAATAAAGTTTTCTTATGGCATTGTAGACTGGGTCACATCAATGAGAGAAGGTTGACTAAGTTGCATAAAGAAGAATATTTGGACTCGTTCGAATATCAAACTTATGACACTTGTCAATCTTGTCTCAAAGGAAAGATGACAAAGACTCCATTTACTGGACAAGGAGTAAGAGAGAGCGAGCTCTTAGAACTCATACACAGCTGTTTCCTGATTTAAAATCAGAAAGGCTTATGGAAAAAGCTTCAGAAGAGGGTCACGTGCTTACACGTGACCAGCAGTCACGTGTTGGCACGTGACACCTAAAAGTATCGGCAAGGCAAGTTCAGTTTCCCAACTACATCGAAGAAAAGGGCTTCAGAAAGGGTCACGTGCTCCCACGTGACCAGAGTCACGTGTTGGCACGTGACAATTAAAAGCGGCTTCAAAGGCAAACCGGTTCCCTGATCAGATCAAGGAAAAGGCTTCAGAAGAGGTCACGTGCTCCCACGTGACCAGGGTCACGTGTTGGCACGTGATAATCAAAAGCAGCAGATTTGTTCTCCCGCTAAACCAAGAAAAAGAGTCCAGACAAGGGTCACGTGCTCACACGTGACCAGGGGTCACGTGGTGGCACGTGACGGTTAAGCAGCAACCAGAAGACAGAGCGCAAAAAGAAAGAGGAAGGCTCGTTCCAAGGGGGTCACGTGCCCACACGTGACCAAGGGTCACGTGGCCACACGTGACCAACTTCAAAGCCCATTTGTTAACAGAACTAAATTCTGAGAAAGACCTCTCGAATCTTTCCAAAAGCAATCGATTGAATTAAAGATTCAGAGGTGATTAAATATCATCTATCTATGGGAAAATCTCGAATTTGGAAAGATCTCCCCTTCAAATCTAACAGAAATAACAAAGGAGAATCCCTGGATTTGAAATCCAATGGTGAATAAAATTCATCTAATAATCCAAAGGTCCAAAACGAATGATGGATGCAAATCAAATCTCTCAATGAAGATTCGTCAAAAACTAATTGACTCGGCTGCTTCTCCTATAAATAGGAGCGGAGACACAAAAAAAAGATATATACGCAGAGGGAAGAAAAAGGAGAGAGCCTTGATACTTTGAGGAATTTGGATCATCTGCAAAAGAAAACCCTAGGTAAGAAAGTGAAAGCTTTTTGAAAGAAAGAGAATTTAATTCTCAACAGAGTTCAACTCTGATGTAAAACAGAAGAACATATTTCTTCTCTCTTGGATGGAGGATCTGTAAAGTGCACATCTCCCCTTGAAGTTGAGAATTTAATTCTCAATGGGTTGAGATCCTGCCATGCAGATCCAAAGCATAGAGAGGGAATGCAAGAACGAGAATTTAATTCTCACAGAACTATAGGAATTTAATTCCTTTAAAATAAAATTAGGGTTTGACCCTGTGTCATGGGAATTTAATTCCTTCAGAACAAAAGAAACAGGGTTCAACCCTAATTAAGAACTTAGTTCTGATTGAAACAACGGGAATTTAATTCCCCTAATCATAATTCTTTAACAGAGAATGGGAGTTTGATTCCTTAAAAGCTTTTATTAGGGTTTAACCCTATTCAGTTCTCCTACAGAAAATTCAGAGTTCAACTCTATTCCAGAATATAAATCTTCAAAAGGAAGTAGGAATTTAATTCCTCTGGAATTTAAAGCTTGTATTAGGGTTTAACCCTACGAGGAATTTAATTCCTGAAAAAAGATTAACAGATCTTCTAACAACTACAGAAAAGAAGGGTCACGTGTCACCACGTGACCCCCCCAAAAGATCTACAGAAAGCCCTTTAAGGCAGTGCCTCACGTGACCCACGTGACCCTTGGCAGAAGCTTTAACACACAAGCGCTTGAACGCCTGTCACGTGATGACACGTGATGCTCCAAAAAATGCGATCTCCTCAGAAGAGAAAATGAAGGGAGGGCGCTCTCACGTGTTGCCACGTGACCCCTCTTGCCTTAGTGTTTAACACTAAATTGGAACTCCCGAATCCAGTGTTAAAACACTGTTGGGCCTTAGTGTTCAACACTAATCAAAGAACTTTATTTGCAGTGTTCAACACTGATTACCTTAGTGTTTAACACTAATTTGAGATCTCCGTTGCCAGTGTTTAACACTGATCTGTTTTAGTGTTTAATGCTAATTTGAAAGCCTTGTTGCTGGTGTTTAACACCAATTATCTTTTAGTGTTAAACACTAACTTGTCAATCTCATTCCCAGTGTTCAACACTGATTGGTCTGTAGTGTTTAACACTAGGCTTTGGCCCAATTGGCTAAATGGCCAGAGACAAAGTCTCTCCTTCAATGGACCAACAGGAAGCCAATATTCCAGACATGATTGGACTTAGCCCAAGCTGGCCATAAGTCCACAATTCGTAATTAACTGGGCTAATGGGCTCATAACATAATTAATTGGTCTTGATCCCAAATTGGGCCACGGACTATTTAATTCACTCTGGCTCCAGGGTACATCTCTTCACTCCTTTGATACTTGGCATTGTAATCCCTCAATGTCTTCAAAGAGGTGACGGGTCCCCATGACCACATATTGATATGGACTGTGGGGTCCTTAAACCCATGGACTACGACGTCCTTAACCTTGACCGAGATGTCTTAAAACTAACAATGGACTGTGGGGTCCTTAAACCCATGGACTACGACGTCCTTAACCTTGACCGAGATGTCTTAAAACTAACAATGGACTGTGGGGTCCTTAAACCCACGGACTACGACGTCCTTAGCCTTGACCGAGATGTCTTAAAACTAACGATGGACCGCAATGTCCTTAAACTACCCATGGACCGCAATGTCCTTAAACTACCAATGGACCGCAATGTCCCTAAACTGGAGCAATAGAGCTACACATGCTCTTTTGCTGGATCTAAACGATCCTGTTTAAGTTGATCTTAGCCTCAAATATGGCTAACGTATCCTTAAACCTTCAAACAGACTGGACTATGAATCCCCCCAATTAACTCTGGTTCGAGGGTACATCTCTGAACTCCCCTGACATCTGTCGTTGTAATCCTTCAACGTCGTCAGAGAGGTGACGGGTCCCGACGGCCATACATACGATGGACCACTATGTCCCTAAACTGGAACAATAGAGCCCAAATGCTCTTTTGTCGGATCTAAACGATCCCGTTAAGTTGATCTTAGTCTCAAGTTAGACTAACGTATCCTTAATAAACGTTTGAGTTGATCTTAGCCTCATGTATGGCTAACGTATCCTCAAACCAAACCCCCAAACCCAAATCTAAGATAATACGGATTTGGACTAGTCCACGTCCTACGGGCGACGACATAACTCGGTCTCCGTAAACAATCCACGGGCAACAAAACATAAAATAAACACACACGACACGAAGTGACCATCTGGAGAAGGAGAAAGTTGCTACCGCGATGCGGTAGCGTAATTAACTGCAGGGGCTTGCGCCTGCAGGGAAAAGCGTCCCCACAATCAAAAACCCCTCAAACGAGGGGGAATCTGACGAAGTCTGCTGCATCGGCCGCATCCGTTTAAACCTTCAATACATGGTGCCATAAATCAACTTGGCATCTTCGGAGAGGTGGACGGATAGCACCAATTAGCATCTGCCCCGAATTTCAGGCGAGACGCCACGTCGTCGCCGTCCTTCGGAGGGGAACAGATTCTGGCATGCCCGGTGGGACCTTTTCCTCTTTCCACTCCACACTACGTGTGTCGTGATTCGCGAACCAATCGCGGTTCGCTAATGGTTGCCCTTGGGTTTCAAGATACTAAGAATTGGCGTCTTGCTTATTGCAGAAAGAAAAGGATCGATGGCTTCTACTTCTGCGAAATCCTCCAACCGCTCAGACTGCAATTGCGACCAACGCTTTGCCTCGCCAGGAGGTGTAGCCTACGGACCCCAAGCTGCTTCGTTATTCACAATGCCGGTGGACCAGGTGACTCAGGCCACTACCGGATTGTTCTTTGGGACTATACTCCCACCAACAAGCTTCGCGGCGCCGGTGCTGACAAAGGAATCTCCCAAGAAGTCGGTCTTTGATCGTCTTACCCCCGCCGCGGCTCCTCTCAACGGGTCGCCCAACATCAGCACCTCGGTCTTCTCTAGATTGGGCCAGAAATCCTGTGGACCCATCATGGGGCCTACAATCCCAGAGAAGGCTGCTTCTAAGAAAGTGGCCGCTCCTACTCCCGAAATCACCAGGGCGGCTTCTCCGGCCAAAAAGTCGGTCTTTACAAGATTGACGGCTTCAGCTCCCGCTCCTGCTACCCAAAGGACATCGGTCTTTGACAGGCTAACACCAGCAGCGACCCCCTACCTACACAGGGGGAAAGATGAAACCATTCTTACCGCTGACCCAACGCCGTCCGCTCGACACGCTCGACGTCGCCATTGGCGCCGAGTAAGGAAGGCTGGGGGCAACTCCCCCTCAGGGCTAACTCCACCAGCCCCGATGGCAGAAGTTAATGCTGCTGTTCCAACTGGGAACAGCTTCGAAATGCTAAATAAGGTGCGAAGGAATTCTCCTACTGCAGTGCTAAAGAGGTCTCCTCCCCCATTAAAAAAGGTTGTGGAAATAAAATCAGAACAGCCCCGATCCCCTCAACGGCTGTCTTCCAAAATCTATAAGGTTTGGCGGCAGGCCCGAGACTCGATCATCGATCCAAACTTCTCCCGCCAGCACAAGAAGCTGAAAATCCAACCGGAAGCTGGTCACCAGGCTAAACCCCAAAAGGCTGTCTGGACGCCCACCTCAACGGCCCCCTCAACCTCTATGGCTCATAAAAGGAGGAGGCCAGAGAAAATCCCCCAGCCTGCAACGACGGCTAAAAGCACTGAGCCCAGACGCCCGAAGTCTGGGGGCATGGTGGTGTACACTATTTATATGGCTTCTGGAAAGGAGGAAAGCCGCACTTCTACGGGCCACCGACCGCTAACCCGATCCGTGACGAAAGCCCAGGAGCAACAACAAAAGCTTCAGGAAATGATGAATGCTATGGCCGCACTTACCGGGCTAAAAGAAAACCCAGAAACGTCCCCAGACGCACGCCAGGAGGAAGAAACCGACGCTGAATTCCTTCGCCGGATACTGGAAAAGAAAGACAAAGAGGCTGCCGAACAAGCAGCCAACATACAACGTATGGGCCTTCTCTTCCAAGATATGATAGGAATGATGATCCAACAGGACTTACCCTTCGAGGATCCCCCAATCGTTCTTGAAGACAACCGAGGAGAAACGTCAAATCCACCACCAGCCCTCTCAACGGCCAAGGAGGAGGCAATCTCTATGGCTGACTTGGTTGACTATATAGCCCAGCAAATCCGGGTTCATCATGCGACTGAGGCAGCTGGTCAAGTCGTAAAAACGGGGCGGCCGTATCCAAACTGGTACGACCAAATCAAATACCCGCCAGGCTATACGATACCAAAATTCCACGTGTATAAGGGGACCGGCAATCCCCATCAACATGTTGCCCAGTTCCGGGCCCTCTGCGGTAACACCGGCGGTGATGATAAACTGTTGCTTCGCCAGTTCGTGGGCAGCTTATCAGAAACAGCGTTCGAATGGTATTCGGAACTCCCGAACGATTCTATCAAAACGTTCGCTGAAATGGAGTTGTTATTCACTCAGCGATTCGCAAGTGCCAGCGAACGCACTCCAATAACTGCATTGATTAGCGCCAGGGTAAAACCAGGCGAAACTTGGGTCCAGTATGCTATACGCTGGCGGAATTTGTGGTCGAAATGCGAGCAACGCATTGAGGAAGCACCCGCGGTGGGCATGTTCGTGGGAACCCTAGACCCTCACGCAACTATCTCCCAGTTTATGATGTTCTTTAAGCCAACCACATTCCAGGCTTTAATCGACAATTGGCTCAGATGGACCAGATGGGTCATAGACCACCTCCCCCGAAGTCGGAACCTCGGAATGACAAGGGTAAAGGAAGGGCAACCTTTGTCGCGAATGCCCAACAGCAACCTAACGCCCCGAAACCGGCAGATCAACTGGAAGAAAGACGCCGGTATTATAATGAGAAGATGAAACGTCCCTACTCGTTCCCACGAGACAAGACGAAACGGTTATTCGAGCTGGCAATACGCAACAGACTTATAAACCTACCAAATCCAAGGCGACCGCCGCAACCCACCGAGGTGAATAACCCTAACTATTGCCCTTACCATCAAACGGTAAGTCATCCGATTGAAGATTGCTTCGTCTTCAAAGGATGGATTGAAGATCAATACCTCCAGGGGAAGTTTGTACTGTCCGAAAAGTGGAAGGTGAACCCACCACAACCGCATAGTCCTAAGAAAGCAGATACACCGGGGGCAACCTGCTCCTTTATTGAAGAAGCTCCATGGGAGGTCGTGCTATCAACTAAAACCAAAAGAATGCTGAGAGACCTTCATGCGTGCCCTGCGATCGAATGGAAGGACCCTCTTGAACCTCAGATTATCGAAGAAATGTTGAAGCCCCGCCCAACTACGGGGACTCGCGATAAGGGCCCAAATACTCACGCCCAACCGTCAAAATCTTCGAAAAAGAAGAAGAAATCCAAGAAGCCCGTGAAGCTTGGAGACGAGCACACGAACTTGCAGATGCAAATCGACGCGCTGGAAGAGTATAATCAAAAGGCGCGAACTCCTGTCACACTGCAAGAGTTCCTCAACCACATCTTTCAAGAGAGAGATGATGGAGAGAGCTCGTCGGATGAATCCGAAGGGTATGTGGCGAGTTGTAACGTAATCTCCCACTCGTTTACCGATGATGGGAAAACTCCTGGCACTAAGAAGCTGGTGGCAGAGCCTGAACCAGAGCGTGCGTGGCCAACAAATGAAATGATCAATGCCTTTCTAGACGAAATTCGTCTAAAGCGTAAAGCGAATCAGGAGCGTGAGATGGCAGCGTCAGAAGGAACCAAATGCGGGCGACTGAACGAAATAGTTGAACTACCCCCGCCAGAGCGAAAGGCATCCGAAGTAGACAAGAAGATATTCAAGACGAGGAAAAGGTTTGCCAAAGCCATGTCAATGGGAATGAAGCTACCACCCTCGGAAGGAAACACGCACGGTGGGGTGGAGAGGCACCCTGATTATTGCGCATATCATCGGAGAATCTCACACCCCACGGAGGAGTGCGACGCCTTTAAGATATGGTGGCAAGGATATGTTGCTCGTCGGCAACATGTTAAGCGCATGAAACGCAGGATCCGTCGGGAGCGAAGAAGTACTGTCGATGGGCACAACAGAACTACGGGCAACTGTTATATGGCTCACGCCGGGGGGTCACAAGTTCTCACCTTTGGGAGCGACTCTGATGAAGAAATGGCTCTGGGCCCTCTCTTTAAAGAATCCGTTTTAGGGAAAGAGGAGAAATCGGAGGCCTGCGAGAACATTCAGCTGCGCAATCGCACACTCCCAGAAAAGAATCTCGGGCCCGTGAGTAGAAAAGATAAGGGAAAGGAAAAGGTCACTAAAGATATCACTTTAGATGACCAAGTCATGAGAGAGCTGGCTGCCAAAGACCCTCCTAGGAAGGGTAAGGTGGACTATAACATCCTCGCGCACCTAAGGAAGCTACCTTCTCAACTTAGCATTCTCGATGCCCTCCTATTATCAAAAGAAGCGCGAGACTCACTAATTAAGGCGTTATAAGAACCTGAGCAATTCCACGCCTTCCTCGCCACTGAAAGGATGAAGGATGAACTGGAGGAAGTGCACACGGCCGACATCACTTTTGGTGACGAAGACCTCCTTCTCGGGACGTGCGACCACAACCGTCCCCTATATGTCTCTGGATACTGCCATGATATCAAGATAGGAAAGATCCTGGTGGATAATGGATCCTCCGTCAATCTCCTTAATGTTCGGGTGTTGAAGGAAATCTGCATGAGTGTGCAACACCTCGCTCGTGACAAAATTACTATCTCCGGTTTCGATTCACAATCGTCACGGACTCTCGGATCTATGATACTAACATTACGCTTCGGACTTCTCGTCACAGACATCAAATTCCATGTCATTGACGCCAAGACCTGCTACAACGCCTTGCTCGGCCGTCCTTGGCTACACGAATACAACATCATCCCTTCTACACAACATCAGTGTATGAAGTACTTTAAGGATGGTTTCGAGTATACCGTAACAGGAGAGTTAAACCCATTTTCCGTGAACGAAGTCCGCAAATACGAAGATGCGAAGTACTTTTTGCCAGATTTCAAGGATACAGAAACGTGTCGCAATCCGGAGAACAAAACCGCCGCCACCATCCCTGTTTTCGGGAGCGATACTGAAGAAGAGGAAGAGATAGTTTATGCAGGGCCATCTCAACGCAACAACCTGGGGATGCCCGCCCCCATGTTGGTCTTCGGAAGTGATTCAGAAAATGAAGTTAATGCCGTGTTCTCCAATCGGCTGTCAATACAAGCACCCCCCGGCGATGACCATAGTTTGCAAATCACCATGGTACCGCGAGAACACTACAAGGATCTCGACACGCTTCAAGCTCACAATGTGCAGGACCTGCAAACATTTTACGTCCCTCCCGGGCAAAGGGGTGAGAAGGTGATCCTATTCTACCGATCCTCAGAGTCGAAAATAGAGAAAGAGATCTGGCATGGCACGGATGCTACACTCGACAGGCTCCAACCCATCCGTCTGCCCAGATACTATACAAATGGATTAAAGAAGCTATTGAAGCGCCAAGGAGTACCCTTAAAACAGACTGTTCGGCAGGCTCGGTTCTATAACAAGATTTGGGATGTCCCTGGGACTCAACGCAAATTGCCTAACGGGAAAATGGAAACACTCGGGCTTGGATACGCGAGAACCGGAAAACGGGAACGGGCTCACAGCAGCTACGCTATATATACCTTTGATGAAGAAGAGGACGCCCTGTCAGGAGATGCCAACCCCTCATCAAAACTAGACCCCGCGATTGAAGCGCCGAGTCCGTTGTTTGAAGAACGAATGGACAAGCCTATCAGGAAAGTGGGTCAGAAAGCTCGGGAGGACCACAACCGCGAGATGGCCATCTACGAGAAGGCCAAGACGCAACGTCTATTTCAACAGGCTGCAAAAGACAAAGATGCTCATCCTCGTCAACCCGTTGTACGAAAGGCCCGACGCAGAGACGGAAATAAATCAAGAAGCGGAAAGAGGAGCCGACAACAACGACGCGGGATTAGGGGGTTACGTGATCGGGTATTGCGCGGCTCGGATTTGTCCCTCATGAAGAAGATGAGTCGAGCGTACTCCTTCCCCCGAGACAAGACGGAGAGATTACTCAAGCCCGCTTTAAAACATCAAATGATCGTGCTTCCAGGGTCTAGACACCCTGAGCAAGCTAACAAGGCTTCTCATTTGAGCTATTGCTCTTATCACCGAGCCATAGGACATCCTACCGAAGACTGCTTCACCTTCAAGAACTGGGTCGAGGACCAGTACCAACGGGGCAGATTCGCTTTATCCGACGGCTGGAGGGTAACGCCGCCACAAAAGCACGAACCCAAAGCCGCAAAAGCAAAACCAGATCCACCTCAGTCCTGGGAGCGGATTCGCACCTGTTATACGATTACGATATTAAAAGAAGAGCCCGAGAACATGGATGACCTTCCCCGGTGCTTTGAGAACAGCGATGATGAGGTGATCTCAGAATTTCCGCCAGCTCCAAAAGAACTGGAAGACGGTATACATACTACTGCAGATAACCTCAAGAAGATTGAGTTGGGATCGGCAGATGACCCGCGACCGACATTTGTCAGCGAGCTGCTATCTGAAGAAAGAGTGGCTGCTTTAAAGAACGTGCTTCTACGACATAAAGACTGCTTCGCGTGGAACTACTCCGAGATGCCAGGATTAGATCCGAAGATTGCTGTGCATAAGTTAGCAATATCCCCGGATATCAAGCCAGTCAAGCAGGCTCCAAGAAGGATGCGACTCGAGCTTGAAATGAGCATCAACGCCGAAGTCAAGAAGCTGATCGATTCTGGATTTATCCAAGAAGTCCAATATCCCGACTGGATCGCCAATATCGTCCCGGTAATGAAGAAAAATGGGACGGTATGCATATGCGTGGATTTCAGGGATCTCAATAAAGCCTGTCCAAAGGACGATTTCCCAGTACCAGTAACCGAGCTAATGATAGATAACACGTCCACTCATGAGGTTTTCTCTTTTATGGACGGTTCATCAGGATACAATCAGATAAAGATGCATCCCGAAGACCAGAAGCACACCGCTTTTCGGACCCCTTTGGGTATATTCTGCTACAGGGTTATGCCCTTTGGTCTAAAGAACGCCGGTGCTACCTATCAAAGGGCCATGACAAAGATCTTCGACGATCTCATACATGACATCGTCGAGTGCTATATCGATGACCTTGTAGTGAAGAGCATGTCATACGAAGAGCATTTAAAGCATCTGGAGACTGTCTTTCAACGCCTTCATCAATATAATTTGAAGATGAATCCCCTCAAATGCGCGTTTGGAGTCTCCTCGGGTAAATTCCTGGGATTCATCATCCGACATCGAGGTATCGAAATAGATCCATCTAAGATCAAGGCGATCATGGAAATGCCTCCGCCAAGAACCCTCAAACAGTTGCGGTCTCTCCAAGGGAAGCTCGCATACATCCGGAGGTTTATCGCTAATCTTTCAGGCAAATGCCTTCTTTACAGCCACCTGATGAAAAAGGGAACTCCATTCGTTTGGGATCAAAAATGCCAAAGCGCGCTAGACGAGATCAAGCAATACCTGCAGAACCCGCCGGTGTTGGCTGCTCCGGTTAAGGAAAAACCTCTCATTCTTTATACAACCGCCCTCGAAGGTTCCTTAGGCGCATTATGGGCACAAGAGGACGACCAAGGGAAAGAAAGAGCGCTCTACTACTTAAGTCGAGTTCTGCTGGGGGCAGAAAGCAACTACTCTCCCATTGAAAAACATTGCTTGGCGTTAATCTTCGCGATAAAAAAGCTCAGGCACTATGCGTTGTCGCATGAAGTCCGTCTCATTTCAAAGGTGGATCCCCTTAAATACTTGATGTCAAAAGCCATATTGACGGGACGACTCGCTAAATGGGCCCTGCTCTTGATGGGGTTCTCGATAACGTATCAACCTCTCAAGGCAGTAAAAGGCCAGGCCATTGCCGATTTCCTCGCTGAGCACCCGATACCGGCCGATTCTCCTCTGAACTGTGATTTGCCGGACGAGCATGCATTTGATGCGATTGGCGGCGGTAGCACCCGATGGGAACTCTATTTCGATGGAGCGTCCTCCGTAAAGAAACAGAAACAAGGTATCCCAATGATCAAATCGGGGATAGGCCTCGTCTTTGCAACTCCACAAGGAGGGATAATGCGCTTCGCCTTCTCCTTAACAGAGCCGAGGACAAACAATGAAGCTGAATACGAAGCTCTGATAGCAGGCTTCGAAATCGCCATCGACCTGGGAATTGAAGACCTCCTTATATACGGGGATTCTCAACTGGTCGTTAGTCAAGTAAATGGTGACTACCAAACGTGCAAACCGGAGTTAGTGAAGTGTTCATATCAGAATATTGCATTTTATACCGTCCATTCTTACGCTCGTGTGTTTATAGGTAGGTACTTTTAATCCGTGTTTGTTACATGTTTACAGAATACAGGTTTTTAGTCCAAATATTGTAAATCAAGACGAAATCTCCACAGTTACGGCAAAATACGGAACATCTGTCACAACAGATAAAAGCCGGGTTCCGGTCATCCATATCCGTCCGGTGCTGCGTACCGGTTCCTGGGACAAGACGTATGACAGCGGTCATTCGTGTCTCGGACAAGCACAGAGCACAAGAGGGGCTGCACAAGAATCAATGGGTGCACGGAGCTCGAGGGAGATAGAAGTCAAAAGGGAAAAAGATAATGCAATCTTGGACTAGGAATTCTGATGGTATTCTGGAGATATTATCAGAAAATACATGTACCAGACAAGAGGGGACAGGAGACCAGGAAAGTACACAGAAGCCCACACCCTAAATCGACAATAGGGGCGCGGATCCGCGGCCATAGGGGCCTATAGGCGGCGGATCCGCGGCCGTACGGTCTAGACAGTGCATCATCTTTTGGGGGCAGTTTGGTCTTTGCATATGTGGTCTGCTGGTTGCCCTAAAACCCCATTTCCCTGCCTATAAATACAGCAGTTCAGGGCTGAGCCAAGGGAGCAATTTTTGAGTTTTGTTTTAGCCTCATTTTTGTTAGTTTCTTTCTTCTTCTTCTTCATTCCTCCATAAAATTGTAGTGAGAGCTTTTGAGTGGATGTTAATGAAGATGAGGTTGTTTTATCTTTCTTGTTAGTTTGCTCCCCCTTGAGATTTCTGCTTTCTCTTGCTCATTCAATCTCTTCATTGAGGTTGAATGGTTAAGAGTTAGTTATTGATCTCAAGGGTCGTATTTTCTCACGGGCTAGCACTTCACTTCACATGCGCTTTCTACCCTTCCCTTGATCTTGCAAGTTCTTCATTGAGCTTGCAAGTTTAAGGGTTGGCTATTGAGCACATGCTTGGCTTGGGTCCTAGTTCCGTATTCTTTTTATTACCCGCTTTTCATTACTTGTCTTTTTATTACTTGCATTTTATTTCATGCATTTTATTCATGCTATTTAATACTTGTATCTTTTCTTTTCTTTGTTCTTTTCTTTTTGTTCTCTTTTGTTTATATTATGAATGTTGTAATTATTGTTCTTGTTAAGAATTAATACGGTTTTATAAGTTAACATTTCTTTGCCAATTCCTTTTCCCGTTATTTTCCATTTGAACTTCGTCCAAACCATACGCAAGCGCTCCGTTAGGCACCGTACCCTGACAAGGTAACGGTGATTCCTAACCGCGACCGGTTGCGTTCGGTTTGGCCGGAGGCGAAGGCAAGAGACAAGAACGGAAGGACAAGGGTAAATAAGCCGGATTCCACGAATACCGCGCTTAAACCCCCTAATCCACGTTGTTGCCGATTGCTTAGCTTCAATTGGTCAAGACTCGGCTCAAAGGTTTTTGAGTACGGATTTCTTAGCTTACAATTTCGTATTTTCTTAACAACTTTATACTTGCAGATATACACATAGGTTAGATCAAACAAACATACAAGATTCTTTATTGACTCGTCTAAAGCAAGAAGGTAAGATACACCATCTCCCTGTGGACCGACCCGTGCTCACCGGCTAGCTGCAAAGCGACACCGTCCTGATCGCGGTAAACTTAAATTCTTTCATCCGACACGCCAAAAGTGTGCGATCAAATGGCGCCGTTGCCGGGGAGACGGTAGCGTATTTTCTGGTCTCCTGTCCCCTCTTGTCTGGTACATGTATTTTCTGATAATATCTCCAGAATACCATCAGAATTCCTAGTCCAAGATTGCATTATCTTTTTCCCTTTTGACTTCTATCTCCCTCGAGCTCCGTGCACCCATTGATTCTTGTGCAGCCCCTCTTGTGCTCTGTGCTTGTCCGAGACACGAATGATCGCTGTCATACGTCTTGTCCCAGGAACCGGTACGCAGCACCGGACGGATATGGATGACCGGAACCCGGCTTTTATCTGTTGTGACAGATGTTCCGTATTTTGCCGTAACTGTGGAGATTTTGTCTTGATTTACAATATTTGGACTAAAAACCTGTATTCTGTAAACATGTAACAAACACGGATTAAAAGTACCTACCTATAAACACACGAGCGTAAGAATGGGCGGTATAAAATGCAATATTCTGATATGAACAAATATCCCCAAACTTAACTTTTGCTCGTCCCGAGCAAAACCAATTATTCACAAAAATAAAATGATACCCGCACTTTCGCAGGGAACGCGATTGCACTGAGCGCGTGCAACAAGCCATTAAACCTCTAGGTGTCCCTAGTAGGAGGAGTGTTGTCTCCTGAGGGTTTTCAGCGGATACTACCCACAAAATCCGGTCAAGCTAGTTTTGTAAAATAACTAAGATTCAAGCCCCTAAAGTTTTGTTTTAGAAAATAACAATTCTATAATCCTAAGTTTAGACTATCGAACCTTTATTTTTCACATCTCGCTTCTTATTTAACTACAGGTTTTTATATGTCTTTACGTGCAGTGCAAATAGTGCTGTTAAGTTCCAGGATTAATAGTTCTTTCATCCGACACGCCAAAAGCGTGCGATCAAATGGCGCCGTTGTCGTGATTGTTTTTGTCCATATTTCTTTTGTGTATATTTCATTCTTTTGCTAACAACTAACAATAAAAAAAAAATAAAAATCACATTCTTTTTCCCCTCCTTTTCTCTTCCTTCCTTTCCTTCTCTCTTCATATCATGGGTACACCACCTCGCCAAACTCTTGCCGAACTTTGGTACCCGCAACCAGACATTACCTCATACGGTTCTTGCTTTGGCCGAACATCGAACGACCCCTCCATGCCCAAAGTTTCACTGAAAGATCGCATAGCAGCGTCTAGGAGAAACACTTGCACTCCTCATTCCACTTCGTATCAACCATTTCAAACATTCACTCCCGCTTATGTTGATACCCCTTCTGCAAGTCGTCCTTTGTCCATCGCTGAACGTATTGAACAATCTCGTAGCCGATCTTTCACTCCTTTCACCACTACAAATTCTTGGGACCAACAATTCCATTCACCTTCTTATCCCAATGTTGATCCCACTCCTGTCCAGCCATTCAATTCCTACCAATCCTACCCTACTTTTGCACCTTCCCTAGACATTGCTTCAGAACAGCCATTTGGGAGTTTTCAGTATCCAAACAACTTTGAATCTTTTACTGAAACCCCTTCACAACCTATGTCTAGTCTAGAACAATCGTTGGAAGATTTTAGGGTAGCGTCAAGCCAACAGATGATGGATTTGAATGCGTCCATGGCCGCCCTCATGCAACCTAGTGACCCGGTAGCTAGTTTTCAACTAGCTCCAAATTTTTCAATGTATGATGAGGCGGCAGGACAGGCTGTGAATTTGAGTGGAGAGAGTGAGATATACCCCCTTCCAAATCAAACCTACCCATTCCAAATTGAATCCGACAACTCCTGTTTAGAAAGTCTATCGAGTATCCCACAAGATTTATCAATTGAAGATAGAATGATTAATGAGTTGTGCGACTTTGTAGTGTTTGATTTACCTGATTGTGAAGGGTCCCTTCCAAGTGAAACCGATCCTAATCCTTTTGACCTCTACACCTATATTTTAGAACCTAAATCGATTAATATCCATGCTTTGGTTGAGGTGTCAGAGAATATTGATTTTCACTTGATTGAGGATATCGACGCTGGGAATATTTTGGATGATGAACCCGTAGATTTGACTGAGTTTTTCTCTCCAAATCATCATCCCGAGTCTTTAACTGTTTTTTCCGAACTTCATATGCGTCTAGACTTTGATGAAATGTGCATGGATAAGCTTAACTTTGAGGAGAATTTTGAGGATATTTTTGAGGATGAAACAGTTCTAGATGATGAGTCGGATTTTCCAATTCATCCTGTTCCTTTCACTGACTGTACACACCCTCCAGAAGCCTTAACCGATACTCTTCCTCAACCACTTCCCTCCATCCTTTCAATCGTTCCGACCTTGCAAGAACCCGTATCATTTTCATTTCATATGTCTGGTTTACCAAGTTCGGCGTACCCATGGTTTCTCACGAACCTTGAGGGATTTGACCCAATCTCTCGACGGGTTAATAGATTAGCACAATCGCTTTATACACATCGCTCATCACATATTGTGCTAATCTATTCACTCCATTTGCACCCTGTAACACCCGAGCCCAATAATACTATGTATATTACTAGTTGAGGGTTATTTATCGCTCTTTCCAATTTTCCTGATTTTCTGGTGTTTATTGCTAAATTTTTACCCGGTTAAGTCATTTTGGCACATAACAAATTTTAACTCCGAAAATGAAATTTAAGATGTCCATGTTGGCCTACTCGTCGCCACTGGTCGCGTGGTAGCGTCCGCGTGTCGAGATTCCGTTCCGTTTGGCTAAACGGGCAAGTTTGGGCGACTACGCGCGCGTGCAAGTGTCCGACTTGGGGGCATGCATTTTAATCACTAAACACCTATTCTCAAAATTTAGAACCCGCTTAAAATCCTATAATTTGAATTTGGAGCATTTGGGCGCAACCCGGGCGCGATTTGGAAATGTTTCATTTCGCGCCAAAAAGGGCCCGTTTCAATTTAATTTATATAACTAATTTATACCTACGAATATAATTTTTTCCAAACTATTAATTCCTAGATCCTCATCAAATTTTTCCCCACCTCGTGATCAGCCAATCACGAGGGCTGAAATTGTGCGTGGGCCCCACCGATCCCATTCCATATCTCTTTCTCTCTCCTCCCTCAATCTATCTCAAATCTCTCTCTTTCCCTCAGTCTCTCTCTCTCTCTCTTCCCATATATATTTCCATGCAGCCGCCTCCCATCCACGAGAAACCCCCACGCAAACCCTAACCCTAGCTCACGCAGATCTCACCGCCGGCCGCCTCGCGACCTCGCCGTCGCCGCCCTCACCACCACGACCTCCACCGCACTCACCTACCCTCTTCCTCCCGTTCGCCCGCCGTCTTCCCGCGCCTGCAACCTTCTCCCGACGCCTCCATCCCTCGCGACCTCGCCGTCGACGTCGACTCCGACCGCCGAGGCCTCCCGCGACTCCCTTGCACCCTCCTCGTCGAGACCTCGCCGTCACCCCCTCCTCCCTCGCCGGAACAGTGAACCCGACCCTCACCCAACGTCTGCACCATCTCCAGGTCGCCGGAAACCGTGCCGACGACCCTCGTCGACGTCTCCCGCGCAACCTCCTTTCCCCCTCGACCACCCTAGCCGACCACACCCCTCTCCAACTCGCCGCAGCACCCTACCCTGCTCACCCGAGGCCACTTCCCTTTGCTGCAGCCACCGTCGCGGCCTCGCCGGCGTTCCAGTGCCGTCGAACCCGCCGTGGTCGCACCCTTGGTGTATCCCTGTAAGTTTCCTTCTCTTTTTGTTTTGGTACAACCCCGCTGGTCGTTTTGGCGTATCGCCTCCTTGTTGCTAACTTTGATTTTCGGTTGTTGCCGGAACCCGACCGTGCCGTTTGACGAACCCGACGCTCCAGCGAAGCCCCCTGGTCCGTGTGATTCCAGTGACCTCTGTTGGGACTCGATCCGTGGCCCGTGCTTCCAGAACGCAGTTTCTACCGACATCGCATCCGTGTCTCGGTTTGCGGAACCGCCGAGGCAAGTATCCGAATACTTGCTTTAACATGCTACAAACTCAATAATTATGTTATCTGTTATAACCACACTACTTGATGACAATTACAATCATCCGTAATGTTAAACTATTGTAGTAGTTACTTGTAGTTAATCGGTATGCTTTTAATCAACGCCTTAACTAATTAACCAATCGGGCACATCCTTGCCTAAATTGCTAGATCATCCTCACTTCATTGGTTTAAGCCACTCATGAGGCAAATATTATACCTAGTTCACATTCTTGTAACTCCATTATGTATACTATCGATATTGTTTTATATTGTGGCTTTGCACCTCAAAGGTGCGTGAACCGGATTAATATGGAAGTACAAACATCACTGTGTTCACATAGAATAAGAATTGTTACTTACTGTTTCATGCTACTGTTCATTACTTGTTGCTATACCTGTTATCATCATATACCTGATTGCATTACATATTGACCGATCTTGATACACCTGACTCATGTACTGATACACCGGACACAACACCCTGTACATATCGACTCTACCTGTTGAAAGTAACCTGACCTGTTACCTGATCTCATGCCTAATGCCGACAAACCTAACCATTCCTGCTGTCGATCCAGACAGACCTACCTTTACTTGACTTGTGTTGGCATTAGTCCTTGACTACTGAATACCTGACCTGACATACATAGCTTGGGGGTATGGGGAAATCAAAGGTGAAACCGACTTGTAACTCAACAGTTCGACACATTGTTCTGATCAGTCTTACGGGCTTGGCCAGCTCCGGAGTGTTGATGCTGACATCACTCATCTATCCTACTACCTTTTACTGCTTAGCGGCACGTCTCGGATTCAGCCCCGAGAATTATGACCGTGGTCCCGGGCACGCACGGGATACTATTGAGTTACATCGACGATTCATCAATTGGTTTCAAAGACTATAGAGTAGAAAACCTGATAGGACAGTTTAGTCACTACTGCACATTACCCTGTTCATGACTTCTTATTACTGCTTTCTTCATGTTCATGCTTGCATTGTTTATTACCATGTTTATGCTATATACTTGATATCATGACGCGCTGACGTCTGGGTTTTGCATGGCCCAGATTCCGTGCCCTTGACGTCGACCGAGCAGGAGTACTTCAGCCAGCAGGCTGAACTGTGAGTTCTTGAGAGTTTAGTTTATTTATGTCATTTCATTTCCAGATGTGAGCCCGCATTATGGGACATACTGTTTATTCATTGTACTGGATCATTAGCTTCCGCACTCATTGTTTATTGATTCTTGTTATTATGGATTTGGACATGTATTAGTTTAGTCTATTTTACTGTTCTTGATATCTTTACAACCGTAATGTGACTGTGGATGGATACTTCCTACCCACAGGTAGCATGGTTGGCTATGTCACGTGCCCAAATCTTGCGCACTCTGGGAAGCGGGGCGTGACATGGTTTTATGGTATCAGAGCCATAGGTTAGTTGGGTTGACTCTTTGTAGTTGGGTATTGCACCCGATACACGAATCAGAATACCCGTGATTAGGAAACATGTCCTGCCACCTTGACAGTTTTACCGTTCTTGAATCATTCTTCCAGATTATGTCGACATGCAAACTTACTTTGCATTGTTAATTCGAAAACCTAACTTCTTGTTATCTCTAGGACTTAGGCGACTTGGGTAGAGTTAAGTAATTGCGGCTATGATACCGCGGCATAGCTACAATGCAGCACTCTATTTAAGTATCTTGGAGTTCTAGCCTTGATTTATATATTGAATCTATCATCATGCTAATGTTGTTTGTTTTGATTTCAGGATCATGGCAGATAAGAATTTCAAGACGTATCAGAGGCGTGTGGATGAAGCCGCCATGTTAGGAGTGATACGTGGGATGTTGGAAAATCAGAAGAGGCAAACTGAACTGATCCAGCAGCAAGCCGATTCATTTCAGGAGGGTTTGCAGGCTATGCAGCAGTCTGTAAACACCGCCGTAACGAAGCCAGTCGACCGAGTAGGGACCGTGGCAGATTTCAGACGATTGGGTCCTACTACTTTCACTGGCTTGGAGGAGCCGTTGCTAGCCGAGCAGTGGCTCGTGGACACAGAGAATCTATTGATTGCGGCGCAGATCCCAGAAGACAAGAGAGTTGATGTGGTGCGCATTCAGCTGGTGGATTACGCCCGAGAGTGGTGGCTTGTGGAGGAGACCCGCCTGTCCAAGCCAATCAGTTGGGCGGATTTCTCCAAAAGTTTCTTGGAAAAGTTCTTCCCGCGGACTGCACGGGAGGAAATGGAGGAGAGATTTATTGGGCTGAAACAAAATGGAGCAGCTGTGGATGTGCATGCAGCGGAGTGGACGAGACTTAGCCGTTTCGCTGGACCCTTAGTCGCCAAGGAGGCAGACAGGGCGCGAAGGTTCTTGCGCAGTTTGGATGTGGACATCCAGAGGCAGATTGTCTCCCTGGGTTTGACCACTTTCTCGCAGGTTCTTACGGCAGCCAGAGAGCAACAGAGTCTATCAGGATCAAAATGGAACTTTCACCAGACAGCAGTTGCGGCCAGGAAGCCTGCATTTGTACCTAACCGAGATCATGGGCGCAGAGGTATTCCAGTAGACCGCCGAGGTGTAGCGCCAATGAAGAAGCCGGTGATCGTTGATCGAAGGAAGAGTGTGATTTGTGATTACTGCCGATTACCTGGGCACGTGCAGAAGGATTGTCGAAGGAGACTGGGACTTTGTCTGGTTTGTGGGGCAGCCGATCACGCAGTTGGTACTTGTCCGTCGAAGCTTCGCACGAGAGATGATACACGGAAGCCTCCGCAGAGACCATTCCAAGGGCAGAAGCAACTGACACAAGGACCTAACCAGGGTCGAGCTTTCACTTTGACAGCTGAGGAAGCCAAGGCATCAGGAGAAGTGGTTTCAGGTACTGTACTCGTTCATGGTTTTCCTGCTTTGGCATTATTTGATTCCGGAGCATCCCACTGTTTTATGTCATCAAAGTTTATAACTACACACTCGATCACCTGTACGACCATGTCTAGTTTTTGGGACATACACACTGGGAATGGGAAAATCATAGCTAGTAAGAAGTGTAGGGATTGTACTGTTGTTGTTTGTGGACGGGAGCTTTTTGCGGATTTCTTGGTGATTGATACGGGCAGTTATGAAGTAGTCTTGGGAATGGATTTTCTTGGCACTTTCCACGCACACATTGATTGTAGGGCAAGGAAAGTAATTTTCCAGATTCCCGGACACCCTGAGTTTACTTTCATCGGAGGAAGCAGTTCTGTCGGGCCAGTCGAGTTTAGGGCTAGGCCGACGAACAATGTTCTTGCGGCTATGGTTGCGGATAGAAATGAAGAGCCGGCAGTTGTCCGCGACTTTATGGATGTGTTTGAAGATATTTCAGGCCTACCGCCGAAGCGAGATGTGGAGTTTGCGATTGACCTCATTCCTGGTGCAGCGCCAGTATCAAAATCTTATTATCCAATGGCACCGGTCGAATTGGAAGAAGTTAAGAAACAAGTGGGTGAATTACTCGAGAAGGGATGGATTCGAAGCAGCAACTCACCTTGGGGAGCTCCAGTTCTTTTAGTAAAGAAGAAAGATGGCACGAGAAGAATGTGCATCGATTATCGAGAATTAAACCGGGTGACTATTAAAAACAAGTACCCGATCCCTCGCATTGGAGAACTTTTTGAGCAGCTTAGTGGCGCGAGGGTATTCTCGAAACTGGACTTACGATCAGGATATCATCAGGTCCGAGTGAAGGCAGAAGACATTTGCAAGACGGCGTTTCGAACTCGGTATGGGCATTTCGAGTATTTAGTGATGCCCTTCGGAGTGACTAATGCGCCGGCAATATTTATGGACTTGATGAACAGGATCTTTTCACCGTTCTTGGACCAGTTTATTGTGGTATTCATTGACGATATTCTGGTGTACTCGAAGAGTCCGGAGGAGCATGCTGAACACTTAAGGATCGCACTGCAAACGCTGAGACGGGAGAAATTATTTGCGAAGATGAGTAAGTGCGAATTCTGGTTGGAAGAAGTGAAGTTTCTGGGGCATGTTGTGTCGGGCGATGGAATCGCCGTTGACCCAGAGAAGATTGCAGCAGTTCGAGATTGGCCTGTTCCAAAGAATGTTGCAGAGATAAGAAGTTTCCTTGGACTCGCCGGTTACTACAGAAGATTTGTGGAGAACTTCGCTCGTGTAGCTGAGCCGTTAACCAAGCTTACGCGTAAGGAGGTACCGTTTGTTTGGACAGATGGATGTGCATTGGCCTTCGAGACGTTGAAGCAGAAGTTGATAACCGCCCCTATCCTAACCGTACCGGATGATTCAGGAGGACTGGTGATTCACAGCGACGCATCTGGAAAGGGATTGGGATGTGTTCTGATGCAGAATGGGAAAGTCGTCGCTTACGCATCGAGACAGCTGAAGACTCATGAACAGAACTATCCGACTCACGACTTGGAGCTTGCAGCCGTGATCTTCGCCCTGAAGATTTGGAGACACTACCTTCTGGGCGAGAGAGTTGAAGTCTTTACGGATCACAAGAGTTTGAAATATGTGTTCACTCAGAAGGAGTTGAACATGAGGCAGCGCAGATGGTTGGAGCTGATGGCCGACTACGACCTTGATCTTAAGTACCATCCGGGAAAAGTTAACGTCGTGCCAGATGCGCTAAGTCGGTTACCAGCAATTCAGTTATTGACTGCACAGAGGGAGGTCATTGAGGAGTTTCGGAGATTTGACTTGGAGGTTGTGCTACCGCGTGCTACAGGACAGTTGATGCAGTTACAGGTACAATCGTCCTTAGTTGAGAAGATTAAAGCGGCGCAATCGCAGGATCCTAGACTGCAAAAGTTTCGAGAGCAGGTTGGAGCCGGACTACGAACCGATCTACTGATCCATGAGGATGGTTCGTTGAGATATGGTAGCCGTCTTTGTGTGCCAAAAGGAGATGTGCGTGAAGAGCTTATGAAGGAGGCACACATTTCAGCTTACTCTGTACATCCAGGAGGGACCAAGATGTACCGAGATATTCGACAGCATTTCTGGTGGGAAGGTATGAAACGGGAAATCGCTCGCTTCGTGGCTAAGTGCTTGGTGTGTCAGCAAGTCAAGGCTGAACACCAAAGGGTTGCTGGTTTGTTGCAACCACTTCCGATTCCTCAATGGAAGTGGGAACATATAACCATGGATTTCGTGACGGCTTTACCGCGGAGTCCAAAGGGCAACAATGCAGTATGGGTGATTGTCGATCGGTTGACCAAGGCAGCTCACTTTATTCCGTTTCGGGTTGGTCAATCGACAGAGACTCTGGCAGAACGGTACATGCAGGAGATTGTCAGATTGCATGGAGTACCGGTAAGCATCGTGTCCGACCGGGACACTCGGTTCTTGTCACACTTTTGGAGAAGTTTACAAGATAGTTTGGGGACTCGATTGAAGTTCAGCACAGCTTATCACCCCCAGACTGATGGACAATCAGAGAGAACGATTCAGACCCTTGAAGATATGTTGAGGGCTTGCATGTTAGACTTTAAAGGTTCTTGGGAAGATCATCTACACCTGGTGGAGTTTTCGTACAACAATAGCTTCCAAGCGACAATTCAGATGGCCCCGTTCGAAGCATTGTATGGTCGTAAGTGCCGTTCACCTGTATGTTGGGATGATGTGGGTGAACGAAGGTTGCTAGGGCCAGATTTAGTGGTACAGACAGTTGAGAAGGTGAATACAATCAGAAAGCACATGAAGGCAGCTCAAGACAGACAGAAGAGTTGGGCCGACACGTCAAGAAGACCTCTAGAGTTCGCCGTGGGCGATTTGGTATTCCTGAAGATATCACCGACTAGAGGGGTGATTCGTTTTGGAAGTCGGGGAAAGCTCAGTCCCCGATTCGTTGGACCTTTCGAGATATTGGAGCGTGTCGGAGAGGTATCGTACCGGTTGGCGTTACCATCGTCATTAGCGGGAGTTCATGATGTGTTTCATGTGTCTCAACTACGGAGGTATGTTCGTGATGAGACCCATGTTTTGGATCACTCGGAGTTGACCGTTCGGGAAGACCTGACTTTTGAGGAGCGACCAGTCGAGATCAAGGATCGAAGAGAAAAGGTTCTTAAGAATAAGGTTATCCCTCTTGTGCTAGTTTCTTGGGGTAACCGATCGCATGGAGAGTCTACTTGGGAGCGAGAAGACGAGATCCGGCAGAAATTCCCTCATCTTTTCCAGTAGTTAGTTATCTTGTATTCTTGGAATTTCGAGGACGAAATTCTTTTGTAGTTGGGTATGATGTAACACCCGAGCCCAATAATACTATGTATATTACTAGTTGAGGGTTATTTATCGCTCTTTCCAATTTTCCTGATTTTCTGGTGTTTATTGCTAAATTTTTACCCGGTTAAGTCATTTTGGCACATAACAAATTTTAACTCCGAAAATGAAATTTAAGATGTCCATGTTGGCCTACTCGTCGCCACTGGTCGCGTGGTAGCGTCCGCGTGTCGAGATTCCGTTCCGTTTGGCTAAACGGGCAAGTTTGGGCGACTACGCGCGCGTGCAAGTGTCCGACTTGGGGGCATGCATTTTAATCACTAAACACCTATTCTCAAAATTTAGAACCCGCTTAAAATCCTATAATTTGAATTTGGAGCATTTGGGCGCAACCCGGGCGCGATTTGGAAATGTTTCATTTCGCGCCAAAAAGGGCCCGTTTCAATTTAATTTATATAACTAATTTATACCTACGAATATAATTTTTTCCAAACTGTTAATTCCTAGATCCTCATCAAATTTTTCCCCACCTCGTGATCAGCCAATCACGAGGGCTGAAATTGTGCGTGGGCCCCACCGATCCCATTCCATATCTCTTTCTCTCTCCTCCCTCAATCTATCTCAAATCTCTCTCTTTCCCTCAGTCTCTCTCTCTCTCTCTTCCCATATATATTTCCATGCAGCCGCCTCCCATCCACGAGAAACCCCCACGCAAACCCTAACCCTAGCTCACGCAGATCTCACCGCCGGCCGCCTCGCGACCTCGCCGTCGCCGCCCTCACCACCACGACCTCCACCGCACTCACCTACCCTCTTCCTCCCGTTCGCCCGCCGTCTTCCCGCGCCTGCAACCTTCTCCCGACGCCTCCATCCCTCGCGACCTCGCCGTCGACGTCGACTCCGACCGCCGAGGCCTCCCGCGACTCCCTTGCACCCTCCTCGTCGAGACCTCGCCGTCACCCCCTCCTCCCTCGCCGGAACAGTGAACCCGACCCTCACCCAACGTCTGCACCATCTCCAGGTCGCCGGAAACCGCGCCGACGACCCTCGTCGACGTCTCCCGCGCAACCTCCTTTCCCCCTCGACCACCCTAGCCGACCACACCCCTCTCCAACTCGCCGCAGCACCCTACCCTGCTCACCCGAGGCCACTTCCCTTTGCTGCAGCCACCGTCGCGGCCTCGCCGGCGTTCCAGTGCCGTCGAACCCGCCGTGGTCGCACCCTTGGTGTATCCCTGTAAGTTTCCTTCTCTTTTTGTTTTGGTACAACCCCGCTGGTCGTTTTGGCGTATCGCCTCCTTGTTGCTAACTTTGATTTTCGGTTGTTGCCGGAACCCGACCGTGCCGTTTGACGAACCCGACGCTCCAGCGAAGCCCCCTGGTCCGTGTGATTCCAGTGACCTCTGTTGGGACTCGATCCGTGGCCCGTGCTTCCAGAACGCAGTTTCTACCGACATCGCATCCGTGTCTCGGTTTGCGGAACCGCCGAGGCAAGTATCCGAATACTTGCTTTAACATGCTACAAACTCAATAATTATGTTATCTGTTATAACCACACTACTTGATGACAATTACAATCATCCGTAATGTTAAACTATTGTAGTAGTTACTTGTAGTTAATCGGTATGCTTTTAATCAACGCCTTAACTAATTAACCAATCGGGCACATCCTTGCCTAAATTGCTAGATCATCCTCACTTCATTGGTTTAAGCCACTCATGAGGCAAATATTATACCTAGTTCACATTCTTGTAACTCCATTATGTATACTATCGATATTGTTTTATATTGTGGCTTTGCACCTCAAAGGTGCGTGAACCGGATTAATATGGAAGTACAAACATCACTGTGTTCACATAGAATAAGAATTGTTACTTACTGTTTCATGCTACTGTTCATTACTTGTTGCTATACCTGTTATCATCATATACCTGATTGCATTACATATTGACCGATCTTGATACACCTGACTCATGTACTGATACACCGGACACAACACCCTGTACATATCGACTCTACCTGTTGAAAGTAACCTGACCTGTTACCTGATCTCATGCCTAATGCCGACAAACCTAACCATTCCTGCTGTCGATCCAGACAGACCTACCTTTACTTGACTTGTGTTGGCATTAGTCCTTGACTACTGAATACCTGACCTGACATACATAGCTTGGGGGTATGGGGAAATCAAAGGTGAAACCGACTTGTAACTCAACAGTTCCACACATTGTTCTGATCAGTCTTACGGGCTTGGCCAGCTCCGGAGTGTTGATGCTGACATCACTCATCTATCCTACTACCTTTTACTGCTTAGCGGCACGTCTCGGATTCAGCCCCGAGAATTATGACCGTGGTCCCGGGCACGCACGGGATACTATTGAGTTACATCGACGATTCATCAATTGGTTTCAAAGACTATAGAGTAGAAAACCTGATAGGACAGTTTAGTCACTACTGCACATTACCCTGTTCATGACTTCTTATTACTGCTTTCTTCATGTTCATGCTTGCATTGTTTATTACCATGTTTATGCTATATACTTGATATCATGACGCGCTGACGTCTGGGTTTTGCATGGCCCAGATTCCGTGCCCTTGACGTCGACCGAGCAGGAGTACTTCAGCCAGCAGGCTGAACTGTGAGTTCTTGAGAGTTTAGTTTATTTATGTCATTTCATTTCCAGATGTGAGCCCGCATTATGGGACATACTGTTTATTCATTGTACTGGATCATTAGCTTCCGCACTCATTGTTTATTGATTCTTGTTATTATGGATTTGGACATGTATTAGTTTAGTCTATTTTACTGTTCTTGATATCTTTACAACCGTAATGTGACTGTGGATGGATACTTCCTACCCACAGGTAGCATGGTTGGCTATGTCACGTGCCCAAATCTTGCGCACTCTGGGAAGCGGGGCGTGACACACCCTCAAGTTCGTACTCCACTTCTTTTTCCCTTCCGCCTTTCTTCTTCTTCTCATCTACCGAGACCGCATTCCACTTCTCTCCACAAGCGGTCTCGCGTAGTCTCCATTTCTTACCTCTCCGCATTCTTCCACCAGCCACTGCTTTATGACGATAAAATCTTTGAATGGTTGGTGCTAACCTTTGGCCTGTGTAAGGCCTTGTATAGATGGATACTGTTTTCTTTCCCCCTAATCATGAATTTCAACACTAAACAGTGGAAACACTGTTTTACTTAAGTTTGGGGGGGGGCATTTTTTGTATATATTTTTGTTTTCCTTTTTTGTTGTATATAATTTGTTTTTAGGGAGCGCCGGCAATTTTGACCCTCTTGGTATAGCCTGACAGTGAGGGCACTGTCAAGTTTAAGTTTGAGGGTGTGCTCGGTAAGCTCTCTTCCTTCGCATTCATTTGTATATTTTGCATTTGCATACCTTATTAAAAACCCATAAAAATTTAAAAAAATTTCTAAAAATATAAAATCTTTTTGTCAAGTTAGCTTGTGGAAGAACTCTGATTCAACATTCGACGGTTTTTGTTTGAAAAGATAGGAATAACTAAATCCTATGTTTGGATTTTGAAAACCTGAAAGATAACTCTCCTTTGAAGTTAACTATAGCTGATATACGTCTTTACATTACACTACACGTGTTGTGAGTCTTGGAAATTAGATGACAAGTCTTTTATGTTTAAAAACAACTTTTAAATAGATAAAAGATTTTCTGAGGATCAAATAGGTTTGTTCTGAAATAAGTAATATATCAAGAATAGTTTATGAAGTAAGTGAATATGAAGGAATGTTATTGATGCCTAAATTGGAACTGAGTCTGAAAAATAACCCATCAGAAACTTGATTGGAATGATTACACACCAAACCCACTAAACACGTCTTTTATCCAAAAAAAATTGAACTACCGGTTATATCTCCGTTCGTATTGAATCATCATGTTTTTCACGCCAAACTGTCTTTTGTTTTTGGACCTAGGTAACTTGAGTAATTAAGTCCGCTGGGGTGTTTCTACACCTAATGCCCTAAAACCAACTGGTTTGGGTGCATTGGCCCAAAGCTCGCTAAGAAGCCTAGAAAGTCCAATTTTAAAACAAAGTCAAGCAAGTGTTCTCTCCGAGTTAAAATTCCTAACGGTTCTTTGTGTGAGAATAATCTTGATAAAAGACAAGCTTTTAAAAAAAAAATTTTAAGGGAGATATGAAGGTTTTACTCTATGATAAAGACTATTGCACGTTCACAGAGGTGTGTATGAAATGAAAACAAGAATAAGGTGGAGTGAAAAATACGACTTAGTTTCCTGTTAAGGAAGATAGAAATTCTGAAGTTGAAACCTTACTGGAAAACGAAACTTGAAAAATGCTTAACTCTCTATAAAACTTATGTGATCCTTTTAAAATTGTTATCTGGGCTTTATTGTGCGACATAAGGACTTTAATCGACCTTTCTGGAACTTAACAGCACTATTTGCACTGCACGTAAAGACATATAAAAACCTGTAGTTAAATAAGAAGCGAGATGTGAAAAATAAAGGTTCGATAGTCTAAACTTAGGATTATAGAATTGTTATTTTCTAAAACAAAACTTTAGGGGCTTGAATCTTAGTTATTTTACAAAACTAGCTTGACCGGATTTTGTGGGTAGTATCCGCTGAAAACCCTCAGGAGACAACACTCCTCCTACTAGGGACACCTAGAGGTTTAACGGCTTGTTGCACGCGCTCAGTGCAATCGCGTTCCCTGCGAAAGTGCGGGTATCATTTTATTTTTGTGAATAATTGGTTTTGCTCGGGACGAGCAAAAGTTAAGTTTGGGGGTATTTGTTCATATCAGAATATTGCATTTTATACCGCCCATTCTTACGCTCGTGTGTTTATAGGTAGGTACTTTTAATCCGTGTTTGTTACATGTTTACAGAATACAGGTTTTTAGTCCAAATATTGTAAATCAAGACGAAATCTCCACAGTTACGGCAAAATACGGAACATCTGTCACAACAGATAAAAGCCGGGTTCCGGTCATCCATATCCGTCCGGTGCTGCGTACCGGTTCCTGGGACAAGACGTATGACAGCGGTCATTCGTGTCTCGGACAAGCACAGAGCACAAGAGGGGCTGCACAAGAATCAATGGGTGCACGGAGCTCGAGGGAGATAGAAGTCAAAAGGGAAAAAGATAATGCAATCTTGGACTAGGAATTCTGATGGTATTCTGGAGATATTATCAGAAAATACATGTACCAGACAAGAGGGGACAGGAGACCAGGAAAGTACACAGAAGCCCACACCCTAAATCGACAATAGGGGCGCGGATCCGCGGCCATAGGGGCCTATAGGCGGCGGATCCGCGGCCGTACGGTCTAGACAGTGCATCATCTTTTGGGGGCAGTTTGGTCTTTGCATATGTGGTCTGCTGGTTGCCCTAAAACCCCATTTCCCTGCCTATAAATACAGCAGTTCAGGGCTGAGCCAAGGGAGCAATTTTTGAGTTTTGTTTTAGCCTCATTTTTGTTAGTTTCTTTCTTCTTCTTCTTCATTCCTCCATAAAATTGTAGTGAGAGCTTTTGAGTGGATGTTAATGAAGATGAGGTTGTTTTATCTTTCTTGTTAGTTTGCTCCCCCTTGAGATTTCTGCTTTCTCTTGCTCATTCAATCTCTTCATTGAGGTTGAATGGTTAAGAGTTAGTTATTGATCTCAAGGGTCGTATTTTCTCACGGGCTAGCACTTCACTTCACATGCGCTTTCTACCCTTCCCTTGATCTTGCAAGTTCTTCATTGAGCTTGCAAGTTTAAGGGTTGGCTATTGAGCACATGCTTGGCTTGGGTCCTAGTTCCGTATTCTTTTTATTACCCGCTTTTCATTACTTGTCTTTTTATTACTTGCATTTTATTTCATGCATTTTATTCATGCTATTTAATACTTGTATCTTTTCTTTTCTTTGTTCTTTTCTTTTTGTTCTCTTTTGTTTATATTATGAATGTTGTAATTATTGTTCTTGATAAGAATTAATACGGTTTTATAAGTTAACATTTCTTTGCCAATTCCTTTTCCCGTTATTTTCCATTTGAACTTCGTCCAAACCATACGCAAGCGCTCCGTTAGGCACCGTACCCTGACAAGGTAACGGTGATTCCTAACCGCGACCGGTTGCGTTCGGTTTGGCCGGAGGCGAAGGCAAGAGACAAGAACGGAAGGACAAGGGTAAATAAGCCGGATTCCACGAATACCGCGCTTAAACCCCCTAATCCACGTTGTTGCCGATTGCTTAGCTTCAATTGGTCAAGACTCGGCTCAAAGGTTTTTGAGTACGGATTTCTTAGCTTACAATTTCGTATTTTCTTAACAACTTTATACTTGCAGATATACACATAGGTTAGATCAAACAAACATACAAGATTCTTTATTGACTCGTCTAAAGCAAGAAGGTAAGATACACCATCTCCCTGTGGACCGACCCGTGCTCACCGGCTAGCTGCAAAGCGACACCGTCCTGATCGCGGTAAACTCAAATTCTTTCATCCGACACGCCAAAAGCGTGCGATCATGAAGTACGGCGAAAAGGTGCAACAACTATTGACCCAAATTCCCTCCTATACTTTGGAGAACATACCGCACGCGGAAAACAGCAAAGCAGACGCGTTGGCAAAACTTGCTAAAGAGCTAGCGGACGAAAACCTCGATGATGTAAGAATCGTGGTACAAAGCCGTCGAGTGCTCGCCCCGGCAGAAATACCTCCGGAATTATATAAAGAAAAGGGGGCGACTGAGCAGACGACCCTACAAATAAAAGACCGTGAGAAGGTTGAGGACTGGAGGGAAGTCTTCATAGACTACTTTAAGTCCCACCGAATGCCCGAAGAAGCGTCCTCAAGACATCAGCTCATGAAACGAGCTCTATCTTTCGCTTTCGTTAACGATACTCTATACAAGAGATCGTTTGATTCTCTATGACTGAGATGCTTAGGACCTGACGAAGCAGAAAGAGTCGTTCAGGAAGTTCACGACGGACTTTGCGGTTCTTACCAAGCAGGCCCAAAGATGAAGTTAAAAATTAAACGGATGGGTTACTACTGGCCCACGATGATCCGGGATTGCCTCGAGTATGCGAAGCAATGCCACTCGTGCCAGATTCATGGAGACTTTATCCACCAACATCCGAATCCACTACACCCAACGGTGGCTAGCTAGCCATTCGAAATGTGGGGGACTGACATAGTCGGCCCCATCGAGCCAGCATCGTCCCGGGGACATCGTTTTATCCTGGCGACAACTGATTACTTCTCCAAATGGGCAGAAGCAGTACCACTGAGGGAAGTGAAGACGGAGAATATCCTCCATTTCTTCAAGACGCACGTCATCTATCGGTTTGGAACCCCACGGCGGATTATCTCCGATAATGGGCCAGCCTACCGAAGCCATAAGATTAGCCGCTTCGCGCAGCAGCACAATATAGACTGGAGATATTCTTCAGTTTACAACCCACGAGCTAACGGTCTGGCCGAGGCCTTCAATAAGACCTTGACGAAGATCATAAAAAAGACCGTTTCCCGGAATAAGAGAGACTGGCACGAGAGGCTGCAAGAAGCCCTTTGGGCTTATCAAACTACATTCAAGACGGCCACGAACACAACGCCGTACGCGTTGGTATTTGGGACAGAAACAGTGCTCCCCCTCGAGATAGAGTTACCCTCTCTACGAGTGGCAGTCCACCACGAGCTGACGGACGAAGAAAATGCTCACCTTCGGCTTGAGGAGCTTGATGCCCTCGACGAAACCCGGCTCATAGCGCAACAACATCTAGAAGCCTACAAAGCAAAGATGACGCGCTCGTATGAAAGATTGACCAGGCCGAGGACATTCCGCCAAGGCGAACTCGTACTAGTGGTCAAAAGACCTATGATCCCCAATCGTGCCAAGCGGGGAAAATTTGAGCCAAACTATGAAGGCCCGTACATCATAGACAAGGTCTACCAGGGTGGAGCCTATCTACTCATGGACATGCACGGTGAAAGGCCTTTCAGGCCAATAAACGGCCGCTTCTTAAAGAAATACTATGCTTAATGAGCCACAGCCTGGGTCAATGATAGATGACGACGACTATGTCCGCTCGCTATCTTCCTAAGCTCAGACTTTACAAGCAGCAGCCGGCCTTCCCATCACCACGGACCGAAACGTCCTTAAACTAACGACGGACCGAAACGTCCTTAAACTAACGACGGACCGAAACGTCCTTAAACTAAATACGGACCGAAACATCCTTAAACTAACGACGGACCGAAACGTCCTTAAACTAACGACGGACCGAAACGTCCTTAAACTAACGACGGACCGAAACGTCCCTAAACTACTACCGCAGCATCCTTAGGCTGACGAGATAAAAAAAAAAGAAAAAGAATAAAAAACGGTGTGTCCACAAGCAAAATGGGCACGGATGAAAACCCGAAAGGGCTCCGTGAGTAAAAACAGCAGGACTACCGGCGAGTGTTTGTGAAAACCCGAAAGGGCGCAACCTCGTTAAAAGACACTTATAGGGTCCTCTCGACCTTGTAAGGAGAAACCACCTGCGTGAGATCCTTACGACTCATAAAGGAGCAACACACTTAGGGATCCTCACGATTCCTAAGGAGAAAAATACACTTACGAGATCCTCACGACTCGTAAGGAGAACTCTCTTATGGAACCCTCACGGCTCATAAGATTTGAAAGTCTTAAGTTACAGAAACCTAAACCTGTTCTTAAGCAAATCCTCCACAACCTTCGATGTTTCCCTACAAGGGACTCAATACTGACCCTTGTATACAATCCACGGGCGCGAATAAACATTTCCCCAGCAAAGTCCAACCCTTGTAGGTCCTCTCGACCCATAAGGAGAAAGCCCTCTTGTAGGATCCTTACGACTTACAGAGGAACACACACTTAGGAATCCTCACGATCCCTAAAGAGAAAATACACCTGCAAGGTCCTCACGACTTGTAGGGAGAAATACCTTTGTGAGACCCTTATGGCTCATGAAGTCAAAAGCCTTGGTCGACAGGACCCTTAACCCTGTTTGCTGAGCCACCTTTGTTCAACATCGACAAAGGCAAATGATGATTCGCTCCCGGCAACATTCCAGTTGTAGCGGTGCTGATGTCGAAATCGGTGTCTAAAATCCAAGCTTGCGGCGAAAAAGCTAGCAAGCCACACATGCCTACAAAATAGCCGAAATGATGGGGCAACTTGCAATAAAAAGCAGCAAGTAAAAATGTATGCATGAAAAATAGCCGAAATGATGGGGCAACTCGCAATAAAAAGCAGCGAGTAGGGAATAAATAAATAGCCGAAATGATTGGGCACCGCGAGGAATAGCCGAAATGATAGGGCAATTGCGACCTCCGCGATATAAAAGCTGAAATGATAGAGCATCGCGGAAAAAGAAATAAAATATAAAAAAAGGGGCGTAAACAAAAAGGGAACATACCTCCCCCCCAGGTTTTGCCAAAGAAAGAAGCTAAATCTCGACGGGCCACAAGCGACCTAGAGATCATCCCAACATTAGGCTCGTAACGACGGACACAACTTCAAGCTAAGCGGAACATCGGCAACTCCCAGTTCCATGGCTCGGTGGTATACATATCGCCAACAGTCAAACCTCCATCCCGTGAAATGCGAATACAATCAGCAAAATTCCTGGTTACGTGGAACGCGGATAACGTCACTCTTTGAACCCGTGGAAAATGTCCAGAGCAGATCCTGGTCCTCGCAGAGCACGGCAGTGAACCCGTGTGAAGCATCCAGAGCGGAGCCTAGTCCTCGCCGAGCACGGCAGTGAACCCGTGTGAAGCATCTAGTGCAAAATTCCTGGTTACATGGAACGCGGATAACGTCACTCTTTGACCCCGCGGAAAACGTCCAGAGCGGATCCTGGTCCTCGCAGAGCACGGCAATGAACCCGTGTGAAGCATCCAGAGCGGAGCCTAGTCCTCGCCGAGCACGGCAGTGAACCCGTGTGAAGCATCTAGTGCAAAATTCCTGGTTACGTGGAACGCGGATAACGTCACTCTTTGACCCCGTGGAAAACGTCCAGAGCGGATCCTGGTCCTCGCAGAGCACGGCAATGAACCCGTGTGAAGCATCCAGAGCGGAGCCTAGTCCTCGCCGAGTGCGGCAGTGAACCCGTGTGAAGCATCTAGTGCAAAATTCCTGGTTACGTGGAACGCAGATAACGTCACTCTTTGTCCCCGTGGAAAACGTCCAGAGCGGATCCTGGTCCTCGCAGAGCACGGCAATGAACCCGTGTGAAGCATCCAGAGCGGAGCCTAGTCCCCGCCGAGCGCGGCAGTGAACCCGTGTGAAGCATCTAGTGCAAAATTCCTGGTTACGTGGAACGCGGATAACGTCACTCTTTGTCCCCGTGGAAAACGTCCAGAGCGGATCCTGGTCCTCGCAGAGCACGGCAGTGAACCCGTGTGAAGCATCCAGAGCGGAGCCTAGTCCTCGCCGAGCACGGCAGTGAACCCGTGTGAAGCATCTAGTGCAAAATTCCTGGTTACGTGGAACGCGGATAACGTCACTCTTTGACCCCATGGAAAACGTCCAGAGCGGAGCCTGGTCCTCGCAGAGCACGGCAGTGAACCCGTGTGAAGCATCCAGAGCGGAGCCTAGTCCTCGCCGAACACGGCAGTGAACCCGTGTGAAGCATCTAGTGCAAAATTCCTGGTTACGTGGAACACGGATAACGTCACTCTTTGACCCCGTGGAAAACGTCCAGAGCGGATCCTGGTCCTCGCAGAGCACGGCAGTGAACCCGTGTGAAGCATCCAGAGCGGAGCCTAGTCCTCGCCGAACACGGCAGTGAACCTGTGTGAAGCATCTAGTGCAAAATTCCTGGTTACGTGGAACGTGGATAACGTCACTCTTTGACCCCGTGGAAAACGTCCAGAGCGGATCCTGGTCCTCGCAGAGCACGATAGTGAACCCGTGTGAAGCATCCAGAGCGGAGCCTAGTCCTCGCCGAGCACGGCAGTGAACCCGTGTGAAGCATCTAGTGCAAAATTCCTGGTTATGTGGAACGCGGATAACGTCACTCTTTGACCCCGTGGAAAACGTCCAGAGCGGATCCTGGTCCTCGCAGAGCACGGCAGTGAACCCGTGTGAAGCATCCAGAGCGGAGCCTAGTCCTCGCCGAGTACGGCAGTGAACCCGTGTGAAGCATCTAGTGCAAAATTCCTGGTTACGTGGACGTGGATAACGTCACTCTTTGACCCCGCGGAAAACGCCCAGAGCGGAGCCTGGTCCTCGCCAAGCGCGGCAGTGAACCCGTGTGAAGCATCCAGAGCAAATATCGGACTGTGGAGTCCTTAAAATCCATGGACTATGATGTGCTTAACCTCGACCGTGATGTCTTAAAACTAACGATCAACCACCCCGGTTCCCTACAGATTCTGCCTTGGTTTAAGGGTACATCTCTTCACTTCTTTGATACCTGGCGTTGTAATTCCTCAACGTCTTCAAAGAGGTGACGGGTCCCTGCAACCAAACATCGGACTGTGGAGTCCCTAAATCCACGGACTATGAGGTCCTTAACCTTGACCGTGATGTCTTAAAACTAACATCGGACTGTGGAGTCCCTAAATCCACGGACTATGAGGTCCTTAACCTTGACCGTGATGTCTTAAAACTAACATCGGACTGTGGAGTCCCTAAATCCACGGACTATGAGGTCCTTAACCTTGACCGCGATGTCTTTAAACTACAATACCTAGAGAAACCCCTGACTCCGTAAAACACGGACAAGGGTGACCACATCCAGCACCTACAAGTCCTCACGACCTGTAAGGAAGAAAAACTCTCCTTTAAGATCCTTACGACTCTCAAGGGAAAACCCGCTTAAGAATCCTCACGATTTTTAAGAAGAACTTACACCTATGGGATCCTCTCGACCTATAGGGAGAAAAACTCTTTATGAGACCCTCGTGGCTCATAAAATGCAAAAGCCTTAGGAAGCAGATCCTAACCCCGAGTCCTAAGCCATCGCCGTCCTGCAAGGAGATTAAGATAGAATATCCGCAGAATACATTCAATGAAAAGGGGACACACCAGTAAAAAAAAAATGTATCTTTTATTCATAAGCCAAAATGGATACAAAGTACGATTCATGAAAGAAACAAAAGAAAGATACTCTTATCCATGAGTATGCACAAAAAAAGGAGAAAAGATACAAGTCCTCAACCCGGCGGGCGGTGCAATAATTTTACTAGCTCATCGTTCTGTTGCTGAGCCACGGCTTCATGACGCAAGATCTCCAGAAGACGAGCCTACGCCTGAGCTTGCTGAGCCTGATACGAAGCAAGCCGAGCTTCGAGCTCTTTCTCGGTGGCTTTATGAGCCTCGACCCTCTCACGAGTGAACGTGGCAACTTTATCGAGAGCCACCACCTCTTTTATGGACTCCTGAAGCACCCGCCAGAGATCGTATGCTTTGTTGGCCTTGGCTGTGAGGCTGGCCTGAAGCTCGCTCAGTGCCTCGGAAGCCAGCTCCCTCTCCGAAAATTTACGGCCGAGCCTTTTTCCCGCACAACAATATGTTCGCTACGTGTCGCTCTATCAAGCCACGTAAGCTCTCTTTCGTGACCGCAGCCTTGGAAACAAGACATTTACAAGACCGTATAAACGAGCTTCCAGTCGATGGGGATAATCGATCTAAAATGCGCTCACATCACCTGACGTGAAAGGCAACAAGAAAGATATCCGACATATTTCAAGCATGCATTCGCAATCATATGAGTATTCAAAAAATAATAATAGCATTTGCAATCGTATGAACATTCAAAAAGTCTGATACGCAGGAAAATGGCTTCTGAGTTATGATAGCATTTGCAATTAAAGAAAGTTCTTATGAGAAGAATACAGAGTTTATTTATGCAAGCGGAAACATACATACTAGTACCAAGCCTACATGGAAGTTCGGCATAAAGCGTAAAAAAGGAGGGACTAATTTAAAAATGTTCTACGCTAACGGGAAAAGGTCACCAAACACGGGATCAACGGCATGGGGGATAATGAAGCAGAGGACAAAATTCTCCATCTCTCTCTCTGCTTTCTCCAGCACATCAAAGCGACGGTTCTCACGAGGAGTCGCTCCCCATCGATTGGCGCCGTGTTCGTCCGCGAAAGAAGACATAACAGCTCGCCGGGCCTTTATCTGGCTCTGCAGATGAATTGAGCAATCCTTCAAAGCCAGAGTAATCAGGCACACTTCCTGAAAGCCCTCGAGCTTTTCTTCCGCCGCGTCGAGCATCGCCAGGGTCATCTCCGCCGGGTGAGGAGGGATGTCGGCAAGCACGGCCGTGAGAATCATCCGGAGCCAGAGGGAACCCATCGGGAGGGGGGACCCCCTACGGATCGAGAGTTCATGCATGGCTGAGTCGCATTCGTTGTCGGTAAGGAGGGGATCCACCAACCGAGCAGCAAAGCGGGGGACCATCTCCTCAATAGGAACTTCCCATGGCTGTCGACGAGCATGAGGGCGATTGCAGGCCATGGCGCTCGTTTGTTTCTCAAGACAAGTTACTCCAAGATAAAAAATAATAATATAAATCTCTTTGTGAAGGGAAAAGAAAGCTATAGCCTCATATATAAAGAAGTGCATTAAGTGCTGTGCGCGGAAAATCTTGTATGGTGAAGCTATTTCCAAGGCCCAAAAAAGGAAAGGCATCGAAAATCAAGGAGATGGAACTATTTCCAAGGCCTTTTTTTTCTGCGTCTGATATTGTGCACTGAAAATAGGGCATGAGAAGATTTTGTGAACAGCCCCATCAAAGGACCCCACGTGCAGAACACGTGAGGCCTAAACCTGATGTACACTAAAAAAAAATGGAGTAGCACCCTGCATATTGAAAGCACCAACAACAACGGTAGAAAAATGATAAAATCCCAGAGAAAGGCATGCAAACATGGAAAGACATAATAAAACTTGTCACTGAATCTTTCAAGAAGTTCATACAAAATAAAGAGGACACGTTTACAATGGTAAGACTTCAGACGCGGGGCATGGGTTGAGAAACTCGAGATTAACTTTGTCCAAGATTCTCCAAGCATTTCGAACCTCCTGAGTATGCTTCCTCTCGCGGTCGCAAGCGTCGGGATCCTCACGAATGTCCTCCACCCTCCGATAGGCGGCAAGTATGGCTGACTGCTGAAAGGCTTGGTGCAAAAGATCGATGAGGTGATCTCGCCTCCTCTTTGAGATCAAGCCCATAAGGTACACCGAATGCACCTTATCCTCAGCAGTGTCCAAGGCCCCGAGCAGTATGCCGGTGCAAAAGAGAGGAAGTGCCTCCCGGATCGCCAGCACGATCAGCCTCAGAAGAGAAGAGCGACGGGGGAGTAGCCGATGGTTGTACTCGTTAAAGCGGCTCATGATCTCGGCACATTGAGCATCGGTGAACTCCTGGTTCTGACTGCGGCCCAGTGCACGAATATTCCCATAGGAAATGATCTCGTCAAGACCATACAGATGGGCATCCATGATACCTAAAATAAAGGTCATGAGAATCATTAGAAAGTTCCTGTTTCATTAATTGCAGAAGGACAACCTCGGGTCAAGAGACCCCAAGAAGCCTCCGTGTGAAGAAATTGAGTCCTTCATTGGAATTAAATTCCTTATTAAGAGAAGGGAATTAAATTCCCAGAAACATTTTTGGGATGGAATTAAATTCCATGGATTTGAACCGCCATCATCATCTCCCTAAGGATCATCTAAACCCTAAGAGATCTACTGTTGGAGGTTAAGTGGTCTCATATTTTGGCTAAAGAACTTAGAGAAAAATGGGTTCTTTGTGAAACCCTTGATATGGATTTAAAATCCAGAGAGTGCTGTCAAAATGAAGGTGCTTCGATCACCATTACCTGAGGAGGAAGAGTCCTTTTAAACAGAGTTAAACTCTGAAAATGTTTCGAGGCAGAGAACTAAGCTCTGGAAATGAGAATTAAATTCTCAAGGGAAAAAGTTCTCAGAAGAAGAAGATGAGCAAAGTGAAGGCTCTTCTGAAGAGACAGTGGTATTTATAGAAGGCGATGGAAACGTTTCATCTCCCCAGATCCCTAGAGGAATCCAACGGTCACAAAAGGTGACAGAGTTGCACTCACGTGCGAACACGTGAGAACAACGCTGTGGGGGCATTTGTTTCCTGATTTAAAATCAGAAAGGCTTATGGAAAAAGCTTCAGAAGAGGGTCACGTGCTTACACGTGACCAGCAGTCACGTGTTGGCACGTGACACCTAAAAGTATCGGCAAGGCAAGTTCAGTTTCCCAACTACATCGAAGAAAAGGGTTTCAGAAAGGGTCACGTGCTCCCACGTGACCTGAGTCACGTGTTGGCATGTGACAATTAAAAGCGGCTTCAAAGGCAAACCGGTTCCCTGATCAGATCAAGGAAAAGGCTTCAGAAGAGGTCACGTGCTCCCACGTGACCAGGGTCACGTGTTGGCACGTGATAATCAAAAGCAGCAGATTTGTTCTCCCGCTAAACCAAGAAAAAGAGTCCAGACAAGGGTCACGTGCTCACACGTGACCAGGGGTCACGTGGTGGCACGTGACAGTTAAGCAGCAACCAGAAGACAGAGCGCAAAAAGAAAGAGGAAGGCTCGTTCCAAGGGGGTCACGTGCCCACACGTGACCAAGGGTCACGTGGCCACACGTGACCAACTTCAAAGCCCATTAGTTAACAGAACTAAATTCTGAGAAAGACCTCTCGAATCTTTCCAAAAGCAATCGATTGAATTAAAGATTCAGAGGTGATTAAATATCATCTATCTATGGGAAAAATCTCGAATTTGGAAAGATCTCCCCTTCAAATCTAACAGAAATAACAAAGGAGAATCCCTGGATTTGAAATCCAATGGTGAATAAAATTCATCTAATAATCCAAAGGTCCAAAACGAATGATGGATGCAAATCAAATCTCTCAATGAAGATTCGTCAAAAACTAATTGACTCGGCTGCTTCTCCTATAAATAGGAGCGGAGACACACAAAAAAGATATATACGCAGAGGGAAGAAAAGGGAGAGAGCCTTGATACTTTGAGGAATTTGGATCTTCTGCAAAAGAAAACCCTAGGTAAGAAAGGGAAGGCTTTTTGAAAGAAAGAGAATTTAATTCTCAACAGAGTTCAACTCTGATGTAAAACAGAAGAACATATTTCTTCTCTCTTGGATGGAGGATCTGTAAAGTGCACATCTCCCCTTGAAGTTGAGAATTTAATTCTCAATGGGTTGAGATCCTGCCATGCAGATCCAAAGCATAGAGAGGGAATGCAAGCACGAGAATTTAATTCTCACAGAACTATAGGAATTTAATTCCTTTAAAATAAAATTAGGGTTTGACCCTGTGTCATGGGAATTTAATTCCTTCAGAACAAAAGAAACAGGGTTCAACCCTAATTAAGAACTTAGTTCTGATTGAAACAATGGGAATTTAATTCCCCTAATCATAATTCTTTAACAGAGAATGGGAGTTTGATTCCTTAAAAGCTTTTATTAGGGTTTAACCCTATTCAGTTCTCCTACAGAAAATTCAGAGTTCAACTCTATTCCAGAATATAAATCTTCAAAAGGAAGTAGGAATTTAATTCCTCTGGAATTTAAAGCTTGTATTAGGGTTTAACCCTACGAGGAATTTAATTCCTGAAAAAAGATTAACAGATCTTCTAACAACTACAGAAAAGAAGGGTCACGTGTCACCACGTGACCCCCCAAAAGATCTACAGAAAGCCCTTTGAGGCAGTGCCTCACGTGACCCACGTGACCTTTGGCAGAAGCTTTAACACACAAGCGCTTGAACGCCTGTCACGTGATGACACGTGATGCTCCAAAAAATGTGATCTCCTCAGAAGAGCAAATGAAGGGAGGGCGCTCTCACGTGTTGCCACGTGACCCCTCTTGCCTTAGTGTTTAACACTAAATTGGAACTCCCGAATCCAGTGTTAAAACACTGTTGGGCCTTAGTGTTCAACACTAATCAAAGAACTTTATTTGCAGTGTTCAACACTGATTACCTTAGTGTTTAACACTAATTTGAGATCTCCGTTGCCAGTGTTTAACACTGATCTATTTTAGTGTTTAATGCTAATTTGAAAGCCTTGTTGCTGGTGTTTAACACCAATTATCTTTTAGTGTTAAACACTAACTTGTCAATCTCATTCCCAGTGTTCAACACTGATTGGTCTGTAGTGTTTAACACTAGGCTTTGGCCCAATTGGCTAAATGGCCAGAGACAAAGTCTCTCCTTCAATGGACCAACAGGAAGCCAATATTCCAGACATGATTGGACTTAGCCCAAGCTGGCCATAAGTCCTCAATTCGTAATTAACTGGGCTAATGGGCTCATAACATAATTAATTGGTCTTGATCCCAAATTGGGCCAAGGACTATTTAATTCACTCCGGTTCCAGGGTACATCTCTTCACTCCTTTGATACTTGGCATTGTAATCCCTCAATGTCTTCAAAGAGGTGACGGGTCCCGATGACCACATATTGATATGGACTGTAGGGTCCTTAAACCCATGGACTACGACGTCCTTAACCTTGACCGAGATGTCTTAAAACTAACAATGGACTGTGGGGTCCTTAAACCCATGGACTACGATGTCCTTAACCTTGACCGAGATGTCTTAAAACTAACAATGGACTGTAGGGTCCTTAAACCCACGGACTACGACGTCCTTAACCTTGACCGAGATGTCTTAAAACTAACGATGGACCGCAATGTCCTTAAACTGTAAGTCGATGTACTTCACCCCAGTACTTATGGGGAGGCGGAATTTTCAAAAACAATCAAGTTTAAACAACGAACATCGACTAACCGCTTGAATCGAAGCTAAACTATAAATAACCGTATCCTATGAGTTTCTTTTCATAAGAGATTAGGGATTATACCTAATGAACCGGTCCTTCTCCTTTACGTCCTCCTTTGTTCTCCTCGGCCTTCTCTAGGTAGTAGACGATCCACCCGAGAGCAAAACTCCAAGCTAAACCTCTAACTTGAGGTAACTAATCAACTTTGATTGCTAATCAAAGATGAGAGAATGATATAGAGTGAGGGTTATGGATTGTTTAGTCTAACTAATCCTTTGATCTCAACACATGAGGATTAAGGATTAGGGTTAGAAGATGAGAGCTTGAGGAGAGAGAATGTGTGATATCATAATGAGAGAAGAGAGAGAGTGTATCATAATATTATGAAGCATTCTTATTTTCAATAAATCAATAAAGGAAATGAATAAGCATGCTTCACAAAATATCTTGTGATGATTCATTAACATGAGTCATTAAGCAATAAATGTGCATTAATGAAGTGAATGAATCACCACTATGACTCACTCTCTTTCCAAAACAAACCTCCTTAGTCACATCTTCTAGAAGCTTCTCGAGTAATTACGAGAACGCCCCCCCGATCCGTAAAAAATACGGAAAAACTTTAGACTGTAAAAATCCAATAACCGGATACCAGTAACTGGCTTAAACCAAAGCCGACTGATAAAATCTGTCCGAAAGTCGTACGCGCGTAAACGCACGTATGCGTCCGAACCCTTTGTCGCAAAACCATGCAACCTCTATATCGTTTCGCCTGGAGTAGGAAACTCTCTATGTGGGACTCTAGAGACTCGACTACTACGCTGGCAGTGGGTTTAACCACAGACCGCAAGCGGCACTAGCTGTACGTAACGGTCCCCAGGTAGTTGTCGATAAGAAGGCCGATGAGTAAACCCATCCGAACTCCTACTGAGTCTGATGTGACAATCTCCATACAGTCCGGTCCGTTCGTCCAAGACTATCGCATATCGGGCCTAGGGGGGCGGCAAGCGTCAGTCCCCTAATAGCGGTATAAGTCGTGTCGGAGTGAAGCCCATTACACCCTGAGAAACTACTGGAACCTACCAGCAAATCTCGCTTGCCCTGGCCAGGGACTTTGCGTAATGGCTCTCTGACACAGCACGATATCTACTCCCAATACCGGGAGGGACGAATCCTGTCTAACCGCCACTGCCTCCAAGTGCTCGGGACTGCACCCAACTGCTACCTGTTTGCACGACTCCATAGAGCCGTGATAGGGTAGCAATCTAAGAACAGTGGGACACACTCGAGGCGAAGTAGCAGTGTCAAGTCTGCGGACTACGCTGTACTCATGTCACCTGGGAACCGTTCACTGACGACTGGTATCACACCAACCAACAGTTCCCTGTGAGTCCTGTCCGGTGTACCCGTAACCTAACGAGCACCTGTATACTATCTCCAGTACGACGTACTGATGGCTGTGGGACAGACCATCTCCCCAACTGGGATGAGAAGCGTACACACTAGTCTACTCCGGAGTATCGATGCTCTGTCTCGATAATCCAACGACCAGGGACCTGAATAAGGATGTGCTTGTAGACTACCCAGCCCCCACTAGTGTGACTGCCATCACAACGCTGGTAGACAAGCAAGATCCTAAGAGCTCTATCAATACGTACACTCACATATTAAGATAGAAAAACCAAGTAGCATACTACCATGTTTAGCAAGACTGTTATATACATGTGAATATCCCAAGCTTCCATTAAGTAATATACAAGCTAGTATGATACAGTAATGGCCTTCTAGGGCATAAACACTAACAATCTCCCACTTGCACTAGGGCCATGTACTGGCATATCGCAGACCAATGATCTCGAGCAGCCTCTCGAACTGAATCTGAGGAAGGGCCTTTGTGAATGGATCAGCAATGTTCTCTTCTGAAGCAACTCTCCGAACCTCGATCTCCTGACGATCAATGATCTCCCTGATCAGGTGATACCGCCTTAAGATGTGTCTGGACTTCTGATGGGACCTTGGTTCCTTCGCTAAAGCTATAGCTCCGTTGTTGTCGCAATACAGAGGTATTGGATCAACTATGGTAGGAACCACCTGAAGTTCTGTTAGGAACTTCTTCATCCAGACTGCTTCTTTTGCGGCATCGCAAGCAGCTATATACTCCGCTTCCATCGTCGAGTCAGCAACGGTGTCCTGCTTGGAGCTCTTCCAGCACACCGCCCCTCCATTGAGGGTAAAGACATAACCCGACATGGACTTGGAATCGTCCTTATCACTCTAGAAGCCGGAATCAGCAAAGGCCTCCAACCTGAGGTCTTTTCCGCCGTAAACCAAGAACATCTCCTTAGTCCTCCTCAGGTACTTGAGAATGTTCTTTACTGCTATCCAGTGTTTCTCCCCTGGGTCTGACTGATACCGGCTTACCACGCTCAGTGCATAAGCTACATCTGGTCTGGTACACAACATCGCATACATTATAGAGCCTACCGCAGAAGCGTAGGGTATAATAGACATGCGTTCCCTTTCCAAATCAGTCTTGGGAGACATCTCTTTGGAGAGGGTGATTCCGTGACAAGCCGGTAGATTACCGCGCTTAGAATCTACCATACTGAATCTTTTCAGTACAGTGTCGATATACCTGGACTGCGAAAGTCCCAACATCCTCTTGGATCTATCACGATAGATCCGGATCCCCAGAATGTAAGAGGCATCACCCAGGTCTTTCATGGAGAACCTGTGTGACAAGAATCCTTTGACAGATTGTAGCATAGGAATGTCATTTCCTATCAATAGAATGTCATCCACGTACAAGACGAGGAATACGACACTTCTGGCCACAACTTTACTATATATGCACGGTTCATCTGGATTTTTGATAAAGTCATATTCTTTGACTGTTTCATCAAAACAGATGTTCCAACTCCGCGATGCCTGCTTTAGTCCATAAATAGACTTAAGCAGCTTGCATACTTTCCCGCTGCTCCCACTCTGATTGAAACCCTCTGGCTGATCCATATAGACGCTCTCTTCTAAATTTCCATTCAGAAAAGCCGTCTTTACGTCCATCTGCCAGATTTCATAATCATGGAAGGCAGCAATAGCAAGAAGGACCCGAATGGATTTGAGCATAGCCACTGGAGAAAAAGTTTCGTCATAGTCCAAACCAGGTCTTTGACGAAAACCCTTTGCTACAAGTCTAGCCTTATAGGTTTCTACCTGTCCATCTACACCAATCTTTTTCTTGAAGATCCATTTGCATCCTATGGGTTTTACCCCATCTGGAGCAAAGTCCAAAGTCCATACTTTGTTGGTGTACATGGACTCCATTTCGGTCCGCATTGCATCTAGCCATCGTACCGAGTCGCCACTCTGGATGGCCTGCCTGAAGTCAGTAGGTTCATCATCATCTATGATGCAATCCTCTCTATCCCCATCTATGAGAAAACCGTAGTATCTCTCAGGCGGACGAGACGGCCTACTACTCCTGCGGAGGGGTGCGGGAATGTTCTGTTCTTCTTGAACCTCTGGTTCCACCAAACTTTCAGTAGCAGTTTGTGGTTCTGGAATTTCTTCCAGTTCTACTACGCTCCCACTCTTCTGATTTTCCAAAAATTCAGTTTCTAAGAAGCGGGCATGACGAGAAACAAAAACCTTTTGTTCCTCTGCGTAATAGAAATAATATCCCATAGAGTTCTTTGGATATCCCACAAACTTACACTCTACTGAGCGTGCCTCGAGCTTGTCCACATGCTGCTTTTTAACAAAAGCTGGACATCCCCATGTTTTCAGGTACTGAAGACAGGGTTTCTTCCCACTCCATATCTGATATGGTGTGGTAGGCACAGTTTTGGTTGGAACTTTGTTCAAAAGATATGCCGCCGATTCTAGCGCATAACCCCAGAAAGATCGCGGTAACTCAGCATTACTCATCATGGATCGTACCATATCCAATAGGGTTCGATTCCGTCTCTCCGATACACCGTTATGCTGTGGAGTGTATGGAGGAGTAAGCTGAGAGAGAATTCCTTTCTCTTTTAGGTAACCTAGGAACTCGGCACTCAAGTATTCACCACCTCGATCAGATCTAAGTGTTTTTATACTTTTGCCGGTTTGGTTTTCTACTTCATTCTTATACTCTTGGAATTTCTCAAAAGCCTCGGATTTATGTTTCATCAGATAAATGAATCCGTATCTTGAGTAATCATCCGTAAAAGTAATGAAATAGGAATAACCACCTCTCGCATGTGTAGACATTGGACCGCATACATCGCTGTGTATGAGTCCTAAGAGCTCGCTCGCTCTTACTCCTTGTCCAGTGAATGGAGTCTTTGTCATCTTTCCTTTGAGACAAGATTGACAAGTGTCATAAGTTTGATATTCGAACGTGTCCAAATATCCTTCTCTATGCAACTTAGTCAACCTTCTCTCATTGATGTGACCCAGTCTACAATGCCATAAGAAAGCTTTATTTAAATCTGGAGACTTTCTTTTTAGTGTGTTCTGGACATTGAAAATTTGGAGTTGGTTTAACACATATATGCCGTTATTTAGAGTACCTGACCCAATCAAACCATGATTAAGGTGGATGTTGACAACATCTCTTACAAACGTGAAATCATAACCTTTATTTGATAACAAGGAAACTGATATGATATTACACGTTAAGCTGGGTACAAAATAACAGTTATGTAAAACCAAAATGTGTCCACTCGTCAATCCTAGGTGATAATCCCCGACGGACGCAGCTCCCACGCTAGCTCCGTTAGCAACCCTGAGGATCATATCACCTTCCTTCAGCACTCTACGGTTTCTCAGTGCCTGCAATGAATTGCAAATATGAGATCCTGACCCGGTATCCAATACCCAGGAAGTAGAGTTGATTGACAGACAATTCTCAATTACAAACACACCTGAAGTCGAAGCCACAGCCTGCTTCGGTTCCTGGTTCTTGGCGTTCCACGCCTTGCAATCCTTCTTCCAGTGCCCTTTCCTGTGACAATGGAAGCACTCATCCAGGCCAACTACCGGTGCTGCTTTCTTTTGCTTTCCCTTCCCTCTCACCTTACTAACACCTCCTCTAGGTTTGGGTGCGGCCTTCTTCTTCCTTCCTTTGGCCCTAGCCTTGGACCCGGAAGAAGATGCACCGCCAACAAACATAGCGGGTGTTTCCCTTGCCTTCTGCAAGGTGCCCTCTGCACTCCTTAACATGTTCAGGAGTTCCGCAAGTTCAACTTCTTTTCCTTGAAGATTGAAGTTGAGGATAAACTGGGCGTAGGTGGGAGGAAGAGACTGGAGAACAAGGTCTGTATAGAGCTCATTATCCAAAGTTGTCCCAAGGTCTGCGAGCTCTTCTATATAGCCAATCATCTGTAGGACATGTTCACCTACCGATGACCCGACAGCCAACCTCGCTCGAAACAATTTCTTAGAGGTCTCGTATCTTGCTATACGAGATTGCTCTCCATAAAGTTCCTTTGTATGGAGAAATATGCCATCTAGGGACATATCCTCGTGCCTCCTCTGATGTTCATTGTTCATCGAGGCAAGCACGATGCACTTGGCTCTCGCGCAATCTAAATCCCAGGTTTTGCGGATTTCCTTATCCGCATTACTGGATTTGGGACCAGGGACAGCAGGTGCCGTAGCGGTGAGGACGTACCCCAGTTTGTCATAGGTCAAAGCCATCTTGACATTCCGCAGCCAATCTTTATAGTTTGGCCCCGTCAGTATATTTTTCTCTAAAAGTAACTTAAGTCCAGTCATTTTCAGGGTCGCTGCAATTAGGAGAGAGAGAAGAAAACTCTTTAGCATGATGCTCTTGCAAGTTTAGAGTGGTTTTTAGTTTATCTAAACTGGATGGCTCCCACTGTTTCTCAAATCCTTCCTCAAACCATAAAAGAAGAATTAGCCAAGACTATTCTCACCGTACAATACTTGCTTAACCGTTCAGCCAGGCCGGTGTCGATACTTCGAGGGAGGTTTTCCAACGCTTTCGCGAAGTTCCTTAATTAAAGAACCTCTTTTCTCTGGGGGCGTAACCCCGCTGACACTTTTCTGGACACCTACTAGGTTTATAGCATTGATCGTTAAGCGACGAATATCCTGATAAGTAGCATATACTCACAGTAGGATCGGGATCCAAATATCATCGTATGATAATGTTGAAGGAATCCTACCAACATTCATCAAACTCCAAATGGTATGCATCTCTTTGCAAATTTCAGTTTCTTTAGAAATTCCCGATATAAGTTTTTGCCCCATGCTCTTATGACCTTGACGAAAGCCAACAAATCATAAGTCACATGTCAAGTTCTGCCCATCATTATCTTGTTAATTTGAACCCACCCGTATATACCCTTGACGAAAGCCAACAAGGTAATGCGACTGTCCCAAACCAACACATCTATCTATGTAACAAATGAATACCCCAGCAGCTACCAAACACTATGTCTTGACGAAAGCCAACAAACATAGCTTGAATACTACTGACTATCCATAAGAAATGACGGAGGGCTACGACTGGTTTTGGCGAAACCGTGAACGTAGTGAACTTGATATAACCGAAGGAACCTGATAGCTTTTTAAAAGGAGTGGTTAAATCTCCGCATTTAAAAATATCTGTTTTAAAAATAACCGAGTGGTTTCTTTTAAATTGTTCCAACGATTTAAACTTTGGTTTATTTTACTTTGCATTATAGATAATGCGTCCCATCATTAACCTATCATTGCAGAAAACAACGAAAATACAACGTCCTCTTATGCCATCCGCATTCGCCACGGGGTCCCGTCATCACCCGTTAGGTTACTTAACTAACGACAGAGCGGGGGCTGGGCTAGCGCGGGTGTAAAACATAAGTGACGTCTAAATAGCTATAATAAATATAGATATTTTACATTCGTCTGACGCAATGATATTCATTCCAGAACACAGATAAACAATATTGGATTTGCAAGCAATCTGTATTTCTTTTGAGCCTGCAAGAAAAGACAGATTACACAGTTGTGATGAATAGCCGTTTACCCCACCCTCGACCCCTACGGGTACGGCAAACTACCCACCCGGCAGTCTGTGTACCCCACCTTGGGTCAGTCCTAGGAGCAAAAACAGTAAAATGAAATAATACAACGGTGGCTACAACCGCAACCTGGAAGTGCCCCGCGAAAATAATATTACAACAAATTACATTTACAACAAATGAATTAAACGAAAACCCATTGCGAACCCCGGCTATACACCACAACAGTCCAATACAGTTTATATGCACAAACAGATATAACCATTTCAGAAATGTGCAACCCCCTGCCAACCGACATACTAGCAGTTGGGGGAGGTTTACGAACACATCAAACAATCACAGATATAATCCAATACGCAAATACTGTATTTTTCGATCGAATAAACAACTTCAATATTGCTCCAAAATCTGCTCTGTTAAACAGTAACCTGAGCAATAATTAAATATTCCAGAAAACCCCAAATTACACAGAGAAGCAACAGAAGAAAACTCGGCCGCTGACTCGCCAACTCGGCGGCGGAAGCGCGGCAACTCAGTGGCTTAGGCCGCGGTTCCGCGGCGATTTGGTCGATTCAGTCGACTGTTTTTCTTGGGTGTTCTTCTGGTGTCATGTCAAGCACTCTGAACTCACCTGAAAAATTTTCTGACATCGTTTTAAATTCGACAGAAACTTACATTTTTTAGGGTTTTCCGGATTCGTTTTTTCGTTCGAAATTCGTACAAATTTGCGATTAAGTTATTTAGTGTTTAGCGAGGCTCTGATACCACTGTAAGTCGATGTACTTCACCCCAGTACTTATGGGGAGGCGGAATTTTCAAAAACAATCAAGTTTAAACAACGAACATCGACTAACCGCTTGAATCGAAGCTAAACTATAAATAACCGTATCCTATGAGTTTCTTTTCATAAGAGATTAGGGATTATACCTAATGAACCGGTCCTTCTCCTTTACGTCCTCCTTTGTTCTCCTCGGCCTTCTCTAGGTAGTAGACGATCCACCCGAGAACAAAACTCCAAGCTAAACCTCTAACTTGAGGTAACTAATCAACTTTGATTGCTAATCAAAGATGAGAGAATGATATAGAGTGAGGGTTATGGATTGTTTAGTCTAACTAATCCTTTGATCTCAACACATGAGGATTAAGGATTAGGGTTAGAAGATGAGAGCTTGAGGAGAGAGAATGTGTGATATCATAATGAGAGAAGAGAGAGAGTGTATCATAATATTATGAAGCATTCTTATTTTCAATAAATCAATAAAGGAAATGAATAAGCATGCTTCACAAAATATCTTGTGATGATTCATTAACATGAGTCATTAAGCAATAAATGTGCATTAATGAAGTGAATGAATCACCACTATGACTCACTCTCTTTCCAAAACAAACCTCCTTAGTCACATCTTCTAGAAGCTTCTCGAGTAATTACGAGAACGCCCCCCCGATCCGTAAAAAATACGGAAAAACTTTAGACTGTAAAAATCCAATAACCGGATACCAGTAACTGGCTTAAACCAAAGCCGACTGATAAAATCTGTCCGAAAGTCGTACGCGCGTAAACGCACGTATGCGTCCGAACCCTTTGTCGCAAAACCATGCAACCTCTATATCGTTTCGCCTGGAGTAGGAAACTCTCTATGTGGGACTCTAGAGACTCGACTACTACGCTGGCAGTGGGTTTAACCACAGACCGCAAGCGGCACTAGCTGTACGTAACGGTCCCCAGGTAGTTGTCGATAAGAAGGCCGATGAGTAAACCCATCCGAACTCCTACTGAGTCTGATGTGACAATCTCCATACAGTCCGGTCCGTTCGTCCAAGACTATCGCATATCGGGCCTAGGGGGGCGGCAAGCGTCAGTCCCCTAATAGCGGTATAAGTCGTGTCGGAGTGAAGCCCATTACACCCTGAGAAACTACTGGAACCTACCAGCAAATCTCGCTTGCCCTGGCCAGGGACTTTGCGTAATAGCTCTCTGACACAGCACGATATCTACTCCCAATACCGGGAGGGACGAATCCTGTCTAACCGCCACTGCCTCCAAGTGCTCGGGACTGCACCCAACTGCTACCTGTTTGCACGACTCCATAGAGCCGTGGTAGGGTAGCAATCTAAGAACAGTGGGACACACTCGAGGCGAAGTAGCAGTGTCAAGTCTGCGGACTACGCTGTACTCATGTCACCTGGGAACCGTTCACTGACGACTGGTATCACACCAACCAACAGTTCCCTGTGAGTCCTGTCCGGTGTACCCGTAACCTAACGAGCACCTGTATACTATCTCCAGTACGACGTACTGATGGCTGTGGGACAGACCATCTCCCCAACTGGGATGAGAAGCGTACACACTAGTCTACTCCGGAGTATCGATGCTCTGTCTCGATAATCCAACGACCAGGGACCTGAATAAGGATGTGCTTGTAGACTACCCAGCCCCCACTAGTGTGACTGCCATCACAACGCTGGTAGACAAGCAAGATCCTAAGAGCTCTATCAATACGTACACTCACATATTAAGATAGAAAAACCAAGTAGCATACTACCATGTTTAGCAAGACTGTTATATACATGTGAATATCCCAAGCTTCCATTAAGTAATATACAAGCTAGTATGATACAGTAATGGCCTTCTAGGGCATAAACACTAACAAAAACTACCCATGGACCGCAATGTCCTTAAACTACCCATGGACCGCAATGTCCTTAAACTACCAATGGACCACCATGTCCCTAAACTGGAGCAATAGAGCTACGCATGCTCTTTTGCCGGATCTAAACGATCCTGTTTAAGTTGATCTTAGCCTCAAATATGGCTAACGTATCCTTAAACCTTCAAACAGACTGGACTTTGAATCCCCCCAATTAACTCTGGTTCGAGGGTACATCTCTGAACTCCCCTGACATCTGTCGTTGTAATCCTTCAACGTCGTCAGAGAGGTGACGGGTCCCGACGGCCATACATACGATGGACCACTATGTCCCTAATCTGGAACAATGGAGCCCAAATGCTCTTTTGTCGGATCTAAACGATCCCGTTATGTTGATCTTAGTCTCAAGTTAGACTAACGTATCCTTAACAAACGTTTGAGTTGATCTTAGCCTCAAGTATGGCTAACGTATCCTCAAACCAAACCCCCAAACCCAAATCTAAGATAATACGGATTTGGACTAGTCCACGCCCTATGGGCGACGACATAACTCGGTCTCCGTAAACAATCCACGGGCAACAAAACATAAAATAAACACACACGACACGAAGTGACCATCTGGAGAAGGAGAAAGTTGCTACCGCGATGCAGTAGCGTAATTAACTGCAGGGGCTTGCGCCTGCAGGGAAAAGCGTCCCCACAATCAAAAACCCCTCAAACGAGGGGGAATCTGACGAAGTCTGCTACATCGGCCGCATCCGTTTAAACCTTCGATACATGGTGCCATAAATCAACTTGGCATCTTCGGAGAGGTGGACGGATAGCACCAATTAGCATCTGCCCCGAATTTCAGGCGAGACGCCACGTCGTCGCCGTCCTTCGGAGGGGAACAACAGCGATGTATGTGGTCCAATGTCTACACATGCAAGAGGTGGTTTTTCCTATTTCATTACTTTCACGGATGATTACTCAAGATACGGATTTATTTATCCGATGAAACATAAATCCGAGGCTTTTGAGAAATTCCAAGAGTATAAGAATGAAGTAGAAAACCAAACCGGCAAAAGTATCAAGACACTTAGATCTGATCGAGGTGGTGAATACTTGAGTGCCGAGTTCCTAGGTTACCTAAAAGAGAAAGGAATTCTCTCTCAGCTTACTCCACCATACACTCCACAACATAACGGTGTATCGGAGAGACGGAATCGAACCCTATTGGATATGGTACGATCCATGATGAGTAATGCTGAGTTACCGCGATCTTTCTGGGGTTATGCGCTAGAATCAGCGGCATATCTTTTGAACATGGTACCTACCAAGACTGTGCCTACCACTCCATATCAGATGTGGAGCGGAAAGAAACCCCATCTACAGTATATAAAGATTTTGGGATGTCCAGCTTTTGTTAAAAAGCAGCATGTGGACAAGCTCGAGGCACGATCAGTAAAGTGTAAGTTTGTGGGATATCCAAAGCACTCCAAGGGATATATATTCTATTACGCAGAGGAACAAAAGGTTTTTGTTTCTCGTAATGCCCATTTTCTAGAACATCAGTTTTTAGAAAAGGAATCAAGTGGGAGCGAAATAGAACTGGAAGAAATTCCAGAACCACAGACTAATACTGAAAGTTTGGTAGAATCAGTAGTTCAAGAAGAACAGGACATTCCCGCACCCCTCCGCAGGAGTAGTAGGCCGTCTCATCCGCCTGAGAGATACTACGGTTTTCTCATAGATGGGGATAGAGAGGATTGCATCATAGATGATGATGAACCTACTGACTTCCAGCAGGCCATCCAGAGCGGCGACTCGGTACGATGGCTAGATGCAATGCGGACCGAAATGGAGTCCATGTACACCAACAAAGTATGGACTTTGGACTTTGCTCCAGATGGGGTAAAACCCATAGGATGCAAATGGATCTTCAAGAAAAAGATTGGTGTAGATGGACAGGTGGAAACCTATAAGGCTAGACTTGTTGCAAAGGGTTTTCGTCAAAGACCTGGTTTGGACTATGACGAAACTTTTTCTCCAGTGGCTATGCTCAAATCCATTCGGGTCCTTCTTGCTATTGCTGCCTTCCATGATTATGAAATCTGGCAGATGGACGTAAAGACGGCTTTTCTGAATGGAAATTTAGAAGAGTGCGTCTATATGGATCAGCCAGAGGGTTTCAATCAGAGTGGGAGCAGCGGGAAAGTATGCAAGCTGCTTAAGTCCATTTATGGACTAAAGCAGGCATCGCGGAGTTGGAACATCTGTTTTGATGAGACAGTCAAAGAATATGACTTTGTCAAAAATCCAGATGAACCGTGCATATATAGTAAAGTTGTAGCCAGAAGTGTTGTATTCCTCGTCTTGTACGTGGATGAAATTCTATTGACAGGAAATGACATTCCTATGCTACAATCTGTCAAAGGATTCTTGTCACACAGGTTCTCCATGAAAGACCTGGGTGATGCCTCTTACATTCTGGGGATCCGGATCTATCGTGATAGATCCAAAAGGATGTTGGGACTTTCGCAGTCCAGGTATATCGACACTGTACTGAAAAGATTCAGTATGGAAGATTCTAAGCGCGGTAATTTACCGGCTTGTCACGGAATCACCCTCTCCAAAGAGATGTCTCCCAAGACTGATTTGGAAAGGGAACGCATGTCTATTATACCCTACGCTTCTGCGGTAGGCTCTATAATGTATGCGATGTTGTGCACCCGACCAGATGTAGCTTACGCACTGAGCGTGGTAAGCCGGTATCAGTCAGACCCAGGGGAGAAACACTGGATAGCAGTAAAGAACATTCTCAAGTACCTGAGAAGGATTAAGGAGATGTTCTTGGTTTACGGCGGAAAAGACCTCAGGTTGGAGGCCTTTGCTGATTCCGGCTTCCAGAGTGATAAGGACGATTCCAAGTCCATGTTGGGTTATGTCTTTACCCTCAATGGAGGGGCGGTGTGCTGGAAGAGTTCCAAGCAGGACACCGTTGCTGACTCAACGATGGAAGCGGAGTATATAGCTGCTTGCGATGCCGCAAAAGAAGCAGTCTGGATGAAGAAGTTCCTGACAGAACTTCAGGTGGTTCCTACCATAGTTGATCCAATACCTCTGTATTGCGACAACAACGGAGCTATAGCTTTAGCGAAGGAACCAAGGTCCCATCAGAAGTCCAGACACATCTTAAGGCGGTATCACCTGATCAGGGAGATCATTGATCGTCAGGAGATCGAGGTTCGGAGAGTTGCTTATGAAGAGAACATTTATGATCCATTCACGAAGGCCCTACCTCAGATTCAGTTCGAGAGGCTACTCGAGATCATCGGTCTTCGATATTCCAGTACATGGCCCTAGTGCAAGTGGGAGATTGTTAGTGTATATGCCCTAGGGGCCATTATTGTATCATACTAGTTTGTATATTACTTAATGGAAGCTTGGGATATTCACATGTGTATAACAGTCTTGCTAAACATGGTAGTATGCTACTTGGTTTTTCTATCTTAATATGTGAGTATACGTATTGATAGAGCTCTTAGGATCTTGCTTGACTACCAGCGTTGTGATGGCAGTCACACTAGTGGGGGCTGTGTAGTCTCCAAGCACATCCTTATTCAGGTCCCTAGTCGTTGGATTATCGAGACAGAGCATCGATACTCCGGAGAAGACTAGTGTGTACGCTTCTCATCCCAGTTGGGGAGATGGTCTGTCCCACAGCCGTCAGTACGTCGTACTGGAGATAGTATGCAGGTGCTCGTTAGGTTACAGGTACATCGGACAGGACTCACAGGGAACTGTTGGTTGGTTTTATACCAGTCGTCAGTGAACAGTTCCTAGGTGACATGAGTACAGCATAGTCCGCAGACTTGACACTGCTACTTCGCCTCGAGTGTGTCCCACTGTTCTTAGATTGCCACCCTACCACGGTTCAAAGGAGTCGTGCAAACAGGTAGCAATTGGGTGCAGTCCCGAGCACTTGGAGGCAGTGGCGGTTAGACAGGATTCGTCTCTCCCGGTATTGGGAGTTGATATCGCGCTGTGTCAGAGAGCCATTACGCAAAGTCCCTGGCCAGGGCAAGCGAGATTTGCTGGTAGGTTCCAGTAGTTTCTCAGGGTGTAATGGGCTTCGCTCCGACACGACTTATACCGCTATTAGGGGACTGACGCTTGCCGCCCCCCTACGCCCGATATGCGATAGTCTTAGACGAACAGACCGGACTGTACGGAGATTGTCACATCAGACTCAGTAGGAGTTCGGATGGGTTTCCTCATCGGCCTTCTTATCGACATCTACCTGGGGACCGTTACGTACAGCTAGTGCCGCTTGCGGTCTGTGGTTAAACCCACTGCCAGCGTAGTAGTCGAGTCTCTAGAGTCCCACACAGAGAGTTTCCCTACTCCGGGCGAAACAATATAGGGGTCGTATGGTTTTACGATAAGGGTTCGGACGCATACGTGTGTTTACGCACGTACGACTTTCGGACAGTTTTTACCAGTCGGCTTTGGTTTAAGCCAGTTACTGGTATCCGGTTATTGGATTTATACAGTCTAAAGTTTTTCCGTATTTTTGCGGAAAGGAGGGGCGTTCTCGTAATTGCGCGAGAAGCTTCTAGAAGGTGGTGACTAAGGAGGTCATATGGATGATTCATCCATGTCATTATTGCATCATAAATGCTTAATGACTCATGGAGTTGAATCATCACTAGATATTATCAAGCATGGTTGTTAAATTGATTTCTTTTCTTTTCTTGATAAAAAGAAATGCTTGATATATATTATCATAACTCATTATTCTCACTTCATTATTATTCTCATCTTCTCTCTCCTCAAGCTCTTCCTCTTCAAACCCAAATCCTCCCCTATCATGTGTTGAGTACAAGGATTAGCTAGACTAATTAAACCATAACCCTTACTCTATATCACCTAGCTTCTTTGATTAGCACTTAAAGAAAGTTAGTTGCCTCAAGTTTAGAGGCTAAGCTTGGAGTAAAGCTCTCGGGTGGATCGTCTACTACTTCGAGAAGGCCGAAGGAGGAGGAGTTCGCAAAGACGAAGGACACGATTCATTAGGTATAATCCCTAAACATAGTAGTATAGAACTTCTATGTTTGTAGTTAGTTATCGTTTAGCTTCGATTCAAGCGGTTAGTCGATGTTTGTGCTTTAAACAAGTTCGTTTTTAAAATTTCCGCCTCCCCACAAGTATTGGGGTGTTGTACATCGACTTACACGGTATACAGTCCTAGTCTTATCAATTGCGATTTCTTCGTCGACAGGATGTACCGGGCCCACGGCAGATAGCCAATCGGGTGACGGGGAATCAAACCAAGGTTATATGATTGCCCCCAGGGCCGTGCTTCTCCCTGAGAAATACGGCGTCCTAGGAGATCCAAGACCATAGGACGCTGAACCGGAACCGCATCCATAGCGGGATGAAGAAAGCTGTTCGCGGTCCAGTCTATCATCTCCACGGCATACTGCACTGAAGGTGGGGTAGCGTAGTGAATTGCCGTGATGGGCTCAGACGGCACTGTGCATGTGAAGCTGCGTCGACCCATAATAATCTGGTTATACCAAGACCCCCAAAGGTGGAGTTTCTTGTACTCCGGGTCGTATTCTCTAATCATGGTCAGGACTTCACGGTCCGAGGGTGCCTCGGGAAATCCCTCCTCCGAGCGGACGAACGGGAATGAAGTGTCTAAAGAAATGATCGCTGCAAAAGAACAACTTAGCCGTTAGTGTTGTAATTCCAACATTTGGCGTATAAAAAAAGAAAAATGCATTAATTAAATTAAATTAAAATTAATTAATTACACCACATAGCAGTGCAGTGAGCAGGAAACTAAAGAGGGACCCACAAAATCTGGATGACAATACGTCAGTTAATAAGACAAACTCATCATTGGATGAGATTGTCAGTTGGTCCCCAATAAAACATTCCCATTAATAAAGAATCCCTAGAGACAAGGAGAAAATCTCCTCTTTCAGAGCAAACCTCTGTCACAGAGTGACACTTGTCAAACTCTGGTCCCAGGGAAATAAGATTCCTTAAAAGAGCATGGCTCTCTGGTAATGATGGAAAAAGTCCATCAGAAAATTTTTGGAATCTTGAAAGATAAAAAAAAATTTAAATATTTTTTTTTTCAAATCTAAAAGAGCTGTTTTTTTTAGATCTATGAGCAAAGCTCTGTTCATGGGTTACAACCCATGAACAAGATCCCTATAGATCTATAAATTTTGAGAGCAGAGCTCTGTTTAGGAAACCCCAATGAGGATTTCTTTAGATCAAAAGATCTGTGAGGGCAAAGCTCTTTGGTTAAGATTAATTTAAAACTAACTTAATCTAAATTAATTTTTACCTAAAGTTTTTTGACTTTAGAAATGAGCAAAGCTCTGAAGTTCTTAGGCAAGAGCAAAGCTCTGGAAATAAAAATCTTAAAATGATAAGATTTTTTCTAAAGGGCCAGAGGTCCTATTTATAAGGCGCTTGTGCCCCTTGAGCTCACCCCTTGATCCAATGATCAGGAGTCTGCCACCGCTGCACTCACGTGTGCGCCACGTGAGCGCAACGGTGGGGGGGGCATTTGTTTCGCCCAATCAGAGCAAAGCTCTGTTGAAATTCAAAATTCAAAATTTTGAAGCAACGCTTCAAATCTCGGGCGCAACACGCCACATGTCAAGCGCTGATACGTCGGCGCAGCGCCCAAGAAGGCGCGCCCAATCAGAGCAAAGCTCTATTTTAATGAAGCAACGCTTCAGCTGCGCAAGCACTGCGCTGCGCGACACGTGTCAGCGCAGATGCGCTGCGTTGTGCGCTGCGCGACACGTGTCAGCGCAGTTGCGCTGCGCGACACGTGTCACGCGCTGGGGCATCTGCGCCAAACAGAATTAAATTTCTAAGAAATCTTTTCTGTTCTTATTAAAACAAGAAAATTTTCTTCTGCAAAGCAGAAGCCCTTGGATCAAAGATCCAACGGTGGGGAAAATTCCCCAAATCACTCAGAGAAAGATCTCTTTAACAAATTTAACTAATTTATGGGCACAATAAAAAAGGACCCTAGGCCTCAATTCAAAAAAAAAAGGATTTTTTTCTAAAAAAAAGGGGTGAAGAGCTTCAAACAGAGAGAACTCTGAGAAAATTCCAAGAAAAAGGTAAAGAACCTTCATGAAATAGAAGAAATTTCTTCTAATAGATCATTGATCTAAAAACAAGATCAATGATCTTTACATAATAAACAGTGCTTTGCACTTCTTATGAACCTTTGGTTCTTTAAAACAAGAAAACAATAAAATAAAAAAATAGTGCTTTGCACTTTTATGAACCTCTGGTTCTTGAAATAAAAAAGAAAAATATTTATTTTTCTTTGATCTAATTTAGATCAAGAAATTAAATAGTGCTTTGCACTTCTGTTCTTGAATCTAAAAGATTCTTAGTGCTCTGCACTTACAAACTGCGCTGTTGCGCTCTTAAGAGAGCGCCACGTGTCAGCCATAGAACCACTTGCGCTACGCGCTCTTGAATAGAGCTTTGCTCTCTGGAATTGGCGCAACTCACCAGAGCGCGCCACGTGTCAGCAGCGCAACAGCGCAGCGCACTGCGCTATTGCGCTTGCGCTCATCAGAGCGCGACACGTGTCACCACCATATGAGTTTGCGCTCAATACTTAGCGCAAAGCGCCTGACTAGCCACGTGGGGCACTGTCAGAGTATTTAATGCTCTGCATTATTAAAGAAAAGGGACAGAGCCCAATTAAAAGGCCTAACAGGCCTAATAAAAAAATGCTATGCATTTTAAAAAGGGGGGGAGGGCAAAGCCCAAACAAAAAAATAGATGCTCTGCATCATTTATAAAAGGGCAAAGCCCAATCAAAACAAGAATAATGCAGTGCATTACTAAAAAGGGGTAAAGCCCTAGCACAGGCCAAAGACCAAAAAATGTTGAAACTGGACTTAGCCCAATTTTGGCCATAAGTCCTTAAATTAAATTGACTGAGCAAGATTGCTCTCTTAAATCAATTTACTTTGGTTCGAGGGTACATCTCCGAACTCCTCTGACACCTGTCGTTGTAATCCTTCAACGACGTCAGAGAGGTGACGGGTCCCGACGACCACAAACTAATATCGGACCGAGACGTCCTTAAACTAATATCGGACCGAGACGTCCTTAAACTAATATCGGACCGAGACGTCCTTAAACTAATATCGGACCGAGACGTCCTTAAACTAATATCGAACCGAAACGTCCTTAAACTAATGTCGGACCATCACGTCTTTAAACTGAAATACGGACCACCACGTCTTTAAACTAAAATACGGACCACCACATCTTTAAACTGGAACATAGACCACCACGTCCTTAAACTGGAACATAGACCACCACGTCCCTAAACTGGCAATGGACCGCAACGTCCCTAAACTACCTATGGACCACTATGTCCCTAAACTGGAACAGTAGAGCCTCCAAATGCTCTTTTGCCGGATCTAAACGGTCCCGTTTAAGTTGATCTTAGCCCTAAATACGGCTAACGTATCCTTAGACATTTAAATGAATGATAAAACTCCAAATCAACATTGGTTCAAGGGTACATCTCTGAACTCCTCTGACACCTGTCGTTGTAATCCTTCAACGACGTCAGAGAGGTGACGAGTCCTGACGGCCATATATTAATCAATACGTTAAGTTGATCTTAGTCTAAAACAGGACTAACGTATCCTTAACGAACGTTTAAGTTGATCTTATCCGCAACGCGACTAATGCATCCTTAAACTAAAAACACCAAACCCAAATCTAAGTAAATACGGATTTGGACTAATCCACGTCCTACGGGCGACGGCATTACTCAGTCTCCGTATACAATCCACGGGCAACCACAAACAAAACAAACACCCACAACACGAAGTGAAATTCTGGATAAGGAGAAAGTTGTTACCGCGACGCGGTAGCGTAATTAACTGCAGGGGCTTGCGCCTGCAGGGAAGAGCGTCCCCACAATCAAAAACCCCTCACCCTGAGGGGGAATCTGACGAAGTTTGCTACATCGTCCGCATCCGTCTAAACATCCGATACACAGTACCATAAATCAACTTGGCATCTTCGGAGAGGTAGACGGATAAAACCAAATAGCATCTGCCCCGAATCTCAGGCAAGACGCAAAGTCTGCGCCGCCATTCGGAGGGGAACAGGAGGCATTACTCAGGTCTTTCATGGAGAACTTCTGTGACAAGAAGCTTTTGACCGATTGTAGTATAGAAATGTCATTTCCTATCAAAGGAATGTCATTCACGTACAAGACGAGGAATACCACAGTTCTTGCTACAATTTTCTTATAGATGCATGGTTCATCTACATTTTTGATAAAGTCATATTTCTTGACCGTCTCATCAAAACAGATGTTCCAACTCCGCGATACTTGCTTTAAATCATAAATAGATTTAAGCAACTTGCATACTCTTCTGCTGCTCCCACTCTCTATGAAGCCCTATGGCTGATCCATATAAACATACTCTTCTAAATTTTTATCTAGAAAAGCGGTTTTTACCTCCATTTGTCAGATTTCATAATCATGGAAAGCAGCAATGATAAGTAGGACTTGGATGGATTTTAGCATAGCTACTGGAGAAAAAGTTTCATCATAGTCCAAGACAGGTCTTTGACGAAAACCTTTTGCTACAAGTCTAGCTTTATAGGTTTCAACCTGTCCATCTACACCAAATTTTTTTTGAAGATCCATTTGCAGCATATGGGTTTTACCCCTAAAGGTGCAATATCCAAAGTCCAAACTTTGTTAGTGTATATGGATTCCATCTCGGACTGCATAACATCCAACCACTTTACTGAGTCTCTGCTCATGATGGCTTGCTGAAAACTAGTAGGCTCATCATCATCGATGATACAATCCTCTTTATCCCCATCTGCGAGAAATCGTAGTATCTCTCAGGTGGATGAGACTGCTTATTAGATCTGCGGAGTGGTATAGGTACGTCCATTTCTTTTGAAACTTCGGGTTCCACTAAGATTTCAGTAATAGATTGTGGTTCTGGAATTTCTTCCAGTTCTATTGCGCTCCCACTCATTTCTTTTTCAAGAAATTGAGTCTCCAGAAAGTGGGCATGTTGAGAAACAAAAACCTTTTGTTCCTCAGTGTAATAGAAAATATACCCCTGGAATTCTTTGGGTATCCCACAAACTTGCACAGTACTGAGCGTGCCTTAAGTTTGTCCGCATGCTGCTTTTTGACAAAAGATGGACATCCCCATATCTTAAGATATTTAAGACAGGGTTTCTTCCCGCTTTATAGTTCATATGGAGTGGTAGGCACATATTTATTTAGAACTTTTTTCAAAAGGTATGCAGCAGATTCTAGTGGATAACCCCAGAAAGATGTCGGTAATTCAACACTACTCATCATGGAACGCACCATATCTACTAAGGTGCGGTTTCACCATTCCGATACACCGTTGTGTTGTGGTGTGTATGGAGGAGTAAGCTGAGAGAGAATTCCACTCTCTTTTAAACATCCCAGGAACTCGGCACTCAAGTATTCACCACCCCGATCAGATCGAAGTGTCTTGATACTTTTACCTATTTGGTTTTCCACTTCATTCTTATACTCCTGAAATTTCTCAAAGGCCTCAGATTTGTGTTTCATCAAGAATACATGTCTATACCTTGAGTAATCATCGGTAAAAGTAATGAGTAGGAATTACCACTTCTTGCATGTGTAGACGTTGGACTACACACGTCGCTGTGTATGAGTCCCAAGAGCTCGGTAGCTCTTTCTCCGTGTCCAGTGAACGGAGTCTTTGTTAACTTTCTTTTGATACATGATTGACAGGTTGCATAAGATAGATACTCAAACGGATCAAAATATCCATCTTTATGTAACTTTGTCAACTATATTTCATTGATATGACCTAGTCTACAATACCAAAGAAAGCTTGATTTAATTCTGGACTCTTTCTTTAAGTGTGTTCTGAACATTGAAAAATTGATGTTGATTTAATACGTGTATACCGTTGTCAAGTGTACCGGACCCAGTCAAGTCATGATTAAGGTGAATGTTAACAACATCGCTTACAAATGCAAAATCATAACCTTCTTTAGATAACAAAGATATAGAAATGATATTACATGTCATACTAGGTACACAAAAACAGTTACACAAAATCAAAATATTTCCACTTGTCAATCATAAGTGATATTCCCCTATGACAACAACATCCATGCGCGCTCCATTTGCAACCCTGAGGGACATATCACCTGCCTTCAAAACTCTACGGCTTCTCATCGCCTGCAAAGAATTACATATATAAGATTCTGAACGGTATCCAATACCTAGAAAGTAGAGTTTATTGACAAACAGTTCCCAATCATAAACATACCTGAAGCCGAAACACACCTTACTTCGAATCCTGGTTCTAGGCCTTCCAAGCCTAACAGTCCTTCTTCCAATGACCTTTCTTGTGACAGTAAAAGCATTCCTTCTTTGCTACTGTTGCCCCCCTAACTTTTTCCTTGCCCTTCCCCTGTACCTTAACGACACCGTTTTTCGGTTTGTTAGGGGCCTTCTTCTTCCCCTTGGCCATAGTCTTGAATTTAGAGGAAGAAGGTTCCCCAACAAGCAGAGCGGGTATCTCCCTGGATTTCTTCAGGGTGCTCTCTGCACTCCTCAATATGTTGAGGAGCTCAGCAAGTGTAACTTCCTTTTCTTGCATATTGAAATTCAATATGAACTGGGCATAGGTAGAGAGGAGGGACTGTAGAATCAAGTCGGTGTATAACTCATTCTCCAATGTGGTCCTAAGGTTCTCGAGCTCTTCAATGAGGCTAATCATCTTGAGGACGTGGTCCCCTATAGATGACCTGATAGCCAACCTTGCCTGCAAAAGCTTCTTCGAGGTCTCGTATCTTGCGATACAATATTGCTCTATATATAAATTCTTGGTATGGAGGAAGATGGAAGCTAGGTCCATTTTCGTGTGCCGCCTCTGGTGTTCATTATCCATGGAGGTCAGCACAAGACACTTGGTTTTCGCTCAGTCAATTTCCTAAGTCTTATGGACTTCAATGTCCGCGACTGTGGAATATGGACTTAGGACGGCAGGGGCTTTAGCAGTAAGGACGTGCCTAGCTTATCATAAGTGATGGTCATCTGGACATTCCTTAGCCAATCTTTCTAATTCGGCCCCGTCAATATGTTTTATCTAATAGTAACTTAAGTCCAGTCATCTTGATAGCTGCAGTTAGGAGAGAGAGACAAAAAACACGCAACATAGATGCTCTTGCAAATTTAGATTGGTTTTTAGTTTATCTAAACAGGATGGCTCCCACTATTTCCTCAAATTCTTCTTCAAACCATAAAAGAAGAATTAGTCGGGATTAATTGCACCCTACAATTCTTGCTTTAACCTTTCGGCCAGGCGAGTGTCGGTACTTCAAGAGAGGTTTTACAACGCTTTCGCAATATTCCTTAATTAAATAACCTATTTTTCCTGGAGGTATTGCCCCGCTGACACCTTTCTAGACACCTACCGGGTTTTTTTTTGCATTGATTGTAAAGTGAAAAAATCTCCCGAAGAGTAATAACAATTACTCATGGGATCGGGATCCAACTATCATTGTGTGATAATTTTGAAGGAATCCTACCAAAATCACCACACAACAGAAGGTATGCAAAACTAGCAAGTTTCCTTTTCCCTTTGAAACTCCCGATGTTGTTTTTTCCCCAAACGCTTGTGACCTTGACGAAGGATAAAATATCATAAGTCCCAAGTCAAGTTCAACCCGTCACTGTCCCGGTTAACCTAGACCTATTCGTACAAACCCTTGATGAAGGCCAAAATGGTTGTACACCTGTTCTAGATTAATGCATCTATCTATTCAACAAATAAATATCCACTAGCTACCAATCACGATGCCTTGGCGAAGGTCATAATACATAGCTTGAATACTAGTGAATACCTATCCGAAATGACAAAGGGCTACGGCTGGTTTTGGCGAAAACCGTGAATGTAATGAACTTGATATCATCAAAGGAATCGAATATATTTTAAAAGGAGTGGTTTAGGCTCCGCATTTAAAAGTTGGTTTTTAAAGAAAACCGAGTGGTTTTAAAATTGTTCCAACGACATTAAACTTTTGGTTTGTTTCTTTGTATTAATAAGAATTACCGCAGTCCTATCAATTTATCCTATCATTGCAGAAGAAACAAAAATAGAACGTACGGTTATGCCATCCGCATTCGCCACAGGCTCCTGGGTCTTCACCGTAAGATTACTTAACTTACGGCAGGGTAGGGACAGGACTAGCGCGGATGCAAAATATAAGCAACATTTATCATATATAGTATATATAGCCATTCATCTCAAACAATGATAAGCATCACAGATTACAGCAGAAGCAACACAAATGAGCATAGAAGATATACTAGGATTTTCGTGTTTCGATTTAGCCTCGAACGAAACACGAATTCTACGGTCGTGATGAACAGCCTATACCCAATCCCCTAGACCCCTACGAGTGTGGCAAACAACCCTACCAATCTTAGAGTTAGGTGACCCATTCTCATTGCCCGAGATGGCCACCCTTTGGACTCTAGAAGTCAGTCACTTGAGTACCCCGCCTTAGGTCTATCCTAGGTACAGAAAAGTAAATAATAATACATCGGTGATGACTTCTGCAACCTAGAAGTGTCCCACAAATAAATATTACAACAATTATAACATGAATGAATATACAAATAAACACCCGTCTCACAACTCCCGACTATTCATCACGACGATCCAATACTTCACGTCATCACAAACCAAACACATGTCATCGACGTAAGTAAATATATGCACCCCTATGTCGTTGACGTATATCAATAAGATTGGAGAATACCATCACATATTACACTTACGGTCATAGAAAACTAACCAAAAACCACAATCTACGCTACTAGCAATTAATCAAAAACCCCTTCGTTGGCTACACGAAATTTCAACTTTGAAATTCGTGCACCCGGGCTATCTAAAATCCAATCTAATACTTTCAAACGTGCTTCAAAAAACCCGAAACTGCTCTTAAACATAACCAAGGAGGTAGAGATATTGGAGAGGTGGCCGGGGAAGGGGGTTTGGGGTGCCCCTAAACTGAGACCACCAAGAGGTGGCCTCGGGTTTGGTCTCAAACCCGATACCACCTCTTGGTGGTCTCGGGTTTGGGTTGCCCCAAACCCTCCCGGTTTTCTCTCCATCAACTCTACACCCCTTCTATAGCCTCTTGGTCCAAACCAAGAGGCCGTAGGCGCCACACATCAAGCATAGAATTGGGTTAATACGAAAAATGGGATTTTTTTTTACTAATTGTAGTAAATAGATCATCAAGTAAAGATCTTTAGGCGTCTCTGACACCATGTTAGTCTAGGATTGCACACTTGAAATAATATTTGAGGCTAAGCATGGATGATTTTCAAAAATCTAGTGAGCAAAACTACCACTAAAGAGGTAATATGAACTAAAGGTCCAAACTTGAAGGTAGAAACTAAACTAGAAGAGGTTTAGCTGCTCGGTTCAGATTATACTTAAATCCTTAAGCTAATCTTGAAGGAAGTAGAGGTTGAACTTGAACTCCTTGAGCTCTTAGAGATCTTTGAAGTCTTCTTGTTGTAGTTGAGGTCCAAGATGATCCACCTTGAGCTCCTCTAAGGTTTGGCTCACCAATCTCTAAGTAGAGATTTAGAAACTCCAAGTTACTAGTTTGGAGGTTCTAGATGATGTAGTCTTCTCTTCTACTATTTTTGTGTTTTTCTAATGGATTTAAGTGAGAGTTTTCTTGCTAAAAGAGAGAGGAAAAAAGGATGAAGAAGGAGGCTTAAGCTTTTTAGTAAAGATGAAGAATAAGAAAGATAAGTATGCTTTAAATAAATCAAGCATACAAAAGAATGAATCCTAGTTCTTCGTCTTCACCTAACTAGCCAAGTGTCCATCCAATTCTCTCCCCTCCAATTTTCAAGCTCCTACAAACCCAAAATGATAACATAAACCATGGAGCAAGATAGGCAAAGCAAAACCCTCACTTAAAACCAAACTTAATTAACAAATAGATTAATACCATGTATTATACATAAATATCTATATATATATACATATTAATGTAAATACACTAATAAATGTATATGTACACACACACACACAATATCAATCTACTTATTAAAAACATTAAAGAGAACAAAAGAGATGAATATGACATAATGCTAGAAAATACATATACTAGAAATACATGTATTATATATTAAATCCATCCTGATTTAATATCTGTCTTATATAAAGACCGGCTAGTATTACGAAATGTCTGATTACCATTGGTGTATGAAAATACATTCATTGCAAACGGACCTTTGCACGCATCCAATACGGCCACTTTATCGTTTTGCCAAAGAGGGAAAAGCTCTGTGTGGGACTCTAAATACTTGACGATACGCTAACAGTGAGTTAACCGTCGAAACACTAACTCGCAAGAACGTCAGCGGCACTAGCTGTGTGTAACGGCTAACCAGGTATCTGTCGATAAGAAAATCGACAAGAAGACTTGTTTGAACCCTTACTGAGCCTATAGGTAACATTCTCCATACAGTCCGGTCTGTTCGTCTAAGAGTATCGTATATCAGGTCTAGAGGATGGTAAACATAAGACCCCTAGCAGCGCGATAAATCATGTCGGTGTGGAACCCAATACCACCTGAGAAACTATTGGCAATCCTACCAATAAATCTCACTTTCCCTGGCCAGGGATTTGTGGTATCGACCAACCGCACATAGAGTGATATCGACTCCCTATACCGGGAGAGACGAATCCTTTCTATCACCTACTGACTCCAAGTGCTTCGGGACTGTACCCAACTACTACCAGTTTGCATGAGTCTTTAAAGCCGTGGTAGGGTAGTACTCTAAGTACAGTGGGAACACACTCGAGACTAATGGTGATGTCAGGTCATCGGACTAACATGTACTCATGTCACCGGAGAACTGCTATCCGACGATAGGTATAATACCAACTAGTAATTCCCAGTGAGTCCGACCATTGTAACTCATAACCCAATGAGCACCTGTATACTATGTTTGGTACCGTATACCAATAGCTGTGGGACCGGCCATCTCCCCTGACGGGAATAAGAAATATATACACTAGTCTACTCTGGACTATCGATGCACAATCTCGATAATCCTACAACTAGGGATAATTTAAGGATGTGCTTATAGACTACCCAGCCCTCACAAATATGATTGCCATCACAACGCTGGTAGTCAAGCAAAGATCCTACGGGCACTGTCAACATGTATCAGCGATATGTAAAAAGGAACATATACAGATGTTAAGATAAAGACAAACCATATAGCATACTATCATATCGAGCAAGACTGTCCTGTACATATATATATCCCAAGCATCCAACATGTAATATACAATTCTGTACTATACAATACTGGTCTCTAGGGCATACATATCTAACAGCAACCCGACCTCAACTCCTTTGAGGGGGCCACTTATGCATTCTAGGATTAGGCAACTCGAGCACTCTACCGCGGGGAAAACTAAATATATACATCAAGTGGCAACTACGGCTTCAACCCAGCCGTGTCCCAAATAAAAAAATAAACATTTATCATCGAATGAATACATGAATTATACCTAACGATTACATACAATCACAACACACAAGTAGCTATTCATCACGATGATCTGTTTAAACCACTTCACACCAACAATCATAATAACAAATGCACAATCTCATCTAATTGATCACATATCAATTAGGCGACGTTTACCAACGCATATCATTAAAAGCAAAACATAGATGATGCAAAAATTTCAAGCAAAACTTTCCCGATCTTGCTCGGAAACACAGAGAACATAAGATGAAACCTGGGAAAATTTGGATCGTACCAAAAATCTAAATTCCTTAATCTAAAGCCTCTTTTGAAACACAGAGGCTAAACTCTGTGCTCTGGCCGACCCAGGCAGCTATGGGGCCGACCCAGGCAGCCAGAGTATGGTGTTTGGGTTTCGTGTTCTTGGTTGTCATGACCCGAAATTAGCACGTGACTGGCATTTGAATCACGTGGGGTTTATAGGACCCCACCGTAACCCAAGTAAGCTGAAAGCCCAGAAATCTAAACCTTTTTAGGAAAACAATGGAGATGAAGTTTTGAAAAAATACACTGACTGGGTGAAACTATAAAGATTGGCTGAGGAACGTCAACATTGCACTAACTTATGACAAAGTTGCATATGTCACCACCGCTGCTGCTCCCCTTGTCTCAGGACCAGATTCCTCAGTTGCGGACAAAGAGCTCCGCAAAACTTGGGATCTGGACTACGAGAAAACTAAGTGTATCGTGCGAGCGTCCATAAATAATGAACTCCAAAAACAGCACGAAAGTATGGATATTAAATCTGTAACAACTCCATATTTAATGTACAAAGAATTGATTTAAATTCAATGTATACATGGAGTATTTATTGCGGCTGATATCTCTTTAAGTATTTATTTCACTCCATAATTACAAGAAGGAGCTTGTAGCTCATTGGTAATACCTTGCACTGCTGAACCAAGCCACCAGAGTTCAAATCCCATACCCCACATTATTTTTATATTTATTTTGTTTTAAATTCTTTGGAAAGTCAACAGTCAAAACGCCATAACTCACAAAACTTGAACTGAAGACCAAAAACTAAATATACCATAAATCCCCCCAGGAGACCCCCCACCCAACGACATCCCGACTCGGCCGAGTCGGCCGGCCGGACTCGGCCGGACGGCCGAGCCGTCAACACGGAAAAATTCCGTGTTGACCTGGTCTTCTTACCTGTATACACTAAATTCCTAGATCGGTTATCAAATGCCCAATAAATCCCTTTTACTCCTAGGTTTAATGAGTTTTAATGAATTTTTATATAATTTTATATATTTTATATTTTTGATTAAAAACCATAACCCTAGCCTAACCCTATATAAACCCCCCATACCCCATACCCTCTCATCACTTTTTCTAAGTCCACTCTCCCAAAATTTCAAGAGAACTTGGTACGTTAGAAAACAAGCGAAAGGCGAAGCGCTGACGAAATCGACGGCGAAATCCCGGTGATCGTGCTAGGACCTCTCAACGACGTTTCGACGCACTGGCAAACCCTCTACCTCCCTCTCACTCTCTAGCATTGTCCAAACCCGTAAGTTCCCCTTTTCTATCCTTCTTTTCTTTCATTAAAATACGAACTTAAAAACCCGACGAAAATCGGAACAAACCAATTTCCGATTCGGTTTTCTATCAAATCTCACTTATCACCAATTCCATAATGCTTAAACATATTCATGTTGACTATTAATCACATAACAACTAATTTGGATAAAGTTTCTCATATGAAATGATAACTTTTGCAATATATTGTATTCTTTCACTTAAATACCACCATGTTTAGTTTATCATATTTAACCTCTTAACCTTGCTAAACCTTAAAGTAGTTCACGAGGTAATGACCTACCTCCTCACACACTCATATGTAATCATAATACGCTACCTTGAAAATTTAGAATACGACAAAACAAGATTTTACATTAAAATACCATTTTCTTTAAAAAACTTTTTCTAAAAGTTTTAGGTTAATACATTCTTAAACCAATATCTTTAATAGGAAAAATATGATAAGTTGTGGACATCGATCGTTTATCTAAACCTGACTTTGTGGTGTCTTGGCAAGTGTGTCTAAGGCGAGTGGTTACTTAATTATGACCACTACTTGTAGTGGAGAGCCTCCCACTCACCTGGCACTTACCTGGCCGCAATTGGCGGTGAAGAGGCGATTTGAAGCTTCTAATGACTTTTCGTTTAGACCATTTAGAAATAGGCTAGTTGGCTTAGGAAACCCTAGCATCTAAAGTACGGAAATTTACACCTTTTACAAATAAATACCTTATCTTTATAAAACCGTTTTCTAAATGACTAGTATTTATTAAAACTTTGCAAAGCGCCACTACAACCCACCTTTGGGAAACTCGTTAGGGATAGTACGGTTTATCATGCACCCTCGGACTTAGTAGTACGAGATTCAGACCTCCGCAAGGAGCATTCGGTCTCGAAAGGTTTAAAATACGACATTTAAGAAAAAATGAGATTTTTAGAAAATAAAATATTTATTAAAAATTATTCTTGTATAAACATATGTATATTTATCATTTAAACACCTATTTTATTATAAGATAAAGTTTCCACCTTTTCCTAAAAAAATTACAAGATTAAAAGTTACATTAAAATACTATGAATTTCAAATAAATCAATATTACAAATTAATACCTTTATTTATGAAATTAGGATATTTTCACTAGAAATATCACAAAATAAATCACACTCATTATAACTATAAAGAAGAATAATAAATACTTGAGGTGTATCTTGAAAACTATACAAAAGTATTTTTACATAAAACCCCCTCAAGTTTTATAAATTATAATAAGGACCCTAACAAATATAGAACCTCGACTTACATTTCTTTTGGTCTGAATCGGGTTTGAGTCTGATTATTTCTGACTTGAATATGTTTCAAGTCAATCTACATTCTTTAATATTCCAACTCAATATGAACACATGAATCCCAGAATCCAGTTAACAATCTATACAACTTGACTGAACCAAACCATGGATATACATCCATTATTCCGTTATTCCATTTACCTGATTATGCAGTTACAATCTGTTTACTGATTTCATGGTTTTGGTCAGTCATCCAACTTACACAATACAATACAACAATACTATCAAAACACTACGAGGTTTAAGGAGTAGATTGGTACGGAAGGTGTTAAAGGTGGCACGAGGTGGTCAGATTAAGACACCTAACCTATATTCCGTTGCTGTTATACCGTTGCTTAACGGTTCCTTGTACATTTCGTTTGCCCTGGTCTCTAGCATATAGAGACCCCTCTCATATACACTGGCATCCTTCTGTACCAAGCTACAAGCAATAGCGTTAACACAATATTCTACAATATTTTACAATCTCTTTAGAAAATACTTCTTATTCTGTCTTTTCTAATTCTTCTTTATCTTTGGGACTTATCGAGCGACCTGTTCGCTGACGACATTCTATTTCTTTCTTCTTTGAATGTCGTCAAGTGCTTTGGACCCAGCAGAGATCGAGCCCACCGGTGAAGAATTGGAGCAGTTTCACCAAGACCCCGAGCTCTAGATATTGTACCTTGTTTTATTCAGTATTTTCATTTCCTGTTATGCCACTGTTTAGGCATCGCTTTTCATTTCAGTTGTATTTACTTTTCATGCATTGTACAAAAGAATGTTATTAATAAAGTTGCTGTTATTTCTATATCTCTTGTCTCTTATGATTTACTTTTATATTGCTTAGATACGCTTAGCGTATGTACTTCTAAGTATATACGTAGCGGACCTAGTCGCGTCCACTTCGCCGTACACCGGGAAGCGGGGCGTGATAAAATCCATTTTTCTCCATTGCAAGGAATTGTATGGAGAACACTATCGTATCGCAAGATACGAGACCTCAAGGAAACTATTCTAGATGAGGTTAGCTCCAGGATCACCTGTAGGAGAGCACGTCCTGAAAATGATCAGCCTCATTGAGGATCTCACAAACCTGAGATGCGTGCTAGAAAATGAGTTATACATTGACTTGATTTTGCAGTCCCTTCCACATACCTTCTCTCAGTTCATGCTGAACTTCAACATGCACGATATGGAAGTTGATCTTCCAAAGCTCCTCAACATATTGAGGGTAGCAGAGAGCTCCTTGAAAAAGGAGAAGACACCCATTTTGTATGTTGGCCAATCATCCTCTTCTAAATCCAAAGTGAAAGCTAAGGGGAAGAAGAAGATGAACGCCATCAAACCGAAAGGTGGGGTCTAGAAGGTGCAGGGAACGAACAAGGCGGGGAGAGTAAAAGCGGGCAAGAGTGAGTGCTATTATTGTCACAAGAAGGGGCACTGGAAAAAGGATTGCAGGGCTTTTAAAGCCAAGGACACGAAGCAAGCTGCTGCTTCTGCTTCAGGTGTGTTTGTAATCGAAAAATATTTTTCAGTAAACTCTATATCATGGGTACTTGATACCGGTTCTGGTTTTCACATCTATAATTATTTGTAGGCTCTGAGAAACCGTAGAGCACTGAAGGCAGGTGATATGACCCTCCGGGTTGCAATGGAACAAACGAAGATGCTGTTGCGGTGGGCGATTATCACCTGGGATTGACTAGTGGGCACATTTTGGTGTTGTACAGCTGTTTTTGTATTCCCAGTATGCTATGTAATATTATATCAGTATCTTTATTATCTAATGAAGGATATAATTTGCACTTGAAAGAAATGTTATGAACATTTTTCTAAATCAAGAATTGATTGGGTTTGGCACGGTGGAAAACGGCATATACATACTTAATCAACCTCAAGTTTTCAATATCCAAAACACGCTCAAAAGAAAGGCTCCGGATTCAAACCAAGCATCCCTATAGCATTATAGACTTGGTCATATAAATGAAACAAGGTTGATTAAGTTGTATAAGGATGGATATTTAGATCCGTTTGAATATACATCATATGCAACTTGTCAATCATGTATTAAAGGGAAGAAGACCAAATCTCCGTTCACAGGACACGGAGCTCTTGGGACTTGTACACAGCGATATATGTGGTCCGATGTCTACACATGCACGAAGCGGTCACTCCTACTTCATCATTTTTACTGATGATTTCTCAAGATATGGACATGTGTTCTTAATGAAGCATAAATCCGAGGCCTTTGAGAAATTTAAGGAGTATAAAAATGAAGTGGAGAAACAGACTAGTAAGAGCATCAAGACTCTTCGATCTGATCGAAGTGGAGAATACATAAGTACCAGTTTCCTTGAATGCTTAAAAAAGAATGGAATTCTCTCTCAGCTTACTCCTCCATATACACCTCAGCATAATGGTGTATCAGAAAGGAGGAATCGCACGCTACTGGACATGGTGCGTTCAATGATGAGTAGTGCAGAGTTGCCACTTTCTTTCTGGGGTTTTGTGCTGGAATCAGCTGCATACCTATTGAATAGAGTTCCGACTAAGTCCGTGACTACCACTCTATATGAAATGTGGAGTGGGAAGAGACCATATATCAAGTATCTCAAAATATGGGGGTGTCCAACATTTGTTAAAAAGCAGAATCCAGACAAGCTCGAGGCATGATCGATTTTGTGCAAGTTTGTGAAATACCCCAAGAATTCAAGGGGATATCTTGTCTACCACACTGAAGAACAAAAGGTGTTTGTCGCTCGCCACATTGTCTTCTTGGAGAGCGAATTTCTTGCAAAAGAAATTAGTAGGAGCACGGTAGAACTGGAAGAAATTCCAGAACCCCAAACTACTGCAGAGGACTTAGTAGAACCTCAGGTTTCAATAGTGCCTGACGAACTAACGCCGCTCTACAAATCTAGTTGGCTTTCTCGTCCGCCTGAGAGATACTATGAGTTTCTTGTAGATGGGGATCGAGAGGATTGCATTATCGATGATAATGAGCCTACTAATTTTCAGCAGGCTATCACGAGTAAAGACTCGGTGAAGTGGCTGGATGCTATGAGATCCGAAATGGAATCCATGTACACCAATAAAGTATGGACTTTGGATGTTGCTCCTCCTGGGGTGAAACCAGTTGGATGCAAATGGATCTTCAAAAAGAAGATTGGTGCATTTGGACAAGTGGAAACCTACAAAGCTAGACTCGTTGCAAAAGGTTTTCGTCAAAGACCAGGATTGGACTATGATGAAACCTTTTCTCCAATGGCTATGCTTAAATCCATTCGGATCCTGCTTGCCATTGCTGCCTTCCATGACTATGAAATCTGGCAGATGGAGGTAAAAACAGCTTTTCTAAATGGACATTTAGAAGAAAGTGTTTACATGGATCAACCAGAAGGTTTCTTAGACAGTGGGAGCAGCGGAAAAGTATGCAAGTTGCTTAAATCCATTTATGGATTAAAGCAAGTATCGCGGAGTTGGAACATCTGCTTTGATGAGACGGTCAAAGAATTTGAATTTATCAAAAATGTAGATGAACCATGAATTTATAAGAAGATTGTAGAAGGAGCAGTAGTCTTCCTCGTACTCTACGTTGACAACATACTCCTGATAGGGAATGATATCCCTATACTACAATCAGTAAAGCTCTTCTTGTCACAGAAATTCTCCATGTGGGGGATGCCTCCTACATTCTGGGGATTAAGATCTATCGTGATAGATCCAAAAGAATGTTAGGACTTTCACAGTCCGGGTACATTGACACTATACTAAAGAGATTTAGTATGGAAGATTCCAAGCGCGGTAATTTACCCGCTTGTCACGGGATCATCCTCTCCAAAGAGATGTCTTCAAAGACTGACGAAGAGAGGGCTCGCATGGGTATTATACCCTACGCATCGGCTGTAGGATCTATAATGTATGTGATGTTATGTACCAGACCAGATGTAACTTACCCACTTAGTGTGGTAAGCAGGTATCAGTCTGACCCAGGTGGGAAGTATTGGATAGCGGTAAAGAACATTCTCAAGTACCTGAGAAGGACTGAGGAGATGTTCTTAGTTTACGGTAATGGGGACCTCCAGGTCGAGGCTTTTACCGACTCCAGCTTCCAAAGTGACAAAGATGACTCTAAATCCGTCTCGGGTTTTGTGTTTACTCTCAATGGAGGGGCGGTATGTTGGAAGAGTTCCAAACAGGATACCGTCGCAGAATCAACGATGGAAGCTGAGTATATAGCTGCTAACGATGCCGCGAAAGAAGCTGTCTAGATGAAGAAGTTCATCCCTGAACATCAGGTGGTTCCGTCCATTGCCAATCCAATACCTTTGTATTGTGATAACAATGGAGATGTAGCATTAGCGAAGGAACCAAGGTCCCATTAGAAATCCAGGCATATCTTGAAGCGGTATCACCTGATCAGGGAGATCGTGGATTGCCGGGAGATCGAGGTGCGGAGAGTGGACACAAAAGACAACATGGCCGAACCATTCACCAAGGCCATCCCTCAAGTCCAATTCGAGAGGCTGTTTGAGATGTTAGGCATGCGGTACGCCAGCAACTGGATCTAGTACAGACAGTGGATACTCATTGCACCAATTACAGGCCTTAGTGCAAGTAGGAGATTATTGGATATATATGCCCTAGAGTCCTTCATTGTATAGGATGCTAGGGATATGTATGTACATGACAATCTTTCTCGATATGATAGTACGCTATTTGGTTTGTCTCTATCTTAACATGTGATATATTTTACTTTGTATTTCATATATTGTGTACATGTTGATAAAGCCCGTAGGATATTTGCCTGACTACTAGCGTTGTGATGGCAGTCATACTTGTGGGAGCTGGGTGGTCAATAGGCACATCCTTAAATCTCCCTGGTCGTAGGAGTATTGAGACTGTGCATCGATACTCCAGAGTAGACTAGTGTATACATATCTAGACCCTGACGAGGGGCGATGGATTGGTCCCGCAGCCATTGGTGATGTGCACCTAAGATTGTATACAGATGCTCATTGGGTGTGAGTTCACCGGACAGGACTCGCCGAGGACTGACTAGATGGTATTATACCTAGCGTCAGATAGTAGTTCTCTGGTGACATGTGTGCAGATAGTCTATCGACCTGAGGTCGTCATTTGTCTCGTGTGAGTTCCCACTGTACATTGATTACTACCCTACCACGGCTAAAAAGAGTCGTGCAAACAGCTTTTAGTTTGGTACAGTCCCGAGCCTCATGGAGGAAGTGAGCGACTGTTGGGGATTCGTCTCTCCTGGTATAGGGAGTCGATATCGCACAGTGATCGGTTGGTCATTACCATAAGTCCCTAGCCAGGGTTGATTGAGAATTACTGGTGGACGGACCAGTAGATTCTCGGATGGTCTTGAGCCAGATTGACACGACTTGTACGGTTATTAGGGGTCTGACGTTTTCCACCCCTAGACCTTACATGCGATACTCTCAGACGAACAGACCGGACTGCACAGATATTGTCACGGACAGGCTCAGTAGGGGTTTCGGACGAGTTCGCTCGTCGGCCTCCTTTTCAACATGTACCTGGGTTGCCGTTACGTACAGCTAGTGCCACTGACGGGATTGTAGTTAAACCCACTGCCAGCGTATTGTCGAGTCTTTAGAGTTCCACACAGAGGTTTTCCCTAGATCAGGCGAGACGATGTAGAAGCCGTATGGTCTTACGGCAGGGTTTCGATCGCATACGTGTACTGACTATACGAATGATGTTCGAATAGATAATACTAGTGGGCTTTGGTTTAAGCCGGATCCTAGTATTATACTATTGGATTATACTTGTCTCTGTGTATTCGTATTTTTCGGAATACGGATACGGGTATGTATATATGGTGAGGGCATTCTTGTAATTTTACAAGAATGAGCTTCTAGAAGGAGACATCTCATTATTGATTTATCCATTTTTGATAAAGGATTAATGAGGTGGAAATTAGGAGATATTTGAAGAATGGGTTGCAAGCATGGCTTTGTATATTGTTTATTCATTTGGGTTTCCTATTCAAGCAAGGTTGCATTTTTTGTGAGTATTTTATTCCATGCTTGAATTATTGGAAACTGACTTAGTCATTCTCACACCCATTTCTCAAGATCATTCTCATGATATCATTCTCTCTCCTAGGTTTTCTCTCCTCCTCCCTCAAGCTCATCCCATCACATGAGTTGTGAATCAATGGGCATTGAGACAAATTAATCCAATATATCTTCTCTACTTCTACTTAGTAGTCCTCCTTAGCAAGTTGGATCACAAAGTTATCTCATTTGAGGTTGAACCTTGACCATAGGCCCTCGGGTGGATCTTTTTTCGACACAAAGGAGACCGGCAACCGAATTCATTTGAAAGTTTGGAGGAGCCAAAGAAAGGAGATCAAGAAGAAGCTTGAACCAAGGAGCAAAGAACCACTTGAAGACCCGAAAGACTTGACACGAGGGTATAATACTTTTAACCAAGTAGTTAACGCCCTCTTGTAGATTAATTTTGTTAGTTAAGGTTTAATCAAGATCCTAAAGTGGATAAAGTCTATGTTGCAAAGACAAACATGATCTTTTGAAGTGAGAAAAATCATTTTTGATGTATTCCGCCTCCCCGCGAACATGTGGGGTGTGCTATATAGACTTACACATTTATTGATGGGGGGCACTTTGTTGGGGTCAAAAATTACACCCCGGTTGACTAAGTCAAAATCAAAGTCAACCCCAAGTAAGCGGACCCAAGCCCAGATCAAGTGGGCCCATGCCCAAGTCGAGCCCCGCGGCCGGCCTCACCCATACCAAAATGAAATCATGTAATAAATAATTTTGATGTAATTTTTTTTGCATGAATGGGCATAAAGCCAAATTTTTGTAAAGTCCATGGCCCATGTGCAAAATAAATGAGGACATGAGGCATAAGATGGGTAAAATGCCATTTTGTAAAGCCCAAGGGACTATATGTAAGTTTATAAGCCTATAAAAGGCAACATGATAATGAAATAAAAATAATAATAATTCATTCTTCCCAAAAATTAGGGTATGTGCCTCCTTCTCCTTTCTCAAGGTTCTAAAACCTTCTTCTCCTTTTTGAATTAAATCAAGAGTTTAACTCTTTCTTTTCTAAAAATAAACAGTTTTTCACCCTAAAACTCTCAAAGGGGAGCTCGGATCTGCCATCAAATCCCTAAAAGGGGAGATTTTAAGTCTCACCTCCCCTTTTCCTCCCAAGATCCAGCCAACGGAGAGGAAGAAGAAGAATACCCATCTATAAAAATCTTATTCCAGGAGGATCCGAGGCTCAAAAGAAGATTCAAATATTTCTAGGAGTTTAACTCCATTCAAGATCTGTTGGAGTTTAACTCCAAATCTATACATAATCCCTGTTAGGAGTTCAACTCCAAAGCCCCTTGGGAGTTCAACTCCTAACCCAGGGGCTAAGCCCTTTTTCCGCTGGTGTTTCCAGCGGTCATGTGCCGTGCACGTGACCCACGGACGCCTAGCAGTCGCATGCCACGCACGTGACCCGCGGGCGCCCAGCGGTCGCGTGCAGGGCATGTGACCCGCGGGCGCTAAGCGCCCGCGTACGCCTCACGCGAACCGCGAGCGCCAAGCGCCCACGCACTAGGAACGTGACCCGCAGGCACCCGGCGCCCACGTGCCATGCACACGTCTTTAATACGCTCCTCACCCCTCATTTTCCATGCACTCCACACCAGAAACAAGTCCCCCATTAGGAAAATTTTACTAACGGGGCACTGTCCCGCACCCCGTAAGAAGGCTGCTAGCCCTCTTGACCCCCCAGCTTGCTATCCGGGTAGCGAGACCCCCGTAAACTCTGCGAGGCCCCCGGTATATCCAAAACCCCTCAAGTCACACATACGCACACTGCTTGTTGAGTTCGCACGACCAGTTCGACCCGTTAATCGGAGGTTCCCTCTCTCCAAAAGCGAGGGGAATCTGTAATTAACTGCAGCTTAGTCCGCGGCTGCCGGAGATTCGGATCCCCACAATCAATAAACCCCTGCCTATCCCGGGCTGGGGGAATCTGTAGTACGCCTGCCATGCGACGCGTATTCCCATCTTCATAGGGTGACGAAAAACACCATACAAACTCGATTTTTGTAGAGACATAATCCCGTTAACACCTTTGTAGACACCTACTGGATTAGCTAATTATGAAGTGAAAATCTCCCGGGGGTAACTATTACTCACAGCGGGAATCAGAATCCAATTATCACATAGAAGATATGCAATTACGTTACAAGTTTCAACAATTGAAACTCCCGATATGGTTTTTACTCCTAACGACTTATGAACTTGACGAAGGCCAACAAACCATAAGTCTCTAGTTAAGTTCTACCTATCATTTCATGACTAATTTAAACCCACCTGCACAAGCCCTTGACGAAGGCCAACAAGGATATACAAGTGTCATAACTAATCACATCATATGCGGCAGATGAGCATCACTTATCTACCATACATTACACCTTTACGAAGGCCAACAAACGCAGCATGTGTTGGATATATATATGCCCTAGAGGCCTTCATTGTTTAGACAGTTAGGGATATGTATGTACATGACAATCTTGCTAATGATAGTACGGTATTTGGTTTGTCTTTATCTTAAACATGTGATATATTTTACTTTGTATATATATACATGTTGATAAAGCCCATAGGGTGTTTGCCTGACTACCGGCGTTGTGATGGCAGTCATACTTATGGGAGCTGGATAGTCAATAGGCACATCATTAAATGTCCCTGGTCGCAGGAGTATCGAGACTGGGCATCGATGCTCCAGAGTAGACCAGTGTATACATATCTAGACCCTGACAAGGGGCGATGGATTGTTCCCGCAGCCATTGGTGATGTACACCTAAGATTGTATACAGATGCTCACTTCATATGAGTACACCGGACAGGACTCGCCGAGAACTAACTGGACGGTATTATACCTAACGTCAGATAGCAGTTCTCAGGTGACATGTGTGCAGATAGTCTGTTGACTTAAAGTCGTCATTTGTCTCATGTGAGTTCCCACTGTGCTTTGATTATTACCCTACCACGGCTCAAAGGAGTCATGCAAACAGGTTTTAGTTGGGCACAGTCACGAGCCACGTGGAGGCAGTGAGCCACTGTTAGGGATTCGTCTCTCCCGGTCTAGGGAGTTGATATCGCACTGTGATCGGTTAGTCATTACCATAAGTCCCTGACGAGGGCTGATTGAGAATTACTGATGGACTGATCAGTAGATTCTCAGATGGTCTTGAGCCATGCCGGCACGACTTGTACGGTTATTAGGGGTCTGACGTTCACCACCCCCTAGACCATACATGCGATACTCTTAGACGAATAGACTGGACTGCGCAGATATTGTCACGGACAGGCTCAGTAGGAGTTCGGATGGGTTTCCTCATCGGCCTTCTTATCGACATCTACCTGGGGACCGTTACGTACAGCTAGTGTCGCTTGCGGTCTGTGGTTAAACCCACTGCCAGCGTAGTAGTCGAGTCTTTAGAGTCCCACACAGAGTTTTCCCTACTCCAGGCAAAACGATATAGAGGTCGTACGGTTTTACGACAAGGGTTCAGACGCATACGTGTGTTTACGCACGTACGACGTTCGGACAGTTTTTACTAGCCGGTTTTGGTTTAAGCCAGATTCTAGTATCGGGTTATTGGATTATTACAGTCTAAAGTTTTTTCGTGTTTTCACGGATAGGAGGGGTATTCTCGTAATTTTACGGGAAGCTTCTAGAAGCATGGTGACTTGAGGGTTTAGGTGGCATTATCATTAAATGCAATTGTGACTCATTTTGTGTGATTCATCATATCATTAATGCATCATTAAATGCTTAATGACTCACATAGTGAATCACTCATATAGAATTAATGTAGCATGATGAATAATCACATTTATTCATTTATTTGTTTATTCATTATGCTTCATATATTCAAGTGAGAAACAATATCATTATCATTATTATGTTCACCTTCTCTCTCCTCAAGCTCACTCTCTCTTCAAACCCTAATCCTACCACTCATGAGTTGAGATCAAGGATTAGAATAGACTAAGCACTCCATAACCTAACTCTATATGACCTAAGTTTCTTTGATTAGCAACTAGAGAAACTTAATTACCTCAAGTTTAGAGGTGAAGCTTGGATTAGGGTTCTCGGGTGGATCATCTATCACGGAAAGGAGGCCGAGGAGGACGTAGAGATCGAAAAGACGAAGGACACGAATCACTAGGTATAATCTCTGTACATAGTAGCTAAGAACTTCTATGGTTGTTGTTAATTATCGTTTAGTAAAGATCTTCGGTTAGTCGATGTTTGCTTATAGAACAAGATCGTTTTTTAAATTTCTACCTCCCCGCAACTCGTGGGGTGTTGTACATCGACTTACAGTGGTATCAGAGCCTCACTAAACAATAATTAACCCATTTGCAAAGTCGTGTGAATTTCGAACGCAAAACGAACCGGAAAATACATCGATATGACCATGTTTCTGTCGATTTTAAAATGAGGCATAAAATTTATTTAGGGAACTCCAGAATAACCTACGGGAAAGTATAAGAACACAGGAAAAAAATGGGCTCCTGAATCGGCCACAGCGCCGCAGAACCGCGGCCGATCCCACCGATCCGCCGCGGATCCGTGGCCGAGTTGGATCCGATTCAGCCCAGTTTTTCCCTGTGGATCTTCTGTGATGTTTTATCTTTTCTGGAATGATTTATTTTCTGCTCAAGTCTCAGATTTACAGAGAAGTTTTGGAGTAGAATCTAATGTGTTTGATCGATCGAAATTATACGATGTTTGCTTATTTGATTATATCTGTGAACTGTTTTATGTGTTCGTAAACCTCCCCTAACTGCTAGTATGTCGGTTGGCATGGGGTTGCACATATCTGTGATGTTTTTTTAACTGTTTGTGAATATGAACTGTATTGGTTTGTTGTGATGATTAACCGGGGTTTTGTGATGGGTTATTGTATTAATTCATTCGATATAATTGCAATAAGTTGTAATATTATTTTGCTGGGCACATCCAGGTTGCGGTTGTAGCCACCGTTGTATTATTTCTTTTAACTGTTTTTGCTCCTAGGATAGACCCAAGGTGGGGTGCACAAACTACCGGGTACTTTGAAGTGTTTAGTGTCCTGCTCACATCGTTGAGGGAGACCGCTTCACTTCGGGTACTTGGCGGGTAGTTTGCCGTACCCTTAGGGGTCTGGGGTGGGGTAATGGCTATTCATCACAACCGTGTAATCCGTCTTTCGTTGCAGGCTCAAAAGAAACGCGGATTGCTTGTATATCCAATAAAGTTCATCTGTGATCTGGAATGCCTATTATTGCGTCTGACAAATGTACAATATCTATATATGATAGCTATTTAGACGCCACTTAAGTTTTACACCCGCGCTAGCCCAGCCCCCGCTCTGCCGTTAGTTAAGTAACCTAACGGGTGATGACGGGACCCCGTGGCGAATACGGATGGCATAAGAGGACGTTGTATTTTCGTTGTTATCTGTAATGATAGGTGTTCCCCTCCGGACGACGGCGACGACGTGAGGACGTCCTACCTGAGATTCGGGGCAGATGCTATTTGGTTTTATCCGTCCATCTCTCCGAAGATGCCAAGTTGATTTATGGCACCGTTTATCAGAGGTTTAGACGGATGCGGCCGATGTAGCAGACTTTGTCAGATTCCCCCTCGCTTGAGGGGTTTTTTGATTGTGGGGACGCTCTTCCCTGCAGGCGCAAGCCCCTGCAGTTAATTACGCTACCGCATCGCGGTAATAACTTTCTCCTTCTCCAGAATTTCACTTCGTGTCGTGGGTGTTTGTTTTGTTTGTGGTTGCCCGTGGATTGTATACGGAGACTAAGTAATGCCGTCGCCCGTAGGACGTGGATTAGTCCAAATCCGTATTTACTTAGATTTGGGTTTGGTGTTTTTAGTTTAAGGATACGTTAGCCGTATTGAGGCTAAGATCAACTTAAACATTTGTTAAGGATGCGTTAGTCCTGTTTGAGACTAAGATCAACTTAACGTGGTGATCCATTTAATATATGGCCGTCAGGACTCATCACCTCTCTGACGTCGTTGAAGGATTACAACGATAGGTGTCAGAGGAGTTCAGAGATGTACCCTTGAACCAAAGTCAATTTGGAGTTTTATAGTCCATTTAAATGTTTAAGGATACGTTAGCCGTATTTGGGGCTAAGATCAACTTAAACGGGACCGTTTAGATCCGGCAAAAGAGCATTTGGAGGCTCTATTGTTCCAGTTTAGGGACGTAGTGGTCCATGTTCCAGTTTAGGGACGTGGTAGTCCACCATTAGTTTAAGGACGTTTCGGTCCATCATTAGTTTAAGGACGTTTCGGTCTAATATTAGTTTAAGGACGTCACGATCCGATATTAGTTTAAGGACGTTTCGGTCCGATATTAGTTTAAGGACGTTTCGATCCACGAGTTTAAGGACCCCGCAGTCCATATCGATGTGTGTGGTCGTCGGGACCCGTCACCTCTCTGACGACGTTGAATGATTACAACGACATGTGTCAGAGGAGTTCAGAGATGTACCCTTGAACCACAGTTGGTTGGGAGACCTGTAGTCCAATTTGGGACTAAAGTCTGTTTGAGGGTTTAAGGATACGTTAGTCGTATTTGAGGCTAAGATCAACTTAAACGTTTGTTAAGGATACGTTAGTCCAGTTTGAGACTAAGATCAACTTAACGGGATCGCTTAGATCCGACAAAAGAGCGTTTGGGCTCTATTGTTCCAGTTTAGGGACATGGTGGTCCATATTCCAGTTTAGGGACGTGGTGGTCCGACATTAGTTTAAGGACGTTTCGGTCCATCATTAGTTTAAGGACGTTTAGGTCCAATATTAGTTTATGGACGTCTCGGTCCGATATTAGTTTAAGGACGTTTTGGTCCGATATTAGTTTAAGGACGTTTCGGTCCACGAGTTTAAGGACCCCGCAGTCCATATTGATGTGTGGTCGTCGGGACCCGTCACCTCTCCGACGTCGTTGAAGGATTACAACGATGGATGTCAGAGGAGTTTGGAGATGTACCCTCGAACCGGTCGTAAATTGATTTAGGGAGCAGCCGTGCTCAGTCAATTTAATTTAAAGACTTACGGCCAAAATTGGGCTAAGTCCAGTTGAAAATGTCCACATTTCGTTTGCATTTGGCCTGTTAGACCTTTTTCTGGGCTTTCCCCTTTTTAGAATGATGCATAGCATTTATGCCCATTTTGACTGGGCTCTGCCCTTTTTATGCAGAGCATTTGTTTTGGTCCATTGGACCTCTCAATTAGGCTCTGCCCCTTTAAATAATGCATAGCATCATTTTTGGTCTGTTTAGACTTTTGACTTGGGCCTGGCCCTTTAGGAAATGCATTGCATTTATCAGGCGCTTTGTGCCAATTAGAGAGCGCAAGCGCTTGTGGTGCTGACACGTGTCGCACAAGCGCACTGCGCTACGCTAATGCGCTGCGCCTGCGCTGCTGACACGTGGCGCGCTCTGGTGGCTTGCGCCAATCCAAGAGCGCAACAGCGCAGTTTGTAAGTGCAAGGCACTATAATTTAAGAATCTTTCAGATTCAGGAACCAATGGTTCATAAAAGAAGTGCAAAGCACTATTCGTTTCCTTGATCTAATTTAGATCAAAGAAAAACAAGTTTTTTCTTTTTATTTCAGGAACCAAAGGTTCATAAAAGTGCAAAGCATTGTTCTTTATTATTTTTTTTTGTTTTGTTTTTTAAAGAACCAGTGGTTCACAAGAAGTGCAAAGCACTGTTTATTATGTGAAGATCATTGATCTGGTTTTTAGATTAATGATCTATTAGAAGAAATTTCTTCTCCTTTGTGAAGGTTTTACCTTTTTCTTGAAACTTTTTTAGAATTCTCTCTGTTTGAAGCTCTTGATTTCTCAAAAGTGTTGATGCCTTTGAATTGAGGTCTAGGAGCCTTTATATAGTGCCCATAAATTAGTTAAATTTGTTAGAGAGATCTTTCTCTGAGTGATTTGGGGAATTTCCCCCACCGTTGGATCTTTGATCCAAGGGCTTCTGTTTTACAAAAGAAAATCTTCTTGTTTTAACAAGAACAGAAAGATTTCTTTAGAATCTTGATTCTGTTTGGCGCAAATGCCCCAGCGCGTGACACGTGTCGCGCAGCGCAACTGCGCTGACACGTGTCGCGCAGCGCAAAGCGCAGCGCAACTGTGCTGGCGCATCTGCGCTGACACGTGTCGCGCAGCGCAGCGGTTGCGCAACTGAAGCATTGCTTCCTTTGATTTTGCTTTAAACAGAGCTTTGCTCTGATTGGGTGCGCTGCCTTGGGCGCTGCGGCGATGCATCTGCGCCAGACACGTGGCGCGTTGCGCCCGGGATTTGAAGCGCTGCTTCAAAATTTTGGATTTTGAATTTCAACAGAGCTTTGCTCTGATTGGGGGAAACAAATGCCCCCCACCGTTGCGCTTATGTAGCCCCAAACGCGAGTGCAACGGTGGCAGAATTCCAACCGTTGCGGCAACTTTTGGAAGTTGAAAGGGCACTTGATGCCTATAAATAGGACCTTTGGTCCTTCACAGATGATCATTATCTTCAAAAATTTTTATTTTCAAACTTTAGAGCTTTGCTCATGCCTTTAAGAACTCCAAGAGTTAAAATTTCTTAAAACCTTTGAGGTAAAATTTTTAATTTAAATTGAATTAAATCAAGTTAATTTTTGTTAACAGAGCTTTGCTCTCAATAAATCCCTGATCTAAAGAAAACCCATTTAGGGTTTTACTTAGCTGAGCTTTGCTCTATAGATCTAAAAGGATCTAACAAGGACTAAAGGAGACCCTATTAGGGTTCCAATAATAGAGCTCTGCTCTCTAAAAGAATTACCTTGTATTTTCTTAGTCCCTTAATGGAGCTTTGCTCCTTCCAAATCATATAGAAGAACTCTTAAGAGTTATTCATGGGTCTTGGAAGCTAAAGATGGCATTTTATATTACCATTATTATTATATCATCTTTTCAGAGCAAAGTTCTCAATGTTCTTAGGGGATTTTCTTCAAATTCTCCTCATGACTGATTTTGACAGGTGTCACTCCTGTCTGCAGAGCATTGCTCCCGAGGAGTTTCAACTTTCTGTATCCCTCCTTTTTTTATTTATATATATTTTTTGTCGCTAATCTTGCATTGATGTTTCCTTCAGGCGTTATGGCTGTTCATCTATACAGTCTGCACGAATTCATCACCTACGAGGATATCCGTTTACAGGGCCGTCAACAAAACCAAGAGTTTACGGACGCCCAATGTGCGGAGGTCATGGGTCGCCTCAACGCAAGCGGTGGTTGGCTGCTTCCTCGTCGTTCATCTCTCTTGAAGGTCGTGCTGGGAGCAATATGGAGAGCGTTTCCGGGGTTTCACGAAGCCCTACCGCTCAATGCGCTGGATGATGCCGAAGACAAGGTGCATTGAGTGTACCTGACGGGGCTGATCTCGAAGAAACGGCGGGACAGCCTCATCGACATCCAACATCAAATTTTTCAGCAGACGACGATAGTTGCTTATTACCGAAGGCCGGATGGGCTTGCCGAGGAGCTTGACACACAGGAGCGCAAGAGGCTGCGCACAAGAATAATCAGAAAGGCCAGAAGAACTCTGGATGGCCTTTTGAATTCCTCAATCCGTGCCCCGGATCCGAGGTTATACCTTTGTAAACATTTTAATAGTGTTATTATTTATTTCTCCGTGATTGTAAGAACTCCTTTTTTATGATATGAATAGAAAATTTCCATTTCAGCTTGTCTTATTCCTCGTTCTAAACCGTTTGCACATGCATGAATGAGTATGTCTTGAACGCTTGATCTAATGTAAGTCGGATGTTCTTTCTGTCACTCTCTTATTATAAGCATGCTGTCTTGATAAACTTAATTTCTCCAAGAGATAGCGATGGCTTAGGCTGCAGGTTCAGATCTGCCGCCTAAGACTTTTCAATTCTATGAGCCGTGAGGGTCACATAGAGACTTTTATCCCTACGGATCGAGAGGATCTCGTAGGTGGGTTTTCTCCTTAGGAATCGTGAGGATTCCTAAGTGTGGTTTTCTCTTATAAGTCGTAAGGATCCTATAAGAGAATTTTTCCCTCTTACGAGTCGAGAGGATCCGTAAGCGGTTGTTTCCCTCCTTGTCGAAACCCGACTTTGGAGAGTGAGACCCATGAATAGTATGCAAGAGTCCGTTTTAGATCGACTTGCAGGGTCCCATTGTTCAGGAAGCAAGTTTTTTAATTCCTGCTGCCTGAGGCTTCATCTTGCAAATTGAGACGAATCGGGAATTTCCCGCGGAGACACCGGTTTCTCTGCGAGCCGACGGGAATTAGGAGGCTTTCGTCAAGGATTGTTTGTTTCCCTGAGTTGAGGTATTTGCTAAGGATTATTTGTTTCCCTAGCGCCAAGGATTATTTGTTTTCCTGGTGTTGAAACGAATCGAGAATTTCCCACGGAGGCACTGGTTGCTCTGCGAGTCGACGCGGATCAGGAGGCTCTCGTCAAGGATTGTTTGTTTCCCTGAGTTGAAGGATTTGCTAAGGATTATTTGTTTCCCTAGCGCCAAGGATTATTTGTCTCCCTGGTGTTGAAACGGATCGAGAATTTCCCACGGAGGCACTGGTTGCTCTACGAGTCGATGCGAATCTGGAGGCTCTCGTCAAGGATTGTTTGTTTCCCTGAGTCGAAGGATTTGCTAAGGATTATTTGTTTCCCTAGCGCCAAGGATTATTTGTCTCCCTGGTGTTGAAACGGATCGAGAATTTCCCACGGAGGCACTGGTTGCTCTGCGAGTCGATGCGAATCAAGAGGCTCTCGTCAAGGATTGTTTGTTTCCCTGAGTCAAAGGATTTGCTAAGGATTATTTGTTTCCCTAGCGCCACGGATTATTTGTTTCCTTGGGGTTGAAACGAGTCGAGAATTTCCCACGGAGGCACTGGTTGCTCTGCGAGTCGACGCGGATCAGGAGGCTCTCATCAAGGATTGTTTGTATCCCTGAGTTGAGGTATTTTCTAAGGATTATTTGTTTCCCTAGCGCCAAGGATTATTTATTTCCTTGGGGTTGAAACGAGTCAAGAATTTCCCACGGAGGCACTGGTTGCTCCGCGAGTCAACGCGGATCAGGAGGCTCTCATCAAGGATTGTTTGTTTCCCTGAATTGAGGTATTTGCTAAGGATTATTTGTTTCCCTAGTGCCAAGGATTATTTGTTTCCTTGGGGTTGAAACGAGTCAAGAATTTCCCACGGAGGCACTGGTTGCTCTGCGAGTCGACGCGAATCAGGAGGCTCTCGTCAAGGATTGTTTGTCTCCCTGAGTTGAGGTATTTGCCAAAGACACTGGTTTCTTCAGAGTTGGGATGAATCGTCGAGATCTGGCTTCGTTTTCTGGCGGAGCCTGTTGGGAAAGTATAGTTCCCTCTTTGTTTACGCCCTTGGATTGTAAACAGGGATCGATGTGATCTTAACAGTAGGGCCAAGTTTTATCATCTTTTTTTTTCCGCGATGCTCTATCATTTCAGCTTTTATATCGCGAAGGTCGGGATTGCCCAATCATTTCGGCTATTTTTCGTGGTGCCCAATCATTTCGGCTGTTTATTTTGTGTTCACTCGCTGCTTTTTATTGCGAGTTGCCCAATCATTTCGGCTATTTTGCATGCATGCATTTTACTTGCTGCTTTTTATTGCAAGTTGCCCCATCATTTCGGCTATTTCGTATGCATGTGCGGCCTACTGGCTTTCCACCGTAAACCTGAAATTAGACACCGATTTCGGCATCGGCACCGCTACAACTGGGATATTTCCTGGAGCGAATCATCATCTGCCTCTGTCGATGTCAAACAAAGGTGGCTTAGCGATCAGGGTTAAGGTCCTGTCGACTAAGGCTTTCGACTTCGTGAGCCGTAAGGGTTTCACAAAGGTATTTCTCCCTACAAGTCGTGAGGATCTTGTAGGTGTATTTTCTCCTTAGGAATCGTGAGGATTCCTAAGTGTTTGTTTCTCTGTAAGTCGTAAGGATCCTACAGGAGGGTTTCTCCTTGTAAATCGAGAGGACTTACAAGGGTCATGCGAACATATCCCCAGTCACGGATGGATCTTGGTTAGGGAAATGTTTATTCACGCCCGTGGATTGTATACAAGAGTCAGTATTGAGCCACTTGTAGGGCAATATCGGAAGTTGTGGGGGTAGCTTAAGTACAGGTTTAGGTCTCTGTAACTTAAGACTTTCAACTCTTATGAGCCGTGAGGGTCCCATAAGAGATTTCTCCTTACGAGTCGTGAGGATCTCGCAAGTGTATTTTCTTCTTAGGAATCGTGGGGATCCCTAAGTGTGTTGCTCCCTTGTGAGTCGTAAGGATCTCACGTGGGTGGTTTCTCCTTACAAGGTCGAGAGGACCTTATAAGTGTCTTTTAACGAGGTTGCGCCCTTTCAGGTTTTCACAAACACTCGCCGGTAGTCCTGCTGTTTTTACTCACGGAGCCCTTTCGGGTTTTCATCCGTGCCCATTTTTCTTATGGACATACCGTTTTTATTTTATTTTTTTATTTATTTTCTTCTTCTCTTTTTTTTACGAGGTCGCGCCCTTTCGGGTTTTCACGAACACTCGCCGGTAGCCCTGCTGTTTTTACTCACGGAGCCCTTTCGGGTTTTCATCCGTCCCCTTTTTTGCTTATGGACATACCGTCTTTATTTATTTATATTTTATTATTATTTTTTTTGTCAGCCTACGGATGCTGCGGTATTAGTTTAAGGACGTTTCGGTCCGCTATTAGTTTAAGGACGTTTCAGTCCGCTATTAGTTTAAGGACGTTTCGGTCCGGCATTGAGAAAGTTGGCTACTGCTTATAAAGCTTGAGCTGCGGAAGATAGCGAGCAGGCATAGTCGTCGTCATCTATCATTGACTTAGGCTGTGGCTCATTAAGCGTAGTATTTCTTTAGGAAGCGACCGTTTATTGGCCTGAAAGGCCTTTCATCGTGCATGTCCATGAGTAGATAGGCCCTGTTAGTTATATGTATGCCCTAGAGGCCATTACTGTACATTAGATGTATATTGTAGTGGATGCTGGGACATATATAGGTAGGACTTTCTTGCTCGACATGATAGTACGCTATCTGGTTGCTCTTTATCTTAACATGTATACTTTCTGTCTCTCTGATTACATGTTGATAAAGCCCTTAGGATGTGTACTCGACTTCCAGGACTATGATGTAGATCATACTAGTGGGGCCTGGGTAGTCCATGAGTACATCCTTCAATGTTCCTAGTCGTGGGAATATCGAGACGGGGCATCGATATTCCAGAGTAGACTAGCGTATATCTTCTCGACCCATGTGATGGGCGATGGATGATCCCATATCCATTGGTGTTTGACATCAGAGATGGTATGCGGGTGCTCAGTGGAGACTGGGTACACTGAACGGACTCGCCGAGAACTCCCAGATGGTATTATACCTCACGTCAGATGGCAGTTCTCTGGTGACACTGGTACAGCTTAGTCTGTTGATCCGAAATCGTCATAGAGTCTTGTGTGTCTCCCACTGTGCTTTGAATTCCACCCTACCACGGCTCTACTGAGTCGTGCAAACAGGTGGTTTTTGGGTACAGTGCCGATTCACATGGAGGCAATGAGCGATAGGAGGGGATTCGTCTCTCTCGGTATTGGTGGTTGATGTTGCGCTATGCACGACTGGCCATAACAGGAAATCCCTGGCCAGGGTTGCAGTGATATACTGGTAAGAGTTATCAGTAGTTTCACGAATGTTATGGACCTTACGTCGGCATGACTTATCGAGCTACTGGGGTCTGACGTTTACCACCCCTAGGCGAGATATGCGACATATTAGACGAACAGACCGGACTATACGGTAAGTGTTACTGGTTGGATTCACAGGAGTGTGAGCGGGCTTGCTCGTCGATCTTCTGATCGCTCAATACCCGGATGGCCGTTACGTTTAGCAGACCGCTTGCGGCTTGTGGGTGTTTGATATGATCATCACCTGCTGCCGGCGTATTGACGAGTCTTTAGAGTCCTACACAGAGGTTTCCTGGCTCAAGCGAAACGAAATTGGAGCGCATATGAGATATGTGCGGGACCGAGAATAATGCGTGTATGTGATACCGTATTCTATTCTCGCGATGCATGTATCGATTGGTTGTATGTGATATAACCTAGTTATCGAATCGAGGATTGATTCGATAAGTCGATACATTGAATATTAGTCGGTCATATGCGATATGACCGGATCGTTAAATCAAGTGTTGATTTAATGATTTAATGTATAATTATATATTTGATATATTACTTTGCATTAACTAATATTTGTTCACTTAAAATGGATTTTCTCACTTGAAGTGCACATTTTATATATGATATAGTTTTGTGCACAAGTTTGTATCATGTTTAATGATACATGCAAACTTGGGTATGTGTATGCTTTAAACCATGTTTAAGTGAATGGTTAGGGTTTTGTTATCTTTTCTTAACTATTTCTTTTATTTATTTAATTTTAGGACAAGAAACAGAATGGTGGCTTACTTTGTTGTTTCCTTGAAGCTTCAAGAAACTTTGACCATTCTTGTTCTTTTCCTAAACCTAACCATTCACCTAACCTTAGTTGATTCTCTACACTTAACCATGGTTGCATTATGATAAGAATGAATGGGATTTTCTTTTTAAGATAATTCATTTTTGTTAGTTGTATGTATGCCCTAGAGGCCAGTATTGTACAGATGATGTATATTATATTGGATGCTTGGACATATATAGAGATGACTTTCTTGCTCGATATGATAGTATGCTATCGGGTTGCTCTTTATCTTAACATGTACACTAGTCTCTTTAAACTGTCTTTTAGTTACATGTTGGTAAAGCCCTTAGGATGTGTACTTGACTGCCTGGACTATGATGCAGATCATACTAGTGGGGACATGGTAGTCCATAAGTACATCCTTCAAAGTCCCTAGTCGTGGGTGTATCGAGACGGGGCATCGATATACCAGTGTAGACTAGCGTATACGCTTCTCGACCCATGAGATGGGCGATGGATGATCCCATATCCATTGGTGTTTGACATCAGAGATGGTATACGGGTGCTCAGTGGAGACTGGGTACACTGGACGGACTTGCCGAGAACTCCCAGATGGTATTATACCTCACGTCAGATGGCAGTTCTCAGGTGACACTTGTGCAGGTTAGTCTGTAGACCCGAGATCGTCATAGTGTCTTGTGTGATTCCCACTGTGCTTTGATCTCCACCTTACCACGTCCATGAGGGCGTGCAAAACGGTGGTCTTTGGGTACAGTCCCGAGTCACATGGAGGCAATGAGCGATAAGAGGGGTTTCGTCTCTCCCGGTATTGGGGGTTGATGTTGCGCTGTGCTCGATTGGCCGTAACAGGGAAGTCCCTGGCCAGGGCTGATCAGAGATTTGCTGGTAAGTGTTACCAGTAGTTTCTCGACCCGTTATGAGCCTCATATCGGCACGACTTATCGATTATTGGGGTCTGATGTTTACCACCCCTAGACTTGATATGCGACATATCAGACGAACAGACCGGACTGTACGGTAAGTGTTACTGGTTGGATTCACAGGAGTGTGAGCGGGCTAGCTCGTCGATCTTCTGATCGCTTAATACCCGGGTGGCCGTTACGTTTAGCAGACCGCTTGCGGCTTGTGGGTGCTTGATATGATCATCATCTGCTACCGGCGTATTGACGAGTCTTTAGAGTCCTACACAGAGGTTTCCTGGCTCAAGCAAAACGAAATAGGAGCACATATGAGATATGTGCGGGACCGAGAATAATGCGTGTATGTGATACCACATTTCATTCTCGCGATGAATGTTTCGATTGGTTGTATGCGATATGACCTAGTTATCGAATCATTGATTCGATAAATCGATACATTGGATACTAGTCGGTTATGTGCGACATGACCGGATCATTGAATCAAATGTTGATTTAATGATTTAATGTATAATTATATATTTGATATATTACTTTGCATTAACTAGTATTGGTTCATTTTAAATGGATTTTCTCACTTGATGTGCACATTGTATATATGATATACTTTTGTACACTAGTTTGTATCTTGTTTGATGATGCTTGCTCACTTGGGTTTGTGTAAAGTTTAAACCATGGTTATATGAATGGTTAGGGTTTTGATTATTTACTTAGTTATTTATTTATATATTCATTTTGGAAATTATTAAGGATGGTGGCTTATTTTGTTTTTATGTTGAAGCTTCTTGAAGCTTTGAACAAGTCCACCATTCTTATCTCTTCCTTAACCCTAACCATTCCAACTAACCTTAGTTTAATCTCTACACTTGACCATGGTTTAAATTATGATAAGTATTCATTTTCTTTTCATTTTTAAAACACTTATCATAATATTTCCTTCTTGATCATCTTCTTCTTCAAGAAAGAAAGCTTGATGCCATCAATGGCAACTTGAGTTCTAAAGTGAGAAATCCAATTCTAAAGTGAACCCACCTCCTATTTCTTCACCCTCTACCTCTTGCCAAGTTGTTTTGGGTGTTTTCTTCACAAGTTTCACAACTTGGTGAAGTTGGAGCTTGAACTTGTGATGCCTCGACGTAGATCATCTTCGGCACGAAGCCGACGACCTAGTCCGCCCAATTCTCCGATGAAGCCGACGTTTGAGTTCGGGATTCGAGATGGACAGCGAGAGGACGACTACATGGAGCTAAGGAAGTGGATAACCGGATCTACAAAGGTTGTAGCTTCTTATCTTTAGTTAAGTTGTTAACTAGATTCGTATTTCGCCTAAACTTCTAGTCAACGATCCGTATTAGGGTTTCTCGGCACCCGTAAAATTTTGAAATTGGCATGGTTGATGCCTTGTGAGACCTCTTGAGAGTGCCTAGGAACCCTACAATTTTATTCTTTCGTCTTCATCAAGCTTCAAAAAAAGCTTGCTAGCTTCAATGGTGAAATGAGAAAAAGAGTGAGAAATCCAATTCTAAAGTGAACCCACTTCCTATTTCTTCATCCTCTACCACTTTCCAAGTAGTATAGGGTGTTTTCTTCACAAGTTTCATGACTTGGTGAAGTTGGAGCTTGATCTTGAGTTGCCTCGACGTAGATCATCTTCGGCATCGAAGTCGACAACCTAGCCCGATCATTTCTCCGACGAAGCCATATCCAGAGTCCGGGATCCGATGATTGCAGTGGAGGGTCGTCAACACGGAGCTGTAGAGGTAGAGAACCGGATCTACAAAGGTTGTAGCCTCTTTCATTTTATAGCAAAGTAGTTTGCTTGCTAGTTTCGCCTTTACCTCTAGTTATCGTTCTTGCAAAGGGTTTCTTTGGCATATGAAAATTTTGAATTGGCCATGTTTGATCACTTGTAGAACCTCATGGGTGTGCCTAGGAACCCTACAGGCCCCATCCTGGTAGACCTTATCTATAATGTACGGGCCTTCATAGTTTGGCTCGAATTTTTCCCGCTTGGCACGATTGGGGATCATGGGCTTTTTGACAACTAGCACGAGTTCGCCTTGGCGGTATGTCCTCGGTCGTGTCAATCTTTCATATGAGCGCATCATCTTTGCTTTATAAGCTTCCAGATTTTGTTGCGCTATGAGCCGGGTTTCATCAAGGGCATCAAGTTCCTCAAGCCGAAGGTGAGCATTTTCTTCATCTGTTAGCTCGTAATGGACTGCCACTCGTATAGAGGGTAACTCTATCTCGAGGGAGAGTACTGCTTCTGTACCGAATACCAGCGCATATGGCGTTGTGTTTGTGGCTGTCTTGAACGTAGTTCGATATGCCCAAAGAGCTTCTTGCAACTTCTCGTGCCAGTCCTTCTTATTTCGGGACACCGTTTTCTTCATGATCTTTGTCAAGGTTTTGTTGAAGGCTTTAGCTAGACCATTAGCTCGTGGATTATAAACCGAGGAATATCTCCAGTCTATGTTATGCTGCTGTGCGAAGCGACTGACCTTGTGGCTTCTGTAGGCTGGCCCGTTGTCGGAGATGATCCGTCTCGGCGTCCCAAACCGATATATGACGTGTGTCTTGAAGAAATGGAGGATATTCTCCGTCTTAACTTCCCTCAGCGGTACTGCCTCTGCCCATTTAGAGAAGTAGTCAGTCGTCGCCAGGATGAAACGATGTCCCCTGGACGATGCTGGTTCGATAGGGCCGACTATATCAGTTCCCCACATTTCGAATGGCCAGCTAGCCACTGTCGGGTGTAGCGGATTTGAATGCTGGTGGATGAAGTCCCCATGAATTTGGCATGAGTGGAATTGCTTCGCATACTCGAGGCAGTCCTGAATCATCGTGGGCCAGTAGTAGCCTATCCGTTTAATCTTCATCTTCATCTTTGGGCCTGCTTGGTGAGAACCGCAGAGTCCGTCATGAACTTCCTGAACGACCCTTTCTGCTTCATCAGGCCCTAGGCATCTCAGCCACAGAGAATCAAACGACCTCTTGTATAGAATATCATTGAAGAAGGCGAAAGACAGAACCCGTTTCATGAGCCGATGTCTTGTGGACGCATCTTCAGGCATTCGATGGGACTTAAAGTAGTCTATGAAAACTTCCCTCCAGTCCTCAGCCTTTTCTCATTCTTTTATTTGTAAGGTCGTCTGCTCAGTCGCTCCTTTTTCCTCGGATGATTCCGGAGGTATTTCTGGTGGGGCAAGCACCCGACGGCTTTGTACCACGATTCTAACGTCATCGAGGTTCTCGTCAGCCAGTTCTTTAGCAAGTTTGGCCAACGCGTCTGCTTTGCTGTTTTCCGCGCGCAGTATGCTTTCCAAAGTATAGGAGGGAATTTGGGTCAACAGTTGTTGCACTTTTTCACCGTACTTCACCAATTCTGGTTTGCATGTCTGGTAGTCGCCGTTTACTTGACTAACGACCAGTTGGGAATCTCCATATATGAGGAGATTTTCAATTCCCATGTCGATGGCGATCTCGAGGCCTTCTATCAGAGCTTCGTATTCGGCTTCATTGTTTGTCCTCGGCTCTGTTAAGGAGAAAGCGAAGCGCATTATCCCTCCTTGTAGAGTCACGAAGATGAGGCCTACCCCCGATTTGATTATAGGGGTACTTTGTTTGCGCTTTTTCATGGAAGATGCTCCATCGAAATAAAGTTCCCATTGGGTATCACCACCGTCGATCACGTCAAACGCATGTTCGTCTGGCAAATCGCAATTCAGAGGAGAATCGGCAGGTATCGGGTGCTCAGCGAGGAAGTCGGCGATGGCCTGGCCTTTCACTGCCTTGAGAGGTTGATACGTTATCGAAAACTCCATCAAGAGCAGGGCCCATTTAGCGAGTCGTCCCGTCAATATGGCCTTTGACATTAAATACTTAAAAGGGTCTACCTTTGAAATGAGACGGACCTCATGCGCCAACGCATAGTGCCTGAGCTTTGTTATCGCGAAGATCAACGTCGGGCAGTGTTTTTCAATGGGGGAGTAGTTGCTTTCTGCCCCCAGCAGAACTCGACTTAAGTAATAGAGTGCTCTTTCCTTCCCTTGATCGTTCTCTTGTACCCATAATGCGCCTAAGGAACCTTCGAGGGCGGTTGTATAAAGAATGAGAGGTTTTCCCTTAACCGGAGCAGCCAACACTGGCGGGTTCTGCAGGTATTGCTTAATCTCATTTAGCGCGCTTTGGCATTTTTGGTCCCAAACGAACGGGGTTCCCTTCTTCATCAGGTTGTTGTAGGGACAACACTTTCCTGAAAGGTTGGCTATAAATCGCCGTATATATGCGAGCTTCCCTTGGAGAGATCGCAACTGTTTGAGGGTTCTCGGCGGAGGAATTTCCATGATCGCCTTGATTTTTGACGGATCTATTTCGATACCCCGGTGTCGGACGATGAATCCCAGGAATTTGCCCGAAAAAACTCCGAATGCACACTTGAGAGGGTTCATCTTTAAGTTGTATTGCCGAAGGCGTTGAAATACGGTCTTCAGATGCTCGAGATGTTCTTCGTATGATTTGCTTTTAACCATGAGGTCGTCGATATAACATTCGACGATCTCGTGTATAAGGTCATCGAAGATCTTCGTCATGGCCCTTTGGTAGGTGGCACCGGCATTCTTTAAACCGAAGGGCATCACCTTGTAGCAGAATATACCCAGAGGAGTCCTGAAGGCGGTGTGCTTCTGGTCTTCTGGATGCATTTTTATCTGATTATATCCTGACGAGCCGTCCATGAAGGAGAAAACCTCGTGAGTGGACGTATTGTCTATCATTAGTTCGGTGACTGGCACTGGGAAATCGTCCTTCGGGAAAGCTTTATTAAGATCCCGGAAGTCTACGCATATGCGTACTGTCCCATTTTTCTTCATCACCGGGACGATGTTGGCGATCCATTCAGGGTATTGAACTTCCTGGATGAAGCCAGAGTCGATCAGCTTCTTGACCTCGGCGTTGATACTCATCTCAAGCTCAAGCCGCATTCTTCTTGGTGCTTGTTTGACTGGTTTGACACCTGGGGATATCGCCAATCTGTGCACAGCAATTTCTGGATCTAATCCCGGCATTTCGAAATAGTTCCATGCGAAGCAATCTTTGTGCTGCATAAGCAGGTCTTTTAATGAAGCCACCTTCTCTTCAGACAGTAGCTCTCTAATGAATGTCGGTCGCGGATCATTCACCGTTCCCAATTCAATTTTCTTGAGGTTATCTGCAGTGGTATGGATTCCATCTTCCAGCTCTTTTGGCGCAGGTGGGAACTCTGAGATCACCTCGTCGTTGCTGTTTTCAAAGCACCGGGGAAGGTCATCCATGTTCTCGGGCTCTCCTTTTGATATCGTTATCACGTGACAAGTATGAATTCGCTTCCAATCCCAATGTAGAACTGGTTCTTCTTCCGTGGCCTTGGGTTCGTGGTTCTGTGGTGGCGCTACCCTCCACTTGTCAGACAGAGCGAACTTGCCAAGCTGATACCGATCTTCGATCCAATTCTTGAAGGTGAAGCAGTCTTCGAGAGGATGCCCTACCGCTCGGTGATAAAAGCAATAGTCTGGGTGCGAGACCTCGCCTGCTTTTCGGGGTTCTTAGACTCCGGCAGTGTAAGCATTTGATGTTTTAGAGCAAGATCAAGTATCTTCTTCGTCTTGTCCCGAGGAAACGAGTACACTCGACCCATTTTCTTCATGAGGGATAGATCAATAACGCTCGACTCCCATTTGCATGGCTTCTCAGCCTCGCTTTGTTGCTGTTGAGCGCCTTTTTGGCCTTTCGACTTGTTTCTTCCTCTGCGTCGAGCCTTTTTTATAACAGGTTGACAAGGGGCGGCACTTTCATCTTTCATGGTCTGTTGAAGGAGACGCTGCGTTTTGGCTTTCTCGTAGATAGCCATTTCGCGGTTGTGATCATTTTGTTAGTTATATGTATGCCCTAGAGGACATTACTATACATAGGATGTATATTGTAGTGGATGCTTGGACATATATAGGGATGACTTTCTTGCTCGATATGATAATATGCTATCTGGTTACCCTTTACCTTAACGTGTACAATGATTGTCTCTCTGTTACAGTTGGTAAAGCCCTTAGGATGTGTACTTGACTACCTGGACTATGATGCGGATCATACTAGTGGGGACATGGTAGTCCATAAGTACATCCTTCAAAGTCCCTAGTCGTGGGTGTATCGAGATGGGGCATCGATATACCAGAGTAGACTAGCGTATACCTTCTCGACCCATACAGATGGGCGATGGATGATCCCATATCCATTGGTGTTTGACATCAGAGATGATATACGGGTGCTCAGTGGAGACTGGGTACACTGGACGGACTCGCCGAGAACTCCCAGATGGTATTATACCTTACGTCAGATGGCAGTTCTCTGGTGACACTGGTACATGTTAGTCTGTAGACCCGAGATCGTCATAGAGTCTTGTGTGATTCCCACTGTGCTTTGATTTCCATCATACCACGTCCAAGAGGGCGTGCAAAAAGGTGGCTTTTGGGTACAGTCCCGAATCTCATGGAGGCAATGAGCGATAGGAGGGGTTTCGTCTCTCTCGGTATAGGGAGTTGATGTTGCGCTGTGCTCGATTGGCTATAACAGGAAGTCCTTGGCCAAAGCTGCTTTAGGGATTTACTGGTAAGTGTTACCAGTAGTTTCTCTACCCGTTATGAGCCTCATATCGACACGACTTATCGAGTTATTGGGGTCTGACGTTTACCACCCCTAGATGAGATATGCGACATATCAGACGAACAGACCGGACTGTACGGTAATGTTACTGGTTGAATTCACAGGAGTGTGAGCGGGCTTGCTCGTTGATCTTTTGATCGCTCAATACCTGGGTGGCCGTTACGTTTAGCAGACCGCTTACGGCTTGTGGGTGTTTGATATGATCATCACCTACTGCCGGCGTATTGACGAGTCTTTAGAGTCCTACACAGGGGTTTCCTGGCTCAAGCAAAACGAAATAGGAGCGCATATGAGATATGTGCGGGACCGAGAATAATACCAGTATGTGATACTGTATTCTATTCTCGTGATTTGTATCATCGGTCGGTTATATGTGATATAGCCGGGTTACCGAATCAAGTGTTGATTCGATACATTGATACACTTGATATTAGTCGGTTATATGTATTATGACCGGATCATTAAATCAAGTGTTGATTTAATGATTTAATGTATAATTATATATTTGATATATTACTTTATATTAACTAGTATTGGTTCACTTAAGATTATTTTCTCACTTCATTGTGCACATTGTATATATGATATATGTTTGTGCACTAGTTTGTATCATATTTGATGATACATGCAAACTTGGGTGTGTGTTTACTTTAAACCATGTTTAGGTAAATGGTTAGGGTTTTAATTTATTTATTCATTTATTTATTTATTCTTTTGGGCAAGAAATAAAATGGTGGCTTCTTTTGTTTTCACTTGAAGCTTCATGAAGCTTTGACCATTTTGTTTCTTTCTTTAACCTAACCATTCACCTAAACCCTAGTTTAGTCTCTACACTAGTTAAACTCACCCATGGTTTCATTATGATAACCATCACTTGATTTTCTTTTTGGAGATAATTCATTATTCATTTTCTTTCTTCTTCTTCTTCATGAAGAGAAGAAACCATTGCTGGAAATTTCTAAGTGATGATTCCAAGTGAGAAATCCAAATCCAAAGTGAACCCACTTCCTATTTCTTCATCCTCTACCACTTGCCATATAGTAGAGTGTGTTATCTTCATAAGTTTCATGACTTAGTGAAGGTGGAGCTTGAGTTTGAGTCGTCTCGACGTAGATCATCTTCGGCATCGAAGTCAACGACCTAGCCCGCCCATTTCTCCGATGAAACCGACGCTAGAGTCCGGGATTCCGATGATCGCAGTAGAGGGACGTCAACACGGAGCTAGAGAAGTGGTGGACCGGATCTACAAAGGTTGTATATCCATTCACTTAGTAGCAAAGTTGTTTGCTTGCATTTCTTTTCGCCTTAACTTCTAGTTAACGATCTATATTAGGGTTTCTCGGCCCCGAAAATTTTTTGTTTGGCACGGTTGATGCCTTGTGGAACCTCCTTAGTGTGGCTAGGAACCCTACAGTGGTATCAAAGCCTAGCTAGAGCTTTAGGCGAAGTGTAGACGATATTAGAAATCCGATCGAACCCCGAAACCCTAACATTTAACCCTCTCTGTACATTTTCTGAAAATGTGGATTTTTCCAAATTAAAAATATCCAAAAATTACAGCAGGGTATTATAAGAGTTACTGTGAAGCACGTGAGCCCAAGTCAACTAAAGCGCCGCGGAACCGCGGCCCCACCCTAGCATGTGCGGCGGTTCCGCGACCATAAAGTTGATTCTTGGCACGTGCTTTGCACAGTAATGTCCTATATTGATTCCTGTATTTTCTGGGAATTTTTAAAGTTTGCTCAAGAGTTGAGTTTTCTGGGTTGTATTGGGAGTTCGACGATTCGATCGGAATTTTTAATTTTGTCTGTGTTTTTCCGGATAATTTACAATATGTTAAAAAGTTCGACTGGATATAAATACCCAATTTTCCCCCTGCCGGGAAATTTCCAAGTGTTGGATTTTTCCGTAGTTTGAAAACGTTCTAAGTAGTGCAAGTAACGCGATGGACCCTCTAGAAGACAACAAATCTTAACTCGATTATGTGACCGTCTTGAACTGCCCTTTGAACCCTAGGATTTGGGGCAGTACGGCGCGCCACATGTGAGGCGTTGGCTTGACCCTTCTACGGCTGGACCGTTGGTACTGTGGCATGAAATGGATGTTTTTGAACTTATTTCAAGAATTGAGCTGTTTCGGGAAAACTTGGGTGTTTGAATGTTCGATCGGAAAGTTTAATATTTTCTAGTTATTTGGAATGTGATACAATATTTGGAATCCACAAGTAGTTATGAGATAACTGATTTGGATGTTATAAACATAGCACTTTAGTCTCGAATGATCGGTTGCCACGGAATTTTGATGCGATCAAAAGTCCGTCGCAATCACGTAGCGTACGCGGACACTCGCCGGGTAAACTTAATAGACAGCCATGCCTCATAGCCCCGACCAAGTGACTGTAGGAGAACCCCGTCATCGAAAGCATCCGTTTGGGTGCTCGCGGCAGCGGTGTTCCGCCTTAGTACACTTCGTCGACGGCTTCCGGGGGTGCGGCCGTCTACTAAAGTTTACGACGAGGATTCGATCAGGATGTCGGGAATCTTGTTGAATTGCCCGACTAGATATTGAAAAGTGTTTTCGATATAGAGACTAAAATGCGGGGTTTATAATTGTTAGGCATGTGATGTCTAAGGATTTCATTTGGTTAGGCATGCGATGTCTAAGGAGGTTGCGGATTCCAACTGTTGTAGTTTTACACTTTCTTTTCTGCGACCGTAAGTGTAATATGTGATATCGCCGGTTTCGTTGCTATATGTCAACGACAATTGGGATGCGCACATTTACTTACGTTGATGACATATGATATTATGTGTTGCTGGATATGTTATATTGGATCGTCGCGTTTTGAATAGCCAGGGGTTTTATGTGAGATGAGAGTTTTTCATTTTCATTCATGTAAAATTTATTGTATGTAATATTCTTTTATTGGGGCACTTCCAGGTTGCGGAAGATGTCACCATTGTATATTATTTACTTTTCCGCACTAGGATAGACCCAAGGAGGAGGGCACAAGTAACTGGGTTCTGGAGGCCAGTGGGAGACCAACTCGAGGAGTCGAGTCCGGGTCTCCTAACTCTAGAATTGGTAGGGTTGCTTCCGCTCTCGTAGGGGTCTAGGGGTATGGGTTTGGCTATTCATCGCGACCGTGGAATCCGTGTTTTATACAAGCTCATATTGAAAACACGGACGTCCTAGTATATCCAATATTTCATATGTTTCTTCTGCTGCGATATCTGTGATGTGATCATTTGATATGTTGAGATAGATACTGTATATAGTATATATGATATATTATATAGACGTTACTTATGTTTTACACCCGCGCTAGCCCTGCCCGCTCTGCCGTTGGTTACCTAACCTAACGGTGCACAAGGGGATATCGAGGCGAATGCGGATGGCATAAGTGTACGTCGTATTTATCTGTGATGTTTAGGTAACTTAAATGATGGGACTTCATTAATATGATTAATGAAAGAAAAAGAAACCTAAAGATGTTGTGGAACCGAATTTTCAAAAACAGGTAGCTACAGTTCTTGCTTTGCATCGCGGTGTTCCTTATAGAACATCCTGCACCTTATTCGATAAGGAAAGGGCCGAGATCCTTTCACCGGGAGTGACCCCTTTAGCAATGACTGGCAGATGCTACACCCCTCGGTTTGTCTTTTGATTGCTCCTATAGTTCTTGCTTTGCACAGTGGTATATATGATATATCCTGCACCTCATTCGACGAGGAAAGGGCCGACGATCCCTTCACCAGGAGTGACCCCTTCAGCAAAACTAGAAAAGCCTCAAAAACACTCCATTTTAAACTTATTTGATTCTACAACGATATCAAGTTCATTACGCAATAGGTTTTCAGAAAAACCTATCGTAGCCCTCTGTCATTTCAGATAAGTTGTATATAGTATTCGTGCTGCATTTGTTGGCTTTCTTCAAGGTGCAGTGTGCGGTAGCTATATGCTGCTTATCTGCTGCATATGATGCGATTGGATTAGGGTAGTCGTACGACTTTGTTGGCTTTCGTCAAGGGTGGTGCGGGTGGGTTTAATTCAATCAGGAAATGACGGGTTGAACTTGACTAACGGGCTATGATTTGTTGGTTTTCGTCAAGGTCATAGCACGTTAGGGGCAAAATATTATCGGGAATTTCAAGTGTTGAAATTTGCAATGAGATTGCATACCTTCTATGAGATAGTTGGATCCCGATACCCGCTGCGAGTAATTGTTACTCCTGGGAGAGTTTTACACATTACAATTAGCCGATCAAGTAGGTGTCTAGAAAGGTGTCAACGGGGTTACGCCTCTGGGAAAACGAGGTTTACTTTCATTAGGTCCGTGCGAAAGCACGGGGAACCTCCCTCAAAGTACCGACACTGGCCTGGCTGAAAGATTGGCGAACTTGTAGCGTGTAATTAATCCCGGCTAGTCTTTCCTTTTAGGGTTTGAAGGAAGATTTGATAAAAACAGTGGGAGCCATCCTGATTAGACAAAATAATAACCAATCTGATCTTGCAAGAGCGCACGCAGAGTGTTTTCTTCTCTCTCTCTCCAGGTAGCGACCATGTCACGCCTTAATCAAGATAATAAAACGGATATATTGACCGAACCCGCTTGTTATACTGAGCTGGGGAACGTTGGTCCCGCTCCAACTTATAATAGTTATAAGAACAGAGCAGGAAATTAGGGATTACCAGAATTCCCGTGCCGCCCAAACGAAGAAAGTGCATACTAATGCATCTTCTTCGGGTGTATTCATTACCGAGAACTGTTTCTCAGTAACCTCTACGTCCTGGGTATGTGATACCGGATCAGGATCCCACATATGTAAACTGTTACATGGGCTACAGATAGGTAGAGAACTGAGAACGGGTGATAAGTTTCATGAGACAGAAAACGGTGCAAGTGTTGCAGCCAAGTCTGTTGGTCACTGTCACCCTGTATTACCTGAATACATTGATTCTGAACAAATGTTATTAGATACCGAACCTGCTATACAAAATCATATCAGTCTCTTTATTTAGATAAAGAAGGATATAATTTTGTATTGTTGGATAATGTTTTGAACATTTCCTAAATCAAGAGTTGATCGGTTCAGGCACGTTATCTAAAAGCATTAACGTTCTAAATCAAACTACAGTTCCTAGTATACAGAACACACACAAGAGGAAGAGTTCAGAAATGAACGAATCCTTCATGAGGTATTGTAGACTAGGTCATATCAATGCGACCCGACTAGCTGAAGTTACATTTAGATGCATATTTAAATCTGTTTGAATTTACATCTTGTGAAACTTGCCAGTCATGTCACAAAGATTAGATGACCATAGCTCTGTTTATTGGAAACAGAGAAAGAGTTAGTAAACTCTTGGGATTGATACATAGTGATGTATGTAGGTCCCCTGTCTACACATGCCAGGAACGGTTCTTTGTGCTTCATTACATTATCTGAGAATCTCTCAAGATTCAGACATATGTTCCTGTTGAAACACAAGTCCGAAATTTTTGAGATATTCACAGAATATAAGTTAGAAGTAGAGAACCAAAATACGGGTATAAATATTATGTCCTTTGATGTGATCAAGGAGAAGAATACTTGAGCATGGAATTCCTGGATTATTCTAAAGGAGAATGAGATTCCCTCTCAGCATTACTCCTCCGTATACACCACAGCACCTCGGTGTATCGGGGCGGAGCAATCACACCCTATATGATATGGTGCGCTCTATGATGAGTACTACTGAGTTACCTATTTCCTTTTAGGGAGTTATGCACTTATGAAGTTGCATACCTATTGAATAAGGTTCCGATCAAATCAGTTGCCTACCATTTCATATGAGATATGGAAAGGGAAGAGCCCATCTCTTAAGTCAGTTAAGATTTGGGGTTGTCCGGCCTATGTCTAAAAGCAAAATCCGGACAAGCTCGAGGCAAAGTCAGATTTCTGGAAGTTTGTTGGATATCCCAAGCATACGCAAGGGAATATCTTCTACCTAACCGAGGAACAAAAATGTTTTGTTTCTCAGCATGCCACCTTTGTGAAAGGGAATTTCTTGTGAAGAAATTATTGGTAATGAGGTAGAACTGGAAACAGTTCCAGTTATACAAACTGCAGCTGATGATTTGGTAGAACCAAAGGATTCAATAGCAACCAATGAACCTCAGCCTCTCCGCCGATCTAGTAGGGTTCCTCACCCACCTGAGAGATACTTCGGTTTCTCGATGACAGTGGGAGCGAGGATTGCATCATGAGATGATGACCCAACTAGTTTCGAGCTGGCCATCAGGAGTGTGACTCTGTAAGAATGGCTGGATGTTTATCGATCTGAGATGGAATCCTTATACACCAACAAAGTATGGACTTTGGTTGCTTTATCTGAAGGGTTAAATCCCCATCAGCAGCAAGTATATCTTGAGAAGATTACTTGGTGTACATGGAAAAGTTGAGACTTTCAAAGCTAGACTTGTTAAAGGTTTGCATTATAGACCAGTTATGGCTTATAATGAAACCTTTTCTAAGTAGCTATGCTTAGGTCCATCCAGATCCTACTTGCTACGGCTACATACCATGACTACGATATCTGGCGGTTGGGTGTCTTGACTGTTTTTCTAAATGATGATTTGGAAGAAAGCGTCTATAAGTACACAGCCAGAGGGCTTCGTAGACAGTGGGAGCAGCGGAAACGTATGCAAGATGTTTTATGTGATAAAGCAGGCATCGAGGAGTTGGAACATCTGTTTTGATGAGTTAGTCAAAGAGTTTGACATCATCAAAATGGTAGATGAACCTTGTATATACAAAAAGCTAGTAGGGAGTATACTGGTGATCCTCGTAGAGTACGTGGATGACATACTCTTGATAGGGAAGGAGTTTCCTATGCTACACTCGGTCAATCTCCGCTTATCACAAGGATTCTCCATATAGGATCAAAGTGATACCTGCTAAATCCTGGGTTTTGGATCTATGAGATAGATCTAATTGGATGTTAGGATACTCACTAGATGTAGTGAGATGGTATCAATTGATCCTGGGGAGGATCACTGGAAAGGTTCCAGGGTGATAAGGACGACTGAATGTCAGTCGCATGCATTGTCTTTACCCTCAGTAAAGGGACGGTATGTTGGAAGAGTTCCAAGCTAGATACCGTGGCATACTAGACGATAAAGGCTGGATACATCGCTACTTAAGATGCTACCAAAGAGGAAGTCTGGGTGTATATTAGTTCATGAGATGAACTTCGTTCCTCCCATTGTGTGACAATGGAGTTGTGGCTTATGCCAAGGAACGCCCGTCCCATCAGTGATCCAGACATATTCTTAGGCAGTGTCACCTGATCATAGAGATGGTTGATCTCCAGGGGATCGAGCCCGTCCCATCAGTGATCCAGACATATTCTTAGGCAGTGTCACCTGATCATAGAGATGGTTGATCTCCAGGGGATCGAGGTTAGGAGAGTGGACTCAGAAGACAACACGGCGGATCCACTCACGAAAGGCTTTTTCCCAGAGAGAGACTTTTATGGGATGGTTGAGTATGAGATACTACAACCACTGCTATCAGATGGCCCTAGTACAAGTGGGAGATTGTTAGTTATATGTATGCCCTAGAGGCCATTACTATACATAGGATGTATATTGTAGTGGATGCTTAGACATATATAGGGATGACTTTCTTGCTCGACATGATAGTATGCTATCTGGTTACCTTTTATACCTTAACGTGTACAATGATTGTCTCTTTGTTACATGTTGGTAAAGCCCTTAGGATGTGTACTTGACTACCTGGACTATGATGCGGATCATACTAGTGGGGACATGGTAGTCCATAAGTACATCCTTCAAAGTCCCTAGTCGTGGGTGTATCGAGACGGGACATCGATATACCAGAGTAAACTAGCGTATACCTTCTCGACCCATACAGATGGGCGATGGATGATCCCATATCCATTGGTGTTTGACATCAGAGATGATATACGGGTGCTCAGTGGAGACTGGGTACACTGGACGGACTCGTCGAGAACTCCCAGATGGTATTATACCTTACGTCAGATGGCAGTTCTCTGGTGACACTGGTACAGGTTAGTCTGTAGACCCGAGATCGTCATAGAGTCTTGTGTGATTCCCACTGTTCTTTGATTTCCATCATACCACGTCCAAGAGAGCGTGCAAAAAGGTGGCTTTTGGGTACAGTCCCGAATTACATGGAGGCAATGAGCGATAGGAGGGGTTTCGTCTCTCCCGGTATAGGGAGTTGATGTTGCGCTGTGCTCGATTGGCTATAACAGGAAGTCCTTGGCCAAGGCTGCTTTAAGTATTTACTGGTAAGTGTTACCAGTAGTTTCTCGACCCGTTATGAGCCTCATATCGACACGACTTATCGAGTTATTGGGGTCTGACGTTTACCACCCCTAGACGAGATATGCGACATATCAGACGAACAGACCGGACTGTACGGTAGTGTTACTGGTTGGATTCACAGGAGTGTGAGCGGGCTTGCTCGTTGATCTTCTGATCGCTCAATACCCGGGTGGCCGTTACGTTTAGCAGACCGCTTGCGGCTTGTGGGTGTTTGATATGATCATCACCTACTGCCGGCGTATTGACGAGTGTTTAGAGTTCTACACAGGGGTTTCCTGGCTCAAGCGAAACGAAATAGGAGCGCATATGAGATATGTGCGGGACCGAGAATAATACCAGTATGTGATACTGTATTCTATTCTCGCGATTTGTATCATCGGTTGGTTATATGTGATATAGCCGGGTTACCGAATCAAGTGTTGATTCGATACATTGATACATTTGATATTAGTCGGTTATATGTATTATGACCGGATCATTAAATCAAGTGTTAATTTAATGATTTAATGTATAATTATATATTTGATATATTACTTTACATTAACCAGTATTGGTTCACTTAAGATTATTTTCTCACTTTATTGTGCACATTGTATATATGATATATGTTTGTGCACTAGTTTGTATCATGTTTGATGATACATGCAAACTTGGGTGTGTGTTTACTTTAAACCATGTTTAGGTAAATGGTTAGGGTTTTAATTTATTTATTCATTTATTTATTTATTCTTTTGGGCAAGAAATAAAATGGTGGCTTCTTTTGTTTTCACTTGAAGCTTCATGAAGCTTTGACCATTTTGTTTCTTTCTTTAACCTAACCATTCACCTAAACCCTAGTTTAGGCTCTACACTAGTTAAACTCACCCATTGTTGCATTATGATAACCATCACTTGATTTTCTTTTTGGAGATAATTCATTATTCATTTTCTTTCTTCTTCTTCTTCTTCATGAAGAGAAGAAACCATTGCTAGAAATTTCTAAGTGATGATTCCAAGTGAGAAATCCAAATCCAAAGTGAACCCACTTCTTATTTCTTCATCCTCTACCACTTGCCATGTAGTAGAGTGTGTTATCTTCACAAGTTTCATGACTTAGTGAAGGTGGAGCTTGAGTTTGAGTCGCCTCGACGTAGATCATCTTCGGCATCGAAGTTAACGACCTAGCCCGTCCATTTCTCCGATGAAACAGACGCTAGAGTCCGGGATTCCGATGATCGCAGCGGAGGGACGTCAACACGGAGCTAGAGAAGTGGTGGACCGGATCTATAAAGGTTGTATATCCATTCACTTAGTAGCAAAGTTGTTTGCTTGCATTTCTTTTCGCCTTAACTTCTAGTTAACGATCTATATTAGGGTTTCTCGGCATCGGAAAATTTTTGTTTGGCATGGTTGATGCCTTGTGGAACCTCCTTAGTGTGCCTAGGAACCCTACACATCTCGGAATTTTTGACCAGCTTCCCTTATAAGCCTGCCCATTTGTTCTTCAAACGACGGACTGGGCACTTTTGCATCAGGAACTTTTACTGGTTCAGGATTAGTGTCCTCCCGTTGAGCATCCCCTTCTTTATTGAAGTCATGCACGACGTAACAATCGCGGAGCAGCTCTCGTTTCTTGGAGAGAATGTATCCGAGCCCGATCGTCTCCATCCTCCCACTAGGTAGCTTGTGCTGAGTTCCAGGGACGTTCCAGACCCTGTCATAAAATTTGGCTTTTCGAACGGTCTGCTTGAAGGATATCCCCTGGCGTTTCAGTAGCTTTTTCAACCCTCCCGTATAATATCTGGGAAGACGGATAGGCTGAAGCCTGTAGAGCGTAGGATCCGCGCCATGCCAGATTTCTTTCTCCACTTTGGTTTCTTCAGAGTAGTAGAATAGAATTGCTTTTTCACTTTCTCGCCTGGGAGGGATATAGAACATCCGCAGCTCTTCTACATTGTAAATATTAAGTGCATCCAGTTTTTTATGGTGTTTAAGCGGCACCATTGCAACTTGTAGACTTTGCTCTTTGTCAGCGGACGTTTGTATTGAAGGTCGAGCAGAGAATACAGCATGGATCTCATCTTCCGAGTCGCTACCAAAGATCAACGTAGGAGTGGACGGTCCTGGCTTGTTATGTTGGGGCATACCCGAATACACTATCTCTTCTTCCTCCTCGGTATCACTCCCGAAAACAGGGATGGTGGCGTTAGCTTTGTTGTCCGGCTTGTGACACCTTTCCGTGTCTTCGAAATCCGATAAGAAGTATTTGGCATCTTCATATTTTCGGACTTCGTTCACGGAAAACGGATTCAGTTCTCCTGCCACGGTATACTCAAGACCATCCTTGGCGTATTTCATACACTGATGTTGTGTAGAAGGGATGACGTTGTACTCGTGTAACCATGGTCGGCCGAGCAGAGCATTATAGCATGTCTTGGTGTCTATGACGTGGAACTTAATGTCCGTGACGAGTAGCCCGAAGCGTAGCGTCAGTATCACAGACCCAAGCGTTCTTGATGACTGGGAGTCGAACCCGGAGATGGTGATCTTGTCACGAGCAAGGTGCTGGACGCTCATGCAGATTTCTTTTAACACCCGAACATTGAGGAGGTTGACTGAGGATCCATTGTCGATCAGGATTTTTCCTATCTTTATATCGTGGCAGTATCCTGAGACATAGAGGGGGAGATTGTCTTTGCATGTCCCAAGGAGAAGGTCTTCATCACCGAAAGCGACATCGGCCGTGTGCACTTCCTCCAATTCATCCTTCATCTTTTCCTCAGCCAGGAACGCTTGGAATTGTTCCGGATCTTGTAGTGCCTTGATCAATGAATCTCTCGCCTCCTTTGATAACAAAAGGGCGTCAAGAATGCTGAGCTGTGAGGGCAGCTTCCTCAGATGCGCTAAGACGTTGTAATCCACCTTATTCTTCTTCGACGGGTCCTTGGCACTTAGCTCCTCCACCACTTGGTCATCTAAGACGATATCTTCAGAGACCTTTTCTTTCCCTTTATCTTTTCTGTTTGAGGGTCCGAGATTCTTTTCGGGCAGCGTCTGATTCCGCAGCCGAATATTTTCGCAAACCTTCGGCTCTTCTTCTTTTCCCGAAGTGGACTCTTTAAAGAGAAGGGAAAGTTCCAGCTCTTCATCAGAATAGCTCCCGAATGTAGGCACTTGTGACCCGTCGGTGTTAACCATGCAACAATCGCCAGCAGTTCTTTTAAGCCCTTCGGTCGTATTTCTTTGCTCCCGACGAGTTTTGCGTTTCTCCCGCTTAAAATGTTGTCGATGAGCAACATATCCCTGCCACCATCTATCGAAAGCTTTGCACTCTTGAGTGGGGTGCGACACCTTCTGATGATATAAGCAATAGGAGGGGTGCATTTCTATTTCACTAGTAATTTTTCCTTCGGAGGATGGTAACTTCATGCCCATTGATATGACCTTAGCAAACCTTTTCCTCATCTTGAATCGGCTTTTGTCGGTAGTGGAGGTATTTTGCTCCAGTGGGATCATCTCAGCTCTTTCATCAAGTCGTTGACGTTTGGCCCTTTCAAATATGGTCGTCTCGCGTTCTTGATCAGCTTTACTTTTCAACCGAGCTTCATTAAGGAACACGTCAATTACTTCATCTGATGGCCCCAGAATTTTTGATTCAGGATCTGCCCCCAGCGTCCCAGTACAAGGAGTCTCTTCATCGTCCATGAACGAATGGGAAATCACATGACAGCTCGCCACATATTCTTCAGATTCATCACATGAACTTTCTCCCTCATCTTCCTCTTGCAAGCATGATTGAGGAACTCTTAGAATGTAAAGGGAGTCCGCGCCTTCTGGTTGTATTCCTCCAGCGCGTCAATTTGTTTTTGCAAGTCCGTGCGCTTGTCGCCAGGTTTCACGGGCTTCTTAGATTTCTTCTTCTTCTTTTTTGAAGATTTTTACGGCTGGTTGCGAGTGCTTGGGCCACCACCATCGGTCTTTGGAGTTGTACGTAGCTTCAACATCCCCTCAATGATCTGCGGTTCCAACGGGTTCTTCCACCTAATCGCTGGACATGTCTGAAGATCGCTTAGCATCCTCTTTGTCTTGGCTGATAATACAACCTCCCAAGGAGCTTCTTCAACGACGGAGCATGTTGCCCCCGGCCTATTTGTCCCTTTAGAGGTGTGGGACTGCGGGGGATTCACCTTCCATTTGTCAGATAACGCGAATTTTCCCTGTCGGTACTGGTTTTCAAGCCAATTTTTGAAAACGTAGCAATTTTCGATCGGATGGCCCAGTACTCGATGATAAGGGCAGTAGTTGGGCTCATTGACATCACTTGGTTGCAACGGACGTTTTGGATCCGGCAGATTTATGAGTCGGTTGCGCAACGCCAGCTCGAATAACCTTCTCGTTTTATCGCGGGGAAAAGAGTAAGAACGTCCTAGCCTCTCCTCAAGGGCTACGTACGGACGCATATTATTTTGACGAACAACCAGCTTCGAGTCGCTCGGTTGTTTTTGAGCATTAGCGACAACGATCGCTTTTCCCTTCCCTTTGTCATTTCGGGAGTCCGGCTTTGGAAGAGGGGGGTTTATGGCCCATCTGATCCATTTGCGCTAGCTTGTCAATCAAGGCCTGGAAGGTAGTTGGCTTGAAAAACATCATAAATTGCGAGATGGTTGCTTGCGGATCAAGGGTTCCCACAAACATACCCACTGCGGGAGCTTCTTCAATGCGCTGCTCGCACTTCGACCATAAGTTCCGCCATCGTATAGCATATTGAACCCACGTCTCGCCCGGCTTTACCCTGGCGTTAATCAGTACCGTCATAGGGGTGCGTTCACTGGCGCTTGCAAAACGCTGAGTAAACAGCAGCTCCATCTCTGCGAAGGTCTTAATAAAGTCGTTCGGGAGCTCAGAGTACCACTCGAACGCCGTATCTGATAAGCTTCCAACAAACTGGTGAAGCAACAACTTATCATCACCGCCGGTGTTGCCGCAGAGTGCCCTGAACTGGGCAACATGCTGGTGAGGATTGCCCGTCCCCTTATAGACATGGAACTTGGGAATTGTGTAACAGGGCGGGTACTTGATTTGGTCGTACCAACTTGGATATGGCCGCCCCGTTTTTACTACCTGGCCGGCTGCTTCGGTCGCATGATGAACCCGTATTTGTTGGGCTATGTACTCGTCCAAATCAGCTTTGGAGATTGTATCCTCCTTAGCTGTTGATAGGGCTGGCGGAGGATTTGATGTCTCTCCCCTATCGTCACCAAGGACGATCGGGGGATCTTCAGCCGGAGGATCTTGTTGTATCATCATCCCTATCATGTCTTGGAAGAGGAGGCCCATACGCTGTATGTTGGTTGCTTGTTCAGCAGCCTCTTTGTCTTCTTCTCCAATATTCGATGAAGGAATTCGGCGTCGGTTTCTTCCTCCTGGTGTTCATCCGAGGATGTTTTAGGGCTTTCTTTTGGCCCAGTAAGTGCGGCCATAGCGTTCATCATCTCTTGGAGCTTCTGCTGCTGCTCCTACGCTTTGGTCACTGATCGCGTAAGCGGTCGATGACCCGTAGATATGCGACTGTCCTCTTTACCAGACGCCACATAGACGGTATGAACTACAATTCCCCCTGACTTAGAGCGTTTGGGTTCACCACCTCTGATATTTGTCGCCGACGCGGGGGTTTTCTCCGGCCTCCTTCTTTTGTGGGCTGCTGAAGTTGAAGGGGCCATTGCAGTGGGCACCCTAGCTATCGTTGTCCCCTGCTGTTTAATAGGACGGTCTTTTTCTTTTTGCACCTTCGTCTTCTTTTGTTGACGAGAGTGATCTGGGTCGATCACGGAGTCTTGAACCCTTCGCCAAACTTTGTATATTTTTTAGGACAGCCGTTGAGGGGGCTGTTCTTGCTTTGTTTCCGGAACTCTCTCCGCGGGTGGAGAAGATCTTTTCAATGTAGCGGTTGGAGAGTTCTTACGTACCCTCCTTAGCAGTTCAAACCTGTTCCCAGTTGGAACAGCGGCGTTGACTTCCACCACTGGAGCCGGTGGAGTTAGCCCTGAAGGGGAGTTGCCCCCTGCCTTCCTTACTCGTCGCCAATGGCGACGTCGAGCGTGACGAGCCATTGGGACTGGCTTGGAGATTGAGACAGCTTCTTTTTGCCCCCTGTCTGAATGAGGCGCCACTGGTGTTAACCTTTTAAAGACTGAGGTTGTCTTTTGAGGGGTGATATTCCACCTGTCGAAGACGGATCCTCGAGTAAGGGCAGGAGCAGGAATCGTCAGTCTTGAAAAGACTGACTCTTTGACAGGGGAAGCCGTCTTGATGACTTCTGGAGCAGCAGTTATTGCCTTCCTCGGGATAGCCAATTTAGAGTTCTGATCCATCCTGGCGAAAACAGAGGCTGTTGGTTTGGTAGTTGGCGACCCGTTGACAGGGGCCGTCGTAGCAGTGAGCCGGTCGAAGACCGACTTCTTGTTCACTTCCAGTGCAGGTATTGGCGTAGAGAAGCTTGTAGGTGGGATCATGGTCCCGAAAAATAGGTCGGTGGTGGCCTGGGTCACCTGGTCTACCAGCAGAGCGAGGAATGAGGCCGCTTGGGGCCCATATGCTACACCTCCGGGTGAGGTGGAGGGTCCGTTGCAGTGGCACTTCGAGCAGTTGGTGCAGTTAGAGGCCATTGATGCTTGAGTTCTGCGCCAGGAAAAAGACCAAATCTTAGTAACTTGCAACCCAACGGCAACCATTAACAAACCGCGATTGGTTCGCGAAGACGACACACGAAGTGTGGAGTGGAAAGAGGAAAAGGTCCCACCGGGCGTGCCAGAATCTGTTCCCCTCCAGACGACGGCGACGACGTGAGGACGTCCTGCCTGAGATTCGGGGAAGATGCTATTTGGTTTTATCCGTCCATCTCTCCGGAGATGCCAAGTTGATTTATGGCACCGTGTATCAGAGATTTAGACGGATGCGGGCGATGTAGCAGACTTCATCAGATTCCCCCTCGCTTGAGGGGGTTTTTGATTGTGGGGACGCTCTTCCCTGCAGGCGCAAGCCCCTGCAGTTAATTACGCTACCGCATCGCGGTAACAAGTTTCTCCTTCTCCAGAATTTCACTTCGTGTCGTGGGTATTTGTTTTGTTTGTGGTTGCCCGTGGATTGTATACGGAGACTAAGTAATGTCGTCACCCGTAGGACGTGGATTAGTCCAAATCCGTATTTACTTAGATTTGGGTTTGGTGTTTTTAGTTTAAGGATACGTTAGCCGTATTGAGGCTAAGATCAACTTAAACATTTGTTAAGGATGCGTTAGTCCTGTTTGAGACTAAGATCAACTTATCATGGTGATCCATTTAATATATGGCCGTCAGGACTCATCACCTCTCTGACGTCGTTCAAGGATTACAACGATAGGTGTCAGAGGAGTTCAGAGATGTACCCTTGAACCAAAGTCAATTTGGAGTTTTATAGTCCATTTAAATGTTTAAGGATACGTTAGCCGTAATTGGGGCTAAGATCAACTTAAACGGGACCGTTTAGATCCGGCAAAAGAGCATTTGGAGGCTCTATTGTTCCAGTTTAGGGACGTAGTGGTCCATGTTCCAGTTTAGAAACGTGGTGGTCCACCATTAGTTTAAGGACGTTTCGGTCCATCATTAGTTTAAGGACGTTTCGGTCCAATATTAGTTTAAGGACGTTTCGGTCCGATATTAGTTTAAGGACGTCTCGGTCCGATATTAGTTTAAGAACGTTTCGGTCCGATATTAGTTTAAGGACGTTTCGGTCCACGAGACCCCGCAGTCCATATCGATGTGTGTGGTCGTCGGGACCCATCACCTCACTGACGACGTTGAATGATTACAACGACATGTGTCAGAGGAGTTCAGAGATGTACCCTTGAACCACAGTTGGTTGGGAGACCTGTAGTCCAATTTGGGACTAAAGTCTGTTTGAGGGTTTAAGGATACGTTAGCCGTATTTGAGGCTAAGATCAACTTAAACGTTTGTTAAGGATACGTTAGTCCATTTTGAGACTAAGATCAACTTAACGGGATCGCTTAGATCCGACAAAAGAGCGTTCGGGCTCTATTGTTCCAGTTTAGGGACATGGTGGTCCATATTCCAGTTTAGGGACGTGGTGGTCCGACATTAGTTTAAGGACATTTCGGTCCATCATTAGTTTAAGGACGTCTCGGTCCGATATTAGTTTAAGGACGTTTCGGTCCGATATTAGTTTAAGGACGTTTCGGTCCACGAGTTTAAGGACCCCGCAGTCCATATTGATGTGTGGTCGTCGGGACCCGTCACCTCTCCGACGTCGTTGAAGGATTACAACGATGGGTGTAAGAGGAGTTCGGAGATGTACCCTCGAACCGGTCGTAAATTGATTTAGGGAGCAGCCGTGCTCAGTCAATTTAATTTAAGGACTTACGGCCAAAATTGGGCTAAGTCCAGTTGAAAATGTCCACATTTCGTTTGCATTTAGCCTGTTAGACCTTTGTCTGGGCTTTCCCCTTTTTAGAATGATGCATAGCATTTATGCCCATTTTGAATGGGCTCTGCCCTTTTTATGCAGAGCATTTGTTTTAGTCCATTGGACCTCTCAATTGGGCTCTGCCCCTTTAAATAATGCATAGCATCATTTTTGGTCTGTTTAGACTTTTGACTTGGGCCTGACCCTTTAGGAAATGCATTGCATTTATCAGGCGCTTTGCGCCAATTAGAGAGCGCAAGCGCTTGTAGTGCTGACACGTGTCGCGCAAGCGCAGTGCGCTGCGCCTGCGCTGCTAACACGTGGCGCGCTCTGGTGGCTTGCGCCAATCCAAGAACGCAACAGCGTAGTTTGTAAGTGCAATGCACTATGATTTAAGAATCTTTCAGATTCAGGAACCAATGGTTCATAAAAGAAGTGCAAAGCACTATTCGTTTCCTTGATCTAATTTAGATCAAAGAAAAACAAGTTTTTTCTTTTTATTTCAGGAACCAAAGGTTCATAAAAGTGCAAAGCACTGTTCTTTATTATTTTTTTTTGTTTTGTTTTTTAAAGAACCAGTGGTTCATAAGAAGTGCAAAGCACTGTTTATTATGTGAAGATCATTGATCTGGATTTTAGATCAATGATCTATTAGAAGAAATTTCTTCTCTTTTGTGAAGGTTTTTATCTTTTTCTTGAAACTTTTTTAGAATTCTCTCTGTTTGAAGCTCTTGATTTCTCAAAAGTGTTGATGCCTTTGAATTGAGGTCTAGGGGCCTTTATATAGTGCCCATAAATTAGTTAAATTTGTTAGAGAGATCTTTCTCTGAGTGATTTGGGGAATTTCCCCTACCGTTGGATCTTTGATCCAAGGGCTTCTGTTTTACAGAAGAAAATCTTTTTGTTTTAACAAGAACAGAAAGATTTCTTTAGAATCTTGATTCTGTTTGGTGCAAACGCCCCAGCGCGTGACACGTGTCGCGCAGCGCAAAGCGCAGCGCAACTGCGCTAGCGCATCTACGCTGACACGTGTCGCACAGCGCAGCGGTTGCGCAACTGAAGCGTTGCTTCCTTTGATTTTGCTTTAAACAGAGCTTTGCTCTGATTGGGTGCGCTGCCTTGGGCGCTGCGCTGATGCATCTGCGCCAGACACGTGGCACGTTGCGCCCGGGATTTGAAGCGCTGCTTCAAAATTTTGGATTTTGAATTTCAACAGAGGTTTGCTCTGATTGGGGGAAACAATAGGTTAATGATGGGACGCATTATTTTTAATGCAAAGAAAATAAAACCTAAACTGAATCGTTGGAATAATTTCAAAACCACTCGGTTTTCTTCAAAAAAAAAGCAAATTTTAAATGCGGAGCTTAAACCACTCCTTTTAATAAAGGCTGTCTTGGTTCCTTCGATCATATCAAGTTCACTACGTTAACGATTTTTTTCCAAAAACCAGCCGTAACCCTCCGTAATTTCAAATAAACAGCACATCGTATTCATGCTATGCTTGTTGGCCTACGTCAAGGCATAGTGTATGGTAGCAGTGTGTTGCTTATTTGTTGTATAGATAGATGCATTAGTTTAGGACAGACATACAGCCTTGTTGGCCTACGTCAAAGGCATGCACGATGTACCTAAATTAATCAGGATAACGACGGGTAGAACTTGACTTACGTCTTATGATTTGTTGGCCTACGTCAAGGTCATAAAAGCTTGGGGTAAAAATCACATCGGGAGTTTCAAACATAAAGGAAACTTGCAGATTTAGCATACCTTCTGGAGTGTGGTGACTAGAGTGGCTTCCATCTAGGGCATCATGCAATGATAGTTGGATCCCGATCCCACTGATGAGTAGGATTACTCTCGGGAAATTTTCTCACTTAACAATCAATGCTATAAACCAAGTAGGTGTCCAGAAAGGTGTTAGAGGGGCTATGCCTCCAGAGAAAATAGGTTATTTAATTAAGAAACTTCGCGAAAGCGTTGGAAAACCTCCCTCGAAGTACCAACACTGGCCTGGCTGAAAGGTTAAGCAAGTATTATGACGTATGATTAAATCCTGACTAATTCTTCTTTTAGGTTTTGAAGAAGGATTTGAGGAAACAGTGGGAGCCATCCTGTTTAGATAAATTAATAAACCAATCTAAACTTGCAAGAGCATATGCTGAGTGTTTCTTTTCTCTCTCTCTGGCAGCTACGATGACAGGACTAAAACTATTACTTGAAAAATATATACTGACCGGACAGAACTATAAAGATTGGCTAAGGAACGTCAACATTGCACTGACTTATGAAAAAGTAGCATATGTTACCACCGCTGTTCCTCCCTTTATCCCAGGACTAGATTCCTCAGTTGCGGACAAGGAAGTTCGCAAAGCCTGGGATCTAGACTGTGAGAAAGCTAAGTGTATCGTGCTGGTGTCCATGAACAATGAACTCCAGAAACAGCACGAGAGTATGGATATTGTATCCATCTTTCTCCATTGCAAGGAATTGTATGGGGTGCACTCGCGTATCGCGAGGTACGAGACCTCAAGGAAACTCTTCCAGATGAGGTTAAATCCAGGATCACCAGTAGGAGAGCGCGTCCTCAAAATGATCAGCCTCGTTGAGGAACTCGCAAACCTGGGATGCGTGCTAGAGAATGATTTGTACATCGACTTGATTTTGCAATCCCTTCCCAACACCTTCTCTCAGTTCGTGCTGAACTTCAACATGCACGAAATGGAAGCTAATCTTCCAAAGCTCCTCAACATGTTGAGGGTAGCAGAGACCTCCTTGAAAAAGAAGAAGACCTATGTTCTGTATGTTGGCCAATCATCCTCTTCTAAATCCAAAGCGAAAGCTAAAGGAAAGAAGAAGATGAAAGCCAGCAAACCGAAAGGCGGGGTCAACAAGGTGCAGGGAACGAACAAGGCAGGAAGGGTAAAGGCGGATAAAAACGAATGCTATTATTGTTACAAGCAAGGGCACTGGAAGAAGGACTGTATGGCCTTCAAGGCAAAGGACACGAAGCAGGCTGTTGCTTCTGCTTCAGGTGTGTTTGTTATCGAAAATTGTCTTTCAGTAAACTCTACATCATGGGTACTTGATACCGGTTCTGGTTCTCACATCTGTAATTCATTGTAGGATCTGAGAAATAGTAGAGTACTGGAGACAGGTGATATGACTCTCCGGATGGGCAATGGAATGCATTTAGATGCAATTGCAATAGGGGAATATCATCTAGGGTTGACTAGTGAGCATATTTTGGTATTGTACAACTGTTTTTGTATTCCTAGTATGCTGTGTAATATTATATCAGTATCTTTGTTATCTAATAAAGGATATAATTTTGCGCTTGAAAGAAATGTCATGAACATTCTCCTAAATCAAGAAATGATTGGGTTTGGCACACTGGAAAACGGCATATACATACTTAATCAACCTCAAATTTTCAATATTCAAAACACACTTAAAAGAAAGGCTCCAGATTCAAATCAAGCCTTCCTATGGCATTGTAGACTTGGTCATATAAACGAAACAAGGTTGACTAAGTTACATAAAGATGGATATCTAGATCCGTTTGAATATTCATCATATGCAACTTGTCAATCATGTATCAAAGGAAAAATGACCAAATCTCCCGTTCACCGGACACGGAGAAAGAGCCACAGAACTCTTGGGACTTGTACACAGTGATGTATGTGGTCCAATGTCTACACATGCACGAAGCGGTCACTCCTACTTCATCACTTTTACTGATGAATTCTCTATGTATGGACATGTGTTCTTAATGAAACATAAATCCGAGGCCTTTGAAAAGTTTAAAGAGTATAAAAATGAAGTAGAGAAACAGACTGGTAAAAGCATCAAGACACTTCGATCTGATCGAGGTGGAGAATACTTAAGTACCAGTTTCCTTGAATGCTTAAAAGAGAATGGAATTCTCTCTCAACTTACTCCGCCTTATACACCTCAGCATAATGGTGTATCAGAAAGGAGGAATCGCACGCTATTAGATATAGTGCGTTCAATGATGAGTAGTGCTGAGTTGCCACTTTCCTTCTGGGGTTTTGCTCTAGAATCAGCAGCATACCTATTGAATAGAGTTCTGAATAAGTCTGTGCCTACCACTCCATATGAAATGTGGAACGGGAAGAGACCATATGTCAAGTATATCAAGATATGGGGGTGTCTGGCATATGTTAAAAAGCATAATCCGGACAAGCTCGAGGCACGATCGGTTTTGTGCAAGTTTGTAGGATACCCTAAGCATTCAAGGGGGTATATGGTCTACCACACTGAAGAACAAAAGGAGTTTGTCGCTCGCCACATTGTCTTCTTAGAGAGAGAATTTCTTGCAAAAGAAATTAGTGGGAGCGCGGTAGAGCTGGAAGAAATTCCAGAACCTCAAACTACTACCGAGGACTTAGTAGAACCTCAGATTTCAATAGAACATGACGAACCAACGACACTCCGCAGATCTAGTAGGCTTTCTCATCCTCCTAAAAGGTACTATGGTTTTCTTCTGGATGGGGATCGAGAGGATTGCATCATCGATGATGATGAGCCTACTAGTTTTCAGCAGGCTATCACGAGTAGCGACTCGGTGAAGTGGCTGGATGCTATGAGATCCAAAATGGAATCCATGTACACCAATAAAGTGTGGACTTTAGAAGTTGCTCCTCCTGGGGTGAAACCAGTTGGATGCAAATGGATCTTCAAAAGGAAGATTGGTGCATGTGGACAAGTGGAAACCTACAAAGCTAGACTCGTTGCAAAAGGTTTTCGTCAAAGACCAGGATTGGACTATGATGAAACTTTTTCACCGGTAGCTATGCTTAAATCCATTCGGATCATGTTTGCCATTGCTGCCTTCCATGACTATGAAATCTGGCAGATGGACGTAAAAACAGCTTTTCTAAATGGACATTTAGAAGAGAGTGTTTACATGGATCAACCAGAAGGTTTCTTAGACAGTGGGCGCAGCGGATAAGTGTGCAAATTGCTTAAATCCATTTATGAATTAAAGCAAGCATCGCGGAGTTGGAACATCTGCTTTGATGAGACGGTCAAGAAATTTGACTTTATCAAAAATATAGATGAACCATGTATTTATAGGAAGATTGTAGAAGGAGCAGTAGTCTTCCTCGTTTTATACGTCGACGACATACTACTAATAGGGAATGATGTCCCTATGCTACAATCAGTAAAGCTCTTCTTGTCACAGAAATTCTCCATGAAAGACTTGGGAGATGCATCATACATTCTGGGCATTAAGATCTATCGTGATAGATCTAATAGAATGTTGGGACTTTCACAGTCTAGGTATATTGACACTATACTAAAGAGATTTAGTATGGAAGATTCCAAGCACGGTAATATACCCGCTTGTCATGGGATCACCCTTTCCAAAGAGATGTCTCCAAAGACTGATGAAGAGAGGGCTCGCATGGGCATTATACCCTACGCTTCGGCAGTAGGATCTATAATGTATGCGATGTTATGTACCTGACCAGATATAGCTTACGCACTTAGTGTGGTAAGCAGGTATCAATCTGACCCAGGTGAGAAGCATTGGATAGAGGTAAAGAACATTCTCAAGTACCTGAGAAGGACTAAGGAGATGTTCTTAGTTTATGGTAATGGGGACCTCCAGGTAGAGGCTTTTACCGACTCCGGCTTCCAAAGTGACAAAGATGATTCTAAATCCATTTTGGGCTTTGTGTTTACCCTCAATGGAGGGGCGGTATCTTGGAGGAGTTCCAAACAGGATACCGTCGCAGACTCAACTATGGAGGCTGAGTATATAGCTGCTAGTGAAGCCGCAAAAGAAGCTGTCTGGATGAAGAAGTTCATCTCTGAACTTCAGGTAGTTCCGTCCATTGCCAATCCAATACCTTTGTATTGCGATAACAATGGGGCTGTAGCATTAGCGAGGGAACCAAGGCCCCATCATAAATCTAGACATATCTTAAGGCGGTATCACCTGATCAGGGAGATCGTGGATCATCAAGAGATCGAGGTGCGGAGAGTGGACACAAAAGACAATACGGCAGATCTATTCACCAAGGCCGTCCCTCAAGTTCAGTTCGAGAGGCTATTTGAGATGTTGGGCATGCGGTACGCCAACAACTGGATCTAGTGCAGACAGTGGGTACTCATTGCGCCAATTATAGGCCTTAGTGCAAGTGGGAGATTGTTGGATATATATATGCCCTAGAGGCCTTCATTGTATAGACATTTAGGGATATGTATGTACATGACAATCTTGCTAATGATAGTACGCTATTTGGTTTGTCTTTATCTTAAACATGTGATATATTTTACTTTGTATATATATATATATACATGTTGATAAAGCCCATAGGGTATTTGCCTGACTACCGGCGTTGTGATGGAAGTCATACTTGTGGGAGCTGGATAGTCAATAGGCACATCCTTAAATGTCCCTGGTCGCAGGAGTATCGAGACTGGGCATCGATGCTCCAGAGTAGACCAGTGTATACATATCTAGACCCTGACAAGGGGCGATGGATTGGTGCCGCAGCCATTGGTGATGTGCACCTAAGATTGTATACAGATGCTCACTTCATGTGAGTACACCGGACAGGACTCGCCGAGAACTGACTGGATGGTATTATACCTAACGTCAGATAGCAGTTCTCAGGTGACATGTGTGCAGATAGTCTGTTGACTTAAAGTCATCATTTGTCTCGTGTGAGTTCCCACTGTGCTTTGATTATTACCCTACCACGACTCAAAGGAGTCGTGCAAACAGGTTTTAGTTGGGCACAGTCCCGAGCCACATGGAGGCAGTGAGCGACTGTTAGGGATTCGTCTCTCCCGGTCTAGGGAGTTGATATCACACTGTGATCGGTTAGTCATTACCATAAGTCCCTGGCCAGGGCTGATTGAGAATTACTGATGGACTGATCAGTAGATTCTCGGATGGTCTTGAGCCATGCCGGCACGACTTGTACGGTTATTAGGGGGTCTGACGTTCACCACCCCCCTAGACCATACATGCGATACTCTTAGAAGAACAGACCGGACTGCGCAGATATTGTCACGGACAGGCTCAGTAGGAGTTCGGATGGGTTTCCTTATCGGCCTTCTTATCGACATCTACCTAGGGACCGTTACGTACAGCTAGTGCCGCTTGCGGTCTGTGGTTAAACCCACTGCCAGCGTAGTAGTCGAGTCTTTAGAGTCCCACACAGAGTTTTCCCGACTCCAGGCAAAACGATATAGAGGTCGTACAGTTTTACGACAAGGGTTCGGACGCATACGTGTGTTTACGCACGTACGACGTTCGGACAGTTTTTACTAGCCGGCTTTGGTTTAAGCCAGATTCTAGTATCAGGTTATTGGATTATTACAGTCTAAAGTTTTTTCGTGTTTTCACGGATAGGAGGGGCGTTCTCGTTGTTAGATATGTATACCCTAGAGGCCTGTACTGTATAGGATGCTAGGCATATATATATATATATATATATATATATATATATATATATATATATATATATATATATATATGTAATAAAACGATCTTTGCTCGAAATGATAGTATGATATCTGGTTTATCTTCATCTTAACATGTGATGTATTGATGAAGCCCTTAGGACTATGCTTGACTACCGGGATTATGATGAGATCATACTAGTGGGACCTGGACAGTCTACAAGCATATCCTTTAAAAGTTCCTAGTCGAGGGTATATCGAGACAGGGCATCGGTATTACCAGATTAGACTAGTGTGTACGTTTCTTGACCCAGGGGGCGATGGTTGATTCCACAACCATTGATGTTTGACATCGAAGATTGTACACAGGTGCTCATTGGAGAATGGGTACACCAAACAGGACTCGCCGAGAACTCCTAGATGGTATATATACCTATTGTCAGATAGCAGTTCTCTGGTGACACTTGTACAGGTTAGTCTGTAGACCAGAGATCGTCATAGAGTCTCGTGTGATTCCCACTGTACTTTGATTTCCTCCCTACCACGGCTCTACTGAGTTGTGCAAACAGGTGGATTTTGGGTACAGTCCCGAATCATATGGAGACAGTGAGCGATAGGAGGGGTTTCGTCTCTCCCGGTACAGGGAGTTGATGTCGCGCTATGTTTGATCGGCTATAACACCTAAATCCCTAGCCAGGGTTCTCGAGGTTTACTGATAAGTGTTATCAGTAGTTCCTCGACCTGTTATGAGCCATAAATCAACATGACTTATAAAGTTACTGGGGTCTGACATTTACCACCCCTAGACTTCATATGCGACGTATCAGACGAAGAGACCGGACTGTACGGTAAGTGTTGCTTACAGGCTCGTAAGGGTTGTGATGAGTTCGCTCGTCGGCCACTTTTTCGTTATGTACCTGGGTAGCCGTTACGCACAGCTAGTGCCGCTGACGTGCTTGTGGTTAAACCCATTGCCAGCGTACTGACGAGTCTTTAGAGTCCCACACAGAGGGTTCCCTCGTTCAGGCGAAAGATGTAGAGACCGTAAGATGTTACGGCAGCCGTAAGATGTTGCGGCAGGTTTTCGATTATATTCGTGTAATTGTTACAGGAATAATAATCGGAAGAATAATACTGGCCGGATACCGGTATTATATTATTGGATTAATGGTATTCGTATTTTTCGGAATCCGAATGCGTGTATACAGTATACGGTATACGGTATACGGAGGAGGGGTATTTTTGTAATTGTTACAAGAATACCTTCTAGATGGTGCCACCTCATAATGACATAATTATGACATCATTTTATGAAAATAAAATGAGGTGGAAATTAAAAGGTACAAGCAAGATGAGGTTGTTGTTATGGAGTTACTATTGAAGCATGATACTAATTTATATAATGCATGCTTCAAATTATTTCTCTTAGTGCTAAATCTTTATTCATCATGCTTGAACACTTTCATTATGATAAACACTTACTCTCCTCCTCATTCTTCTTATAAATAGCTTCACGTGAGATGTGAATGTTAAGGTGTGAATCATTCTAAGTGTATCATGAAGTGTATCATGATATGAATGATAAGAAGAAAATATGAAGATTATCATTCTTCTTCCTAGCTTAAACCCTCACATGAGATGTGAATCCAAAGCTTAGGATTTCAAGTTAATCCAATACACTTATCTCTACATCATCCTAGTGACCTCTTCTAGCAAATTTGGTCTCTCGGTTAAACTCTTGAGAAGAGTTTCTAGCTTGCACGAAAACTCTCGGGTGGATCATCTAGGTCTTCGGTGGCCGGAGATCAAAAACGTCGGCAACATCTTAACGAGCCAAGAAGTTCACCAAAAGAGGAGAAAGGAGCAAAGGAGTTGCATCCAAGAGAAGACCCGAAGGACCGTATCATCAAGGTATAATCCCTAACATAGTAGATAAGATCTCTAGTTAGGATTTACTAGTTATGGTTTAGACAAGATCTTCGGTTAAGTGCGTGTTGTATGCAAAGAAAATTTTCGTTCACCGCTTCCACCGCGCCACAAGAGTTGTGGGAGCATACAGCACTTACCAACATGGTATCAGAGCCTAACTAAACCACAATTAGATGTTAGCCAAAAGTTAGAAGCTCGATCGACAGTTTTTTCTCCCGAAAACTCGTATTCTGCCCTTGCTGCTGTCAGTTTTTGAAAGTGTTCCAAAATTAATTTGACATGTCTTAAAAATACAAGCAGGGTTTTCTAAGAACACTGTAGAAATCCGGAGTTCTAACTCGACTAAAGCGCCGCGGATCCGCGGCCAAACCCATGGTTTTGCCGCAGATCCGCCGCCGAGTTGAGGCCGCGTCGACTCAGTTTTCTACAGTGATCTTCTATTGAAGAATAAGGATTTCTGGGATATGTAGATTTTTAGAAAGGTGTTTGTACAGGGACATGTCAAGTGTTGGCATGGTTTTAAAAAATTATCGATCGAAATACTAATAGTGTTTGGCTAATCGGGTTTTCATTTTTTGTTATATGTGTTTGAAACGTCCGCTAATTGCTATATGACGATTAGTGGGGGTTGCACATATGGATATCATGAGATGGTATGTGTATATGAATGTGTTGGATCGTTGTGATGAATGGCCGGGGTGTGTGAGAAGAGTGTTTTTCCTTTTCTATCATTCCATGTAATTTGTAAAAAGCAATGTTATATTGTATAATTTCTTTTTACTGTTTTTGCTCCTAGGATAGACCCAAGGTGGGGTGCACAAACTACCGGGTTCTCCAAGTGCCGAGTGGCCTACTCAATTGTTGAGGGAGGTTGCTACACTTCGGGAATTTGGCGGGTAGTTTGCCGCACCCGTAGGGGTCTAAGGGGGTTTTGGCTATTCATCACGACCGTGGAACCCGTTTTTCATTAAGGGCTTGAATGAAATACGGAATTCCTAGCATATCCAATGCATTCATCTGTGATCTGAAATGGTTATATTTATATATGAGATATATATAATAAACGTTGCTTATGTTTTGCACCCGCGCTAGTCCAGCCCCCGCTCTGCCGTTAGTTAAGTAACCTAACGGTGCATGACGGGGCCCAGTGGCAAATGCGGATGGCATAAGCGTACGTTCTATTTGCGATTCTTTTCTGTGATGTTTAGGAAACGTAAAAGATGGGACCACATTAATGTGATTAATGTTAAGAGAAAGAAACCTAAAATTTTGTAGAATCAATTTTTTTGTAAAAGGGTAACTCTAGCTTTTGTTTTGCATAGTGGTATTCTTGAATATCCTGCACCTCATTCAATGAGGAAAGGGCCGAGATCCCTTCACCGGGAGTGACCCCTTTAGCGAAACTGGAAAATGTTACAAAGAACTCGATTTGATTTTATAGTTGATCTAACTTTGCTTTGCATCGTGGTATATACATATCCAGCACCTTATTCGATAAGGAAAGAGCCGAGATCCCTTCACCGGGAGTGACCTCTTTAGTAAAATTAGAAAGATACTACAAAACCATTCGATTTTTAAAACTGGAGCTTAAACCACTCCTTCCCACTTATTTCTACAACGATATCAAGTTCATTACGCTCATGGTTTTCTTAAAAACCTGCGTAGCCCTCCGACATTTCAGATAGGTAATACTTAGTATTCGTGCTGCGTTTGTTGGCTTTCGTCAAGGCGTAGTGTGCGGTAGCTAACTATTGCTTATCTGTAACATATGATGAGATTGGGTTAGGGTAGTCGTGCGTCTTTGTTGGCTTTCGTCAAGGGACGTACGGCTGGGTTTAATTCAATCAAGAAATGTATGGATTGAACTTGACTAGCGGACTATGGTTTGTTGGCATTCGTCAAGGTCATAGCACGCTAGGGGCAAAATATTATCGGGAATTTCAAGTGTTGAAATTTGCAATGAGATTGCATACCTCCTATGAGATAGTTGGATCTCGATACCCGCTGCGAGTAAGAGTTACTCCTGTGAAAGTTTTACACAAGACAATCTGACGAAATTGTAGGGTTTAATTAATCCCGGATGATCTTACCTTTTAGGGTTTGAAGGAAGATTTGATAAAAACAGTGGGAGACATCCTGATTAGATAAGAGAATAACCAATCTAATCTTGCAAGAGCATACGCTAAAGTGTTTTTCTTCTCTCTCTCTCAAAGAAGCGACCATGTCAGGCCATAATCGAGATAATTATATGGATGTATTGACTGAACCCACTTATTATACTGAGCAGGGGAACGTTGGACCCGTAATATCTTATAAGAGTTATAAGAATGAAAAGGGAATAGAAGAATATCTGGATTCTCATACTGCCCGAACCAAGAACATGCATGTTGATGCATCTCCTTCAGGTGTGTTATTTATTGAGAACTGTTTCTCAGTTCACCCTACTCTTGGGTATTAGATACCGGATCAGGATCCCATATATGTAAATTGTTACATGGGCTACGTAAAGGTAGAGAACTGGGAAAAGGTGATCATTCCGTTCAAGTAGGGAATGGTGCAAGTATTGCAGCCAAAGCAGTTGGCGAATATCATCTTGTATTACCAAGTAGTAATACACTGATTCTAAAAGAGTGCTATTATATACCGAACATGATGTGCAACATTATATCAGTTTCTTTATTAAGTAAAGAAGGATATAATTTTGTAGGATAATGTTATGAACATATTCCTAGATCAAAAGTTGATTGGATCAGGCTCGTTACATAATGGCATATTCATTCTCAATCAAAATACGGTCCTTAATATACAAAACACACTCAAGAGGAAGAGTTCAGAAATGAACGAATCCTTCTTGTGGCATTGTAGACTTGGTCATATCAATACGACACGACTAGCTAAGTTACATAAGAATGGATATTTGAATTCGTTCGAATTATCATCTTATGATACTTGCCATTCATGTCTCAAAGGAAAAATGACCAATACTCCGTTTAGTGGACACGGAGAAAGAGTTACAGAACTCTTAGGACTGGTACATAGTGATGTATGCGGTCCTATGTCTACACACGCCAGGAATGGTTCTTCCTACTTCATTACATTCACTGACGATCTATCTAGATACGGGCATGTGTTCCTGATGAAACACAAGTCTGAAGCTTTTGAGAAATTCAGAGAATATAAGCACGAAGTAGAGAACCAAACGGGCAAAAGTATTAAGATTCTTCGATCTGATCGAGGAGGTGAATACTTAAGCAATGATTTTCTAGATTATCTAAAAGAGAATGGGATTCTCTCTCAGCTTACTCCTCCTTATACACCACAGCACAACGGTGTATCGGAGCGGAGGAATCGCACCCTATTAGATATGGTGCGCTCTATGATGAGCGAAGCTGAGTTACCTATTTCCTTCTGGGGGTATGCGCTTGAGACAGCTATACACCTATTGAATATGGTTCCTACCAAATCAGTGCCTACCACTCCATATGAGTTATGGAAAGGGAAGAGACCATTTCTTAAGTATGTTAAGATATGGGGTTGTCCAGCCTATGTCAAAAGGCTAAATCCGGACAAACTCGAGGCAAGGTCTGTCCTATGTAAGTTTGTAGGATATCCCAAAAACTCACAAGGGTATATCTTCTACCACACTGAGGAACAAAAGGTGTTTGTTTCTCGACATGCCACCTTTTTAGAAAAGGAATTCCTTGAAAAAGAAATTTGTAGCGAGGAGGTAGAACTGGAAGAGGTTCCAGCGACACAGACTATAACAGAAGACTTGGTAGAACCAGAGGATTCAGTAGTACCCAACGAACCCCAGCCTCTCCGCCGATCTAGAAGGGTTTCTCACCCACCTGAGAGGTACTACTGTTTTCTCATTGATGGTGGAAGTGAGGATTGCATCATGGAAGATGATGACCCCACTAGTTTCGAGCAGGCCATCAGGAGTGGTGACTCTGTGAAATGGCTGGATGCAATGCGATCTGAGATGGAATCCATGTACACCAACAAAGTATGGACTTTGGAAAATGCTCCTGAAGGGATAAAACCCATTGGGAGCAAGTGGATTTTTAAAAGGAAATTTGGTGTAGATGGAAAAGTTGAGACTTTCAAAGCTAGACTTGTTGCAAAGGGTTTTCGTCAAAGACCAGGCGTGGATTATGACAAAACCTTTTCTCCAGTGGCTATGCTTAAGTCCATACGGATCTTACTTACCATTGCTGCATACCATGACTACGAAATCTGGCAAATGGATGTTAAGACCGCCTTTCTAAATGGTGATTTAGAAGAATGCGTGTACATGACTCAGCCATAGGGCTTCGTAGATAGTGGGAGCAGCGGAAAGGTGTGCAAGCTGCTTAAATCCATTTATGGGTTAAAGCAGGCATCGCGGAGTTGGAACATCTGCTTTGATGTTGTAGTCAAAGAGTTTGACTTCATCAAAAATATAGATGAGCCTTGTATATATAAGAAGGTTGCAGAAAGTAAGGTTGTATTCCTCGTGTTGTACGTGGATGACATATTCTTGATAGGAAATGATGTTCCTATGCTGCAATCAGTCAAGCTTTTCTTATCACAAAGATTCTCAATGAAAGATCTAGGTGATGCCTCCTGCATATTGGGAATTAGGATCTATAGAGATAGATCTAAACGGATACTGGGATTGTCCCAATCCAGGTACATTGACACCATACTAAAGAGGTTTAGTATGGAGGAATCCAAACGTGGGAACTTACCCACAATCTCTAGACTCACTCTCTCCAAAGAGATGTCTCCCAAGACTGATTTGGAGAGAGCTCGCATGCGAGGGATACCCTATGCTTCGGCAGTAGGCTCTATCATGTATGCGATGCTATGTACCAGACCCGATGTAGCATACTCACTAAGTGTAGTAAGTCGGTATCAAGCAGATCCTGGAGAGAGTCACTGGACAGCTGTGAAGAACATTCTCAAGTACTTACGAAGAACTAAAGAGATGTTCTTGGTGTATGGTAATAGAGAACTCCAGGTGGAGTCCTTTACCGATTCCAGCTTCCAAAGTGATAAGCACGATTCTAAGTCGCACTCGGGATTTTTCTTTACCCTCAATGGAGGGGCGGTATGTTGGAAGAGTTCCAAACAGGATACCGTTGCAGACTCGACGATGGAGGCTGAATACATCGCTGCCAACGATGCTGCCAAAGAGGCTGTCTGGATAAAGAAGTTCATTAGTGAACTTGGTGTGGTTCCATCCATTGAAGATCCAATACCTCTGTATTGCGATAACAATGAAGCTGTGGCTTTGGCTAAGGAACCCAGGTCCCATCAGAAGTCCAGACATATTCTAAGGAGGTATCACCTGATCAGGGAGATAGTTGATCGCCGGGAGATCGAGGTCAGGAGAGTGGATACGAAGAACAACACAGCAGATCCATTCACCAAGGCCATCCCTCAAGTACAGTTTGAGAAACTGTTTGAGCTGTTGGGCATGCGGTACGCCGGAAACTGGTTCTAGTCGGTACTTATTGCATCAACTACAGGCCTTAGTGCAAGTGGGAGATTGTTAGATATGTATGCCCTAGAGGCCTGTACTGTATAGGATGCTAGGCATATATATATATATATATATATATATATATATATATATATATATATATATATATATATGTAATAAAACGATCTTTGCTCGAAATGATAGTATGATATCTGGTTTATCTTCATCTTAACATGTGATGTATTGATGAAGCCCTTAGGACTATGCTTGACTACCGGGATTATGATGAGATCATACTAGTGGGACCTGGACAGTCTACAAGCATATCCTTTAAAAGTTCCTAGTCGAGGGTATATCGAGACAGGGCATCGGTATTACCAGATTAGACTAGTGTGTACGTTTCTTGACCCAGGGGGCGATGGTTGATTCCACAACCATTGATGTTTGACATCGAAGATTGTACACAGGTGCTCATTGGAGAATGGGTACACCGAACAGGACTCGCCGAGAACTCCTAGATGGTATATATACCTATTGTCAGATAGCAGTTCTCTGGTGACACTTGTACAGGTTAGTCTGTAGACCCGAGATCGTCATAGAGTCTCGTGTGATTCCCACTGTACTTTGATTTCCTCCCTACCACGGCTCTACTGAGTTGTGCAAACAGGTGGATTTTGGGTACAGTCCCGAATCATATGGAGACAGTGAGCGATAGGAGGGGTTTCGTCTCTCCCGGTATAGGGAGTTGATGTCGCGCTATGTTTGATCGGCTATAACACCTAAATCCCTGGCCAGGGTTCTCGAGGTTTACTGATAAGTGTTATCAGTAGTTCCTCGACCTGTTATGAGCCATAAATCAACATGACTTATAAAGTTACTGGGGTCTGACATTTACCACCCCTAGACTTCATATGCGACGTATTAGACGAAGAGACCGGACTGTACGGTAAGTGTTGCTTACAGGCTCGTAAGGGTTGTGATGAGTTCGCTCGTCGGCCACTTTTTCGTTATGTACCTGGGTAGCCGTTACGCACAGCTAGTACCGCTGACGTGCTTGTGGTTAAACCCATTGCCAGCGTACTGACGAGTCTTTAGAGTCCCACACAGAGGGTTCCCTCGTTCAGGCGAAAGATGTAGAGACCGTAAGATGTTACGGCAGCCGTAAGATGTTGCGGCAGGTTTTCGATTATATTCGTGTAATTGTTACAGGAATAATAATCGGAAGAATAATACTGGCCGGATACCGGTATTATATTATTGGATTAATGGTATTCGTATTTTTCGGAATCCGAATGCGTGTATACAGTATACGGTATACGGTATACGGAGGAGGGGTATTTTTGTAATTGTTACAAGAATACCTTCTAGAAGGTGCCACCTCATAATGACATAATTATGACATCATTTTATGAAAATAAAATGAGGTGGAAATTAAAAGGTACAAGCATGATGAGGTTGTTGTTATGGAGTTACTATTGAAGCATGATACTGATTTATATAATGCATGCTTCAAATTATTTCTCTTAGTGATAAATCTTTATTCATCATGCTTGAACACTTTCATTATGATAAACACTTACTCTCCTCCTCATTCTTCTTATAAATAGCTTCACATGAGATGTGAATGTTAAGGTGTGAATCATTCTAAGTGTATCATGAAGTGTATCATGATATGAATGATAAGAAGAAAATATGAAGATTATCATTCTTCTTCCTAGCTTAAACCCTCACATGAGATGTGAATCCAAAGCTTAGGATTTCAAGTTAATCCAATACACTTATCTCTACATCATCCTAGTGACCTCTTCTAGCAAATTTGGTCTCTCGGTTAAACTCTTGAGAAGAGTTTCTAGCTTGCACGAAAACTCTCGGGTGGATCATCTAGGTCTTCGGTGGCCGGAGATCGAAAACGTCGGCAACATCTTAACGAGCCAAGAAGTTCACCAAAAGAGGAGAAAGGAGCAAAGGAGTTGCATCCAAGAGAAGACCCGAAGGACCGTATCATCAAGGTATAATCCCTAACATAGTAGATAAGATCTCTAGTTAAGATTTACTAGTTGTGGTTTAGACAAGATCTTCGGTTAAGTGCGTGTTGTATGCAAAGAAAATTTTCGTTCACCGCTTCCGCCGCGCCACAAGAGTTGTGGGAGCATACAGCACTTACCAACACTCGTAATTTTACGGGAAGCTTCTAGAAGCATGGTGACTTAAGGGTTTAGGTGGCATTATCATTAAATGCAATTGTGACTCATTTTGTGTGATTCATCATATCATTAATGCATCATTAAATGCTTAATGACTCACATAGTGAATCACTCATATAGAATTAATGTAGCATGATGAATAATCGCATTTATTCATTTATTTGTTTATTCATAATGCTTCATATATTCAAGTGAGAAACAATATCATTATCATTATTATGTTCACCTTCTCTCTCCTCAAGCTCACTCTCTCTTCAAACCCTAATCCTACCACTCATGAGTTGAGATCAAGGATTAGAATAGACTAAGCACTCTGATTGGAGTTTTTTTCTCTCGTTGTGTCGTATGAAATTGTGAAGAAATCACAACCAAAAATATTTGACCGCAATCAAACAACGGTGTCTGTTGAAGTTAATGAATGAGTGCGGATCGTCCTCAGGGATCTCAAGATTCGTTTGTATTTTTATTTGTTTGAAATGAAATGTTAAGCAACAAGAAAACAAGATTCAGGAGTTGATTTGTATTTGTGTGTCACTAATCTTTTCTAAAGAATCACGAAATTATAAACAACAAGAATCGGGTTTCAATGGTATTTTCCAAACAACAATCAAGAATGATAGAGAGGCTCGTAGGAATCGATAGGATCTTTAGATGTGTTGTAGTCTACAATATTTTGTATTCTTGTCCTTCGAAGAGTTTATACTAGATCAATGGTTATCGACGCGAGTTAGGGTTTTCTTGATGAAATTAGGGTTTCATCTCTTAACCCTTGCTCTTTCGAGGATACCATTTATATTCTAGCCTCTAGCAATTTCAAGAAGCGATCGGATCACCCCAATCTCGAGCGATGTTGATCAAGAAAGCATCGCATCAAATTGGGTTGTCGATTCTTGAACTTGCTAGGGTTTACACACTCGTGGGATTCAAGAATTGATTACAAATTTGCTACATCATCATACTAAAGATCGTTTCGACTCCTTAACGAGCGGAGTTTTATTCACGCATCACCACATAGACAATATTCAAGAATAGTAAAGATAACATGATGCGGAATTTAAAGAAAACAAGAATGGAGAAAATATCACCTTTTATTTAATCAACAAATTCAATACATTCTTTCAAGATCTACAAGAAGAAAGAAATCGATCGTTGACTCGGCTTCGCTCGACTCCGTGGATCGTGGATCTACTTTGGATCTCTTGCCCGATGGAAGATCGGCTCGGCTCATAAAAGGGTTGAAGGAATCTTGCTTGGCTTGCACTCAAGATCTTGAATTGTGGTTGGATCTAGGGTTAGGGTTTCCTACAAGATTTCTCACTAATCTTGAGGAAGAAGAAGATGGAGAAAGAGAGAATGGCTAAAATCTAAGATGTTGAATCTTTTCCTCTCTATGGCAACTTTTTTTTCTAATGAATGAGTCTAGGGTCCTATTTATAGAACTAGGTTTAGGTTTGAATTGGACTTTCCCTCCCAAAGTTTGTTGACAAGTTTGTTGGCTTTAGCTTAGGGTTTAAGCAAGGGTTTAGGAAAGTTCTAGAAGTTTTAGGCTAGTTTAGGAACTTGATGATCTGGTGGAAGTTTCTGGACTCTTCTGGACTGTTGTGTGCATTTTTGAGTAGTGGGAACTCAATCAGGAGTTTTGGTGAAATCCGAGGAGCTGACTCCCTGGATCCGCCGCGCAACCGCCGCATGAGGTGGGCTTTGGCCGCCCTTCCGCCGCACAATGATGAGGTTGGGATCTGTGCTTTCTTCTGTTGCTTGGTACTGCTGTATGGGTTATTCTTTGATGTTTAGAATTGCAGTTGCCCTTCTATGTTGATACCAGATTTGCTTTCAATGAGTTTACGAGCAATTGTAATGGTCGAGCAATGTATTGATTGAACAAGTATCTCTTTTCCTGCATAGACTTCAAAATAGGGGTTGCAAGATATAGAAAATATGCTATGTAATGCAATGCAGTTAATTTCCCTAGAATTTCCGGTTTAAAGGTCGAATACATGTAATTTGATATTTTGCGACCAATTAGCTAATATGTGAATTATGAATACCGTACTCTCCTATATGTATGCAGATGTTAAGGAAATTGCCTGCTAAAATATACAGTATTTTCGACTGATCAAATACCCCCAAACTTAATTTCGATCGTCTCGAGAGAATGTTTTATTAAAAAGAGAAGGAGAAAACAAAGAAAGAGAAAAAACTAACTAGCACACTTTCGTAGGCAACACGATTGCACTGAGCACGTGCAACAAGCCTTTAAACCTCTAGGTGTCCCTAGTAGGAGGAGTGTTGTCTCCTGAGGGTTTTCAGCGGATTGCACCCACAAAATCCAAAAATAAAAGTAAGATCATGAATATTACATTTAAAGACAAGAATTGTAAAAGAAAAGCCTTGAAAATTAGGGTTTCCAACTAAGCTAGCTTTTCGGTTGTCATGAGCCCTATCTTAATGGTCATGAAAAAATGTTAGAAATCACGTCCTCCCTCAATAAAACATCGTCTTATTCTTCATTCCTATCTTTATTCCAAACATCGATCATATCACCCTGCGTGTGTGTAAAGACATCCCTACACCCGGAGAATTCAATTCAAGCTATCATACCCTTGCCCATCGGCCTCAGTACTTCTTGGCAAACGAGATTGCTTACACACTTTCATGCGACCGTTAATACTTCTTGAGGTACTAACCGACCGATTACTAATGTGCTTGCTAACTTGGTGTATTTTCCTAGTCTTGCACCACCTTAGGCATAGCAGTGACTCCCAGACCAGTTGACCTTGGGGCACTAGGTGAAGAAGCACCCTTTTGCTATATATTTTTCTTGCCCTTGGTGATAACAAAACCAGTATCCATTTTTCTCACCACTTTAAAACACATTTTTCTTTTTTTCATACTTTTGGCTTTAAGACAAGAGCATTTCAAGGTATCCTCTACTATCCCAGGCTTTAAGATGTGTGTAAGTGCGAATAGCAGGGTAGCAACGTTCAAAATGTTTGGCTTCCAGAATAGAAACTATTTTTCAGACTTATTTTTATCCTCAGATTAGTGACGTCCTTCATCTTACTAACCCTTGGGACAACGGCTCATAACTACTTATTACTAGTTCGTATAAGAAAACTTCTAATTTTCTTAGTTTTCTAAAATTTTTCCAATCTCATGGATGTAATTGTTCACTGTCTAAACTTTCATTATCTTATTTATATACAAAAAAGTGTAAATATTAAAATTATTTTTATATTTGAAAATTTTTAAATTTTTATGGGTTTTGAAAATTTTTCAATTTTTATAGATTTTTAAAAGAAATGTTTTGTGCTTATGCAGATGATATGCAAATGATGCTAAAATAAGCACAAACCTCCCCCAAACTTGTTTTCAACAGTGTCCTCACTGTTGCCGATAGTTATATCTACAAAAACCTGTAAATCTGGGAGGAATTATTAGTGGGGGCAAAATATATAAGTGAAGAACTTCCCCCAAACTTGTTTTATTTACTCACCTTCATTCAAAATATGATACAATGATATACTGGACATGAAAGTGAGACGAAGGAATTTTAATCAAAATAAACTGGCTCTTGTAAGAACAAGAGCTCCTCCGTGGGGTCAGTGGAAAAATACGGCTTTAATCTATGTCCATTTACTTTGAAAACAGTGCCGTTTTTAACATTTTCAATATCTACTGCCCCGTGCGGGTATACAGACCGCACAACAAAAGGTCCCTTCCAACGAGATCGGAGCTTACCCGCATGAAGGTGTAATCGTGAATCATAAAGAAGGACTTGTTGACCAGGTAAAAATGTTTTCCTTACAATGTTTTTATCGTGAAAAACCTTAGTCCTATTCTTTGTGATTACAGCATTATCATAAGCTTCATCGCGGAGTTCGCTTAGCTCGTTTAGTTGCAGCTTCCGAAAGTTGCAAGCAAGGTTTAGATCAAAATTAATTTCCTTTATAGCCCACAATGCTTTATGTTCTATCTCAACAGGTAGATGACATGCTTTACCAAACACTATCCTATATGGAGACATTCCTAGGTCGGTCTTATATGCAGTCCTGAATGCCCAAAGAGCATCCGTCAATTTGGTCGACCAGTCTTTTCTATTTTTGGCAACAGTTTTCTCCAGGATAAGTTTGATTTGTCTGTTTGAGATCTCAGCCTACCCGCTTGTTTGGGGGTGATAGGGTGTAGAAAGACGGTGGTTGATTGAATATTTCCGCATCAGAGTCTCGAAAGATCTGTTGCAGAAGTGTGTCCCATTATCGCTAATAATAGCGCGTGGATGTCCAAATCGCGAGAAGATATTCTCTTTTAAGAACTTAATGACAACTTTCTTGTCATTAGTGCGACTTGGAATGGCTTCTACCCACTTGGAAACATAATCAACTGCCAGCAATATGTACAGATTCCCAAAGGAGTTGGGAAAAGGACCCATGAAATCTATGCCCCAAACATCAAACATTTCAACAACCAGAATGGGTTGCTGAGGCATTTCATTCCTTTGGGATATTCTACCCGTATACTGACATTGTGTACAGGTTTTGCAATGTTCAAATGCGTCCTTGAATAAGGTCGGCCAATAAAATCCAGATTGCAAAACCTTTTCCGCTGTTTTTCTTGGACCAAAGTGACCCCCACAGGCCTGATCATGACAAAATGAAAGAATACTCTTGAACTCCTCATTTGGGACGCACCGGCGAATGATCTGATCAGGACAATATTTAAACAAATAAGGTTCGTCCCAGTAATAGTGTTTTACTTGGGAAAGAAAACGGTATTTGTCCTGTTTTGACCAATCGCTCGGTATAAGTCCCGTGGCATGATAGTTCACAATATCCCTGAACCATGGTTCAGAGGATACGCTCAAGAGTTGTTCGTCAGGGAATGAGTCATTGATCGGCAGGGTCACAGGGGAAGAAACGATGCGTGAAAGGTGGTCAGCTACTACGTTTTCACATCCTTTCTTATCTTTGATAACAAGATCGAATTCTTGTAAAAGAAGGATCCAATGTATTAGTCGACCTTTGGCATCTTTCTTCGCCAACAAATGTTTCAAAGCGGAATGGTCAGTATATACAACAATAGGTGAGCCGATTAAGTAAGGCCTGAATTTCTCCAATGCGAATACAGCCGCTAATAGTTCTTTCTCTGTGGTTGTATAATTGATTTGCGCATCATTCAAGGTCTTACTAGCATAGTAAATCACATGTGGCATCTTTTCAATGTGTTGTCCAAGGACAGCACCTACTGCAAAATCAGATGCGTCACACATCAGCTCAAAAGGGTAGTCCCAGTTTGGTGATGATAAAATGGGGGCTGAAGTGAGTGAGTGTTTAAGTGAGTCGAAAGCTGTCTCGCAATCCGAGTCAAAGTGGAAGGTTGTATCCTTGGCCAGGAGTAGTGTTAAAGGTCTAGCAATTTTGCTAAAGTCCTTTATGAATCTCCTATAAAAGCCAGCATGGCCAAGGAAAGAGCGAATATCTTTGACGCTTTTGGGATGAGGGAGGTTTTGAATGACATCTACTTTAGCTCTGTCAACCTCAATGCCCTTCTGTGAAATGACATGTCCAAGGACTATTCCTTCTTGGACCATAAAGTGGCATTTTTCCCAGTTCAAAGTCAAGTTCTTCTCTTTGCATCGAGTAAGAACAGCGTCCAGATTCGCTAGGCATTCAGAAAAAGAGTCTCCAAAAATCGAAAAGTCGTCCATAAAGATCTCCAGGAAATTCTCTACCATATCAGAGAATATCCCCATCATACACCGCTGAAAGGTAGCGGGAGCATTGCATAGCCCGAAGGGCATGCGACTGTAAGCAAAGGTACCAAAAGGACAAGTAAAAGTGGTTTTATCTTGATCCTTTTTGGCGATGGGGACCTGATTGTAGCCTGAGTAACCGTCCATGAAACAATAGTATTGTCGTCCCGCTAAGCGTTCCAGCATTTGATCAATAAATGGCAGAGGAAAATGATCTTTCCTCGTAGCAGCGTTGAGTTTTCTATAATCGATGCATACACGCCACCCGGTTTGGGTGCGTGTCTGAATCAACTCATTCGCTTCATTTGTGATCACAGTGATGCCGGATTTCTTAGGAACGACGTGTATAGGACTTACCCACTGGCTATCGGAGATCGGGTATATAATACCACTATCTAAGCATTTGACGATCTCTTTCATGACAGCTTCCTTCATGACGGGATTTAACCGTCTCTGTGGTTCTCGGGTCGGTCTGGCATCATCCATCACATGTATATGATGTTCAACTATCAAGGGATTGATCCCTTTGATGTCCGCCATACTCCAACCAAACGCCTCTTTATTAGATCTTAATACCGATAAAAGTGCATTCTCTTGCTCTGATGCAAGAGAAGTGGAAATTATAACCGGCAAAGTCTCGTTCTCACCAAGATATGCATATTTGAGGTGAGAAGGTAAGACCTTGAGATCTAATTCAGGCGGAGAAATGATAGAAGGAAGGATCATAGAATGATTTTTGGATTTACAAAGAAGCTCAGAGCCTGTGAAAGATACAGACTCGGGTGGAGAAAAGTCAGAAGTGCAGGACTCAAGTGTAAGTGTAGTGTCCTCACTAAGTGTAAGATCAAGCAGAGATGTGCTAATGTCATTGAGATCAGTAAAGCAAAGTTCCTCGGCTCCACAACTATCGGAAGCGATCTCATGGACAGAACACACATCTAAAATATGAGCACTAGGTTCTGATGGCTGACTCCCAACTCTGTAGATATTTAGTTCAATGGTCATATTTCCAAATGATAAATTCATTGAACCATTTCTACAGTTTATAACAGCGTTGGAAGTGGCAAGGAAAGGACGACCTAAAATCACCGGAATTTGGCCCCGGGGGTTTGCTACAGGATGTGTGTCAAGCACAATGAAGTCTACAGGGAAAACAAATTCCCCGACCTTAATCAACACATCCTCTAATTCACCCCTTGGTTTGGTGATAGATCGGTCCGCCATCTGGAGAGTACAATGAGCAGGTTTCAGCTCTCCAATTCCTAGTTGCTCATAGACAGAATAAGGTAACAGGTTAACACTCGCGCCAAGGTCTAAAAGAGCACGATTTATGTTTTTACCCCCAATCGAAATCGATATTGTAGGACATCCTGGGTCCTTACGTTTCTTTGGTAGCTGGGGAATAAAAGCAGTGCTGATATTATTAGCCATAAAGACCTTCTTCGGCACCTGAGTCTTCCTCTTCCTAGTGCACAAGTCCTTTAGAATCTTCGCATAAGCGGGGACTTGTTGAATTGCATTTAGGAGAGGGATATTGATGTTAACCTGTTTGAACATTTCTAAAATTTTCTCCATATGAGGACTCGTTCTGTTAGCCCTTAACCGGTTCGGGTAAGGTGCTTTCGCAATAAGCGCGGGGTCCATCATAGGAGAAGGAAAGGGGGGTAGACGAGATCCCAAAAGAGGTGTGGGGACCGTCTGTGGAGAACTATAAGGGTTGGGTGAAGGTGTTGAGCCTAAAGGGAACTGGAGAATAGGCTCGTGCGAAGGTGGTTTGGTAGAAGAAGAAGGATCAGAAGGAGAAGTGTGTATATGTGGAAAGGTCTCAGCCGGGGTTTTGACATGATTTTCAGTATTATCAATATCTTCCCCGACATTATTATTCAGCACTCTTCCCGATCTCAACGTTGTGATGGCATTTACATTGTAATGCCCAGGATTCTGCAGGGGTTGAGAGGGAAGTTTCCCTTTTTCTCTCGCACTCATTTCAGCTTTGAGGCGTGCGATTTCAGCTTCCATCGTTCTAATACTCTCAGCTTGTGATGCTGAGTTTTTCTTTATTTCATTGACGGAAGATCTAACCTCAGTCGAAACCTCCATGAAATTGGATAAGAGTGATTTCATGGTTTGAGTAAATTGAGAGAAATCGTCAGAACAGGGCTGCATAGGATTAGACTGTGCAGAAGTGTTGCCCTGGTTTTGAAAATTTTGTGACTGGTAGGGGTGCTGAGTGAGTTGGAGGGGTTGCTGTTGTGGTGGAGGAAGAGCCCTTTGAAAGTTATTTGTGTTTGGAACCGTGTTTTGAGATTGATTTTGGTTCCAAGCAAAATTCGGGTGGTTCCTCCAACCCTGATTGTACGTGGAAGAATATGGATCGTTTCGAGGTCGTTGAAATGCGGCATTAGAATGCTCTTGACCTTGAAACGCCGAGTTTAAAGGACATTCTTCCGTTAAGTGTGACGGATCAGAACAGCACCCACAAATAGTTTTGGGGAGTGATACCGGGTTTAGGGAGGCTGCTGCAAATTTGTGTTCCATAGCGTCGAGCTTCTTTTGCATTGCTGCCATTTCTGCTCTAACACCTATGGACACATCTACTTGGTGTACGCCACCCCTATTCAATGGTTGGGTTCCACTCTCCCAAATTAGTGATTTTTCAGCGAACTCTTCTAAGTATCGCCAGGCTTCCCCATCGTCTTTAGTCATAAATGTACCCTGACACATATTTTCAAGGCTTTGTTTCGTGCTAGGGTTACTGCCCTCATAGATGATTCGGCAAAGCTCCCATCTCGGGATGCCGTGATGAGGACATTGAACCATTAGATCCTTGAAACGTTCAAAGTACTTTGAAAATGGTTCGGTAGGGAGCTGGGCAAATTGGTTCAATTCGCTACGAATTCGAGCCGTTCTTTGGACTGGGTAAAATTTCTTTAGGAATGCAGCGACGAATTCTTCCCAATTTATGATGGAGTGTGCGGTGGTGTTATATAGCCACTTCTCGGCTATATCGCACAAGGTAAAAGGAAGAAGTCGTAGACGCATCGCATCCAACGAAAGTTGAGACGTACCCATCATAGCACATACGTTTTCAAATTTGGTAATGAAAACATAAGCGTCCTCGGTCTCGAGTCCGTGATACTTAGGTAGAAGGTTGATATACTGGGGCTTTATTTCAAAGTTATCCCCGTTGGCTGGTGGTGTGGATAGACAGGTGGAAAGTGGACCTCTAAGTGGATAGCATCTTTCCTGAAGAGAAATGTGTGGAGGATTCTGCGCACCAACGGACGGTGGCAGATTGGGGTTAAAGAAGTTTGATGGATTCGGATCCATCGGTGTGGGTGTGGTAGTAGGTAAAGAAAAGGTAAATGGAGAATTATCGACTTCGGAGTCGATAAAAGGTACGCGGACTAAACGGGCACTGGAATCCCGTGTCCAGCCTATCTTGTACTAAAAAGGGTTAGTACAAGTGGCAGCGTTGGCTTATAATTAGGGGTAAAAATGAATGCGGTGTTTGCTTTGAAAAGGGACGGATTTTGAAAAAATGATGCGACAACCAAATGCAGCACACAAACCCTAGAATCTAATGGTCACCTAGGTCCGGCTCTAGACCGCTCCTAACTGCCAAAAGACAAGTCGCGGGATCAATCCTCCACTGCCTCTTTGTCCCCCTGTGGCCGGATAAGTGCCAGGTAAGTGGGAAGGAACCACCACTACAGTGGCCCTAATTAATAACCACTAGCCTTAGACACACTCGCCTTAGGCACCACAAGAAAACGCGGATAAGCAATGAATTACCCACGGCCCTCTCTTGTCCTAAATGAGCGCGACAGTCCTTAGAGTCATCTCTAGATTTCTTTTAGTTAATGGGGGTAAATGTGGATGCAAGTTTGGTGATTTTCGGGGCCTAGGAAGGGTAATGAAATCCCCACCTAATTTGGATTTGGCCGTGCCCCTTAAATTCCGTATTTAATATGCAAAACAACCAAGAAAAGCAAAATCACGCACAATTTTAATTTGCTTTTGCGGCGCAGCTATTGTTTGCAAAGAATCCTGCAGAAAGGATTAGTTGGAGCTAAAAAGGGCGAGGGGAGAGAGCAAGAAATTACCTGCTGGAAAATTTTCCAGAGAACCCTCAATACTGCGGCGCTTCCGCCGCACAAAGCATGTATCTGCCGCCCTTCCGCGGTCGGATATTAGGAACAGTGTACAATTTTTCTTCAGCTGCTTGCTGTTGCTATCTCCAGCTCTCTGGTATATCCCAAATAATTTTTCCACAGCACAGAATGCTCCAGATCACCTTGCAATCAAATCACCACACACGTATAAGAGTTTGTACGAATTTTGAATTCAAGAAATGAAACGTAATAATTCTTTCACTTCAAACTATAAAATGTAAACGAATTAGCGCGCGATCCCCGGCAACGGCGCCATTTTGATTGGAGTTTTTTTCTCTCGTTGTGTCGTATGAAATTGTGAAGAAATCACAACCAAAAATATTTGACCGCAATCAAACAACGGTGTCTGTTGAAGTTAATGAATGAGTGTGGATCGTCCTCAGGGATCTCGAGATTCGTTTGTATTTTTATTTGTTTGAAATGAAATGTTAAGCAACAAGAAAACAAGATTCAGGAGTTGATTTGTATTTGTGTGTCACTAATCTTTTCTAAAGAATCACGAAATTATAAACAACAAGAATCGGGTTTCAATGGTATTTTCCAAACAACAATCAAGAATGATAGAGAGGCTCGTAGGAATCGATAGGATCTTTAGATGTGTTGTATTCTACAATATTTTGTATTCTTGTCCTTCGAAGAGTTTATACTAGATCAATGGTTATCGACGCGAGTTAGGGTTTTCTTGATGAAATTAGGGTTTCATCTCTTAACCCTTGCTCTTTCGAGGATACCATTTATATTCTAGCCTCTAGCAATTTCAAGAAGCGATCGGATCACCCCAATCTCGAGCGATGTTGATCAAGAAAGCATCGCATCAAATTGGGTTGTCGATTCTTGAACTTGCTAGGGTTTACACACTCGTGGGATTCAAGAATTGATTACAAATTTGCTACATCATCATACTAAAGATCGTTTCGACTCCTTAACGAGCGGAGTTTTATTCACGCATCACCACATAGACAATATTCAAGAATAGTAAAGATAACATGATGCGGAATTTAAAGAAAACAAGAATGGAGAAAATATCACCTTTTATTTAATCAACAAATTCAATACATTCTTTCAAGATCTACAAGAAGAAAGAAATCGATCGTTGACTCGGCTTCGCTCGACTCCGTGGATCGTGGATCTACTTTGGATCTCTTGCCCGATGGAAGATCGGCTCGGCTCATAAAAGGGTTGAAGGAATCTTGCTTGGCTTGCACTCAAGATCTTGAATTGTGGTTGGATCTAGGGTTAGGGTTTCCTACAAGATTTCTCACTAATCTTGAGGAAGAAGAAGATGGAGAAAGAGAGAATGGCTAAAATCTAAGATGTTGAATCTTTTCCTCTCTATGGCAACTTTTTTTTCTAATGAATGAGTCTAGGGTCCTATTTATAGAACTAGGTTTAGGTTTGAATTGGACTTTCCCTCCCAAAGTTTGTTGACAAGTTTGTTGGCTTTAGCTTAGGGTTTAAGCAAGGGTTTAGGAAAGTTCTAGAAGTTTTAGGCTAGTTTAGGAGCTTGATGATCTGGTGGAAGTTTCTGGACTCTTCTGGACTTTTGTGTGCATTTTTGAGTAGTGGGAACTCAATCAGGAGTTTTGGTGAAATCCGAGGAGCTGACTCCCTGGATCCGCCGCGCAACCGCCGCATGAGGTGGGCTTTGGCCGCCCTTCCGCCGCACAATGATGAGGTTGGGATCTGTGCTTTCTTCTGTTGCTTGGTACTGCTGTATGGGTTATTCTTTGATGTTTAGAATTGCAGTTGCCCTTCTATGTTGATACCAGATTTGCTTTCAATGAGTTTACGAGCAATTGTAATGGTCGAGCAATGTATTGATTGAACAAGTATCTCTTTTCCTGCATAGACTTCAAAATAGGGGTTGCAAGATATAGAAAATATGCTATGTAATGCAATGCAGTTAATTTCCCTAGAATTTCCGGTTTAAAGGTCGAATACATGTAATTTGATATTTTGCGACCAATTAGCTAATATGTGAATTATGAATACCGTACTCTCCTATATGTATGCAGATGTTAAGGAAATTGCCTGCTAAAATATACAGTATTTTCGACTGATCACACTCTATAACCTAACTCTATATGACCTAAGTTCCTTTGATTAGCAACTAGAGAAACTTAGTTACCTCAAGTTTAGAGGTGAAGCTTGGATTAGGGTTCTCGGGTGGATCATCTATCACGGAAAGGAAGCCGAGGAGGACGTAGAGATCGAAAAGATGAAGGACACGAATCACTAGGTATAATCTCTTTACATAGTAGCTAAGAACTTCTATGGTTGTTGTTAATTATCGTTTAGTAAAGATCTTCGGTTAGTCGATATTTGCTTATAGAACAAGATCGTTTTTCAAATTTCCGCCTTCCCGCAACTCGTGGGGTGTTATACATCGACTTACAGCATGGATACTAAGTACTCTACCCATATGAAATGACGGAGGGCTAGGATGGTTTTGATGAAAACCCTTAACATAATGAACTTGATATCGTTGAAAGAACTGAGTAGTTTTGAAAACGAGTAGTTTTGAAATAAACCGAGTGGTTTTAAAATTTGGTTCTAACAACATCATCTTTGTTTACATTTATTTTCTTTACATTAATTGTATTAATATAGTCCCATCATTTAACTTCCTATCACACCAGAAATAATGAAAATACAATGCGATTATATGCCATCCACATTCGCCACGGGAAATCGGGTCTTCACTATAAGGTTACTTAACTTACGGCAGTGCAGAAGCAAGGCTAGTGCGGATGTAAAACATATAGAAGCATTTATATATATAAATAATTATCGCAGGCATGATAGAAAAACATCACAGGCATGCAATAGGCAACAATAAAAATGGAAAGCGGATATACTAGGAATCCCGCGTTTCGTTTGAGCCGCAAATGAAACGCGACATTCTATGGTTATGAATAGCCATAACATCATCCCTACAAGCACGATGAGCCATCCGCCAATCCTAGAATGGGGCAACCCGGCCTCAACTCCTTTGAGGATGCCACTTACGCATTCTAAGATCTGGTGACTCAAGCACTCCACCGTGGGGAAAACTAAAATGAATATATACATCAAGTGGCAACTACGGCCTCAACCCAGCCATGTCCCAAATAAAAAATATACATTTATCATCGAATGAATACGTGAATTATGCATAATGATTCCATATAATCACAACACACGAGCAACTATTCATCACGACGATCCGTCTAAACCACTTCACATCAACTATCACAATAACAAATACGCAATCTTGTCTAATTGATCTCATATCAATTAGATGACATTTACCAACGCATATCATTAAAAGCGAAACATAGATGATGCAAAAATTTCAAGCAAAACTTTCCCGATCTTGGCCGAAAACACAGAGAACACAGGATGAAATCTGGGCAAATTTGGATCATACCAAAATTCTAATTTCTTTAATCTAAAGCCTCTTTTGAAACACAGAGGCTAAACTCTATGCTCTGGCCGACCCAGGCAGCTAAGGGGCCGACCCAAGCGGCCAGAGTATGGTATTTAGGCCTCGTGTCCTCGGTACACCACTCTGGTAACTCCGGCAACTCAAAAATATATTTTAAAAATTTTATAGAGAGCTATAACGAAATCTACAGAGACTTTAAACATGAAACTAGTACGGGAAAATCCTAATTTTAAAACTATCGCATTATCTAAACAAGTTTGAGTCTTTGGGTCGGCTCTGATACCATGTTAGGATATTTTGCTCACCATGCAACAATAAAATGCAAAACAGAAAGTAAAATCAAAATTTTCAAGTGAGCAAAGCATTCAAACCCTAGAATTCATCTAAAAGACTAAAACGTGAAGCAAATAGATAGCAAAGAAGAAGCAAGTGAAGGGTTTTTGTGACTACATCTTTTGCAGCGTGTTTAAAATCTCATAGTAGACTCTTCTTAAGCTCCTAACCGTCGGGAATGAGCTTGAAGATCGATCTTTGCTTGCCAAAGAAGATCCACGCGAAGGAACCTTACCCAAGCTTAGCTTCTCTTGATGATGATCTTTAAAGAAGAAACTATGTCTCTAAACTTGCCAAGAGGATAGATCTAGTGATGTAGTGAGAATATTAGCTCTCTTTTTCTTCTCTTTCTTTTCTCATTCTTTCCTTTTAGGGACCTCTTCAAAATAGGAGAGATAATCAGATATGAATAAAACTAAGCATATCTCTTTTTCTTTCTCTTATGTGGAGAGGGGGTGTTTGCAAATGACTCATCAAGTGAGTCATAAGCTTACATCCTTCTCATGCTTTCTAAAAATCAAAAGAGATGATATATATATATATATATATATATATATATATATATATAGAGAGAGAGAGAGAGAGAGAGAGAGAGGTTAATGGAGAAAAGGTGTCATAGGAGGGAATTTCCTCTTATGGCGTCGGAAAAATACATGCTCCGTGATTTTTTTCGACGATCGGCATACATCACTTCTATCTTTATCATCTAAGATGTGGATACACCAAATTTCATATGATTATACCATTTTTTCACCATTGATTTAGTTGATGCAAATTAATGGTTTACCGACAATAGAACTTTTTACATTGCTAATTCAACGGTGAAAAAGTCGTGGAATCACATGAAATTTGGGATATGTACATCTTAGATGACAACAATGATGATGATGGGTGCCGATTGTTGAAAAAATGGTGGAAGTTGTATTTTTTGGACGCCATAGGAGCTCCTACGGCCTCTTTCCTCCATTATTCTCACACACACACACACACACACACACATATATATATATATATGCGCGCGCGTGTTTATTTATATCTAATCCGGATTAATATTACATATATGATACATTATAATACTAGTTAACATATCATATATGTAATATTAAATCAACACTTGATTTAATAATCCGGATATTTTTCAAACCGGCTAGTATTATTAAACGTCTGATTAATGTACGTGTATCAAATATACACATTTAATCAAACTCCTGTACGTATCATCATACGCATCCTACATCGCTTCACCTAAGCCAGAAAACCCTCTATGTGGGACTCTAAAGACTCAACAATACGCTGGTAGTGAGTTACTGGATCAAATCCATAACTCACAAGCACGTCAGTGATACCAGCTGTACGTAACGGCTACCCTGATATCTATCGTAAGAAAGGTCGAAAAGTAAGTTCATCCAAACTATACAGAGCCTATCAGTGACATTCACCGTACAGTCCGGTATCTTCATCTGAGAATGTCACATACCTGGCCTGGGGGGTGGAATCTGTCAGACCTCCAATAACCTAATAAGTCATGCTGATGTCAAGTTCATAACCACCAGAGATACTATCGATAACACTTATTAGTATATCTCATCTGTCATGGCCAAGGACTTATGGTTACAGCCAATCGTGTACGGCGCGATATCAACTCCCTATACCGGAAAAGACGGATCCCTTCGATTGCTCACCGCCTCCATGTGCTTCGGGACTGTACCCAACTAAAACCTGTATGCATGGCTCTTTAAAGACGTGGTTGTGTAGTAGTTAACATACAGTAGGAACACATCCAAGACATTATGAGGATCTCAGGTCTACAGACTACGCTGTACTCATGTCACCAGAGAACTGCTATCTGACAATATGTATAATACCATTTAGGAGTTCTCGGTGTATTCATTCTCCAATGAGCACATGTATGCAATCTTTGGTATCAAAAACCAATGGCTGGGGAACCAACCATCACCCCGGTTGGGATCAAGAAACATATATACTAGTCTACTCTAGAGTATCGATGCCCGGTCTCGATACTTCCACGATTAAGAACATTTAAGGATGTTCTTATGGACTATCTATTCCCTACTAGTATGATCACATCATAGTCCTGATAATCAAGCAAATATTCTACGAGCTTTATCAACATATATCAGCGATACGTAATAACAAGTAAAATATATACATATGAATGATAAATACAAACCAGATAATATACTATTATATCGAGCAACATTGTTCTGAACATATATATATCCATCAATTACAATAATTGCCTCTAGGACATACATATCTAACGGTATATCGCTTTCCATGCAATGCTAGAAGCCGCAGTATGACTACGATAGGACTTTTCCTTCACCGTAGAAACATGGCTGGCATAATTACTCCTCGTATTCCCGTATTTTGAAAAGTGGGGCGTGACACTATCTCACCATCTGTTGTTGAATGGATGGTGTGATAAACTTTGCATCTCATCCATTCAACGGTGACATAGATAAGAGTGGTCTCTCCACTATTATTAATAGTGGAGAGAATAATAGTGGAGAGACCCCAAATCCGAAAATTGGTCTTTTTTATTTAAAAATTACTAGTAATTTTGCACGTGCTACGCTGGTAGTTTGAAAATAATATATAAATGTAAAATTGTAGAAATTAGAATGCGTGAGAGATAATTTCAAAACAATTAAGCAGTAAAAATTTCTTAATTTTAAAATGACATGATTAATTATAGAGATAAAAATGGTTGCCTACAAAAGGTGGAGGTAGTTTGATCATGGAGAATTTAGTTATAAGGTATTTTTTTTCTTTTCCTTTTTTCTTTTTAACATTTAATGTGGTAGTTTAATAATATTTTGACATATAAGAAAACTCTATATGGCATAAAATTGGAGCCTCAATTTAAAAGGACGTAACTAACCCCCTTCCTTTGGTATTATAATAGTAGATAAAAATTACTACGCTTGGCAATTATTTATCTGCAACATTTTTGATTTTTGCCTTGCATTACCATTAGCTATAAGTCTTTATCACCGTTAAGAGATTAATCTGTCATTTTCATCTAATATTAAATTGTCGCTAAAGAAGTGCGGCATTCCATTTTTATCCAACCAAAACAGACCCATAAACCAATTGAGCCTAAGTGATAAAATTTTCTTTTAAAACTCACTCGTTGAGTCTCAAAAAGGGTTTTTCTGAAACAAAAACATACTCACAAAAAAGTCTGCATACAATTGAACACATGCCTTTGAATTTCTAGGCTAGAATGTAGAACAACACTGATGGAGGTCCTTTTTCAGATCTCCTTCATATGTTGTCTTCAGTCGATCTCCTGGTGGATTCTGAAGGAGATCCTCTGTTGTGTGTGGGTCTCAATGGGTTTTGAGGAGATTTGGTGATTGGTGAGTTTGACGCCAATACCTGCAAAGAAGTCCGAGGTGGTTTGATACCACCAAGGACCCTCCGACGATCAAGTTAGTACTAGATCCGAGCAACGTAACGGCTAAGTGGAGTAAGAAATGGCTTACTTGACCCTTCTATGATGGGGGTTTATATAGTGGTGGAGGCACGCAGCGGCAGGCGCGAGAATCTCGCCGGCAGTTACGCTCCTGATGTCACGCCCGCGTAGAGAGCGGATCACCACTTAATGGGGATCGTGAAGGCGTGTGTAGAGTATTTTTCGTCACCCCCATTAAGATGGGAATGCGCACACGCTTGTCAGGCGTACTACAGATTTGCCTTGCTAGGGTAGGCGGGGGTTTATTGATTGTGGGATCCGAATCTCCGGCAGCCACGGACTAAGCTGCCGTTAATTACCTCTCGCCTTTGGGGGAGAGGGAACCTCCGATTAACGGGTTAAACTGGTCATGCGAACTCAATGTGCAATGTACGTGTGTTGTGTTTTAAAAGGGGTTATGGATATATCCTGGGCCCCGCAGAGTTTTTTACGGGGGTCCCGCTACCCGGATAGCAGGCTGAAGGGGTCAAGGGGGCTAGAAACCCCCTTGCAGGGTGCGGGGCAGTGCCCCGTTAGATTTTTTTCTAACCGGGACAGTGTCATGGAGTATGTGTGTGTGTGTGTGTATGTATATATACATATATATATAGGGGGGAAAAACCACCCAAGGACGCGTGGGACAGCGCCTCACGTGCCTAGCATACAAGCGCTGTGCACTTAAGCGCTAGCGCACCACGTGGGCGCTGGGCGCTTGAGCGCTGGGCGCTTGAGCGCTGTGCGCTTAGGCGCTGTACGCTTAAGTGCTAGCGCACCAAGTGTCCGACACGTGGGCGCTGTGCGCTTAAGAGCTAGCGCACCACGTGTCCGACACGTGGGCGCTGGGCGCTCGAGCGCTGTGCGCTTAGGCGCTAGCGCACCACGTGTCCGACACGTGGGTGCTGGGCGCTTGAGCGCTGTGCGCTTGAGCGCTGTGCGCTTAGGCGCTGTGCGCTTAAGTGCCAACACACCACATGTCCGACACGTGGGCGCTGGGCGCTTGAGCGCTAGGGGTGCTAGGAGCTCAGGCGCTTAGGCGCCGGCGAGGAAAAAGGGGCTTTTAGCCCCCAGAAATGGGATTAAACTCCCAAAGAGAAATTAGAGGGGAGTTAAACTCCTGAGATGTTTTTGAGATGCTGAAACGGGCTCTCCCTTGAGCTCTGGATCTCCCAAAGTGGGATTTTTAGGAGATGGGTCTCCTTCTTCCTCCTCTTTTGGCTGGATCTTGAAGATCAGAAATATGAGATTTTAAAAATCTTTCCTTTCTGAGATCTGATGGCAGATCTGGGTTCCTCTTTGTGGGTTTTATGGTGAAAAACTATTTAGTTTATAAAAGGAAGAGTAAAACTCTTGATTTAATTCAAAACAAAGAGAAGGTTTTAGAATCTTGAGGAAGGAGAAAGATCTCAGATCTTAATTCTTTTTGGAGAGAGAAAAAAAAGTTGTTGAGATATTTTCATTATCTTTGCCTTTATAGGCTATACAATTTACATATAGCCCCTTGGGCTCTATAAAAATGGTATTTTGCCTATCCCATGGCTCATGTGCCATTTCTTTTTACACATAAGCCATGGGCTTTACAAAAATTTGGCTTTATGCCCATTTTGTATAAATTCATGCATAAAAAATTACATAAAATTATTTATTACATGATTTTTATTTTGGCATGGAGGAGGGCCGGCCGCTTCATGTTCGGGCTCGACCTGGGCATGGGCCCACTTGATCCGGGCTTGGGCGCACTTGGCTTGGGGTTGACCTTGACTTTGACTTGGTCAACCTGGGTGCAATTTTCGACCCCAAAAAAGTGCCCCCATCAATAAATGCACATCACATATGTGGGTCGTGTGCATGAAATTGATGGATCTTCTTTCGTGTGGAAGCGACTTGCTTTGGTTCCCACTTTTTGGGATGCACTGCCCTTTTTACGACATGGACGGTCGACGCTTAACGCGTCTCCGAGACGGAGTGTCCGTGGTAGACGTTTCCCTGGCCCGGAGTGATTTAGCAGACGTGCCCCGGCACGGAGTGTCGCTGGTCGACGTTTCCCCGAGGCGGAATGTCGCTGGTTGACGTGTCCCTGGCACGGAGTGTCTATTTTGGACGTTCCCCGATGCAGAGTGCCGCTGGTTGACGTGTCCCTGGCACGGAGTGTCTGTGTTGGACGTTTCCCCGACGCAGAGTGTCGCTGGTCGCCGTTTTCCCGAGGCGGAATGTCGCTAGTTAACGTGCCCCTGGAACGGAGTGTCTGTGTTGGACGTTTCCCCGATGCAGAGTGTCGTTGGTTGACGTGTCCCTGGCACGGAGTGTCTGTGTTGGACGTTTCCCCGATGCAGAGTGTCGTTGGTTGACGTGTCCCTGGCACGGAGTGTCTGTGTTGGAAGTTTCCCCAATGCAGAGTGTCGCTGGTTGACGTATCCCCGAAACGAAGTGTCTGCTTGTTGACGTGTCCCTAATACGGAGTGTCGTTGTTGGACGTTTCCCCGATGCGGAGTGTCTGTGTTGGACATCTCTCCGATGTGGAGTGTCGCTGGTTGACGTGTCCCTGGCACGGAGTGTCTGTGTTGGACGTTTCCCCGATGCGGAGTGTCGCTGGTTGACGTGTCCCTGGCATGGAGTGTCAACTTGTTGACGTGTCCCCGAGACGGAGTGTCTGCTTGATGTTTCCCCGTTACGGGGTGTCGTTGTTGGACGTTTCCCCGATGCGGAGCGTCTGTGTTGAACGTTTCCCCGATGTAGAGTGTCGCTGGTCGACGTGTCCCTGGCACGGAGTGTCCGCTTGACGTTTCCCCATTACGGAGTGTCGTTGTTTGACGCAAAGGTCGATGTTGGAATTGGTTAGTTTGATTTGTTTGATTTGAGTTGACATCGGTATCGCTACACTGGAATATGGTACCGGGAGCGAATCATCATCTGTCATGAGAGGATTTGGGAGTTAGTTTTCTGTCGGCATCTGCATTGCTGCACTGGAATAATGCCAGGAGCAACTCATCATTTGCCCCGGGAGGATTTAGGAATTGGTTTTTTGTTTGGCATCTGCATTGCCGCACTGGAATAATGCCAGGAGAAACTCATCATTTGCCCCGGAAGGATTTGGGAATTAGTTTTCTGTTTGGCATCTGCATTGCTGCACTGGAATAATACCAGGAGCAACTCATCATTTGCCTCGGAAGGATTTTGGAATTGGTTTTTTTGTTTGGCATCTGCATTGCTGCACTGGAATAATGCCAGGAGCAACTCATCATTTACCCCGGAAGGATTTGGGAATTGTTTTTTTGTTTGGCATCTGCACTGCTGCACTGGAATAATGCCAGGAGCAACTCATCATTTGCCCCGAAAGGATTTGGGAATTGGTTTTTTGTTTGGCATCTGCATTGCTGCACTGGAATAATGCCAGGAGTAACTCATCATTTGCCCCGGAAGGATTTGGGAATTGGTTTTTGTTTGGCATCTGCATTGCTGCACTGGAATAATGCCAGGAGAAACTCATCATTTGCCACGAAAGGATTTGGGAATTGGTTTTTTTGTTTGGCATCTGCATTGCTGGACTGGAATAATGCCAGAAGCAACTCATCATTTGCCCCGGAAGGATTTGGGAATTGGTGGTTTAGGAGACAGGTTTAGATCCCTATCACCTAAGGCTTTTCAATTTTATAAGCCGTAAGGGTCCCGTAAAAGCATTTTCTCCTTACGAGTCGAAAGGATATCGTATGTGTTTTTTTCTCCTTAGGAGTCATGGGGACTCCTAAGTGTGTTGCTCCTTTGTGAGTTGTAAGGATCTCACGCGGGAATTTTTTCCCCACAAAGTCGAGAGGACTTTGCGAGTGCATTTCATCTCTTTTTCACGAGTTTGCGCCCTTTCGGGTTTTCACAAACTCGCCGGCATTTCTTCTGTTTTTACTCACGGAGCCCTTTCGGGTTTTCATCCGTGCCCGTTTTTCTTGTGGACATGCCTCTTTTTTTTTTCTTTTTTTCCTCTTTTTTGGTAGGACTTTAAAAGTAGTCTCACCGGCAGGACTTTGGAGAGATTTGGATTGTTTTACGCCCGTGGATTATATACGGTTTCGCAGGATGTATGATCTAGACCGTAGGGCCGAAAAAATTTTGGGACTTTGTTGGCGTCTGCATCGTTACACTGGAATATGGTACCAGGAGCGACTCATCATTCGCCGTTGGGCTATGGAAGTTGGAATTTGGTTGGCGTCTGCATCGCTGCACTGGAATATGGTACCAGGAGCGACTCATCATTCGCCACTTGGGGATTTAGATTTTGGCCGGCGTCTGCATCGCTGCACTGGAATATGGTACCAGGAGCGACTCATCGTTCGCCATTACCTATTGGGAAGCGATGGCTTAAGAGACAGGTTTAGATCCCTATCACCTAAGGCTTTTCAATTTTATGGGCCGTGAGGGTCCCATAAAAGCATTTTCTCCCTACGAGTCGTAAGGATCCCGCAGGTGTATTTTCTCCATAGGAGTCGTGAGGACTCCTAAGTATGTTTTTCCTTTGTGAGTCGTAAGGATCCCACAAAGGTTTGTTCTCCTCATGTATCGTGAGGACACATGAGTGAGTGTTCTTAATGGAGCATAATTCCAAAGGCGGAGACCAACCGCGTAACCGGTGGTTGCGGTGGGGCATGGACGTGATGAGAATTATTTGAGCCCGTGGATTGTATACGGTAGTCAATTTGGGGACTACCGTAGGGCTGGAAGAATTTTGGGTAATTGGATTTTTGTTGGCGTCTGCATCGCTGCACTGGAATATGGTACCAGGAGCAACTCATCATTTGCTGTTGTTTTGTTTTTGTTTTTTTGTTGCTGTTTTTGTATTTTTTTTACCGCGATTGCTCTATCATTTCAGCTTTTCTTATCGCGAAGGTCGCGATTGCCCTTATCATTTCGGCTATTTATTCGCGGTTGCCCCATCATTTCGGCTTTATTTTCATTTTTATTTTTACTCGCTGATTTTTATTGCGAGTTGTCCCATCATTTCAGCTTTTTATTTATATATATACACATATACATATACATTTCTTTTTATTTACACACTTTTACACCCCAAGTTTAACGACTTAGAGGTCGATTATTCCCAGTTTAATGACGTGGTGGTCAATTATTCCCAGTTTAAAGACTGGGTGGTCTGTCATTCCCAGTTTAACGACGTGGTGGTCAGTCATTCCCGGTTTAACGACGTAGTGGTCAGTGGTTTTCTTATCCCAGCTCCTCGAACTTTGATCTTGGCGGGGCTGTGTTGATGACCGTAGCTCTGTGACTTGTCGGTACATCTGACGACTGTGAGGCTTTCCTGAGTTTGTATTGGTTCTCCACCCAATCTTTAAAAACATAGCAATCTTCAATGGTATGACTCACCATTCTATGATATGGGCAGTATATGGGATTCCCGGTCATGTTCATCTCGTGTGGCCTCTTTGGAATAGGCAATTGAAGACCGTTGTCCAAGGCGTCCTCGAATATTTCGCGGACTTTATCCCTCCTGAAGGAGTATACTTTCTTCTTTCTCTCCATTGGAGTAGGTGCCCTTACTGATGCTGGACCCTGAGGATGATAAGTCTTTGGTTCGCCTACTGTCCGCTTACCACGTTCAGTGTACGTATCGGAGGGTCTGGAGGCTGATCGCGTCCATTTTTCACAAAGGTGTTCCGCTCTCGGGCTGGAGGGAGCATCGATCGGCTGCTTCCGGATATCAATCCCCAGCTCACGAACCAAAATTTGATTTTGCTGTAATTGCAATCGGGCAACTTGGGTCTTAAGATCCGCCACAACATTTACCAGCTCGTCAACGTTAGAATGGACCTTGGCCATCTTCTCATCCCTGTCCTGAAGTTGCCTTTGAAGCCTTTGGAATAATGCTTGTTCTATAGTTCCGGGTATGACAACGGGGTCATCCCTACCACCTGAACTTGATTCAGCATGAACCACGGGTTCCTTTGGCTTAATAGCCTGAGCCAGCTCTTCATCATTTGGATCGGACCGACATTGGATGGCAACAACCGCGTCATTATCATGGTTATAAGGCGTAGGAGGACTTGTTCCTCTGAGCTCCATCATATAGACCGTATGGGTTGTGTACCCGTCTATTGCTTCTTCATTGGCAATGCTGCTCGCTTGGCTCTTAGCTTGTTGCCTTGGTCCACTCTTTTTAGAGAAAGGCAGATTTCTGAGAGGATCAGGTCCCTGAAGGACTTCGGTCTCCGTTTGTATGAAATTGGCGGTCGCAGCTTGATTGTTTGTTAACACACCATGGGACAACGATATTTCTCCCTCCTTGTATTGTTTCTCGACCCAATCCTTGAAGATGCAACAGTCTTCAATAGTGTGTCCCAGCATTCAGTAGTATGGGCAAAAGTTGGGATGATCAGTCTTGTTCGTTTCATTTAGCCTTTTTGGTTCTGGTAGCCACAGGCCATTCTTCAGAGCATCTTTAAAAATTTTGTGGACCTTGTCCCTTCGGAATGAGTAGACCTTATTTCTTCTTTCCTCCAAAGTTGGATCTCGAGTTTTGTTAGTTTTTGCTCCGCCCGCTCTCTGCTTATTTAGAGAATCGGTGCTGTTAGAATTTCCGCCTTTTCAGTTGTCGTCCCTCCAAGGTTTCGGTCTGTTTGTGAACTGAAGATCCTGAACGGACTCGGGCTTTGAGAATTTCCAACATTTGGACCTTTTTGGTCAGCTCTTGGAATGTTTTGAATCCTGCGGTGCACAGGAAAGGTCTCATCCAGTCCTTCAGATTTTCTATAAGAAGACTGACAGATTGGTCTTGCTCCAACGGCTGTTCACATTTGACAGAGAGATTGTGCCATTGGACTATAAAATCCATGTTTCTTTCACTGTTCTTTGGCTCTGTCCTTACGAGGTCGGCAATGGTGATTTTATCGCTGACACTCATGAACCTTTGCTTGAACATGGATTCTATTTGAGTGAACGTCATGATCGAGTCATCCGGTATGCTTGCATACCAATCGAAAGCAACATCCGTCAAGCTATTAACAAACTGACGGAGAAGGAGCGCATCATTGCCCCTAGTATTTGCGCATGATGCTTTAAATTGGGAAATGTGCCGGTTCGCATTTCCCTTCCCATCGAACCTTTCAAATTTGGGGACGACATAGCCAGTGGGAAACTCCACAAGATCGTACCGAGCAGGATATGGTCTCCCGCTAATGCTGGCATCTTTTTGCTCTCCGGCTTCTGCTACCAACGTTTTGACTTTGTTGGCAACCAAATCCATGATTTGATCTTGAGTTAGCGGGTTGCTGTCATCGGCCGCCAAGACATTTCCCGAGATAGGATGTGACTGGCCTTCATGCGGTCCGCCCACCTTTGGATTTGAGGGAATAGGCATCGGCTGTCTCGGGACACCGTTTCCCGGTCTGTGAGTAGAACCATGCGCTTGATTGGGCGGCTGAGAGGCAAGTTAGGCCGTGAGCTGTAAGATGACGTTTGTCAAGTCGTCAATTTTAGAGTAGAGCTTAGCCATCTCCTTGTCTTTGTTTCTGAGCTGCTTTCGGATCTCCTGGAGAAGTTGTTGTTCTGCGGTCTTAGGATGGAAAGTTGGCTCATCTTCGCTTTCCGAGCTTGACTCCTCATGAACTGAGGGATCTCTCTGCTTATCAGCTTCACTTGGAGCATTTTCATTACCTTCAGGAGGATGCTGGTCTCGGGAAGTGACAGCCACATTCAAACCAGATTGGATTTGAGATGTGGTGGCCCCATCCTTGCTGCGAAGGTTGTCACTGGGACGTGCGCCTACCATGTAGACTGTGTAGATAAAACATTCAGCCGTCCTTTCATCACTGACAGCTGGATTCGCGGAGCGGTCCGGGCTTTGGAAATTCATAAATTTTAACATGGCCGAAGCCCTAGCCCTTTTGTTGGCTCTGTATCTGAGCCGCTTCTGCCTCAGCTTCTCTGCCTTGAGCGCCTGGCTGGCTTCTGCTCTTCGGGAAGCCGCCATAGGCCGAGTGATGGAGAGCTTAGAGAAAATACCCAACCGAGCATTTGTCAAGGGAGCCGCTGGAGCTTGCCCTAGATGCCCCGTTGCCTTGTTGACGTTAATGGCCTTACCCCCAGTTGGAGCGACGGAGAGACGTTCGGAAACGGATTTGCGTTTGGGTTAGGGTGCCCTCGAGACCACCACATTTGGCCTCCTGCCCTTCGAGACCGGTTTGTCTGTCACCGGGGCTTGAGGAGCTGGGATGGCGTTAGCTGACACGAACAGAATAGAGCCGAATGGTAGCGGCGGCTCCTCCCACTGTCGCCTGAGACTGGCCGGAAGGACCGTCCTGGAGTTCATCTTCATCGTGTAGGAGATGGGAGCCGTGCTGAGAGCTAGGTTCATCTTTGGAGACATTGTTGAAAAGTGATTGCTTGAAAACCTGCATGAAAGAGCATTATTTTAGTATAAATATAGATATGTATATGGTGTGAGTTCGCATGAACATTTAACCCGAAATATGGGAGGAGAGATTAGTCCCACCGGGCGTGCCAGAATCTGTAAGGTGTTTTTCGTCACCCCATTGAGATGGGAATGCGCACACGCTTGTCAGGCGTACTACAGATTCCCCCTGCCTAGGGTAGGTGGGGTTTATTGATTGTGGAGATCCGAATCTCCGGCAGCCGCGGACTAAGCTGCCGTTAATTACCTCTCGCCTTTGGGGCGAGAGAACCTCCGATTAACGAGTTAAACTGGTCATGCGAACTCAATGTGCAATGTACGTGTGTTGTATTTTAAAAGGGGGTTATGGATATATCTTGGGCCCCGCAGAGTTTTTTTACGGGGGTCCCGCTACCCGGATAGCGGGCTGGGGGTCAAGGGGGCTATCAGCCCCCTTGCGGGGTGCGGGGCAGCGTCCCGTTAGAAATTTTTTTCTAACAGGGACAGTGTCGTGGAGTATGTGTGTGTTTGTGTGTATACACACACACACACACACATATATAGAGGGGAAAAAGCGCCCAAAGGACGCGTGGGGCTAGCGCCTCACATGCCTAGCACGCGAGCGTTGTGCGCTCGAGCGCTGTGCGCTCGAGCGCGAGCGCACCATGTGTCCGACACGTGGGGGCTGGGAGCTTGAGCGCTGTACGCTTAGGCGTTGTGCGCTTAAGCGCCAGCGCATCACGTGTCCGACACGTGGGCGCTGGGCGCTTGAGCGCTAGGGGCGCTAGGCGCTTGGGCGCTTGAGCGCTAGGGGCGCTAGGCGCTCGGGCGCTTGGGTGCCGGCGAGGAAAAGGGGCTTTTAGCCCCAGAAATGGGATTTAAACTCCCGAAAGAGAAATTAGAGGGGAGTTAAACTCCTGAGATGTTTTTGGAGATGGTGAAACGGGCTTCTCCCTTGAGCTCTGGATCTTCCCAAAGTGGGATTTTTAGGAGATGGGTCTCATTCTTCCTCCTCTTTTGGCTGGATCTTGAAGATCAAGAAATATGAGATTTTAAAAATCTTTCCTTTCTGAGATCTGATGGCATATCCAAGTTCCCCTTTGTGGGTTTTATGGTGAAAAACTATTTTGTTTTATAAAAGGAAGAGTAAAACTCTTGATTTAATTCAAAAGAAAGAAGAAGGTTTTAGAACCTTGAGGAAGGAGAAAGATCTCATATCTTGATTCTTTTTGGAGAGAGAAAAAAAAGTTGTTGAGATATTTTCATTATCTTTGCCTTTATAGGCTATACACTTTACATATAGCCCCTTGGGCTCTACAAAAATGGCATTTTGCCCATCCCATGGCTCATGTGCCATTTCTTTTTACACATAAGTCATGGGCTTTACAAAAATTTGGCTTTATGCCCATTTTGCATAAATTCATGCATAAAAAATTACATAAAAATTATTTATTACATGATTTTTATTTTGGCATGGAAGAGGGCCGACCGCTTCATGTTCGGACTCGACCTGGGCATGGTCCCACTTGATCCGGGCTTGGGCCCACTTGGCTTGGGGTTGACCTTGACTTTGACTTGGTCAACCGGGGTGCAATTTTCGACCCTAACAGTGTGGAACGTGGGATGTTGCTGGCGGAGAATCCGCGCATAGCGAGATTCGCGGAGCTGCGGTTACGCCTGTGAGCGGCGGAACTGGTCGGAGGATCGAGGAAGACGGCCTCGGCAAAGGGGGTCGGGGACGAGCGAGAAAGCCGAGGAGACTTGGTCTTGTGGCAGCTCGGGGTGAGCTGAGGGGCCGAGGAGGCCAATCTACGGGGAGCCCCGAGGAGGGCTAGCTCGCGCTGGCCAGTCGGGTATAGGGGTGGCATGGTCGGCCTTTGTTGGCCGTTTCTTCTAAGTTCTGGGACGTGTCGTCCGCCACGTGTCCTGATCTTAAGGGTCGCCATTGTTGAGCATTATCATTAGCCCCCCACTCTTGTCCCGACCAGCCAGCGGGTCGAGTCAAGAGTGGACCGCCGGGCCGCCCGGGATGAGCTCCCTTCTAAGGTTTCATCGGGACACGTCCCTGGGCCGTGAGCTGTCTTTTCTGCCAGTGAATCAGGGCGAGATCCCCGCATTTAAGGAGGGTGCACCGGTTCGTGTATCTTGCCTTTGAAGTGACGGCCTACGTGTCGAGCGTCGGTTGGTTGACGCGACGTGTGCAGACCTGTGATGCCTGAAAGGGTGCGGTCCAGTGCGGGGACGACAAGTGGAGCAATCGAGGTCGTTGGATGCGAGGAGGCGTCTTGGCGGGAGATGAAGGGCACCATCGGATGAGGTCGCTCGTGGCGATAAAATAGGTGTGGGGCCCATTCCAGGGCCCCTACTCCTTCATATTTCCCGTTCTAAGTCTCGGTTGCTCGGCGCTCGTCTTCTTCCTTCCACTTTCATTCCCCGAGCATCATTCTTCCTAAGGTTAGATGTTTTCTCTTGTCGAGTCAGTAGATGTCATTGAGGTAGGTTCTAGGAACCCTTTAGGTGAGCCTGAGTCCTCCCGGGGAGCAGGGGTTGGCCCCTCTTCTCGGGATCATGTGGCAGGGGCAGCCCTCGGGGAGGAGGCGGTAGATGCTGCCCCTAGCGTCTTGTGTTGGATAAGGCATGAGGACGAGCTTGCCAACGCTCGGGCTCGCTTCCACATCCTCTCACGCCATACGCTCCGCCTGGCTAAGGAGGGAGAGAGGGCAGACCAAGTACGGGGCAGGGAGATCACCCTGTATTTAGAAGCATTTTGGGGGGGAATGCGTCTGCCCTTCTCTCCTGAGGTCGTTGAAGCGTTGAACTTCTTCGGGTTATCCCCCGGTCAGTTGGTGCCAAACTCATGGAGGATTCTCCTCAGGTTCCTGGTCCGCCTGAACTTACAGGAGACCCCCTTCAGCCTTTCCCTCCTTGATTCTTGCCTCGTCTTCAAAAATCACCCTGATGGTCGAGCGGGCGACCCGAGGTGGGTTTATCTCTCTTTCAGAAAGCGACCAAGGGGCACCGCCGGGATGGGGGTCGTGGGCCTGCCTTATTCCATTCACGAATGGAAGAAGAAGTTCTTCTTCGTTTCCCCTCCCGAGGGTGAGGACTGGCCCGTGCCTACAGAGTGGTCGAGGGAGAAGCACTTGCCGGGGAACCAGTCCAGTGACCCCGTCGTGTTGAGAGTGCCGTCGTGGGAGCCCATCCCCCGTTTCGACGTGCTGTTGTCTGAGAGGGTTCTGAGTTGGGCCGGGCTCAGCCCCATTGAGTTCATCGGTAAGTTTAGGTTTTCTTTTTGGGTTCGTATATTGCCTGTGTCGCTGACTCCCTCTACACTTGGTTCTGTGCAGGACACATGGATATGGACTCGCTCCGGGCTTCAATGCGCCAGCCGAGGCCGGTTGCGAAGGTTGGGGGCGCCGGCTCTTCCCGTTCATAGCCTGCCCCGGCTCCTTCTGCCCCGGCGGTAGTGCCCCGCGAGTGCTCGGAGGAGAATCTCACCCCGGGGCCAAGCAGGACGTCGGATCGGAGGCAGGCTCGGATTCTGGAGGACCCGGCCTCGGAGGAGGAGACCGGCTCTCCCTCAAGGCCGCTCAAGAGGAGATCTACCCGGGGACCGTCTTCGCCGATCACGGTCGAGGAAGGCGGTCTCCAGTTCACCGTGTCGTCGGGGCTATCCATTGCGGATAGCTTGCTGCATGAGATAGAGGCATCGGCCGGGGGTAGAGTCCCCGGGGGACCTTCAGAGCTCAGCTGGCGTCCATCGCCCAGGAGTCCGTGCAGGTAAGCGCTTGTCTTTCATTATTATTATTCTTTGAGGTTTGGTGCCTCTCTCATCTTCTTGATCTCTCTTCTGCCTTTCAGGTCCTTCAGCACGTCGCCCTCGCATTGTGCATGGAGGCCGAGGTGGTAGCCCCGGCGATGAAAGCCGCGGGCCAGCTCTCCTCGCTGGAAGAGAGCTCCAAGCGGGAGCTGGAGGCGATGAAGGCGAGGGTCGTCGTCCTGGAGGGCGAGGTAGAGGTCGGGAAGCGGGAGGTTTCCCGGCACCACGAGGTCGCCGCAGTTGCTGAGGCCAAGCTTGAGGACGCTCAGGTGCTGGCCGGCAACCTGAAGAAGACCGTGAAAACCCTCAGGAAGGAGCTGGGGGCGGCGGCCGAGTGGGCGAAGTCGGGCGGCCGAGTGGGCGAAGTTGGTCGACCTGAGGGCGGCCAAGTTGGCCGACCTCTGACGGCGAAGGCGGTGGAGGGCTACAAGAAGTCGAAATACTACTATGATGACCTGGCTATCGCCATGACCCTCATCTAGCACGAGGCCATCAACGCTGTTAAGGCTCGGGTGCCGGGGTTCGCCGACGAAGAGCTCCGGGCCGAGTATCCTCTCGCGGACACTAGCAGGCATGGGCAGGAGGTTCCTGGCGAGGAAGTCGCCGAGGACCCGGCTCGCCTCGTGGTGGATGTCGAGGGCCTCGAGGTCGCTCCTGGCCCCGAGGCTTAAAGCCCCCATCTTCCCCCTCCTTTTTATTTTGCTGCGTCTGAAATTTTGTAAGCCTCCGAGCATTTTGTGAGGCTGGGTGATTGAAAACGATTTCGGATTGTGTAGTATGTAAATTGTAAAGAAATCACAACCAAAAATATTTTGACCGCAATCAATAACGGTGTCGAATGTAGCGCGTTAGTAAGTGCGGATCGTCCACAGGGAAAGTGTAATAGTTCGTTTTTCGAATTAGATGAATTGAAACTTTAAAGAAAAGAAAAGAAAACAATTTATGATTTGTATTTGAAGTTCAAGAATTAGAAAATATAGATCTAATAACAAGAAAACGATAGAATCAAGAATTGAGAGTTTGTTGATTTTTCCAACCAAATATCAAGAATCGAAATGAGGCTCGTAGGAATCGATCGGATCTATAAATGTGATGCAATCTCATGATGACGTATTCTTATCCTTCGATGAATTGATACTAGATCGATGATGATCGACGAGAATTAGGGATTTCTAGTGAAACTAGGGTTTCATCATTTATCCCTTGTTCCTTCGTCGATATCATTCACATTCTAGCCTCTAGTAAATTCAAGAAACGATCGTAGATCCCTAATTTCGAGCGATAACAATCAAGAAAGCATCGCAACGAAACTAGGTCATCGATTCTTGAACTTGCTAGGGTTTACAAAACTCGTAGGACTTAAGAATAGTTTTAAGATTTGTTACATCATCATTCTATTGATCTTCTCGACTCCTTGACGAGCGGAGTTTTACTCAAACATCACAACAAGAACTACAATTACAAATTGAGATCGAATCATGATGCAAGAATTTAAAGAAAGCAACATTAAAGAATTTCACCTTTTATTTATATCAACAATTTCATTACAATCGCTCAAGAACTACAAGAGGAAGAACTCGATCGTCGATTTGGCTTCGCTCGTCTCCGTGAGTCGCGGATCGGCTTGGATCGCTTGCTCGGTTGAAGATCAGCTCCGCTCCTAAAAGGTTGAAGGCTTCTTGCTTGATTTGGTACTCGGGATCTTGAATTTGGAGTGGAATTAGGGTTAGGGTTTAGCACAAGTCGTGTCACTCAACTTGTGGAAGAAGAGGGAGAGATGAAGAATTAATGACCTAATGAACAACTAAAGAACAACCACTAATGATTGATTAAAGATTAACCTCAACCCTTAGATCTAGGCTCCTATTTATAGACATCAAAACCCTAGATCTAGGATTTGAATTTTAAGTTTCCCTCCAAAAGTTTGTTGAGGAGATTTGAATTTCCCTCCAAAAGTTAGTTAGCTAGAGAGGCTTCTAGAAGAGTTAGGAGCTTAATTAGGATTAGCTTAATTAATCATCTTTGCTGATCTGGAAGAAGCTTCGAGAGAATTCTGGAGTTTGAAGTATATGAAAGGAATGTGGGCCCAGAGATAAGAATTTTGCACAAAAAATGGCGCGCTGAAGTGGCAATACCGCCGCGGAACCGCGGCGCAAGCCGGCTCCCGCCGCGGTTCCGCGGTGCTTTGGGGGCTTTAGGGCTTGCAACCTCTGGTGCTGATTTGGGCTGACTTTTGGGCTTTCTTATGATATGTTGAATATTGTGACTCCTTCTGTATTGCTACCAGCTCTCAGGTCTTTGAGTTGGCGTAATGTTTGATCAGCAAAATGACAATTTTGGCCTTTCTTCTGGATTTTCCTGCACAGATCTCGAAACAAGTGTTGCGCAATATAGGGATGATGCGATGCCATGAAATGCAGTCAATTTCCTTTATAGTACAGGTTTTAGAGTCTAACGCATGCAATCTGATATTTAACGACTGATTTGCTAATATGTGAAATATGAATACCGTACACTTCTAAATGAGTGCAAATGATAGGGAAATTGCCGGTTAAAAGATGCAGTATTTTCGACTGATCATAAATATTACATTTAAAGAAAAGAATTGTAAAAGAAAAGCCTTGAAAATTAGGGTTTCCAACTAAGCTAGCTTTTCGGTTGTCATGAGCCCTATCTTAATGGTCATGAAAAGATGTCAGAAATCACGTCCTCCCTCAATAAAACATCGTCTTATTCTTCATTCCTATCTTTCATCCAAACATCGATCATATAACCCTGCGTGTGTGTAAAGGACATCCCTACACCCGGAGAATTCAATTCAAGCTATCATACTCTTGCCCATCAGCCTCAGTACTTTTTAATTAATGAATATTTAGATGAGATTGCTCACACACTTTCATGCGACCGTTAATACTTCTTGAGGTACTAACCGACCGATTACTCATGTGCTTGCTTATTTGGTGTATTTTGCTCGTCTTGCACCACCTCAGGCATAGCAGTGACTCCCAGACCAGTTGGCCTTAGGGCACTAGGTGAAGAGGCACCCTCGCTATATATTTTTTATTGCCCTTGGTGATAACAAAACCAGTGTTCATTTTTCTCACCATTTTATATTTTCTTCATTTTTTTTATTTCCTTCATACATCGGCTTTAAGACAAGAGCATTTCAAGGTATCCTCTACTATCCCAGGCTTCAAAACGTGTGTAAGTGCGAATAGCAGGGTATCAACGTTCAAAATGTTTGGCTTCCAGAATAGAAACTATTTTTCAGACTTATTTTTATTCTCAAATTAGTGACTTCTTTCATCTTACTAACCCTTGGGACAACGGCTCATAACTACTTATTACTAGTTCGTATAAGAAAACTTCTTATTTTCTTGGTTTTCTTAAATTTTTCTAATCTCATGGATGTAATTTTTCACTATCTAATCTTTTATTATCTTATTTATGTACAAAAATATTTTTATCTTTTGAAAATTTTTAAATTTTTATAGGTTTTCAAAAAAAATTTGTGCTTATGCAAAGTATGATACAAATGATGCGAAAATAAGCACAAACCTCCCCCATACTTGTTTTCAACAGTGTCCTCACTGTTGCCATCTGCTAAACCTCGAAAAACCTGTAAGCTTGGGAGGAATTTATTAATGGGGGCAAAATATTTAAGTGAAGAACTTCCCCCAAACTTATTTTTGGCTCTCAATATTGAGGACAACAGTTATTTCAAGAGCCAAAAATACACCCCCCCCTCAAACATGAGTTAGACAATTAGAAGCATTTTAAGAGGGGGTGAGTCATTTGGTCAAAATAAGACTTTACAAAGACCAAAAGTTAACACCAACCATTCAAAGATTTTATCGGTAAACCATATAGGTTGATGGAAGAATGTGTTGTATCGTGTCAAGAAAAAGTGAGGAAGGGATAAGAGATGGTCTGGAAAGGTTTTGAATTTTAAATTAGATAAAAGAAAGAATGAGAATGAATGTGAATGATTAGGAAGAAGGAATGGTGCTGGTTCATCTTCTATAGGTTGAGTTTGATTAATCACAACATCCGTGTTGTTTAAAAATTCAAGTTCGTCAGCAAAAAGTTCTTTATAACTTTTATCAATGGTGTGATCGAACATTTTGCTGTCAAAAAGTTTTGTGCCAGAATTTATCTTACTTGATTTGTCAAAATATGTGGAGGTGAAAAACTCATCTACCTCATTTTCAAAAATATCCAAATCAAGTTGGCTTTCTGGGCTTGTCGAACTTGACTATCGGATTCTGATTCATCAACACTCACTATCATTTTAGGGACAGAAGAAGAACCAGAGGGAGTGGAAGATGAAATGGGTGAACGTATCGATGTGTCGAGTGTCGGTAAACCAGATGTGGGAGATGAAGGCTGAGTTTCGGTTTGATTTTCGGGTATACGAATATCAACAATTCCAAGACGTATTTGGAGTTCGGGAAGAATTAAAGGCTCAAGATGATGACCACAAGGAAGTGAAAGGATTTGATAAATTGGTGAGGCAAAATCATCCAAAATTTCGGGTTCATCAATTAATATATCCCCAACGTCAATCACCTCATTCAAGTGAAGGTTAAAATTCTCAAACACCTCATCAAAAGCACAGTTTTCAATCAGTTTTGGTTCAAGAGTGGAGGTGTAGAGATCACAAGGTTTTGGCATGGTTTCACTTGGAATGGACCCATCACAGTCGGGTAAATCAAACATCGCATTATTACACAACTTGTCATACATTCTATCGTCAATTGGTGTATCCTTTGGTGCACTCGATGAATCTGTGAAACTGGAGTTGTGGATTTCAGTTTGGAAAGGGAATGTTTGATTGGGAAAGGTGTACATCTCTCTCTCACTACCCAAATTCTCATTTTGTCCCATACCCGAATTATATACTGGAAAATTTTGGGCTGGTTCGGGATTATTTGCTTGTATCCATGCTGTTAACGTCCTAAATCGTTCTTCAATTCCACATATTGCTCTAATGTCTCCTCAAGATTAGACTTCGGTCGATAAGGAGTTTCGGGATAAGATTGAAATTCTTGTGGACAGTTAAAACTTCCAAATGACTGATCAGAAGGACTGTTTAGAGAAGGTGGAAAAATCGGATTTGATTGATAGGAACAGAATGGTTGTGAAAATTGGGTAGGAGTAGGGTCAACATTATGATAAGAAGAATTTTGATATTGGTTCGTCGGTTGGTTATTGGACATCATACATGCCTCAAACCGCCTATCAAACTCTTCTTCGGAAAGTGGAGGTGATGGTTAATATTGGTCCGGGTTGAAACTTTGGCCTTTAGCCCTAGCTATATGCTTAGCAATGGAAATTCGTCTCGGGGCTTCCTCTCTCTGGGTATCAGCTGAAATGGATGTAGGATTAGGATACGGTTTATAGGAGTTCGGATTGAAACTTTGGCTTCTAGCCCTAGCTATATGCTCACCAATGGACATTCGTCTAGGGGCTTCCTCACTCTGGATATCAACAGGAACGGATGTGAAATTTGGATACGGTTGATAGGACCTAGACTGAGGTGGCCAACTGTTTCTTCCTGCCTGTTCTATATGATCTTTTATGGACATGGAAGAGCCGGACGGTATATCGAAGGGATTACGAAAACATTTAATATCTGTTTCTGGACACCAATGCTCGGCAAAATATTTTCTATTTGGGTCACCCATTGTAAGAAGGGAGGAGGGGGAAAGGGTAAAAAGGGTAAAAAGAAAAAAAGGGGGGGAAGAAATTAATTGGTTTGTTTGAAAAAGAAACGGAGTATTGAAAATATGATGCAATCACAACAAATGCAACACACAAAACCCTAATTCTAGTGGTCACCTAGGTCAGGCTCTAGACCGCTCCAAACTGCCAAAAGACAAGTCGCAGGATCAATCCTCCACTGCCTCTTTGTCCCCCTATGGCCAGGTAAGTGCCAAGTAAGTGGGAAGGTACTCCACTACGTAAGTAGTGGGCCTAATTAATAACCACTAGCCTTCGACACACTTGCCTTAGACACCACAAGAAAACGCGGATAAGCAATGAATTACCCACGGCCTTCTCTTGTCCTAAGTGAGCGCGACGGTCCTTAGAGTTATCTCTAGATTTATTTTTTTAATTAATGAGGGTAAATGCGGATGCAAGTTTGTGATTTTTAGGGCTTAGGAAGGGTAATGAACTCCCCACCTAATCTGGATTTGGTCGTGCCCCTTAATATCCGTATTAATATGCAAACAACCAAAAATCAAAACACGCACAAATTTTAATTTTGCTTTTGCGGCGCTGCGATTATTTGCAAAGAAACCTGCACAAAACTGTTATTTGGAGCAGAGAGGGAAGAGATAAGAAAGTCTGGAAGTATACCTGAAATTTTGGAGCAGTGATCAAGTTAAACTGCGGCGGATCCGCGGCAATTGCAAGCTAATGCCGCGGAATCGCGGTGCCTTAAAGGGATCTCTGCACAAAACTTTACACACAAGCTCCTATTCACCACAAGATGTCTCTGGAATTATCAGAAAAATTTTCCTCCAGCTCCAATAATTCTAGATTTCCTCGCAATCAAATCACAACACACGTATTAGAGTTTGTGCGAGTTTAGATCTAAAAATTATAATGGAATAAATTTTCAACTCAAATTTCAAAATACGAACAATTAGCGCACTATCCCCGGCAACGGCGCCATTTGATTGAAAACGATTTCGGATTGTGTAGTATGTAAATTGTAAAGAAATCACAACCAAAAATATTTTGACCGCAATCAATAACGGTGTCGAATGTAGCGCGTTAGTAAGTGCGGATCGTCCACAGGGAAAGTGTAATAATTCGTGTTTCGAATTAGATGAATTGAAACTTTAAGGAAAAGAAAAGAAAACAATTTATGATTTGTATTTGAAGTTCAAGAATTAGAAAATATAGATCTAATAACAAGAAAACGATAGAATCAAGAATTGAGAGTTTGTTGATTTTTCCAACCAAATATCAAGAATCGAAATGAGGCTCGTAGGAATTGATCGGATCTATAGATGTGATGCAATCTCACGATGACGTATTCTTATCCTTTGATGAATTGATACTAGATCGATGATGATCGACAAGAATTAGGGATTTCTAGTGAAACTAGGGCTTCATCATTTATCCCTTGTTCCTTCGTCGATATCATTCACATTCTAGCCTCTAGTAAATTCAAGAAACGATCGTAGATCCCTAATTTCGAGCGATAACAATCAAGAAAGCATCGCAACGAAACTAGGCCATCGATTCTTGAACTTGCTAGGGTTTACAAAACTCGTAGGACTTAAGAATAGTTTAAGATTTTCTACATCATCATTCTATTGATCTTCTCGACTCCTTGACGAGTGGAGTTTTACTCAAATATCACAACAAGAACTACAATTACAAATTGAGATCGAATCATGATGCAAGAATTTAAAGAAAGCAACATTAAAGAATTTCACCTTTTATTTATATCAACAATTTCATTACAATCGTTCAAGAACTACAAGAGGAAGAACTCGATCGTCGATTTGGCTTCGCTCGTCTCCATGAGTCGCGGATCGGCTTGGATCGCTTGCTCGGTTGAAGATCGGCTCCGCTCCTAAAAGGTTGAAGGCTTCTTGCTTGATTTGGTACTCGAGATCTTGAATTTGGAGTGGAATTAGGGTTAGGGTTTAGCACAAGTCGTGTCACTCAACTTGTGGAAGAAGAGGGAGAGATGAAGAATTAATGACCTAATGAACAACTAAAGAACAACCACTAATGATTGATTAAAGATTAACCTCAACCCTTAGATCTAGGCTCCTATTTATAGACATCAAAACCCTAGATCTAGGATTTGAATTTTAAGTTTCCCTCCAAAAGTTTGTTGAGGAGATTTGAATTTCCCTCCAAAAGTTAGTTAGCTAGAGAGGCTTCTAGAAGAGGTTAGTTAGGAGCTTAATTAGGATTAGCTTAATTAATCATCTTTGCTGATCTGGAAGAAACTTCGAGAGAATTCTGGAGTTTGAAGTAAATGAAAGGAATGTGGGCCCAGAGATAAGAATTTTGCACAAAAAATGGCGCGCTGAAGTGGCAATACCGCCGCGGAACCGCGGCGCTAGCCGGCTCCCGCCGTGGTACCGCGGTGCTTTGGGGGCTTTAGGGCTTGCAACCTCTGGTGCTAATTTGGGCTGACTTTTGGGCTTTCTTATGATATGTTGAATATTGTAACTCCTTCTGTATTACTACCAGCTCTCAGGTCTTTGAGTTGGCGTAATGTTTGATCAGCAAAATGACAATTTTGGCATTTCTTCTGGATTTTTCTGCACAGATCTCGAAACAAGTGTTGCGCAATATAGGGATGATGCGATGCCATGAAATGCAGTCAATTTCCTTTATAGTACGGGTTTTAGAGTCTAACACATGCAATCTGATATTTAACGACTGATTTTCTAATATGTGAAATATGAATACCGTACACTTCTAAATGAGTGCAAATGATAGGGAAATTGCCGGTTAAAAGATGCAGTATTTTCGACTGATCACTGGGGAAAAAAAATACCCTCTGTAAAGACTACCATTTAGTAATAAAACTTTTTCTTTGGTTTCATTGGCTTGCTTGTAAAATAATTTCTTCTCGCGTTGTTGGGCTTCCATGTCAGGTTGGTTATTTGCCTAGCGATCGTCCGTCGATTTGATTCAAGCGCTGCTGTGGAGAAGGAGTCTCCATGGCCCCGAAGTCGAGGGGAGATCGCTTGAGACTTGGATAGACCTGATGCCTATAGTTAGCAGCTCGGATTCTCTGCGTATGGTGGGCAGAGGGCTATCCGCCTTATTTGCGCCGAGGATGGGTAGAAGCTGCTCCGTTGCCCTTCGGCGAGGGCTTCTGATTTCTGGTGTCGTGGGTAGGTAACTACAAGCCTGGGATGACCAAGCGGGGTAGCCGCTCGGATGCCTCTCGCGAGGGCTCCGATCCCTGGCGTCATGGGTAGGAAGCCGCCGGCCGAAGATGACCGAGTAGGGTAGCTGCCCGGTTGCCTCTTACGAGGTCTTTGATCCTTCAGGACGGGGACCGAGTAGGGTTACTGCCCAGTGCCTCTTGTTCACACCATAATATTGTATTATTATATTCCCCATTCTTATACTTTTTATAAATAAACAGGTGCTTTTGACGCATGTCTGCTACATATTACAGGTTACAGGTTCTTGGAACGAAAACAGTGAAAAAGACAAAAGACGACACAAAAAAGGGACTTTGACCAACAAATAGAAGGATCTTAATCAAGCCTACACAAAAGATCAGTACAAGGCAACGCAAGGTCCAAGATTATAAAGCAAACGGTTAAAAGTACACTGCAATTATTCACTGGAGATCTGGAAGAAACATAGAAGCTATTTTAATAAAAGAACCAAATAATAAGGAAGCCCAAAGACAGAAGAGCCCACAAAGGAAATTTCAAGGCCCAATAATTTCAAGGCCCAATACTTCCTTTTAAAAGAGACAGAGACATAAAATTTTACCAAAGCTTGAAGTCTACTTTGACTAGGTCTTCCTAAGGATATTTTGGTAAATGTAGACATGCGAATCAATTGTAACCTAGGGTTTCCTATCCTCTATAAATAGGAACTCTAAATCATTGTAAAGGCTATGCCTCCCTTCATTAATAAATTTCAGCATTCTTTTAGAGAGCATCATTCTTGTAAGTTCTTTATTTTCAGCCCTAGGTTAATTTTCTATTCTTGCCCTAGATAAATTTAATTTCTTGCCCTAGTTAATATTTTATTCTCTGCCCTAGATAAATGTTCTTCAATTCCCTAATGAGCGAGTAGTCTCCTCGCTTGTTAGGGTTAGATCTGGGGAAGGTTTGAGAGACGAAGATCTCTCATCCCCTTTCTTGCCCGTCATATATTTTCATAGGACTCTATGCATACATGCACATACCGCTCCCTAGGCACCCTATCCATCGAGGTAGCGGTGATACCGTAGTATAAAGGCCCGGTTGTGATTGTTTTCCATGGAGGTTAGGGTAAGGATTGATAAAGGAAGGACACGAACCTAGAGGAAGAAACATCTTTCCAAATGATTCTAATCCCTTTTATTAATAATTACCATAACACCTAATTAGATCTTCATATGGGTATAGAAAGCGATGAGATTTATAGACTTTCCAAACTTAACCTAGACCTAACCCTAGCAAGACTTAGATATAGATTAATTTAGTTTTTAGATTTAATAATCTGTCCGACCACAATCGGAATTAACTCGTTAGCGCAATTAGGAAATTCACAACATCCCTGTGGACCGACCCGTACTCACCGGCTAGCTACCAAGCGACGCCGTTCTTGATTGCGGTAATAGATAGTTTTTGAGATCAATCACCTCTTGGCGAGGACTTTGATCCCTGTCGGTTGTGGTAGGATGCTACCGGCCGGGGATAGCCGAGCAAGGACTCGACTGCCTCTGGGAAGACTTTGGTCCTTGGCGTGGGAGGGGCGCAGGAGCCTACCAAGGACCCTTGGCCGGGCAGGGTTACTTCCCGGTGCCTCTTGGTGAGGGCTTTTGTCCTAAAGGATAGCCGAGCGAGGGATCCTCGGGCTCTACTGCCTCTAGGAGGGCTTTCTGATCCTTGGCGTTGAGGTAGGGAAGCTCCCTGCTAGGGATAGCCGAGCGATGGTTGGGCTCGATTGCCTTTGGGAGGACTTTCTGATCCCTGGCGTTGCGGTAGGGAAGCTACCCGCCAGGGATAGCCGAGCGATGGTTGGGCCCGACTGCCTCTGGGAGGACTTTCTGATCCCTACCGTTGCGGTAGGGGAGCTACCCACCAGGGATAACCGAGCAAGGCAGCTACTAGGTTGCCTCTTGGTGAGGGCTTTGATCCCTGGCGTTGCGGTAGGGAAGCTACCCGCCGGGGACGATCGAGCAGAGCAGCCTCTAGGTCGCCTCTTGGTGAGGGCTTTGGTCCCTGGCGTTGCGGCATGGAGGCTACCCGCCAGGGGTGAACGAGCAGGGCAGCTGCTAGGTTGCCTCTGGGAGGACTTTTCGATCCCTGGCGTTGCGGTAGGGAAGCTATCCGCCTGGGATAACCGAGCAGGGCAGCTGCTGGGTTGCTTCTTGGTGAGGGCTTTGACCTTTAGTGCTAGGGGGCCTGAGGAGGCTGGCTAAGGATAACCGGGCAGGGCAGCTGCTCGGCCGAATCTTCAAGAGGTTTCGCCCGACCATACATTTGCGGAACGGGAACGGTTAGCATGCGCATTGAATGCGGGGGGAGGTGAAGCGCCAGGGTCGCGTCGCTTCGATTCCGTCGGAGGAGGCTTAATGATCGCCGCGTGGCGGCGACTCCTTGGGCGAGAGCGGGCGACCGTTGAGTTCCTCTGGGGGTGCAGCGGGCTATATAAGGCTGAAGGAGTACTAGACCTTCCTTCCCTTGCAAACAGAGTGTTGAGAATGCAGGACTTCCCCTTTACCATCCCCGAGATCATCAATTTCGAAGATGTGTACTTATATGACCAGAACTGCACCGAGAACACGGTGCAGTTGGTGTGCGGGAGCATCGAGGACCACTTCGGCCAGCTGCTCCCCCGACATTCCTCTCTGCTGCAGCTACTGATGTACTTCATCTGGAAAGCGTCGCCGGGGCTTTACAACCCCCTGTCCGAGCAGCTCTATGACGAGGCCGTGGGCAAGCTGGGGTCTCTGAGGCGCTTCGGCCTGATCTCCGTGAACCGGCTGGCTCGCTCGGAGACGCTCGTCCGCGAGTGCTACGAGTTGAGGCTTGGGATTAACGTGTGCGGGGGAACCGAGAGGAGAGGTTGGATCTCACGAGGCCTCGGTTGGCAGAGATCTTTACCAAGTATCATGAGCAGTGCTCTCTGCACCCCCTTCCCCCGCTGTTGTAATAATATCTTTTTTCTTTTTGTAAGTACGGCTGAGAAGCCCATAATACCCCCCTTTTTTGAATAAATAAGAACTTTTCTACTTTCCTCGTAACGTTCTGTTGATCTTTATTAAATTGACAATAGCTCTAGGAAGAGTTTACATTGCCCCAAAAGAAAAGTACAGGCTAATAGATGACCCTATGAGCGTGGCCCGAGCTTCCTGGAGGCTTGCTGGTCTCCGTGCTTGGCGCCGGGTACGGGGCACTCTGGGTGCCGAACTGGTCCTCCGCGGAGGCAAGCATGATCTGGCCGATGGTCAGCTCGGCGGGAGGAGGACGCTGCTCCTGCTCACGGTCGGCCTGCCGTTTATCCCTTAAGTAAGCGGCGAGGTGCCCCGATCGGATGAGCTCCTCGATGCAGTCCCAGAATTGCTTGCAATCCTCGGTGGCGTGGCCCAGCACCCGGTGGAAGGCGCAGTAAGGGCCCCGGGTCCGCTTTGAGGCCTGACGCGGGATTGGAGGGAAATTGAAGAACCCTTCGCCTTGGGCTCCTCTAGTAACACTGCGAGGGAGACATTGAGCGGGGTGTACTCCTGGAACTTCGAGTGATAGGGCTGCTGACGCTCCAGCTTTTCCTCCCGAGCCATCTTCTTCTGGTCGGATCGTTCTGCCCGGGGGAGGTTCGCGTTCACCTTGGACTCTAGTTGAACCTCGCGCTCGGTCCACGCCTTGACCTCGGCCATGGTCTTAGGCTGTGCCAACGCAAAGGAGCGCGGCCACTCCTTGTGCCTCAGACCAGATCTGAGCGCCGTGATAACGGTCTCGTCCCGGTGCTCGGGAACCTCGAGGAGGGCGTTGTAAAAGCGGGTGATGTAAGCCTTGAACGCCTCCTTGTCTCCATTCTTAATTGTGAAGAGGTAGTCGATCATGCGCTTCTGCCGACGGTTCCCAACGAAGTGGCCGAGAAACTGAGTAGCCAGCTCGTCGAAGGTCGAGATTAAGCGAGGCTCGAGTCCTCGGAACCAGTCCCGACCAGAACGGATGAGGGTGGCAGGGAAGGCCCTGCACTGGGCGGCATCGGAATGGTCCTGGAAGATCATTCCCGCAGTGAAAGCATCCAAATGGTCTTTGGGGTCGGTTTTCCCGTCGAACAGAGAGGCTTTCGGGGGTTTATTGCGCGAGGAGACGTGGACAGCGAGCAGTTCATCGGTGAATGGTTTGGTAAGCGAGTCGGCGACGTACTCGGCCCCGTCGACCGAGAGGTGACCTTCCCCGCGCATGCCCTCGATCTTCTTCTCGAGGGCGTCGAGTCGGCCGTGGTACCCCGAGGACTCGGCGCCTCATGATCCCTGGTCTCTGCTGTGGGAGACCTGCGTTTGGGCACAGCTCCGGTTCCCCTCGATGAGGTTCCTCAGATCCCCAGACGCGGTGGCTCTCGAGCCGTCGTGGCGAGCCCCTTCTGTGCGACCCCGTCGGGGGAGTGGGTGTCGGTCATGCCTGTGGACAGGCGAGATGAACGACATCTCCTCAGGGGGGAAAGGGTCACGAAGAGGTTCGAGGCATGGTGCTCCGACGGCGGGCCTGGGGGTGGAGCCGCAAAGCGCCCAACGGGCCTCAGGGAGTATCAGTCTGTGGGATCCGTGGTCAGGAGTCGCAGCCTGCTGGTGGTGGGTCGTGCCGACGGGGGCGAAGCATTCCGGAGGTGGAGGAGCGGCGATCTGGGGCCCAGGCCCGGCCGTTTGGGCGCGGACGAGCGCCTCCACAAAAGACTGTAGCTGATCTATTCGGCTGGAGAGGGCGTGGATGATGGTCGCCGGAGGGGGTTCATCCGCGCCTCCGGTGAGGGGGAGGCGACGGCTGGTATCCGAATCTTCAGGATGGTCGCTTACCATGTGGACGGAGATTGGAAGGCCAACTTTGTTTTTGTGGAGTTTGCGTTCCCACAGATGGCGCTAACTGATGGAAGTCCTTTTTCAGATCTCCTTCAGATGTTGTCTTCCGTCGATCTTCCGGTGAATTCTGGAGGGGATCCCTTGTTGTGTGTGGGTCTCAATGGGTTTTGAGGAGATTTGGTGATTGGAGGAGTTTGACGCCAAGTATCTGTAAAGAAGTCCCGAGGTGGTTTGATACCACCGAGGACTCTCCGACGATCAAGTTAGTACTAGATCCGAGTAGCGTAACGGCTAAGTGGAGTAAGAAATAGCTTACTTGACCGTTCTGTGATGGGGGTTTATATAGTGGTGGAGGCACGCAGCGGCAGGCGCGAGAATTTCGCCGGCAGTTACGCTCCCGACGTCATGCCCGCGTAGAGAGCGGATCGCCCATGAATGGGGATCATGAAGGCGTGGAACGTGGGATGTTGCTGGCCGAGAATCCGCGCATGGCGAGATTCGCGGAGCTGCGGTTACGCCTGTGAGCGGCGGAACTGGTCGGAGGACCGAGGAAGACGGCCTCGGCAAAAGGGCTCGGGGACGAGCGAGAAAGCCGAGGAGACTTGGTCTTGTGGCAGCTCGGGGCGAGCTGAGGGGCCAAGGAGGCCAATCTGCGGGGAGCCCCGAGGAGGGCTAGCTCGCGCTGGCCAGTTGGGTACAGGGGTGGTATGGTCGGCCTTTGTGAGCCCTTTCTTTTGAGTTCTGGGACGTGCCGTCCGCCACGTGTCCTGATCTTAAGGGTCGCCAATATTGAGCATTATCAAACACAAAACACATGCGCATTGCATGCATTAATTCTTTTTTCAACTAAATATAATACATTGAGGAAAATATCTCATAATTGAATTCGTGACTTAATTTTTGTTCTTAGATTTTGGTTGCTTTAATCAATAGGAATCAAGGTGGTAGCTCTCTTTTTCATAAAAAAAAAACGGAGCTTAGTATTTTTGCCTCCTGCACATGTCATGAATTGTTGGCACGAAAAGCATGACTATTGAGAACAAGAGAGAAAAAGGCAATTGAGATCAAAATGAATCCCTCTCTTGAGTAAACAAAATAAAAGAAGGCCACATGCGTTTGATAGATGTAGCAAAAAGAAGCCTAATTGAGTTTTGCTGTCTCCAGTCTATAAAAAGTTGCTACTAATCCTGCAAAACCTTTGAAAAGCTTCAGCTGCTTAATTCTGCTGGTTGGTCCCACTTGCCATTTTGAAACACAAACTGACACTTTATCACAAAAGTTCAATGAATTGTACTTGTATCGTTATAGTGCCATGAGTTTAGACTCTTTTTTAATAAAAACATGTTGCATTTTACTAAATGAGACTTGAAACCGAGATCTTTGACAAAATTCCATAATAATCAGGAATTTCTGAACATGGGGTTTTTGGAATTCTTCTTGCAAAAAGGGTGTTTAGGACCATAAAGCAATAGTATGGTCGGTATAGTCCCTGGGTCCAGAAAACTTTCTAAAATGTTCTTAGATTCTAAGGTTTCATTGTTTTACTTCTTTTTCTTAAAACAATAAGCGGTTTGTATTTTTCTATTCTAATACCGTCCTACAGATAAAATTCTATATTTATCGTGAAACTGCTAAAATTCCATATCCTTAAGGTACAACTTTAATTATCTTATGCTAAATTTCAACTTGTTACTATATATGAACTATAGGCACTTTCCATAAATGATTTCATGAACTTTTAAAATGATGGATTGATATCATGAACTTTCAAACGTATCAATTAAGCCTCCTGAAGTGATTAACGGAAAATTACAAAATTACCAAAATACCCTTCCTTTTTTCTTTGCAAATATAGTCTTTTTATATGAGAAGGATATTTTGGTAATTTTGTAATTTTCCGTTAACGCCGTCAGGTTTTTTTTTCTCCATACTTTTGAAAATTCATAGTAACAATCCATCATTTTGAAAGTTTATAGTATCATTTGGGAAAAGGAGGCTATAGTTCATGGTAGCAATTTGAAATCTAGCCATTATCTTATACAGTATTAGATTTATGCTGAAATTTCTAGTTGAGATAATAACATTTTAAACAGTAACAACTATATTTAGTATATTAAGTGGAATGATCAAATTCATATCAATAGAAAGTATATCTCATATACTTAGCAGGTCTTTGATCTGAATATCTATTTAAATCTTAAAATTTAATTTTTTTTAAACAAACCTGCACTCATCCAATAATGTTTGGACACGCATAAAAGGCCATAAGAACTTGAAGATTAGGTATATATGAATAAGATTGGGATCCAATTAAATTCGAACCAATTTGTACCTATAGCTGCCTCTCTAACTTAATAGACTTGTGGTCAAGAGACTAACAAAATTTATATATTTTTAGTATGATATTAGGGTCGGACCATGCGCTATACACAGAATCTATGAATATAAATAAATTTTTTATACACTATAAAGTTACTTATGTAGAGCGATTATTTATATCACGTTCTAGTTTATTGACGTAAAAGTCTTTGATATTTTTTATATAAAAGTCAATGGTGTTTAGTAACTAAAAACAAAGGCCATGATATTTATCTGACTATTGGTTAAAGCGTTGTATTTAGTCGCCCAAAAAAATATCCTTGGCATTTATTTGAAACTCGTCATATTTTCTGTAATAAACAAAATTTATGATATTTATATCTATTAAGGAAGGCCCATAGTATTTATCTAGAAAATATTGAAAGTTTGTGGTTTTTTAATTTGTTAAAAAATCTAATGGTACTCATATGAAAAACACTAAAAGTTCTTCCTATTTTTATTAGGAAAATCTCATGGTATTTATGTAAAAAATAGCGGAATTTCATGGAACTTATTTGAAATAAAAAAAGTCCATGGTATCTATTTAAAAAACTCTGGGAAGTTCATGGTATATTTTGAAAAAAGTTCATGGTATATTTTGAAAAAAGTCCATGGTATATATTTGGAGTTCATGGCATCTATTTGTAATAAAAAGTCTCTTGACATTTATCTTAAGTACATTAAGAATTCACGGTATTTTTGTGGAAATCTACTTGAAATTTTGAGTTATTAGCTAAAAGAAAACAAATTTCTTAGTATTTATCTAAAACTCATCGTTTTTTCTATAATAAACAAATTTCGTGATATTTATTTATAGTAAAGGAAGCCCATAGTATCTATCAAAATACTGAAAGATTGTGATTTTTAATTTTTTTAAAAAATCTATGATACTTATCTGAAAAACATTAAAAGTTCTTTCTGTATATTTATAATAAGCAAAGCCCACAGTATTTATGTGAAAAATGTCGGAAATTCATGGCATGATTTGAAATTAAAAAGTCCATGGTATCTATTTAAAAAGTGTTGAGAAGTTCATGGTATTTATTCGAAAAAAGTCTATGGTATCTATTCAAAGTTCATGGTTTTTATTTGTAAAAAAATCCATAGCATTTATCTATATAAACATTGAGAATTCATGGTATTCTAGTGGAAACGATAAGTGATATTTTGAGTTGATGGCAATGCTATAATTCTTGAGAGACAACAAAAGCGTAATTAAATTGAAATTTTGTCATTTTAATTATTTTCCATTATTACCCTCATAACATCATCAAAAACTCAAAATTACCTATATATAAAATCCAGATTTTATGCTAAAAATGTTAAGTGAGAGTGAGGGTAAAAGTGAAAATATCAAAGTTTTGTCATTTTTATGATTTTCCATTATTTCCCTCACAACTTCATAAAAATCTCAAATTTACGTATATAATCCAAATTTTATAATAAGAATGTTGAGTTAAAAGGTGAGGGCTAAAATGGAATTATTGAAATTTCCACTTTTGTATTCCAAAATAGTTTATCATAAAGATGGTCTTGGTCTTGGTCTTTATGCCAATAAACCAATAAATAAAATAAAAGCAACCTGTTTATTATTTGGGATTTAGGATCCTTTATGTTAACCTACCATTGCTCAACTTGCAAATTTATAACTTATTTGTTAAACTTATAATAAGCCAATTAATGTCCTGACAAGGGAAGCGTAGTCGATATAAATTAATTGATTATTGAACCACCTATACTACTCTGCACGAATAAAATAGAATCTAAAGAAAATCGATTTGCTATTATAATTATTTATATCATACCTTCAACATTTTACATGTATGTCAACTAATCTATAACTGTTACAAGAGTCTTTTATAAATTTTCGAGAGAAAATATTGTAGCCTTTTAGTAATTACCCAATCCGAACCAAAACCAAACCAGCTCATCGATTATCAAAATCGTATCCAAACCTACTCTAGAATACCCGACCGCTCTTAGATTTGTAATTTGTAAACTTTTTCGTTGTAAATTATTTATATGTATATATGTTGTGAAATATCGTTTCTATATGCAACCATGCATTTTCCCCGTAGTTACAAGGGAAGATGAACCCTTGTCAATTAATTAGCGGCGCCACTTCACACACACAACACCAATTTCACGTTTTCCTCTTCCTTCTAAACAAAGAAAACAAAAGGAAAGAAAGAAAGAAAGAATGCCCCCACCCACTTGCATACAAGATTTTGGATGCATTGTATCCCTCACCAATTCTTAATCCCCACTTCTCTTCCCCCTCCTTCCTATTCATGCACAGGTAGATATATATATATATATATAGAGAGAGAAAAGGAAAGTGGAATCATTCTCCAATCTATATCAAAATCAATCCTAGCCTTCTCTGCTGCCCTTTTTAGGTCTCATTCTACATCTTCACATTCCCTTTCCTTCCTCCTCTCTCAAACCTTTCACTATTATTATTTTCTTCACACAAGAAACATCCAAGATCACCCTCAACATCAACAGGTGCTACTCTCCTCTTTCTTTCTTCCTCTTTTGCATTTGATAGGAGATTTCCCCATCTCAAAAAGAGTCATGGTAGCTATGGTTATGGTTAGATCTTTGGATGTTTAATTAGTATTTTCCCTTGTTTAACCCTTTTTTTTTTTTTTTGCTTATAACTGGCCGGTAAGCCTCATCCAAACACACACCACACCACGCACAATATAATAACGCGTGAGATTTAATGAATATTAAGAGGGCTTGTCATTTATATGATTTTCTTTGTTCACAGGTTTTAATAGTTGGATATCACAAGTGTTCAATTCCGTTGCAAACAAGCAACTCAAGCTTATATAAATCTCTGCCCAAAGCTAGCGATTTTTCGAGCTTTTGGCAAAAGGTTGCAGGTGATACTTGCATGAATCTTGAAGCATTGTCGAACACGAATCCTGTCGATATTCAATCTTACTATTGGATGAGGGAAATGGAAAGGGCCAATTTGGTTAATAAGAGGCCTCGACAAGGACAAGGGATTACTAGAAGAAAATCGTTCCCGTCGAGCTATTGCGGCGTCGAGTCATTTCTTGTGCTTGTGTTTGTAACGGCGTCGCTGCTGATTCTGCCGTTGGTGCTTCCTCCGTTGCCTCCGCCGCCGATGCCGCTGCTGTTTCTTCCTATTGGGATGCTTGTTGTGCTTGTGATATTGGCGTTTATGCCCTCCGATGTTCGAGACATTGCCTCTTCGTGCTTGTAAACCTACACAGATATATATGATGAGTCAAAAATGTTGTTTGCTTCTGTTGATTACTTTTCATTTTGAATGTTATGCTCATGTCCAAGGACATTTTGTTGTGCCAGTTCAGTTTTAGTTCCTACATTGTAGTTATATCAGTGATGATGTGTTAATAATAACACGCATATATCGGGGCCTTTCGAATTAAGAGGTTGTGGCTTCATTTTAACCGTTAATTTCCTTTCCTGATAAAGATTTTAGTTATGTTGTTAATGCTTAGTATTGATGCTTGGTACCAATGGTAGGCTTACATAAAATCTCTTATGTTTGAATTGCTTCTGGTTCTTGATAAATGTGGTTAATGAAAGCATAGAATTTATACATGCAGCCTCTTAATCAATCCACGTGACTCATTACTACCAGTTAATGACTTGTTACCTAATAAACATCGATGTACGTATTTGCCATTGACAAGAAGAACTTTGTTTTACTAATAATTTACCAAGTGTTCAGGCTGGACTCAGCTGTAAGTTTTCCATCAAATTTTGCTTTGATTCCTTTTCTATTCTGAAGTAAAGAAAAGAATTTAAATGAATTTTAGTTGCCTGATTATCAAAAGAAAGTGCAGAACAAAAAAATAAAGGTGCTCTACATGTAATATTTCGTCACCGATGGCAAGTTTGGATGCTTCTAATTAGAATCGGTGATATTTTATTTGGGATAAGAATATCTTAGAATTGAACACAAGTGTATATGGAGATAGAATTGTGTTCTTCTGATAGTATCAATAGCAAACCATATAAACTCTCCGCTCTTGATTTTGATCTTATTCTACATAACTTTAAACATGCACATAAAAGAAACTCTAAATTCTTTTGACTACGATTATAATCAAAACATAAATGGCAACCTAAACCCTGTTTTCACCATGCTTTCTGAATAATGATGATAATTTCTATAAACAGATGTCAAGCTATTATTGCAGTTTGTCTTAAACCCGAAACACACGGCTTGCATTGCTTGCAAGAATATGATACAATTGCAACAATAAAGTCATACAGTGATATCGATTATAACATATAATGTGCTGGTCTTTGGTGCATTATTTTTCCAATGCAGCGACTCTCCTTCACGCTGCCAGGCTAAACTATTTCTGTTTAGTTACATTTAGGAGACAACAAAATGTCGCCCTACCGGTGTATCTTCATAGTGAAAATATCTTAGAGGGGATGAATAAGATAACTATATGTTCTATGGCAAATTTTAAAACTTAATTAATATATTTTAAGTGATTGCCAAGTTTCTGCGGAAATTATTTAAACAAGTCTAAACAAGAAACTTAGATTGGCAATCAACATAAATACAAAAAAGTAAAGAGAGATAAAGCAATCGCAAACATAATGATTTGTTGACTAGGGTTCACCACACTCCTATGGCTAGTCCTCGCCTGAGACATCTTCTCAGGATTTCTGCACTATGGTTGTAAAGAACACGAATCTCTCTTCACAGGGATGTGAAGAACAACAATCCCTCTTCACTAAGATCACACTCTTGAACTTATGATTCTCTAGAAAACAAGACTTCTTCCTTTCTAGCTTGTGATTCTCTAGGAAAACCGTACTTTCCTCTCTAATTCATGCATCTCTAGGAAAATCTCTTTTTCCACTCCGAATCCACATAATTCAAGCAATTGAGAAGCACCCCTTCTCGTGGGTTGATAAACACCCTTTCTCGTGGATTTACAATCGTTATTACAAACGATAATCACTCACTCTCAATACTGTAATCTCAATAGATTATCACCAGTATTGCACAAGGATTTATTTGAGAGAATAAAACAAGTTTTGGCTTAATGGAAATGAAAGAATTTTGGCAAGTAAAAGCGCGAGAACACGAAGATATTTTTTCTCAAAAGAATCCGCAATGAATAATTGATTAGAAATGTGGGATATCATGGGTATTTATAGGGATCGAATGGGAAATTATTCCAACTGAAGACTGTTATAAAAAGTTAATAGTCGTTAGAGACAATTAGGAGTGAAAACGGCGTAAGTGTCCATTCAATTCGAAATTCAAAATTCAAATTTAACCAACAAACTGTCCGTGCAGACGTAAGTATGTAACGTCTGCTCCTTGAAAGAATTCCTTCTAGTGACGTCTGTGTATCTGTCACCAAAGTGTGTCCAGTATCATGAATTTAGGAATTTGTACTATAGACGTCAGTGGAGACGTCTGTGGTTTCAAAATTTCTTATACAGACATCTGTCACTGACGTCTGTGTTCTGACATAATTGAGTATCTATTTTGAAACTTTGGCAGTTTGAAATCCTACGGATAGATTAGACGTCTCTAAAAGAGAAGACGTCTTGAGCATTAGAAATGGATTGGAATGAGGTTTCTAATCTTATGAGATTATTACTAAACATATGTATAACTCTCACAACTTCTATGTTCGTTTTGGTTCTTCGATTTGCTCCATTTCCTTGAATAGTTACTCTGCGACGTCATTGATTCTTGATTAGGCTTGCATCACATTATTGTTGGCTTCAAGTTGTCATGTCATATCACCGTTTTGAGTGCATATCACATTGTAGATAATCTTGTTTGATGTTTGATTTATCGTGCATACAGTATTCAAGATATAAACTTGGAAACGTCATTAGTAACTTATGAATTCATTTAAATAAGGTTTTAAACTAAATAATCGAAACCGAGGATCGTGTGACACGGATGTCAACAATCTCCCCATTTTTGATATTTAACAAAACTAATTTACATAATTCATGATATATATAAAAATATATATATAAATTCAATTTAAATACTCCTCCTTAATTCATGCCCAGTTGAAAAAAAATTTGAACTTATACCAATGTCCCATACCACAGATATTATTTTTCAAGAAGTATTGCATGAAAGCGAGTAGTCTAAGTCGAATTTTATGGCCATTTAGCATTAATATGGATATTCATGAATTAATTTCTCCCCTTTTTTGGGAAATATCAAAAAGTTATAAAAATTTAAAGGGGTATAAATACATACATGAATCTAGAAATTTTAAGTTCTTAGAAAAACAAAATGAGGCAATTTAAATAGCAACATTTTAATCCAGTGCCAATATCCAACGTGTTGATCTAAATCAGATTGAATCGATGAAGATTAATATTTTGTGATAGCATTGAATCGATGAAGATTAATATTTTGTGATAGCATTGAATCGATGAAGATTAATATTTTGTGATAGCATATAGACAAGTAAATAAGAACACAAAATTTTAACAAGAATACATAATTTCATAGATAAAAATAAGACTTGCATACATAGTAGTTCATAGCAAAAAGCATACCAAACTTCAATAATACTAACACACCAACATAAGCAACACAAACTAACAAACCAAAACACACCAAAACGGTGTAAACATGCACATAAACTTAGGATAACACATACCAAAACAATGAACTTAAACTTAGGATCAAATCCTACTGATCCTAACTATGATCCCGGTGGTGGTGGTGCAGTCGACAGAAACTGGGAGGATAAGAAAGTCATTTGTGCGGAGAGTTGATCGATTTGGCTAGAAATGCGATCGATGCGGTCAGAGAGATGATCATGAGATGCCGTGATACGATCAATGATACGGGCCTCGAAGGCGACAAAATTAAAGGCTTGCTGCGGAGGAGCATTGACGGGATCTTGTGTCGGTTGGGAGGAACTGAAGGGTTATGCTGAAGTGGGAAGGTCCAAGTGCATCAAATTTATAATCCGTGAACCAAAGTCAATTTGATCACGGACGATATCCCTAGCATCGGGAATGGCAACCTTCTGATGTTCGAGTAGTTTGGTAATAACACATCCGTAGTAAAGGTTTGACGGGCCACCAGAGTTTTTCCACATATTTTGAACGAGGAAAGGTGGAAAATTGACTTTAATCTTCGCCAATACACGGTAGGTAATGAGTTTGTGGGGGCCGTAGAGGATGTCACGACTCCCGGATTTGGCGATAATGACGTGGGCAAGTAAATTAGCAAGGACACGGGCTCGTTTAGTGAGCATCTTTGCTTGACGATCAGCGTAGAGATTAGAGTAGTCGGTTCCATGGAGAAGTTGGGAAGCAACTTCTTTGGTGTGAGGGCCGTCAAAGTCAAAATTTTCGATAGTTTTATTGTAGATTTCGACACCTTCAGTGGGAATGCCTAAAGCATGACCAATTGTAGCGGGAGTGAACTTGATGACTTTGTCAAAAACTTTGGTGTAGTCATTAGAGTTGTCGTAGGTGCTGGTAAGGTTTGCATAGAAAAGCCTAACAACTTTATCGTAGGTCGAACAAGAAAGAGTGAGGAAAGGCATCCAACCTTGGAATTCAAACAAGTCTTGAAATCCAAACTCTGCGATGTCGCGGAAAATGACCTTGACACCAGTGTGGATGGGTTTGTTGACGATTGACGTGAATCGATCCCTAGCTTCGCCGGTGACAAATAAATTGGCTTCGGATGACTCCGAAGGATTGGATTTCCTTTTCTTGTAGGCAATGGCCTTCTTAGCGGGCTTAGGAGCCATTGATGATAAAATTTGGATGAAATTTTTAGAAATTTTGAGAAGAAATTAGGGTTTTGAAAGAGGTTGAAGAAGATGAAAGAGAAATAGAAGATGGATTGGCCACCTATAAAAACGTACAAGGTGAAGAGATAAGGAGAAATTTAATAAATGTGGACGATTGAGATTCAATCGTGGGAATTGAAATGTCAGAATTCCAATCGATTCAGGAATTTTTGTCTATACTGATGTCTGTGTCTCTGCAACAGACGTCACTTGGTGACAATCCAGAAACTTGTTTTGAACTACTGACATCTGTCCAGACTTCAGTAGGACAGAGATCAGAGATAAGACGCCAGTTATAGATGTCTGTAGGTCTAAAAATTCTTAACCTGATGTCTCTATAGGTATCTTATATTGATTTCTGCCAGTTTTGTGTAAGATATGAAATGACAAATTGAAACTTATACAAACACATATTTTATCGATAAAACAAGCATTATAACAAAAACAATACATGAAAATAAGATACAATAATAACATATACATGAAAACTTAAACGAAGAAACACGCTATCCTAATGTTCCTTCTTAAACTTCTAGACGACATCGGTGGTTCGTTTCTTGATGATCATGTCATCTTCGGGATCAAAGAAGATGCATGTGTCGTCGGATAATGTTTGACGAAAGAGCAACATAATTCCACTAGTAGTCGGAGGATCCGGGTTGGGTGGTGATGGATAAAGAAAGAGAGGAACCGAATCTTCACTCGGATCTTCCATCGATTTGGGACTCGAAGGTTCCTCTTCTGGTTTCTTTGAACTTTCGCCTTCCTCTACCTTAGCCTTCCTTTTATACACACTGATTTTCTCCATTTCTCTGATTGAATAGGAAATGCCCATTGAATGAAATTGGGTCCTGTTTATAGAGAAAAGAGAGGGAAGTACAAAAATAACCACCAAGAAGTTTTGAAAACTAACAAAAAGTTTTCAAAATATCCCTCTAAAATTTTGAATCTAATCTAATTTGAATCATATAAAATAAGTGTCAATTGATGATTTTAAGTGGATTAAATAATTTAACAAAAACAATTTAAACTTAAATATTACAATCATCAGTCATACAGTACAGACGTCAATACAGACGTCTCTAGCAGACGTCTGAAATTCAAGTTGTATGTGCATTTTTAAAACTATGATATCGTATAATATAATTTTTTAAGGTTTTCAGGACGTGGCTAATTCTATCATGTTTAATTCTCCTCTTAAATGTGAAAATCTAGTTTTATCTAACTGCTTGGTAAATATATCGGCTAATTAAATTTCGGTTGACACATATTCCAATATGATGTCTCCTTTATGAAAATGATCACGAAGAAAGTGATATCGTATGTCAATGTACTTGGTCCTAGAATGTTGATCGGTATTTTTGGTCATGTGAATTGTACTTGTGTCATCACATAGTATGAGAATCTACGAAATACTTTCTTGATAATCCTCAAGTGTGTATTTCATCCATAAACTTTGCGCACAACAAGCACCGGTAGCGATATATTCTGTCTCGGCTGTCGATAGAGCAATGGAATTTTATTTCTTGGAAATCCAAAAGACAAGACAATTCTTTAGGAAGTGACAAGTGTCACTTGTACTCTTTCGATCTTTAAGACTTTCAGCGTAATCTGCATCAGAATAACTCATTAAATGAAACAATTGTTCTTAGAATACCATAAGCCAAAATTTATGGTTTGTTTCAAATATCTAAGGATTCTCTTGACTGCGGTAAATATGATTCCTTAGGATTAACTTGAAATCTCGCACACAAATATACACTGAACAGAATATCCAGTCTACGAGCAGTCAAATATAGTAGACCACCTATGATTCCACGATAAAATTTAGTGTCAACATCTTGGCCTTTTTTATCGTCAATGAGTTTGGTGTTGGTAGCTATAGGTGTTTCATAAGTCTTTGCATTTTTTAAGCCAAATTTCTTTATTAGTTTTTTAGTATATTTGGCTTGATTGATAAAAATGTCATTATCTATTTGTTTAATTTGAAATCCGAGGAAGAAGTTGAGTTTGTTGGATATAGTTCCCTCAAGTCAATAATTGTAATCGCAGGCACGCGATTGTGACGATTGAGGGATGATCTATACGGGTAGAACAGTCTTACTCAAAATGAAAGTATACTATCTGGTTTGTCATTATCATCATGTACATGCATTATGTGGTATTACATATCACTATTACATGTTTATAGAGCCCATAGGATTCTTACTTGATTACCAGCGTTATGATGGCGATCGTATATGTAGGGCTGGGTAGTTTATAAGCACATCCTTAAATGTCCCCAGTCATGAGAGTATCGAGACTGGGCATCGATATTCCGGAGTAGACTGGTGTATACGTTTCTAGACCCCGACGAGAGGCGATGGTTGGTCCCACAGCCATTAGTTTTTTGCACCTAAGATCGTATACATGTGCTCACTGGGGGTGAGTACACTGGACGGACTCACCGGGAACATGCTAGATGGTATTATGCCTATTGTCAGATAGCAGGTCTCAGGTGACATGAGTATAGGTTAGTCCTTCAAATTGAGATCATCATTTGTTTGTGAGTTCCCACTGTGCTTTGATTACCACCCTACCATGGCTCAAAGGAGTCGTGCAAACAGGTTTTAGTTGGGTACAGTCCCAAGCCACATGGTGGTAGCGAGCGGATCGTCGGGAATTCGTCTCTCCCGGTATTGAGGGCTGATGTCGCGCTGTGCACGGGTGGCTCACCAGAAATCCTTGGCCAGGGTGGATGAGAATTTCTGATTTGGTGTCACGTCCCGAAAGTACGGAACATGACCGACACTTAAACTACGAAACGTCTCGAGGCGTACGTAATCTAAGTAAGCCGAAAACCCAGAAATCCAAACCAAGAAAAGTAGTAGAATGAAGGAAAAACCAATTTAAATCAAGTAGTTTTATTAGCATAAGCCGAATTATGCGTTTTTATAAAAACATCAAATATTTCTTGAAAATTTCGGCAGAGTCTCCTTTGTAAATACTGGCCCCCAAACGGGATACAACATGAATAGTATACGAAATCAATAAAAGGCATCCCCAAGCGGGAGCTAGCTCTTCGTCAATCGACGGTCACAACCACACATGTAATATAATATACAACGCCAAGGACGAGGATCAAAACTCAAAAGGAAACGCAAAACCACAAGAAATCCACAGAAATATAACGCACGACTCTAAGGTCGAAAGAATAACATCACTAGTCTCTATCTCAAAATAAATACATGTTTGGTTGATGGAATTTACTAGATACAATTGAATAATATTATACAAGGTAATATGATGGGTATGATACCAATAAACCCACCTACTAACAAGTCACCCGAACGAAACTGTGCCCGCAAAGCCGTAATGAAACCTGTACGGCAAACCTGCAAGAAACTGGGGCACAATGGGGGTGAGTTGCCAACTCGTGAATAGAAAAACATCTACGAATAAAAATCGCATGTATGACGCAATCCTAGGTCATATGATCATAATATATAATCCTCAAATATATAACCAGCAACCCATAACCATGGTTAGGGCAAATATCTAACCCAAGTGTAATCCCATGTGCCCGTGTCAGTGCCTCAGGTAGCAATGTATCATATGGATGATGTATGAATGCATGAAACAGAATGCATGTACTGAAGAAAACTGCTTTCATAAATCAGTGAGATTTCTGTATTTTAAAAATGAGGTATCATAATGAAATCAACATAAAACAGTACTTAGCATCGGCACAAAACGTAATCCCGATATCTCGATATCTCTGTATCACAGTCTCTGTACCTCAATATCTCGAAATCTCAATGTCTCAATCACAATGACTAGGGCGCCGTCAGTCCAGGCCGGCCCCTACCATCCATCTCATGACCACGACGGTATCCTCCGGATATCCGACGCGTCGGGTAATATCACCGGTCGGTCATGCTCCCCTGCACAGGCTCAACGTCAACAACACGATCTTCTTGCCCCGGGGTACCGCACCGGGCCCACCATGTACCCGAAACGGTTCATCCATCTCCTCGAATCGGGTCTCGAAATCCATCAGCAAACTCATGGTGGACGACTCATACATCATGGGAAAACCGCACTTTTTTATTTAAAAAAGAGGAAAGAAGCTTATACAAGTTTTGTGGTTTTCCCCCAAATCCAGAAAATCTCATGGAAATCCGAATCCAAATCATCAATAGCATGTAAAACCATGAATATAGGCATGAGAATCCATGAATATGGCATAACAATGAATAATAGTATGCATGAAGTGACAAGTAATAACTACAATATCTAAGCTGGCATATAAGGTAAGTACACTAATATCATATCAACTACTAGCTATCAAGCTAAATTAAGCAATAATATTTTCTAAGGTGTACGTGACATGGCAATTACCGATGAAGATGTGTGTGAGCCGGCAAGTAAGTGTACGTGGTACATACGCATCATCGGTAATGGTGCTGGTGTCCTAACAGCATAATATCAACAATGCAATATGAAATAACAATGTAAGTATGCGATGCGGAGCAACAGCAATAATGTGCGGGAGCTGAATACTAGACACAACGATAACTAATCTGCATTACCCTAATATAAGTCCTACAATAGTACCTTTTGAAATAACACGAATCGCGGTGTTTTGAAAATAAGGGCTACGGTGTTTTTAAGAAAAGATACGTCTTTTGAAATATCCGTAGAATCCCTTGACCTGTCTTTTAAAATACCCACGATTCGTTAGTTTTGAAATAGGTAGGAGTCTAATCTAGTCTAACAACTACACTAAACCATACGGCTGAACTAACAAGCTGAACTACAGGTAAGGAAACCGCCTAACATCTGAGTCGATACATATACATACCTCTATATATATTAGTCGGCGATCCCGCCTCAATAATATCATATCCGATAGCATATCTAAAATCAGACATCCCAAGTCAAGAGTGCGGATCAATCATCAATATATAGCTCGTACGTAAATCCGTCGTACGGCATCCCCAAATCTGGGTACGGGTCAATATCATACTCAACACAGTGTTCATCTGATATCCTTTTTATCAAGATCATCATCTGGGGTACTGACCTACGTCTAGTACACTACTAAAATCACTATTCACATGGCATCGTCATCCAAAGATCCGCTATAACATCAGGACGTATCTCAAGTACGAATCCTTCCATATCACCGATCTCACGGCCTCAACTCAAATCTCATCTCAATCTTAAGTATCATTCGCAAAACCAGTATGTGAACACCTAGTCCCATACCCAGGTGAACACATAAACACATCTCCCCATATACGCACAGGTAATAACATAGATGTATGCATGTGCGTGTGTGCGTGTGTGGGTGTAAGGACTACTCTAGGGTTTCGCAACTAACACTAAACTAATCCATGAACACCTAGAATCTACCTTTACCATCAAGTCTCATATCAACATAAAATATATAATCAAAATATATGTGTGTATACGTATTCGTATACATCACCACGAACTGCGGGGGTGCTATACGCCATCCACCCGACTTCTCCCCGTAGATATAAATCTACTCACCTGGTCCTCGCTCGCCGGTGCCGACATCGCCACGCGCTTGCTTGTCGTTTCGAAGTCCACATGGGGTACCTACCTATCATAACGCACCGTATCGCATTAAAACCAAATTCGAAATCGAAACGGCATACGAAAATCAAATCGGCACGCGTATCACGCATAGGTCAAAACCTATCGCCTACGCATGCAAGAATAGTCAAACCAACCATCGATGTAGATGTACAAACGTCAAACCATTAAGAAAACCCAAACACACTCATTTGCGCATCCACGAACACTAACTATAATATAAAATAGGTTAAAATTTACAAAAACCCCAAATTCACCTTAAAAGCCATTTTTCCGAAAATCTAGCAAGCAAAAGTTACCCGTTTTAGTACAAAACTCGACGTTTAAACAAATCTAACGGCCATAATACTTATTAAATATCTTAAATAAGTCATAAAAACAATTTCCATAATTTAATCCCAATAAATTTCATTAACCCCAAAATTCTAGTTTACAATATACCCAAATTTTAACAATTTTATAGCAAAAATGCACAAACAACAATTTAGGTTGGATTTCCATGAACTAAAGTGCTAAACTACACTTTATAATGTTAATGAAGTCATGAAAAACCTAATCACATTTTTAATCCCAATTATTTAACCAATTTCAAAAACCTAGTTAGCAATTTAGCATAATTAACACAAATTTTAAACTAACCATTAACAACTAGCTACTAATCTTGTTTTAATATGTCATAAGAGCCTAAATACATCACACAACCATACACCAATTTCACAAAACCCTAACTTGCATTCAAATTCTTCTCTTGAATTTCAAAACTTTCACTTAGAACCACAATTCATATCCTAATTAAGTTAGATTAAAGCAATAACCAACAATTAACAAAAAGCTCAAGATTTTTACCTCACAAGATTTGAGACCTAGCATGAAAATCTTGACCTCCAATTTGAAAACTTTTCACCAAAAACCATGCTTGAGAGGCTAAGGAAAATTGGGTAGGAGTTGGATTTGGAATTAGCTTTGAAATTGTTTGGATTTTGAAGCATTTTTGTGGATTTTTTATGCAAATTGGGTGGGATTTTTTTTTAGAGAGGGCTGCTGAAATTTCCAGCAGTGAGAGGGAGAGAGGAGAGAGAGTCAAGTGGGGAAAATGATATGAAGTCAACCCAAGGTCAAAGCACATACTTATATAATCTTTTATTCTTTAAGTTCATTGTTTTCTTTTCTTTTAAACTTGAATTGGGGCAAACTTTTTTGGGGGGGGGGCTTCCTACAAATTTCGGCCAGCCACAAGGTGGGGAGGAGAGAGGGTGTGGGTGAGTGTGGGTGAGAAAAAAAATGATAAATGCTATACCCAATATCTATTTACACTAATCTCACCAAAAAAGCCTTTTTTCTTCAATAATTCTAACACCGTTTGGCAGTTTCATTTTGTTTCAAAAATAACATGTTAAAATTTTATTTAATGTGTTATGATGCACAAAAATTGTTTCAACTCATTCTAATTTATAATTTTTCCTAATTAAATGTATTACTGACGGCTTAAAATAATATTAAAATAATTAATTTCGGAAAATTTAAAATTTCATCAGTGGCTCAATAAACACCAAATACTAGCAATTTCATAGCTAGAATATATATATTTAATTTTATAATAAAGATATTTATATTTTGACTTTTACAGAAAACCCCTTTATTTTACCGATTTTCTGAAATTTCACCGAAACGATTTTCAAAACGTTACATTTGGATCAGTAATTTCTCAGTGGGTGATGGGCTTCACACCGACACGAAATATCGCGTTATTAGGGGTCTGACTCTATCCACCCCTAGATCCGATATGCGATACTCTTAGATGAAGAGACCGGACTGTACGGAGATTGTCACAAATAAGCTCAGTAGGGATCCGAATAAGTTTGCTCGTCGGCCTTTCTTCGATAGGTACCTGGGTAGCCGTTAAGTACAACTAGTGCCGCTGACGTGCTTGTGGTTATGGATTTATCCAGTAACTCACTGCCGGCGTACTGTCGAGTCTTTAGAGTCCCACACAGAGGGTTTCCCTGGTTCAGGCGAAATGATGTAGTATCCGTATTTTGATACATGCAGGGTTCCGATCGAATGATTGTACTAGTTACACGGACTTTTGATCGGACGGTTGATAATACTAGTCGGCTTAGGATTGAGCCGGATTATTAAATCAGGTATTGATTTAATAATTTACGTATATATATTTCGATATGTAAATTCCAGTATTATGTTCTTTATGCTATTCTATCTCTTTGGGTATTTGTATTTTGATACGAATACGGGTATGTATATACAGTTGAGTGTATTCCATATTTATACGAAACATTCTAGAAGGTGGACACCTCATTTTGGTTTATCCATGTTAGTTATGTATATGCCCTAAAGGCCATTATTGTACATATGATGTATATTATAGTGGATGCTTGGATATATATAAAGATGACTTTCTTGCTCGACATGATAGTATGTTATCTGGTTGCTCTTTGTCATAACATGTAGATTTGTATTATGATACTGTCTTGCTCTCACATGTTGATGAAGCCCTTAGGATGTGTACTTGATTACCAGGACTATGATAGAGATCATACTAGTGGGGCCAGGATAGTCCACAAGTACATCCTTTAATTGTTCCTAGTCGGGGGTGTATCGAGACAAGGCATCGATATTCCAGAGTAGACTAGCGTATACGCTTCTTGACCCATATGATGGGCGATAGATGATCCCACATCCATTGGTGTTTGACATCAAAGATGGTATACGGGTGCTCAGTGAAGACTGGGTACACTGAACGGACTCGCCGAGAACACATAGTTGGTATTATACCTATCGTCAAATAGCAGTTCTCTGGTGACACTGGTACAGATTAGTCTGTAGACCCGAGATCGTCATAGAGTCTTGTGTGGTTCCCACTGTGCTTTGATTTCCACCTTACCACGTTCAAGAAAACGTGAAAAACGGTGGCTTTTGGGTACAGTCCCGAATCACATGGAGGCAATGAGCGATAGGAGGGGTTTCGTCTCTCCCGGTATTGGGGGTTGATGTTGCGCTGTGCTCGATTGGCTATAACAGGAAGTCCCTGGCCAGGGCTGATATGGAGATCTACTGGTAAGTGTTATCAGTAGTATAACATTTCAGAAAAATAAAATATTATTTTTGGGAATTTTTATAATTTAATATTAATTTTAATAAATATTTTAATATTTCGGTATAATTAAATACCGATAAATTGGGAAAAATTTGGAAAATTATGGAAATTACTAAAAAGAGGGTGCTTTATGATATTCATGCAAAATATGAAAGTTGATGATTTATTTGACACTAATTTTGTGCTAATCGCGATTAGATATCGCTAATCGGGCACTAAACGTGTTTTGTGCACATGACATGCACATATCATTTTTACACTTGTGTTACATTTGTTTCATTGCCTTCTCTTCATTTTTAGTCTGGTTGTTGTTTTTAAAAGAGAACAGAAAAGAAAAAAAAAAGAAAAGAAAATGATTAGAATAATGAGGGATGAGCAAGAGAGAGAAGATAGGAGAGAGGGTGAGGGGTCAACTTGACCTTAGCCTATGTGTCCCATTCATTTTCCCTTCATCATTTCAGCCCCTTTCCTCACCATGGAAGCACCCCCTTCCTCTCTACTTCAAACCCCCACTTCATCACTAAAAACTCACAAAAACATCATTCCCACTTCACAAAAATTGTTCACAAGCTCTCAAGCAACTCTTAGGACCAAGAAAGTTTGAGTTTTGGAGCTGTAAAGGATTCTTGAGTGCAACATGAGGTAATTTTTCCATCATTAGTATAGAATTTCCCTTCCTTTAGCATCCATGTTAAAGTTGTAACCGATATTGTGTGGTTTTGGGGAGTTTGAAAACTTGACTTGAGGATTAGGGTTTTAGTTGAAATCAAAGGTGAAATTAGGGTTACTAGAGGCTATACAATCCCTGTGGTGATTGATTAGAGACCCAAACCAGAGACTAGAACCTGGAATACGGATTTAGAAAAACGATATCGGAAGAATTGTGGATTCTGTGATTGTATTTGGAAATCTGCTAACACCCGGGTCACCTGAAAATATTTTTGCACAGACAGTGATACATGCAGGCACCTAGGAGGCATCACCCAAAACCCTAGCCCCTACCTCCCCAACCAGGCCGTAGATTTAATCCTGATGGCCTCAACTTGCGGCCTGGGTTCCACCATTTTGATTCGTGTTTCTTCCATGGCTCCATTTCCAGTAAACTAGACACTTGGCATATGCAACTTTGGCTGATTTGACCTAGGGCGAAATCTGGGACAATTTTCAATAGTTGCTGTTTTGATTCGGATTTCGTTTTGCGTATTTTGCATTCTGGATTTTTGTATCTGTGTTGTACCTCGATCATTCGAAGTTTGTACAACGATATCGAGAGTTGCTTGGTGGTTTTGAAGGCGTGGTCCATAGGTTCTAACCTATAGGCCTTAGCGTGTCGTTTTGGTTTTCCGATGTGATTTTAATACGCAATTGCGATTGTATTATTTATGTAGGTACCTTCACGTGGGTTTCATACGATGAAGAAGATGAAGGCGACATCGACACCGACACGCAAGATGCAAAGTGAGTAGATTATATCTACGGGGGAAGTCGGGTGGATGGCGTATAGCACCCCCGCAGTTCGTGGTGATGTATATGAATACGTATACACACATATATATTTTATATATTGATTTGAATTTATTGATGTTTAAGATGGATTCTAAGTGTTCTTGGATTGGTTTAGTGTTAGTTGTGAAACCCTAGAGTAGTGGTTGCACCCTCCCCCCCCCCCACATACTTGCATACATTCTTTCTTTCACGTGTGCGTATATGGGAATATGTATATATGTGTTCACATGGGTATGGGACTATGTGTACATATACTGGGTTATGAGGATAGTACTTGGGATTTGAGATGAGTCGATGAGATTCGATTTGAGGCCGTGAGATCGGTGATATGACAGGGTTCGTATTTAAGATACGACATGATGTTTTAGCGGGTCCTTTGACGTAGTGTTTCATACACGTGCATGCATACATAGATGGTATCAGTATTGTACTAGATGTAGATCAGTACCCCAGATTATAATCTTTGATAAAGAGGATACCAGATGAATAATGTGATGAATGTGATATTGACCCGTACCAGATTTGGGATGCCGTACGACGGATTTACATACGAGCTATATATTGATGATAGATCCGCACTCTTGACTTGAGGATGTCATATTATAGATATTGTATCGTATGTGATACTATTGAGGCGGGATCACCGACTAATATATATATGTGTGTGTGTGTGTGTGTGTGTGTGTGTCGACTCAGATGTTAGGTGGCTTCCTTACCTTTCGTTTAGCCTGTTAGCTCAGCCCTATAGTTTAGTGTAGTTGTTAGACTAGATTCGATTCCTACCTATTTCAAAAACTAACGAATCGTGGGTATTTTAAAAGACAGGCCAAGGGATTCTACGGATATTTCAAAGGTCGTATCTTTTCTTAAAAACACCGAGCCCTTATTTCCAAAACACCGCGATTCATGTTATTTCAAAAGGCACTACTGTATGACTTATATTTATATTAAATGTTGATTAGTTATCATTGTGTTTATCATTCAGCTCCCGCATATTATTGCTGTTCGCTCCGCATCTCATGCTTATATTGTGATTTCATATACCATTATTGATATCATGATGATAGGACACCAGCACCATTACTGATGATGCGTATGTTCCACGTACACTTACTTGTCGGCTCACACACATATAATTGACATGTCACGCACACTTTAGAGAATACTATTTCATTGACATAGCTTGTTAGCTGATAGTTTCGACATGATATTAGTGTACTTGCCCTATATGCCAGTTTAGACATTGCGGTTATTACTTGCTATATCATGCATATTATTATTCACTGTTAAGCGATATTATGGAGTTTTATGCCTATATTCACTGTTTACATGCTGTTGATGATTGGATTTCGGATTTTCATGAGATTTCCTGGATTTGGGAGAAAACTGCCAGAATATTTATAAACTTCTCTCTCTTTTTTTAAAATGAAATGTGCGGTTTTCTCATGATGTATGAGTCGTCCACCATGATGTTTTCTCGGTTATGAGATGGATTTCGAGACCCGATTCGAGGAGTTGGATGAACCGTCTGCGGGTACATGGTGGACCCGGTAAGGTACCCCGGGGCAAGAAGTTCGAGTAGTAGACGATGAGCCTGGCAGGGAAAGACTACCTACTGGTGATTTTATCTGACGCGTCGGATATCCGGAGGATACCGTCGTGGTCCTGTGATTGATGTTAGGGGTCGATCCGGACTGACGGCGCCCTAGATAGTGAAGTTGAGACACTGGGATTTTGATATGTTAAGGTATTGAGATTTGATGATACAGGCCAGTCCGGATAGCCGGAGCCTGAGATATTGAGACATTTGGATTTATGTTTTGTGTCGATACTAGACACTGTTTATGCTGATTTCATTTATGATACCTCGTTTTAAATATACAGAAATCTCACTAAGTTATGAAAGCAGTTTCTTCATTTACATGTATTCTATTTTCATGCATTCATACCTCATCCATATGATATATTGCTACCTGAGGCACTGACACGAGCATATGGGATTACACTTGGGTTAGATGTTTACCCCTGCCATCTTTTCATGCTTCAGACTTATCATTTTGAGGATTACATATATTTTGATCGTATGACCTAGGATTGCGTTATTCATGCGATTTCTGCTCGTAAATGTTTTCTGCTCACGAGTTGGCAACTCACCCCCGTTGTGCCACAGCTTCTTGCAGGTTTTGCCGTACAGGTTTCATTACGGCTTTGTTGGCACACTGCTTCCTTTTCGGGTGATTCGCTTGGTAGGTGGGTTCACTTGTATCGTGACCACCATTATACCTTGTATATTATTATTCAGTTGTATCTAGTAAACTCCATCAACCAGACATGTATTTGATAGGGATAGAAGACCGGTGTTTATTATTTCGACCTTAGAGTCGCGCGTTGTATTATTTTGGATTTCATGCTGTTTTGAGTTTCCTTTTCTATTGTGATTCCTCTCCCTTCGGCGTTGTATATTATTGCTTGCGTGGTTGTGACCGTCGATTGACGAAGAGCTAGCTCCCGCTTGGAGATGCCTTTATTCATTATATATGCTTTATCAGGTTTTGTACCCGTTTGGGGTCAGTTTTTACAAAGGAAACTCTGCCAAAATTTTTAGAAAAGACTTGTGATTTTAAAATGCATATTTCGGCGTATGTTGCAAACTACTTGATTTAAATTGGTTTTTCCTTCACTCTACTACTTTTCTTGGTTTGGATTTCTGTTTTTTCGGCTTACTTAGATTACGTACGCTTCGAGACGTTTCGTAATTTAAGTGCCGGTCATGTTCCGTACTTTCGGGTCGTGACAAAGTTCGTATCAGAGCGTTAGGTTTTACCTTTGGAGTGTAGGATGACCCTTGGTTGATGGAGTGGGTAGCTTTAGTAGAGTGACGTCCCGTACGTATGTTCCGCGGCATATTTACGATACGCTACTCCACTTAAGAAGCCTTAGGATGTACATTTCTTTGCACAGTATTATATTCATTCATGATCTAGCCTCATCGGTACCAGTTTATGGTTTTGCTGCAACGATTACGGGTAGGGAGAGTTACGGCTAGAGTTGCAGTCAGCACGAGCTCGTCACGGACGAGGACTGACCAGGACGTGACCCCAGAGATACGATGGCATAGAGAGGCATCGTTTTACTGCGTCTTCGCGCCATGAGCGTTTGATGGATCGCTTTTATGAGATTTCTCGGACGTGCGGATATGCACCAGAGGATTGAACCACTGATAGAGGCCAGCTAGAACGTGATGACCATTGATGTATCGCTTATTCATGATGATTGAGGCACTGTTCAACGTGCAGACGAATGAGCCAGTTGTTGCTGCGAACGACGAGATATCGCCCCAGACGTTGGAGCTATTGCAGTACGAGTTATACTCAGAGTTATGATAGAAGGTCGCTAGTCACCCGAGGATGAATGACTAGGACATGTGGTTCGTTCGTCTACCCCGATGCGATTCCAGCTAGATACGACTTCACTCGGATACGTTGAGAGTCGATAGAGGCGATCGAATGTCAGAAACCTATTATTCCAATTTTAAAGTATTCGAAAAGACATGCAGGCAATTCTATGGACCCTCTAGAATAATGAAACCCTAACTCGACATAATGACCGTGTGAAAACCTTTGAACCTTAGGGTTTGCGGCAGTTCCGCGGCGCCATTAATGAGGCTTGGGTTTGCCCTTCTACGGCTGGTCCACCGATGCTGTGGTATGTACTCGATACTATTAAATGGTACCCAAGATGTTGAGCTCTTGGGGGATTATGAGGTTTTGACGAATCGATCGAATGGTTCGACTTCATTCGGATGCTAGGTGGTGAGATGCATTTCTTAGGAGACTCCAGATACGAGGATAGCCGTTGAAGCTCAGTCCAAGCGGCCACGACGAGACGAGCAGTCGACATTAGGGAAAAGTGGAGTAAGAGGTTCGTACGAGATCTTGATAAGATGACGTTCCACTCCGCCGACATCAGAGATGCGATACGCATGCAGGGGCATTGTATATGGATATATCTTCCAGAAGGAGTCGCGATGAGTATTCAGCCATTCTGGAACAAGAAACAGATATAGTAAAGGACGATGACTTCCGGACAGTTCGGCAGAGATGAGATTTGAGAGACCTCGACAGGACCTTTCTGGAATGCTATACGAGAAGACTTGGACCCAGGAGCGGTCATATTACGCACGCCCAGCAGGCCAAAGTTCAGCATCGTCGACTAGACATGTTATGAGTGACAACGACAGTTGGCCATAGATTCTTAGAGGATATGCTTGAGCGGGACTATTTCGCCATACTTGATTTTGGTATTTTGGGCGATCTATTTGCATGATTGATTTTGATGATTGAGTTTCATGATATTTGTTTTCGTGCACCATGGTTGCACCTACTGAGTATTTATGATTTTTACACAGTTGTTGCACTTGATATCGTTTTCGTGCCTTGGTTTCACAGGTTTATGATTTTATGGGTTTCATACAGTTGAGTTGATTTTGTGCATATGTACGCACACGATTTGGTTTCTGCACTCGGTATAGTTCACATATGCTTGCAGTGCAGTGATACGCATTTTGTGCACCACAGTTGCACTGGACTTCAATTTGATGTCATTTAAGATATTGATTTGGATTTCATGCCTAGGGCATGTATATGATTTGACTTATGCTTACGGCATAGTTTTCATGCACTTTTAGTGTTTTGATTAGATTTTGTGCACGCTGATGCACATGGTTGTGCGATTTGATACCGCCGTATACCTGATTTGGATTTGAGATGTGTTGTATACCGTCGATTTCGATTGTGATGTTCGATATTTGTTTTGTGCACCTTGTGCACCTGATCTGGATTTTCGCGCACGTTGGGCGCATGTTATGAGATGCGATTTTGGTGCACACCAGATGCACTAAATTAAGATTCTTCGTGCATGTCAGATGCACCTGATTTTGCTGTCAGGCACACCTGTTGCCCTTGACAGATGTTTTGTGCACACCCGATGCACTTAGATGTTGTTTCTGTGTGCATGTATGGAGCATTCATGGATTTTGATTTCTGTGCGCACCAGACGTACATAGTATTCATATGCACATTTTGAGATTGATTTCTTATGGAGCAGTACGTTTTTATGATGTTTATTATTGTTTTCGTACTGAGCAGGACTAGTCAGATGACAGTACCTGAGTATATTTTGCATGCATTGATAGATATTGAAGGGATTTCCAAAAAGAGAGCTATAGTCTCAGTATTTACCTACGTGTCTGAGATGACACGAAACGTTTAAAACAAGGAAACCCTTCTAAATTGTTTTCAAAAATGGCGGGACGTGCATATTAAACAAAGGATATATATATAGAGTTATTTTCTTACAATTGACGTCTGCCACTGTGCAGTGTTACGCGTATCGCACAACAATATGAAGGAGTTGGCATGTATTTCTTTCCGATGTTTTAATGATATTTAAATGAATAGTGTTGATGTATATCATATTGGTTTCGTATTGGATTTAGACATTGATGTCTTCCCCATGACTCCGATAATTGCGAGATGCTTGACGGAGTTTTGATTTTGAGTTATCTGCTCATTGTTCATGCGCATGCATCACGCTATGATGTGTTTTCTGTATTGATGATTTCGGAACCCCAACGACTTCGACTTTTTACTGAAATGTTTTAGTATTTGAGGGGTTTAAATTTAAATTCGGGGACCGAATTTCTTTAAGGGGGGAAGATTGTAAAATTTCAGAAAAATAAAATATTATTTTTGGGAATTTTTATAATTTAATATTAATTTTAATGAATATTTTAATATTTCGGTATAATTAAATACCGATAAATTGGGAAAAATTTGGAAAATTATGGAAATTACTAAAAATAGGGTACTTTATGATATTCATGCAAAATATGAAAGTTTATGATTTATTTGTCACTAATTTTGTGCTAATCGCGATTAGATATCGCTAATCGGGCACTAAATGTGTTTTGTGCACATGATATGCACATATCATTTTTACACTTGTGTTACATTTGTTTCATTGCCTTTTCTTCATTTTTAGCATGGTTGTTGTTTTTAAAAGAGAAGAGAAAAGGAAAAAAAAAAAGAAAAGAAAAGGATTAGAATAATGAGGGATGTGCAAAAGATAGAAGATAGGAGAGAGGGTGAGAGGTCAACTTGACCTTAGCCTATGTGTCCCATTCATTTTCCCTTCATCATTTCAGCCCCTCTCCTCACCATGGCAGCACCCCCTTCCTCTCCACTTCAAACCCCCACTTCATCACTAAAAACTCACAAAAACATCATCCCCACTTCACAAAAATTGTTCACAAGCTCTCAAGCAATCCTTAGGACCAAGAAAGTTTGAGTTTTGGAGCTGTAAAGGATTCTTGAGTGCAACATGAGGTAATTTTTCCATCATTAGTATAGAATTTCCCTTCCTTTAGCATCCATGTTAAAGTTGTAACCGATATTGTGTAGTTTTGGGGATTTTGAAAACTTGACTTGAGGATTAGGGTTTTAGTTGAAATCAAAGGTGGAATTATGGTTACTAGAGGCTATACAGTCCCTGTGGTGATTGATTGGAGACACAAACCAAAAACTAGAACCCGGAATACGGATTTAGAAAAACGATATCGGAAGAATTGTGGATTCTGTGATTGTATTTGGAAATCTGCTAACACCCGGGTCACCTGAAAATATTTTTGCATGGACAGTGATACATGCAGGCACCTAGGAGGCATCACCCAAAACCCTAGCCCCTACCTCCCCAACCAGGCCGCAGATTTAATCCTGATGGCCGCAAATTGCGGCCTGGGTCCCACAATTTTGATTCGTGTTTCTTCCATGGCTCCATCTCCAGTAAACTAGACCCTTGGCATATGCAACTTTGGCTGATTTGACCTAGGACGAAATCTGGGATCATTTTCAATAGTTACTGTTTTGATTTGGGTTTCGTTTTGCGTATTTTGCATTCTGGATTTTTGTATCTGTGTTGTACCTCGATCATTCGAAGTTTGTACGACGATATCGAGGGTTGCTTGGTGGTTTTGAAGGCGTGGTCCACAGGTTCTAACCTATAGGCCTTAGCGTGTCGTTTTGGTTTTCCGGTGTAATTTTAATACGCAATTGTGATTGTGTTATTTATGTAGGTACCTTCACGTGGGTTTCATACGATGAAGAAGATGAAGGCGACATCGACACCGACACGCAACATGCAAAGTGAGTAGATTATATCTACGGGGGAAATCGGGTGGATGGCGTATAGCACCCCCGCAGTTCGTGGTGATGTATACGAATACGTATACACACATATATATTTTATATGTTGATTTGAGTTTATTGATGTTTAAGATGGATTCTAGGTGTTCTTGGATTGGTTTAGTGTTAGTTGCGAAACCCTAGAGTAGTGGTTGCACCCCCCCACACATACTTGCATACATTCTTTCTTTCACATGTGCGTATATGGGAATATGTATATATGTGTTCACATGGGTATGGGAATATGTGTACATATACTGGGTTATGAGGATAGTACTTGGGATTTGAGATGAGTCGATGAGATTCGATTTGAGGCCGTGAGATCGGTGATATGACAGGGTTCGTATTTGAGATACGACATGATGTTTTAGCGGGTCCTTTGACGTAGTGTTTCATATACGTGCATGCATACATAGATGGTATCAGTATTGTACTAGACGTAGATCGGTACCCCGGATTATAATCTTTGATAAAGAGGATACCAGATGAATAATGTGATGAATGTGATATTGACCCGTACCCAGATTTGGGATGCCGTACGACGGATTTACGTACGAGCTATATATTGATGATAGATCCGCACTCTTGACTTGAGGATGTCATATTATAGATATTGTATTGTATGTGATACTGTTGAGGCGGGATCACCGACTAATATATATATATATATATATGTATGTATGTATGTATGTATGTATGTATGTATGTATCGACTCAGATGTTAGGCGGCTTCCTTACCTTTCGTTTAGCCTGTTAGCTCAGCCCTTTAGTTTAGTGTAGTTGTTAGACTAGATTCGATTCCTACCTATTTCAAAAACTAACGAATCGTGGGTATTTTAAAAGACAGGCCAAGAGATTCTACGGATATTTCAAAGGACGTATCTTTTCTTAAAAACACCGTAGCCCTTATTTCCAAAACACCGCGATTCGTGTTATTTCAAAAAGCACTACTGTATGACTTATATTTATATTAAATGCAGATTAGTTATCATTGTGTTTATCATTCAGCTCCCGCACATTATTGCTGTTCACTCCGCATCACATGCTTGTATTATGATTTCATATACCATTATTGATATCATGATGTTAGGACACCAGCACCATTACCGATGATGCGTATGTTCCACGTACACTTACTTGCCGGTTCACCCACATCATCATCGGTAATTGCCATGTCACGTACACTTTAGAGAATACTATTTCATTGACATAGCTTGTTAGCTGATAGTTTCGACATGATATTAGTGTACTTGCCCTATATGCCAGTTTAGACATTGCGGTTATTACTTGCTAAATCATGCATATTATTATTCACTGTTATGCGGTATTATGGAGTTTTATGCCTATATTCACTGTTTACATGCTGTTGATGATTGGATTTCGGATTTTCATGAGATTTCCTGGATTTGGGAGAAAACCGCAAGATTATTTATAAACTTCTCTCTCTTTTTTTAAAATGAAATGTGCGGTTTTCTCATAATGTATGAGTCGTCCACCATGATGTTTTCTCGGTTATGAGATGGATTTCGAGACCCGGTTCGAGGAGTTGGATGAATCGTCTGCGGGTACATGGTGGACCCGGTAAGGTACCCCGGGACAAGAAGTTCGAGTAGTAGACGATGAGCCTGGCAGGGGAAAACTACCTACCGGTGATTTTATCTGACGCGTCGGATATCCGGAGGATACCGTCGTGGTCCTGTGATTGATGTTAGGGGTCGATCCGTACTGACGGCGCTCTAGATAGTGAGGTTGAGACACTGGGATTTTGAGATGTTGAGATATTGAGATTTGATGATACTGGCCAGTCCGGATAGCCGGAGCCTGAGATATTGAGATATTTGGATTTATGTTTTGTGTCAATACTAGACACTGTTTATGCTGATTTCATTTATGATACCTCGTTTTAAATATACAGAAATCTCACTAAGTTATGAAAGCAGTTTCTTCATTTACATTTATTTTGTTTTCATGCATTCATACCTCATCCATATGATATATTGCTACCTGAGGCACTGACACGAGCACATGGGATTACACTTGGGTTAGATGTTTACCCCTGCCATCTTTTCATGCTTCAGACTTATCATTTTGAGGATTATATATATTTTGATCGTATGACCTAGGATTGCGTTATTCATGCGATTTCTGCTCGTAGATGTTTTCTGCTCACGAGTTGGCAACTCACCCCCATTGTGCCACAGTTTCTTGCAGGTTTTGCCGTACAGGTTTCATTACGGCTTTGCTGGCACACTGCTTCTTTTCCGGGTGATTCGCTTGGTAGGTGGGTTCACTTCCATCCTGACCACCATTATACCTTGTATATTATTATTCAGTTATATCTAGAAAACTCTATCAACCAGACATGTATTTGATAGGGATAGAAGACCAGTGTTTATTATTTCGACCTTAGAGTCGCGCGTTGTATTATTATGGATTTCATGTTGTTTTGAGTTTCCTTTTCTGTTGTGATTCCCCGCCCTTCGGCGTTGTATATTATATTGCTTGCGTGGTTGTGATCGTCGATTGACGAAGAGCTAGCTCCCGCTTGGGGATGCCTTTATTCATTATATATACTTTATCAAGTTTTGTACCCGTTTGGGGTCAGTTTTTACAAAGGAAACTCTGCCGAAATTTTTAGAAAAGACTTGTTATTTTAAAATGCATATTTTGGCGTATGTTGCAAACTATGTTCCCCTCCGAATCACGCAGACGCGATGAACGTCTAGCCTGAATTTCGGGACAGATGCTAATTGGTGCTATCCGTCCACCTCTCCGAAGATGCCAAGTTGATTTATGGCACCATGCATCGAAGGTTTAAACGGATGTGGCCGATATAGCAGACTTCGTCAGATTCCCCCTCGTTTGAGGGGTTTTTGATTGTGGGGACGCTCTTCCCTGCAGGCGCAAGCCCCTGCAGTTAATTACGCTACCGCATTGCGGTAATAATTTTCTCCTTCTCCAGATGGTCACTTCGTGCCGTTTGTGTTTGTTTTGTTTGTGCTTGCCTGTGGATTGTATACGGAGACTAATTTATGTTGCCGCCCGTAGGGCGTGGATTAGTTCAAATCCGTATTTTCTTAGATTTGGGTTTAGGGGTTAGGTTTAAGGATACGTTAGTCTCATTTGAGACTAAGATCAACTTAAACGTTAGTTAAGGATACGTTAGTCTAATTTCTAGACTAAGATCAACTTAACAAGATCATTTAGATCCAACAAGAGAGCATTTAGGCTCTATTGTTTAGTTTACGGACATTTCGGTCGATTGCCAGTTTAGGGACATGGTGGTCCAATGTTAGTTTAAACACATCCCGGTCAAGATTAAGGACATCATAGTCCGTGAGTTTAAAGACCTCACAGTTAAGGTTAAGGACATCATAGTCCGTGAGTTTAAAGACTTCACAGTCAAGGTTAAGAACATCATAGTCCGTGAGTTTAAAGACCTCACAGTCAAGGTTAAGGACATCATAGTCCGTGGAATGTATGGCCGTCGGGACCCGTCACCTCCCTGAAGACGTTGAAGGATTACAACGACAAATATCAGAGGAGTTCAGAGATGTACCCTTGAACCAATTTTGGTTGGGAGATTTATAGTCCAATTTGGGACTAAAGTCTGTTGAGCATATGGGCTCAGTTGATATGAGTTGAGGACTTACGGCCAATCTTGGGCTAAGTCCAATAAATGTTTAACATTTTATTGTTCTGGCTATTGAGCCTTTATTTAAGCTTGGCCCTTTTAATAATGCAGAGTATTGGGTTCTGACATCTTTTGTCTTGTATTGAATGCATAGTATTCATCAGAAACAAAGTTTGTTCTGACAGTGCGCCACATGGTGCGCCAGGCGCTTTGCGCCAGTCAAATAGCGCATTGCGCTTCTGTCGGGTAGCGCACACGAAGAGGACACGTGTCACGCTTAGCGCTAAGCGCTAGATCATTAGCATATTGCGCTTTTAATTTATGAACGTATTGCGCTAGTCTGTTGGCGCACCAGTGAGTGACACGTGGCGCGCTTGGCGCTGAGCGCCAGCCCATGAGCGCAGTGCTCTGTTTTTAGAAGCGCAAAGCACAGATTGTGTCTCTGGTTGACACGTGGCAGGTTTTGGCGCTGAGCGCCGATCCAAGGAGCGCAAGGGTGCAGTTCATAAGTGCAAGGCACTTTTTTAATAGCGCAAAGTGCTTCTGATCAATTTTAAGATCAAAGAACAAATTTATGTTCTTCAAAGGAGGCTTTGCCTCAAGATCAAAGAACAAAAGTTCTTGTTTTTTATAAAAGGCTCTGCCTTTATAGATCAAAAGATCTGTGAATGAAGTAAAATACTTCTTTTAGTCTTTTTATGATTTGATCTTTTTGATCTTTTCTTTTGAATCAAAAGACCTTGGTCTTTTTATAGATCTAAGATCTTTTTAGAAAATGGTTCTTCTCTTTTATGAGATGGATTCATCTCTGTTATTCAAGAACATAGTTCTTTACCTTTAAGATGAAGAAAAATCTTCTTTTTCTTAAGAGTTTGCTCTTTTTGCAGAGTGTTTTTTTCTATCTTTTCCTGTATGTGTCTCTCTATATTTTAGACTTGAAGTCTAGGGGCCTTTATATAGGGCCAATTGATTTGTTAAATTGGTTAGAGAGATTTTTCTCTGATTGATTTGGTAATATTTCCTACCGTTGGATTTTTGATCCTAAGGCTTCTGTTTTACAGAAGATAATCTTCTTGTTTTTAACAAGATTGGAAAGATCTTTCCATAACAGAACTTATTCTGTCTTTTGGTAATTTTTATTTACCATTGGATCATTGATCCAACGGTGCTCTGATTTACAGAGCACAATCTTGTTATTTGGAAAGATTTTGAGGAATCTTTCCTTAACAGAATTTAGTTTCTGATTAATTAATGATTTATCATTATTATTAGATCTTTGATCTGACGGTTGGGGAGCTTTTGGGTTTCAGCGCTGGCGCACCCATACTTTGCATGTGGTGCGCTGCTTAAAAGGCAGCGCACACGTGTATGACACGTGGTGCACTGCTTGGAGCGCAGCGCACCTAGCGCTAGCGCACACGTGCTTTGCACGTGGTGCGCTGCTTAAAAGGCAGCGCACATTGCGCTAGCGCACACGTGTATGACACGTGGTGCGCTGCTTGAAGCGCAGCGCACCTAGCGCTAGCGTACACGTGCTTTGCACGTGGTGCACTGTTTAGGGCGCAGCGCACTTGGCGCTGCATCTGAAGCGTTAGTTCACAATGTTTTAACTCTTGGCTTTGAGGCATTTGTTACATTCTTTGCATGTGGAGTTTTTTTCCTTCATTTTTATTTTTTATTTTATTATTTTATTATTATTATTATTTTTTATATTTTTTTAATAAGGGAGCAGGTTGTGAGCCAAAATTTTAGCGGGAACAAACTACTTGATTTAAATTGGTTTTTCCTTCACTCTACTACTTTTCGTGGTTTGGATTTCTGGTTTTTCGGCTTACTTAGATTACGTACGCCTCGAGACGTTTCGTAATTTAAGTGCCGGTCATGTTCCGTACTTTCGGGTCGGGACAAGGAGTTTCTCGACCCGTTATAAGACTCACATCGGCATGACTTATCGGTTACTGGGGTCTGACGTTTACCACCCCTAGACTGGATATGCGACGTATCAGACGAAGAGACCGGACTGTACGGTAGTGTTACTGACAGGCTTTACAGGAGTATGAGCATGCTTGCTTGTTGATCTTCTGATCGCTCAATACCCGGGTAGCCGTTACGGTCAGCTAGTACCGCTGACGGCTTGTGGGTGCTTGATATGATCATCACCTACTGCCGGCGTATTGACGAGTCTTTAGAGTCCTACACAGAGGTTTGCTGGCTCAGGCAAAACGAAGTAGGAGAACATATGTGATATGTGCGGGACCGAGAATAATACGAGTATGTGATACCGTATTCTATTCTCGCGATATGTGATATCGGTCGGTTATATATGATACAGCCGGGTTATCGAATCAAGTGTCGATTCGATAAATGGATACATATAATATTTGTCGGTTATATGTGATATAGCCGGATTATTGAATCAAGTGTTGATTTGATAATTTAATGTATAATTATATATTTGATATATGAATTTACATTAACTAATATTTGCTCACTTGTGCATTTCTTTTTCTCACATGTGCACACTTAATATATATGTGATATATATTATTTGTGTTTTCTTTTTTGTGTCATGCTTCATGCAATTTTAGAAAAAACAAGCAACACCTGAAAGACAAAAACCCAGAGACAGGAATAACACAAAAATTTCAAGCCCAAACATCACAAAGGAACCGGCCTGCTCGGATTTTTGCTTAATGTGGCAGGCCAAAATCCGATCGTATTGCTTCAATTCTGTGGTGTTCATGTTATATCATATACAACATTTTGCAGTTGCTTAAAAAAATTTAGAGCCCATTTAAAAATCGACAAAAACTTGATTTCAATGTTTCAAGTTACGGAGTAGTTTCGGTTTCGTAATCTAATAATGTTTTGGGTTATTTTGAAGGCGTTAAAAAGTTCGAACGGATATCAATAACCCAATTTTTCCCTCGACGGAAAATTTTCAAAGAGTTGGATTTTTTCCAAGTTAAAGAACATTCAAAAATCATGCAAGTAATTCGATGGACCCTCTAGAAGAACGAAACCCTAACTCGATTCTATGACCGTAAGAACCGCCGCCAAACTCTAGGGTTTGCGGTAGTTCCGCGGCGTCATAGGTGAGGCAAGGGTTGACCCTTCTACGGTTGGTCCATAGGTATTTTGGCATGTACTGAGTATTTTTAAATTACGCTCAAGTGTTGAGCTCTTTGGGAAATTTTGGGTGTTTGTTGATTCGATCGGAATGTTTAATATCGTCTATCTTTTTCTGGAATGTGATACAATATTTGGAATTCATTTAGTTAGGCATGAAATCCGAAGTATGTGATATTTCGGGTTTATGATGTCTAAGGTGATTGTGGATTCCAAATGTTGTAGTTTGACATTTTCTTTTCTGCGACCGTAAGTGTAATATATGGTGTATCGCCGGTTTCGTTGCTATATGTCAACGACAATTGGGATACGCATATTTACTTACGTTGATGACATGTGATGTTATGTGTTGCTGTGATATATTATATTGGATTGTCGTGTTTTGAATAGCCGGGGGTTTTATGTGAGATGAGAGTTTTTATTTTCATTCATGTAAAATTCATTGTATGTAATATTCTTTTATTGGGGCACTTCCGGGATGAGAATGATGTCACCATTATTGTATATTATTTACTTTTCTGCATTAGGATAGACCCAAGGTGGGGAGCACAAGTAACCAGGTTCTAGAGTCCAGTGGGAGATCATCTCGAGGAGTCGAGACCGGGTCTCCTAACTTTAGAATTGGTATGGTTGCTTGCCGCTCTCGTAGGGGTCTAGGGATGTGGGTTTGGCTATTCATCGCGACCGTGGAATCCGTGTTTTATACTAGCTTAATTTAAAACACGGAATTCCTAGTATATCCAATATTTCATATGTTATCTTCTGCTGCTGATATTCTGTGATGTGATCACTTTATATGCTAAGACGAATGCTTTATTATTATATATATATGATATATAATGAACGTTGCTTATGTTTTGCACCCGCGCTAGTCCCGCCCCGCTATACCGTTAGTTAAGTAACCTAACGGTGCATAATGGGACACTGTGGCGAATGCGGATGGCATAAGAGTACGTTGTATTTTTGTTTCTTCTATGATGCTTAGGAAGCATAAATGATGGGACTTCATTAATGAGATCAATGAAGAAAAGAAACCTAAAAGATGCTGTAGAATCACATTTTCAAAAAGGATAGCTCTAGTTTTTGCTTTGCATAGCGGTATTCCTTGTAGAATATCCAGCACCTTATTCGATAATGAAAGAGCCGAGATCCCTTCACCGGGAGTGACCTCTTTAGAAAAAGTTAGCAGATGTTACAACTCACTCGGTTTTGTTTTTGATTGCTTCTATAGTTTTTGCTTTGCATAGTGGTATTTGTGAAATATCCTACACCTTATTCGATAAGGAAAGAGCCGAGATCCCTTCATCGGGAGTGACCTCTTTAGTGAAACTAGTAAAAGCCTAAAAAACACTCCTTTTCAAAATCACTTGTTTCTACAACGATATCAAGTTCATTACGCAAAAGGTTTTCTTAAAAACCTGTCGTAGCCATCCGTTATTTCAGATAAGTACTGCTTAGTATTCGTGCTGCGTTTGTTGACCTTAGCCAAGGCGTAGTGTGCGGTAGCTAATTAGTGCTTATCTGCTGCATATGATGCGATTGAGTTAAGGTAGTCGTACGACTTTGTTGACCTTAGCCAAGGGTCGTACGGGTGGGTTTAATTCAATCAGGAAATGACGAGTTGAACTTGGCTAGCGCTTATGATTTGTTGACCGCAGCCAAGGTCTTAAGTTGTTAGGGGCAAAAGATTATCAGGAATTTCAAGTGTTGAAATTTGCAATGAGATTGCATACCTTCTATGAGATAGTTGGATCCCGATACCCACTGCAAGTAAGAGTTACTCCTGCGAGAGTTTTACACATCACAATTAGCCGATCAAGTAGGTGTCTAGAAAGGTGTTAACGAGATTACGCCCCTGGGAAAATGAGATTTATTTTAATTAGGTCCATGCGTAAGCACACGGAATCTCTTTCAAAGTACCGACACTGGCTAGGCTGAAAGATTGGCGAACTTGTAAGGTGTAATAATCCCAGATAGTCTTACCTTTTAAGGTTTGAAGGAAGATTTGATAAAAACAGTGGGAGCCATCCTGATTAGATTAGATAATAACCAATCTAATCTTGCAAGAGCATACGCTAAAGTGTTTTCTTCTCTCTCTCCAGGTAGCGACCATGTCAGGCCTTAATCAAGATAATAATATGGATGTATTGACCGAACCCACTTGTTATACTGAGCAGGAGAACGTTGGTTCCGTTCTTTCTTATAATTGTTATAAGACTGAGCAGGGAATAGGGACATATCCGGATTCCCACACCGCCCAAATGAAGAACAAGCATGTTGATGCATTTTCTTCGGGTGTGTTAGTTACAGAGAACTGTTTCTCAGTGCACTCTACGTCCTGGGTATTAGATACCGGATCGGAATCCCACATATATAATATGTTACATGGGCTTAGAAAAGGTAGAGAACTGGGGATGGGTGATCATTCCGTAAGAGTAGAGAATGGTGCAAATGTTGCATCCAAAACAGTTGGTGAATATCACCTTGTATTACCAAATGGTAATACATTGATTCTGAACGAATGCTATTACATACCGACCCTGATATGCAATCTTATATCAGTTTCTTTATTAAGTAAAGAAGGATATAATTTTGTAGAACAGGATAATGTTATGAACATCTTTCTGAATCAAAAGTTGATTGGATCAGGCTCGTTAAATAATAGCATCTACATTCTAAATCAAACCACAGTTCTTAATGTACAAAACACACACAAGAGGAAGAGTTCAGAAATGAACAAATCCTTCTTATGGCATTGTAGACTAGGTCATATCAATGTGACACGACTAACTAAGTTACATAAGAATGGATATTTGAATCCGTTCGAATTATCATCTTATGAAACTTGCCAGTCATGTCTCAAAGGAAAGATGACCAAAACTCCGTTTACTGGACACGGAGAAAGAGTTACGGAACTTTTGGGACTGATACATAGTGATGTATGCGGTCTCATGTCTACACATACCAGGAATGGTTCCTCGTACTTCATTACATTCACTGACGATCTCTCAAGATACGGACATGTGTTCCTGTTGAAACACAAGTCTGAAGCTTTTGAGAAATTCAATGAATATAAGCACAAAGTCGAGAACCAAACGGGTAAAAGTATTAAAATCCTTCGATCTGATCGAGGAAGAGAATACTTGAGCAATGAGTTCCTGGACTATTTAAAAGAGAATGGGATTCTCTCTTAGCTTACTCCTCCGTATACACCACAACAAAACGGTGTATCGGAGCGGAGGAATCGCACCCTATTGGATATGGTGTGCTCTATGATGAGCACTGCTGAGTTACCTATTTTCTTTTGGGGTTATGCGCTAGAGACGGCCGCATACCTATTGAATAGAGTTCCAACCAAATCGGTGCCTACCACTCTATATGAGATATGGAATGAGAAGAGACCATCTCTTAAACGAGTTAAGATATAGGGTTGTCCGGCCTATGTTAAAAAGCAAAATCCGGACAAGCTCGAGGCAAGATCGGTTCTTTGCAAGTTTGTGGGATATCCGAACAATCCGTATGGATATCATTTCTACCTCAGTGAGGAACAAAAGGTGTTTGTTGCTCAACATGCCACCTTTTTAGAAAATGAATTTCTTGTAATAGAGATTAGTGGCAAAGAGGTAGAGCTGGAAGAAGTTCCAACCGCACAAACTACAGAAGAAGATTTGGTAGGACCGGAGGATTCGATAGTTCCAAACGAACCTCAGCCTCTCCGCCGATCTAGCAGGGTTCTGCATCCACCTGAGAGATACTACGGGTTTCTCATTGATGGTGGGAGCAAGGATTGCATCATGGAAGATGATGACCCAACTAGCTTCGAGCAGGCCATCACAAGTGGGGACTCTGTGAAATGGTTGGATGCAATGCGATCTGAGATGGAATCCATGTACACCAACAAAGTATGGACTTTGGAAGTTGCTTCCGAATGGGTAAAACCCATTGGGAGCAAATGGATCTTTAAGAAGAAACTTGGTGTAGATGGAAAAGTTGAGACTTTCAAAGCTAGACTTATTGCAAAAGGATTTCGTCAACGACCAGATGTGGATTATGATGAAACCTTTTCTCCAGTAGTTATGCTTAAGTCCATCCAGATCCTACTTGCCATCAGTGCATACCATGACTACAAAATCTGGCAAATGGATGTTAAGACATTCTTTCTAAATGGTGATTTAGAAATGTGCGTGTACATGACTCAGCCTGAGGGCTTCGTAGACAGTGGGAGCAGCGGGAAGGTGTGCAAGCTGCTTAAATCCATCTACGGATTGAAGCAGGTATCGCGGAGTTGGAACATCTGTTTTGATGTCGTAGTCAAAAAGTTTGACTTCATTAAGAACGTAGATGAACCTTGTATATACAAGAAGGTGGCAGAGAGTAAGGTTGTCTTCCTCGTATTATACGTGGATAACACACTCTTGATAGTAAATGATGTTTCTATGCTGCAATCGGTCAAGCTCTTCTTATCACGTAGATTCTCAATGAAAGATCTAGGTGATGCCTCATACATCTTGGGAATTAAGATCTATAGAGATAGATCTAAAAGGATACCGGGATTGTCCCAATCTAGGTACATTGACACCATACTAAAGAGGTTTAGTATAGAAGATTCCAAGCGTGAGAATTTACCCACGATCACAGGACTCACTCTCTCCAAAGAGATGTCTCCCAAGACTGATTTGGAGAGAGCTCGCATGCAAGAGATACCCTATGCTTCGGCGGTAGGCTCTATCATGTACGCGATTTTATATACCAGACCCGATGTGGCATACTCACTAAGTGTAGTGAGTAGGTATCAAGCAGATCCAGGAGAGAGTCACTGGACAGCTGTGAAGAATATTCTCAAGTACTTGAGAAGGACTAAAGAGATGTTCTTGGTGTATGGTAACGGTGAACTCCAAGTGGAGTCCTTTACCGATTCGAGCTTCCACAGTGATAAGGACGACTCTAAGTCGGTCTCGGGATTTGTCTTTACCCTCAATGGAGGGGCGGTTTGTTGGAAGAGTTCCAAATAGGAAACCGTGGCAGACTCGACGATGGAGGATGAATACATCGCTGCCAACGATGCTGCCAAAGAGGCTGTCTGGATGAAGAAGTTCATAAACGAACTTGGAGTGGTTCCGTCCATCGAGCATCCAATACCTTTGTATTGTGATAACTATGGAGCTATGGCTTTGGCCAAGGAACTCAGGTCCCATCAGCGATCCAGGCATATTCTGAGGCGGTATCACCTGATCCGGGAGATAGTTGATCGCTGGGAGATCGAGGTCAGAAGAGTTGACACGAAGAACAACACAGCGGATCCACTCACGAAGGCCATACCCAAAATACAATTTGAGAGACTCTTCGGGATGTTGGGTATGGGATACTACAACAACTGGCCTTAGTGCAAGTGGGAGATTGTTAGTTATGTATATGCCCTAGAGGCCATTATTGTACATATGATGTATATTATAGTGGATGCTTGGACATATATAGAGAGGACTTTCTTGCTCGACATGATAGTATGCTATCTGGTTGCTCTTTGTCTTAACATGTAGATTTGTATTGTGATACTGTCTTGGTCTCACATATTGATGAAGCTCTTAGGATGTGTACTTGATTACCAGGACTATGATAGAGATCATACTAGTGGGGCCAGGATAGTCCACAAGTACATCCTTTAATTATTCCTAGTCGAGGGTGTATCAAGACAAGGCATCGATATTCCAGAGTAGACTAGCGTATACGCTTCTTGACCCATATGATGGGCGATGGATGACCCCACATCCATTGGTGTTTGAAATCAAAGATGGTATACGGGTGCTCAGTGGAGACTGGGTACACTGAACGGACTCGCCGAGAACTCATAGTTGTTATCGTCAGATGGCAGTTCTCTGGTGACACTGGTACATGTTAGTCTGTAAACCCAAGATCGTCATAGAGACTTGTGTGGTTCCCACTGTACTTTGATTTCCACCTTACCACGTTCAAGAGAACGTGTAAAACGGTGGCTTTTGGGTACAGTCCCGAATCACATGGAGGCAATGAGCGATAGGAGGGGTTTCGCCTCTCTCGGTGTTGGGGGTTGATGTTGCGCTGTGCTTGATTGGCTATAATAGGAAGTCCCTGGCCAGGGCTGATATGGGAATCTACTGGTAAGTATTATCAGTAGTTTCTCGATCCGTTATGAGCCTCACATCGGCATGACTTATCAGTTACTGGGGTCTGACGTTTACCACCCCTAGACTGGATATACGACATATCAGACGAAGAGACTGGACTGTACGTTAGTGTTACTGACAGGCTTTACAGGAGTATGAGCAGGCTTGCTTGTTGATCTTCTGATCACTCAATACCCGGGTAGCCGTTATGTCCAGTTAGTACCGCTGACGGCTTGTGGGTGCTTGATATGATCATCACCTACTGCCGGCGTATTGACGAGTCTTTAGATTCCTACACAGAGGTTTGCTGGCTCAGACAAAACGAAGTAGGAGCACATATGTGATATGTGCGGGACCGAGAATAATACTAGTATGTGATACCGTATTCTATTCTAATGATATATGATATAAGTCGGTTATATATGATACAGCCGGGTTATCGAATCAAGTGTTGATTCGATAAATGGATACATATAATATTAGTCGGTTATATGTGATATAGCCGGATTATTGAATCAAGTGTTGATTTGATAATTTAATTTATAATTATATATTTGATATATTAATTTACATTAACTAACATTTTCTCACTTGTGCATTTCTTTTTCTCACATGTGCACACTTAATATATATGTGATATATATTATTTGTGTTTTCTTTTTTGTGTCATACTTGATGATACACACAACATGGGTGTACGAGACTTATACCATGCTATTAGATTATTAGGATTTTATTTATTTAATGTAAATATAAATTGGTGGGATTAAGCATGGTTGCAAGCTTTGGAAGCTTGTGAAAACCATTGACTTAGTCCACTAAAATTGTCTTGCATTAGATATTTATTAACCTAACCTTAATCTTTAGCCATGGTTATGTCTCTATAAGGGTTATATGAGATATTTCTCACCCATGGTTGCCATTCACTCTCTCATAACATTATCTCTTCATCTTCATCAAGGGCCAAGCTCTCTAGCTTTTGAGTAAGTGAAGAAAAATAGTGAGAAAAAGAATTCTAAAGTGAGCAAAATTTCTACTTCATCATCCTCTACTAGATTAGCCATTTAGTTTAGGGTGTCAGCTTTACTAATCCCTAATTAGTGAAGAGGTAGCTTGAGTTGGTGTCTCCTCAAAGTAGATCATCTTCGGCCTTGAAGATCATTGTGCAAGCTCATTCATTACGACTAGTGGAGCCTACGGAGAGTCTGGATCACCACTACATGGAGCGAAGGGACTTCTACACGAAGCATTTGAAGTGAAGGACCGGTCTACAAAGGTTGTATTCCGTATTCACTTAGATGTAAAGTTGTTTACATATTGTATTGTCTAATTCTCTAGTTAAGATTCTAGGGTTAGGGTTAAGTAGCATGGCAATTTTTTAAAATTGGCATGGACGATACCTCCTGAAACCTTGCTGTCGTGCTAAGTAACCTTACAATCCATTTATTAATTTAAATGGAAATGAGGTGTAAAGGTTGTGAGGTGAGAATGGTGAGAACCATGCTTGAATAGTGTTGACAAATGAATTGAAAATTCATTTGTGCAAAATATTCAAGTATGGTTGCTTTATTTTTATTGAAAAAATAGTTTTACAAAACCATGCTTCATATTTTTTCTCTTATTTGGTTGGATGGATGAAATCACTCTCACCATTTTGCTCATCTCTTCTCACTTGCCTTTCTTGAGCTTATCCTCCTTCTTGATCTTCCACCCTACCATCTCATGAGTTAAGAATCAAGGGTGGATGAGAAATAGAAATACACTTAGAACAACTCACTAGATCTCTAGACACTCCAGATTAGCAACCTAGAGTCCCTAGTTGCTCCGCTAGATTTTTAGTGTGGAGCTAAAGCCATGAACCACATCTCTCGGGTGGATCATCTTCGACGGAGAAAGACCGGCGGTCAAGCTCGACCAAGGAGACCTTAAGAAGCTAAGGAAGAGGGTGGAAGACTGGAAGACACGGATCTTTTGGTATAAGGCTTCTATCACAGTAGATAACCTCTTTGAAGTTTGCTAGTTTCATATTTGGTTTCGATTATAAGTAGTTGTTTCTAGCGCCAAGGTTTTAAACACCAAAATTTTTCATTCCGCAACGGCCGCGGTCGACGGCCAGGATGCTAGGAACCCCAACATGGTATCAGAGCCACCCTAACATTAGAAACTAGTAGTAGACGATGCATTAGTTTCGAATTAGTTTCAAAACCGAAAAATTCTGATTTCAAAACCCACTCTCTGATCTGAAATTTTTTTGGTCTCTAAATTTTTTTTAAACAAGTGCAGAGACTTAGTCTAGACATGTATATGACACACGATGAAAACGAGGCGGATCCATGCAAGTTTGGCCGGCCAAAACCCTGAAAACCCCGTTTCTGCCGGTTCATCGTTCACCATTGTACCTCGTTTTCATCCATTGTCTGGGGTTTTGTAAATTGGTATTTTTGGTCTTGTTTGTGTTAGTGTTTATGCCCTAGAGGCCATTACTGTATCATACTAGTTTGTATATTACTTAATGGAAGCTTGGGATATTCATAGTTGTATTGACAGTCTTGTTAAAAATGATAGTATGCTACTTGGTTTGTTTCTACTTTAATATATGCATATGTTCTTTTAACATATCGCTTATACATATTAGTAGAGCCTTTAGGATCTTTGCTTGATTACCAGCGTTGTGATGGAAGTCACACTAGTGGGGGCTGGGTTGTCTATAAGCACATCCTATACAGGTCCCTGGTCGTAGGATTATCGAGACGGGGCATCGATAATCCGGAGTAGACTGGTGTATACGCTTCTCATCCCAGCTGGGGAGATGGTCTATCCCACAGCCATCAGTACGTCGTACTGGAGATAGTATGCAGGTGTTCGTTAGGTTACGGGTACACCGGACAGGACTCGCCGGGAACTGCAGGTTGGTTCTATACCCATCGTCAGATAGCAGTTCCAGGTGACATGAATACATCTTAGCCCGTCGACTTGACACTGCTATTTCGCCTCGGGTGTGTTCCCACTGTACTTAGATTACTACCTTACCACGGCTCAAAGGAGTCGTGCAAACAGGTAGTAGTTGGGTGCAGTCCCGAAGCACTTGGGGCAGTGGCGATTAGACAGGATTCGTCTCTCCCAGTATTGGGGGTTGATATCGCGCTGTGTATGGAGAGCCATTACGCAAAGTCCCTGGGCAGGGCAAGCGAGATTTACCGGTAGGTTCCAGTAGTTTCTCAAGGTGTAATGGGCTTCACTCCGATACGACTTATACCGCTATTAGGGGTCTAACGTTTACCGCCCCCCTAGGCCCGATATGCGATAATCCTAGACGAACAGACCGGACTGTACGGAGATTGTCACATACAGGCTCAGTAGGAGTTTGGATGGGTTTCCTCATCGATTTTCTTATCGACATCTACCTGGGGACCGTTACGTACAGCTAGTACCGCTTGCGGCCTGTGGTTAAACCCACTACCAGCGTAGTGTCGAGTCTTTAGAGTCCCACACAGAGAGTTTCCCTGCACCAAGCAAAAGGTGTAGAGGCCATATGGTTTTACGGCAGGGCCGCGATCACTTACGTACACTTGTGCACGTACTATGATCGGGCGGATAATACTAGCGGGCTTTGGTTTAAGCCAGCTTCTAGTATTATACAGATGGATTTATTCAGTCAAAGATTATCCGTGTTTTTCGAAAATACGGATGGGAGGGGCAGTCTCGTAATTTCTCGGGAAGCTTCTAGAAGGAGGTGACTCATTTGTGTTTATTTCTTTTATGATTTAAACTAAATGAAGTGGAGGATGAGGTGTAAGTTTCATTAAATGATCTATAACTCATTAGATGACTCATCTAGTGAATTAAATGAAGAATGATGAATATTAGCTAGATATTTATTTTGATGATATTATTATGCTTCATGATATTCACAAATGAGAATAGTTCATTCATTATCACAAAACACTTCTCTCTTCTCAAGTCTTCATCTTCTTCCTCAAACCCTAAAAGCACTCATGAGTTGAGAATCCTAGGGTTTAAAGTGACTAAGTAATCCATCTAAATACTTTACACCTTCTAGGACTTCTAGATTAGCAAACTAGAAGCCGTAGTTATCTCAGATTCGAGATAGGAGCTCGGACTATAAACTCTCGGGTGGATCGTCTTTGACTCAAGGAGGCCGTTGAGGTGCCCATGTTCCATAGAGCCTACGAGGTGTGGATGACAGCGATGAAGACCCAAAGGACAAGTAACATGAGGTATAACTTCGAATCCGAGTAGTTAAACCTCTCGTAGTTTTTTAGTAATGGTTTAGACACGATCTGTATGCTCAAGTCTGTGTTACAAAGCTTTGATAATTGTTTTTCATATATTCCGCCTCCCCGCGAACACGTGGGGTGCGTGACATGGACTTACAGAGGTATCAGAGCCTACTATACCTTTACTAGCTTGTTAGCAACTAATTAAAACTTCGATCGTCGGAAAAACACGAAAACATAACCCCGCTTCCCTATAGTTTCTGTCGATTTTAAACTTGTCGAAAAAATTATTTCAGAAGTACGAAAATTCCCAGCAGGGAATTCTAAGAATACTGGAGAAATACGAGTTGCTAACTCAGTGAGACGACCGCGGAAGCGCGGCGGATTGGTGCAATACACCGTGGATTCGCGGCCGAGTCGACTCCGAGTTGACTCGTATTTACACAGTTTGTCTTATTTTTGGGTGTTCTGTTTTCCTGTATATTTTGTTTCTGCCCAGGTCTTTTCAGTGCTGGCTTGCATTTGGGATAAACACGGAAAAAGGTTGTCAATCGAAATTCTATGTTATTTGCTAATCAGGTTTTATCTGTGATATTTAATGTGTTCGTAAACCTCCGCTAATTGCTAGTATGTCGGTTAATTTGGGGTTGCACATTTCTGTAATGGATATTGGTTTGTGGATATGAACTTCATTGGATTGTCGTGGATGAATAGCCGGGGATGTAAGATGAGAGTTTTTATCTTTCATTCGATGTAAATTGTAATATGTTGTAATATTCTTTTGTGGGACACATCCGGGTTGAGGTTGTAGCCACCGTTGTATTATTTCATTTACTGTTTTATGCTCCTAGGATAGACCCAAGATGGGGTGCACAAACTACTGGGTACTTTGAAGTGTTTAATGGCCTACTCACGTCGTTGAGGGAGACTGTTTCACTTCTGGTACTAGGCGGGTAGTTTTCCGCACCCGTAGGGGTCTAGGGTGGGGTTTGGCTATTCATCACGACCGTGTAATCCGTCTTTTGTTGCAGGCCTGAACGAAACGCAGATTCCTAGTATATCCAATATGTTCATCTATGATCTGGAATGCCTATTATTGGATCTGACGAATGTACAATATCTATATATGATATCTAGTAGGCGTTGCTTATGTTTTGCATCCGCGCTAGCCCAGCCCCCGCTCTGTCATTAGTTAAGTAACCTAACGGGTGAGTGACGGGGCCCAGTGGTGAATGCAGATGGCATAAGCGGGCGTTGTATTTTCGTTGTTTTCTGCAATGATAGGTTAAATGATGGGACGCATTATTTTAATGCAAAGAAAACAAACTAAAGCTGAATAGTTGTAACAAATTTAAAAGAAACCACTCGGTTATTTTAAAAGAGCAGAATATTTAATTGCGGAGCTTTAACCACTCCTTTTAAAAAGCTATCAGGTTCCTTCGATTATATCAAGTTCACTACGCTCACGGTTTCGCCAAAACCAGTCGTAGCCCTCCTTCATTTCATATGGATGGTCAGTAGTATTCAAGCTATGTTTGTTGGCCTTCGTCAAGGTATAGTGTTTGGTAGCTGCTGGGGTATTCATATGTAGCATAGATAGATACATTGGTTTGGGACAGTCGTATTACTTTGTTGGCCTTCGTCAAGGGTATGTACGGGTGGGTTCAAATTAACAAGGATAATGATGGGAATAACTTGACATGTGACTTATGATTTGTTGGCCTTCGTCAAGGTCATAAAAGCATGGGGCAAAAATCCACATCGGGAGTTTTTAAAGAAACTGAAACTTGCTGGTGTTGCATACCATTTGGAGTTTGATAATGTTGGTAGGATTCCTTCAGCATTATCACACGATGATATCTGGATCCCGATCCTACTGTGAGTATATGCTACTCATCGGGAGATTCGTCACTTAACGATCAATACTATAAACCAAGTAGGTGTCTAGAACGGTGTCAGCGGGGCTAAGCCTCCAGAGAAAAAAGGTTATTTAATTAAGGAACTTCGCGAAAGCGTCATAAAACCTCCTTCGAAGTATCGACACTAGCCTAGCTGAACGGTTAAGCAAGTATTGTATAGTGAGATCAGTCCTGACTAATTCTTCTTTTATGGTTTGAGGAAGGATTCGAGAAACAGTGGGAGCCATCCTGTTTAGATAAACTAAAAACCAATCTAAACTTGTAAGAGTATCATGCTAAAGTGTTTTCTTCTCTCTCTCAACTGCAGCGACCCTGTGACCATGACTAGGTTACATCTAGATAACAAGTTGACTGAATCTGACTTTTATGACTGGCAAAGGTCTGTCCAGATGTCCATTGCCTATGAAAAGCTGGACCACCCTATTACTACTCAATCCCCCACCGTCCCAGGTCCAGTTTCCACCGTCGCAGATATGGATATCCGTCAGACAAGGGAAAAAGACAATGCGAATGCCAAGTGCCTCGTGTTGGCTTCAGTTGATGGTGTATACCAGAAGCAGCACAAGAAGATGGACTTAGTTTCCATCTTCCTCCATAACAAAGATTTATATGGAGAGCAATCCCGTATCGCAAGATATGAGACCTCGAACGAATTGCTTCAAGCGAGGTTGGCTGTCGGTTCATCTGTAAGGGACGACGTCCTTACGATGACTAGCTATATTGATGAGCTCACGGACCTGGAGACCACGTTGTGAAACAGGTCATATGCTGACTTATTTCCACAGTCCCTACCCTTTACTTACACCCTGAAAGAAACCAGGGAGACACCCGCTCTACTTAATGGGGGAACTTCTTCTTCTGCATCCAGGACGAAAGCAAATGGTGAAAAGAAGAAAACCTCCACAAAGCCGATATACGGTGTCAATGAAGTAGAAGGAAAGGGAAGAGCAAAAGTTTCGGGACTTGGTGTAGGGAAGGAGGGATGTTCCTATTGTTATGGGAAGGGGCATTGGTAGAAAGATTGCTGAGTTTTGGAAGCCAGTAGCCAGGATTCGAAGCATGTTGTGGTTTCGGCCTCGGGTGTGTTTGTAATTGAGAACTATTTGTTAATTAACTCTACTTCCTGGGTACTAGATACCGGATCAGGATCTCATATCTGTAATTCGTTACATGCTTTGAGAAACCGTAGAGTTATCAAGGTAGGTGATATGTCTCTCAGAGTTGCGAACGGAATGAGCATGGACGCTGAATCCGTGGGAGAATATCTCCTAGGACTGACAAGTGGGTAGATATTGATTCTACGTAACTGTTTGTATGTACCTAGTTTGACTTGTAATATCATATCAGTATCCTCACTTTCTAGAGAGAGATATGATTTTACATTCGTAAGCGATGTAGTAAATATCCACCTAAATCAAGTTCTGATTGGGTCCGGTACATTGGATAACGGTATATACGTATTAAATCAAGCTCAGGTTTTCAATGTCCAGAATACACTTAAAAGAAAGTCTCCGGAAGTAAATCAGGATTTCTTATGGTATTGTAGACTAGGTCATATCAATGAAACATGGTTGACTAAGTTACATAGAGAAGGATATTTGAATCCGTTCGAATATCAATCTTATGCTACTTGTGAATCTTGTCTCATGGGAAAGATGACAAAGACTCCGTTTATTAGACACGGAGTAAGAGCGAGCGAGCTCTTGGAACTCGTACACAGTGACGTGTGCGGTCCAATGTCTATACATGCTAGAGGTGGTCATTCCTACTTCATTACTTTTACGGATGATTTCTCTAGGTATGGACATATCTTCTTGATGAAGTATAAATCCGAGGCCTTTGAGAAATTCCGGGAATACAAGAATGAAGCGGAAAACCAAACAGGCAAAAGTATTAAGACACTGAAATCTGATCGAGGTGGTGAATACTTAAATGCCGAGTTCCTGGGATACTTAAAAGAGAATGGAATTCTCTCTCTGCTTACTCCTCCATACACACCACAACACAATGGTGTATCGGAAAGGCGGAATCGAACCCGATATGGTTCGTTCCATGATGAGTAAGGTCGAGTTACCGCGATCTTTCTAGGGTTATGCACTAGAATCAGTTGCATATCTTTTGAACAAGGTTCCAACCAAGACTGTGCCTACCACACCATATCAGATGTGGAGTAGGAAGAAACCCTATCTTCAGTACTTGAAGACATGGTGATGTCTAGCTTTTGTTAAAAAGCAGCATACGGACAAGCTCGAGGCACGCTCGGTACAGTGTAAGTTTGTGGGATATCCAAAGAACTCCAAGGGGTATTATTTCTATTACGCAGAGGAACAAAAGGTTTTTGTTTCTCGTCATGCCCACTTCTTGGAAGCTGAATTTTTCGAAAATCAGAAGAGTGGGAGCGCAATAGAACTGGAAGAAATTCCAGAACCACAAGTTGTTACTGAAAGTATGGTAGAACCAGAAGTTTCAGAAGAAAGGGACATCCCAGCGCCTATCCGCAGAAGTAGTAGGCAGTCTCATCCGCCCGAGAGATACTACGGTTTTCTTATAGACGGGGATAGAGAAGATTGCATCATTGACAATGATGACCCTACTAGCTTCCAGCAAGCCATTCAGAGCGGCGACTCAGTAAGATGGCTGGATGCAATACGGACCAAAATGGAGTCCATGTACACTAACAAAGTATGAACTTTGGACATTGCTCCAGATGGGGTAAAACCCGTAGGATGCAAATGGATCTTCAAAAAGAAGATTGGTGTAGATGGACAGGTTGAAACCTATAAGGCTAGACTTGTTGCAAAGGGCTTTTGTCAAAGACCTGGTTTAGACTATGACGAAACCTTTTCTCCAGTGGCTATGCTCAAATCCATTCGGGTCCTTCTTGCCATTGCTTCCTTCCACGATTATGAGATCTGGCAGATGGACGTAAAGACGGCTTTTCTAAATGGTAATTTGGAACAGTGCGTTCATATGGATCAGCCAGAGGGATTCATTCAGAGTGGGATCAGCGGTAAAGTGTGCAAGTTGCTTCAGTCCATTTATGGACTAAAGAAGGCATCGCGGAGTTGGAACATCTGTTTTGATGATACTGTCAAAGAATTCGATTTTATCAAGAATCCAGATGAACCATGCATATACAGTAAGATTGTAGGGAGAGCTGTAGTATTCCTCGTTTTGTACATGGATGGCATTCTCCTAATAGGAAATGATATTCCTGTGCTACAGTCAGTCAAAGAATTCTTGTCACAGAAGTTCTCCATGAAGGACCTGGGTGATGCCACCTACATTCTGGGAATCCAGATCTATCGTAATAGATCGAAGAGGATGTTATGACTTTCGCAGTCCAGGTACATAGACACCATATTGAAAAGATTCAGTATGGAAGATTCTAAGCCCGGTAACCTACCGGCTTGTCACGGAATCACCCTCTCCAAAGAGATGTCTCCCAAGACTGATTTAGAAAGGGCTCGCATGTCGATTATACCCTACGCTTCTGCGGTAGGCTCTATAATGTATGCGATGTTATGTACCAGACCAGATGTAGCATACGCATTGAGCGTTGTAAGCCGGTATCAGGCAAACCCAGGGGAGAAGCATTGGATAGCAGTAATGAACATTCTCAAGTACATGAGGAGGACTAAGGAGATGTTCTTGGTGTATGGCGGAAAGGACCTCCAAATCGAGGCCTTTGCCGACTTCAGCTTCCAGAGTGACAAGGATGACTCCAAGTCCATGTCGGGTTATGTCTTTCCCTCAATAGAGGGGCGTTCTGTTGGAAGAGTTCTAAGCAGGACTCCTTGCTGACTCGACGATAGAAGCGGAGTACATAGCTGCTTGCGATGCCGCAAAAGAAGCTGTCTGGATGAAGAAATTCCTCACAGAACTTCAAGTGGTTCCTACCAGTGTTGATCCAATACCTCTGTATTGCGATAACAACGGCGTTATAGCTTTAGCGAAGGAACCCAGGTCCCATCAGAAGTCCAGACACATCTTAAGGCGGTATCACCTGATCAGGGAGATCGTAGATCGCCGGGAGATCGAGGTGAAGAGAGTAGATACGGAGAATAACACTGCTGATCCATTCACAAAGGCCATTCCTCAGACGCGGTTCGAGAGGCTCTTCGAGATGATAGGTCTGCGATATGCCAGTACATGGCCCTAGTGCAAGTGGGAGATTGTTAGTGTTTATGCCCTAGAGTCCATTACTGTATCATACTAGTTTGTATATTACTTAATGGAAGCTTGGGATATTCACAGTTGTATTGACAGTCTTGCTAAAAATGGTAGTATGCTAGCTACTTGGTTTGTTTCTACTTTAATATGTGCATATGTTTCTTTTAACATATCATTTATACATATTAGTAGAGCCCTTAGGATCTTGGCTTGATTACCAGCGTTGTGATGGCAGTCACACTAGTGGGGCTGGGTAGTCTATAAGCACATCCTATACAGGTCCCTGGTCGTAGGATTATCGAGACGGGGTATCGATACTCCAGAGTAGACTGGTGTATACTCTTCTCATCCCTGCTGGGGAGATGGTCTGTCCCACAGCCATCAGTACGTCGTACTGGAGATAGTATGCAGGTGCTCGTTAGGTTACGGGTACACCGGACAGGACTCGCCGGGAACTTCATGTTGGTTCTATACCCATCGTCAGATAACAGTTCCCAGGTGACATGAGTACAACTTAATCCGTCGACTTGACACTGCTACTTCGCCTCGGGTGTGTTCCCACTGTACTTAGATTACTACCTTACCACGGTTCAAAGGAGTCGTGCAAACAGGTAGTAGTTGGGTGCAGTCCCGAAGCACTTGGAGGCAATGGGGTTTAGACAGAATTCGTCTCTCCCAGTATTGGGGGTTGATATCGAGCTGTGTATGGAGAGCCATTACGCAAAGTCCCTGGCCAGGGCAAGAGAGATTTACTGGTAGGTTCCAGTAGTTTCTCATGGTGTAATGGGCTTCACTTCGACACGACTTATACCGCTATTAGGGGTCTGACGTTTACCGCCCCCTAGGCCCGATATCTGATAGTCCTAGACGAACAGATCGGACTGTACGGAGATTGTCACATACAGGCTCAGTAGGAGTTCGGATGGGTTTCCTCATCGATCTTCTTATCGACATCTACCTGGGGACCGTTACGTACAGCTAATACCGCTTGCGGCCTGTGGTTAAACCCACTACCAGCGTAGTGTCGATTCTTTAGTGTCCCACACAGAGAGTTTCCCTGCACCGGGCAAAATGTGTAGAGACCGTATGGTTTTACGGCAGGGCCGCAATCACTTACATACACTTGTGCACGTACTATGATCGGGCAGATAATACTAGCGGGCTTTGGTTTAAGCCAGATTCTAGTATTATACAGATGGATTTATTCAGTCAACGATTATCCGTGTTTTTCGAAAATACGGATGGGAGGGGCAGTCTCGTAATTTCTCGGGAAGCTTCTAGAAGGAGGTGACTCATTTGTGTTTATTTCTTTTGTGATTTAAACTAAATGAGGTGGAGGATGAGGTGTAAGTTTCATTAAATGATCCATGACTCATTAGATGACTCATCTAGTGAATTAAATGAAGCATGATGAATATTAGCTATATATTTATTTTGATGATATTATTGTGCTTCATGATATTCACAAATGAGAATAGTTCATTCATTATCACAAAACACTTCTCTGTCCTCAAGTCTTCATCTTCTTCCTCAAACCCTAAAAGCTCTCATGGGTTGAGAATCCTAAGGTTTAAAGTGACTAAGTAATCCATCTAAATACTCTACACCCTCTAGGACTTCTAGATTAGCAAACTAGAAGCCGTAGTTATCTCAGATTCGAGATAGAAGCTCGGACTATAGACTTTAGGGTGGATCGTCTTTGACTCGAGGAGGCCGTTGAGGTGCCCATGTTCCATAGAGCCTACGAGGTGTGGAGGACAGCGATGAAGACCCGAAGGACAAGTAACGTGAGGTATAACTTCGAATCCGAGTAGTTAAACCTCTCATAGTTTGTTAGTAATGGTTTAGACACGATCCGTGTGCTCAAGTCCGTGTTACGAAGCTTTGATAATTGTTTTTCATATATTCCGCCTCCCCGCGAGCACGTGGGGTGCGTGATATGGACTTACAGTTTGATTTGCCCCAGATTTTACTTATTGTTGTCTTTGGTTTGAGGCAACTTGGAAAGTTTCAAAACTTGAAATTTTGCATCGTTTATATTGTGATGTGGTGTATGTGTTTTTCAAACGTCGTCTATTTGCTATATGTCATTTAGACGGGGTTGCACATACTTGCTTATACTGCTCTGATGTTATCTGTGATGGTTTGTTCGGATTGCCGTGTTGGATAGCTCCTAGTGCAATGATAGTTGTACAGTTTAGATTCATTTGTATATTTATTATTGCGGGGTGAGCGTCCGACTTGTGGACTGCAGTTTCCGCCAGTTTGTATATTCTTTTATTGGGGCACGACCGGGTTGAGGTCGTTGTCACCATTTTATATATGATTTTCTTTTCTGTACTAGGATTACCCCGCGGTGGAGTGCTCAAGTAGCTGGGTTCTAGAGGGCAACGGGCCAGCATCTCATGGCGTTGAGACGGAGGGGGCCTTACTCTAGAATTGGCGGGCTATTCGCCGCACTCGTAGGGAGTATAGAATGACCCACGGAGGGGTGCTCAAGTTACCGGATTCTGTGAAGTGTTGGGTGGCCCATTCACATTGTTGATTGGGGTTGCCTCACTTCTGGGATTGGCGGGTAACTTGCCGCAGTCGTAGGGGTCTTGGTTATATATTGCACAGGCTATCCACACGACCAGAGAATGTCGAGTTTCATTTGCGGCTCAAATGAAACTCGGGGCTCCTAAATTATCCGCTATTCTGTGTTGCTTATCGCTTTTCTGTGATGTTGCGTATATCATACCCGGGACGAATGGTTATATATTTATATATATACTAGTAGATGTATATGTTTTTCACACGTGCTAATCCAGCCCCCGCTCTACAGTTAGTTAAGTAAACTAACGGTGTATGACGGGCCCCGTGGCGAATGCGTATGGCATAAACGTACATTGTATATTCGTTCTTTTCTGGTGTGATAGAGATTAATTGATGGGGCCGCATTAATTTTGATTAATGCAAAGAAAATAAACCTAAAAGATGTTGGAACAAATTTCGAAAAACTATAGTTGTATTCTTTTGCTTTGCATAGTGATACTCGTTTAGGAATATCCAGCACCTCATTCGAGGAGGCAAAAGGCTAGATCCATCCACGAATAGTGACCTCTTAAGCAAAAGTTTATGTTACTGTATATTACTTGGGTTTTTTCAAAACCACTAGTTTTCAAAAGCGGAGCCTAAATCACTCATTTTCAAAACTACTCGGTTCCTTCAGCGATATCAAGTTCATTATGTTAAAGGTTTTCGCCAAAAGCTAGCCGTAAACCTCCGTCATTTCCTACGAGTAGTACTTAGTATTCGTGCTACGTTTGTTGACTCCGTCAAGACATAGTGTACGGTAGCTAAGTGGCGCTTGTATGTAGCATTAGATTCGATTGGTTAGGACAGTCGTATAACCTTGTTGACTCCGTCAAGGGTTATGCGGGTGGGTTTAATGTAATCAAGATAATGACGGGTTGAAATTGAATAGGACTCTTTGATTTATTGACTCCGTCAAGGTCACTAGGGTCCTAGGGGCAAAAATCATATCGGAAGTTTCAAATATACAGGAAACTTGCTAGCGTTGCATACCTTCTGGAGTGTGGTGACTAGAGTGGCTTCCATCTGGTTTATCATGCAATGATAGTTGGATCTCGATCCCATTGATGAGTGGGTGTTACTCCTCGGGTGATTTTCAAATGATCCCGACTAATTCTCATTTTAGGCTTTAAGGAGAATTCGAGGAAACAGTGGGAACCATCCTGATTAGATAAAGTGATTAACCAATCTAATCTAGGTTAGAGTGCACGCTGAGTGTTTCTTTTCTCTCTCTTTGGCAGCGACCATGACCTGACCTTAAACTAAAACTCATAAACCAAGTTAACCGAACCTTCTTACATACTTTGGCTTTTGGATTGTCATGATTCACGATAAAAGTCGCACGTGTCCCTGCCGCTCCTACTTCCCCTTTGCATTTCTCCAGAACACTCTGTATCGCTACAAAGATCTATATTGCTTGGGCATGCCATTATATAGTTACATACGAACTCGAAAAAACTTGTTTCAGTTCGATTATAGTTTCCGGTTCTGGAGAAATTGAGTAGGATTATTCGGTTAACTTTTTTTTTTACCTTCTCTCAGGTTGCGAGGGCTTCTGGTATTAGGAGAGTACACATATTACTCTTATTGGATAGTCTTCTTCCAAACCATAGGCAGGTGCCGAAAGGTAGGGAAGGAAGAAAACCAATTATCTTAAGTATGGTGTACAGAAGGTAAAAAGTAAAGACATATAAAGGGATTAGAGTGAGGGCAAAGAAAATTGCGACTACTATCATTCCCGACGAAGCCGCATATATCCCTGACACTCCTACTTCCCATTTGCATTTCTCCAGAACACTCCGTATCACTACGAAGATCCATATTGCTTGGGTATGCCATCGTATAGTTACAGACGAACTTGAAGAAACTTATTTCAGTTCGAGAATGGTTTCCGGTTATGGAGAAATTGAATAAATTATTTAGTTGTCTTTTCTCTTTACCTTCTTTCAGATTGCAAAGGCTCTTAGTATTAGGGGAGCACACCTATTACGCTTATTAGATAGTCTTCTTTCAAACCTTAGGCATGTGTCAAAAGGTAGGGAAGGAAGAAAACCAATTAGCTCAAGTATGGTGTACAGAAGGTAAGAAGTAAAGATATATAAAGGGATTGCAGTGAGGGCAAGGAAAATTGCGACTGTTGTCATGAATCTGAATGGTGGAAGAGGCATTACTAGAAATACCCGGCCTACCCCTCGAAACATTTTCATATTTCAGTCTTACTGTGTGGTGTTAATTGAAAACTGCTTTCCCAATTAGATTCTGACTTCAGGGTATATATTTACCAGACTTTATTCTCACATCTGTATAGCATTACAAATGCTGAGTGGGGTATAATATTAAGAATTGGGTGATTAGATCCTCAATATATTAGAATTCTTTGTAATTGGTGATATTTGAGGAAATCATCTGGGTTTTGCCTAACGACAAATATTTGGTTTTGAATATCCGTTGTTATGCACCAATTTCAAACTGATACATCTGTACGTTTATTTTATAAAGTGAGATATAACTTTTTGAAATTATGCTTATAACGTTTATCTATATCAGTTGATGGTTAGGTAAGGTGCATTCAACAGTGGTGTAATTTTTCTTAACCATAAACACAGTTTTCAACCTACGATGCACAGGATTTAAGTTATTAAACTCGGTGGACTTATACAAAGTATTGCATGTTGTCCGATGTCCATTAGGACAAAAGGGTTGGTACTCGTACTATATTCCGTTTACTTATAACTTCTCTGGTTTTAGACACGCATTTCGTTGAAATACAAGATCTAAATTTTGAGAAGTTATAGGTATAATAATAAAGTAGAGAACCGTACGTTGCAAGTATCAGGATTCTTCGTGGTGATCGAAGGTGTAGATACTCATGCTAGGTATTCCGTCATAAGTAATATATTTGAGAACTTGCTTCTCTGTCAGGTTATTCATCCGTGAGTACGTTCCATGATGAGTAATGCTGCTTGGCCTTTTTTCATTTAGTCAATATGCACTAGAGCTGCATGTATTTTGAATCTGGTTCAAATTAAATTAGTGCATTTGTTTCTATATTGGATATAAAATGGATTCATATCTTAACACTATTAAGGTATATGGAGTAGTCCGACTTATGCTTAAAACCAGAATTTGGATAAATTCAAGACGCGTTTCAGTAATGGCAATTTGTGGGTTATCCCGGGCTTTGACGAGGGTTAATATTCTACCATTTGGAGAATCAATAGTTATATTATTCTTGACTCGCCACCGCTTTAGTAAAATGAATTCTTTTCAGAAAACATAAGTGGGAGTATGGTAGAACTGGAAATGATTCTAGAACCACAAACGATTACTGAAAATTTGGTAGAACCTAAAAATTCAATTGGATTCGACAATCCATTAGCCACTCCGCAGATAGGTGGGTGTTGGGGTCGAAAATTATACCCCGGTTGACCAAGTCAAAGTCAATGTCAACCCCAAACCAGGTGGGCCCAAGCCCAGGTCAAGTGGGCCCATGCCCAAATCAAGCCTCGCGACCAGCCTCCCCCATGTCAAAATAAAAATCATGTAATAAATAATTTTGATGTAATCTTTATGGGCATAAAGCCAAATTTTTTTAAAGCCCATGGCTCATGTGCAAAAGAAATGAGCACATGAGACATTGGATTGAGCAAAATGCCATTTTGTAAAGTCCAAAGGGCTATATGTATATTTGTAAGCCTATAAAAGGCAACATCATAATAAAATAAAGATATAACTTTTCCATTCTAAAAAAAACTAGGATTTTTGCCTCCTTCTCTTTTCTCAAGGTTCTAAACCTTCTTTCCCTCTTTTGAATTAAATCAAGAGTTTAACTCTTCCTTTTTCAAAAAGAAATAGTTTTTCACCATAAAACCCACAAAGGGGAGCTTGGATCTCCCATCAAATCTCTTAAGGGGGGATTTTGAATCTCACCCCCCTTTTCCTTCAAGATCCAGCCAACGAAGAGGAGGAAGAAGGAGACTCATCTCCAAAAATCCCATTCCGGAAGGATCCAAGACTCAAAAGAAGATCCACAGATCTCTAGGAGATTAACTCCATTCCAGATCTATTGGAGTTTAACTCCATAAATTAAACCCCTTTTTAGGAGTTTAACTCCTAACCCAGGGGCTAAACCCCATTTCCGCTAGTGTTCCTAGCGGTCGCGTGCCGCGCACGTGACCTGCGGGTGCCCAGCGGTCGCGTGCAGCGCACGTGATCCGTGGGTGATAAAGCGCCCACGTGCGCCTCACGCGACTCGAGGGCGCTCAGTGCCCAGCGGTCGCGTGCAGCGTACGTGGCCCACGGGCGCCCCGCGGTCGCATGCAAGACACGTGGCCCGCGAGCGCTAAGCGCCCACGTGCGCGCTTAGAGCCTCACGCGACCCGCGGGCGCTCAACGCCCAGCGGTCGCGTGCAGCCACGTGACCCGCTGGCGCCCAGCGCCCACGCACCAGGTACGTGACCCGCGGGCGCCCAGCACCAACGTGCCATGCACGCGTCTTTAAGGTGCTCCCCTCATTTTTATATGCACTCCAGACTAAATATACTTCTTCCATTAGAAAAAATTTCTAACGGGACGCTGCCCCGCAACCCCCTTGACCCCCAGCCCGCTATCCGGGTAGCGAGACCCCCGTAAAAACTTTGCAGGGCCCCCGATATATCCAAAACCCCTTCAAAACACAACATTGCATATTGAGTTCGCATGATCTGTTTGACCCGTCAATCGGAGGTTCCCTCGCTCTAAAGACGGGGGGTAATTAACGACAGCTTAGTCCGCGGTTGCCGAAGATTCGGATCCTCACAATCAATAAACCCCAGCCTACCCTAGACAGGGGAAATCTGTAATGCGCCCGACAAGCGCGCGCGTATTTCCATCTCAATAGGGTGACGAAAAACACCCTACAGATTCTGGCACGCCCGGTGGGACCCAATCCTCCTCCTATATGTTGGGTTAAATGTTCATGCGAACTCAATCAATATACATATAGCTTGCCTATACTGAAATCATGCTTCTATTTGCAGGTTCACGACTTTCGACTGCAATCTTCGGACGCAACAAAATGTCTCTGAGGATCAGCTCAGCTCTCGACACAGCTCCCATCTCCTACACAATGAAGATGGACGCCAGGACGGTCCTCCCGGCCAGTCTCGGGCGACAATGGGAGGAGCCGCCGCTACCATTTGGCTCTATTCTGTTCATGTCAGCTAATGCCATCCCAGCTCCTCAAGCTCCGGTAACAGACAATCCGGCCTCAAAAGGCAAGAGGCCAAATGTGGTGATCTCGAGGGCACCACTACCCAAACGCAAGTTGGTGTTTGAATGACTTTCCTTGGCCCCAACTGGGGGCAAGGCCATCAATACCAACAAAGCAACAAGGCATCTCGGGCAAGGTCCAGCGGCGCCCCTAACAACTGCTCAATTGGGTTTCTTCTCTAAGCTCCCCGTTAATCGGCTCACGATGGCTTCCTGGATGACGGATGCCCGCCAAGCCCTCAAAATTGAGAAGCTAAGACAGAAAAGGCTCAGATACAGAGCCAACAAAAGGGCTAGGTCTCCTGCTAGGCTGAACTTAATGAGGTTCGAAGAACGGGGTTACCAAGCCAAAGATAAAGAGATGGTTGGATATGTTGTCCACACTGTCTACACAGTGGGTGATTGATGGAGATTTTGCGTGCGTGCTCTTTTTAAAATCAAAGTTAAGAATATACCGTAATCAATAACGGTGTCGCTTGATAGCTAGCCGGTTGAGTACGGGTCAATCCACAAGGAGATGGATTCCTTTTCTTTATGTTTTAACGAGTTAAATCCAAAAGATTTTGGGTTTTATTTTAAGATCTAAGACTGAGATAAAAGTTGATAAAAAGCTTGCTAGGGTTAGGATTAGGTTAGTTTGGAAAAAGAATTCTACTCACTACTTTCTTTTCCCTAGTTAAGAATTTAGGTGTTGGGGTAATAGTCAACAAAGGGGATTAGCACGACTAGGAAGAAACTTCGTTTCTTCCCTTTGGTCCTTGTCCGTCCTTTCTTAACTCTTAGCCCTAACCTCTATGTAAATCAACCACAACCGGTCTTAATTAGGGAATCACCGCTATCTCGTGTGATAGGGTGCCGTAGTGAGCGGTGTGCGGTTTATTTAAATAGAATCGTATTATAAAAATTATATGGGCAAAGAAAGGAGAGAGAGATTTACTTCTCTCAAACCTTCCCTCTCCTAACCCCAATAAGTGAGGAATTACTCACTCATTAGGGAAGTTATGACAAGATTCATTTTTATAATTTTAAAAGACTATCTAAGTTGCAGATAATAAAAGACAGATAAAAATTCAGGAATTAAATTCAGATAAAAGAATGCACGATAAAAAAAATAAAAATACCTTTATCGATGACCTCTTGACGATTACAATGAAATGAAAATTTAATCTAGAAAATAAAAAGAGGCATCTCAAAAGAGACACCTAAAAGAGGCACACCTAATTAGGCTCTCAACTTTCCTATTTATAGATAGGAAAAAACCCTAGAGTTACATCTGATCCATACACGAAATGACAAAACTACCCCAAGAGCCGAGTCAAAGCACCGTCACTGCCACCGACACGTGCACAGCACGACCGCGGATCCGGGGCGGAACGCCCTATTTGGCCGCGGTTCCGCGGCCGTTTAGTGGGCTCTTGGGCTGAATTCTTCTGTGATGCTTCAGTTGCCTTTTCCTTCTCTTTTCTTCACTTGGTTCCTCAGAATATTTTCTACTTTCTTCCAGATTTCCAACAGTACAGAATTTGTGGACTTTTACCGTTAGCTTCGCGTTGAAGTCTTGAATCTTGTGCTGCCCTTGTATTTTGTGCAATCGAATTATTTGCTGATCTTCGTTTGTTCCTTGAACTGTTAGGCGGCTTTATACAGATTCATCTTTTGTTGGTTGCAGTCTCACATTTTAGCGTCTTTTCATGATTTTCACTGTATTGTTCTGAGAATCTGTAACCTGCAACTATTTAGCAAACATGGATCAAAAGCACCTATTTATTTGTAATATGATTAAGAATAGGCGATATAATAATGCAATATTCTGATATGAACAAATACCCCCAAACTTATCTTTTGCTCGTCCCGAGCAAAGCAAATTTTATTCTCGAAAAAATCCTAACCTCACTTTCGCAGGGAATCGCGATTGCACTGAGCTCGTGCAACAAGCCGTTAAACCTCTAGGTGTCCCTAGTAGGAGGAGTGTTGTCTCCTGAGGGTTTTCAGCGGATACTACCCACAAAATCCAATCAATTTGGACTGTTGACTTTCATTCTTCAATTCGGTGTTCTAGCAAGAAATTCTATTATCTTCAACTTAAAAATCATCAACCCGTATTTTTCACACCTACTTATCATTTAACTTAAGATAGTATATGTTCTGCAAATTTATTAAGCTTTCAGCATCATTTGAATTTTCTTTCTAAGGTTCCATCTCAACTTAGGAATTTTTATCATCTCTACTGAAGGTGTAAGCCCTATCTTTCATTTCTATCTCTCATCCAAACCCCAATCATATACCCCTACGTGTGTGTATGTATCACCCCTGCACTTGGAAATTCAATTCAAACTAGCATACTCTTGTTCATCGTCCAAAGTACTTTTAGTTGGTGAATTTTAGATGAAATTGCCCACACATCCTTCATGCGACCGTTAATACTTCTTGAGGTACTAACGACTGATTACAAAATGTGTTCGCACATTAAGGCGTAATTTCTCGTCTTGTAATACCTAAGGCTTAGCAGTGACTCCCAAACCAGTTGGTCTAAGGCACTAGGTGATAAAGCACCCTCGCTATATTTTTTATTTATGCAGCCTTAAGTAATTACAAAACCAGTGTTCATTTTTTTATTTCTTTATTCACACTTGTACTTTTATTTTATTTTCCTTCATACTAAGAATTTTGGACAAGAGCATTTCAAGGTATCATCTACTATCCCAAGTTTCAAGGTGCGTATTTGTGCGAGTTGTAGGGTATATATTTTTAGAATTTAGACTAAAGATTCGGAATTATTTTTAAGACTTACACCTCAAATAAAAATTTCAATACTCTTCCCTTATTTTGACTTAGCCCAAGAACTGAACTCAAAATCTGCCTATTTCTAAATAAACTACAAGGACATATATTTCCTACAGTTAAACTTTAAGAAATGTTATTTTTTTAGGGTTTTTAATTTACTAAGTTCAGGATCTAGTTTTTCCTTACTATTCAACCGTCATGTTGAACTTAAGTCAAATATGACCAAAATTGAACTTTTCAATTTTTATAATTTTTATAATTTTTCAATTTTTATGGATTTTAAAATAAGTATGCAAATGCAAAAATATACATATGAATGCGAAGGAAGAAAGCATACCGAGCACACCCCCAAACTTAAACTTGATAGTGCCCTCACTGTCATGCCACATCAAGAGGGTCAAAATTGTCGGTACTCCCCTGTTTATTTTTTTATTTTTATTTTTTAAAATTTATTATTATTATTATTAACAGAAATAGAAAACAAAATATATATACAAAAATGCCCCTCAAACTTAAATGAAACAGTGTTTCCACTGTTAAAGTTCAGAGTTAGGGGGGAGAAAAATACAGTATCAAGCCATACAAGGCCTTACACAGACCAAAGGTTAACACCAACCATTCAAAAAATTTATCATTATAATGGTGTGGTTGGTGAAAGAATGGAGTGTAGAGAAAAGAAATGAGAAACACACAAGACCGTGTGGAAATAGAAACAGTATACGGTCTCGGTGGAGGAGAAGAATGGCGGAAGGGGAAAAAATGGTGGTGGTGGTTCGACTTCTTCGGGTGGAGGTTGATTAATCACAAAATCCATGTCGTTTAAGAATGCGAGTTCGTCGGCGAAAATATCTTCGAAACTTTCATCGAATGTCCGATTGAACGTTTCAATGTCAATAAGTATCGCGCCAGAATTCAACACACTTGATTTTTCAAAAATTACGGAGCTAGGATACTCCTTATTCTCAAAAGAGTCTAAATCAAGTTGTTTTTCTAGAATTATCAAACTCAAAATATCGGATTGTGATTCATTAACACTCGGTATCATTAAAGGAAGATTAGAAGAAGAACCAGAGAAAGTGGGAGAAAGAAGTTGAATACGAACTTGAGGATGGAGATGGAGTGTATAAATTAGCACGATTTGTAATGACCGATGTGTAAAAAGCGATTGTGCTAATTTATCAACCCACTGAGAAATGAGGTCAAATTCCTTAAGATTCGTGAGAAAACATGGGTACGTCGAACTTGGTAAAGCAGACATTGAAAATGAAAGGGATACGGTTTCTTGCACGGTCGGAACGACAAAAAGGATGAAGGGGATTGATTTAGGAAGTGTAACAGTTAAAAGTTTAGGAGCATGAATTTGAAAATCCGACTCATCAAACAAAACTGGTTTGTTCCCCTCCGAAAGACGCAAATGCGACCGCGTAGGTCCGTCTTGCCTGAATTTCGGGGCAGATACTAATTGGTGCTATCCGTCCACCTCTCCGAAGATGCTAAGTTGATTTATGGCACCATGTATCGAAGGTTTAAACGGATGCGGCCGATGTAGCAAATTTCGTCAGATTCCCCCTCGTTTGAGGGGTTTTTGATTGTGGGGACGCTCTTCCCTGCAGGCGCAAGCCCCTGCAGTTAATTACGCTACCGCATCGCGGAAACAACTTTCTCCTTCTCCAGATGGTCACTTCACGTCGTGGGTGTTTGTTTTGTGTTTGGTTGCCCGTGGATTGTATACGGAGACTAAGTTATGTTGTCGCCCGTAGGGCGTGGACTAGTCCAAATCTGTATCTTTCTTAGATTTGGGTTTGGGGGGTGATCAGTCGAAAATACTGCATTTTTAAACCGGCAATTTCTCTATCATTTGCACTCATCTAGAAGTGTTAGATATTCATATTGCACATATTAGCAAAATATCTCTGAAATACCAGATTGCATGTGTTAGACTTTTAAACCGGCACTTTAAGGGAAATTGACTGTGTTTCATGGCATCGCATCATCCTTGTATTGCGCAACTCTTGTCTTGGGGTTTAATGCAGGAAATTCCAGAAGCAAAGCCAAAAATTGGGAAAAAGAACTGATAAAAGATACGCCAAAGATCTGGTAGCAATACAGAAGGCCAAATAAAATTCATCATATCCGAAACAGGCCCTAAACTCAGCCCAAGAATGTACCAGAAAATTCAAGTTCCAAATCCCTAAAAGGACCGCGGATCCACGGCCCAAACACCCTTGGCGCCGCGGATCCGCGGCCTTATTAAGTGATCATTGCTCTAGATTTTGCCATGTGCTCTCCTCTAACAGCCAAGGCTTCCAGAAGACCCCAGAAGCTCCACGTGGCGCATCTAGAAGGCTCGGCTTAACAAACTATTTCTAGAAGGCTCTCTTAACAAACTTTTGGAGGGAAATTCAAATCTTTTGCTAACAAACTTGTGGAGGGAAAATTCAAATTTTAAATCCTAGATCTAAGTTTTGAGGTCTATAAAATAGAGCCTAGATCTAGGGTTGAGGTTGTTCAAGAATCACCATCATCTTCTACCCACAAGTCGAGTGACACGACTTGTGTCAAACCCCAATTCAAAATCAAGATCAAGATCCCGAGTGCAATTCAAGCAAGAGAGCCTTCAACCTTTAGAAGCGACGCCGGATTTCAACGGAGCAAGAGATCCAAGCCGATCCACGACTCAAGGAGCCGAGCGAAGCCGAAATCGACGATCTAGTTCCATCCTTTTGTAAATTCAAGAGAGTTGTAACGAAATTTATCGATAAATAAAGGTGAATTTTCTATATTCTTGCTTATCTTTTAATTCAAGCATAATGATTAGATCTCAATTTGTGATTGTGTTTGTGATCATGATGTTTGAGTAATCTCCGCTCGTGTAGGAGTTGTGACGATCTTTAGATGATGATGATTTAGACACTTTTACAATTCTTAAATCCTATAATGTTTGGAAATTCTAGTGAATCAAATGATTAATGACCTAGTTTCGAGATGATGCTTTCTTGATCATGTTCACTCGAAATTAGGGAACAACTATTGATCATTTGATTAACTAGAAGCTAGAATTTGAATGAGATTCATCGAAAAGACAAAAGATGAGTTGCGGAATCCCTAAATTTCTCCGCAAGATCCTTAAACCTCGATAAATTCTCATCGATCTAGTATCAATTCGTTAATGGATAAGAATGAGTAATCATTAGATCTCATCACATCTATAGATCCGTTCTACTCCTACGAGCCATACTTCTAATCTTGATTGTTTGTTGGAAATTATCACACATCTCAATTCTTGCTTTTAATGTTTCTTTTAGATCTAGATTTTTATAATTTTTGATCTTCAATTACAAATCATGAATTGTTTTCTTTTCTTTTTCTTAAAGTTTCAATTCATCTAATTCGAAACACGAACGATTACACTTTCCCTGTGGACGATCCGTACTTACTAACGCGCTACATTCGACACCGTTATTGATTGCGATCAAAATATTTTTGGTTGTGATTTCTATATACAATTTTCTCAATACCGACACACAACGGAAAATCATTCAATCAAATGGCGCCGCTGCCGGGGATCATGTGCTATTTGTTCATTTTTTGAAATTTGAGTTGAAAAGTTTATTCCATCTAAAATTTTTAAGATCAAAACTCGCGCAAAACACTAAACGAGTTGTTGTGGTTAATTGCAAGGAAATCTGGAGCTTTCTGTGCAATTGGAAAAATATTTGGAGAATTCCAGAGAGCTCTGTAAGTGAACAGGAGAGGGTACAAGAAATTTCATACAGTGATCGCTTGATAGAACCGCGGAACCGCGGCAGTTAAGAAGGATCTCTGTACAATTTTTGGCAGGTAACCTCTATCTTTCTTATCTTCTTCCTAAATCTGCTCCAATTAACAATTTGTTGCAGGCTTCTTTGCAAAAATCGCAGCGCCGCAAAAAGAAAAATAAATTGTGCTTGTTTTTGATTTTGTGGTTGTTTGCATAATTAATACAGACATTAAGGGGCACGGCCAAATCCAGATTAGGTGGGGAGTTCATTACCCTTCCTAAGCCCCAAAAATCACAAACTTGCATCCGCATTACCCTCATTAACTAAAAAATATCTAGAGATGACTCTAAGGACCGTCGCGCTCACTTAGGACAGAAGAAGGCCATGGGTAATTCATTGCTTATCCGCGTTTCTTTTGTGGTGTCTAAGGCAAGTGTGTTGAAGGCTAGTAGTTACTTAATTAGGCCCACTACTTACGTAGTGGAGAACCTCCCACTTACCTGGCCACAGGAGAAACAAAGAGGCAGTGGAGGATTTTATCCTGCGACTTGTCTTTTGGAAGTTAGGAGCGGTCTAGAGCCCTGACCTAGGGGACCATAGATTTTAGGGTTGCTTGTTGCATTTGTTGTGATCGCATCATATTTTCAAAAATCCGTATCATTTTTCAAAACAAACACCGCATTCATTCATTCCCCTAATTATAAATCACGCTGCCACTTGTACTAACCCTTTTTAGTGCAAGATAGGCTGGAAACGGGATTCTAGTGCCCGACTTGTCCGCGTCCCCTCGATCGACTCCGAAGTCGGTATTTCTCCATTTACCTTTCTTTTACCCACCACCACACCCACACCGATGGATCCGTCTCCATCGAACCTCTTTACCGCTGCTCTGCCGCCGTCCGTTGGTGCGCAGAATCCTCCCCGCATCTCTCTCCAAGAGAGGTGCTATCCTTTGCGAGGTCCTCTCTCGACCTGCTTATCCATTCCACCAGCCAACGGGGATAACTTTGAGATTAAGCCCCAGTACATCAACCTTCTACCCAAATTCCACGGTCTCGAGACTGAAGACGCGTACGTTTTTATCACCAAATTTGAAAACGTATGCGCAATGATGGGTACATCACAACTTTCTGTGGATGCCATGCGTCTACGACTTCTTCCATTTACCTTGTGCGATATAGCCGAGAAGTGGCTGTATAACACCACCGCACATTCCATCATGAATTGGGAAGAATTCGTTGCGGCATTCCTTAAGAAATTCTACCCTATGCAAAAGACAGCTCGAATCCGTAGCGAACTATATCAATTCACCCAGCTTCCAGCTGAACCATTCTCGAAATTCTTTGAACGATTCAAGGATCCTTTGGTTTAATGCCCACATCACGGCATCCCGAGATGGGACCTTTGCCGAATCATATATGAGGGCATTAACCCTACCACTAAACAAAACCTTGAAAACATGTGTCAAGGCACTTTTATGACCAAGGATGATGGGGAAGCTTGGAAATATTTAGAAGAGTTCGCTGAAAAGTCCTTACAGTGGGAGACTGGAACCCAGCCATCGAGTAGGGGTGGCGTACACCAAATAGACGTGTCCATAGGTGTTCGAGCTGAGATGGCAGCAATGCAAAAGAAGCTCGACGCTATGGAACACAGATTCTTAGCAGCCTCCCTAAACCCAATATCGCTCCCCAAAACTGTATGTGGGTGCTGTTCTGATCCTTCTCACTTAACGGAAGAATGTCCATTAAACTCTCAGTTTCAAGGTCTCGAGCATACCAATGCAGCATTTCAAAGACCTAGAAACGACCCTTTTTCTTCCACATACAATCAGGGTTGGAGGAATCACCCGAATTTTGCTTGGAACCAATCCCAAAACACGGTTCCAAACCCGAATCAATTCCAACGGGTCCCTCCACCACAACAGCAACCACTTCAACTCACTCAGCACCCCTACCAGTCACAAAATTTCCAAAACCAGGTCAACACTCCTGCACCGTCTAATCCTATGCAATCGACATGTTCTGACGAGTTCTCTCAATTCACTCAAACCATGAAATCACTCCTTTCAAATTTCATGGACGTGTCGGCTGAGGTTAGGTCTTCCGTCAGTGATATAAAGAAAAACTCAGCGTCCCAAGCTGAGAGTATCAAAACGATGGAAGCTGAAATTGCATGACTTAAGGCCGAAATAAGTGCGAGAGAAAAAGGGAAACTTCCGTCTCAACCCCTACCGAATCCTGGGCATTACAATGTAAATGCCGTCACAACGTTGAGATCAGGAAGAGTGCTGAATAACCATGTTGGGGAAGAAGTTGATGATATTGAAAATCCTATCAACACCCCGGCTGAGACCTTTCCTCACACACACACTTCTACGTCTGATTCTTGTTCTTCTACCCCACCGCCTTCTCGCGAACCTATTCTCCATTTCACTCTAGGCTCGACACCTCAGCCCACCTATCTAGTTCTTCACAGAGGATCCCCACTCCTCTTTCGGGATCACGTCTACCCCCACTTCCTTCTCCTATGATGGACCCAGCACTCTTTGCTAAAGCACCATACCCGAATCGGTTAAGGTCTAACAAATCGAGTCCATATATGGAGAAAATTATGGAAATGTTCAAACAGGTTAACATCAATATCCCTCTCCTAGATGCGATTCAACAAGTCCCCGCTTATGCGAAAATTCTTATGGACTTGTGCACTAGGAAAAGGAAGACTCAAGTGCCGAAGAAGGTCTTCTTGTCTAATAACATTAGCACTGCTTATATCCCTCAGCTACCAAAGAAACATAAGGACCCAGGATGTCCTACGATATCGATTTCTATTGAGGATAAAAACATCAACCGTGCTCTTTTAGACCTTGGCGCAAGTGTTAACCTACTTCCATATTTTGTCTATGAGCAGCTAGGGATTGGAGAGTTGAAACCTGCTCACTGCACTCACCAAATGGCAGACCGTTCGATCACCAAACCTCGAGGTGAACTAGAGGATGTGTTGATAAAGGTCGGGGAATTTGTATTCCCTGTAGACTTCATTGTAATTGATACACAGCCTGTAGCGAACCCACGGAATCAAATTCCGGTGATTTTAGGTCGCCCCTTTTTGGCCACTTCCAACGCTATCATCAACTGTCGTAATGGTTCTATGACCCTATCCTTCGGGAATAGGTCAATTGAGCTGAACATTTACAAGTTGGGAAGTGTACCCTCCGAACCTACTGCTCAGGTCTGTTATGTCGACTTAATGGATGTCGACAGCAGCAAATTTGATGATCCTCCTGATACCGATCTTGACTCTTTTCATACGTTGTTGTTTGACCCAACTATGTATCATACACATACGGACTCTTCCACCGAGATATCCGGGTCAACAACTAACACCGATTATGAACTGCTTTTAGAGTCTGAAGATCACCCCGCACTTTGTGATGACATTATTCTTCGGGGTATTGATGAAACTTTTGAGGAGATCTGCGCTGATGAACTCGCATTTCTGAATAACACGGGTGTTGAGATGAATCATGTCCCAATCATTGAAGCTCCACCCCTTCTTCTGAATTGTAAAAAGAATGCGAGTAATCCATCACATTCACTGCATCGTCTCTCCAAAATGAGACGCACACATATTCTGTTCCACCACTTAACCTTTCCCCACTTCTTCTTCCACCAACCAGAGCATCGCATTGATAAAATTTTCGAATGGTTGGTGTTGACATTCGGTCTTTGCAAAGCTTGGCATCGACCAATGATTCTTGACCTCCTCATGTGATTTTCAAAGCTTAACATTGCATAACTCAAGTTTGGGGGGGGCATTTTTTTTTTCTAGCTCTTGGAAAGAAAAATTTAAGAGAGCTAAGAATAAGTTTGGGGGAGGGTCTTCATTTATATATTTTGCCCCCACTAATAAATTCCTCCCATGCTTACAGGTTTTGTAGATATAGCGGTTGGCAACAGTAAGGGCACTGTTGAAAATAAGTTTGGGGGAGGTTTGTGCTTAGTTTTGCATCATTTGCATAAGCACAAAACATTTCTTTAAAAACCCATAAAAAAAATTTGTTCATTTTAAAAACCTATAAAAATTTAAAAATTTTCAAAACCCATAAAAATTTTGTGTAAATATTTTTTTGGCTCATCATTTTTTGTAAATAATTTTTCAAAACCCATTAAAAGCTATAAAAATGTAAAAATTTTCAAAATCCATAAAAATTCAAAAATTTTCAAAACTCATAAAAATTTAAAAAAATTTCAAAAATATAAAAATATTTAATATTTAAGATAATAAAAGATTAGATAGTGAACAATTACATCCATGAGATTAGAAAAATTTAAGAAAACTAAGAAAATTAGAAGTTTCCTTATACGAACTAGTAATAAGTAGTTATGGGCCGTTGTCCCAAGGGTTAGTAAGATGAAGGAAGTCACTAATCTGAGGATAAAAATAAGTCTGAAAAATAGTTTCTATTCTGGAAAGCCAAACATTTTGAACGTTGATACCCTGCTATTCGCACTTACACACGTCTTGAAGCCCGGGATAATAGAGGATACCTTGAAATGCTCTTGTCTTAAAGCCGATGTATGAAGGAAATATAAAAAAAAAATGAATGAAGAAAATATAAAGTGGTGAGAAAAATGGACACTGGTTTAGTTATCGCTAAGGGCAATAAAAAATTAATAGCGAGGGTGCCTCTTCACCTAGTGTCCTAAGGCCAACTGGTCTGGGAGTCACTGCTATGCCTAAGGTGGTGCAAGACGAGGAAAATACACCAAATAAGCAAGCACATGAGTAATCGGTCGGTTAGTACCTCAAGAAGTATTAACGGTCGCATGAAAGTGTGTGAGTAAATTCATTTAAATATTCATTAATCAAAAAGTACTGAGGCTGATGGGTAAGAGTATGATACCTTGAATTGAATTCTCCGGGTGTAGGGATGTCCTTTACACACACGCAGGGTGATATGATCGATGTTTGGAAGAAAGATAGGAATGAAGAATAAGACGATGTTTTATTGAGGGAGAACATGATTTCTGACATCTTCTCATGACCATTAAGATAGGGCTCATGACAACCAAAAAGCTAGCTTAGTTGGAAACCCTAATTTTCAAGGCTTTTCTTTTACAATTCTTTTCTTTAAATGTAATATTCATGATCTACCTTTTATTATTGGATTTTGTGGGTGCAATCCGCTGAAAACCCTCAGGAGACAACACTCCTCCTACTAGGGACACCTAGAGGTTTAAAGGCTTGTTGCACGTGCTCAGTGCAATCGTGTTGCCTACGAAAGTGTGCTAGTTAGTTTTTCTCTTACTTTATTTTCTCCTTCTCTTTTTAATAAACCAGTTCGATCGAGACGATCGAAAATAAATTTGGAGGAATTTGATCAGTCGAAAATACTGCATTTTTAAACTAGCAATTTCCCTATCATTTGCACTCATCTAGAAGTGTTCGATATTCATATTGCACATATTAGCAAAATATCTCTGAAATACCAGATTGCATGTGTTAGACTTTTAAACCGGCATTTTAAGGGAAATTGACTATGTTTCATGGCATCGCATCATCCTTGTATTGCGCAACTCTTGTCTTGGGGTTTAATGCAGGAATTCCAGAAGCAAAGCCAAAAATTGGGAAAAAGAACTGATAAAAGATACGCCAAAGATCTAGTAGCAATACAGAAGGACAAATGAAATTCATCATATCCGAAACAGGCCCTAAACTCAGCCCAAGAATGTACCAGAAAATTCAAGTTCCAAAGCCCTAAAAGGACCGCGGATCCGCGGCCCAAACCCCCTTGGTGCCGCGGATCCGCGGCCTTATTAAGTGATCATTGCTCCAGATTTTGCCATGTGCTCTCCTCTAACGGCCAAGGCTTCCAAAAGACCCCAGAAGCTCCACGTGGCGTCTAGAAGGCTCGGCTTAACAAACTATTTCTAGAATGCTCTCTTAACAAACTTTTGGAGGGAAATTCAAATCTTTTGCTAACAAACTTGTGGAGGGAAAATTCAAATTTTAAATCCTAGATCTAGGTTTTGAGGTCTATAAAAGAGAGCCTAGATCTAGGGTTGAGGTTGTTCAAGAATCACCATCATATTCTACTCACAAGTCGAGTGACACGACTTGTATCAAACCCCAATTCAAAATCAAGATCAAGATCCCGAGTGCAATTCAAGCAAGAGAGCCTTCAACCTTTAGAAGCGACGCCGGATTTCAACGGAGCAAGAGATCCAAGCCGATCCGCGACTCAAGGAGCCGAGCGAAGCCGAAATCGACGATCTAGTTCCATCCTTTTGTAAATTCAAGAGAGTTGTAACGAAATTTGTCGATAAATAAAGGTGAATTTTCTATATTCTTGCTTATCTTTTAATTCAAGCATAATGATTAGATCTCATTTGTGATTGTGTTTGTGATCATGATGTTTGAGTAATCTTCGTTCGTGTAGGAGTTGTGACGATCTTTAGATGATGATGATTTAGACACTTTTACAATTCTTAAATCCTATATGTTTGGAAATTCTAGTGAATCAAATGATTAATAACCTAGTTTCGAGTTGATGCTTTCTTGATCGTGTTCACTCGAAATTAGGGAACAATTATTGATCATTTGATTAACTAGAAGCTAGAATTTGAATGAGATTCATCGAAAGGACAAAGGATGAGTTGCGGAATCCCTAAATTTCTCCGCAAGATCCTTAAACCTCAGTAAATTCTCATCGATCTAGTATCAATTCGTTAATGGATAAGAATGAGTAATCATTAGATCTCATCACATCTATAGATCCGATCTACTCCTACGAGCCATACTTCTAATCTTGATTATTGGTTGGAAATTATCACACATCTCAATTCTTGTTTTTAATATTTCTTTTAGATCCAGATTTTTATAATTTTTGATCTTCAATTACAAGTCATGAATTGTTTTCTTTTCTTTTTCTTAAAGTTTCAATTCATCTAATTCGAAACACGAACGATTACACTTTCCCTGTGGACGATCCGCACTTACTAACGCGCTACATTCGACACCGTTATTGATTGCGGTCAAAATATTTTTGGTTGTGATTTCTATATACAATTTTCTCAATACCGACACACAACGGAAAATCATTCAATCAGGGGGTTTGGGTTTAAGGATACGTTAGCCTCATTTGAGACTAAGATCAACTTAAACGTTTGTTAAGGATACGTTAGTCTAATTTTAGACTAAGATCAACTTAACGGGACCGTTTAGATCCGACAAGAGAGCATTTGAACTCTATTGTTTAGTTTAGGGACATTGCGGTCGATTACCAGTTTAAGGACATGGTGATCCATTGTTAGTTTAAGGACATCTCGGTCCAGGTTGAGGACATCATAGTCCGCGGGTTTAAGGACCCCACAGTCCGATGTTAGTTTAAAGACATCACGGTCAAGGTTAAGGACATCATAGTCCGTGGATTTAAGGACTCCACAGTCCGATGTTAGTTTTAAGACGTCACGGTCGAGGTTAAGGACATCATAGTCTGTGAGTTTAAGGACCTCACAGTCCGATGTTAGTTTAAAGATATCACAGTTGAGGTTAAGGACATCATAGTCCATGAGTTTAAGGACCTCACAGTCCGATGTTAGTTTAAAGACATCACGGTCGAGGTTAAGGACCTCATAGTCCGTGGATTTAAGGACTCGACAGTCCGATGTTAGTTTTAAGACGTCACGGTCGAGGTTAAGGACATCATAGTCCGTGGATTTAAGGACTTCACAGTCCGTTGTAATATGTGGTTGTCGGGACCCGTCACCTCTCTGACGATGTTGAAGGATTACAACGACAGATATGAGAGGAGTAAAGAGATGTACCCTCGAACCGATGTAAACTGTTTGAAAGAGCAGATGGGCTCAGTTCAATTTAAGTTGAGGACTTATGGCCAGAATTGGGCTAAGTCCAGCTAAAAATGTTTAACATTTTATTTTTGTTCTGGCCATTAGGCCTTTATTTGGGCTCGGCCTTTTAATAATGCTTGGCATTGGGCTCTGAAATTTTTGTCTTGTATTGAATGCATAGCATTCATCAGAAACAAAGTTTGTTCTGACAGTACGCCACGTGGTGCGCCAGGCGCGTTGCGCCAGTCAAAGAGCGCATTGCGCTTCTGTCGGGTAGCGCACACAAAGGGGACACGTGTCGCGCTTAGCGCTAGTTTGCTAACGCATTTATGAGCGCATTGTACTAGTCTGTTGGCGCGCCAGTGAGTGACACGTGGCGCACTTGGCGCTGAGCGCCAGCTCATGAAAGCAGTGCGCTTTTTTAAAAGCGCAAAGCGCAAGTGGTGTCTACGGTTGACACGTAGCATGTTTTGGCGCTGAGCGCCGATCCAAGGAGCGCAAGAGCGCAGTTCATGAGTGCAAGGCACTTTTCAATAGCGCAAAGCACATCTGATCAATTTTAAGATCAAAGAACAAATTTATGTTCTTCAAAGGAGGCTTTGCCTCAAGATCCGAGAACAAAAGTTCTTGTTTGTTTATAAAAGGCTCTGCCTTTTATAGATCAAAGATCTATGAATAAAGTAAAATACTTCTTTTATTTTTTCATGATTAGATCTTTTAATCTTTTTCTTTTTATTAAAGACCTTGGTCTTTTGTAGATCTATGATCTTTTTAGAAGATGTTTCTTCTTTTTTTGAGATGTTTCATCTCTGTTGTTCAAGAATTAATTCTTTACCTGGAAGAAATGATCTCCTTTTGCTAAAGGTTTGCCTTTCTTTTTCTTTGAGTTTTCTCAAAGTTTGCAGAAGGTTTTTTCTCTTTTTTTTTCTCTATTATGTATCCCCCATCTCTCTAAGTCTAGGGTCCTTTATATAGAGCCAAATGATTTGTTAAATCAGTTTTAAGAGATCTTTCTCTGCTTAATTTGGGAATATTTCCCACCGTTGGATCTTTGATCCTAAGGCTTCTGTTTCACAGAAGATAATCTTCTTGTTTTAATAATATTGAAAAATCTTTTCATAACAGAATTTTAGTTCTGATTAATTAATAATTTATTATTAGTAGATCTTTTGATCTGACGGTGGGGAACTTTTTAATCCCAGCGCTGGCGCACCTTGCGCTAGCGCACCTACGTTCGACACGTGGCGTGCAGCGCAGAGCGCAGCGTAACTGCACTAGCGCATCCATGTTTGACACGCGGCGCGCGGCGCTAGCGCACCTGTGTTTGACACGTGGCACGCAGCGCAACTGCGCTAGCGCACCTGTGTTTGACACGTGGCGCGCAGCGCAAAGCGCTGGATCTGAAGCGTTGCTTCAATTTTTAAATTTTGAATTTTGAAGCAGAGCTTTACTCTGATTGGGGGTGCGCTGCCTGGGGCGCAGCGCACCTGGCACTAGCGCGTCTGCGCTTGACACGTGGCACGCAGCGCACGGGATCTGAAGCGTTGCTTCAATTTTTGAATTTTGAAATTCAAAACAGAGCTTTGCTCTGATTGGGGGAAAAGGAAGCGTTGCTTCATTCCATATCTTGGAACTTGAACAGAACTTTGCTCTGATTAGGGAGAGCAGAAGCGTCGCTTCATTTCAAACCTTGGAATTTGAACAGAGCTTTGCTCTGATTGGGGAAACATGGTTCATCCTCAATACTATCCTCAAAATTATCTCATCCATGCAATTATCATCAAATTCAAGACGCATATGAAGTTCGGGAGAAACATTTAATTACTCGGGATGATGAATTGGAGAGAAAAATTCAGTCAAATCTGCGGGTTCATCATCCAAAATATTCCCAGCGTCAATATCCTCGATCAAGTGAAAATTAATTTTCTCAGACACCTCATCAAAAGCATGGATATCAATCAATTCAGGTTCTAGAGTGGAAGTGTAGAGGTCAAAAGTATTGGTGATGGTTTCACTCGAAAAGGGCTCTTCACAATCAGGTAAATCAAACACTACAAAGTCGCACAACTCATTACACGTTTTATCTTGAACTGGTGAATCATTTGGGACACTTGATAGACATTCAAAACCGGAGTTGTGGGATTCAATTGGGGATGGGTGGGTTTGATTTGGAAGGATGTATAGCTTACTCTCTCCACTCAAATTCTCGATCTGTCCAACCGCCTCATCATACATTGGAATCTTTGGAGCTAGTTGGAAACTAACTACCGGGTCACTAGGTTGTATAAGGGCGGCCATGGACGCATTCAAATCCCTCATATGTTGGTTTGTCGCTACCATATAAGCTTCCAACGACTGTTCCAGACTAGACATGGGTTGTGACGGGGTTTCAGTAAAAAATTTAAAGTTGTTTGGATTCTGGAAACTCCCAAATGGCTGTGTAGAAGAAATGTCTAGGGAAGGTGCAACAGTTGGGTAAGATGGATAGGAATTGAATGGTTGGACAGTATTAAGATCAACATTTGGATAAAAAGGTGAATGGAATTGTTGATCCCAAGAACTGAAAGTGTTGAAAGGAGTGAAAAATCGGCTACGAGATTGTTCAATATGTTCAGCAATAGACATGGGTTTCGGAGTTACCACCGGACTCTCAAAAGGGGTATCAACGTAAGAAGGTAGTGAAGGTTGAAATGGTTGATACAAAGTAGATTGCGGAGTCCAACTGTTTCTCCTAGATGCGTCTATTCGATCTTTCAAAGAAATTTTGGGAATGGAGGGGTCGTCCGAAATTCGACCAAAACAATGCGCGTAGGAAGTAATGTCTGGTTGAGGGTACCAAAGTTCGGCAAGAGTTTTGCGAGGTGGGTACCCATGATGAGAGAAAAGAGAAAAAGAATGTGATGAATTTTTATTATTATTATTATTTTTTAAATTTTTTTTATTTAAAAAATTGTTTGTTTTTGGAGTTTTGAATTTTTGAAAGTGTTTTCTTTAGAAAGAGTTTTGCAAAAATTTGTACGGAACTACGTCACAATTTCAAACAATCACAATTTATACATGCACAATCAAGCCTAGAGCTAGGGTCTCCTAAGTCAACTAGACTGCTCATAACTGTTCCAAAGCGACAAGTTGTGAGATATCCCTCAAATTGCCTCTTCACCGCCAATTGTGGCCAGGTAAGCACAAGTAAAGAAAGGAGGGATCCGCTCACGAATCACCGTGAAACGGGCCTTTTAAAATTACCTTTCCTACTTGTCTAGCCTAGGCACCACAAAGTCAGGTTTAGATAAACGACCGATTGCCCACAACCTTCCTTTGTCCTAATGAGCGCGACAGTCCTCATTTGCTGAGTCTAAATATTTTTTATTTAACTCGAGGGTTGATGCGCATGCTTTTAGTGATTTTTAGGGTCTTAGGAAGGGTAATGAAATCCCCACCCAATCTGGATTGGTCTTATAGCCCCTTAAAAGTCCGTATTAATTATGCAAAGCAATTAACACACCAGAAACACTTGCAAATTTTTTTTATTTGGTAGCGCAAAGAATCCTGCACAAAAACAATTTATTGGAGAAGGAGAAGAATTTTGCGCAAAGAACCCTGCAGAAAAATTTTCAGTGGAGCTCAGGGTAGGAGAGGGGACAAAAATACTTACAGAAAATTTTGGGGTGCTGACGTCAGCAGTTGACCGCGGTTCCGCGGTCAAACGCTTGAATCCGCTGCGGTTCCGCGGTGGTTAAGTTGGTTTGGATCTCCAAAATTTTTCTGTTGTCTGTTGTGATTCTCCTCTGTCTGTTCAGATCTTCTGTTTCTTGATTTGTTCACTGGAATTTTCCAGATCTGAATCTGTCCGTCTTCTTTTTCTGCACAATTCACACAATACCTCTCAAAAAGAACAAGATGGATTTTTTTATTTTATTTTGTTTTAAAATTTTTCAATTTTTATAATTTTTAAATTTTTTATTTTTTTAACCCGAAATTACACAAAGAAAGAGACTGTCGTCTCTCCGGCAACGGCGCTATTTGATTGATGGAGATTTTGCGTGCGTGCGCTTTTTAAAATCAAAGTTAAGAATATACCGCAATCAATAACGGTGTCGCTTGGTAGCTATCCGGTTGAGTACGGGTCGGTCCACAGGGAGATGGATTCCTTTTCTTTATGTTTTAACGAGTTAAATCCAAAAGATTTTGGGTTTTATTTTAAGATCTAAGAATGAGATAAAAGTTGATAAAAAGCTTGCTAGGGTTAGGATTAGGTTAGTTTAGAAAAAGAATTCTATTCACTGCTTTCTTTGCCCTAGTTAAGAATTTATGTGTTAGGGTAATAGTCAACAAAGGGGATTAGCACGACTAGAAAGAAACTTCGTTTCTTCCCTTTGGTCCTTGTCCGTCCTTTCTTAACTCTTAGCCCTAACCTCTATGTAAATCAACCACAACCGGTCTTAATTAGGGAATCACCGCTATCTCGTGGGATAGGGTGCCATAGGGAGCGGTGTGTGGTTTATTTAAATAGAGTCCTATTATAAAAATTATATGGGCAAAGAAAGGAGAGAGAGATTTAATTCTCTCAAACCTTCCCTCTCCTAATCCTAACAAGTGAGGAATTACTCACTCATTAGGGAAGTTATGACAAGATTCATTTTTATAATTTTAAAAGACTATCTAAGTTGCAGATAATAAAAGACAGATAAAAATTCAGGAATTAAATTCAGATAAAAGAATGCACGATAAAAAAAATACCTTTATTGATGACCTCTTGACGATTACAATGGAATGAAAATTTAATCTAGAAAATAAAAAGAGGCATCTCAAAAGAGGCACCCAAAAGAGGTACACCTAATTAGGCTCTCAACTTTCCTATTTATAGATAGGAAAAAACCCTAGGGTTACATCTGATCCATACACGAAATGACAAAACTACCCTAAGAGCCGAGTCAAAGCACCGTCACTGCCACCGACATGTGCACAGCACGGCCGCGGATCCGCGGCGAAATGCCCTATTTGGCCGCGGTTCCGCGGCCGTTTGGTAGGCTCTTGGGATGAATTCTTCTGTGATGCTTCAAGTTGCTTTTTCCTTCTTTTTTCTTCACTTGGTTCCTCAGAATATTTTCTACTTTCTTCCAGATTTCCAACAGAGCAGAATTTATGGACTTTTACCATTAGCTTCGCGTTGAAGTCTTGAATCTTGTGTTGCCCTTATATTTTGTGCAATCGAACTATTTGCTGATCTTCGTTTGTTCCTTAAACTGTTAGGCGGCATTATACAGATTCATCTTTTGTTGGTTGCAGTCTCACATTTTAGCGTCTTTTCATGATTTTCACTGTATTGTTCTGAGAACCTGTAACCTGCAACTATTTAGCAGACATGGATTAAAAGCACATATTTATTTGTACTATGATTAAGAATGGGCGATATAATAATGCAATATTCTGATATGAACAGTGGGCACGCGCAGCAAGAGCAAGGATGGGGCCACTACATCTCAAATCCAATCTGGTGTGAATGTCCCTGTCACTTCCCAAGACCAGCATCCTTCGGAAGGTAATGAAAATCCTCCCAGTGAAACTGATGAGCAGAGAGATCCTTCGGTTCATAAGGAGTCGGGCTCGGAAAGCGAAGAGGAGCCAATCTTCCGTCCCAAGAACAAAGAGCAGCAACTTCTCCAAGAGCTCCGAAATCAGCTCAGAAGTAAAGATAAGGAGATGGCCAAGCTCTACTCAAAGATTGACAACTTGACAAACGTCGTCTTACGGCTCAAGGCCCAAGTTGCCTCTTATTTGCCCAATCAAATGCAAGGCTCTGCTCATGAACCGGGAAACGGTGTCCCGAGGCAGCTAACGCCTATTCCCCTAAATCCAAAGGTGGGTGAACCACACGAAAGCCAGTCGCATCCTATCTCGGCAAATGTCTTGGCTACCGATGACAGTAGCCTGCTAACTCAAGATTAAATCATGGATTTGGTTGCCAGCAAAGTCAAAACCTTGATAGCCAAAGCGCAAAAAGATATCAGCAGTAGTGGAAGAACATATCCCGCTTAGTATGATCTGGTAGAGTTTCCTAGCAGCATGTCATCCCTAAATTCGGAAGATTCGATGGGACGGGAAATGCGAATCAGCACATCGTCCACTTTAAAGCCTCATGCGAGAATACTGGGGGCAATGATGCGCTTCTCCTCCGCCGTTTTGTTAATAGCTTGACCGATGTTGGTTTCGACCTGTACGCGAGCATACCGGATGGCTCCATCGCAACTTTCGTCCAAATGGAGTCTCTATTTCGGCAGAGGTTCATGAGCGTCAGCGATAAGATCACCATTATCGATCTCGTAAGGACCAAGACAAATAACAACGAAAGCAGCACGGATTTTATAACCCGATAGCGCAATCTCTTCGTCAAGTGTGAACCGCCGATAGAGCAGGACCAATCTATCAGTCTCCTCATCGGAAATCTCAACAATTGGATGGCCCCGTTTCTATGCACCGCAGGTCTCAAAACATTCCAAGAGTTGACCAGGAAAGCTCAAATGTTGGAACGCTCAAAGCAGGAGTCCTCCTCTGACTCCCAAAATAACAATAGGTCCTGGAGAAACCGAAAGGACGAAAATCGTAAAAGCGGAATTCTGACGATGCTGAATCTTTTAACACATCGGCCAACCAAAATAAACAAGGGATGAGCGGGCCTAATGCCAACCTGCCTTGAAAGCCAGTGTTCGGAGAGGGAGAAGAATCTCCACTGAAAGAGAAGCTGGATAATGTCTATTCCTTCAGAAGGGACAGCCCATAAAATATTCAAGGATGCCCTAAAAAACGGTCTACAATTGCCGGAATAAAAAAGACCGCAGGAAGCGAATATGACCAACGACCCCAAATATTGCCCCTATCACGGAGTGATAGGTCATGACATTGAGGACTGCTTCTTCTTCAAATATTGGGTCGAAAAACAATACAAGGCAGGAGAGATAGAACTGTCTAAAGGCGTGTTGGCAAACAGTCAAGCTGCAACTGCCAATTTCATACAAACGGAGATGAAGTCCTTCGGGTACCTGATTCTTAGAAACATCTGACTTCCAATGAAAGGAGTTGACCACCACGTCGTTAAACTGGGAACAGCCGACCACCACGTCGTTAAACTGGGAACAATCGATCTCTAAGTTGTTAAACTGGGGATGTAAAAATGTGTAAATAAAAATAATAATAATAATAATAAAGTCGAAATGATGGGGCAACTCGCAATAAAAATCAGCGAGTAAAATAAAAATGAAAATAAACAGCCGAAATGATAGGGCAACCGTGAATGAATAGCCGAAATGATAGGGCAATCGCGACCTTCGCGATAAGAAAAGCTGAAATAATAGAGCAATCGCGGTAAAAAAACGGCGAATGATGAGTCGGTCCTGGCACCATATTCCAGTGTAGCGATGCAGACGCCGTCCAAAACTCAAATTCCCAATGGCGAATGATGAGTCGCTCCTGGCACCATATTCCAGCATAGCGATGTAGACGCCGTACAAAACTCAAATTCCCAATGGCGAATGATGAGTTGTTCCTGGTACCATATTCCAGTGCAGCGATACAGACGCCAACCAAATCCCAAATCCCTAAATTCCCAACGGCGAATGATGAGTCGCTCCTGGTACCATATTCCTGTGTAGCGATGCAGACACCAACTAAATTCCAAATCCCAAAACGGCGAATGATAAGTCGCTCCTAATACCATATTCCAGTGCAGCGATGAGACGCCAACCAAAATCCAATTTCCCAAAATTCTTCCAGCCCTACGGTTGGTCCCCAAGTTGACTACCGTATACAATCCACGGGCTCAAATAATTCTCATCAAACCCATGCCCCACCGCAATCACCGGTTACGTGACTGGTCTCCGCCCTTAGAATTATGCTCCATTTTGGAAGACCCGCTCATGTGTCCTCATGATACATGAGGAGAACAAACCTTCGTGGGATCCTTACGACTCACAAAGGAAAAACACACTTGGGAGTTCTCACGACTCCTAAGGAGAAAATACACCCGCGGGATCCTTTCGACTCATAGGGAGAAAATGCTTTTATGAGACCCTTATCAACAACAACAACTGAGCCTTTTATCCCAAGCATATGGGGTAGGCTACATGAACCAACATGAGAATCACGCCGGGTCCAGCACATGAATCCTCTGTCTCCACTCACTTCTATCGAACAATATACTTTCACTGAGTCCTTTGGCAACCATATCGTTTCGTATCACCTCCATCCATGTTTTCTTCGGTCTCCCTTTTGCCCTTTTGCCATTACCCATATCGAGAGTATCTATTCGTCGAACCGGTGCTTCCATAGGTCTGCGTCGCACATGACCAAACCATCTAAGCCGGTTTTCCCGCATCTTCTCCTCCACGGATGCTACACCAACTTTTGCACGAATATCCTCATTTCGCACCTTGTCTTTTCTAGTGTTATCGCACATCCAACGAAGCATGCGCATCTCCGCTACGTGCATCTTCTGTGTATGATGCTTCTTAGGAGCCCAGCATTCTGTACCATATAATAAGGCAGGCCGAATAGCGCTCCGATAAAACTTCCCTTTCAATTTTAACGGAAAGTTACGATCACACAAAATCCCTGTTGCGCTCCTCCATTTCAACCAACCAGCTTGGATCCTTTGATTAACATCACTATCGATCTCCCCATTCCTTTGGATGATGGAACCTAGATATCTAAACTGGTCGCTCGGTGATATCTCTTGCCCTTCCAATGTTATACCAATATGGTTTTGACTTCTCTGGCTACTAAATTTACAGTGCATATATGCTGTCTTGGACCTGCTCAATCTGAATCCCCGAGATTCCAATGTTTGTCTCCATAATTCCAATTTGGCATTAACCCCTACTTTCGTCTCATTTACTAGAACAATATCATCAGTGAATAGCATACACCAAGGGACCTCATCTTGGATAGTTCTAGTAAGCTCATCCATCACGATGGTAAACAGGAAAGGACTTAATGCAGATCCTTGATGTAAACCAATAGTAATCGGAAAATCACTTGTTAAGCCACCGCAAATTCTGACATTTGCCACTACTCCGTCGTACATATCCTTGATTATGTCAATATACTTGACGGGGACCCCCCTTTTCATCATTGTCCCCCATAATACCTCTCTAGGTACCCTTATGGCTCATAAAATTGAAAAGCCTTAGATGATAGGGATCTAAACCTGTCTCCTAAGCCATCGCTCCCCAATAGGAAAGGGCAAATGATGAGTTGCTCCTGGCATTATTCCAGTGCAGCAATGCAGATGCCGATCAAAACCAAAATCCCCAAATCCTGTCATGGCAGATGATGATTCGCTCCTGGTACCATATTCCAGTATAGCGGTGCTGATGTCAACCCAAATCACATCAAATCAGCAAAACAACCAATGACCTCTCTGACAGAATCAAGCTCCACCTTGGAAACAAGTCAACTTCATCCCTGACACCGCAAGAAGCGGAGGAAGTCAAATCCAGCACCGACCGTTCACATCGCAAAAAGGGCAGCACCGACCGTCTAAGTAGCAAAAAGGGTAGCAACGACCATCCAAATCGCTAAAAGGGCAGCACCGACCGTCCACATCGCTAAAAGGGCGACGCCGACCGTCCAAGTCGCTAAAAGGGCGGCGCCGACCGTCCAAGTCGCTAAAAGGGCAACATCGATCGTCCAAGTCACAAAAGGGCAACACCGACTGTCCAAAATTACACCCCGGTTGGGGTCGAAAGTTACACCCCGATTGACCAAGTCAAAGTCAACCCCAAGCCAGGTGGGCCTAAGCCCAGGTCAAGTGGGCCCTGTTCCCCTCCGAACGGCGGCCGAGACATTAGGACATCTTGCCCGAGATTCGGGGCAGATGCTATTTGGTTTTATCTGTCCACCTCTCCAAAGATGCCAAATTGATTTATGGCACTGTGTATCAGAGGTTTAGACGGATGCGGCCGATGTAGCAGACTTCGTCAGATTCCCCCTCGCTTGAGGGGTTTTTGATTGTGGGGACGCTCTTCCCTGCAGGCGCAAGCCCCTGCAGTTAATTACGCTACCGCATCGCGGTAACAACTTTCTCCTTCTCCAGAATTTCACTTCGTGTCGTGGGTGTTTGTTTTGTTTGTGGTTGCCCGTGGATTGTATACGGAGACTAAGTGCTGCCGTCGCCCGTAGGACGTGGATTAGTCCAAATCCGTATTTACTTAGATTTGGGTTTGGTGTTTTAGTTTAAGGATACGTTAGCCATATTGAGGCTAAGATGAACTTAAACGTTCGTTAAGGATACGTTAGTCTGATTTGAGACTAAGATCAACTTAACGGGATCATTTGGATCCGACAAAAGAGCATTTGGGGGCTCTATTGTTCCAGTTTAGGGACGTAGTGGTCCATAGGTTTCGGTCCATTGCAAGTTTAGGGACATGGTGGTCCATCTCCAGTTTAGGGATATGGTGGTCCGTAGGTAGTTTAAGGATATTGCGGTCCATTTCCAGTTTAGGGACATGGTGGTCCATAGGTGGTTTAAGGACGCTTAAGTCCGTGGGTTTAAGGACCCCGCAGTCCATGTTTTAGTTTAAGGACGCATAAGTCCGCGGGTTTAAGGATCCCACAGTCCGTGTTTTAGTTTAAGGACGCACAAGTCCGCGGGTTTAAGGATCCCACAATCCGTGTTTTGGTTTAAGGACGCATAAGTCCATGAGTTTAAGGACCCCACAGTCCGTGTTGATGTGTGTGGTTGTCGGGACCCGTCACCTCTCTGACGTCGTTGAAGGATTACAACGATAGGAGTCAGAGGAGTTCGGAGATGTACCCTCGAACCGGACGTAAATTGATTTATGAGAGCAGCCGTGCTCAGCCAATTTAATTTTGAGGACTTACGGCCATAATTGGGCTAAATCCAGTTGAAAAAAATATTCAACGCTTTTATTTGTTTTTGGTCTATTAGACCTGTGCTAGGGTTTTGCCCATGTTTAAATAATGCATTGCATCACTTTTTATTTTTGTTTAGGCTCTGTCCATAAAGGATGCAGAGCATCAATTTGTTTTGGGCTCTGCCCATTTATAAATGATGCAGAGCATCAATTTTACTTGGGCTCTGCCCTTTATTGCTTTGCAATTTATTTTGGCCTACTAGGTCTTTTTGATTTGGGCCTGACCCTTTAGCAAAAGAAATGCAATGCATTTGTCAGGCGCTTTGCACCAATCAAAGAGCGCAAGCGCTTGTGGTGATGACACATGTCATGCAAGCGCAGTGCGCTGCGCCAGTGCGCTGCACTTGCGCTGCTGACACGTGGCGCGCTGTGGTGAGTTGCGCCAGGTTCAGAGAGCAAGGCTCTATTTCAAAAGCGTATAGCGCAAATGGTTCAGATGATGACACATGGCGTTCTCTGGTGGCTTGCGCCAACCCAAGAGCGCAACAGTGCAGTTTTGCAAGTGCAAGGCACTATTAACTTGAGAATCTTTAAGATTCCAGAACCAATGGTTCATAAAAAAGTGCAAAGCACTATTTGTTTTCTTGATCTAATTTAGATCAAAGAAAACAAGTTTCTCTTGTTTTTCTTATTTCAGGGAACCAGAGGTTCATAAAAAGTGCAAAGCACTATTTTTATTTGTTTTTTATTGAAGATCATTGATCTTGTTCTTAGATCAATGATCTGTTAGAAGAAATCCTTCTATCTTAATGGTTTTTACCTTTTTCTTCTTGAAATTCCTTCAGAGTTCTCTCTGTTTGAAGTTCTTGATTTTTCACAATGTTTATCTTTTTTATTTGGGGTCTAGGGGCCTTTATATAGTGCCCATAAATTTGTTAAAGTTGTTAAAGAGATTTTTCTCTGAGTGATTTGGAGAATTTTCCCCCACCGTTGGATCTTTGATCCAAGGGCTCCTGTTTTACAGAAAAAAAATCTTCTTGTTTTAACAAGAACAGAAAGATTTCTTTAAAATTTTAATTCTGTTTGGCGCAAATGCCCCAGCGCGTGACACGTGTCAAGCAGCGCAACTGCGCTTACACGTGTCGCGCAGCGCACGGCGCAGCGCAACTGGACTAGCACAACTGCGCTGACACGTATTTTGGTGATCTTTTTTAAATGTAATAACAATAATAATAATGGACAAGTATTTTTCTTTTTAATCAAGTATTTCATTATCTGTTAAGGGTTCTTTTATTTTAGCTCTCTGTTATGCTTGTTCATCGTATGATTTAATTTGCTATTATTAGGTGCATGTGATTCTTGTAAGGATAAATTGCCTTCGGTGTTTAATCTTTTTTATGAAGCAGTGCTTTACTTTTCAGTCTTAGAAATAGAGTTTCGTTCTGATTGGGGGAACAAATGCCCCCCTCCCGCCGTTACACTTGCGTGGTTCTAAACGCGAGCGCAACGGTGGTAGAATTCCAACCGTTGTGGCAACCTTTGGAAGTTGAAAGGGCACTTGATGCCTATAAATAGGACCTTTGGTCCTTCACAGATGATTATCATCTTTTAAGATTTTTACTTTCAAAACTTCAAAGCCTTACTCTTGCCTTCAAGAACTCCAAGAGTTAGAATTTCTTTAGAAAGCATCTTTTAGGTAAAAATTTTAATTAGATCAATTTTTATTGACAGAGCCTTGTTCAATAGATCCCTGATCTAAAGAAAACCCATTTTAGGGTTTCACTTATCAGAGCTTTGCTCTAAAAGGATCTAAAGGGAACTAAAGAGAACCCTGTTAGGATTCTATCAATAGGGTTTCACTCTCTGAAAGATTTCATCTATAATTTCTTGATTCATTAATGGAGCTATGCTCCTTTTAAATTATATAGCAGAACTTTTAAGAGTTGATGATTTTTTGTCAATCTTCTTTTACAGGAGTGATGGACGCCCACATGTATGATCTTAACGAGATCATTTCTTACAGGGACATCCGTCGACTCGGCCATTCTCAGAACCGAGAATTTACCAACGCCGAGTGTGCCGAAATCATGAACCGCTTCGATGCATACAACGGCCAACTGCTTCCTCGGCGCTCCTCTCTCCTGAAGCTTATTGTGGGAGCAATTTGGAAAGCGCTTCCTCTATTCTGCGTTGGTGTGCCACTTGGGGCATTAGACGCCGCCGAGGATAAGGTGCACTCGGTGTATCTGACGAGCCTAATCTCAAAGAGGAGGCGAGATAATCTTATCGATCTTCTGCACCAAGCTTTTCAACAATCTGCAATACTTGCTGCTTATCGGAGGGAAGAGGACATCAGTGGGGATCCCGACGCTCGTGCTCGCGAAAGGAAGCATACTAGGATAGTTCGCTAGGCTTGGAAAGTTTTGGACAAGGTTACTTTTGAGTTCCTCAATCCCTGTCCAGGATTTGAGGTCTTGCCATTGTAATCATTTGGACAATGTCTTTGCTTAGTTTCTTTATGATTGTAAGAACCCTTTGCAATATGAATGGAAAATTTCTATTTCAGCTTGTCTTATTTCTCGTTCTGACTTTTCAACTCTATGAGCCATGAGGGCCTGATAGAGACTTTTCTCCCTACGGATCGAGAGGATCTTGCAGGTGTATTTTCTCCTTAGGAATCGTGAGGATTCCTAAGCGTGTTTTCTCTTATAAGTCGTAAGGATCTTATAAGAGAATTTTCCCCTCTTACGAGTCGAGAGAACCCGTAAGCGGTTGTTTCCCTCCTTGTCGAAATTCGACTTTGGAGAGTGAGACCCGTGAATGGTATGCAAGAGACCGTTTTAGACTGACTTGCAGGGTCCCATTGCTCAGGAGACAAGTTTTTTAATTCCTGCTGCCTGAGGCTTTATCTTGCAAGTTGAGACGAATCGGGAATTTCCCGCGGAGACACCGGTTTCTCTGCGAGCCGACGTGAATTAGGAGGCTCTTATCAAGGATGCTAGCTTCCCTGAATTGAGGAGTTTGCCAAGGATATTTGTTTCCCTGGTGTTGAAACGAATCGGGAATTTCCCACGGAGACACTGGTTTCTCTGCGAGTCGACGCGAATCAGGAGGCTCTCATCAAGGATGCTTGTTTCCCTGAATTAAGGTATTTGCTAAGGATATTTGTTTCCCTGGTGTTGAAACGAGTTGAGAATTTCCCGCAGAGACACTGGTTTCTCTGCGAGTCGACGCGAATCAGGAGGCTCTCATCAAGGATGCTTTTTTCCCTGAATTGAGGTATTTGCAAAGGATATTTGTTTCCCTGGTGTTGAAACAAGTCGAGAATTTCCCACGGAGACACTGGTTTCTCTGCGAGTCGACGCGAATCAGGAGGCTCTCATTAAGGATGCTTGTTTCCCTGAATTGAGGTATTTGCCAAGGATATTTGTTTCCCTGGTGTTGAAACGAGTCGAGAATTTCCCGCGGAGACACTGGTTTCTCTGCGAGTCGACGCGAATCAGGAGGCTCTCATCAAGGATGCTTGTTTCCCTGAATTGAGGTATTTGCCAAGGATATTTGTTTCCCTGGTGTTGAAACGAGTCGAGAATTTCCCGCGGAGACACTGGTTTCTCTGCGAGTCGACGCGAATCAGGAGGCTCTCATCAAGGATGCTTGTTTCCCTGAATTGAGGTATTTGCCAAGGATATTTGTTTCCCTGGTGTTAAAACGAGTCGAGAATTTCCCACGGAGATACTGGTTTCTCTGCGAGTCGACGCGAATCAGGAGGCTTTCATCAAGGATGCTTGTTTCCCTGAATTGAGGTATTTGCCAAGGATATTTGTTTCCCTGGTGTTGAAACGAGTCTAGAATTTCCCGCGGAGACACTGATTTCTTTACGAGTCGACGCGAATCAGGAGGCTCTCATCAAGGATACTTGTTTCCCTGAATTGAGGTATTTACCAAGGATATTTGTTTCCCTGGTGTTGAAACGAGTCGAGAATTTCCCGCGGAGACACTGGTTTCTCTGCGAGCCGACGCGAATCAGGATTTTCTTCGTCAAGGACGCTTGTTTCCTCGAATCAAAGGATTTGCCGAAGACACTAGTTTCTTCGGGGTTGAAACGAACCGGGAATTTCCCGCGGAGACACTGGTTTCTCTGCAAGCCGATGCGAATCAGGAGGCTCTCATCAAGGACGCTAGTTTCCCTGAATTGAGGTATTTGCCAAGGATATTTGTTTCCCTGGTGTTGAAACGAATCGAGAATTTCCCGCGGAGACACTGGTTTCTCTGCGAGCCGACGCGAATCAGGATTTTCTTCGTCAAGGACACTTGTTTCCTCGAGTCGAAGGATTTGCCGAAGACACTGATTTCTTCGGGGTTGAGACGGACCGCCGAGATTTGGCCTCGTTTTCTGGCGGAGCCTGTTGGGAAAGTATGATTCCCTCTTTGTTTGCGCCCTTGGATTGTATACAGGGATCGATGTGATCTCAACTGTAGGGCCAAAGTTTTATCAATTTTTTTGTTTTATTTTCGCGATGCTCTATCATTTCAGCTTTTATATCGCGAAGGTCGCGATTGCCCAATCATTTCGGCTATTTTTTCGCGGTGCACAATAATTTCGGCTATTTATTTTATTTTCACTCGCTGCTTTTTATTGTGAGTTTCCCAATCATTTCGGCTATTTTGTATGCATACGTTTTTACTTGCTGGTTTTTATTGCAAGCTGCCCTATCATTTCGGCTATTTCGTATGCATGTGCGGCCTACCGGCTTTTCACCGTAAACCTGAAATTAGACGCCGATTTCGGCATCAGCACCGCTACAACTAGGATATTGCCAGGAGAGAATCATCATTTGCCTCCGTCGATGTCGAACAAAGGTGGCTTAGCGAACAGGGTTAAGGTCCTGTCGGCTAAGGCTTTTGACTTCATGAGCCGTAAGGGTCTCACAAAGGTATTTCTTCCTACAAGTCGTGAGGATCTTGTAGGTGTATTTTCTCATTAGGAATCGTGAGGATTCCTAAGTGTATGTTCCTCTGTAAGTCGTAAGGATCCTACAAGAGGGTTTTCTCCTTGTAAGTCGAGAGGACTTATAAGGGTTGTTCATCATGCATACATATCCCTAGTCACGGATGGGACTTCGTTAGGGAAATGTTTATTCGCGCCCGTGGATTGTATACAAGGATCAGTATTGAGCTACTTGTAGGGCAGTATCGAAGGTTGTGGGGGGTTTTGCTTAAGAACAGGTTTAGGTCTCTGTAACTTAAGACTTTCAAATCTTATGAGCCGTAAGGGTCCCATAAGAGAGTTCTCCTTACGAGTCGTTCGTAAGGGTAGTTTCTCCTTAGGAATCGTGGGGATCCCTAAGTGTGTTGCTCCCTTGTGAGTCGTAAGGATCTCACGCGGGTGGTTTCTCCTTACAAGGTCGAGAGGACCTTGTAAGTGTCTTTTAACGAGGTTGCGCTCTTTCGGGTTTTCACAAACACTCACCGGTAGTCCTGCTGTTTTTACTCACGGAGCCCTTTTGGGTTTTCATCCGTGCCCTTTTTGCTTATGGACATACCCCTTTTTTTATTCTTTTTATTTTTATATATTTTTTTTACGAGGTCGCGCCCTTTCGGGTTTTCACGAACACTCGCCGGTAGCACTGCTGTTTTTACTCACGGAGCCCTTTCGGGTTTTCATCCGTGCCCTTTTTGCTTATGGACATACCGTTTTTTTTTAATGTTTTTTTTCTTTTTCTTTTATTCATCTCGTCAGCCTGAAGATGCTGCGGTAATAGTTTAAAGATGTTTCGGTCCTTCGTTAGTTTAAGGACGTTTCGGTCCGTCATTAGTTTAAGGACGTTTCGGTCCGCCCAGGAGAAGGCTGGCTACTACTTATAAAGTTTGAGCTTAGGAAGATAGCGAGCGGACATAGTCGTCGTCATCTATCATTGACCTAGGCAGTAACTCACTAAGCGTAGTATTTCTTTAGGAATCGACCGTTTATTGGCCTGTAAGGCCTTTCACCGTGCATATCCATGAGTAAATAGGCTCCACCCTGGTAGACCTTATCTATTATTGTCACGACCCGAAAGTACGGAACGCGACTGGCACTTAGATTACGAGACGTCTAAAGGCGTAACGTAACCTAAGTCAGCCAAAGCCCAGAAAAATCTAAACCAAAATCAAAAGAGAGTGAAGGAAAACCTTTAATGAAAACGATTTTCAAATCAATTAAGTTGCAAAGAATCCCTTCTTAAAAACATCATAAATTTCTGAAAATTTCGGCAGAGTCTCCCCTGTATTTTCTATCCCCCAAAATGGGTACAACAAGATAATAAACCTGTAATCATAAAATGGCATCCCCAAGCGGGAGCTAGCTCTTCGCCCAAGGCAGATCACAACCACATGCAATATAATAACCATATCAAGAAAAGAGCATAAAAGAAACTCAAAATATCAGAAAACACATCGTCGGCTCAAGTGAGCTCGACCCAAAAGAAACCACAAATATACAACCTCTCAGTCTCACCACTAGGTCACATATACAATATAAAGTGGTAGATGGAGAATACTAGATACAATGATAAAGCAAAAGAAATAAAGTGTGCTCGCAACCCACCTACGGGCGATGTCGCGAGTCTGAGCAAAAGGGACTGATGATAAGATAGCCGCTGCTACAAGACTGATGAGTCTGACTTGCAAGACACTGTGGCACAACGGGGGTGAGTTGCCAGCTCGTGAGTAAATATAACATCTAATAAGGCAATCGTAAGAATGCACGCAATGCACCACAACATGCATGTCCATATGTGATATAATATCTCTAGTATGCATGCACAGGTATGCAATGTCATTATTAAGTCTTTAAGTGTTTTAAATGCTAAGGGTAATGAATTCTTAACTTTAGAAAATGAATATCTGTATAATAGCTAAGTACCATCAAGAAATCATCTGAAAACCCGTGTCAAGCATCGACACCAAATAGGAATCATATCTATCTCAATATCGGGCTCCGTCAGTCCGGATCGGCCCATATCATAAATCTCACGACAACGGTCGGTATCCTCCGGATATCCGCCGCGCCAGACATCACCGGTAGGTAGTCTTCCCCTGTCAGGCTCATCGTCTACAACTCGATCTTCTTGCCCCGGGGTACTATACCGGGCCCACCATGTACCCGAAACGGTTCATCCACTCCTCGAATCGGGCCTCGAAATCCAACAGAAAACATGAAAACTCATGGTGGACGACACATACATCACGAGAAAACCGCAACTTTGTTTTAAAAATGATAAATACAAGCTTTTTTCAAATTCTTGCGGTTTTCCCCAAAAATCCAGAAATCACAGAAAAACTGAAATCCTCAAGAAAATCATAGTGTCCACATGTTAAATATGATAAATGTCTATGATATCAATGTATATGATGTGAATTTGGATAGAATCTATGTAAATATGATGATAATGCGAGGTATAAGCAAGCTATGCAATTTCATATGTCATGTATGAATGCAAGTGGCGATACTAAGTTAAACAGGTTCTATAGTGCACGTGGCATGGCAATTACCAAAGGCGTGTGTGTCACATGAATAGTGCGTGTGCAGCAGATGCCAATGGTAACGGTGTTCGTGTCCTACGAAGTGTTATCGCATAAGTATAGATGAATGTCCATGCAATCTAATATACTGTTCGCTATAAGGGTATGCAGTGTACAAGAATGGATAAGCTAGCTAACAAAATAAATCTTGCAAAAAGTAGGGTAATCCTAACTAGGGGGGGCGCCTCGCACCATTCAGACGATTCCCCCATAGATGAATACATCTACTCATCTGAAATCCCCGCTAATCCGATCCGACCACCGCCTTGCCTTTACGTGCCGTGTCCGATGTTTCCCCGACCGATCCTATATTTGTACAACACCATGCATAAGATTACAAAACCAAAAACGATGCAAGTCACAATATACAATTATCGACGCTCTCGAATTAAACATAGCATGCACTCGGTGCGTGGGAAAACGCACGAAAATCGCTAATCTTTAACTAGAATCGTCATTTCGGGGAAATCGACAAAACTACAACTCGACTAGACGAAACCCCGCGTCCGCGCACTCTAATAGTCCTATACGAAGCTAATTATATCGCTAACATAACGCAATTTGATCGCATTCTAATTTTTGTAAAAATCTAGTAAGCAAATTCAATACCGATTCGATTCAAACATCGAAATTTAACGATTTAGCGAGCGTATCATTACCCAATTAACCACTCTAATCAATTAGGTAACCAAAGCCCTGACTTAAGTCTAACAACCATGCTTCAAACCCTAGTTCAACATCAAATCCCTTTCTTGATTTTCATGAACAAGAATTTACAACTAAATTAATACTTCAAAATTGAATTTTTAGCACATATAATTACAAGTTAACAAAATAGTTTAGGATTTTACCTCACAAGTGGAACCCTAGCATGATCAAGCCACCAAAGAAGTCTCCTTTCTCCTAGTTTTGAACTAAATTTGGTTGAGGAGAGAGTGGATTAGGGTTTGGCTTTGAATTGGAGAAGAAAATGGTGAATTTTTATGGATTTTTCATGATTTTTCATGATTTTTGAAGCAAGAATTGAGGTGAAAAGAGGGGGAAGCTGCTGCTATTTTCGGACAGAAGTGAAGAGGAGGAGGGTGTGGGGTTTTTGGAGAAGTTTCTAGGTCAAAAAGATCCCTCACATCTCATTTAATGCATTTCACATCAACTTTTTACAAAAAACCCCCTTTTTACATCATTTTTTTCATAATTTTCACACCATAAAACTAAAATGTTGCAAGTCATGATACAATTTTATTAACACCATATTTTAGCTTATAAAGACTCCTAATTATGAAATTTACCTAATTAAATTTGTATTTATCACTAATTTAATGTATTTAAAAAGGCTTAAAATAATAATAAAAAAATAATTAATTACGAAATTTTTTTATTTAACTAGAAAATTATAAGTGACATTTTAGTGACAAAATTATAGTAATATCTTATCTAAATTTTGTATAATTAGGTCTACAATGAAAAATACCTATTTTGACTTTTTACGGAAAAAGCCGAAAAATTAACCGATTACCGAAAAACTGCCTAAACGATTTTCGAAGGGTTACAATCTTCCCCCCTTAAAGAAATTCGGTCCCCGAATTTAGAATTTAACTACGCGTACCTTCAAAAAGATGGGGATATCTCTTCCTCATCTCGACCTCGGTCTCCCAGGTGACCTCCTCGTTGTTCGGGCCACGCCAAAGGACCTTGACGGACGGTATGACCTTCGACCTCAATTTCTTCATCTGCCGATCCAAAATGACAACCGGCTGCTCGGTGAAAGAAAGATCACGCTCTAACTAGATCGTTTGGTGCTGAATCACCTGGGAAGGATCATGAAGTTACTTGCGGAGCATCGAGACATGGAATACGGGATGAACATCGGGGAAGCTGGGCGGAAGAGCTAACCGATAAGCGACTGGACCAACACGCTCTAGGATCTCGAAAGGACCAACATATCTAGGACTCAGTTTCCCTTTCCGCCCAAATCTCATCACACCTTTCATCGGAGAGACCTTCAGGAAAACATGATCGCCAACAGCGAACTCGAGTCGGCGACGGCGCCTGTCAGCATAAGATTTCTGCCTGCTCTGTGCCGCTCTCATCCTGTCCCGAATCAGCTGTATCTTCTCGATCGTCTCCTGTACGATCTGAGGCCCCAAAATACTGCTCTCCCTAAGCTCTGTCCAACATACAGGCGATCGACATCTCCTCCCATATAAAGCCTCGAAAGGTGCCATCTGAATCGTCTCCTGGAAGCTATTATTGTAGAAAAACTCGATCAAAGGCAAATGACGATCCCAGCTACCACCGAAATCTAAAGCACAAGCTCTGAGCATGTCCTCAAGAGTCTGAATCGTACGCTCTGACTGACCGTCAGTCTGCGGATGAAAGGCTGTGCTAAAACTCAATCGGGTGCCCAAAGCTTCCTGGAGTTTCTGCCACAATTGGCTGGTAAACTGGGTGCCACGGTCTGACACGATGAAAGTCGGAACGCCATGCAGTCGCACTATCTCATCAATATAAACCTGGGCGTACTGAGAAAATCCAAAAGTGGTCTTCACTGGCAGGAAGTGAGCTGCTTTCGTCAGTCGATCCACAATCACCCAAATAGAGTTGTACCCTCGACTGGTCCTGGGTAGACCCACAACAAAGTCCTTGGAGACCTGCTCCCACTTCCACTCAGGGATGGGCAAAGGCTGTAACTCGCCGGCTGGCCTCTGGTGCTCGGCCTTGACTTGCTGACAAGTCAGGCATCTCGACACAAAGTCTGTAATATCCTTCTTCATCCCGTCCCACCAGTAAACCTCTCTCAAATCATGGTACATTTTGGTGGAACCCGGATGCACACTGTATACTGATCTATGTGCCTCCTCGAGAATATCACGCCTCAGTCCCTCTGAATCTGGCACGCACAGTCGAGTCCCAAATCGAAGTATCCCCTGATCATTAATCACGAACTCGGAAATTCTGCCCTGCCGAATCTGCTCAATAATCTCTAATGTACGGGCATCGCCGGACTGTGCCTCGTGGATACGGTCAAGTAACTGTGGGCGTGCTCTGAAATGGGCCAACTGTCCCCCTGTAGGCGTAAACTCGAACTGCACTCTGCTATCACATAAAACCTGCCAATCCGCCGTCGACTGCATCTGTACTGCGCTCAAATAAGATAAGCTACCTCCGGGCCTTCTACTCAAAGCATCTGCCACCACATTCGCCTTGCCCGGATGGTATAGAATCTCGCAGTCATAATCCTTCACCAGCTCCATCCATCAGCGCTGTCTCAGATTCAGATCTCGCTGCTGGAAGATATACTTCAAACTCTTGTGGTCAGTGAATATCTGGCACGACTCACCGTATAGGTAATGTCTCCAGATCTTAAGTGCAAATACCACTGCAGCCATCTCTAAATCATGGGTGGGGTAGTTCTGTTCGTGTTTCCTCAGCTGTCGAGAAGCATACGCGATAACTTTGTCGTGCTGCATCAATACACATCCCAGCCCCACTCTAGAAGCATCACAATATACTACGAACCCGCCTGATCCTGAAGGCAATGCTAACACTGGTGCAGTAGTCAGACGAGTCTTCAACTGCTGGAAACTATCCTCACATGCCTGGGTCCAATCAAAAGGAACCCCCTTCCGGGTCAACCCGGTCAAAGGTGCAGCAATGCAGGAGAAATCCTGGACGAAACGTCGATAGTAGCCGGCCAGACCTAGAAAGCTGCGAACCTCTGTAACTGATACTGGTCTAGGCCAACGCTGAACTGCCTCGATCTTCCTCGGGTCCACACAAATACCATCTCTCGTCACCACATGACCCAAGAAATCGACACTGTCTAGCCAGAATGCGCACTTGGAGAATTTGGCGAACAACTGATGCTCCCTCAAAGTCTGCAATGTGATACGTAAGTGCTGCTCATGTTCCTCCCGGCTCCGAGAATAAACCAAGATGTCGTCAATGAACACAATGATGAACTGATCGAGATACGGCCTGAATACGTGGTTCATCAAATCCATAAATGCTGCCGGGGCATTGGTGAGCCCGAACGACATCACCAAGAACTCATAATGACCATAACGAGTACGGAAAGCGGTCTTCGGAATATCCTCCTTCCGAACCCGCAACTGGGGATAACCTGATCGTAAATCAACTTTCGAGAAAAACCCTACACCCTGGAGCTGATCAAATAAGTCATCTATGCGGGGTAGGGGATATCTGTTCCGCACAGTAACCCGGTTCAGCTGACGATAATCAATGCATAAACGCATACTTCCGTCATTCTTCTTAACAAACAGGACGGGAGCACCCCAAGGTGACACACTCGGTCGGATAAGCCCTTTGTCCAGCAAGTCCTGTAACTGATCCTTTAGCTCTCTCAGCTCCGCCGGGGCCATCCGATAAGGCGGTATAGAGATAGGCCCCGTGCCAGGGATCAAGTCAATACAGAACTCAATCTTGCGCTCTGGTGGCAGACCAGGCAGCTTGTCAGGGAATACATCAGGAAACTCTCTCACAACAGGGACCTGGTCCAACGGAACCTCTGTGGAGCTAGTATCACAAATATAGGCTAAGAATCCCTGACACCCTTTCCTTAAGAGCTGACCAGCGCGAAGAGAAGAAATCAAGCTGGGAAGGGTAGCACTACGATCTCCCTGAATAATAAGAACCGGCTCACCAGGAAAACTGAATCTGACTGCCTTTTCACGGCAGTCCACGGATGCATAACAGGTGGCTAGCCAGTCCATACCAAGAAGAACGTCAAAGTCAAGCATATCGAGGAGAATCAAATCAACTGAAGAATCTCTCTCCCCGATACGAACGGAACACGATCGGTACACAAAACGGGCAACAAAAGACTCGCCTACCGGGGTAATAACGACAAGCGGCTGATCTAACGGAGAAGACTCTCGGCCCAACCTCGGTGCAAAATACGTGGAAACATAGGAATGTGTGGAGCCTGGATCAAATAATACCCGTGCATCAAAAGAACATACTGGTAGAGTACCTGTCACGACGGCATTGGATGCCTGTGCATCTTGAGGAGTCAACGCGAACACTCGGGCCTGTCCACCACTAATAGCTGGCTGTGCTCTGCCTCTACCTCGGCCTCTGCCTCTGCCTCTGTCGCCTCGTCCTCTCTGAACCGGACCACCACGCCCATGGCCTCTAGAAGCATCTGGCTGGCGTGAAGCATCATCAGGAGTAGGAAGTAAATCTCTCTGAGAAGGTGGTGAGGGTGGTAAAGTCACATGCGGAACTGTCGCCGTGCCCTGATGCCCCATGGTACAGTCTCTGACACGGTGGTACTGACTCCCACACCGAAAACATCCTGGAGACGACTGCTGGGTCTGTGGATATGAACCAAATAACTGACCTCGTCTCAATCCTCTGCCTCCACCATCTCCCAGAAATAATCTATCGCGGTGTCTGCCCATCTGCCGCTGAGCTGGCATATCAGTACGGATCCTCTTCGGCCCAGAAACGACCGGAGTCTCAGAAATACGCTCCTCTAAAAGTAAGGCTGCATCCATCACGGCTGCATATGTATCAAAGTGCTGGGTGCCGATTGCAAGGAATAGCTGTGTATCAAGCCCTCGTACAAACCTCTTTATTCTCTTCTCTTCTGTATCTACTAGGTACGGAGCATATCGAGACAACTGGGTAAACTGTATATCATACTCCGACACTGTCATCCCAGGAGTCTTGCGCAAAGACTCAAAGCTACGGGCTCGAGCATCTCGGACACTCTCCGGAAGAAAACGGGCAAGAAATGCAGATGTAAACTCATCCCAGGTCATAGAAGGCAGACCTGCAGCTCGGCCTCTCTCTACTGAATCGTACCATGTCTGGGCAAGACCCTCCAGACGAAAACTCGCAAACTCCACCAATCTATCATCAGAACACCTCAACGAACGGCAAATCCGAGCCATCCTATTAAGAAATGCCTGTGGGTCCTCTGTCGCATCTGTACCGGTAAAAGCTGGAGGTCTCAATCTTATGAACTCCTGTAGTGAAACAGGGATAGTCTCCGTAGTAGCAGCAGGAGTGACCATCTGTGCAGCAGGTACGATCGTGGTCTGTGCGGTGGAAGGAACGTCCTCGGATCTCTGTGCCCGGCTGGACTCAACTAAAGATCCCATCATCTGCCGCAACTCTAGCATGCCGGACTCTAATCTGGCAATACGGTCAGGATAAGGCGGATCAGTATGACCCTAAGGGGTAGGCGTATCCTCCCGCTCGATCCTCGCCTCAGACGGGCCCGCTCGAATCTCATCCCTAGCGGCAGCCCGCTGAGCTCTCGTAGTCTTTGGCGGCATCGAAGCTGGAATAAGAAACAGGGCTAATAAGGACATTGCAATTGAATCAAGGAATGCAAGGAATCAAGAAAGGAAATACAAGCAATTATGTCCTAAGGTCACTTAAGCGGAGTACCGTATCGTAAGTATGCCGCGGATCATACCCACGCTACGCCACTCTGCTTAAGTCACCTACTCCATCTACCAAGGTCGTCCTACACTCAGAAAGGTAAAACCTACGCTCTGATACCAACTTTGTCACGACCCGAAAGTACGGAACGTGACTGGCACTTAGATTACGAGACGTCTAAAGGCGTACCATAACCTAAGTCAGCCAAAGCCCAGAAAAATCTAAACCAAAATCAAAAGAGAGTGAAGGAAAACCTTTAATGAAAACGATTTTCAAATCAATTAAGTTGCAAAGAATCCCTTCTTAAAAACATCATAAATTTCTGAAAATTTCGGCAGAGTCTCCCCTGTATTTTCTATCCCCTAAAATGGGTACAACAAGATAATAAACCTGTAATCATAAAATGGCATCCCCAAGCGGGAGCTAGCTCTTCGCCCAAGGCGGATCACAACCACAAGCAATATAATAACCATACAAGAAAAGAGCATAAAAGAAACTCAAAATATCAGAAAACACATCGTCGGCTCAAGTGAGCTCGACCCAAAAGAAACCACAAATATACAACCTCTCAGTCTCACCACTAAGTCACATATACAATATAAAGTGGTAGATGGAGAATACTAGATACAATGATAAAGCAAAAGAAATAAAGTGTGCTCGCAACCCACCTACGGGCGATGTCGCGAGTCTGAGCAAAAGGGACTGATGATAAGATAGCCGCTGCTACAAGACTGATGAGTCCGACCTGCAAGACACTGTGGCACAACGGGGGTGAGTTGCCATCTCGTGAGTAAATATAACATCTAATAAGGCAATCGTAAGAATGCACGCAATGCACCATAACATGCATGTCCATATGTGATATAATATCTCTAGTATGCATGCACAGGTATGCAATGTCATTATTAAGTCTTTAAGTGTTTTAAATGCTAAAGGTAATGAATTCTTAACTTTAGAAAATGAATATCTGTATAATAGCTAAGTACCATCAAGAAATCATCAGAAAACCCGTGTCAAGCATCGACACCAAATAGGAATCATATCTGTCTCAATATCGGGCTCCGTCAGTCCGGATCGGCCCATATCATAAATCTCACGACAACGGTCGGTATCCTCCGGATATCCGCCGCGCCAGACATCACCGGTAGGTAGTCTTCCCCTGCCAGGCTCATCGTCTACAACTCGATCTTCTTGCCCCGGGGTACCATACCGGGCCCACCATGTACCCGAGACGGTTCATCCACTCCTCGAATCGGGCCTCGAAATCCAACAGAAAATATGAAAACTCATGGTGGACGACACATACATCACGAGAAAACCGCAACTTTGTTTTAAAAATGATAAATACAAGCTTTTGTTAAATTCTTGCGGTTTTCCCCAAAAATCCAGAAATCACAGAAAAACTGAAATCCTCAAGAAAATCATAGTGTCCACATGTTAAATATGATAAATGTCTATGATATCAATGTATATGATATGAATTTGGATAGAATCTATGTAAATATGATGATAATGCGAGGTATAAGCAAGCTATGCAATTTCATATGTCATGTATGAATGCAAGTGGCGATACTAAGTTAAACAGGTTCTATAGTGCACGTGGCATGGCAATTACCAAAGGCGTGTGTGTCACATGAATAGCGAGCGTGCAGCAGATGCCAATGGTAACGGTGTTCGTGTCCTACGAAGTGTTATCGCATAAGTATAGATGAATGTCCATGCAATCTAATATACTGTTCGCTATAAGGGTATGCAGTGTACAAGAATGGATAAGCTAGCTAACAAAATAAATCTTGCAAAAAGTAGGGTAATCCTAACTAGGGGTGCGCCTCACACCATTCAGACGATTCCCCCATAGATGAATACATCTACTCACCTGAAATCCCCGGTAATCCGATCCGACCACCGCCTTGCCTTTACGTGCCGTGTCCGATGTTTCCCCGACCGATCCTATATTTGTACAACACCATGCATAAGATTACAAAACCTAAAACGATGCAAGCCACAATATACAATTATCGACGCTCTCGAATTAAACATAGCATGCACTCGGTGCATGGGAAAACGCACGAAAATCGCTAATCTTTAACTAGAATCGTCATTTCGGGGAAATCGACAAAACTACAACCCGACTAGACGAAACCCCGCGTTCGCGCACTCTAATAGTCCTATACGAAGCTAATTATATCACTAACATAACGCAATTTGATCGCATTCTAATTTTTGTAAAAATCTAGTAAGCAAATTCAATACCGATTCGATTCAAACATCGAAATTTAACGATTTAGCGAGCGTATCATTACCCAATTAACCACTCTAATCAATTAGGTAACCAAAGCCCTGACTTAAGTCTAACAACCATGCTTCAAACCCTAGTTCAACATCAAATCCCATTCTTGATTTTCATGAACAAGAATTTACAACTAAATTAATACTTCAAAATTGAATTTTTAGCACATATAATTACAAGTTAACAAAATAGTTTAGGATTTTACCTCACAAGTGGAACCCTAGCATGATCAAGCCACCAAATAAGCCTCCTTTCTCCTAGTTTTGAACTAAATTTGGTTGAGGAGAGAGTGGATTAGGGTTTGGCTTTGAATTGGAGAAGAAAATGGTGAATTTTTATGGATTTTTCATGATTTTTCATGATTTTTGAAGCAAGAATTGAGGTAAAAAGAGGGGGGGAGCTGCTGCTATTTTCGGACAGAAGTGAAGAGGAGGAGGGTGTGGGGTTTTTGGAGAAGTTTCTAGGTCAAAAAAATCCCTCACATCTCATTTAATGCATTTCACATCAACTTTTTACAAAAAACCCCCCTTTTACATCATTTTTTTCATAATTTTCACACCATAAAACTAAAATGTTGCAAGTCATGATACAATTTTATTAACACCATATTTTAGCTTATAAAGACTCCTAATTATGAAATTTACCTAATTAAATTTGTATTTATCACTAATTTAATGTATTTAAAAAGGCTTAAAATAATAATAAAAATAATAATTAATTACGAAATTTTTTTATTTAACTAGAAAATTATAAGTGATATTTTAGTGACAAAATTATAGTAATATCTTATCTAAATTTTGTATAATTAGGTCTACAATGAAAAATACCTATTTTGACTTTTTACGGAAAAAGACGAAAAATTAACCGATTACCGAAAAACTGCCTAAACGATTTTCGAAGGGTTACAATCTTCCCCTCTTAAAGAAATTCGGTCCCCGAATTTAGAATTTAACTACGCGTACCTTCAAAAAGATGGGGATATCTCTTCCTCATCTCGACCTCGGTCTCCCAGGTGACCTCCTCGCTGTTCGGGCCACGCCAAAGGACCTTGACGGACGGTATGACCTTCAACCTCAATTTCTTCACCTGCCAATCCAAAATGACAACCGGCTGCTCGGTGAAAGAAAGATCATGCTCTAACTGGATCGTTTGGTGCTGAATCACCTGGGAAGGATCATGAAGGTACTTGCGGAGCATCGAGACATGGAATACGGGGTGAACATCGGGGAAGCTGGGCGGAAGAGCTAACCGATAAGCGACTGGACCAACACGCTCTAGGATCTCGAAAGGACCAACATATCTAGGACTCAGTTTCCCTTTCTGCCCAAATCTCATCACACCTTTCATCGGAGAGACCTTCAGGAAAACATGATCGCCAACAGCGAACTCGAGTCGGCGACGGCGCCTGTCAGCATAAGATTTCTGCCTGCTCTGTGCCGCTCTCATCCTGTCCCGAATCAGCTGTATCTTCTCGATCGTCTCCTGTACGATCTGAGGCCCCAAAATACTGCTCTCCCTAAGCTCTGTCCAACATACAGGCGATCGACATCTCCTCCCATATAAAGCCTCGAAAGGTGCCATCTGAATCGTCTCCTGGAAGCTATTATTGTAGAAAAACTCGATCAAAGGCAAATGACGATCCCAGCTACCACCGAAATCTAAAACACAAGCTCTGAGCATGTCCTCAAGAGTCTGAATCGTACGCTCCGACTGACCGTCAGTCTGCGGATGAAAGGCTGTGCTAAAACTCAATCGGGTGCCCAAACCTTCCTGGAGTTTCTGCCACAATTGGCTGGTAAACTGGGTGCCACGGTCTGACACGATGCAAGTCGGAACTCCATGCAGTCGCACTATCTCATCAATATAAACCTGGGCGTACTGAGAAAATCCAAAAGTGGTCTTCACTGGCAGGAAGTGAGCTGCTTTCGTCAGTCGATCCACAATCACCCAAATAGAGTCGTACCCTCGACTGGTTCTGGGTAGACCCACAACGAAGTCCATGGAGACCTGCTCCCACTTCCACTCAGGGATGGGCAAAGGCTGTAACTCGCCGGCTGGCCTCTGGTGCTCGGCCTTGACTTGCTGACAAGTCAGGCATCTCGACACAAAGTCTGTAATATCCTTCTTCATCCCGTCCCACTAGTAAACCTCTCTCAAATCACGGTACATTTTGGTGGAACCCGGATGCACACTGTATACTGATCTATGTGCCTCCTCGAGAATATCACGCCTCAGTCCCTCTGAATCTAGCACGCACAGTCGAGTCCCAAATCGAAGTATCCCCTGATCATCAATCACGAACTCAGAAATTCTGCCCTGCCGAATCTGCTCAATAATCTCTAATGTACGGGCATCGCCGGACTGTGCCTCGTAGATACGGTCAAGTAACTGTGGGCGTGCTCTGAAATGGGCCAGCTGTCCCCCTGTAGGCGTAAACTCGAACTGCACTCTGCTATCACATAAAACCTGCCAATCCGCCGTCGACTGCATCTGTACTGCGCTCAAATAAGATAAGCTACCTCCGGGCCTTCTACTCAAAGCATCTGCCACCATATTCGCCTTGCCCGGATGGTATAGAATCTCGCAGTCATAATCCTTCACCAGCTCCATCCATCGACACTGTCTCAGATTCAGATCTCGCTGCTGGAAGATATACTTCAAACTCTTGTGGTCAGTGAATATCTGGCACGACTCACCGTATAGGTAATGTCTCCAGATCTTAAGTGCAAATACCACTGCAGCCATCTCTAAATCATGGGTGGGGTAGTTCTGTTCGTGTTTCCTCAGCTGTCGAGAAGCATACGCGATAACTTTGTCGTGCTGCATCAATACACATCCCAGCCCCACTCTAGAAGCATCATAATATACTACGAACCCGCCTGATCCTGAAGGCAATGCTAACACTGGTGCAGTAGTCAGACGAGTCTTCAACTGCTGGAAACTATCCTCACATGCCTGGGTCCAATCAAAAGGTACCCCCTTCCGGGTCAACCCGGTCAAAGGTGCAGCAATGCGGGAGAAATCCTGGACGAAACGTCGATAGTAGCCGGCCAGACCTAGAAAGCTGCGAACCTCTGTAACTGATACTGGTCTAGGCCAACGCTGAACTGCCTCGATCTTCCTCGGGTCCACACAAATACCATCTCTCGTCACCACATGACCCAAGAAATCGACACTGTCTATCCAGAATGCGCACTTGGAGAATTTGGCGAACAACTGATGCTCCCTCAAAGTCTGCAATGTGATACGTAAGTGCTGCTCATGTTCCTCCCGGCTCCAAGAATAAACCAAGATGTCGTCAATGAACACAATGATGAACTGATCGAGATACGGCCTGAATACGCGGTTCATCAAATCCATAAATGTTGCCGGGGCATTGGTGAGCCCGAACGACATCACCAAGAACTCATAATGACCATAACGAGTACGGAAAGCGGTCTTCGGAATATCCTCCTTCCGAACCCGCAACTGGTGATAACCTGATCGTAAATCAACCTTCGAGAAAAACCCTGCACCCTGGAGCTGATCAAATAAGTCATCTATGCGGGGTAGGGGATATCTGTTCCGCACAGCAACCCGGTTCAGCTGACGATAATCAATGCATAAATGCATACTTCCGTCATTCTTCTTAACAAACAGGTGTTAGTTATAAGTATGCCCTAGAGGCCATTACTGTACATACGATGTATATTGTAGTGGATGCTAGGACATATATAGGGAGGACTTTCTTGCTCGACATGATAGTATGCTATCTTGTTGTACTTTATCTTAACATGTACTCTGATTGTCTCTATATTACATGTTGATAAAGCCCTTAGGATATGTACTTGACTACTGGGACTATGATGAGATCATACTAGTGGGGCCACGGTAGTCGACGAGTACATCCTATAATTGTTCCTAGTCATGGGTGTATCGAGACAGGGCATCGATGCACCAGAGTAGACTAGCGTATACGCATCTTGACCCATATGATGGGCGATGGATGATCCCATATCTATCGGTGTTTGACATCAAGGATGGTGTACGGGTGCTCAGTGGAGACTGGGTACACTGGACGGACTCGCCGAGAACTCCCAGATGGTATTATACCATACGTCAGATGGCAGTTCTCCGGTGACACTGGTACAGAGTAGTCTGTTGACCTGAGATCGTCATAGAGTCTTGTGTGGTTCCCACTGTGCTTTGATTTCCATCATACCACGTCCAAGAGGGCGTGCAAAAAGGTGGCTTTTGGGTACAGTCCCGAATCACATGGAGGCAATGAGCGATAGGAGGGGATTCGTCTCTCCTGGTATAGGGAGTTGATGTTGTGCTGTGTTCGATTGGCTATAACCGAAAATCCTTGGCCAGGGTTGCTGAGATTTACTGGTAAGTGTTATCAGTAGTTTCTCGAACTGTTATAGACCTCATATCGACACGACTTATCGAGCTACTGGGGTCTGACGTTTACCACCCCTAGACGAGATATGCAACATATCAGACGTCGAGACCGGACTGTACGGGAGTGTTACTGTTTGGATTCACAGGAGAAGTTACAGGCTTGCTTGTTGATCTTCTGAGCGCTCAATACCTGGGTAGCTGTTACGTTTAGCTGACCGCTTGCAGCTTGTGGGTGTTTGATATGATCATCACCTACTGCCGGCGTATTGACGATTCTTTAGAGTCCTACACAGAGGTTTCTTAACTCAGGCAAAACGGAGTAGGAGCACATATGTGATATGTGCGGGACCGAGGATAATGCGATATGTGATACCGTATTCTATTCTCGCGATATTTGATATCAGCCGGGTCATCGGATCAAGTGTTGATTCGGTGAATCGGTAAGGATAAATATTAGTCGGTTATATGCGATATAGCCGGATTGTCGGATCAAGTGTTGATTCGATAATTTAATGTATAATAATATATATATGATATATTAAATTACATTAACTAATATTTGCTCACTAAAAGATTCTTTTTCTCACTCGGGTAATACATTGATATATATGCGATATATGTTAAATGTATTATTTTATTTTGTTGCAATAAATATTATATATGTGATATATATTATTGTAACATGATATGATAACTAATGCAACTTGTTTAGTGGAGTTTAAACATGATTAGGGTTTGGATTAGGGTTAAACCTTCTAGTTGATTCTAGAAGCTTTTCTTTTTGTCATGATAAAGATATTTGCAAGTGACTCATGCTTTAACCAAACCCAAACCCTAACCCTAGTTAATTCTCTATAAGAGTTAGCTTAACCATGGTTGCATTATCTATCATATTATTTCATTTCCTATTCATTACAAAAGGATTATCAATTATTGTTCATCTTCTTCCTTCATTCTTTCATGGAAAAAGCTTTCTTGATTTTTCCAAGTGATGAATAATAGTGAGAAAAAGATAAATAAATAGAGCAAAAATCCTACTTCATCATCCTCATCTTCCCTTGCCATTTAGATGAGGGTGTTCACATCATTTCATGAGTATTAGCTTGTGTTAAAGAAACTTCAAGGTAGATCATCTTAGTATCGAAGATCGGAAGCAAAGGTTGCGTCTTTCTCTTCGTGGAACCTCTCGAGAGTCCGGATCCCGATGATCACAGCGAAGGGACCACAACACGGAGCATATGAAGTGAAGGACCGGATCTACAAAGGTTGTAATCCCTCTCACTTAGTGTTAAAATGTTTAGCATGTTAGTTTTCGCCTAATCTCAAGTTTAAAGTTCCGTATTCGGATTGTTCGGCACGGCTAATTTTGAAATCGGGCATGGTTGATACCTCGTAGACACTTGTGCGTGTGCCTAGCAACCCTACAGTGGTATCAGAGCCAAGCTAGAGCTTTAGGCAAAGTCTGAACGAAGTTTAAAGTCCGATCGAAACCCGAAACCCCGATAAAACATGCTCTCTGGAAATTTTCTAAAAATTGGGATTTTTCCACATTAAAAATATCCAAAAATTACAGCAGGTAATTATAAGAATTACTGTGAAGCACGTGAGCGTAAGTCGCCCAAAGAGCCGCGGATCCGCGGCCCCACCCCAGCATGTGCGGCGGTTCCGCGGCCAGATGGTCGATTCTTGACACGTGGTTTTCACAGTAACTCCTATTTTGTAATGTTGTATTTTCTGGGAATTTTTAATTTTTATTCAACTGTTGAATTATCTGGGTTGTATTGAGGACTTAAAGTTTCGATCGGATATTATAACTTTGTTTAGTTTGTCCGGATAATTTTAGAAACTGTTAAAAAGTTCGAACGGATATCAATAACTCACTTTTTCCCTGTCGGAAAATTTTTCAAAAGTTGGATTTTTCCTCGTGTTTAAGAACGTTCTAAGTCGTGCAAGTAACGCGATGGACCCTCTAGAAGACAACAAACCTTAACTCGATTATGTGACCGTCTTGAACTGCCTTTTGAACCTTAGGGTTTGGGGCAGTACGGCGTGCCACATGTGAGGCGTTGGATTGACCCTTCTACGGCTGGACCATTGGTACTGTGGCATGTAATGGATGTTTTTAAACTGTTTTCAAGTGTTGAAATATATTGGGGAAATCTTGGGTGCTTGATGATTCGATCGGAAAGTTTAACTTTTTCTATTTATCTGGAATGTGATACAATAATTGGAATCCACAGGTAGTTATGAGATAACTGATTTGAATATTATAGACATAGCAGTTTAGTCTCAGATGATCGGTTGCCATGGAATTTTGATGTGATCAAAAGTCCGTCGCAATCACGTAGCGTACGCGGATACTCGCCGGGTAAACTTAATAGACAGCTTCACTCCATAGCCCCGACCAAGTGACTGTAGGAGAACCCCGTCGCCGAAAGCATCCGTTCGGGTGCTCCCGGTAGCGGTGTTCCGTCTTGGTGCACTTCGTCGACGGTATCGGGGGTGCGGCCGTCTACTAAAGTTTGCGACGAGCATTCGATCACGTCGGGAATCTTGTTGAATTGCCCGACTTGACATTGAAAAGAGTTTTCGATAAAGAGACTAAAATGCGGGGTTTATAATTGTTAGGCATGCGATGTCTAAGGAGATTGCGGATTCCAACTGTTGTAGTTTTACACTTTCTTTTCTGTGACCGTAAGCGTAGTATGTGGTGTATCGCCGGCTTCGTTGCTATACATCAACGACAATCGGGATACGCATACTTGCTTATGTTGATGATATGAGATATTATGTGTTGCTGTGATATGTTGTATTGGATCGTCGCGTTTGAATAGCCGGGGGTTTTATGTGAGATGAGAGTTTTTCTTTTTCATTCATGTAAAATTCATTTGTATGTAATATTCTTTTATTGGGGCACTTCCAGGTAGCGGAAGATGTCACCGTTGTATATTATTTACTTTTCCTCATTAGGTAGACCCAAGGCGGGGGGCACAAGTAACCGGGTTCTAGGGTCCAGTGGGAGATCATCTCGAGGAGTCGAGACCGGGTCTCCTAACCCTAGAATTGGCAGTGTTACTTGCCGCTCTCGTAGGGGTCTAGGGATGTGGGTTTGGCTATTCATCGCGACCGTGGAATCCGTGTTTTATACAGGCTCGTATTGAAAACACGGACGTCCTAGTATATCCAATATTTCATATATGTTCTTCTGCTGCAATGTTCTGTGATGAGATCATATTACTGCCTGAGACGAATGTTTATATTATATATATGAGATATATGTTATATTGCAGATTTCGTTTTCAAATGTGATGCTTGTGAAGCATAATAAAATGGGACTTCATTAATGAGATTAATGAAATAAAATAAACCTAAGATGTTGTAGAAACTTGTTTATAAAAACTGGTAGCTCTAGTTCTTGCTTTGCATAGCGGTGTTCCTTGTAGAACATCCAGCACCTTATTCGATAAGGAAAGGACCGAGATCCCTTCACCGGGAGTGACTCCTTTAGCAATAACTGGCAGATGCTACAAACTCGGTTTGTCTTTTGATTGCTTCTATAGTTCTTACTTTGCATAGTGATATATATGATATATCCTGCACCTTATTCGATAAGGAAAGGGCCAACGATCCCTTCACCGGGAGTGACCCCTTTAGCAAAACTAGAAAAGCCTCAAAAACATTCCATTTAAAATCACTCGATTCTACAACGATATCAAGTTCATTATGCAAAGGGTTTTCTTAAAAACCTGTCGTAGCCCTCCGTCATTTCAGATAAGTACTAGTTAGTATTCGTGCTGCGGTAGTTTGGCATGCGTCAAGGCATAGTGTACGGTAGCTAACTAGTGCTTATCTGCTAGCATACGATGCGATTGGATTAGGGTATTCGTACGGCGTTGTTTGGCATGCGTCAAGGGTCGTGCGGGTGGGTTTAATTCAATCAAGAAATGTACGGGTTGAACTTGACTAGCGGACTATGGGTTGTTTGGCATGCGTCAAGGTCATAGCACGCTAGGGGTAAAATATTATTGGGAATTTCAAGTGTTGAAATTTGCAATGAGATAGCATACCTTCTAAAAGATAGTTGGATCCCGATACCCGCTGCGAGTAAGAGTTACTCCTGGGAGAGTTTTACACATTACAATTAGCCGATCAAGTAGGTGTCTAGAAAGGTGTTAACGGGGTTAAGCCTCTGGAAAAACGAGGTTTACTTTAATTAGGTTCGTGCGAAAGCACGAGGGACCTCCCTCAAAGTACTGACACTGGCCTGGCTGAAAGATTGGCGAACTTGTAGCGTGTAATTAATCCCGGCTAATCTTTCCTTTTAGGGTTTGAAGGAAGATTTGATTAAAACAGTGGGAGACATCCTGATTAGATATATTATATAACCAATCTAATCTTGCAAGAGCATACGCTGAGTGTTTTCTTCTCTCTCTCTCCAGGTAGCGACCATATCACGCCTTAATCAAGATAATAAAACGGATATATTGACCGAACCCGCTTGTTATACTGAGCTAGGGAACGTTGGTCCCGCTCCAACTTATAATTGTTATAAGACAGAGCAGGAAATTGGGGAATACCAGATTTCCCGTGCCGCCCAAACGAAGAAAGTGCATGTTGATGCATCATCTTCGGGTGTGTTCATTACACAGAACTGTTTCTCAGTATCCTTTACGTCCTGGGTATGTGATACCGGATCAGGATCCCGCATATGTAATTTGTTACATGGGCTACAGAAAGGTAAAGAACTGAGAACGGGTGATAAGTTTCATGAGACAGAAAACGGTGCAAGTGTTGCAGCCAAGTCTGTTGGTCACTGTCACCCTGTATTACCAGAATACATTGATTCTGAACGAATGTTATTAGATACCGAACCTGATATACAAAATCATATCAGTCTCTTTATTAGTAAAGAAAGGATATAATTTTGTATTGTTGGATAATGTTTTGAACATTTCCTATATCAAGAGTTGATCGGTTCAGGCACGTTATCTAAAAGCATTGACGTTCTAAATCAAACTACAGTTCTTAGTATAAGGAACATACACAAGAGGAAGAGTTCAGAAATGAATGAATCCTTCTTGAGGTATTGTAGACTAGGTCATATCAATGCGACCCGACTGGCTGAAGTTACATATAGATGCATATTTAAATTAGTTTGAATTTACATCTTATGAAACTTGCCGGTCATGTCACAAAGATAAGATGACCACAGCTCTGTTTATTGGAAACAGAGAAAGAGTTAGTGAACTCTTGGGATTCATACATGCTGATGTATGAAAGGTCCCCTGTCTACACATGCCAAGACCGGTTCTTTGTACTTCATTACATTCTATGATAATCTCTTAAGATTCAGACATATGTTCCTGTTGAAACACAAGTCCGAAACTTTTGAGATATTCACAGAATATAAGTTAGAAGTAGAGAACCAAAATACGGGTATAAGTATTATGTCCTTTGATGAGATCAAGGAGGAGAATACTTGAGCACGGAATTCCTGGACTATTCTAAAGGAGAATGAGATTCTCTCTCGGCATTACTCCTCCGTATACACCACAGCACGTCGGTGTATCGGGGCGGAGCAATCACACCCTATGTGATATGGTGTGCTCAATGATGAGTACTACTGAGTTTCCTATTTCCTTTAGGGAGTTATGCACTTGTAAAGTTGCATACCTATTGAATAGGGTTCAAATCAAATCAGTTGCCTACCACTTCATATGTGATATGGAAAGGGAAGAGCCCATATCTTAAGTTTGTTAAGATTTGGGGTTGTCCGGCCTATGTCTAAAAGCAAAATCCGGACAAGCTCGAGGCAAGGTCTGTTATGTAGAACTGGAAAGGTTCCAGCTATACAAACTGCAGCTGATGATTTGGTAGAACCAAAGGATTCAATAGTTTCCAACGAACCTCAGCCTCTCCGCCGATCTAGTACGGTTTCTCACCCACCTGAGAGATACTTCGGTTTCTCTATGACAGTGGGAGTGAGGATTGCATCATAAGATGATGACCTAACTAGTTTCGAGCTGGCCATCAGGAGTGGGACTCTGTAAGAATGGCTGGATGCTTATCGATCTGAGATGGAATCCTTATACACCAACAAAGTATGGACTTTGGTTGCTTTATCTGAAGGGTTAAATCCCCATCAGGAGCAAGTATATCTTGAGAAGATTACTTGGTGTACATGGAAAAGTTGAGACTTTCAAAGCTAGACTTGTTAAAGGTTTGCATCATTGACCAGGTATGGATTATGTTGAAACCTTTTCTAAGGATCTATGCTTAAGTCCATCCAGATCCTACTTGCCACGGCTACATACCATGACTACGATATCTGGTGGTTGGGTGTCATGACTGCTTTTCTAAATGATGTTTTAGAAAAGAGCGTCTATAAGTACACAGCCAGAGGGCTTCGTAGACAGTGGGAGCAGCGGAAACGTGTGCAAGATGTTTTATATGAAAAAACAGGCATCGCGGAGTTGGAACATCTGTTTTGATGTGGTAGTCAAAGAGTTTGACTTCATCAAAATGGTAGATGAACCTTGTATATACAAAAAGGTAGTAGGGAGTATGGTGGTGATCCTCGTAGAGTACGTGGATGACATACTCTTGATAGGGAAGGAGTTTCCTATGCTACGCTCGGTTAATCTCCGCTTATCACGAGGATTCTCCATATAGGATCAAAGTGATACCTCCTAAATCCTGGGTTTTTGGATCTATGAGATAGATCTAATTGGATGTTAGGATTCTCACTAGTTGTAGTGAGATGGTATCAATCGATCCTGGGGAGAATCACTAGAAGGGTTCCAGGGTGATAAGGACGACTGAATGTCAGTCGCAGGCATTGTCTATACCCTCCATGGAGGGACGGTATGTTGGAAGAGTTCCAAGCTAGATACCGTGACATACTAGACGATTAAAGGCAAGATACATCGTTACCAAGGATGCTACCAAAGAGGCAGTCTGGATATATATAAGTTCATAAGATAAACTTCGTTCCTAGCATTGTGTGACAATGGAGTTGTGGCTTTAGCCAAGGAACTACCGTCCCATCAGGAATCCAGATATAATTCTTAGGCAGTGTCACCTGATCATGGAGATGGTTGATCTCCAGGAAGATCGAGGTTAGGAGAGTAGACACAGAGGACGACAGCGCGGATCCACTCACAAAGGCCTTTTTCCCAGTAGAGACTCTTACGGGATGGTTGAGTATGAGATACTTCAACCGCAGCTAATTGTTGGGTATGCGATACCATAACAGATGGCCCTAGTGCAAGTGGGAGATTGTTAGTTATATGTATGTCCTAGAGGCCATTACTGTACATACGATGTATATTGTAGTGGATGCTAGGACATATATAGGGAGGACTTTCTTACTCGACATGATAGTATGCTATCTGGTTCTACTTTATCTTAACATGTACTCTGATTGTCTCTATATTACATGTTGATAAAGCCCTTAGGATATGTACTCGACTACTGGGACTATGATGAGATCATACTAGTGGGGCCACGGTAGTCGACGAGTACATCCTATAATTGTTCCTAGTCATGGGTGTATCGAGACAGGGCATCGATGCACCAGAGTAGACTAGCGTATACGCATCTTGACCCATATGATGGGCGATGGATGATCCCATATCTATCGGTGTTTGACATCAAGGATGGTGTACGGGTGCTCAGTGGAGACTGGGTACACTGGACGGACTCGCCGAGAACTCCCAGATGGTATTATACCATACGTCAGATGGCAGTTCTCCGGTGACACTGGTACAGAGTAGTCTGTTGACCTGAGATCGTCATAGAGTCTTGTATGGTTCCCACTGTGCTTTGATTTCCATCATACCACGTCCAAGAGGGCGTGCAAAAAGGTGGCTTTTGGGTACAGTCCCGAATCACATGGAGGCAATGAGCGATAGGAGGGGATTCGTCTCTCCCGGTATAGGGAGTTGATGTTGTGCTGTGTTCGATTGGCTATAACCGGAAATCCCTGGCCAGGGTTGCTGAGATTTACTGGTAAGTGTTATCAGTAGTTTCTCGAACTGTTATAGACCTCATATCGACACGACTTATCGAGCTACTGGGGTCTGACGCTTACCACCCCTAGGCGAGATATGCAACATATCAGACGACGAGACCGGACTGTACGGGAGTGTTACTGTTTGGATTCACAGAAGAAGTTACAGGCTTGCTTGTTGATCTTCTGAGCGCTCAATACCTGGGTAGCTGTTACGTTTAGCTGACCGCTTGCAGCTTGTGGGTGTTTGATATGATCATCACCTACTGCCGGCGTATTGACGATTCTTTAGAGTCCTACACAGAGGTTTCTTGACTCAGGCAAAACGGAGTAGGAGCACATATGTGATATGTGCGGGACCGAGGATAATGCGATATGTGATACCGTATTCTATTCTCGCGATATTTGATATCAGCCGGGTCATCGGATCAAGTGTTGATTCGGTGAATCGGTACGGATAAATATTAGTCGGTTATATGCGATATAGCCGGATTGTCGGATCAAGTGTTGATTCGATAATTTAATGTATAATAATATATATATGATATATTAAATTACATTAACTAATATTTGCTCACTAAAAGATTCTTTTTCTCACTCGGGTAATACATTGATATATATGCGATATATGTTAAATGTATTATTTTATTTTGTTGCAATAAATATTATATATGTGATATATATTATTGTAATATGATATGATAACTAATGCAACTTGTTTAGTGGAGTTTAAACATGATTAGGGTTTGGATTAGGGTTAAACCTTCTAGTTGATTCTAGAAGCTTTTCTTTTTGTCATGATAAAGATATTTGCAAGTGACTCATGCTTTAACCAAACCCAAACCCTAACCCTAGTTAATTTTCTACAAGAGTTAGCTTGACCATGGTTGCATTATCTATCATATTATTTCATTTCCTATTCATCACAAAAGGATTATCAATTATTGTTCATCTTCTTCCTTCATTCTTTCATGGAAAAAGCTTTCTTGATTTTTCCAAGTGATGAATAATAGTGAGAAAAAGATAAATAAATAGAGCAAAAATCCTACTTCATCATCCTCATCTTCCCTTGCCATTTAGATGAGGGTGTTCACATCATTTCATGAGTGTTAGCTTGTGTTAAAGAAACTTCAAGGTAGATCATCTTAGTATCGAAGATCGGAAGCAAAGGTTGCGTCTTTCTCTTCGTGGAACCTCTCGAGAGTCCGGATCCCGATGATCACAGCGAAGGGACCACAACACGGAGCATATGAAGTGAAGGACCGGATCTACAACGGTTGTAATCCCTCTCACTTAGTGTTAAAATGTTTAGCATGTTAGTTTTCGCCTAATCTCAAGTTTAAAGTTCCGTATTCGGGTTGTTCGGCACGGCTAATTTTGAAATCGGGCATGGTTGATGCCTCGTAGACCCTTGTGCGCGTGCCTAGCAACCCTACAATAGGACGAGAGCATCCCAAGGTGACACACTCAGTCGGATAAGCCCTTTGTCCAGCAAGTCCTGTAACTGATCCTTTAGCTCTCTCAGCTCCGCCGGGGCCATCCGATAAGGCGGTATAGAGATAGGCCCCGTGCCAGGGATCAAGTCAATACAGAACTCAATCTCGCGCTCTGGTGGCAGACCAAGCAGCTTGTCAGGGAATACATCAGGAAACTCTCTCACAACAGGGACCTGGTCCAACGGAACCTCTGTGGAGCTAGTATCACAAATATAGGCTAAGAATCCCTGACACCCTTTCCTTAAGAGCTGACCAGCGCGAAGAGAAGAAATCAAGCTGGGAAGGGTAGCACTACGATCTCCCTGAATAATAAGAACCGGCTCACCAGGAAAACTGAATCTGACTGCCTTTTCACGGCAGTCTACGGATGCATAACAGGTGGCTAGCCAGTCCATACCAAGAAGAACGTCAAAGTCAAGCATATCGAGAAGAATCAAATCAACTGAAGAATCTTTCTCCCCGATACGAACGGAACACGATCGGTACACAAAACGGGCAACAAAAGACTCGCCTACCGGGGTAATAACGACAAGCGGCTGATCTAACGGAGAAGACTCTCGGCCCAACCTCAGTGCAAAATACGTGGAAACATAGGAATGTGTAGAGCCTGGATCAAATAATACCCGTGCATCAAAAGAACATACTGGCAGAGTACCTGTCACGACGGCATTGGATGCCTGTGTATCTTGAGGAGTCAACGCGAACACTCGGGCCTGTCCACCACTAATAGCTGGCTGTGCTCTGCCTCTACCTCGGCCTCTGCCTCTGCCTCTGTCTCCTCGTCCTCTCTGAACCGGACCACCACGCCCACGGCCTCTAGAAGCATCTGGCTGGCATGAAGCATCATCAGGAGTAGGAAGTAAAGCACTCTGAGAAGGTGGTGAGGGTGGTAAAGTCACACGCGGAACTGTCGCCGTGCCCTGACGCCCCATGGTACAGTCTCTGACACGGTGGTATTGACTCCCACACCGAAAACATCTTGGAGACGACTGCTGGGTCTGTGGATATGAACCAAATAACTGACCTCGTCTCAATCCTCTGCCTTCACCATCTCCCGGAAATAATCTATCGCGGTGTCTGCCCATCTGCCGCTGAGCTGGCGTATCAGTACGGATCCTCTTCGGCCCAGAAACGACCGGAGTCTCAGAAATACGCTCCTCTAAAAGTAAGGCTGCTTCCATCGCGGCTGCGTATGTATCAAAGTGCTGGGTGCCGATGGCAAGGAATAGCTGTGTATCAAGCCCTCGTACAAACCTCTTTATTCTCTTCTCTTCTGTATCTACTAGGTACAGAGCATATCGAGACAACTGGGTAAACTGTATATCATACTCCGACACTGTCATCCCAGGAGTCTTTCGCAAAGACTCAAAGCTACGGGCTCGAGCATCTCGGACACTCTCCGGAAGAAAACGGGCAAGAAATGCAGATGTAAACTCATCCCAGGTCATAGAAGGCAGACCTGCAGCTCGTCCTCTCTCTACTGAATCGTACCATGTCTGGGCAAGACCCTCCAGACGAAAACTCGCAAACTCCACCAATCTATCATCAGAACACCTCAACGAACGGCAAATCCGAGCCATCCTATCAAGAAATGCCTGTGGGTCCTCTGTCGCATCTGTACCGGTAAAAGCTGAAGGTCTCAATCTCATGAACTCCTGTAATGAAATAGGGATAGTCTCCGTAGTAGCAGCAGGAGTGACCATCTGTGTAGCAGGTACGATCGTGGTCTGTGAGGTGGAAGGAACGTCCTCGGATCTCTGTGCCCGGCTGGACTCAACTAAAGATCCCATCATCTGCCGCAACTCTTGCATGCCGAACTCTAATCTGGAAATACGGTCAGGATAAGGCGGATCAGTATGACCCTGAGGGGTAGGCGTATCCTCCCGCTCGATCCTCGCCTCAGACGGGCCCGCTCGAATCTCATCCCTAGCGGCAGCCCGCTGAGCTCTTGTAGTCTTTGGCGGCATCGAAGTTGGAATAAGAAACAGGGCTAATAAGGACATTGCAATTGAATCAAGGAATGCAAGGAATCAAGAAAGGAAATACAAGCAATTATGTCCTAAGGTCACTTAGACGGAGTACCGTATCGTAAGTATGCCGCGGATCATACCCACGCTACGCCACTCTGCTTAAGTCACCTACTCCATCTACCATGGTCGTCCTACACTCAGAAAGGTAAAACCTACGCTCTGATACCAACTTTGTCACGACCCGAAAGTACGGAACGTGACTGGCACTTAGATTACAAGACGTCTAAAGGCGTACCGTAACCTAAGTCAGCCAAAGCCCAGAAAAATCTAAACCAAAATCAAAAGAGAGTGAAGGAAAACCTTTAATGAAAATGATTTTCAAATCAATTAAGTTGCAAAGAATCCCTTCTTAAAAACATCATAAATTTCTGAAAATTTCGGCAGAGTCTCCCCTGTATTTTCTATCCCCCAAAATGGGTACAACAAAATAATAAACCTGTAATCATAAAATGGCATCCCCAAGCGGGAGCTAGCTCTTCGCCCAAGGCGGATCACAACCACATGCAATATAATAACCATATCAAGAAAAGAGCATAAAAGAAACTCAAAATATCAGAAAACACATCGTCGGCTCAAGTGAGCTCGACCCAAAAGAAACCACAAATATACAACCTCTCAGTCTCACCACTAGGTCACATATACAATATAAAGTGGTAGATGGAGAATACTAGATACAATAATAAAGCAAAAGAAATAAAGTGTGCTCGCAACCCACCTACGGGCGATGTCGCGAGTCTGAGCAAAAGGGACTGATGATAAGATAGCCGCTGCTACAAGACTGATGAGTCCGACCTGTAAGACACTGTGGCACAACGGGGGTGAGTTGCCAGCTCGTGAGTAAATATAACATCTAATAAGGCAATCGTAAGAATGCACGCAATGCACCACAACATGCATGTCCATATGTGATATAATATCTCTAGTATGCATGCACAGGTATGCAATGTCATTATTAAGTCTTTAAGTGTTTTAAATGCTAAGGGTAATGAATTCTTAACTTTAGAAAATGAATATCTGTATAATAGCTAAGTACCATCAAGAAATCATCTGAAAACCCGTGTCAAGCATCGACACCAAATAGGAATCATATCTGTCTCAATATCGGGCTCCGTCAGTCCGGATCGGCCCATATCATAAATCTCACGACAACGGTCGGTATCCTCCGGATATCCGCCGTGCTAGACATCACCGGTAGGTAGTCTTCCCCTGCCAGGCTCATCGTCTACAACTCGATCTTCTTGCCCCGGGATACCATACCGGGCCCACCATGTATCCGAGACGGTTCATCCACTCCTCGAATCGGGCCTCGAAATCCAACAGAAAACATGAAAACTCATGGTGGACGACACATACATCACGAGAAAACCGCAACTTTGTTTTAAAAATGATAAATACATGCTTTTGTTAAATTCTTGCGGTTTTCCCCAAAAATCCAGAAATCACAGAAAAACTGAAATCCTCAAGAAAATCATAGTGTCCACATGTTAAATATGATAAATGTCTATGATATCAATGTATATGATGTGAATTTGGATAGAATCTATGTAAATATGATGATAATGCGAAGTATAAGCAAGCTATGCAATTTCATATGTCATGTATGAATGCAAGTGGCAATACTAAGTTAAACAGGTTCTATTGTGCACGTGGCATGGCAATTACCAAAGGCGTGTGTGTCACATGAATAGTGCGCGTGCAGCAGATGCCAATGGTAACGGTGTTCGTGTCCTACGAAGTGTTATCGCATAAGTATAGATGAATGTCCATGCAATCTAATATACTGTTCGCTATAAGGGTATGCAGTGTACAAGAATGGATAAGCTAGATAACAAAATAAATCTTGCAAAAAGTAGGGTAATCCTAACTAGGGGGGGCGCCTCGCACCATTCAGACGATTCCCCCATAGATGAATACATCTACTCACCTGAAATCCCCGCTAATCCGATCCGACCACCGCCTTGCCTTTACGTGCCGTGTCCGATGTTTCCCCGACCGATCCTATATTTGTACAACACCATGCATAAGATTACAAAACCTAAAACGATGCAAGTCACAATATACAATTATCGACGCTCTCGAATTAAACATAGCATGCACTCGGTGCGTGGGAAAACGCACGAAAATCGCTAATCTTTAACTAGAATCGTCATTTCGGGGAAATCGACAAAACTACAACCCGACTAGACGAAACCCCGCGTTCGCGCACTCTAATAGTCCTATACGAAGCTAATTATATCGCTAACATAACGCAATTTGATCGCATTCTAATTTTTGTAAAAATCTAGTAAGCAAATTCAATACCGATTCGATTCAAACATCGAAATTTAACGATTTAGCGAGCGTATCATTACCCAATTAACCACTCTAATCAATTAGGTAACCAAAGCCCTGACTTAAGTCTAACAACCATGCTTCAAACCCTAGTTCAACATCAAATCCAATTCTTGATTTTCATGAACAAGAATTTACAACTAAATCAATACTTCAAAATTGAATTTTTAGCACATATAATTACAAGTTAACAAAATAGTTTAGGATTTTACCTCACAAGTGGAACCCTAGCATGATCAAGCCACCAAAGAAGCCTCCTTTCTCCTAGTTTTGAACTAAATTTGGTTGAGGAGAGAGTGGATTAGGGTTTGGCTTTGAATTGGAGAAGAAAATGGTGAATTTTTATGGATTTTTCATGATTTTTCATGATTTTTGAAGCAAGAATTGAGGTGAAAAGAGGGGGGAGCTGCTGCTATTTTCGGCCAGAAGTGAAGAGGAGGAGGGTGTGGAGTTTTTGGAGAAGTTTCTAGGTCAAAAAGATCCCTCACATCTCATTTAATGCATTTCACATCAACTTTTTACAAAAAAACCCCTTTTTACATCATTTTTTTTATAATTTTCACACCATAAAACTAAAATGTTGCAAGTCATGATACAATTTTATTAACACCATATTTTAGCTTATAAAGACTCCTAATTATGAAATTTACCTAATTAAATTTGTATTTATCACTAATTTAATGTATTTAAAAAGGCTTAAAATAATAATAAAAAAATAATTAATTACGAATTTTTTTTATTTAACTAGAAAATTATAAGTGACATTTTAGTGATAAAATTATAGTAATATCTTATCTAAATTTTGTATAATTAGGTCTACAATGAAAAATACCTATTTTGACTTTTTACGGAAAAAGACGAAAAATTAACCGATTACCGAAAAACTGCCTAAACGATTTTCGAAGGGTTACAATTATGTACGGGCTTTCATAATTTGGCTCGAATTTTCCCCGCTTGGCGCGATTGGGGATCATTGGCCTTTTGACCACTAGCACGAGTTCGCCTTGGCGGAATGTCCTTGGCCGGGTCAATCTTTCATATGAGCGCGTCATCTTTGCTTTATAGGCTTCCAGATTTTGTTGCGCTATGAGCCGGGTTTCATCAAGGGCATCAAGTTCCTCAAGCCGAAGGTGAGCATTTTCCTCGTCTATCAGCTCGTAGTGGACTGCCACTCGTAGAGAGAGTAACTCTATCTCGAGGGGGAGTACTGCTTCTGTACCGAATACCAACGCATATGGCGTTGTGTTTGTGGCTGTCTTGAACGTAGTTCGATACGCCCAAAGAGCTTCTTGTAGCCTCTCATGCCAGTCCTTCTTATTTCGGGACACCATTTTCTTCATGATCTTTGTCAAGGTCTTGTTGAAGGCCTCAGCTAAACCGTTAGCTCGCGGATTATAAACTGAGGAATATCTCCAGTCTATATTGTGTTGTTGCGCGAAGCGACTGATCTTGTAGCTTCTGTAAGCTGGCCCGTTATCGGAGATGATCCGTCGCGGAGTTCCAAACCGATATATGACGTGCGTCTTGAAGAAGTGGAGGATATTCTCCGTCTTCACTTCCCTCGGCGGTACTGCTTCTGCCCATTTGGAGAAGTAGTCAGTCGTTGCCAGGATGAATCGATGTCCCCTGGACGATGCTGGTTCGATAGGGCCGACTATGTCAGTCCCCCACATTTCGAATGGCCAGCTAGCCACCGTTGGATGGAGTCGATTTGGATGCTGGTGGATGAAGTCCCCATGGATTTGGCATGAGTGGCATTGCTTCGCATACTCAAGGCAGTCTTGGATCATCGTGGGCCAGTAGTAGCCCATCCGTTTGATCTTCAACTTCATCTTTGGGCCCGCTTGGTGAGAACCGCAGAGTCCGTCATGAACTTCCTGAATGACTCTTTTCGCTTTGTCAGGTCCCAGGCATCTCAACCACAAAGAATCAAACGACCTTTTATATAGAGTATCATTGGCGAAGGCGAAAGACAGCGCTCGTTTCATAAGCTGATGTCTTAAGGACGCATCTTCGGGCGTTCGACGGTATTTGAAGTAGTCTATAAAGACTTCTCTCTAATCCTCGGTATTTTCCCGATCTTTTATTTGCAGGGTCGTCTGCTCACTCGCTCCTTTTTCTTCGGATGATTCCGGAGATATTTCTGCTGGGGCAAGCACCCGACGGCTTTGTACCATGATTCTTACGTCATCGAGGTTCTCATCAGCCAGTTCCTTAGCGAGCTTGGCCAACGCGTCTGCTTTGCTGTTTTCCGCGCGCGGTATGTTTTCCAAAGCATAGGAAGGGATTTGGGTCAACAGTTGTTGCACCTTTTCGCCGTACTTCACCAACTCTGGTTTGCACGTTTGGTAGTCGTCGTTTACTTGACTAACGACTAGTTGGGAGTCTCCATATATGAGGAGGTTTTCAATTCCCATGTCGATGGCGATCTCGAGGCCTGCTATCAAAGCTTCATATTCGGCTTCATTGTTTGTCCTTGGCTCTGTTAGGGAGAAAGCAAAACGCATTATCCCTCCCTGTGGAGTTACAAAGATGAGTCCTACCCCCGATTTGATTATAGGGGTACTTTGTTTGCGCTTCTTTACGGAAGATGCTCCATCGAAATAAAGCTCCCATCGGGTATCACCACTGTTGATCGCATCAAACGCATGTTCGTCTGGAAGATCGCAATTCAGAGGAGAATTGGCGGGTATCGGATGCTCAGCGAGGAAGTCGGCGATGGCCTGGCCTTTCACTGCCTTAAGAGGTTGATACGTTATCGAGAACTCCATCAAGAGCGGGGCCCATTTAGCGAGTCGTCCCGTTAATATGGCCTTTGACATTAAATATTTAAGAGGGTCCACCTTCGAAATGAGACGGACCTCATGCGCCAACGCATAGTGCCTGAGCTTTATTATCGCGAAGATTAACGCCAGGCAGTGTTTTTCGATGGGGGAGTAGTTGCTTTCTGCCCCCAGTAGAACTCGACTTAAGTAGTAAAGTGCTCTTTCTTTCCCTTGATCGTTCTCTTGTGCCCATAGTGCGCCTAAGGAACCTTCGAAGGCGGTTGTATAAAGAATGATGGGCTTTCCCTTGACTGGAGCAGCCAGCACTGGCGGGTTCTGCAGGTATTGCTTGATCTCGTCTAGCGCGCTTTGGCATTTTTGGTCCCAGGCGAACGGGGTTCCCTTCTTCATCAGGTGGCTGTAAGGACGGCACTTGCCTGAAAGGTTGGCTATAAATCGCCGTATGTATGCGAGCTTCCCTTGGAGAGACCGCAATTGTTTGAGAGTCCTTGGCGGTGGCATTTCCATGATCGCCTTGATCTTTGACGGATCTATCTCAATGCCCCGGTGCCGGATAATGAATCCCAGGAATTTGCCTGAGGAAACTCCGAATGCACACTTGAGAGGGTTCACCTTCAAGTTGTATTGTCGAAGGCGTTGAAATACGGTCTTCAGATGCTCGAGATATTCCTCGTGTGATTTGCTCTTAACCACGAGATCGTCGATATAGCATTCGACGATTTCGTGTATGAGGTCATCGAAGATCCTCGTCATGGCCCTCTGATAGGTGGCACCGGCGTTCTTTAAACCGAAGGGCATCACCTTATAGCAGAATATACCCAAAGGAGTCCTAAAGGCAGTGTGCTTCTGATCTTCGGGATGCATCTTTATCTGATTATAGCCTGACGAGCCATCCATGAAGGAGAAAACCTCATGAGTGGACGTATTGTCTATCATCAGTTCGGTGACTGGCACTGGGAAATCGTCCTTCGGGCAGGCTTTATTGAGATCCCGGAAGTCTACGCATATGCGCACTGTCCCATTTTTCTTCATCACCGGGACAATGTTGGCATTCCATTCCGGATATTGAACCTCCTGAATAAAGCCAGAGTCAATCAGCTTCTTGACCTCGGCGTTAATGCTCATCTCAAGCTCGAGTCGCATTCTTCTTGGTGCCTGCTTGACTGGCTTGACGGCCGAGGATATCGCCAATTTGTGCACGGTAATTTCTGGATCTAGTCCTGACATTTCGGAGTAGTTCCATGCGAAACAATCTTTATGCTGCATAAGCAAGCTTTTTAGCACAGCCACCCTTTCTTCGGATAACAGCTCGCTGACGAATGTCGGTCGCGGGTCGTTCGCCGTTCCCAACTCGATTTTCTTGAGGTTATCCGCAGTGGTATGTATTCCATCTTCCAGCTCTTTTGGCGCTGGTGGAAATTCTGAGATCACCTCATCGTTGCTGTTTTCAAAGCACCAGGGAAGGTCATCCATGTCCTCGGGCTCTTCTTTTGATATTGTTATCACGTGACAAGTTCGAATTCGCTTCCAATCCCAATGTGGAACTGGTTCTTCTTCCGTGGCCTTGGGTTCGTGCTTTTGTGGCGGCGCTACCCTCCACTTGTCAGACAGAGCGAACTTGCCAAGCTGATACTGATCTTCGACCCAATTCTTGAAGGTGAAGCAGTCTTCGAGAGGATGCCCTACCACTCGGTGATAAAAGCAATAGTCTGGGTGTAAGACCTTGCCTGCTTGGTCGGGGTGTTTAGACTCCAGCAGTGTAAGTATCTGATATTTTAGAGCGAGGTCAAGTATTTTCTTCGTCTTGTCCCGAGGAAAAGAGTACGCTCGACCTATTTTTCTTATGAGGGATAGATCGGAACCGCTCGATTTTCGCTCGCGTGGCCTCTTAGCCCCGCTTTGTTGCTTTTGAGCGCCTTTTTCGTGTTTCGACTTGTTTATGTCTCTGCGTCGAGCCTTCTTTATAACAGGTTGACAAGGAGCGGCATTTTCATCTTTCACGTCCCGTTGGAGGAGGCGTTGCGTTTTGGCTTTCTCGTAGATGACCATTTCGCGGTTATGGTCGTCTTGGACTTTTTGACCAGCTTCCCTTATAAGTTTGTCCATTTGTTCTTCGAACGACGGACTGGGCACCTTCGCATCTGGAACTTTTACTGGTTCAGGATTAGCGTCCTCCCATCGAGCATCTGCTTCTTCATCGAAGTCATACACGACGTAGCAGCCGTGTAGTAACTCTCGTTTCTTGGACCGAATATATCCAAGCCCTTTTGTTTCCATTCTCCCATTAGGCAGTTTGCGTTGAGTCCCGGGAACGTTCCAGACTTTGTCATAGAACTTGATTTTTCGAACGGTCTGCTTGAAGGATATCCCCTGGCGCTTCAGCAGCCTCTTCAGACCTTCTGTATAATATCTGGGGAGACGGATAGGCTGCAGCCTATCGAGCGTAGGATCCGCGCCATGCCAGATTTCTTTCTCCACTCTGGTTTCTTAGTAAAATAGAATTTCTTTTTCGCCTTCTCACCTGGGAGGGATATAGCACGTCTGCAGCTCTTCGACATTGTAGATATCAAGTGCATCCAGTTCTTTACGGAGTTTAAGCGGCACCATGGCGACTTGTAGACTTTGCTCTTCATCATCGGACGTTTGTATTGAAGGTCGAGCAGAGAATAAAGCATGGACCTCATCTTCCGAGTCACTACCAAAGATCAACGTAGGAGCGGATGGTCCTGGCTTGTTGTGTCGAGATGGCCCAGAGTAAACTATCTCTTCTTCTTCTTCGGTATCACTGCCGAAGACAGGGATGGTGGCATTAGCTTTATTCTCCGGCTTGTGACACCTCTCCGTGTCTTCGAAATCCGGTAAGAAGTATTTGGCATCTTCATATTTGCGGACCTCGTTCACGGAGAACGGGTTCAGTTCTCCCGCCACGGTATACTCGAGACCATCCTTAGAATACTTCATACACTGATGTTGTATAGAAGGGATGATGTTGTACTCGTGTAACCACGATCGGCCGAGCAAAGCGTTGTAGCATTTCTTGGCGTCTATGACATGGAACTTAATGTCCGTGACGAGTAGCCCGAAGCGTAGCGTCAGTATCACAGACCCAAGAGTTCTTGATGATTGGGAGTCGAACCCGGAGACGGTAATCTTATCCCGAGCAAGGTGCTGGACGCTCATGCAGATTTATTTTAACACCCGCACATTGAGGAGGTTAACGGAGGATCCATTGTCGATCAGGATTTTTCTTATCTTTATATCGTGACAGTATCCTGAGACATAAAGGGGGCGATTGTGTTCGCACGTCCCAAGGAGAAGGTCTTCATCACCAAAAGTGACATCGGCCGTGTGCACTTCCTCCAATTCATCCTTCATCTTTTCTTCGGCCAGGAAAGCTTGGAATTGCTCTGGATCCTGTAGTGCCCTGATTAACGAATCTCTCGCCTCCTTTGATAGAAAAAGGGCGTCAAGAATGCTGAGCTGCGAGGGTAGTTTCCTCAGATGCGCTAAGACCTTGTAATCCACCTTATTTCTTTTCGGCGGGTCCTTGGCACTTAGCTCCTCCACCACTTGGTCATCTAAGACGATATCTTCAGATACCTTTTCTTTCCCTTTATCTTTTCTGTTTGAGGGTCCGAGATTCTTTTCGGGCAGCGTCCGATTACGTAGCCGGATATTTTCGCAGACCTTCGGCTCTTCTTCTTTTCCCGATGTGAACTCTTTAAAGAGAGGGGCAAGCTCCAGCTCCTCATCAGAATCGCTCCCGAATGTAGGCATATGTGATCCCCCGGCGTTAACAATGCGACAATCGACGGTAGTTCTGTTAAACCCTTCGGTCATATTTTTCCGTTCCCGACGAGTTTTACGTTTCTCCCGCTTAAAATGTTGTCGATGAGCAACATATCCTTGCCACCATCTATCGAAAGCTTTGCACTCCTCAGTGGGGTGCGAAATCTTCTGATGATATAAGCAATAGGAGGGGTGCATTTCCATTTCACTAGTAATGCTTCTTTCAGAGGAAGGTAGCTTCATGCCCATTGACATGGCCTTAGCAAACCTTTTCCTCATCTTGAATTTGCTTTTGTCGGTAGTGGATGTATTTTTCTCCAGCAGGAGCGTCTCAGCTCTTTCATCAAGTCGGTGGCGCTTGGCCCTTTCAAATATGACCGCCTCGCGTTCCCGATCAGCTTTACTTTTTAAGAGAGCTTCATTAAGGAATGCGTTAATTACTTCATCCGATGGCCCCAGAATTTTTGGTTCAGGATCTGCCCCCAGCGTTTCAGTACAAGGAGTCTCCTCATCGTCCATGAATAAATGGGAAATCACATGACAGCTCGCCACGTATTCTTCAGATTCATCAGATGAACTTTCTCCTTCATCTTCCTCTTGAAAGACGTGATTGAGGAACTCTTGGAATGTAACGGGAGTCCGTGCCTTCTGGTTGTATTCCTCCAGCGCGTCAATTTGTTTTTGTAAGTCTGTGCGCTTGTCGCCAGGCTTCTTGGATTTCTTCTTCTTCTTCTTCGAAGATTTTGACGGCTGGTTGCGAGTGCTCGGGCCATCACCATCGGTCTTTGGAGTTGGACGTGGCTTCAACATCCCTTCAATGATTTGAGGTTCCAACGGGTTCTTCCACCTAATCGCTGGGCATGTTTGAAGATCGTTTAGCATCCTCTTTGTCTTGGCTGATAATACAACCTCCCAAGGAGTTTCTTCAACGACAGAGCATGTTGCCCCCGGCGTATGCATCCTCTTAGAGGTGTGGGGCTGCGTGGGATTCACCTTCCATTTGTCAGATGACGCGAACTTGCCCTGTTGGTACTGGTCTTCAAGCCAATTTTTGAAGATGTAGCAATCTTCAATCGGATGACTCAGTACTCGATGATAAGGACAGTAGTTGGGCTCATTGACATCATTTGGTTGCGACGGACATTTTGGATCCGGCAAATTTATGAGTCGATTGCGCAACGCCAGCTCGAATAACCTTCTCGTTTTATCTCGGGGAAATGAGTAAGAACGTCCTAGCCTCTCCTCAAGGGCTACGTACGGGCGCATATTATTTTGATGAACAATCAGCTTCGAGTTGCTCGGTTGTTATTGAGCATTAGCGACAACGATCGCTTTTCCCTTCCCCTTGTCATTTCGGGAGTCCGGCTTTGGAAGAGGGGGTTTATGGCCCATCTGATCCATTTGCGGTAGCTTGTCAATCAAGGCCTGGAAGGTAGTCGGCTTGAAAAACATCATAAATTGCGAGATGGTTGCTTGCGGATCAAGGGTTCCCACAAACATACCCACCGCGGGAGCTTCTTCAATGCGCTGCTCGCACTTTGACCATAGGTTTCGCCACCGTATAGCATATTGGACCCATGTCTCGCCTGGCTTTATCCTGGCATTAATCAGTGCCGTCATCGGAGTGCGTTCACTGGCGCTTGCAAAACGCTGGGTAAACAGCAGTTCCATCTCTGCGAATGTCTTGATAAAGTCGTTCGGGAGCTCGAAGTACCACTCGAACGCTGTATCTGATAAGCTTCCAACAAACTGGCGAAGCAACAGCTTGTCATCACCGCCGGTGTTGCCGCAGAGTGCCCTGAACTGGGCAACATGCTGGTGAGGATTGCCCGTCCCCTTGTAAACATGGAACTTGGGAATTGTGTAGCCCGGCGGGTACTTGATCTGGTCGTACCAACTCGGATATGGCCGTCCTGTTTTTACGACCTGGCCGGCTGCTTCAGTCGCATGATGAACCCGTATTTGTTGGGTTATGTACTCGTCCAAATCAGCTTTGGAGATTGTATCCTCCTTAGCTGTTGATAGAGCTGGTGGAGGATTCGACGTTTCTCCCCTATCGTCTTCAAGGACGATCGGGGGATCTTCGGCCGGAGGATCTTGCTGGATCATCATCCCTACCATGTCTTGGAACAGGAGGCCCATACGTTTTATGTTGGCTGCTTGTTCAGCAGCCTCTTTATCCTTCTTCTCCAATATTCGTCGAAAGAATTCGGCATCGGTTTCTTGCTCCTGGCGTTCATCTGAAGACGTTTCAGTGCTTTCTTTTGGCCCAGTAAGTGCGGCCATCGCGTTCATCATCTCTTGGAGCTTCTGCTACTGCTCCTGTGCTTTGGTCACCGATCGCGTGAGCGGTCTATGACCTGTTGATATGCGGCTGTCCTCTTTACCAGACGCCATGTAGACGGTATGAACTACCATGTCCCCAGACTTAGGGCGTTTGGGTTCACCAACTTTGATATTCACCATAGGTATAGGGACTCTTTCTGGCCTTCTTCTCTTATGGGCCGTAGAAGTTGAGGGGGCCATTGCTTTGGGCACCCAAGCGGTCGTCGCCTTTCGTTGCTTGACCAGGGGATTTTCTTCTTGCTGACCTCTCGACTTCTTTTGTTGGCGAGAGAAGTTAGGATCAATGACAGATTCCCGGGCTCGTCGCCATGTCTTGTAAATCCTGGAAGACAGCGATTGAGGAGGCTGCTCCGGTTTTTTTGCTTCCACGGTAGTCTCTACTAGTGGAGGAGATCTTTTGAGCAACGCAGTTGGCGAGTTTCTGCGTACTCTGTTCAGTAACTCGAAGCTGTTCCCAATTGGAACAGCAGCGTTAACTTCCACCGTTGGAGCTGGCGGAGTCATCCCAGAAGGGGAGTTGCCCCCGGTCTTCCTTACCCGGCGCCAGTGGCGTCGTCGGGCGCGACGAGTTGTCGGTATTGGCTTAGAGACAGAAACAGCTTCTTCTTGCCCCATGTTCAGGTGTGGGGCTGTTGCCGGCGTCAGCCTATTGAAGACTGATGTCTTTCGAGCAGCAGGAGCAGGAGTTGGGACGGTCAGTCTTGTAAAGACCGATCTCTTAGCAGGAGAAGCCGCCTTGACGACTTCAGGCGCAGGTTTGGCTACTCCTTTTGAGGTAACCTTTTCTGGGACTGCAAGCTTCATTGCGGGTCCGTGGGAGTTTTGGCCCAATCTGGAGAAGACCAAGGCACTGGTGTTGGGCGACCCGTTGAGAGGGGCAGCAGTAACTGAAAGTCGATCGAAGACTGACTTCTTAAGAGCTTCTTGTACGGGCACGGGGGTGCTGAATCTTGTTGGCGGAAGCATAGTTCCGAAAAACAACCCCGTGGTGGCTTGAGTAATCTGCTCCACGGGCATGGTGAACAAAGAGGCCGCTTGGGGCCCGTAGGTTATGCCCCCAGTTGAGGCCGGACGTGAGCTGCAGCTGGAGCACTTCGAACAGGTAGAGGCCATCGATGCTTGATTTCTGCGCCAGGCAAAAGACCAAATCTTAGTAACTTAACATCCGAAGGCAACCATTAACAAACCGCGATTCGTTCGCGAATACGACACACGAAGTGTGGAGTGGAAAGAGGAAAAGGTCCCACCGGGCGTGCCAGAATCTGTTCCCCTCCAAACGGCGGTCGAGACATTAGGACGTCTTGCCTGAGATTCGGGGCAGATGCTATTTGGTTTTATCTTTCCACCTCTCCGAAGATGCCAAGTTGATTTATGGCACCGTGTATCGGAGATTTAGACGGATGCGGCCAATGTAGCAGACTTCGTCAGATTCCCCCTCGCTTGAGGGGTTTTTGATTGTGGGGACACTCTTCCCTGCAGGCGTAAGCCCCTGCAGTTAATTACGCTACCGCATCGCGGTAACAACTTTCTCCTTCTCCAGATTTTCACTTCGTGTCGTGGGTGTTTGTTTTGTTTGTGGTTGCCCGTGGATTGTATACGGAGACTAAGTGCTGCCGTCGCCCGTAGGACGTGGATTAGTCCAAATCCGTATTTACTTAGATTTGGGTTTGGTGTTTTAGTTTAAGGATACGTTAGCCATATTAAGGCTAAGATCAACTTAAACGTTCGTTAAGGATACGTTAGTCTGATTTGAGACTAAGATCAACTTAACGGGATCGTTTGGATCCGACAAAAGAGCATTTGGGGGCTCTATTATTCCAATTTAGGGACATAGTGGTCCATAGGTAGTTTAAGGACGTTTCGGTCCATTGCCAGTTTAGGGACATGGTGATCCATCTCCAGTTTAGGGACATGGTGGTCCGTAGGTAGTTTAAGGACATTGCGGTCCATTTCCAGTTTAGGGACATGGTGGTCCATAGGTGGTTTAAGGACGCTTAAGTCCATGGGTTTAAGGACCCCACAGTCCATGTTTTAGTTTAAGGACGCATAAGTCCGCGGGTTTAAGGATCCCACAGTCCGTGTTTTAGTTTAAGGACGCACAAGTCCGCGGGTTTAAGGATCCCACAATCCGTGTTTTGGTTTAAGGACGTATAAGTCTATGAGTTTAAGGACCCCACAGTCCGTGTTGATGTGTGTGGTTGTCGGGACCCGTCACCTCTCTGACGTCGTTGAAGGATTACAACGATAGGAGTCAGAGGAGTTCGGAGATGTACCCTCGAACCGGACGTAAATTGATTTATGAGAGCAGCCATGCTCAGTCAATTTAATTTTGAGGACTTACGGCCATAATTGGGCTAAGTCCAGTTGAAAAAAATATTCAACGCTTTTATTTGTTTTTGGTCTATTAGACCTGTTCCAGGGTTTTGCCCATGTTTAAATAATGCATTGCATCACTTTTTATTTTTGTTTGGGCTCTGCCCATAAAGGATGCAGAGCATCAATTTGTTTTGTGCTCTGCCCATTTATAAATAATGCAGAGTATCAATTTTACTTGGGCTCTGCCCTTTATTGCTTTGCAATTTATTTTGGCCTACTAGGTCTTTTTGATTTGGGCCTGGCCCTTTAGCAAAAGAAATGCATTGCATTTGTCAGGCGCTTTGCGCCAATCAAATAGCGCAAGCGCTTGTGGTGATGACACGTGTCATGCAAGCGCAGTGCGCTGCGCCAGTGTGCTGCGCTAGTGCGCTGCGCTTGCACTGCTGACACGTGGCGCGCTGTGGTGAGTTGCGCCAGGTTCAGAGAGCAAGGCTCTATTTCAAAAGCGCATAGCGCAAATGGTTCAGATGATGACACATGGCGTTCTCTGGTGGCTTGTGCCAACCCAAGAGCGCAACAGTGCAGTTTTGCAAGTGCAAGACACTATTAACTTGAGAATCTTTTAGATTCCAGAAACAATGGTTCATAAAAAAGTGCAAAGCACTATTTGTTTTCTTTATCTAATTTAGATCAAAGAAAACAAGTTTCTCTTGTTTTTCTTATTTCAGGGAACCAGAGGTTCATAAAAAGTGCAAAGCACTATTTTTATTTGTTTTTTATTGAAGATCATTGATCTTGTTCTTAGATCAATGATCTATTAGAAGAAATCCTTCTATCTTAATGGTTTTACCTTTTTCTTCTTGAAATTCCTTCAGAGTTCTCTCTGTTTGAAGTTCTTGATTTTTCACAATGTTCATCTTTTTGATTTGGGGTCTAGGGGCCTTTATATGGTGCCCATAAATTTGTTAAATTTGTTAAAGAGATCTTTTTCTGAGTGATTTGGGGAATTTTCCCCCACCGTTGGATCTTTGATCCAAGGGCTCCTGTTTTACAAAAGAAAATCTTTTTGTTTTAACAAGAACAGAAAGATTTCTTTAAAATTTTAATTTTGTTTGGCGTAAATGCCCCAGCGCGTGACACGTGTCAAGCAGCGCAACTGCGCTTGCGCAACTGCGCTTGCGCAACTGCGCTGACACGTGTCGCGCAGCGCAACTGGGCTAACACAACTGCGCTGACACGTGTCGCGCAGCGCACGGCGCAGCGCAACTGCGCTAGCGCATCTTCGCTGACACGTGTCGCGCAGCGCACGGCGCAGCGCATCTGCGCTTGCGCATCTGCGCCGACACGTGTCGCGCAGCGCAGCGCTTGCGCAACTGAAGCGTTGCTTCCTTTAATTTTGTTTTAAATAGAGCTTTGCTCTGATTGGGCGCGCTGCCTCGGGCACTGCGCTCTCCGCGCTGGCGTGCCAGATGTCGGCACGTGGCATCCTGCGCACAGCGCAGAGGATCTGAAGCGTCGCTTCATTTATTAAAATTTAAATTTTCAAAGTAGAGCTTTGCTCTGATTGGGGGAATCGGAAGCGTTGCTTCACTTGAGATGTCTTTTCATCTTCCCAAAATTTTCATTTCCCGGGTCTTGAAAATAATTCCATTGTGCACAGAATTTCCCGTGCTTGACCTATATATAACTCAAAGCCGAGCCTTTCTTCTCTCATCTTCAGAGAACTTTTTCGATCATGGCTTGCAACCGTCTTCATGCCCGCCGACAACCATGGGAAGTGCTAATTCGAGACATCGTTCCCCGTTTTGCTGCGCGCTTGGTGGACCCTTCTCTTACGAACGAGCAGTGCGATGCTGCAATGTACGAGCTTTTGACTCGTGTGGGGTCTCCTCTTCCTCCGCACTCCATTTGGCTCCGGATGATCCTTGCCTCGGTGCTCGCCGATCTTCCCCCTCCTCCAGTAGAGATGTCCTCGGTAATGCTTGACGCCGCCGAGGATAAGATCGAGTACTTCTTTGAAGCGCGCTTAATCACCAAAGCCTTGAGGGACTGCTCTTTCCACTTGCTGAGCCAGATACGGGCTCGCCGGGTTGTCATCGCCACATTTTCTGACGAATGTGGCGATGATCGTTGGGCGTCTACCTCTCGGGAGGACCGCCGCTTCAACATGGTGGAGAAGACAGAAAGGGAACTGGAGAATCTTCTTCTTATCTTTGCGAACCCTTGTCTTTCCGATCCCATATTTGGTGATATTTTTTAAATGTAATAACAATAATAATAATGGACAAGTATTTTTCTTTTTAATCAAGTATTTCATTATCTGTTAAGGGTTCTTTTATTTTAGCTCTCTGTCATGCTTGTGCATTGTATGATTTAATTTGCTATTATTAGGTGCATGTGATTCTTGCAAGGATAAATTGCCTTCGGTGTTTAGTTTTTTTTATGAAGCAGTGCTTTACTTTTCAGTCTTAGAAATAGGGTTTCGTTCTGATTGGGGGAAACAGGCCCATGCCCAGGTCAAGCCCCGCGGCCAGCCTCCCCAATGCCAAAATAAAAATCATGTAATAAATAATTTTGATATAATCTTTATGGGCATAAAGACAAATTTTTGTAAAGCCCATGGCTCATGTGCAAAAAAAATGAGCACATGAGACATGGGATGGGCAAAATGCCATTTTGTAAAGCCCAAGGGGCTATATGTATATTTGTAAGCCTATAAAAGGCAACATCATAATAAAATAAAGATATAACTTTTCTATACTAAAAAACTAGGGTTTGTGCCTCCTTCTCCTTCCTCAAGGTTCTAAACCTTCTTAACCTCTTTGAATTAAATCAAGAGTTACTCTTCTTTTTTCAAAAAGAAATAGTTTTTCACCATAAAACCCACAAAGGGGAGCTCGGATCTCCCATCAGATCTCTAAAGGGGGGATTTTGAATCTCAACCCCCTTTTCCTTCAAGATCCAGCCAACGAAGAGGAGGAGGAAGGAGACCCATCTCCAAAAATCCCATTCCGGGAGGATCCAAGACTCAAAAAAAAGATCCACAGATCTCTAGGAGTTTAACTCCATTCCAGATCTATTGGAGTTTAACTCCATAAATCAAACCCCTTTTTAGGAGTTTAACTCCTAACCTAGGGGCTAAGCCCCTTTTCCGCTAGTGTTCCCAGCGGTCGCGTGTCGCGCACGTGACCCATGGGCACCCAGCGGTTGCGTGCATGGCACATGCCCCGAGAGCGCCCAGCGGTCGCGTGCATAGCACGGGACCCGCGGGCGATAAAGCGCCCACGTGCGCCTCACACGGCTCGAGGGCGCCCAGCGGTCGCGTGTAGCGTACGTGACCCGCGGGCGCCCCGCGGACGCATGCAAGGCTACGTACCCGCGGGCGCAGTCGCGTGCAGCGCACGTGGCCGCTAAGCGCCCACATGCGCCTCACGCGACCCGCGGGCGCTCAGCGCCCAGCGGTCACGTGCTGTACACATGACCCGCTGGCGCCCAGCACCCTCGTGGCAGGCACGTGACCCGTGAGCGCCAAGCGCTCACGCGCTAGGCACGTGACCCACCGGAGCCAGTGCCCACGCTCCAGGCACGTGACCCGTGGGTGTCCAGCACCCACGTGCCATGCACGCGTCTTTAAGATGCTCCCTCCCATTTTTATATGCACTCCACACTAAATATACTTCCCCCGTTAGAAAAAAATTCTAACGGGACACTGGCCCGTACCCCGCAAGGAGGCTGCTAGCCCCCTTGATCCCCAGCCCGCTATCCGGGTAATGGGACCCCCGTAAAAACTCTGCGGGGCTCCCGATATATTCAAAACCCCTTCAAACCACAACACTGCACATTGAGTTCGCATGATCTGTTTAACCCGTCAATCGGAGCTTCTCTCGCTCCAAAGACCAGGGTTAATTAACGGCAACTTAGTCCGCGGCTGCCGGAGATTCGGATCCCCACAATCAATAAACCCCAGCCTACCCTAGGCAGGGGGAATCTGTAATGCGCCTGACAAGCGCGCGCGTATTCCCATCTCAATGGGGTGACGAAAAACACCCTACAGTGGGTAATCTCAGCTACCCGAGAGGTACTTCGGTCTCCTCAAAGACGGTGACATGGAAGTTTTTGATGATCCAAGCTTGCCACTACTGCTGTCCTAAACTATAGGATCTGGTAGGTGGATGAATATAACGTCATTCTAAATCAGCTTTAGAAGTGCATGTGTATATGACTCTGTCAGAGGGTTGTTATAGGCAGTAGAAGCACTGGAAGCGTGGTAGGCCAGTAGCTTATGTCTATTTATAGACTAAAGCAAGTATAACGGAGATAGATCGTATATTTTTGATGTGACAGTCATAAAATTTGACTTTATCAGAATAATAGATGGATCTGGTAAGAAGAGAGTAGGGAGTGATGTCCTGATATTTGGATGACGTACTCCTTATAGAAAGTGATATTCCTATACTACGATCAGTTATATTATGGTTGTCACAAGATATTTCTCCATATAAGATCTGGATAAAATTTCAGTGATTCTGGTCACTAGATCTATGGTATTAGATCTAGATTTGGGAAATGTCCCAATTTGGGTATTTTGACACTATTCTAAAAGTGTTTTAGAATGGACGACTCCTAGCGTGGTAGTATACCCACAGGTGACGAAGTCACCCTCACTAAAAATATGTCTTCTAGACTGATGAAAAGAGAGATTTGCATGATTGACATATCACCTGCTTAGACAATTGAGTCAATCATTAGATGTCAAGTACCACACCATATATTGTTTTTGCACTGGCTGCAATACGCATATATTAATCCAATCCTGGAGAAACATTAGGAAGCAATTGCGAACATAAGTGGATGTTCTTGGTATATAGTAACGGCCGCCTCCTTAAGGAGGCGGTTATCATTTCAGGCTTCCAAGATGACCTGGATGACAGAGTGGCTGTCAAAGTTAATAGTTTTCCCTTTTGAGGGCAGTATGCTGGATAGGTGGTCCAAGCGGATACTGAGAAAGGCATGGCGCATGATATTGATTAAATTTAGTGGAAGATACGGTCTAAGAAGTTTGTTGGATTTGGAATTCATTTATGAACAGGGTCCCATCAGATATCTAGACAAATTCTAAGACATGTATCGCTCATTTTGGGAGATAGTCTTTCTCCGTGAAGTTGAGATATAAAGAGATAAAGATAAAAACATTAGAGCGGATCCACTCACTGAGGCTATTAATCGAACGCAATAGTTTCACAAACGTGTTTTGCGAGACTGATCAGTAGATAAGTTGGGTGTTCGGTATCACACGGACTGTGAGTATGTGACACCGCAATAATTAGCCTTAAGTGCAAGTGGGAGATTGTTGAATATAGTGCCCTTAAGTCAATTATTGTAATCGCAGGCACGCGATTGTGATGATTGGGGGAGGACCTATACGGATAGAACAGTTTTACTCAAAATGATAGTATGCTATCTGGTTTGTCTTTATCATCATGTACATGTATTGTGGTATTACATATCACTATTATATATTGATAGAGCCCATAGGATTCTTGCTTGACTACCAGCATTATGATGACGATCATACATGTAGGCGTTAGGTAGTCTATAAGCACATCCTTAAATGTCCCTAGTCGTAAGAATATCGAAACCGGGCATCGATATTCCGGAGTAGACTGTTGTATACGTTTCTAGACCCCAACGAGGGGCGATGGTTGGTCCCACACCATTGGTCTTTCGCACCTAAGATTATATACAGGTGCTCACTGGGGGTGGGTACACTGGACGGACTCGCCGAGAACATGTTGGATGGTATTATACATATTGTCATATAGCAGTTCTCAGGTGACATGAGTACAGATTAGTCCTTCGACCTGAGATCGTTATTTGTCTCGTGTGAGTTCCCACTGTGCTTTGATTACTACCCTACTACGACTCAAAGGAATCGTGCAAATAGGCTTTAGTTGGGTACAGTCCCGATCCACATGGAGGCAGTGAGTGAATCGTCGGGGATTCGTCTCTCCCGGTATTGGGGGTTGATGTCGCGCTGTGCACGGATGGCCATCACCAAAAATCCTTGGCCAAGGTGGATGAGAATTACTGATTTGGATCGGTAATTTCTCAGTGGGTGATGGGCTTCACACCAACACGAAATATCGTGTTATTAGGGGTCTGACTTTATCCACCCCATAGACTCGGTAGCCTCCACTTCCTCCGTCTCGACATCTGACGAACATTTCAAGAAAACAAAGATAGGTGGAATGCCCGTCAGCGAACTAGCGCTCGGTAAGTCCCAAAGGTAGAATAAGAGTGAAAAATGACAAGTATATAATAAAAGAAATAATGTAAATGACCAGTAAAACTGTATAGATCTGAATATGAGTATATGTATCTATAAGTCTTTATATGGTCATTATGTTAACGTTAAGTTCCAAGTGTGAATGTCAACGCAACCGTAGAAATATTCACGAGCTCAAGAGTGGGGTCTCAGGAGCAAAGAAATGCGGGCTCATTTCATGTGTTAGCATCGGGACTCCAAGCTGTGGAGGAGTCGACCCTACTGAGATTCGAGTAAAAGAAAAAAATAGGTTAATACGGGACTCCTGAAACTCCGTTGGATTCACAAAAAAAACTATCCCAAATACCCCGAGTATAATATCTATTATAACTATATGATAGCCTTAGTTGATTTGATTGATTATAACATGACTTGATCAAAACCATAGATTGCAAAAGGTGAATAATGAAGTCGAGTAACGTGCGAGTCATGTCAATTGCAATCTTGAATTGAGTCAAGTTAGTTGAGTAGATTGAGTTCGAGTTCGCGTTCAAGTTTAGATTTGAATTTGGACTACAGTTCAAGTTTGGGTTCGAGTTCGAGTTTAGATTCGAGTTTTGATTCGACTTATAAATATTTATTGTGAATAGATTTAACTGTTAAAATCTTAAGTTCGGAAGAAATTGGCAACTGCTGCACATGAACGGCAGGATTTGTGTTTTTTTCCAAGACAATTGCCATTTGATAACTCCATTAATTTGTTGTCTAACCTGAATAGGTAAGGACTCACTTTTTCCGGCTCCCTGAGACTCAAGAGAAATGATACTGCTTAAACTTATATTAATTTAGAGTCCTTAAAGATTTATTATTATTATTTACATTGTATTTATTTTGTTTGTATTTCTCGAGGGGGTTTTATGAAAAATATTTTAATATCGTTTAAAGATAAACCTCAAGAGTGATTTAGAATGTTAAGAGTTTTATGAACATATATTTTAATTTTAGTGGTATTTTAACGATGAAACCTAGCTTTTTTAAAAGTTCATAGTATTTTTATGAAAATTACTCCTTTTGTAAACTCGGTGGTATTTTTATTTTAACTTTAATCTTTCATTTTAAAAATATAATTTCACAATTTTTTTAATTAAAAATACGGATTCATAGTTTTATAAAAAATTTCAAAGTTTTGTTTTGTTTAGAAAAGTCGTATTCTTAAAAACCGTATTTTTATTTTCTTTCGAGATCGAATATTCCATGAGGAGTTCTCTATCTCTCTCTACTATTTCAAGGATGTGCAATAATCCACACCATCTATTAGCGGGTTCTCTAATGAGGGTTGTAGAGGCGCAATTGCAAAAATAAATAAAAATATCGATAAAAGAACCATTTTTGTAAAAATATGGTATTTTAATGTAAAACCCATTTTTTGAATTAACCATATATTTAGAATATCGTGCTATGAAAGCATAGTGTGCGTGTGGGGTAGATCATTACCCCGTGAAGCTTCTAGAGGTATATATACTAGTTATCAAAATAAAGTTTATATTAAAGTTTATGGTATTTTTCTTTAAAAGTTCGTTATATGATTATTTCTCATAGAAAATTTTATTACACTAAAACCTAAATGGTGTGAATGATATGTTAAGATGGTTTTAGAGAATTTGAATGAACTATTAACATGACAAGGGCGACAAAAATTGGTTTAAAGGAATAAATTATATGTTAACTCCGCTTTTGTCGATATATTTTAAAAATTATGTTGAAGTGAAAAGAAAAAGAGATGAAGGGACTTACCGGTTGTGTAGTGCTAAAATGAGGGTAAGGAAGAGAGAGGTGGTCTTCTTGGCGTCGCGGTAGCGTCGAAAAAGCTCCGGTCGTTGAGATTGGTTTGCTACTCCACTTATTTACTTAACTCCACTTTGTACTTATAAAGTTTCGAAAGAACTTTGATAGAATTTCAAAATGGGCGAGAGTTAGCGCATGTGGTGGTATTTATAGTGAAGAATTTAGGGTATGAGAATTAAATTTTTTGAATAAATAGAATTTAATTGGTGTTAATTAGGGATTTGAAAAGTCTCTGTTTGATTGCAGAGAAATCAAACAGTGCAGGAAAGTAGATGAGAGTCGAAGAGGTGGGTGCGCAAAGCACGGAGTCGTCGGAGCTACATCAACCATCGGTAGCGGCTAGAAGGTGAGTTTGGACGGTCGGCTTTGGTCCAAGTGCCTCGAGATTCGTGCCACGTACTTAACTGTGTTTACTCCTCATTTATCCCGTCTGATTTTTTTGAAACTTTTCGATTCGCCATGTATTGCACGTGCAACTCTTGGACTTCCAAAAAGTTCAAAAGAAAAAATATTAAAAATAATTGAGACTGAAGGGATACGAACATACAGGTTATGTCATAACAGTGTAGTGGTTTTACCAGTGAGCTACAAATTTCTTCTTATTTTTATTGAATAAAAATAACTTATAACTGAATAAAAATAACTTATAACTGCTAATTAGGCTGAAATACATTTTCTATACATTAACTAGTAAATTTTGTACAGGGATTTCAGAGTCGTTACAAATTCAAAATTGAATAGAAAGACTTTACTGAAAAGTCCTTGTTTGCCGTCCATTTCCAACCCACCTTATCCACCCCTCCCCTTTCCATCGGTTTCCAATCCTGTAAATATGCAATCAATAATCTACAATCCTTGCGCCCTTGATAAGTCAAAGCCCAGGCAAATTGCGGTCACCATTTAGTCCCTCTCCACTAATTTAAAACCGATGTGTCCATAACCTTTGCTAGTAAAGTTTGCTCCCCCACACCAATAATCGTGCCAAAAATTAATTAATTACAACAATATCTCCAATTGTATAAGAAATTCCCCCAAAAAAATGCTTCCTTTACATTCATTGCACCTTTCCAAAATCCCAATGCTAACGATATGTTTTTATTAATCGCATTGACCGTCCCTGACTTATTCCCATAAACCTTCTTTATACTTACAACCCAACCTTTCTTACGCCGCCGCCACTTACTAAGAAGGGCCTTATTCATGTTCTTAACCCCTAAGCCACCCTCTTCTTTCAGTCTAGAGACCTTTCTCCATTTCACAAGGTGATATTTTTAGTTAGATCTTACTTTCTCATACCTTAGATTTTTCAAAATCTTCTACGAAAATACAGTTAAAGAAAACACTGATTTTAGGGTTCAGGTTAATAAATGGTAATATAGGATATTGATTTTAGTTGAGAATCATGGGTAAAGCATATGAAACGGAGAGATTTAACGGTGTTAAGGGTTATGGTTAAGTGAGAGGGTGTATCCGCTGATATAAAGTTTCAGGGAGTATAAAAGCCACTCAGGCCATAATATAGGCGGGTTTATGCAATTAACCCAAATAAAAATATTTAACATTTTACCAAATATCATAGGCTATATAGCACACAAAACATCTATGATATTAATTATAGAATATATATGCAATTTATCGCAGATATTTATGAGTATAAAATGAGAAATATTTAAAAACTCGAAATTTTTTCTCCGTGACAATTTGCCAATTTTCATGTTCTACGGCTTTAGAAAATGGGTTGAATTTGAAATTTTGTAGTCACCAATGTCATTGGGATTTTTTTGAATTTGAAATTTTGCACTCGATCTAGGGAAACTTTTGAATTTTCTCTTCACCGAAATTATCCATATGTAGCATGCAATTACTCATGGAAAATCCAAAAATATGGCAAATTTTTTGTTCTCCAAACATCAGAGATCTTGAAATCCATCAACCCTACCAAAAGATAATATTGCTTCTATATTGCAATTGGTACCTCTTTATTCCTTTTGATCGACTCTTAATTTGGGTTATTTGATGCGATAAGTTTACGAATTAAATGGGGCTGGGATTGGCTGTGTCAAGTCGTCGGCTCCCACTAATCCTTTCTATTTCATATATGTTGTATCATGAATCATGAAACCATATAATTGAGATATGAGATTGCGAAGTAGGGAATATACTATAAAAAGGCTTCTATGAATTTACTTAATTAGTTCTTTTCTAGTTGCTGGTGTCAAATCTATAAACCATACACGCCAATGCACTTAACTTTATATACAGATAATTGAATCATAGCTCCGTATGGATAGGATAAGCAGGAGTCGGCTTTTGATCGTATTCGAGCTTAGCACCGTCACATTGTGAGTTCCTGTCATGGCGGAGGCAATCTGCTGCAGGCCGAACAAATCCATAATCGAACCCCATGGCACAATTGCAAAACGTCTCGGCAGTGCCATTCTCCCTTTCTAAGTTGATGTTGTTCAGTACAATGCTGCTGCATGGTACCGTGTCGCTGCACGCAAACTTCATGGCTTTTGGAGACTTTGAGGTGCCGCTGATGTTTTTGTATACAACCTGGCTTATTTTCACGGCTGATGTCTTGTTAAGATCAACAGACACCATAACACACAAGTTAGAAAACCTAGCAGTAATCAAATCAATGTTTAAAACACAAAAAGTATAGAGTCAAGCTGGTCTTTTTATTTTTCTGATAATGTAGATATTTATGTATAATACATGTTTCAGACTAGGCAGACCGTATGGACATCTAGTGAAAGATAAAAAAGTTTGTGAGTATCCTCACATCTGCAAATGAGGCGTATTCTTAAGGAACCGAGGATATAATAATATATGTTGATTCATTAGCTTGTTTGTGTGAATATGTTCTATTTCTTCCATGGCTTTATTAGAGCCCTAGAGTTAAACATAAACCCCTGTAGGCAAACATATGATCGTTTTCCCTTCTTATAGACTTCATCCAAAGTCTGAGAATTTGGAGGATACCAACTGGTCACTTGGGGTTATGAGTACAAGGCTCTCTCTTGTCATATTATTTTTGAACCACGGATATGACGAGAGAGAGTTGACGTCACATCGACAGCCGATAGTAAAACTTTGTCAAATCTTTCATGAAGCTTTGTTTCATAATCGACTCCATTTTGATGGGAAAAGGATTAGCTGATGATGATGATGATGATGATATTCATTAGCTAATGGTTATATGCTGCTGGTACATATTTATATGTGACTTGGAACTTCTTTTAGCTGTTTCAGTTTATGGAAGATTTATTTATGGCATTTTCTCCTTAAGTAGTTCGTACGTGTACTTATTGTTCTGATCTCGCTCACGTCTCTTCATGTTACTAGAATATGTGGTTTTGTTTGGTCAGAATCCCCCTCCATCTATTTCAGTCCCAGGATGAACTGAAAAAGAAACCGACTGATCCATCAACTTGTAAAATTGGACCGATATTGAAAATTTATTTGTTAAATCATGCCTCTATTTGAAAAGATTGGCTAAACCTAATACAAAGATGATCCCATTGGTAGCAAGAATAGAACAAGTATAGTTCACCTAAGATGCTAAAGTTGTGTTCAGAGCTAGATGACACCGTGTTAGTTTCTGTGATCAAAACAAGATAAATATATACCTGGTTCTTGCATTTAACAGGCGAATCGCAGTAAAATTGGTCGATGATGATTGGGTTCTCAACATCATTCATCTTGACATTTTCGTAGCTCACAGATCTAACGTGACCAGAACCCCCCTGCTCAGGCATTTGAATCTTGGGTTATCATTTGAAAATTTTCAAGTGTTCAAGTTCTTTTTTTTCCAGGTATTCATTTGATGACAACTTTTTGAGTTAAGTGTGTTAATAGCCTCAAATTGATATACTTACTTGATAGGTCTTGATTCTTAGGCCATTGGTTGTTCCTGTCAGTGTTGCTGTGTCCAAGACGACACCAGTTACTATGCCCGTCGAATTGTCCTTCCCCAGACTCCCTATGCTAAGATCAAAATTAACATAAAAAATATATATTATTAGCATAGAAATTAATCACTTATAGATCACCAATCATTGGAAAGAAAGGGTTAGATTCGGAGCCGGTTCAGGAGTACTATAGGAGTCGAATGAAAAATCTGCCAGAGTTGACTAATGGTGACTATATATCATCTAAATCTAAATAAAATTGTACAACATCCCTGAAAGTAGATACAATGTAGTGAAAGTAAACTATGTATTAGGCTCTAATCTATCTAAAATTGAAGAAATTTAAAGCAAGTAAACCGATATATCGGCAGTTTATCGGCCAGTATACCCATACCGGTCAGGTCTCGGCATATTAGCCTATACCAACCAGTATACCGGTATTCAATATCATATTAATATGTTATATTGATTTCAAATTTTTATTATAGGGGTATACCAGTCATCCCGGTTGGTATAATGGTATATACCGGTATTGGTCATGGACATGAATGCCAGTATTCAAACATTTCCAAAAACTACATGTTAGATCCTTAAACATTTTTAACTGCACTTTAGATTCGTGTCAAGTGGGATTTCAACCTGGGTAGCTCTAATACCATCTTAAATGTCTTAGCCACGGCACTAAAGCTCCGAAGTTGACAGTGAGGGTTGATGGATAGAATAATATATTCTACTATGGCCTACACCTGGGCCTTTGTACAGTGGTATTTTTTAATTAAACAATTTTATTTACGCACGTTGGAGAAAATTTGAACATGGGTCGCCACTTTGATACCATTTTAAATGTCTCAACAGCAACACAAAATCTCTGAAGTTACGATGAGATTTGAAAGATATAATTTATACTCTAATTGATATAGCCCTTCAATGGTAAAAAAAGGGTAAATTGTCAAAAATCCCCAAGCACTTTTTTCCGTTGTCAAAAACACCCGACCTCGAAACAGTAGTCAAAACCTCACTAAAAAGTTTTTAGTTATCAAAAAACCTCTTACATATCTAGTAATTTTCTGCTATATCTAGTTTTCTGCGATATCTAAACGGTAGGCAGCGATATCTAAGCAGTTGCCTGTGATATCGAAATCGTTTTCTGTGATATCTAAATAATTTGTATGAATTGGTTAGATATAGAAGGCTACTATGTAGATACTGCATGAAAAGTATCCAAGGGATTTTTGACTATCGCTTCGAAGCCAGGGGGTTTTTGACAATGAAAATATATGCGTGGTTTTTTTTTGACAATTTACCCTAAAAAATAAATATTTTAAACTTTTGCGGTGTTTGTTTTTGTGTGCATGCTTGCACTGTTGCACATATAATTCAATAAAGTTGTACCTAATTCCGTGCCCCGGTCCGCATGCAATGTTTTTCATCTTTATGTTTGAGCTTGCATTCACAATTGAGATACAGTCATCCCCTACAACAAACAGAATTATTTTTGTCAAAGTTATTTCGGAAAAAAAGCGGTGTTATATTTTTCTCTCAAACAAATTAAACATTTAAGCTTATTTAGGATTAAAGGACCATTATTTGAAATTAGGGAGGCCTTGAAAGACGACATACACATATGCACAGTTTAGTGGTGGAGCTAGAAGCGTTTGTCAAGTTGGGCGAAAGTCTTGTACATAAAACTTATCTTTCAAATTTTTTAAATCAAATTTTTGTAAATGATAAAATTTGTGGCTTTACATTTAACTTGTTTAATCCAACAAGCCAAATCTTAGTCAAAGCCCTCATGAAAGAACAGAGAAACAATGTAGTGAAATAGATGCAATAAATTTGCTACAATACTATAATAAAAGAAAATTTAAGAATATGCCTAGCAAAAATGATAAGAAAATACAATAAATTAGATAATGGTATTCTTTCTTCTTTTTTTCCTTTTTCAGTGCATGATCAGGAAATAGTTAAACTTTTGCAACTTCAAACTTCACGTTCTGAAGATATATTGATGAAAAAGGCTCTTCGCAGCAATCTCAAAGGTTTGTGATAGGTTGTGCACAAATTTAAAGAATTCAGAGGGTATATATCAGTTCCGAAAAAAGAGGGTATATATTAAAAATAAAAACATTTAGGACCTTTTAAGTACAAAAAATAAAGTTAAACCTTCACTTTTCAAGGAAATAAATGAATTTTTTTTAATCAAAACCTACCACTTGAACCTTATACCTCAATTCCAAAGGCTCTAAGTAGGTTGCACGGACATGTCTTTTTGATTGTCGTATCCGTGTCGGACACGGATTCATGCCCGACACTTGCACGACACGTATCCGACACGGTATTTCCGTGTCCCGCTTCGAAATGAGGTGGCTTTCGATTTGAACACATATCGGACACGTGTCGAACACGTTTAACTATAGCCACGACATAAAAGACGATTCTCGTAGTAACGACAACTTTATTTTTTCAATTAAAGGTGAGAAAAAACATAATCATAGTGGAACTTTTTTGAATTGTTGGCTTTTTGCTGAATATGTTAATGTAATGTTATGGTACTAGCTTTCTTATAATTGTACATCCGTGTCTTCGTATCCTATATTTTAGGATTTTGTCGTATCACCATGTTTTATCGTATCGTGTCCGTGTCTGTGTCCGTGCAACCCTAGGTCTAACCAATAAAATAAGTCATAGTTCTATTAAAGTTATCATTTATATTAGATATCTTTTAATTTTCTAACGCCTCAACCCAAGTATATATATGCAATTCCCAAATCCAGGTAGGACAACTGTCCTACCTGGAACCTCCGAATCCAGCCCCAACACAAAGATTGGCTCAATAGCATCTTATGATGCCTACAAACTACAGGGAATTGATTATGCTTGTTCTTTCCGGCACTCAAGTGGTTAGTAAATGGACAGCCTAATACATGTATTGACTTACCAAGCCAAAAGTAAATGCCATGTTCTTCCTGACGTATAGCTAACACGAGTTGTCCCATTGCGCTTGGATATTGTATGGAGATCATCTTTTCTTTTTCCCTTTCACATTCATCATCACTCTTTGGAATATGGTTTGTAGTGGATGAAGATTTGAGTGCTCACCAGATAAGCTCCATCCATTTTAAATTGCAAAAAAAATCTACTCAATGTACATATTCTAAGATGGTCGTTAAGTATTCACTTTCCTTATTCTGCGTTATCTTTGTTTCGTGGACTTTTTTGCAACATTGGGATTTTTATCTCGACCTATGTAGCAAGTAGACCTTACATCTCCTTAATTTGATACATACTATTTCCAGCGATCAACATATCGGCAGCATATGACAACAAATATAATAATATATCAATGAATTCTCATGGTCTAAAGTATGCACATGGATCAGCTTCACTTGTAGATTAATTGATTTCAGTTATTATGTGACAAAGCGTATGCACCAATGCTGAGAACATTGGTTTAACCTATATAATGGTTTTATAGTTATAATGAAAAATATAGTCTTGAATTATTTTTCTTGTGTTTTCATTTCATAGTGTGTGTATGTGTATAATGTTAAAATGTACGGGTTTATATATGAGTTTCTAGTGTCTTCTAGAATATCTGACGATAAACTCGTACATTTTAACATATAAAATTAAATAAAAATAATAATATAGTTGTGTCCTTGTGTCCTTTTTACAAATTTATTGTGTCCCATAACGGCACATGTGTCCGTGTCGGTGCTTCATAGTTTCCAGTCCTTCATGCAACGTCATCTTTACATCCACTGCTATGATTCAAGGTTATTCTTCAGTAGCATCACCAGTAACAATCTGATAGAAGTATCCTTGATTATAGTAAGAAGGGATCTCATTGTAGTCGACCTTTTCTTTTTAGGTATATTTCTTAGCAATAGCCTAGCCTTATACTCTACATGTCTTTTTCTTTCAAAACCCACTAAAATGTTTTTGTTTTCTTCCTTGGTAATAATTCCATCAATCTCCACAACTGCTAAATGTGTCCCATGTGTGCTCCAAAGTGCTACGATATCCTACTCGTGTCTCTCTTTTGGCTTGAGCTACTAGTCAATCTTAACACTTAATGGCTTTTTAGGTGTATCGGCGTCTCAATCCTACATATATAAATCTTGTAGTTCCATGCCAATTGTATTTTTCTTCCATTTCTAACTCCGCTCAAATTTATTCCCTCAATCTCATCCGTTACTGATATAAACAGGATTTCTAACGCTCAACAATCATAACATACAAGATCTTCTATCGATATCTTCAATTTATTACTATATATAACCAATCTACCCTCCGATCAACATCTAATGATCATTTCCATAACCCTAAGATCAATATAACATCTTAATTAGGAAAGCTACCTGAAACCCTTATAGTTTAGGATTCTAAAACATATAAATACAAGTGATTAGATTAGTACTTCATTTGCTGATGTTGTAATATACTATACCATCAATAATTAATATTTCTTGGAATATTAATTCTTCCGTCTTATTCATCTTCTTGATAATTCAATACTGGTTCTTGATATATAGAGCAATCAACTCAGTTAAATTCGGTCAATTTTATTAATATATACTTCTATTTTCTCTCCAGCAATATATTCTTGCATCACTTCTTCCATCTCCTTCATTAAGCTTCATCTTCTTGACTACCCTATGGTTCATAATCATAGAGAAATAGATTATCGATCATGGAATATCCACAACATCATAAAAAGAAGCAGGGGACGGGATTGTTGGGAACGAGCCAAGCTTATACTTATTGCCCATTGCCGTGAAAATTTATTTTGACCTATATAATGACTTTTTAGCTCGGTCATCTATTTCTCTCTAATCAGTTCTATGAAAACTTGCAATTGTTGCATGTATATGGTTCCCTCTAGCTCTTCATGCAACAATGTTGTCCTTACATCCACTGCTCTAATTCAAGGTTATTCTCCACTACCATCACTAGTAAAAATCGGATAGAAGTATCCTTGCCTATAGAAGATAAGATTTCATTATAGTCATCCTCTTCTATATAAGCGTACTTCCTGGCAATAGCCTAGCCTTATAATCAACCTGTCTTTTTCTTTCAAAACCCACTAGAATTTTATAGCTTTCTTCCTTTTTGATAACTATAAATCTCCACAACTGAAAATGTGGCCGATGTGGGCACCAATATGCTATAATAACCTACTCATGTTGCATGTACGAATCATAACACCCGTTGGTTTTTTAGGTTTATTGACGTTTCAATTGTGCATGTATGAATCTTGTCCATGCCAATTGAATTCTTCTTCCATTTCTCAACTTCACTCCAATTTATTCACTACATCTCACTCATAAGTGAAATAAGCAGGGGCCCAAATACTTGACGAATCATACCATACAAGATCATCTCTATATATAGCCAATCTATCCTCTAATCAACATCTCATGATCAATTTAATAACCCCAAGAGCCGTGAGGAAATATATGTGGTTGGGCTAATTAATTAAGGTTTTATAATAGGCGTGAAGCATAAGCTAGGCTCGTTTCCAATGATTCTTGTCCCCGGCTCCTCCTGCTGCTGTGGATATTCCATAATCAATAATCAATTTCTCCATAATCATAAAATAAAAGGCAGTCAAAAAGATGAAGAAGCTTATGAGGCCGATGGAAGAAGCAATGCAAGAATATATTGATAAAGAGAAGATGGAACTATATATTGATAGAAGTAATTGGATGGAATTGAACCAATTGCTCTACATATCAAGAACTAGGATCTAATTAGCATGAAGATCAAAAATATGAAGAAGACGGAAGAAGTAACATTCCATGAAATATCAATTAATGATGGTATAATATGGTATATGATATCACTAATTAAGTACTAATCTAATTACTTGTATATATAGGTTTCGGAATCCTAAACCATACGGGTTTTAGGCAGCTTTTCTAATTAAGAACCGCATGAAGTGAAATTCTCTTAAAATGGAAAGATATTAGAATATTGTTTGGGTTCAATAATCATAGTATTCGTGTCGTTAGAGTTAGTTCGATGACAACCCCCTTCTGTTCGAGTAAGACCTGATGTGATGTATATGGTCGGTCTAAGTAATTAAGGTGTTATAAGAGGGTCTTAATTAATTAATTAGTAATGGTATTTGTGTAGTCTTAATTCATAATATTACTTGTAATATGCCCTTATTCTAATTAACTCAAGGATCGATAAAAAACATGGCAGGTTGTGTGTTTGAAAAGTTAACCTCAAATAAATAAATAAACAAATAAATAATGAGGCTTGGCCTCTTAGGATTAGCTCCACAAACACACAAATATGGAGATGTGGCCCTATGGTGACTCCATAGGTTAGGGCGTCGCCTATTTTTCGCTATAATAAATCACTTTTGTCGCATGAGTAATAAATGCTCGTCCAAAGTTTTTATTGGAGTGCCACTTGGATGACTCCTTAGGTTGCACCCCAAGGTGTCATCTTAGAAACATTTTTTTCATACAAATATATGTATACATACATCTCTGCACATATACATATACATATGTATGTACACAACACATTTACATGCATATATCTATACACACGTGTGTGAGGGAGGGGGAGGGTCTCTCTCTCCCTCCCTCCCTTTAAATTAAGCTGAATGAGGAAGGAAAAAAGTATAAAGGAAGTTGTAGTCCCTCCTCCAATAACAATTCCGGTCCTCCTGGTCTCTAAGTAGCATACGTGTGAATGGCGTGAGTGTTTGAACAAGCAAATTAATTATGCAAGCATTTAAAAAAAAATTGAGCGCTACCTGTTCCAATGTTGCAATTTTGGATGACGACATTAGTGGATTGAGAGATATGAATGCCATCAGTGTTGGGGCTGTCTGGTGGGGCCCGCACTCGGACGCCAGAGATTCTCACAGCATCCGACCTGGCGATGGTGAAATGCATCTGTTGTGCGTTCTGGAACGTCAGGTCCTTCACCCAGATCCCGCTGCCTGAATCAATGGTCACTGCCTGCAATGCACGTCTCGAGTTTCAGGCTGCCTGGCGTAATTAGATAGACTTTAAGAGGATGATGATATTCTTACCGTCGGAGCCCCCTTGCATGGCTGAAATTCAGAAAGAAAACAAACAACACAAGCAAAAAGTTATATATTAATAATTAGTAGAGATGTAGTAAATAAACAAGCATGAATGCATTATCAGAATGCTTTACATACATTTGTTTTATTGATCTTGCAGGAAGAAGCCCACCATCTACTACCAGACCCATCTATGACCCCACCTCCCTGGATCCTGACCCCTGATAGTTTCGAGAAAACAAGCCATGTTCTTGGACTCTTTGGATCCCATTCCATGGGCTCATCAGGAGCTATAATTGTCCCACTGACCTGCAAATTGACGCAAGTGTAGACGTAAATTTCATTGATTTACTGCCACTCGATATCGGAATATTATGGAGAGTAATTAAACTTGATTTGTGGAAGCACTTGCATGAATAATCAGCCTGTCTTCACAAGGACCGCGGAACTTTGTAGCGTTAACTCTATATCGGTGCTTCTCTGGTACTAGGAAAACTGCATTCTTCAAAGAGCACGCTTTATCCCACGCTTGACGGAAGGCCTAATGTTGGACATGAGAAAGATAAGAAATACTATGCAAGTTTGCTCAACAAAGCTGGATCTCCTAATGTCACTACCAATGCACCAAAAGGTCCAAAACTCTGAAGTAATGGTGAAGGTTAAAAAAGTATTAATTACCTGAGTATCATCTGTGGTGCCATCACCCAGAGCGCCGAAGGTGTCCACGTTCACTGGGACTCTCCCCCTGTTCCCTTGGCTTCTGAAAGTAGCAGCGGCAGCGGCTGATATATCATTATAAATGAATTCAAATGCCTCGTTATCATGGTCATCATGCCTTGGAGTACTTGTCCAGAGCTGGATTTCCTCCTCGTCCACCTCCTCGGCATGATCGGAATTAATTACAGACGCTGTGATTAGAAGCATCATGAGCATGATTAGAACCTGCTTGGATCTCATCTTTAATAACCTCTCCTCTCTGGATTGATCGGTCTCTCTATGTGATTAACGCATGATGGCCTTAAGTATATATATAGTTCATAACACAGGTTGAGGTTTGAACTTTGAGCAGTAATATTGATGTTGAGACTGTGGGTTGAAAATGCACTAGCTATGAAAGAAGTCATGTATACATAGCTTGGCTTTTAAGGGTTATGCAAGAAGGAGACGGCGGCGGTGGTGGGGTGGTGTTGTGGTGGTGGTCTCTTTCCTTCGCATTATAATTAATCGATTGATTGTTGTCCATGCAAGCTAGCTATGCAGTTGTTGCACTAGTAGTAGACTTGAAGTTCAAGTTAGAAGCCCCCATTATATACATTCCCTGACCCCGCCATTTGTTTACAATGCTTTACTCCACAAATATGATCAAAAAGGCACAGCTCCAGGGACAGAAGACACATGAACATCATCATGTGTATGTATATAGCATAGGGTGGACTGCTACACATTATTAATATATGTCTGTGCATGCGTTAGGAGCTGACCAAAACGCATACAGAGTCATTGTCAACTGCATTGCATGACTTTGAGGCGCATATATACACTTCTTCTTTTTTAAACCAAAGAAGTAGGGAGATACTGCTATCTTTTAATGAAATTAATTATATTTTGTTTTATGCCATGTTAATTGCATCAAATTTTCACAGCAAAATACTATGTAAACAACAGGTATAATATTCAAAAAATAAAAAATAAAAATGTTTTGTACCATCGCAAGTAACAGAAAACACTAATGGCGTATATTATAATTATCTAACAATACATAAAGATACTACTAAAAGAAACAATATGTATTATAAACTTTACATTCTCTTGTTGTGTTTTACAGAAAAAGGAAATGAAAACAATCAAAGAAGAAGAAGAAGAAGAAGAAGAAGAAGAAGGCAAAGCCATCATTATCATAAGAATTTCTTCGGAAATAAATCAAGCTGTCTAAGTTGCAAATGGCTTGTGTTGTGGCTGGCTGTTAAATCAAGAAAGAAACCACCCCCTCTCTCCTGCTCATTTGAGAGAGAGAGAGAGAGAGAACTCCCGATACTTTCACATGTAAAAACAACACTCTTACATTATAAAACCACATATCAATGAACTATTTCTGAATCTAAATCCTTGAAATACTCAAGTCTCGAGTAAATTCAATTATTCAAAAACCCATTAAAAATGCGGAATGCCGATAAAATTGAAACACGGACCTGAAAGACCTCTTCATCAAAATGACCAAAAGATGCTTGCAGTGCATTGTAACTTTGTAAGTTCCATCATCGGAACCCCAAGCTCCATTAGTTCTATGCTTTGCGTCAGATATTTTACTGGGAACAGAGCAAATCGTGATGGGCACGGCGAAGTTACAAAAGCAAATTTAAGTAGATGTAAGAATCAAACCATTAGTTGGATTTAAAGCAACCCTCAAAACATTTATTGGATTATCTGCAACAGAAGAGCAAGCTCAAACCAATGAAGCAACAACATAAGGACCAATCCGTTATTTGGATCATATGCAAAACAAGAACATCTCAATAATTATTCAACTATCAAGAAAAAAAAACTTATAGAAAATTGTAAGTACATATTTATAGCTAATCATAACCCCAACCCCGCAAAAAAAAACGGCGCAGACAGATATTTGAACGACATGCTTTTAAAAAGGTAAAATGTAATAAATATCTGTTTTCATAGATAAACCCAAGAAATAGCCAAAATGAGAAAGACGCTGCTCAAGAGATACCAATATATAGCTTAATTATGTAGGACGAAGGGGAGTTCCCCCAAAGAATAAATATCATACCGCTTACTCTACCCGCTCGGATTTCATCTTCTTCAAACTTGTGTTATTCGAAACTTGAAAACTTATTCAAGAGCTTTATGGGTAGTAGGCAGCTTTGAATGTGAAAATCTACACAAGCATATAGGAAGATGTCACCAGTATATTATACAAAAAGCATTAAAAATGTACATTAATCGTAAGTATATTTGATTATTATACCATAGGGCCCAATCATTTGGTCAGGAAAGAGTTTATTTTTAAGTGGGGTCAAAGGGTATGCAAACTCTGGTTTGCAAGGCCCCGACCTCCATCTCAACTCCAATATATATGTGGTTTTGGAATTATCTAAACACTAAAATGGGTGCTTTCTTCACAAACCTTTAAGAGGATAGAAAACTTTAGTTAGATCGGAGCTTAATAAATCTCAACTTTAAAGTTTAGATAACTGAGCTTTCTAAGCTCCAAAATCCATGCCAAACAAAGAATGGCTATGATTTTGGAGTTTAATTTAGATAACTTAATGAAACTTTGGTTATCTAAACTTAACTCCATTCCCAAACATGGCCTAAAACTCTAGTTTAGAAAACTCAACTTCATCCCCAAGCAGGGCCCAAGGAAGAGAGGAAGGGCACCAGTCATGAGGCCGGCCATTCTATTTGCCATGCATAATGAAGAAAATTGTTAAGTTGGTCGCTAAAACCCCCCCCCCCCCGGGGGGGGGGGGGAGGGAATTGTCAAATTCCATTTTACTTTCCCTTTCAATACCTAAGCGCGCCATCTTCTTTCAATAGTAGGAGGATGATGAGGGCGAGGGCGAGGGCGAGGGTTTCGGAGGAAGGGCTCTAGAGGGTTTGGGAGAGGGGGGAGGAGTTTTGTCAGCGATTGAGATCATTTTTGGGTATTTTTATACAGCTGCTTAAATTTTCTCATAATTTTCTTTGGCTTATTTATCAAAAACTCTCTCATATTTTCAGGGTTTCTCATAAAAACAATCCTATAACTTCAAAATGACGAAAAAATACCTATTTAACCGTCAAGTTTAACATCAATAACGTCATATCGGCGGCATGTCAGCGCCATGTCGACAAACTTGCCAGGTCAGTAAAAAAAATAAAAATACCTAAATATACCTTAATCTATAACCTAACCAATTTCTGAAAATTAAAAATTTTATAAAAAAAACCTCCCGACCATCACCGTGTCACCGCCCCAACCTCCTCCCACGGCCACCCTATTTGCCCCTTCCTCCCCTCCATCATCTTCATCATCATCACCATCACCACCACCCTCTCCCTCTTCTTCCCCTTCCCCCGATCACCACCACCACCACCATCTTCATCTTCTTCATCATCTTCCGCTCCCCTCCCCTCCGCTCGACCTCCCCTCACTCCTCCTCCTTCCATCCTCGGCCTCCGTTGGACCTCATCACTCCTCCCCGTTCCCCCTTCCATCCTCGACCTCTGTCCTCCTCCTCTCCCATCCTAACCGTAATCCCAACCTTAAGTTTAACATAACCCTAACCCTAGCCTCCACGCCACCGATCCCACCCCACTGTCAACATCCCCGCTTCTCCTTCCTCCGCGGCCCTTCCCCATCCCCGCTATCTCCTTCCCTAAATTAGTTAATATTTATTTAATTAATATTTAATAATTTATTTATAATTGATTAATTATAGTATGAGAGGAGCAAAAAAGTCATTTTATATAGAATTTAATGGTGTTAAATTTGACCGTTAAAAATGGTAGTTTTCCGTTATTTTAAAACTATAGGGTAGTTTTCTGAAAACCCTGAAACTATAAGAGTTTTCGGTAAATAAACCAATTTTCTTAAGAAGAAAAAACTATTCAATCTAAATTTTATATCAATCTTTTTACTTTTTCTTTTTTTTTCTTTGTTTTTTACCGAAAGGTTTCCTTATGCTCTTATACAAAAGCAACCACCGCGTGTTGGATATAGTGCCCTCTAAGTCAATTATTGGATCGTAGGTACGTGATTGCAATGATTGAGGGGGACCTATACCGATAAAACAGTTTTACTCGAGATGATAGCATGCTATCTGGTTTGTCTTTATCATCATGTATATGTTGATAAAACCCATAGGATTCTTGCTTGACTACCTGCAGTATGATGGCGATCATATATGTGCGAGCTGGGGTCTATAAGCACATCCTTAAAGTGTCCCTAGTCGTAGGAGTTTCGAGACAGGGTATCGATACTCCAGAGTAGACTAGTGTATACAGTCGAGACCCCGACGAGGGGCAGTGGCCGGTCTCACAAGCCACTGGTGCCAGTTGGATCACCTAAGATGTATACAGGTGCTCATTAGGTTATGAGTACACCGGACAGGACTCGCCGGGAACATGCTAGTTGGTATTATACATATCGTCAGATAGCAGTTCTTTGGTGACATGTGTACAGGATAGTTCATCGACCTGAGGTCGTCATTTGTCTCGTGTGAGTTCCCACTGTGCTTTGATTTATACCCTACCACGGGTCAAAGGAATCGTGCAAACAGGTATATTTTGGGTACAGTCCCGAGCCATATTGGAGGCAAGTGAGCGGATCGGCAGGGGATTCATCTCTCCCGGTATTGGGGGTGAGATCGCGCAGTGTTTAGGAGAGCCATTACACGAAATCCCTGGCCAGGGTAATCGAGATATACTGGTAGGTATACCAGTAGTATCTCAGGGTGTTCTGGGCTGCTCTCTGACATGACTTATGCAGCTATTGGGGGTCTGACGTTTACTGACCCCCTAGGCCTAATATGCGATACTCATAGACGAACGTTCCGGACTGTACGGATATTGTCACTGTCAGGCTCAGTAGGGTTTATAGATGAGTTCGCTCGTCAGCTTCCCTTCCAATCAATACATAGGCAAACCGTTACGTACAGCTTGTGCCTCTGACGTGCTAGTGGTTATACCCAGTGCCAGTGTATTGATGAGTCATTAGAGTCCCCCACAGACATTTTCCCAAGTTCGGGCGAAACGTTGTAGATGTCGTATGGTATTATGGCAGGGTTCGGAAAAAGCACGTGCGTTTTCGCACGTGTCATTTTTCGGGCAGATAATACTGGTAGGCTTTGGTTTAAGCCGGATCCCAGTATTATACTGTGTAGATATAATATCTTTGTCTCAGTTGCATTTGTATTCGGACGTAATACAAATGCGGGTATGTTTATACCGATACGAGGTTATCCTGAAATTCGTTTCAGGATCACTTTTTGGAAGTTGCCAATTTCCAGTTTTCTATCAGCCGTATTTAACATTCGGTTAAATGCGGATTTATCCTTTTGTCTTTTGGGTGAGTCAGTGTTCTAGAAGGTTCTTGAAATGGTGACTAGCTTCATGAGTCGTTAGTTCATTAATGGTGCATTTAATGTTGTGATGACTTGCTTAATAATTCATCCTTTGCTTTAATTATGTTCACACTAGGTGTTTCATGACTCATTCTTTGTTATGATAAGTTTCATGGCTTAGACTCACCCTCCCCTCTCCTACACGCATCCTCCCTCTTCTATAAGTGGTCGGCCCCTCTTGTAAGGTTGGAATGATTTTTCATTTGCTTGAGAGAAAAAGATTATGATAGTTTAGTATATGGAAATTTCCTAGTTCAATTTCCATTCACCCGATTCCAAATGGCAACTTCTATTAACCGTTCGTCCATAGTTTTGGACGTAACGAGACAAAGTATTCTACTCATTCTCTACTTCATCTTGGTCGTCTCGTTTAGCAAACTTGACGATCGAGTTACCTCGGTTCAGAGGCGGGAGCCCGTTTAAAGATCCGTCGACGTGGTGCCACCTGGACGACGAGACCGGAGATTGAGCAAGTTCGGATCAGTTGCAACATAGCGTGGGATGATGGTTGAAGACCGAAGGACTCGGATCATTCGGTATAATAATTCTACCCTCTTTACAATTTGTTAGTTTAGCTTTAATGGACGATCCGGGATAAAGTACGCGATAGCGTCAGTCGTAAAAGTTTTGTTCCGCATATTGGCTTCTGTTAGACGGCCGGGGCGCTGCCGCGGACTAACAGTGGTATCAGAGCCTCACCATTAAACTATACTAACTTGTGCTAACGCGTTTAAAAGATCGATCGAACGGAATTTCCGAAACTACATTTTTCTGTACCTACAGTTTCTGTTGTTTTTTAAACCGTTCTAAAATTCATTTTGAGCACTTCAGAAAACTAAGCAGGCTTTTTTAAGAAATCCGTACAAATTTGGACTCGTGATCCCATTAAAGCACCGCGGATCCACGGTCAAACCTAGGGTTTAACCGCGCATCCGCAGCGGTTTAGTAGGAATAGAGCTCCAAATTTGTACAGGAGCTTCTTTGCAGGGAATTGTGGTTTCTAGTATTGTTCTTTTGGGCCCAGTATTTATTACTGTACAGCAGATTTTCGTGGGGCCCACTTCTGGAAATTTTGTCGATCGAAATTTTAAACGTGTTAGTTTTCAGTACTTACTTTATATCTCCGACCGGGAATATCATTTGATCGGTAAACCGCGTCTGATTGCTATAGTTCTTTTAGACGGGTTTGCGAACGTGACATTCGCGTTGATGTTCTCTGTTGTGCTGTGATGTTGCGGATTTGTCGTGGTGGATAGCAGGGTGCAATGATAGTGCAGTTTGGATTTATTTATACTTTTGATATTGCAGGACGAGCGACCAACATGTGAACTTCCGTCACTGCCTGTTGTATAATATTCTTTGGGTGCACGACCGGGTTGAGGTCGATGTACCCGTTGTACATATTTTCATTTCTGTACTAGGTTTATCCCGCGAAGGAGTGCACGGATAGCCGGGTTCTGGAGGGCAACGGGTCCGTATCTCATGGCTTTGAGAGGCAAAGGGACCTCATTCTAGAATTGGCAGACTATTCACCGCACTCGTAGGGAGTACAGGTTGACCCAAGGAGGGGTGCTCAATTTACCGGATTCCGTGAAGTGCCGGGTGTTCCATTCACTATGTTGGGGGGACTACCTCGCTTCAGGTTTTGGCGGGTAACTTGCCTCACCCGTAGGGGTCTAGGTTTCATTATACAGGCTATCCACACGACCAGGGGAACGTCAGGTTTCAGCAGCGGCTCTGTGAAACCCGGGGATCCTAGATTATCTGAATTGTTCTGTGATACTTATTACTTTTCTGTAATGTTGCATTTTATCACGCCTGGAGCGATTATTGTATAGTAGTATATATACTATTAGATGTTGTATATGTTTTACACCCGCGCTAGTCCAGCCCCCGCTCTGTCGTTAGTTAAGTAACCTAACGGGTGATGACGGGACCCAGTGGCGAATGCGGATGGCATATACGTACATTTTATTTTTGTTCTTTTCTGGTGTGATTGATTGATAGGACTGCGTTGATTCTTATCAATGCAAGATAAAACAAACCTATATTTGATGTTGTTGGAACAAATTCAAAAAGAAATTATTACAAAGACGTTTCCTTTTGTTTTGCATAGCGGTATTCAGTTGGAATATTCTGCACCTCATTCCACGAGGAAAGAGCCGAGATCCCTTCACCGGGAGTGACTTCTTTAGAAAAAGGTTTTCGCTACTATATATTTTTTTATAAAGCTATCAGGTTCCTTCAACGAGATCAAGTTCATTACGTTAAAGGTTTTTCGCCAAAAACCAGCCGTAATCCTCCGTCATTTCTTATGGATGGTCAATAGTATTCAAGCTATGTTTGTTGGCCTACGTCAAGGCGTAGTGTTTGGTAGCTGCTGGGTATTCATTTGTTGCATAGATAGATGCATTAGTTTAGGACAGACGTACAGCCTTGTTGGCCTACGTCAAGGGCATGTACGATGACCTAAATTAATCAGGACAACGACGGGTAGAACTTGACATGTGGCTTATGATTTGTTGGCCTACGTCAAGGTCATAAGTGCATGGGATAAAAATTATATCGGGAGTTTCAAACATACAAGAAATTTGCCAGACTTGCGCATACCTTCTGGAGTGTGTTAACTTGAGTGGCTTCCATCAAGTTATCATGCGATGATAGTTGGATCCCGATTCTCACTGATGAGTTGGTTTACTCTTCGGGTGATCCCGACTAATTCTTCTTTCTGGTTTGGAGGAGAATTTGAGATTACAGTGGGAGGTTTCCTAATTGGATAAAGTGATGACCATTCTGATCTAGGTTAGAGTGCACGCAGAGTGTTTCTTTTCTCTCTCTTTTTGGCAGCGACTTTTGACCGACCCTAGACTATGACTCAGTGACCAAGTTGACCGAACCTTCTTAAAATACTGGTTTTTGGATTATCTATAGTTGCATAAGTCATTGCCTCTCCTTCTTTTACCTTTTGTATTTCTCAGAACAACCCGTATTACTAGGGACATCCACTTCCATTGGATAGATCCATCGTATGGTTATATACGAACTCGGAGGGACTTCTTCGAAGATGGATCCAGGTTCAGGAGAAATAGAATTGGTTTATTCAGTCGTCTTTTATTATCACCTTCTCTCAGGTTGCGAGGGCTCCTTGGTTTAGGAGAGTACACCTATTACGCTTATTGGACAGTCTTCTTCCAAACCATAGGCAGGTGCCGAAAGGTAGGGAATGAAGAAAACCAATTAGCCTAAGCCGGGTGTACAGAAGATAATAAATAAAGACAGAATAAAGGGATTAGAAAGAGAGCAAAGTAAATTGCGACTACTAACATTCACGACCAAACCACGTATTTCATCGCCACTCTTACTTCACATTTTATTTCTCCAGAACAACCCGTATCACTACGAACATCCAATTCCATTGGATAAATCCATCGTATGGTTATATACGAACTCGAACGATATTTTTCGAGGATGGATTCTGGTTCAGGAGAAATAGGAATAAGGATTATTCAGTTGTCTTTTATCATCACCTTCTCTCAAGTTGCGAGTACTCCTAGGTTTAGGAGGGTACACCTATTGTGCTTACTGGATATTCTTCTTCCAAACCATAGGCTGGTGCCGAACGGTAGGGAAGGAAGAAAACCACTTAGTCTAATGATGGTGTACAGAAGGTAACGACTAAAGACAAAATAAAGGGAATTGGAAAGATGGCAGGAAAATATATGGTTAAAGTCATGAATTGGATTATGGAAGAGGCATTACTAAGAATACCATGACACCCCTTCGAAACATTTTTCATGTTTCAGTTACACTATGCATTGTTAATTGAAAACTGATTTCCCGATTAGATACTTACTCCAGGGTATGTATTTACCATATATGATTCTCACATCTGTATGGTTTTACAGATGTTGAGTGGGAGCAAGTTATTGGGAATTAGGTGATCATCCTCATTATATCGGAATTCGTTGTAATTGGTGATATTTGAGGAAATCGCCTGGGTACAGTTTTCAACCTACAACGCACAGGTTTTGAGTTATTCAACTCAGCGGACTTATACAGAGTATTGTATGTTGTCCAGTGTCTATCAGGACAAAGGGGTTGGTCCTCGTACTATATTCTATTTACTTGTGACTTCTCTAGTTTATAGACAAGTGTTTCGTAGAAATACAATGTCTAAGTTTTAAGAAGTTGTGGGTATAAGAATAAAGCAGAGAACCAGATATCGCAAGTATCGGGATTCTTCAAAGAAATCGAAGATGTAGATTCTTGTGATTAGTATTCAATTGATAGTAATGGTTTTGAGAAACTTGTTTCTCTTTCAGGTTACTCATAATTGGATGCATTCCTAAGTTGAGTAATGCTGATTAGCCTCTCTCCATTAAGTTGATATGCACTGGAGACAGCTACAGGATTTGAATCTGGTTCCAATTAAATAAGTGCCTATGTTTCTATATTGGATATAGACTGCTTCATATCTTAACGATGTTAAGGTAAGGGGAGTTGTCCAGCTTATGCTTAAAAACAGACACTGGAAAACTCAAGGCACGTTTCTGTAATGACAGTTTGTGGGTTGACCCTAGCTTTGACGAGGGTTGATTTTCTACCATCTGGAAGATCAATAGTGATATTGTTCTTAACTCGCCACAGTTTTATTAAAATGGATTTTTTCAGAAAACATTAGTGGGAGTATGGTAGAACTGGAAGTGATTCCAGAACCGCAAACGATTACGGAAAATTTAATAGGACCTATATATTCAATCAGGTTTGACATTCCAATAGCCACTCCGCAGATATGGTGGGTAACCTCAGACACCCGAGAGGTACTCCGGTAGCCTCAAGGACGGTGACAGGGAGGTTCTTGTTTACTCAGACATGACACTACTGTTGTTCCAGACTATGAGACCCGACAGGAGGATATGTATAGCGTCGTTCTAAACTAGTTTTAGAAATGTACGTATATATTATTCTGCCAGAGGGTTGTCGTAGTCAGTGGGAGCAGCGGAAACATAGTGGGCAAGTAGCTTATGTCTATTTATAGACTTAAGCAATTATAGCGGAGAAAGATCATCTAATTTTGATGTGACAGTCATGGGTTTGACTTCATCAGAATAGGGGATGGATCTGTTAAGAAGGTAGTAGGGTGTTATGTCCTGGTATTTGGGTGACATATACAGAGTAGGAAGTAAAATTCCTATACTACGATCGGTTGTATTGTGGTCGTCACACAGTTGTTTCTCCACAAAAGATATGGATATAATATCTGACATTCTGGTTACTAGATCTATGGTTTTAGATCTAGATTTGGGTAGTTTCCCAATGTGGGTACTTTGACAGTATTCTAATAGTATTTTAGAATAGATGACTCCAGGCATGGTGGTGTACTTGCAGGTGATGGAGTCACCCTCTCTAAAGGTGTCTTACAGACTAAAGGGGAGAGGGACGTACATGATTGACAGATCACTTGCTTAGGCAATTGAGTCAATCGTGAGATGTCAAGTACCACACCAGATGTCGTTTTCGCACTAGATGCGATAAGTTTATATTAATCCAATCCTGAAGAAACATACAGAAGCAGTTTTAGAACATAAGTGAATGTTCTACGGATTTGATGACGGCAGCCTCCTTCAGGAGACGGTTATTATTCCAGGCTTCACAGGTGACCTGGATGACAGAGCGATTGTCAGAGTTATAGTTTTCCCTCAGACAAGGGACAGTATTATGGACAGGTGGTCCAAGGGGATGCTGTGGGAGGCATGGTGCTGGGCACTGATTAGTTTCAGTGATTGATACAGTCTAAGAAGTTTGGCTTTGGAGTTCATTTGTGAACTAGGTCCCATCAGATATCCAGACATATTCTAAGACAGGTATTACTCAACTCGGGAGATGGTTTTCTCCGCGAGGTTGAGATATAGAGAGATACAGAAAGAAACACCGAAGCGGATCCACTCACTGAGGCTATTTCTCGAACACAATAGTTTTGCAAACGAGCTTTGTGAAACTGATTAGTAGAGGAGTTGGATGCTCGGTATCACACGAGCTGTGAGTACACGGCATCGCAATAATTAGCCTTAAGTGCAAGTGGGAGATTGTTGGATATAGTGCCCTCTAAGTCAATTATTGGATCGCAGGTACGTGATTGCAATGATTGAGGGAGGACCTATACCGATAAAACAGTCTTACTCGAGATGATAACATGCTATCTGGTTTGTCTTTATCATCATGTATATGTTGATAAAACCCATAGGATTCTTACTTGACTACCAGCAGTATGATGGCGATCATATATGTGGGAGCTGGGGTCTATAAGCACATCCTTAAAGTGTCCCTAGTCGTAGGAGTTTCGAGACAGGGTATCGATACTCCAGAGTACACTAGTGTATACAGTCGAGACCCCGACGAGGGGCAGTGGCCGGTCTCACAAGCCAATGGTGCCAGTTGGATCACCTAAGATGTATACAGGTGCTCATTGGGTTATGAGTACACCGGACAGGACTCGCCGGGAACATGCTAGTTGGTATTATACATATCGTCAGATAGCAGTTCTCTGGTGACATGTGTACAGGATAGTTCATCGACCTGAGGTCGTCATTTGTCTCGTGTGAGTTCCCACTGTGGTTTGATCTATACCCTACCACGGGTCAAAGGAGTCGTGCAAACAGGTATATTTTGGGTACAGTCCCGAGCCATATTGGAGGCAAGTGAGCGGATCGGCAGGGGATTCATCTCTCCCGGTATTGGGGGTGAGATCGCGCAGTGTTTAGGAGAGCCATTACACGAAATCCCTGGCCAGGGTAATCGAGATATACTGGTAGGTATACCAGTAGTATCTCAGGGTGTTCTGGGCTGCTCTCTGACATGACTTATGCAGCTATTGGGGGTCTGACGTTTACTGACCCCCTAGGCCTAATATGCGATACTCATAGACGAACGTTCCGGACTGTACGGATATTGTCACTGTCAGGCTCAGTAGGGTTTATAGATGAGTTCGCTCGTCAGCTTCCCTTCCAATCAATACATAGGCAAACCGTTACGTACAGCTTGTGCCTCTGACGTGCTAGTGGTTATACCCAGTGCCAGTGTATTGATGAGTCATTAGAGTCCCCCACAGACATTTTCCCAAGTTCGGGCGAAACGTTGTAGATGTCGTATGGTATTATGGCAGGGTTCGGAAAAAGCACGTGCGTTTTCGCACGTGTCATTTTTCGGGCAGATAATACTGGTAGGATTTGGTTTAAGCCGGATCCCAGTATTATACTGTGTAGATATAATATCTTTGTCTCAGTTGCATTTGTATTCGGACATAATACAAATGCGGGTATGTTTATACCGATACGTGGTTATCCTGAAATTCGTTTCAGAATCACTTTTTGGAAGTTCCAGTTTTCAGTTTTCTATCAGTCGTATTTAACATTCGGTTAAATGCGGATTTATCCTTTCGTCTTTTGGGTGAGTCAGTGTTCTAGAAGGTTCTTAAAATGGTGACTAGCTTCATGAGTCATTAGTTCATTAATGGTGCATTTAATGTTGTGATGACTTGCTTAATGATTCATCCTTTGCTTTAATTATGTTCACACTAGGTGTTTCATGACTCATTCTTTGTTATGATAAGTTTCATGGCTTAGACTCACCCTCCCCTCTCCTACACTCACCCTCCCTCTTCTATAAGTGGCCGGCCCCTCTTGTAAGGTTGGAATGGTTTTTCATTTGCTTGAGAGAAAAAGATTATGATAGTTTAGTGTGGAAATTTCCTAGTTCAATTTCCATTCACCCGATTCCAAATGGCAACTTCTATTAACCGTTCGTCCATAGCCTTGGACGTAACGAGACAAAGTATTCTACTCATTCTCTACTTCATCTTGGTCGTCTCTTTAGCAAACTTGACGATCGAGTTGTCTCGGTTCAGAGGCGGGAGCCCGTTTAAAGATCCGTCGACGTGGTGCTACCTAGACGACGAGACCGGAGATCGAGCAAGTTCGGATCAGTTGCAACATAGTGTGGGATGATGGTTGAAGACCGAAGGACTCGGATCATTCAGTATAATAATTCTACCCTCTTTACAATTTGTTAGTTTAGCTTTAATGGACGATCCGGGATAAAGTACGCGATAGCGTCAGTCGTAAAAGTTTTGTTCCGCATATTGGCGTCTGTTAGACGGCCGGGGCGCTGCCGCGGACTAACACCGCGGTCATTGCAAACTAGCTGCAATAAAGCACTTGGCAGTAATGTCTTAACAAAACTCATAACACCGTCCAACGTTCCAGAGTTAGCCATATAATTAACTCCCGCATTTCCTTCACGAAAGATATGATTAGCTCGAAATTCGAGCGACCGCGACCATTCCCAGATATTCTCCTGCATCAACATTACAATTCCATAACAATTGATTTCACGGTTAACCCATCCAATTACAAGATTAGAGTCACTCTCTGCCCAGAGTTTATTTGCATGCATCTCAAAGAACGAAAACCGGACCGCCGCTCTAACAGCGGGAAGTTCAACCAACGGAACCGTTAACCCCGAAAGTCTCCATCCTTTAGCTTGGAGTGTTAGTAGACGCTCGTGCTCGTGGCGCTAACCTGCGGCCAATTCAGAATACAAAACGAAAATTTTCGAATCAAGAGCACGGAATCTACAGCCGAGAATCGAATCCAAATACTAAACAAGTAAACATTAGAAGGAGTTTAGCCACCAGGTTAGTAATTAAAACCTTTGTAGTCATGTTTTTCATCTTCTATGCCACTTCTTTAGCTCCTAGATCGTCGGGAACGGGCTTGGGAGACGGTCTTTCTCGTCGAAGATGATCCACCTGAAGGATCCATAATCTAGGCTCTAACTTCACACAAAATACAAAGTGAAGCAATTAGTGATCAAACCGTGCTAAGAGATTATCACTAGGATATAGTGGTGGCTAATCTCTAAGTGTTCTCTCATTTCTTTTCTTCTTTCTCATCCAAGAAAATTACAAGAGAAGAAGAAGAAGCTCAAGGATGAGTGTCATTAAGTGAGGAAGCATAGCTAATGAAAAATCCTTATCTCTTCAAATTGTTTTCTTTTCTTTTATGTTGTGAATGGGTAGAATTGTGACTCACCATGGTGAGTCACAAATCCACACCATTCCAACATATGCAAGAAGAGATAAGAAGAGAAGAGTGTCACCTTAAGTATACACATATACAAATGCATACACACGCATACACTAAAACAAATATATGCTACAAATACATACACTCGTATTCGTATCAAAATACGAATACCATATTCGTATAAAATACGAATACCCGTATTTGCATTAAGATACAAATACCCGTATTTATATCAAGATTCAAAAAACGTATTTATACCAATACACATATTCGTATAAATACAGTATTCTGTCAAAATACAAATACCGAAAAGAGAGATACCAAAAAGAGATATATAATACAAGCTCACATTTTATCCAAATGTGATAATCTGGCTATCTTTCAAACTGGCTAGTATTAACAAAATGTCCGATTAAAAATACGTGTACAAAAACACGTATTTTAATCGAACCTAAATACGTATCAAAATACGTATACTATATCATTTCGCCTGAGCTGGGAAACCCTCTGTGTGGGACTCTAAAGACTCAACAATATGCTGGCAGTGGATTTAACCACAAATACTTCAGCGGCACTAGCTGTATGTAACGGCTATCCAGGTATTGAACGAATGAAAGGTCAATAAGCAAACTCGTCTGTATCCCTACTAAGCCTGAAAGTGACAGTCTCTGTACAGTCCGGTCTGTTCATCTAAGAGTATTGCATATCGGGTCTAGGGGGTTAGATAAAGTTAGACCTCTAATAATGCGATAAGTCGTGTCGGTATGAAGCCAATCACCCATTGAGAAAATACTGATCCAAATCAGTAAATCTCATCCATCTTGGCCAAGGATTTCTGGTGATGGCCACCCGTGCACTGCGCGACATCTACCCCCAATATCGGGAGAGACGAATCCCTAACGATCCACTCACTGCCTCCCTGTGGCTCGGGACTGTACCCAACTAAAACTTGTTTGCACGCCTCAGTAGAGCCATGTGTAGTAATCAAAGCACGATTGGAACTCACATGAGACAAATGACAATCTCAGGTCGACAGACTAACCTGTACTCATGTCACCAGAGAATTGCTACATGACAATAGGTATAATACCATCTAGTATGTTCCCGGCGAGTCCATCCAGTGTAACTCATAACCCAATGAGCACATGCATACAATCTTTGGTGACTAAATAACACTAATGGCTGTGAGACCGGCCATCGCCCCTTGTCGGGGTCAAGAAACGTATACACTAGTCTACTTTTGAATATCGATGCCCAGTCTCAATATTCCCACGACTAGGGACATTTAAGGATATGCTTATAGACTATCCAGTTTTTACAAGTGTGACCGCCACAATAACCCTGGTAGTCAAGCATGAATCCTTAGGGCTCTATCAACATGTAATAGTGATCCATAATACCACATAATACATGTACATGATGATAGAGATGAACCGGATAGTATATTATCATCTCGAGTAAGATTGTTCTACCTGTATAGGTCCTCCCTCAATGGGATTACAATAATTGCCTGCCTGCGATTACAATAATTGCCTTAAGAGCACTATAGCCGACAATCTCCCACGTGCATTTAAGGTTAAATATAGCGGTATCGCATATTCACAGCCCGTGTGCTACCGAACACCCAACTTCTCAACTAATCAGTCTTGCAAATCATGTTTGCGAAACTATCGCATTCAATAAACAGCCTCAGTGAGTAGATCCGCTCCAATGCTTCTATCTTTATCTCTTTATATCTCAACTTCACGGAGAACGAATATCTCCCAAAATGAGCAATACATATCTTAGAACTTGTCTAGATATCTAATGGGACCAAGTTAATAAATGAACTTCAAATCCAACAAACTTCTTAGGCTGTATCTTCCACTGAATTTAATCGGTATCCTGCGCCATGCTTACCTTAGTATTCGCTTGGACCCCTGTCCAATATACTTTCCTTCCTAAGAGGGTAAACTTTAACTCCGACAGATACTTTGTAATCCAAGTCACCTTGGAAGCGTGAATTGATAGCTTCCTCCTGAAGAAGGCCGCCGTTACCATATACCAAGAACATTCTCTCATGTTCATAACTGCTTCCCTATTGTTTCTTCAGGATTGGATTAATATCTGCTTATTGCAGCTAGTGTAAAAGCAATATCTGGTGTGGTACTTGACATCTCATGATTGACTTAATTGCCTAAGCAAGTGATATGTCAATCATACAAATGCCTCTTCTCATCAGTCGATAGGACATCTTTTTAAAAAGGGTGACTCTATTACCTGTGGGTACACCACTATAATAGGAGTCGTCCATTCTAAAATACTTTAGAATAGTGTCAAAGTACCCAAATTAGGACACTTCCCAAATCTAGATCTAAAACCATAGATCTAGTCATCAGAATATCTGATATTTTATCCAGTTTCTATATAAAGAAATATCTGTGACAACCACAGTTTAACCAATCGTAATATAGGAACAACACTTCCTATTAGGAGTATGCCATCAGAAAATTATGAAAGTACTTCCTACTTAACCTTCTTACCAGGTCTATCTGTCATTCTTGATGAAGTCAAACACTATGACTGTCACATCAACAATAGATGACCCATCTCGCTCTCCTTTCTTTAGTCTGTAAATAGACATAAGCATCTTACCCACCACGCTTCCACTGCTCCCACTTACTACAACAACCCTCTGGCAGAGTCGTATATACGTGCATGTTCATATCAGAATTTTGCATTCGTATATCGCCCATTCTTAATCACATTACACATAAATAGGTGCTTTTGATCCATATCTGCTAAATAGTTGCAGATTACAGGTTCTCAGATCGTTACAGTGAAATTCATGAAAAATCGCTACAAATGTGAGACTACGACCAATAATAGATGAATCCGTATGATGTCGCCTACCAGTTCAAGGAACAAATGAAAATCATTAGACAGTTCAATGCACAAAGCATAAGGGCAGCACAAGATTCAAGACTTCAACGTGAAGCTCGAGGCAAAAGTCCACATCATTCTGCACTGTTGGAAATCTGGAAGGAAATAGAAGAAATTCTGAGAAACCAAGTAAAGAAAACATAAGATAAAAACAACACAGAGAAACCCTGAAGAGATAGGTGTTGGGGTAAAAATTTACACCCCGGTTGACCAAGTCAAAATCAAAGTCAACCCCAAGCCAAGTAGGCCCAAGCCCAGATCCAGTGGGCCCATGCCCGGGTCGAGCCCGGACATGAAGCGGCCGGCCTCCCCCCATGCCAAGATAAAAATTTTGTAATAAATAATTTTGTTGTATTTCTTTTATTTTATTTTTGGATAAATGTAAGAAAAAATAGGCATAAAGCCAAATTTTTGTAAAGCCCATGGCTTATGTGCAAAAAGAAATGGCACATGAGCCATGGGATAGGCAAAATGCCATTTTGTGAAGCCCGAGGGGCTATGTGTAAAATGTATGGCCTATAAAGGCAAGGATAATGAAATATCCCAACACCTTTTCTCTCTCCAAAAAAAGTTTGAGATCTGAGATCTTTTCTTCCTCCTTCAAGGTTCCAAAATCTTCTTCTTTCTTTTGAATTAAATCAAGAGTTTTACTCTTCCTTTTTCAAAACAAAATAGTTTTTCACCACAAAACCCATAAAGGGGAACTCAGATCTTCCATTAGATCTCAAAAAGAAGAGATTTTTAAAAATCCCACATCTCTTGATCTTCAAGATCCAGCTAACAGAGGAGGAAGAAGAAGAACATATTTCATTAAACCCCTAAAAAAGAAGAAAAACACACTCAGGAGTCCAACTCCTCTCTGATTTCTCTTCTGAGAAATTTTTTCAGGCTAAAAGCCTCTTTTCCTCGCCGGTGCTAAGCGCAGAGCGCCCACGTGCCGACACGTGGCGTGCTTGCGCTCTAGCGCAAGCGCTCGAGCGCAAGTCGCCCTCATGCCGACACGGGGTGCTCTTGCGCTCCAGCGCAAGCGCTCGAGCGCAAGTCACCCCGGTGCTGACACGTGGCGCGCTTGCGCTCCAGCGCAAGCACTCGAGCGCAAGTCACCCCGGTGCCGACACGTGGCGCGCTTGCGCTCCAGCGCAAGCGCTCGAGCGCAAGTCGCCCACGTGCCGACACGTGGCGCGCTTGCGCCCAAGCGCTCTGCGCTCGAGCGCAAAGCGCCCTCGTGCCGACACGTGGCGCGTCGTGCTCCAGCGCTCTGCGCTCGAGCACAAAGCGCCCACGTGCCGACACGTGGCGCGCTTGCGCTCCAGCGCCTAGACGCTAGCCCCACGCATCCTTTGGATGTCTTTTTCCCCTTTATTTATATATACATGTATATATATACATATGTATACAAATTTACACATACGCATACTCCACGACACTGTCCCTGTTAGAAAAAATTTCTAACGGGGCGCTGCCCCGCACCCCGCAAGGGGGCTGCTAGCCCCTTTGACCCCCAGCCCGCTATCCGGGTAGCGGGACCCCTGTAAAAACTCTGCGTGGCTCCCGATATATTTAAACCCCCCTCCAAAACAAAACACACGTACACTGCACATTGAGTTCGCATGACCAGTTTAACCCGTTAATTGGAGGTTCCCTCGCCCCAAAGGCGGGGGGCAATTAACGGCAGCTTAGTTCGCGGCTGCCGGAGATTCGGATCCCCACAATCATTAAACCCTGGCCTACCCTAGGCAGGGGGAATCTGTAGTACGCCTGACAAGCGCGCGCGTATTCCCATCTCAATGGGGTGACGAAAAACACCCTACAGATTCTGGCACGCCCGGTGGGACCAATCTCTCCTCCCATATTTCGGGTTAAACGTTCATGCGAACTTAATCAATATACATACCTGTATTTATACTAAAATAATGCTTTTTCATGCAGATTTTCAAGCAATCAACCTTCGACGACAATGTCTCCCCAGACGAATTCAGCTTCCAACGTGACCCCGATTCCGTACGTGGTCAAGATCAACGCTCGTGTGGTTCTCCCCGCAAGCCTCAGTCGACAGTGGGAGGAACCGCCCCGCCAGTTCGGCTCCGTCATCATCTACCCTGCCGGAAGCGCTCATCTGGCGGAGATCCCGGCGGAACAGGTGGCCAAGCCGGTCTCAAGGGGAAAGAGGCCGAATGTCGTGATTGCCAAGGCACCACAACCGAAACTTAAGATGGTGTCTGAACAAGTCCCTGGCGCTCTAGCTGGGGGCAAGACTTCCGATGCGAAGGGCAACATTAAATGTTGCGTACGAGCTCAGGAGATGACTCCAACAAATGCACAATCGGGCGTATTTCCAAGGCCCTCCATCAATTGATCTGCGGCGTCTTCCCAAAGAGCCGAAGTCCGCCAGGTGCTTAGAACAGAAAAGTTAAGGCAGAAGCGACTCAGGTATCGAGCCAACAAAAGGGCCAAGGCTTCGGCCAAATGGAATCGTGTGAAGTTCCAAGTGCAGGGTTGCCCCGCGACGACGGCTGAGTCGGACGTAAGAATCAGCAATTCCTTCGAGCCCCTGAAGTGGGTTCAGAAAAATGCCATGACCGCCAGAATCAAGAAGACAGCGGTCCGAACAGTGATACAAAGAGACGTGTCCCGGCCCCAACAGAAAAAGTATGACACTGTCTCTACAAGGGTCTATCAGGCGCTCTGTGTCGCACGAAAGCAGCGGGGAAAATCCAGAAAAGAAGCGCCAGCACCATTCAAGAACCTGGTTAGGCCGACCGCCTTCAATCGACTACCATCTACCGAAACAAGGGGGTCAAGACAGCGATCCGTGAAATCAGCTGCCAATGAAAGAAAGACGGCCGGATATATCACCCATACGGTCTATATGGCGGGCGGGCGCCCTAGCGACAACCTTCGCAGCAAAAGCAAGGACGGGGCCACCACATCCCAAGTCCAATCTAGCCTGAATGTGGTTGCCGCCGCCCAAGAACAGCTGCCCCCGCTGGATGAAGAAAACCCTCTCGATGAGGATGATAGGCAGAAAGACCCCTCGATCCATGCAGAGTCAAGCTCGGACAGCGAAGAAGAGCCGACTTTCCGCCCCAGGACTGCGGAGCAAGAGCTGCTTCAAGAGCTTCGAAAACAGCTCAGGAGCAAAGATAAAGAGATGGCCAAGCTCTATTCGAAGATTGATGACTTAACGAACGTGGTGATGCAGCTTACTGCTCAAATTGCTCGAGCGCCTCCCAATCAGACACAAACCGCTACTAATCAGCCGGGTGATGACAATCCGAGGCAGCCAATGCCTGTTCCTTTGGGACCAAGACTGGTCGAGCCGCATGAAAGTCGGCCGCATTCCGCTTCTGGGGACGCCTTGGCCCCAGATAGCACCATCCCGCTAACACAGGATCGGATAATGGATTTGGTCACTAGCAAGATTAAAACATTGGTGGCCGAAGCCGAAGCTCAGAAAGAAATCGGCAGTAGTGGGCGGCCATAACCCGCGCAGTACGATCTGATTGAGTTCCCAAGCGGCTACGTCATTCCTAAGTTCGGAAGATTTGATGGAACGGGGAATGCAAACCAGCACGTCGCCCACTTCAAAGCATCGTGCGGAAATACAGGGGGCAATGACGTGCTCCTTCTTCGTCAGTTTGTCAACAGCCTGACCGGCGTCGCCTTCGACTGGTATGCGAGTATACCGGACGGGTCCGCCATTACCTTTGCCCAAATGGAGTCCCTGTTTCGGCAAAGGTTCATGAGTGTCAGTGATAAAATCTCCATTGCCGACCTTGTGAGGACCAAGCCGGGGAAGAATGAAAGCAACACCGACTTTATCGCCCGATGGCGCAATCTCACAGTCAAGTGCGAACCGCCGCTGGAGCAGGACCAGTCCGTCAGCCTTCTCATTGGGAACCTCAGCAATTGGATGGTCCCATTCTTGTGTACGGCGGGCCTCAAGACATTTCAGGAGCTAACCAAGAAAGTCCAAATGCTGGAACGCTCGAAGCAAGAGTCCCCGCCGGATTCTCAGAGAGACAAAACTTGGAAAAGCAAGCGGGACGACAACCGTAGAAGCGGGAGTTCCAGCAGTACCAATATCTTCAATGCCTCCGACAATGAAGAAAAGCGAAGGGCGGGCGAATCCAAAACCAACCGGTCTCGAAAGCCATTGCTGGGAGGAGATGGGCCTTCCCTAGAGGAGAAAAAGAACAAGGTTTACTCTTTCAGAAGGGACAAGGTCCGCAAGATATTTAAAGATGCCTTGAACAATGGCCTACAATTGCCGGAGTCAAAAAGACCCCAAGAAGCAAAAATGACCGACAATCCTCTGTATTGCCCGTACCACCGAGTAGTGAGCCATGCGATCGAGGATTGCTATATCTTCAAAGACTGGGTCGAGAAGCAGTACAAGGCTGGAGAGATCGAGCTGTCCAAAAGCGTGTTGGTGAACAATCAAGTTGCAACCGCCAACTTTATACAGACAGAAGTTGAAGCCTTCTGGGAGCAGACAGCTGAACCTGCTGCCTTGAAAAAAGAAACTGACTCATCGCGGCCCCCGTGGAGTACGCACATATCTAATAAGACGAAGAAGATGCTAAAGCTACTTCAGAAAGAGCCCAGGATAGAATGGGAAGGACAGAAGAAGCCTACCAGTCCAGCTGCCAATGCGGCTCCATCAGGCTCAAAATCCAAGAAGCTCAAGAAGAAGAAAAGTGCAGCTCGGCGCGAAAAAGAGTCTGCAGGGAGATCGACCATTCAAAAATATATCGATTCTCTCAAAGAATATGAACAAAAGGAAAGAACATTGATTCAATTGAAGGAGTTCTTCCCTGTACAAGCGGCTGAAATTCTGGAGGAGTTAGAAGAAAACTCCAATGAAGAGATCCCAGTAGTGACCTGCTACGCCATCCATCTTGGCAGCGACTCTGAGGATGATCTCTGTTTTCCGGAAGAGGACGAGGAGCTCACTACAAAGGCCAATCAAATCCAGCTCAGAAGCGGCAGGGCTCTACCGCAAAATCAGGGCAACGCCCCAAAAGGGAAGGAAAAACAAGTCGCTAATGAAGAAGATGGCAGAGAACCGGCTGATGAAAACATAAGTCCTTCCTCGGTGGACTATAATGTCTTGGCGCATCTCCGGAAGCTTCCGTCTCTCCTGAGCATCTACGACGCCTTTGTCCTATCTAAGGAGCTTAGAGATGTTCTCATTCACACTCTACAAAACCCCGAGCGGTATCAGGCTCACTTTGCGGAAATTAATATGAAAGAAGCCCAGCACGCTTTGCATGCCGTCGCAGTCACATTTAAGGATGAAGACTTGCTACTGGGAACGACTGAGCATAATCGGCCGCTTTATGTGACCGGGTACAGCGACGGAGATCGAATTAATCGTATATTGATTGATCCGGGGTCCTCAGTGAACATCATGAACTTGCGAACTCTGAAGAGTTTGTCAATGGACGTCCGACACCTATCAAGGGAAAGGATTGTCATTCAAGGCTTCAACCAAAATTGCCAGCAAGTTCTGGGGTCTATAGCTTTGCCAATCAAATTTGGGGATCTGCAAACTGAAGCTAAGATATACGTGATCGACGCCGACACATCTTATAAGATTCTCTTGGGGCGGCCGTGGCTCCACGATTAGGGCATCATTCCGTCAACTCTCCATCAATGCATGAAGTATACTAAAAATGGCGAAGAAAGACGCATTGACGGAGACATCCAGCCGTTCGGTGTGCATGAAGTCCGATATGAAGATTCTCGGTACTTTACGAACCACCAAAATGCTAAGCCACAACTGACTGAGGATAGAATGGCCCCAAGACTCAAAAGCAAATCTGCGCCGGCTATCACTTTCAAAAGCAAAAATACCCAAGTGTGCCCGCATTTTGGCAGCGACACTGATGAGTCCGACGCTGGAAGTCCGTCCTTCCGCCAAACTCGCCCTCATTTCGGCAGCGATACGGACGAATCTGTTACTGAAGGCCCATCCAGCAGCAAAGCCCGCCCTCATCTTGGCAGTGACACTGAAGAGTCAGAAGAAGAGGACCTGCCGTGCAACAGCTGTGCAGATCGGCCCCCCATGCAGCAAGCGAAACTACGAGAGACCTTCGAAGTCGCTGAAGGGTCCCTGGCCATCACAAGGGTGCCGGAACGGATGTGCAAAGAGCTTGACGCATTGTCAGTCTCTACCGTGGACCAGCTGAAAACTTTCTACGTGCCCGGGAGGAAAAATGGACAGAAGGGCATCCTGTTTTACAGGTCAAACCCCGTTGTGCACCCGGACGATCTTTCTATCGCGTGCCTTCCCTATGAGAGAGGCATAAGAGCCGTCTTCAATCCTAGATACCATGCGCCCGAGATGCGGGAATACTTTAAGAAGTGCGGATGCCGGTTATATCAAACGGAGTCCGAAGCAAAGTTTTACGAAGGGCTATGGTATCCGCCCCAGGTCCGAGCACTCATCGATGGACGAATTCCAGATAGACGGGGCATAGGCTACATTCAACCTGATTCCAAAGCGTGCTACATGATCCATGTTGGTGAGGCCAGCGAAAGATCAAATGATGACGACGAGATAGCCGAGCCGGAAGAAGCTCCTCAAGAGCTCGAAGATGGCGGACAAGCAACCTTTGACGAGCTAACCGAGATTGACTTAGGAACGCCCGATAATCCAAGGCCGACCTACATCAGCTCGCTCTTATCAGAGGAAATGAAAGCGCAGATAATTGCCCTGCTGCATGAGTTCGTCGACTGCTTCGCGTGGACATATAAAGAAATGCCTGGCCTTTCCCCTGAAGTGGCCGTACATAAGTTGGCTATATCTCCTGATGCTAAGCCAGTCAAACAAGCTCCTCGAAGAATGAGAAGGGAGTTGGAAGAAAAGGTCATCGAGGAAACCAAGAAACTCATCGATGCCGGCTTCATCAGGGAAGAGAAATATGCAGACTGGATCGCATGCATAGTCCCAGTGAAGAAGAAAAATGGGCAGATTCGAGTTTGTGTCGATTTCAGGGACCTCAACAAGGCATGTCCTAAAGACGACTTCCCGCTACCGGTCATAGAAATGATGGTCGATGACACCTCAAATTACGAACTGTTCACCTTTATGGATGGCTCGTCTGGATATAATCAGATCAAGATGTCGCCTGAGGATGAGAAGCACACAGTATTTCGAACCCCGATCGGAATATATTGCTACAAGGTAATGCCATTCGGACTGAAGAACGCAGGTGCTACATATCAAAGGGCGATGACTAATATCTTTGATGATCTAATCCATAAAGTCGTCGAATGTTATGTTGATGATCTGGTCGTCAAGACTAAAGCCAAGGCCGATCATATCCAAGATCTCAGGACCGTTCTCACCAGACTGAGGGAATACGATCTGAAGATGAATCCTCTGAAGTGCGCTTTTGGCGTGTCATCAGGAAAATTCCTGGGCTTCATAGTCCGACATCGAGGGATCGAAATTGACCCATCAAAGATAAAGGCCATCATGGAGATGCCCCCTCCGAAGAGTCTGACGCAGCTAAGATCTTTTCAAGGCAAGCTTGCTTATATACGGAGGTTTATCTCAAATTTATCAGGGAGATGTAGGCCCTTCTCAAAGCTCATGAAGAAAGGAGCTCCTTTTTTCTGGGATGCCGAATGTCAAGCAGCGTTCGAAAGCTTCAAACAATACTTGTTGCACCCTCCAGTGCTGGCCGCTCCCATTCCAAATAAACCGCTGATTCTCTACACTGCCGCGCTGGACGAGTCACTCGGTGCGCTCCTTGCGCAGAATAACGAGGAGGGAAAAGAAAATGCCCTCTACTACCTCAGTCGAACTCTAGTCGGGGCGGAACACAACTACTCCCCAATCGAAAAGCAATGCCTGGCTCTAATATTTGCTGTGAAGAAGCTGAGGCACTATTTGCTCGCTCATCAGGTTATGCTGATCTCCAAGGTCGACCCGCTTAAACACTTGATGACCAAAGCAAGCCTAGCCGGCAGAATGGCAAGATGGGCTGTCATGCTACTTGAGTTTGACATAGTTTATACCCCTCAGAAAGCAGTAAAAGGGCAAGCTATTGCAGACTTTCTCGCCGCTCATCCCATACCAGAAGGGTCGCCGCTAAATTGTGAGTTACCCGATGAACAAGTGCTGCACCTCGAGGAAGATGAGCCATGTTGGGAGCTCTATTTCGATGGAGCCTCGTCAATAAGGACCTCCAGTAAATCAAGCGTCCCGGAGATAAAAGCAGGGATAGGATTGGTGTTCATCACACCATCAATGGGAACCCTACGGCGTTCTTTTGCTCTCACCGAGCCTCGGACAAACAATGAAGCTGAGTATGAAGCTCGGATAGCTGGTTTGGAGCTTGCCGTAGAAATGGAAATCCGTCGGCTACGAGTCTACGGTGACTCCCAGCTTGTCGTCAACCAAGTAAGCGGCGACTATAAGATATACAAACCCGAGTTAGCTCGGTACAGAGGTCGAGTGGTGGAACTCATGAAACGGTTAACTCATATTGAACTAACGAGAGTCCCTAGAGCGTTGAACGGAAAGGCTGATGTACTCGCTCGCTTGGCCAAGGAGCTGGCTGATCCTGACATGGACGAAATTCTGATCACAGTCAGGAGCCGGCAAATTCTACCCCCAGTCTCTCTACGAGAAGAGGAAAGCACGGAACAGAAGAGCAGTCCTGCGGAAGAAGCTTCGATCATCCAAGGCGAGCCCGATTAGAGAGAACCCTTCATAGAGTACCTCCGATACGACAAGCTGCCCGAAGAAAAATCTGCGAGGATTCAGCTGAAGAAAAGAGCTCTCCGATACGTGTTTGTAAATGACACGTTATACCGCAGGTCATATGACCAACTCTGGCTGAGGTGTCTGTCATTGGCCGAAGCCCAAAAGGTCATGAAAGATGTCCACTCGGGCGTTTGCGGTGCTCACCAATCTGGCCCCAAGATGCGACTTCAAATCAAACGGCTTGGGTATTACTGGCCCACCATGATACGAGATTACGGAGAGCATGCAAAGAAATGTTATATCTACCAAATTCACGGTGATTTTATTCATAAGCATCCCAATCCATTGCATCCTACGGTGACGTCGTGGCCCTTCGAAGTCTGGGGCACCGACATTGTTGGCCCAATTGATCCTCCGTCATCTAAAGGCCACCGGTTCATACTGGCCGTGACAGACTACTTCTCCAGGTGGGCTGAAGCTGTCCCTCTAAAAGAAGTCAAGACAAAAGATATTCTGACATTCTTCCAGCATAATATTCTATACCGTTTCGGTACACCAAGAAGAATCATTTCTGACAACGGGCCTTCTTTCAAGAGCTTCAATGTCTCAAGGTTTGCTACTCAGCACAAGATAGACTGGAGATATTCCTCCATCTATAATCCAAGAGCCAATGGGCTAGCCGAAGCCTTCAATAAGACTCTATGCAAGCTCCTGAGGAAAAATGCTTCAGCCAACAAGAGAGACTGGAATCTCAAACTTCATGAGGCATTGTGGGCATATCGTACCACGCACCGTACTCCAACTCAGTCCACTCCATACTCATTACTCTTCGGAGTGGAGGCGGTCCTCCCCCTCGAGGTCGAAGTTCCAAGTTTAAGAATGGCCGTTCAGCATGAGTTGACGGAGGAGGAAAACGTGCTCCTTCGACTTGAAGAACTCGATGCCCTCGAAGAAAAGAGGCTCGCGGTGCAGCAAAGTCTGGAGCTATACCGAGCCCAAATGTCACGGGCCTATGATAAGATAACCCGTCTCCGCGCTTTCAAGAAAGGTGAATTGGTGTTGGTCCTCAAAAGATCGATTATCCCCAATCGACATGCCAAGGGAAAATTCAAGCCGAACAGGGAAGGACCATACGTCATCGAGAAAGTGTTCGACGGAGGATCCTACCAACTAATAAGTGCCGAGGGAGAAAGGCCCATGCCACCCATCAATGGCCGATATCTCAAGAAATACTACACATGAATGCTCCAAGTCGCAGGCGAATTGAGCACATCAGCCCTACGGTCTGGATCAGACATCCTGCAAAACCGTATACAATCCACGGGCGTAAATGACCCCTATTTCTCCTAAATCCTGCCGGTGAGACTACTTTTAAAGTCCCACCAGCGGCAAAAAAAAAAGAAAAAGAAAAAGAAAAAGAAAAAAAGAAGAAGAAATAAACGGTATGTCCACAAGCAAAACGGGCACGGATGAAAACCCGAAAGGGCTCCGTGAGTAAAAACAGCAGGACTACCGGCGAGTTTGTGAAAACCTGAAAGGGCGCAGACTCGTGAAAAGAGATGAAATACACTCGCAAAGTCCTCTCGACCTTGTGAGGAGAAAACCCCTGCGTGAGATCCTTACGACTCACAAAGGAGCAACACACTTAGGAATCCTCACGATTCCTAAGGAGAAAATACACATGCGAGATCCTTACGACTCGTAGGGAGAAAATGCTTTTAGGGGACCCTCACGGCCCATAAAATTGAAAAGCCTTAGGTGGTAGGGACCCAAACCTATCTCCTAAGCCATCGTTCCCCAACGGGCAACGGAAAATGATGAGTCGCTCCTGGCATTTCGCTTCAGTGTTAGCGGTGCTGATGCCGACCAAAAACCCAAATCCCAAGTCCTCCTAAGGAAAATGATGAGTTGCTCCTGGCATTATTCCAGTGCAGCAATGCTGATGCCAAACAAGATCCAAATTCCAAGTCCCCAAACGGCGAATGATGAGTCGCTCCTGGTATCATATTCCAGTGTAGCAATGCAGACGCCAACCAAATCACATACCCCAACGGCGAATGATGAGTCGCTCCTGGTACCACATTCCAGTGCAGCGATGCAGACGCCAACAAATCCTTGAAATCTTTCCGGCCCTACGGTCTGGATCATACATCCTGCAAAACCGTATACAATCCACGGGCGTAAAACAATCCCAATCTCTCCTAAGTCCTACCGGTGAGACCACATTCAAAGTCCCACTAAAAAAATATATATAATAAAATAAAAAAAAGGGTATGTCCACAAGCAAAATGGGCACGGAGGAAAACCCGAAAGGGCTTCGTGAGTAAAAACAGCAGGACTGCCGGCGAGTTTGTGAAAACCTGAAAGGGCGCAAACTCGTGAAAAGGAGATGAAATGCACTCTCAAAGTCCTCTCGACTTTGAGAGGAGAAAATTCCTGCGTGAGATCCTTACGACTCACAAAGGAGCAACACACTTAGGAGTCCCCATGACTCCTATGGAGAAAATCCACCTACGAGATCCTTTCGACTCGTAGGGAGAAAATGCTTTTATGGGACCCTCACGACCCATAAAATTGAAAAGTCTTAGGTGATAGGGATCTAAACCTGCCTCCTATGCCACCAATTCTCAAATTCTCCCGGGGCAAATGATGAGTTGCTCCTGGCATTATTCCAGTGCAGCAATGCAGATGCCAAACAAAAACCAAAATCCCAGAATCCTCTCAATGACAGATGATGATTCGCTCCTGGTACCATATTCCAGTATAGCGATGCTGATGTCAACCCAAATCAAAATCAACAAGTCAACTTCCACTCCGACACCCCAGAAAGCGGAGCGAGTCAGAATCCAATCTCGACACCGCAAGAAGCGGAGCAAGTCAAGTCTACCCCTGACACTGCAAGAAGCAGAGCAAGTCAAATCAAGCACCGACCGTCCAAGTCGCAAAAAGGGCAGCATCGACCGTCCACGTCGCTAAAAGGGCAGCACCGACCGTCCAAGTCGCAAATAGGGCAGCATCGATCGTCCACGTCGCTAAAAGGGCAGCACCGACCGTCCAAGTCGCAAAAAGGGCAGCATCGACCGTCCAATTCGCTAAAATGGCAGCATCGACCGTCCAAGTCGTGAAAAGGGCAGCATTGACCGTCCACGTCGCTAAAATGGCAGCACCGACCGTCCATGTCGCAAAAAGGGCAGAACCGACCGTCCACGTCGCTAAAATGGCAGAACCGACCGTCCAAGTCGCTAAACTGGCAGCACCGACCGTCCATGTCACAAAAAGGGTAGAACCGACCGTCCACGTCGCTAAAATGGCAGAACCGACCGTCCAAGTCGCAAAAAGGGCAGCATCGAGCGTCCACGTCGCTAAAAGGGCAGCACCGACCGTCCAAGTCGCAAAAAGGGCAGCATCGACCGTCCACGTCGCTAAAAGGGCAGCACCGACCGTCCAAGTCGCAAAAAGGGCAGCATCGACCGTCCACGTCGCTAAAAGGGCAACACCAACCGTCCAAGTAGCAAATAGGGCAGCATCGACCGTCCACGTCGCTAAAAGGGCAGCACCGACCGTCCAAGTCGCAAAAAGGGCAGCATCGACCGTCCACGTCGATAAAATGGCAGCATCGACCGTCCAAGTCGCGAAAAGGGCAGCATTGACCGTCCACGTCGCTAAAATGGCAGCACCGACCGTCCATGTCGCAAAAAGGGCAGAACCGACCGTCCACATCGCTAAAATGGCAGAACCGACCGTCCAAGTCGCTAAACTGGCAGCACCGACCGTCCATGTCGCAAAAAGGGCAGAACCGACCGTCCACGTCGCTAAAATGGCAGAACCGACCGTCCAAGTCCCTAAAATGGAAGCGTCGACCGTCCACGTCGCTAAAATGGCAGAACCGACCGTCCACGTCGCTAAAATGGCAGCACCGACCGTCCATGTCGCAAAAAGGGCAGAACCGACCGTCCACGTCGCTAAAATGGCAGCATCGACCGTCCAAGTCGCTAAAATGGCAGCATCGACCGTCCAAGTCGCAAAAAGGGCAGCGCAGGATTCTTACAAAGCAGGAACCAGATCACTCCGGGCCAGGGAAAACGTCTATCATGGACACTCCGTCTCGGAGACATGTTAAGCAACGACCGTCCATGTCGTAAAAAGGGCAGTGCCAGCTTCCCAGAAAGCGGGAACCAAATCAAGTCGCCTCCACGTGAAAGAAGATCCATCAATTTCATGCATACGACCCACATATGTGGTGTGCATTTATTGATGGAGGGCAATTTGTTGGGGTAAAAATTTACACCCCGGTTGACCAAGTCAAAATCAAAGTCAACCCCAAGCCAAGTGGGCCCAAGCCCAGATCCAGTGGGCCCATGCCCGGGTCGAGACCGAACATGAAGCGGCCGGCCTCCCCCCATGCCAAGATAAAAATTTTGTAATAAATAATTTTGTTGTATTTCTTTTATTTTATTTTTGGATAAATGTAAGAAAAAATAGGCATAAAGCAAAATTTTTGTAAAGCCCATGGCTTATGTGCAAAAAGAAATGGCACATGAGCCATGGGATAGGCAAAATGCCATTTTGTGAAGCCCGAGGGGCTATATGTAAAATGTATGGCCTATAAAGGCAAGGATAATGAAATATCCCAACAACTTTTCTCTCTCCAAAAAAAGTTTGAGATCTGAGATCTTTTCTTCCTCCTTCAAGGTTCCAAAATCTTCTTCTTTCTTTTAAATTAAATCAAGAGTTTTACTCTTCCTTTTTCAAAACAAAATAGTTTTTCACCACAAAACCCATAAAGGGGAACTCAGATCTTCCATTAGATCTCAAAAAGAAGAGATTTTTAAAAATCCCACATCTCTTGATCTTCAAGATCCAGCTAACAGAGGAGGAAGAAGAAGAACATATTTCACTAAACCCCCCAAAAAGAAGAAAAACACACTCAGGAGTCCAACTCCTCTCTGATTTCTCTTCTGAGAAATTTTTTCAGGCTAAAAGCCTCTTTTCCTCGCCGGCGCTAAGCGCAGAGCGCCCACGTGCTGACACGTGGCGCACCTGCACTCAAGCGCTCGCGTTCGAACGCAAAGCGCCCACGTGGCGCGCTTGCGCTCAAGCGCAAGCGCTCGAGCGCAAGTCGCCCTCATGCCGACACGGGGCGCTCTTGCGCTCCAGTGCAAGCGCCCGAGCGCAAGTCACCCGGAGCCGACACGTGGAGTGCTTGCGCTCGAGCGCAAGTCACCCCGGTGCCGACACGTGGCGCGCTTGCGCTCCAGCGCAAGCGCTCGAGCGCAAGTCGCCCCCGTGCCGACACGTGGTGCGCTTGCGCTCAAGCGCAAGCGTTCGAGCGCAAGTCGCCCACGTGCCGACACGTGGCGCGCTTGCGCCCAAGCGCTCTGCGCTCGAGCGCAAAGCGCCCTCGTGCCGACACGTGGCGCGTCGTGCTCCAGCGCTCTGCGCTCGAGCGCAAAGCGCCCACATGGCGCGCTTGCGCTCCAGCGCCTAGACGCTAGCCCCACGCATCCTTTGGATGTCTTTTTCCCCTTTATTTATATATACATGTATATGTATACATATGTATACAAATGTACACATACGCATACTCCACGACACTGTCCCTGTTAGAAAAATTTCTAACGGGGCGCTGCCCCGCACCCCGTAAGGGGGCTGCTAGCCCCCTTGACCCCCAGCCCGCTATCCGGGTAGCGGGACCTCCGTAAAAACTCTGCGTGGCTCCCGATATATTTAAACCCCCCTCCAAAACACAACACACGTACACTGCACATTGAGTTCGCATGACCAGTTTAACCCGTTAATCGGAGGTTCCCTCGCCCCAAAGATGGGGGGTAATTAACGGCAGCTTAGTTCGCGGCTGCCGGAGATTCGGATCCCCACAATCATTAAACCCCCGCCTACCCTAGGCAGGGGGAATCTGTAGTACGCCTGACAAGCGCGCGCGTATTCCTATCTCAATGGGGTGACGAAAAACACCCTACAATAGGCCCAAGAACCCACCAAATGGCCGCGGAACCGCGGCCAAACAGGCCTTTCTGCCATGGTTCCGCGGCCATAATATGCACGTGTCGGTGGGGTGTCGGTGCTTTGACTCGGTCTTTGGGGTTGTTTTGTAATTTCATGTATGGGTCAGAATGTAAACCTAGGGTTTTTCCTATCTATAAATAGGAAAGCTCAAAGCCAAATAATGGTGTGCCTCTTTGGAGGATGCCTCTTTTTAATTTCTAGATTTAAAATTTTAAAATTCCCTTGTAATCGTTGAGAGGTCATCAATAAAGGTATTTTTATTTTTATCTTGCATTTTTTTTATCTGAATTTAATTTCTGCAATTTTTTTATCTGTCTTTTATTTTCTGCAATTTAGATAGTCTATTAAAATAAAATATAAAAATGAATTTTATCATCACTTTCCTAATGAGTGAGTAATTCCTCACTTGTTAGGGTTAGGATAGGGAAGGTTTGAGAGAAGGAAATCTCTCTCACTCCTTTCTTTGCCCATATAATATTTAAAATAGAACTCTTTTTAATTCAATCACACACCGCTCACTACGACATCCTATCCTACATGATAGCGGTGATTCTCTAGTTAGACTGGTTGTGGTTGAATTAACTGGAGATTAGAACTAAGAGTTAAGAAAGGACGGACAAGGACCAAAAGGAAGAAACTAAATTTCTTCCTAGTCGTGCTAATCCCCTTTGTTGACTATTATCCTAACTCCTATATTCTTAACTAGGGCATTAAAAGCAGTGAGTAGAATCCCTATTCCAAACTAACCTAATCCTAACCCTAGCAAGCCTTTAAATCAATTTAATCTCATTCTTAGATCTTAAAACAAAATCTACCAAAAATAGGACTTAACTCGTTAGAACTTAAAGAAATAACACCATTTCCCTGTGGACCGACCCGTACTCAACCGGCTAGCTACCAAGAGACACCGTCTTGATTGCGGTATTCTTTAAATTAAAACAAGCACGTACAAAAACAGCATATCAATCAAATGGCGCCGTTACCGGGGAAACGGTAGTTTATTTTTTTTTTGTAATTTCAGGTTAATTAAATAAAAAATATAAAAACTTAAATTTTTTTTTAAAAAAATACATTAAAAACTATCTTGTTATTTTTGATTGGTTTTATGTGAATTGTGCAGGAAAAGAAGACGGATTGATTCAGATCTGGAGCAAGTCCAGTGAACAAATCAAGAAACAGAGGATCTGAACAGACAGAGGAAAACCATAACAGCACACAGAAAAATCTTGGAGGCCTGATCCAACTGAACCACCACGGAACCGCGGCTAAAGTAGGGATTTGACCGCGGAACCGCGGTCAACCTATGACGTCAGCACTCCAAATTTCTCTATGAGCATTTTTGTCTTCTCTCCTACCCTCTGCATTCCACTAAAAAAATTTCTTGCCGGGTTCTTTGCGCAAAGCTTCTTCTCCCTCTCTAATAAATCATTTTATGCAGGATTCTTTGCGCCGCAAATAAAAAATAAATTTTTTTTGCAAGTGTTTTAGATTTTTGGTGTGTTACTGCTTTGCATATTTAAAACGGAATCTAAGAGGCTCTAACACCAATTAAGATTGGGTGGGGATTTCATTACCCTTCCTAAGACTCCAGAAATCACAAAAAGCATATGCATCACCCTTGAGCTAATTAAAAAAATATATAGACTCAGCCAATTAAGGACCGTCGCGCTCATTAAGACAAAGCAAGGTTGTGAGCATTCGGTCATTTATCTAAACCTGACTTTGTTGTGTCTAGGCTAGACAAGTGAGAAAGGTAACTTTAAAAGACTCGTCTCACGGTGATTCGTGAGCGGATTCCTCTTTTCTTCATTTGTGCTTACCTGGCCACAATTGACGATGAAGAGGCGATTTGAGAGATATCTCACAACTTGTCGCTTTGGAACAGTTAGGAGCAGTCTAGTTTACTGAGGAGACCCTAGCTCAGCTTTGATTGTGCATGTTTAAACTGTGGTTGTTTGAAATTGTGCCTTAGTTCCGTACAAATTTTTGCAAAACTCTTTCTAAAAAAAATAAAATAAAATATAACACTTTCAAAAATTTCAAAACTCCAAAAACAAAAAACAAAAAATAAAATAAAATAAAATAAATCACATTCTCTTTCTTCTCTTTTCTATCATCACATCATGGGTACCCCACCTCGCAAAACTCTTGCCGAACTTTGGTACCCTCAACCAGACATTATTTCTTACGCTTCTTGTTTTGGTCGAATTTTGAACGACCCCTCCATACCCAAAATTTCTTTGAAAGATCAAATAGACGCGTCTAGGACAACCAGTTGGACTCCGCAATCCACCTTATATCAACCATTTCAACCTTCACCACCTTCTTACGTTGATACTCCTTTTTCGAGTCCTGTTGTAACTCCGAAACCTATGTCTATTGCTGAACATATTGAACAATCTCGTAACCGATCTTTCACTCCTTTCACCACTGCGAATTCTTTGGATCAACAATTCTATTCACTTTCTTATCCAAATATTGATCCTACTCCTGTCCAACCATTCGATTCCTACCAGTCCTACCCGACTTTTGCACATTCCCTAGACATTGCTTCTACACAGCCATTTGGGAGTTTCACGTATCCAAACAATTTTGAATTTTTTACTGAAACCCCGTCACAACCCATCTCTAGTCTGGAACAGTCGTTGGAAGACTTTATGGTAGCGTCATGCCAATAGATGAGGATTTGAATGCGTCCATGGCCGCCTTTATACAACCTAGTGACCCGGTAGCTAGTTTCCAGCTAGCTCCAAATTTTCCAATGTATGATGAGGCGGTTGGACAGATTGATAATTTGAGTGGAGAGAGTGAGCTGTGCACCCTTCCAAATCAAACCTACCCATCCCCAATTGAATCCCACAATTCCGGTTTTGAATGTCTATCAAGTGTTCCAAATGATTCACCAGTTGAAAATAAAACATTTAATGAGTTGTGCGACTTTGTAGTGTTTGATTTACCTGACTGTGAAGGTTCCCTTTCGAGTGAAACCATCACCAATCTTTTTGACCTCTACACCTCCACTCTAGAACCTGAATTGATTAATATCCATGCTTTTGATGAGGTGTCTGAAAAAATTGATTTTCACTTGATTGAAGATATAGACGCTAGGAATATTTTGGATGATGAACCCACAGATTTGGATAAGTTTCTCTCTCCAATTCATCATCCCGAGTCATTAACTGTTTTTCCCAAACTTCATATGTGTCTTGATTTTAATGAGAATTGCATGGATAAGCTAAATTTTGAGGAGAGCATTGAGAAAATTATTGAGAATGAAGCAGTTTTACTTGAGGAATCGGATTTTCCAATTCATTCTATCCCTTTCATTGACTGCGCACACCCTCCTGAATTTTTAACCGATACCCTTCTTCAATCACTTCCCGCCATCCTCGTTCCAACCTTCCAAGAAACCGTTACACTTTCAGTTTTTATGTTTGGTTTACCAAGTTCGACGTACCCATGTTTTCTCATGAATCTTGAAGGATTTGACCTCATTTCTCAGTGGGTTGATAGATTAACACAATCGCTTTTTACACATCGGTCATTACAAATTGTGCTAATTTATACACTCTATCTCCACCCTCAAGTTTGTATTCAACTTCTTTCTCCCACTTTCTCAGGTTCTTCTTCTATTCTTCCTATAATTTCAGTGAGTGTTGATGAATCACAATCCTATAATTCAAGTTTGATCATTTCAGAAAGCCAACTTGATTTGGATACTTTTGAAAATGAGATAGATGAGTTTTTCGAGTCTCCCACCCCCATAATTTTTGACAAATCAAGTATGATAAATTCTGGCACAAAACTTACTGACAGTAAAATGTTCAATTACATCGATGAGAGTTTTGAAGAACTTTTCGCTGACGAACTTGCATTCAAAAACAACAAGGATTTTGTGATTAATCAACCTCCACCTATAGAAGTTGAACCACCATTTCTTCTTATAAAATACGAGAATGCCAATATTCCACTCATTTATGATCATTCACATTCTTATTTTTATTTATCATCACCTCTTATCTCCTCACATTCACGTTCACGCAAACCCTTTCCATACCACCACTTATCTCTATATAACATGTTCTTCCACCGACCTATGGTTACATTGATAAATTCTTCAAATGGTTGATGTTGACTTTTGGTTTTTGCAAAGCTTGGTATTGACCAATAACTTTGAACCCCCTCTTTAAAAGCTTAATATTGTTTAACTCAAGTTTAGGGGGGGGGTATAATTTGGCTCTTGAAAATAATTTTTTCTAACTCAAAGTGGTGAGCCAAAAATAAGTTTGGGGGAGATTTTCACGATCATATTTCATGTCCCCATTAATAAATTTTTCCTCCCAAGTTTACAAGTTTATGAGATTTAAAAAATGGTAACAGTAGAAACAATGTTTCACTTAAATTTGGGGGGAATATTTTTGTGTATATATATTTTGTTTTCTTTTTCTGTTAATAATAAAAATAAAAATATGAAAAAATGGGGAGTGCCGACAATTTTGACCATCTTGGTGTAGCCTGACAGTGAGGGCACTGTCAAGTTTAAGTTTGGGGGTGTGCTCGGTAAGCTTTCTTCCTTCGCATTCATATGTATATTTTTGCATTTGCATACTTATTTTAAAACCCATAAAATTGAAAAATTTTAAAAAATTATAATATTTGACTTAAGTTTAATATGATGGTTGACTAGTTAGGAAAAACCAGATCCTAAACTTAGTAAATTAAAAACCCTAAAAATAACCTTTCTTAAAATTTAACTATAGAAAATATACGTCCTTATAGTTTATTTAGAAATAGGCAAATTTTGAGTTCAGTTCTTGTACTAAATCGAAATAAGGGAAGAGTATTGAAAGCTCTATTTGAAGTATAAGTCTAAAAAATAATTCTGAACCTTAAATCCAAATTCTGAAAATATATACCTTATTATGCGCACTTACACGCACCTTGAAACTTAGGATAGTAGAGGATACCTTGAAATGCTCTTGTCTAAAATCCTCAGTATGAAGAAAAATAAAATAAAAGTATAAGTGGTGAATAAAGAGATAAAAAATGAACACTGGTTTTGTAATTACTTAAGGCAGCATAAAAAAATATAGCAAGGGTGCTTTATCACCTAGTGTCTTAGACCAACTGGTTTGGGAGTCACTGCTAAGCCTTAGGTATTACAAGACGAGGAATTACGCCTAAATGCGCAAGTACATTTTGTAATCGGTCGTCTAGTACCTCAAGAAGTATTAACGGTCGCATGAAAAATGTGTGAGCAATTTCATCTAAAATTCACCAACTAAAAGTACTTTGGACATGGACAAGAGTATGATAACTAGAATTGAATTTCCAAGTGTAGAGGTAAAAATTACACACACGTAAGGGTATATGATTGGGGTTTGGATGAGAGATAGGAATAAAAGATAGGGCTCATATCTTCAGTAGAGATGATAAAAATTCCTGAGTTAAGATTGCACCTTAGAAGGAAAATTCAAAAGATGCTGAAAGCTTAATAAATTTGCAAAACATATACGATCTTAAGTTAAATGAAAAGTGAGTGTGAAAAATATGGGTTGGTGATTTCTAAGATGAAAATAATAGAATTTCTTGCTAGAATACTGAATTGAAGAATTAGAATCAACAGGCCAAATTGATCGGATTTTGTGGGTAGTATCCGCTGAAAACCCTCAGGAGACAACACTCCTCCTACTAGAGACACCTAGAGGTTTAACGGTTTGTTGCACGAGCTTAGTGCAATCACGTTCCCTGCGAAAGTGAGGTGAGGATTTTTTCGAGAATAAATTGGCTTTGCTCGGGACGAGCAAAAGATAAGTTTGGGGGTATTTTTTCATATAAGAATTTTGCATTCGTATATCGCCCATTCTTAATCGCATTACACATAAATAGGTGCTTTTGATCCATCTCTGCTAAATAGTTGCAGGTTACAGGTTCTCAGATCGTTACAGTGAAATTCATGAAAAATCGCTACAAATGTGAGACTACGACCAGTAATAGATGAATCCATATGATGCCGCCTGCCAGTTCAAGGAACAAATGAAAATCATTAGACAGTTCAATGCACAAAGCACAAGGGCAGCACAAGTTTCAAGACTTCAACGCGAAGCTCAAGGCAAAAATCCACATCATTCTGCACTGTTGGAAATCTGGAAGGAAATAGAAGAAATTCTGAGAAACCAAGTAAAGAAAACAGAAGATAAAAACAACACAGAGAAACCCTGAAGAGATGGGCCCAAGAACCCACCAAATGGCCGCGGAACCGCGGCCAAACAGGCCTTTCTGCCATGGTTCCGCGGCCATAATATGCACGTGTCGGTGGGGTGTCGGTGCTTTGACTCGGTCTTTGGGGTTGTTTTGTAATTTCATGTATGGGTCAGAATGTAAACCTAGGGTTTTTCCTATCTATAAATAGGAAAGCTCAAAGCCAAATAATGGTGTGCCTCTTTGGAGGATGCCTCTTTTTAATTTCTAGATTTAAAATTTTAAAATTCCCTTGTAATCGTTGAGAGGTCATCAATAAAGGTATTTTTATTTTTATCTTGCATTTTTTTTATCTGAATTTAATTTCTGCAATTTTTTTATCTGTCTTTTATTTTCTGCAATTTAGATAGTCTATTAAAATAAAATATAAAAATGAATTTTATCGTCACTTTCCTAATGAGTGAGTAATTTCTCACTTGTTAGGGTTAGGATAGGGAAGGTTTGAGAGAAGGAAATCTCTCTCACTCCTTTCTTTGCCCATATAATATTTAAAATATGACTCTTTTTAATTCAATCACACACTGCTCACTATGGCACCCTATCCTACATGATAGCGGTGATTCCCTAATTAGACCGGTTGTGGTTGAATTAACTGGAGGTTAGGGCTAAGAGTTAAGAAAGGACGGACAAGAACCAAAAGGAAGAAACTAAGTTTCTTCCTAATCGTGCTAATCCCCTTTGTTGACTATTACCTTAACTCCTATATTCTTAACTAGGGCATTAAAAGCAGTGAGTAGAATCCCTATTCCAAACTAACCAAATCCTAAGCCTAGCAAGCCTTTAAATCAATTTAATCTCATTCTTAGATCGTAAAACAAAACCTACCAAAAATAGGACTTAACTCGTTAGAACTTAAAGAAATAACACCATTTCCCTGTGGACCGACCCGTACTCAACCGGCTAGGTACCAAGCGACACCATCTTGATTGCGGTATTCTTTAAATTAAAATAAGCACGTACAAAAACAGCATGTCAATCAGTGCACTTCTAAATTCAATTTAGAATGACGTTATAGTTATTCACCTGCCAGATCTTATAATCTAGGACAGTATTAGTGATAAGCTTGAGTCATCAAAACCTCTCTGTCACCGTTTTTTAGGAGACCGAAGTACCTCTCGGGTGGCTGAGATTATCCACTAAATCTGCAGAGTGGCTAATGGGTTGTCAAATCCAATTGAATTCTTAGGTTCTACTAAATATTCAGTAACCGTTTATGGTTCTGGAATCACTTCCAGTTCTACCATACTCCCACCAATATTTTATGAAAAGAATTCATTTTACCAAAAAGGTGGCGAGTCAAGAACAATATAACTATTGATCCTGCAAATGGTAGAATATTAACCCTCGTCTAAGCCCGGGATAGCCCACAAACTGCTATTACTGAAACGCGCCTTGAGTTTATCCGGATTCTGGTTTTAAGTATAAGCCGAATAACTCCATATACCTTAACACCGTTAAGATATGACTCCATTCTATATCTAATATAGAAACAAAAGCACTGATTTAATTAAAACCATATTCAAAAAATATGCAGTTGTTTCCAGTGCATATCGACTAAATAAAAGAAGGTCATGCAACGTTATTCATCAAGGAGCGCACCCACAGATGAGTAACTTGAGAGAGAAGCAGGTTATCAAATATTTTACTTATGACGGAATACCTAACATAAGTATATACATATTCGATTACCTCGAAAAATCCTGATATTTCTAACGTATGGTTCTCTACTTTATTCTTATACCTATAACTTCTCAAAATTTGGACCTTATATTTCAACGAAATGCGTGTCTAAAACCAGAGAAGTCATAAGTAAATGGAATATAGTACGAGTACCAACCCCTTATGCTAATGGACATCGGAAAACAAACAATACTTTGTATAACTCCTCTGAGTTTAATAACTCAAACCCTGCGTGTCATAGGTTGAAAACTGTATTATGTTTAAGAAGAATTACACCGTTATTGAATACACCTTACCAAATCATCAACTGATAAACGTAAATGTTATAAACATAATTTCAAAATTTTATTTATCACTTTATAAAATAAACGTACAGATATATCAGTTCGAAATTGGTGTATAACAACGGATATTCAAAACCAAATATTTGTCGTTAGGCAAAACCCAGGTGATTTCCTCAAAAATTACTAATTACAAAAAATTCTGATATTGAGGATCTAATCACCCAATTCCCAATATTCTACTCCCACTTGGTATCTATAATACCATACAGATATGAGAATCAAGTTCGATAAATGCATACCCTGAAGTCAGAATCTAATTGGAAAAGTAGTTTTCAATTAACACTGCACAGTAAAACTGAATCATGAAAATGTTTCGAGGGGGTGGCCGGGTATTCCTAGTAATGCCTTTTCCAATACCAGACTCATGACATTGGTTACAATTTTCATTGCCCTTATTCCAATCCCTTTATATGTCTATACTTATTACCTTCTGTACACCATATTTAGACTAATTGGTTTTCTTCTTTTCCTACCTTTCGACATGAGCCTAAGGTTTGGAAGAAGATTATCCAATAAGCGTAATTGGTGTACTCTCCTATGTTGGGTAGCTAGGCACCTCTAGTAGGGTTTAAAACATGGGCAAAAGTAGTAAGTTTAAAAATCGAGAGAGCTATAGCAAATCCAAACCAAAAATCAAACCAAAATACTAAATTTGCATCTAAACTAGTAAACTAAAAACAAAAGTTTAGATGGATACAACATTTGTAGCGCGTTAGCCACCTCTCCTTGGATTTCGGATAGTCTCCACGAAACCCGGAACAAGTTTGCTCGATAATCTCCTCATCGAAGATTATCCAGCTTGAGATAACTCCAACACAAGTTTTATCTTCAAATTGATCTCATCAAAATAAAGTAACCCATTAATTAAACTTGCTAAGAATGATTAGTACGAGATGTAGAATAATTAGCTCACATATTTTTTCTCTTTTATTTTCCATTCCCCACTTGAAGAAAAATCAAGAGAGGGGGAAGAACTATGGAGAAGATGAGAGTATAAAGAAGATAAGCATGAATAAAACATTTTTTTAACTAGAAACAAGAATGAGTCATAAATCAAATAATGACTCACACAAATGAGTCATTAAAAAGAATCATCTCATGAGTTCTACAACCATGACTCATTCTCATTTCTTTCATGTAATTCTTATACTCCCATCATACATGTATCAATATACATGTCTTATTATTTATATCAAATATAAATAATAATTTAAAGAGAAGAAGAAAAAAATTAAGTAAGCATCATATTAGTTAATATATAAATATATCAATATATAAATATACATTTAATTATTAAATTAACACTTGGTTTAATAATCCGGTTATATCATATATATACCAGCTAATATCAACAAACACCCGATTAAAATACGTGTATCAAATACACGTGTTTAATCGAACTCCTGCACGTATCCCTATACGTGTCCTACATCGTTTCGCATGTGCTGGGAAACCTCTATGTGGGACTCTAAAGACTCGACAATACGCTGGCAGTAAGTTAGGATCATATCCATAACCCACAAGCACGTCAGCGGTACTAGCTGCACGTAACTGTAATAACTCCAATTTTAATGTACAGAAAATTATTTAAAAGTTAATGTACAATTGGGGTATTTGCAATCCTTTGTATACTATAAGTATTTATTTTATTTTAGAATATCAAGAAAGCACTTGTAGCACATTGGTAAAGCCTTGCACTGATGTGACGTAGCCCCTGTGATCGAATCCCCCAGCCACATTATCATCCTTACTCAGAAATTCCCTGTCAAACCTCTAAAAAATTCTCAAGTCCCTTTAGTGTGCAAGTGGAGTTAGCGAAGGGTGAAGTTTCGGCGACGTTCCAAGGAGATTCCGGTGACGAAACGATACCCCGAAGCCTTCCTTAGTTTCCTCTCTCCCTTCTCTTGTCCAAAAGCCCGTAAGTCCCCTCTCCCCCTCTCTTCTCCTATTATAAAAAGTTCTATTTCTAAAACCCGACGGAAGCGGAGTTAATCCTACTTCCGATTCGGTTTTTCTATAAAACTCTACTTTTCTTAATCAACAAAATACCATACTCTCATATATTGTTTAACAGACATTAACAAAGCTATTAGAACAAGTTTCATCTCAAAAGAATCATTTATGCAACTTTATTGTTTTTACGGTAAAATACCACATACTTCATTTACGACATAAAACAACACAAAACTTGTATTACCTTTAGATAACTCATGAGGTAATGACCTACCTCATCACAACACACATCTTTGACATAGTACGATGAGGTTTTGGGAATATATTCATGGGATAACACGACTTTACAAATAAATACCATCAACTTACAAAACCATTTCTTTAAAAAGATGTATTGATCAATTCCTTGCAATTGTACCTCTACAACCCATTTTGGGGACCCCGATTGGGATGGTGCAGGTTATCGCACATCCTCGGGCCTAGTAAAGCGAGATGCATACCTCCGAAAGGAGCATTCGATCTCGATGGAATTTTTAATGCATTTTTCTTTAGAAAATGGGATTTCTACAAGAATAAATAAAATTTATTTTTATTAACTATATAACTATTATCAAAATATCTATTTTAATTATATTATATAAATATTCCAAGTTTTCTAAATCAAAGGAATCACCATTACATGAAAATACCATCCAAATACAAAACAATTCCAGTATTTCAATAAAATACCATATATTATGAAAATGAGGTTCTAACTCACTAGAAATTTCACTTTTATAAAATATACATCTATGAAAACCATAAAGACGATAATTAAATATTTGAGGTGTATTTTGAAATTATACCAAAACTATTTTTACATAAACCCCCTCATGTTATACTAAATTACAATAAGGACCCTAGTAAACATATGTTTAAGCGGGACCGGTCTCTTAAGCCTCAGGGAGCCGGAGAATATGGGTGCTTGCCTATTTAAGGTAGACAATCTAACAAACGGTGTTATCAACACGGTAATTGTCTTGGAAAAAGACACAAATCATGCCGTCCATATGCAGCAGTTACCGATAACATCAAAACTAATTCAGGATTTCAAGTTCTTTTCAAAGTGTCTGACTCAGACTGAGTGTCAATCTAATAAATCTGACTTGAATGTGATTCAAGTATAAACTACAATTCAACATGAATCCGTCTACTCAATCTATATCAATCTATATTGACTGAACCGAACCATGGATATACTCCGTCTACACGACTCTCCATTTATACCCATTATGTTTACTGATATCATGGTTTTAGCAAATCATCCATCTATATAATAAACAATACAATCAATACAAAAGACATCGCGGGGTTTATAAGGGGTAGATTGGTATAGAACGTGTTAGAAGTGGCACGAGACTGTAACCATAATATACATAACCTGAATATCCATTGCCGTTGTACTGTGGCTGAATGGTTCCTTATGCTCTGTATACCTTAGTCTCCGGAATAGTGGGACTCCTCTTGTATACACTGGCATTTTCTGTACCAAGCTACAAATAACAGCGTTAACAATATAATCAAACATTATCAGATATATTCTTTTTCTGTCTATTCTATCTCTACTCACCTTTAGGACTTACCGAGCGATTGTTCGCTGACGACATTCCTTTTCTTCTTTCTTTGAAATGTTGTCAGGTGTTTCAGACGCTTTAGAGACCGAGCCCAGCACTGAGGATTTGGAGCTGTTTGCTTTTGACCCGGAGATTTAGACACTTGTACATATTTATTTCATTTCAGTTATGCCATTGTTTAGGCATCGCTTTCTACTCATGTATTTACATTTCAGTTGTACCTGTAAAAGAATGTTTAATAAATAAATTTTTTGTTCATTTACATTCCTGTCTCTTGTGTACTTTACTTTATATTGCTTAGATACGCTTAGCGTGTTTACTTCTGAGTAAATACGTAACGGACCTTGCCATGTCCTCTTCTCGTACACTGGGAAGTGGGACGTGACAGTAACAGTTACCCAAGTATTGAACGAAAGAAGGCCAACGAGCAAGCTTATCTGAACCCTGCAAAGTCTATCAGTGACATTATCATACAGTCTGGTCTCTTCGTCTAAGAGTATCGCATATCGGGTCTAGAGTTTGGAATCTGTCAGACCCCGATAACTCGATAAGTCGTGCGACAGAGGACTCATAACCAACCGAAGATACAACTGATAACACTTATCAGTTTATCTCCACTGCGATGGCCATCGAATTGTGGTTGTAGTCATGTCCTGCACAACGCGACATCATCTCCCTATACCGAGAGAGATGAATCCCTTCGACCGCTCACTGCCTCCACGTGCTTCAGGACTATACCCAATAAAAACCTATTTGCATGACTCCTTTGAGCCGTGGTAGAGTAGAAGTCAAAATATAGTGGGAATACACATGGGACACTATGGCAATCTCAGGTCCTAGGGACTACCCTGTACCCATGTCATAAGAGAACTGCTAGCTGACATTGGTATATTACCAACTAGGAGTTCTCGGTGAGTCCGTCCAGTGTAACTCATCCAATGAGCACCTGTATACAATCTTCGATGTCAAACACAAATAGCTGTAGAATCAGCTATCACCCTCCAACCGGGTTAGGAAACGTACACACTAGTCTAAATTGGAGTACCGATACCCAGTCTCGATACTCCTACGATTAGGGACATTTAAGGATGTGCTTATCGACTACTCAGACCCTACTAGTATGATCTCCATCATCGTCATGGCAGTAAAGCAAAATCCTAGGTCTTTATCTCATGTCTAAACGATACGTGATGGTAAATAAAACGCATCACATGAAAAATAAAGACAAACCAGATAGCATAGTATCATCTCGAGTAAGATTATTCTCTCATATAAGTCTTCCTTCAATTACAATAATTGCCTTGAGGGCACCTATATCCAACATCCTACTACTAGGAGCCCTTGCAATCTGAGAGAAGGTAAAGAGAAAGACAACCGAATAACCTATTCTATTTCCCCAGAACCGGAATCCATTCTCGAACTGAAATAAATTTCTACGAGTTCATATGTAACTATACGATATGGTTTTATCCATTCTATATGGATTTTCGTAGTGATACGGAATGTTCTGAAGAAAGCAAAAGGTAAAGCAGGAGTAGCAGGGATATATGTGATTTTGTCGTAAATCGTGACAAAACAAAACCAGGTTTGTAAAAAGGTTCGGTCATCTTGGTTTACGAGTTTTAGTTTAAGGCGGGTCATGGTCGCTGCTAAAGAGAGAGAGAAAAGAAACACTCAGCGTGCATGCTAGCAAGATTAGATTGATTAATCATTTTATCAGATCAGGATGACTCCCATTGATTCCTTCAATTCTCCTTCAAACCCTAAAAGGAGAACTAGTCGGGATCATATACACCTTACAAGTTTGCTAATCGTTCAGCCAGGACAGTGTTGGTACTCCGAGGGAAGCTCCTCATGCTTTTGCATGGACATAATTAAATAGACTCATTTCCGCAGAGGCGTAACCTCGTTAACACTTTCTAGACACCTAATAGGTTAGCTAATTGTGAGGTGAAAACCTCCCGAAGAGTGATGCCTACTCACAGTGAGACTCGGGACCCAACTATCATTGCATGATAACTTGATAGAAGCCACTTAAGTCACCACACTCTAGAAGGTATGCGCATGCCTGGCAAGTTTCCTTTATGTTCGAAACTCGATGTGGATTTTACCCCTAGGACCCCAGTGACCTTGACGGACTCAACAAATCAAAGAGTTCTAGTCAAGTTCATCCCGTCATTATCATGATTGCATTAAACCCACCCGCACGAGCCCTTGACGGAGTCAATAAGGCCGCATGACTGTCCTAACCAATTGCATCGTATGCTACAAACAAGCACCACTTAGCTATCGTACACTACGCCTTGACGAAGTCAACAAACGCGGTATGAATACTGAGCACTACTCGTAGGAAATGACGGAGGGCTGCAGCTGGTTTTTGGCGAAAACCTTTAACATAATGAACTAGATATCGTTGAAGGAACTGAATAGCTTTGAAAAGGAGTAGTTTAGGCTCCACTTTTTAAAACAAGCGGTTTTGAAGAAAACCGGGTAGTTTTAAAATTTGTTCCTACACCATCATTTAGGTTTGTTTTTCTTGCATTAAACATATAATGCGATCCCATCAATTAAGTTCCTGTCCATCACAGAAACAACCAAAATAGAATGTACGTATATACCACCGCATTCTCCACGGGGTCTGGGGACTTCACCGTAAGGTTGCTTAACTTACGACAGTGCATAGACAGGGCTAGCGCGGGTGCAAAACATATACAACATTAATATATCATCACAGACAGGTAATAAATATCATAGGCATGCGATAAATAAGATGGAACATCGGATAAATTAGGAGTCATGTATTTCGTTTGAGCTGCAAACGAAAACTAATGTTCCCCGGTCGTGCGGATAGCTCGAACATCACCAGAAATAACGACCCCTACAAGCGCAACAAGTTACCCATAAATTCTAGAAGTGAGGCAACCATTACTCAATGACATGAGTGGGCCACCTGACACTTTGTAACGTGCTAAAAATAAATAAATAAAATCCTTTAGGTGAATTTTCTGATAATCGGTAAAATAAATCGTATTTTCCGTAAAACTTAACTATAATTATTTTTCATCATAGACTTCAATACGCCTATTTTAACTATGTAATTTCTAGTATTTGATATTTATTTAGTCACTTATAAATTGTTAGTTTACTTAAATATTTTCCTTAATTAATTAATTTAAATATTATTATAAGCTTTCATTAATACATTTAAATTAGTGTAAATTACAAATTGGAATGGGTAAATTGTATAAATGTGAGCCATGACAACCTTAAACCAAAATGTAACATATGCTTTTGAAATGAAATAGAGTTGTCATGAGGGTTCTAGAAATCTAAAGAAAAAGTTAAATAGAAAAGGAAATTAAATAATTAAAGAAAAGAAGTGAAAGATGTGGTGATTAGAGAAGTTTCCACACACACACCTCACTTTTTCTCTCTCCCTCTCATTTGTCTTATGACCGAGCCCTCCTCCTTGGCTGCCCAAATTTTTCTCACCCTATTTTCCACTTTAAAATTCTTCAAAATTGCTTCAAAAATCCATAAAAAAACATCACAAATTCCTAATTTAAACCTTACCCATTATTCTTGTTCAAATCTAACATGGATCTTGGAGCTAGAGAACTATTTTTGGAGGCTAAGTTAGCATGCTAGATCTACAAAAATTGTGAGATATAATCCTAACCCTAAGGTTTAATTGTTAGTTAATTACTTTAATCTAGCTTTTTAGGTGATTAAATATGGTTTTAATTGGAGTTTAGAAAAATTCAAGAAAGGGGTTTGAAGGCAAGTTAAGGTTTTTATCACACCATTAAGGTTGCAATGTGTAGTTTAATACTTTAAGACATGCAAAATGTAATCTAGTTGTTAAATTTCTAATTGTTATTCATAAATTGTCCTAATTAAGCTAACTTGCAAACTAGATTTTTAGAATTAATGTAAATTGGTGAGATAAAATTTTGATTATGATTTGTGTGACTTAATTGAGATATTAAGTGAATATTGTGGCTACTAGATTTGTTAAAATATCAAGATTTGAATTAAAATGGTATATGGATGCTTACTAGGTTTTTGGAATAAATCGATTTTAATTAAGTTGCGGTCTTGTTGATCTCTAATCTTTTCACTAAGATATTTAATGCGTTGTGAATGCGTGATTGGGTTTTAGACATGATTGTGGTCACGTATAGCGACCCTAGTCATGGGTTATGGCGTTGTCGCGAGCGCGTTTGTGCACCAAGTGTGTGCGTGTCTTGTTGTGCACGTGGTTGAATTGTGTCGTTTGTTCCGCGACTATTCGTATATTCATTCTCTTAATTGCTTGTGTGTGATTCTAGGATCGGGTGCAGAGGCGTCGGATGTGGCGCGGAAAGATAAAGCTAAGATCGGATCAGATTAGCCGAGACGTCCCGGTGAGTAGATGTATACATCTACGGGGATCGTCTCGATGGCGCGAGACGCCTGATGGTTTAGTATTATTGTAGTACTTGAATTATATGCGTAGTTTCCTAGTTAGCGATCTTATTGCATCGCATCGTTATATATAGATTTATATTTGTGACATCATCTCATAGGACACTTGCACCATTACCATTGGTTCCTGCCGCATGTGCACTATTTATGTGAACACACACGCCTTTGGTAATTTCTGTGTCACAAACACTATAGAACTTGATTAGGATCGTTAATTATGCATTTGCATCATATATGATCTCTAGGCTTATACTAGTATATTCATTTCATTAAGATGGGTACGTAGGATTGTTATTCATATGTAAATACCGCATTGCATCATGATTCATGCATAGTTTCTGGCCGTATTTCGCATGGTATATACTACCGTATCATAGATTTCCATCATCACCAGTATGTTTATATATTATGATTCTTCTTGAGGAATTCAGTATTTATGAGAATTTTGGATTTTGGAGAAAACCACAAGAATTTTATAAACTTATTATCTTTTTTTTAAAATGCAAGTTGCGGTTTTCTTGTGATATGATGTATGTAGCGTCCACCATGTGTTTTCTCGATTCTTGAGTTGTATCACATACCTGATTTGAGGAGGGGGAGATGCATCGTCTGCGGGTACATGATGGACCCGGTGCGGTACCTCAGAGCAAGAAGATCGCACAGATGGCATTGAGCCCGGTAGGGGACACTACCGACCAGTTATTTGTGATGTTTAGAGCGACGGATATCCGGAAGAGACTGACCGTAACCATGAGAGTTGAGGATTTGGGCCGATCCGGACTGCCGGAGCCCGAGATATTGAGATTCGAGATACAGAGATATTGAGATGTTGAGACTTTGAGATACAGAAATATTGAGATATTGAGACATTGAAACATACATATTTAGTGTCGATACTTGACACTGATTTCAGTTGATTTCATTTATGATACTTCAGTTATTTCACAAAAGTTTTACTAAGATAAGAATACAGATTTTCTCGTACCAAACATATTCAGGTTTCATGTGATTTTGCATTCATGTTGCACACAAACTAGTGCATCGCATCATATCGGTATATGTAGGTTGTGACGTATTTGCGTGCATACTTACGATAGCCTTATTAGATGTTACTTACTACTCACGAGTTGGCAACTCACCCCCGTTGTGCCACAGTATCTTGCAGGTCCGGCCCGTTAGCATAGTAGCGGTGGGCGTACTTCTTCCTTTGCTACGTTTGCTTGGACTTGCGGCTTGCTCATAGGTGGGTTGCGAGGATATATTGTTTTCACTTTGTATATTATTTTGTATCTAGTACACTCCATATACCCTTGTATTTGGACTAGACGGTGAGACTTGTGAGACTATTTGTGGCTTTTTGTGTCGATACTCACTTAAACCGACGAGTTGTTTTCTTACTTACGTGCTTTTATATACTTATTGTGCACTTTGATATTCATATTGCATGTGGTTGTGTTCCGCCATTGGCGAAGAGCTAGCTCCCGTTTGGGGATGCCTTTATTCTTGATTATATGTATTTTCTTGTGTTGTACCCGTTTGGGGGCCAGTATTTACAAAGGAGACTCTGCCGAAATTTTCGGGAGATTTTGATGTTTTTTAAATGTTTAATGCGACTTATTTATTTTAAATCACTTTCTTTAAATAAGTTTTTCCTTCACTCTATTTCTTTAATTGGTTTAGATGTCTGGACTTTGGCTTACTTAGATTACGCTACGCCTTGAGACGTTTCGTAATTTAAGTGCCAGCCACGTTCCGTACCTTTGAGTCGTGACAAATTTGGTATCAGAGCATAGGTTTTAACTTTCTGAGTGTAGGATGCTACTTGGTAGATGGAGTAGGTGACTTAAGCAGAGTGACGTAGCGTGTGTATGTTCCGCGGCATACTTACGATACGGTACTCCACCTAAGTGACCTTAGGATATATATATATATATATATATATATATATATACTTTCTTGTATTTCCCTTCTTGATTCCGGAAATCCTTTGATTCAATCGCAATGTTCCTATCGATCCTGTTCTTGCTCCAGCCACTATGCCGCCGGAAACTACGAGGGCCAGAGGGCTGCCGCCGAGGATGAGATTAGAGTGGGCTCGTTTGAGACGTGGACCAATCACGGCGGTACGCCTACCCCTCAGGGATAGAGTGGTCCACCTTTTTCCAGGACAGATGGCTAGGCTGGAGTCGATTATTCAAGGCGTGTGACAGATGATTGGATTGTTAGTTGAGGCTAGCCGAGCTCCGAGAGCCGACGATGTCCCTCCTATTTCAGGGACTATGATTGTACCTACTGCACAGGCATCTGTTTATGTTGTTACCGAAATCATTTATGTATCCTTACATGAGTTTTTAAGGCTGAAGCCTCCAGTTTTTATCGGCATATATGCAGCGAAGGATCCATAGACATTCCTCGACAGGATGACTTGGATTATCGTTCACAAAGATGTTCCGACGAGATATGGATTGAGCTTGCGAGTTTTCGTCTAGAGAGGTCTTGCTCAGACGGTGGTGCGAGTCAATTGAGAGAGGCCGAGCTGTAGACCTACTTCCTAAGACTTGGGATAAATTCATAGCTGTAATTCTTGCTCGTTTCCTTCTGAAGAGCGTTCGAGATGCCCGAGCTCGTATTTTCGAGCCTTTGCGCAGGACTTCAGGGATGACGGTGTCCGAGTAAGACATTTAGTTTACTTAGTGGTTCGATACGCTCCTTACCTGGTGGACACTGAAGAGAAACGGATAAAGAGTTCGTGTGGAGATTGGACATACAGTTATTACTTGTTATAGGCACCCAGCATTTTGATACTTATGCAGCCGCGATGGATGCAACCTTACTGCTAGAGGAGCGCATTTCTGAGACTTCGGTCGTTTCTGAACCAAAGAGGATTAGAAAGATGCCGTTGTGATAGGCTAATCTTTTGTACCAGTATGCCAGCTCAGAGGCGATTAGAAAGATGCCGTTGTGATAGGCTAATCTTTTGGTTGCTCGATATGTTGTTCGTTCGTGATTCATTTGCATCGAAGATAAGGATTCTTTGTCGATTTGATTCTTCCCGATATGTTTGACTTCGAAGTTCTTCTGAGCATGGAGTGGTTAGCCACGTATTATGCATCCTTGGACTGCCGTGAGGAGGCAGTCAGATTTATTTTTCCGGGTAAGCCAGTCTTTGTTTTCGGGGAGACCGTAGCGTCGCTTTTCCCAGTTTGATTTCTTCTCTTCGCGCTAGTCAGCTTTTAAAAAAAAGAAGGATGTCAGGAATTCTTGGCGTTTGTTCGTGATGTTGGAGATGCAAAGGTCCCGTTGAACCAGGTTCCGATTGGGAGAGAGTTTCCAGATGTTTTCCTGATGAGTTTCTTGGTTTGTCGCCAGAGCATGATATTGTGTTCTGCTTTGACATGATTTCCGGCGGAGCGTAAAGAACTGAAGGATCAGTTGCAAGATTTGTTGGATAAAGAGCTTGTTTGACCGAGTGCGTTACCTTGGGGAGCTCTTGGTCTGTTCGTCAGAAGGACGGCCGTTTGCGTCTAGATATTGATTATCGTCAGTTGAATTGGGTTACTGTGTGGGACATTTCTCGAAGATTGACTTGCGGTCAGGCTATTACCAGTTGTGGGTTCGAGAGAATGGTATTCCGAAGACTACTTTTCGCACACGTTACGGGCGTTATGAGTTTTGGTGATATCGTTCGAGCTCACCAATGCCCCAGTAGCGCATATGGATTGGATGAACTGAATATCCAAGCCGTTCTTGATCAGTTTATCATCGTGTTCCTTGAGGACGTCTTAGTGTACTTTTGGAGCCGAGCGGAGCCTGGGCAGTAATTGAGGATTTTGGGTTTGGACGGATACTACTAGTATTCGTACAGGATTCTTCGCACATAGCTGCACCGTTAACCGAGTTGACCCAGAAGGGAGTTTCTTTTCTTTGGACCAAGGCATGCGAGCAGAGCTTTTAGCAGTTAAAGACTCATTTGATTACGGCGCCAATATTATTTTGCCTTCAGGATCAGGCGGTTTTGTTGGTTATTATAATGCTTCTCGGCAGTTGAAGAAGCGTGAGCAGAACTATTTCATGCATGATTTAGAGATGGCTGCGGTGATTTTTACCCTTAAGATTTGGAGTCGAGTCGTGCCAGATATTTACGTGTCACAAGAAGCTTAAAGTACATCATTCAGCAACAAGATCAAAATTTGAGATAGCACCGATGGATGGAGCTAGTGAAGACTATGACCGCGAGATTCTTTATCATCCGGGCAAGGAGAATGTTGTGGCAGATGTTTTGAGTCGGAGGCCGGAGGTAACTTTTCTTGGTTAAGCACAGTTCAGAGACAGTCGACGGCAGATTAGCAGGTTCTATGTGACAACCGAATACAATTCGAGTTTACGCCAACCGGGGGATAACTTGTCCGTGTCCGTGCATATTCACAGTAAATTGATTGTATCAGTGAGGCATAGTCCGATGACGTTAGTTTATCAGAGATTATGGAGCAAGTTCGACAAGGCAGAGATTCACAGTTCATGATTGATGATTAGGGAGTACTATGATTTGGGACTCGACTGTGTGTTCCAGATTCCGAGGGACTGAGACGCGAGATTTTAGAAGAAGCATACCAATCGACATATAGTGTTTATCCGGTTTCTACCAAGATGTATCATGACTTAAGAGGTGTTTACTGGTAAGAAGGGATGAAGAGAGATATCACAGACTTTGTTTCAGGATGCTGACTTGTCAGCAAGTTAAGGCCGAGCATCATGGGTCAGCAGGAGAATTACAACCTTTGCCCATTCTGGAGTGGAAATGGGAGCAGATCTCTATGGATCTTATTGTGGGTCTACCTAGGACCAGTTAAGAATATGACTATAATTGGGCGACGGTAGACCGATCGATGAAAGCAGCTTACCTTTTACCAGATAAGACCATTTTCGGACTCGTTCAGTATGCTCAGATATGTGTTGATAAGATGGTGTGACTACATGGAGTTCCGACTTGTTTTGTGTCCGACTGGGACACTCAGTTCACCGGCCGACTATGGCAGAAACTTCAGGAGGCTTTGGACACCAATTAAGTTTCAGGGTAGTTTTCTATCCGCGGACCGACGGTCAATCAAAGAGGACTATTCAAATTCTTAACGACATGCTCCGGGCTTGCATTATAGTTTTCGGTGGCAGTTGGGATCGCCACCTGCCCTTGATAGAGTTTTCCAATAATAACAGCTTCCAGGAGAAGATTCAGATGGCACCCTTTGAGGCGCTTTATGGGAAGAGATGTCGATCGCCCATTTTTTGGATAGAGCTCAGTGAGAGCAGTATTTTGGGGCCACAGTTTGTGCAGGAGACGACCGAAAAGATTCAGTGATTCAGGATATGTTGAGAGCGGCCCAGAGCGGGCAGAAATCTAATGTGGATGGATGTCTCGTTAAAGGTGATCATGTTTTCTTGAGGGTTTCTCCGATGAAGGGCATATTGAGATTCAGGAGGAAAGGAAAACTTAGTTTTAGATATGTAGTCCCTTAGAGATTCTCGAGCGTGTTGGCACAGTTGCGTATCGTTTGACTCTTCCACCCAGCTTTTGAGGTATTCACCCTGTGTTTCTTGTATCAGTGCTCCGCAAGTACCTTCCGTATCCCGTTCAAACGATACAGCATTAGACGATCCAGCAGGAGCACAATCTTTCTTTCACAAGAGCAGCCGATAGTCATTCCAGATCGGCAGGTGAAGAAACCGAGGTCCGAAGACATATCGTCCGTAAATGTTCTTTGGCATGGTCCGAGCGGCGAAGAGGACACGTAGGAAGCCGAGGTCGAGATGTGGGAGAATACTTCCATCTCTTCGAGGGTACGCGTAGTTAGATTTTAAATTCGGTGACCGAATTTCCTTTGGGGGGGGAGGGGGGGAAGATTGTAACGTGCTATAAATAAATAAATAAATAAAATTCTTTAGGTGAATTTTCTGATAATCGGTAAAATAAATCGTATTTTCCGTAAAACTTAACTATAATTATTTTTCATCATAGACTTCAATACGCCTATTTTAACTATATAATTTCTAATATTTGGTATTTATTTAGTCACTTATAAATTGTTAGTTTACATAAATATTTTTCCTTAATTAATTAATTTAAATATTATTATAAGCTTTTATTTATACATTTAAATTAGTGTAAATTACAAATTGGAATGGGTAAATTGTATAAATGTGAGCCATGAACACCTTAAACCAAAATGTAACATGTGCTTTTGAAATGAAATAGAGTTGTCATGAGGGTTCTAGAAATCTAAAGAAAAAGTTAAATAGAAAATGAAATTAAATAATTAAAGAAAAGAAGTGAAAGATGTGGTAATTAGAGAAGTTTACACACACACACACACACCCCTAACTTTTTCTCTCTCCCTCTCATTTCTCTCATGGCCGAGCCCTCCTCCTTGGCTGCCCAAATTTTTCTCACCCCATTTTCCACTTTAAAATTCTTCAAAATTGCTTCAAAAATCCTCAAAAAACATCACAAATTCCTAATTTAAACCTTATCCATTATTCTTGTTCAAATCTAATATGTATCTTGGAGCTAAAGAACCATTTTTGGAGGCTAAGTTAGCATGCTAGATCTACAAAAATTGTGAGGTATAATCCTAACCCTAAGGTTTAATTGTTAGTTAATTACTTTAATCTAGCTTTTTAGGTGATTAATTATGGTTTTAATTGGAGTTTAGAAAAATTCAAGAAAGGGGTTTGAAGGCAAGTTAGGGTTTTTATCACACCATTAAGGTTGCAATGTGTAGTTTAATACTTTAAGACATGCAAAATGTAATCTAATTGTTAAATTTCTAATTGTTATTCTTAGATTGTCCTAATTAAGCTAACTTGCAAACTAGATTTTTAGAATTAATGTAAATTGGTGAGATAAAATTTTGGTTATGGTTTGTGTGACTTAATTGAGATATTAAGTGAATATTGTGGCCACTAGATTTGTTAAAACATCAAGATTGAACTCAAATGGTATATGGATGCTTACTAGGTTTTTGGAATAAATCGATTTTAATTAAGTTGCGGTTTTGTTGATCTCTAACCTTTTCACTAAGATATTTAAGGAGTTGTGAATGCGCGATTGGATTTTAGACATGATTGTGGTCACGTATAGCGACCCTAGTCGTGGGTTATGGCGTTGTTGCGAGTGCGTTTGTGCTCCGCATCTTGTTGTGCGCGTGGTTGACTTGTATCGTTTGTTCCGCAACTATTCGTATATTCATTCTCTTAATTGCTTGTGTGCGATTCTAGGATCGGGTGCAGAGGCGTCGGACGTGGCGCGGAATGATAAAGCTAAGATTGGATCAGATTAGCCGAGACGTCCCGGTGAGTAGATGTATACATCTATGGGGGGATCGTCTGGATGGCGCGAGGCGCCTGATGGTTTAGTATTATTGTAGTACTTGCATTATATGCGCAGTTTCCTAGTTAGCCATCTCATTGCATCGCATCGTTATATATATATATATGTATATTTGTGACATCATCTCATAGGACACTTGCACCATCACCATTGGTTCCTGCCGCACGTGCACTATTTTCGTGAACACATACGCCTTTGGTAATTGCTATGTCAGGAACATTATAGAACTTGATTAGGATCGTTAATTGTGCATTTGCATCATATATGATCCGTCGGCTTATACCGATATATTCATTTCATTAAGATGGATACGTAGGATTGTTATTCATATATATATACCGCATTGCATCATAATTCATGTATAGTTTCTGGCCGTATTTCCCATGGTATATACTACCGTATCATAGATTTCCATCATCACCGGTATGTTTATATATTATGATTCTTCTCGAGGAATTCAGTATTTATGAGAATTCTAGATTTTGGAGAAAACCGCAAGAATTTTATAAACTTATTATTTTTTTTAAAAATGCAAGTTGCGGTTTTATCGTGATATGATGTGTGTGGCGTCCACCATGTGTTTTCTCGGTTCTTGAGCTGTATCATATACCCGATTCGAGGAGGGGGAGATGCACCGTCTGCGGGTACATGGTGGACCCGGTGCGGTAGCTCGGGGCAAGAAGATCGCACAGATGGTGTTGAGCCCGGCTGGGGAGCACTACCGACCGGTTATTTGTGATGTCTAGCGCGGAGGATATCCGGAGGATACCGACCGTAGCCGTGAGAGTTGATGATTTTGGCTGATCCGGACTGTCAGAGCCCGAGATATTAAGATATTGAGATTCGAGATACAGAGATATTGAGATGTTGAGACTTTGAGATACAGAAATATTGAGATATTGAGACATTGAGACATACATATTTAGTGTCGATACTTGACACGGATTTCAGTTGATTTCATTGATGATACTTCAGTTATTTCACAAAAGTTTTACTAAGATAAGAATACGGATTTTCTCGTACCAAACATATTTAGGTTTCATGTGATTTTGCATTCATGTTGCACACATACTAGTGCATCACATCATATTGGTATATATAGGTTGTGACGCATTTGCGTGCATACTTACGATAGCCTTATTAGATATTACTTACTACTCACGAGTTGGCAACTCACCCCCGGTGTGCCACAGTATCTTGCAGGTCCGACCCGTTAGCATAGTAGAGCCGGGCGTACTTCTTCCTTTGCTTCGTTTGCTTGGATTTGCGGCTTGCTCATAGGTGGGTTGCGAAGATATCTTGTTTTCACTTTGTATATTATTTTGTATCTAGTACACTCCATCTACCCTTGTATTTTGTACTAGACGGTGAGACTTGTATTTGTGGCTTTTTGTGTCGATGCTCACTTGAGCCGACGAGTTATTTTCTTACTTACGTGCTTTTATATACTTATTGTACACTTTGATATTTATATTGCATGTGGTTGTGTTCCGCCATTGGCGAAGAGCTAGCTCCCGCTTAGGGATGCCTTTATTCTTGATTATTTGTATTTTCTTGTGCTGTACTCGTTTGGGGGCCAGTATTTACAAAAGAGACTCTGCCGAAATTTTCGGGAGATGTTGATGTTTTTAAAATGTTTAATGCGGCTTATTTGTTTTAAATTGCTTTATTTAAATAAGTTTTTCCTTCACTCTATTTCTTTAATTGGTTTAAATGTCTGTGCTTTGGGTTACTTAGATTACGCTACGCCTTGAGACGTTTCGTAATTTAAGTGCCAGTCACGTTCCGTACCTTCGGATCGTGACACACTTCAAGGAATCTGGTAACTTGTACACTCTACCGTGGGTCTATTCTAAACCCCTAAAAGTGTGGAAAATAGCCAATCAATTCTAGAGCGAGGCAGCTTGAACTCGCCACTGCGAGATGACCACCTAGTCGCATAACCCGGCTATTCAAGCACTTCTCCGTAGGTTATCCTAATACAAGAATGAATGAATATACAATGGTAATGTCGACCTCAACCCGGTCGTGTTCCAATAAAAGAATATATATCAAGCAGTAATGATGGCCACAATCTGGTCGCTCATCCCGAATAAACAAATATATAAACATTCTACGATGAGTGGGTTATCCACAACGACTATCAGATAAACCATCAAAAGATATACATCATCACAGAGGAAGCAAGTATTTGCAACCCCATATAATCGACCTATAGCTATTAGACGACGTATACAAACACAAATACAAAACAAAAAGATATAAACGATGCAAAAGTTTAGATCTAAAACTTTCCATGTTGCCCGATTAAAAAGATAACATTAAATGAAATCTGGGCCAAATAAAACATAACCAAAAACCAAGTTTTAATGAGATAAAACACCAGGAAAAAATTGGAGACCAGAGGATAATGAAAAACCGACCAGGTCGAGAAAACTGGGATTTCTAGCAGTTTTACATTTGAGTTAAGTCCTCGAATTTTTTTCCAAGTTCTTATATCTCATAACAAGATCTCCGCACTTGTTTAAAAAAATTTCATAGATCATTAAAAAATCGACAAAAACTTGATTTTGAGTTTTGGAAAAACGGAAATTTTTAGTTTCGAAATGTAAATACCATTTAATACTAGTTTTAGTGCTTGGGTTGCTCTAATACCATGTTAGTAGACGTTCGTGCTCGTGCCGTTAACTTGCAGCCAATGCGGAATACAAAATGAAAATTTTCGAATCAAGAGCACGAACTCTGAGACCTAGAATCGAATCAAAACACTAAACTAGTAAACACTAGAATGGGTTTAGCTTCTAGGTTAGTAATTACAATCTTTGTAGTCGTGTTCTTAGTCTTCTATGCCACTTTTTTAGCTCCTAGATCTTCGGGAACGAGTTTGGGAATCGGTCTTCCTCGTCGAAGATGATCCACCTGAAGGAACCCTAACTTAGGCTCTAGCTTCACACAAAATGCAAAGTGAAGCAACTGGTGATCAAAACTTGCTAAGAATTGATCACTAGGATGTAGTAGTGGCTAATCTCTAAATGTTCTCTCATTTCTTTTCTTCTTTCTCATCCAAGAAAATTACAAGAGAAGAAGAAGCTCAAGGGTGAGTGTCATCAAGTGAGGAAGCATGGCTAAAGAAAACCCTTATTTCTTCAAATTGTTTTCTTTTCTTTTATGTTGTGAATGGGTGGAATTATGACTCACTATGGTGGGTCACAAGTCCACACCATTCCAACATATACAAGAAGATATGAGAAGTTAAGAGTGCCACCTCAAGTGTACACACACACACACACACACATATATATACATACACTAAAACAAGTATATGCTACAAATACATGCACCCATATTCATACCAAAATACGAATACCCGTATTTTCATTAAGATACAAATACCTGTATTTATATCAAGACACAATACCCGTATTCGTATAAATACCGTATTCTGTCAAAATACAAATACCGAAAAGAGAGATACCAAAAAGAGATATATAATAATAGCTCACATTTTACCAAATATAATAATCTGGCTATCTTTCAAACCGGATAGTATTAACAAAATGTCCGATTAAAAGTACATGTACAAAAACACGTGTTTTAATCGAATTTTGGTACGTATCAAAATACGTACACTATATCGTTTCGCCTGAGCCGAGAAACCCTCTGTGTGGGACTCTAAAGACTCGATAATACACTGGCTATGGGTTTAACCATAAGCACGTCGGCGGTACTAACTGTACATAATGGCTACCCAGGTATTGAACGAAAAGAAGGTCAATAAGAAAACTCGTCTGTATCCTTACTGAGCCTGAAAGTGACAGTCTCCATACAGTCCGGTCTGTTCGTCTAAGAGTATCGTATATCAGGTCAAGGCTGTTAGATAAAGTCAGACCCCTAATAACGTGATAAGTCGTGTCAGTGTAAAGCCAATCACCCACTGAGAAATTACTGATCTAAATCAGTAAATATCATCCACTTTGGCCAAAGATTTTTGGTGATGGGCACCCGTGCATTGCGCGACATCTACCCCCAATACTGGGAGAAATAAATCCCTGACGATCCGCTCACTCCCTCCATATGGCTCGGGACTGTACCAACTAAAACATGTTTGCATGACTCAGTAGAGCCGTGGTAGGGTAGTAATCAAAGCACACTGGGAACTCACACGAGACAAATGACGATCTCAGGTCGATAGACTTACCTGTACTCATGTCACCAGAGAACTGCTACCTGACAATAGGTATAATAACATCTAGCATGTTCCCGACGAGTCCGTCCAGTGTAACTCATAATCCAATGAGCACCCACAATCTTTGGTGACTAACTAACACCAATGGCTGTGAGACCGGCCACCGTCCCTCGTCGAGGTCAAGAAACGTATACACTAGTCTACTATGTGCTGGGTTCGCTTAGCACCCCCGCTATGTTTCGGCACGCATCAAGTATGCAATTTCAAAAAATCTAGGGTGCCGAGCGAGCCCAGCCAAGGATCTAACTAGAGAATTAGGGTTTGTATAGCATGTAAATAAACTTTACACTAAGTGAAATAGGAATACAACCTTTGTAGACCGATCCTTCACTTCTAAATCTCCATGTAGTGGTCCCTTAGCTCCAAGTAGTGGTGTCCCGGACTCTCCTTAGGCTTCACTAGGCGAAAGGAACGAACTTGCTTAAAGATCTTCGAGGCCGAAGATGATCTATGTCGAGGAATCTCCAACTCAAGTGATCTCTTCACTAATTGAGAATTAGTATAAGAAACAACCTATACTAAATGGCTAGTTTGGTATAGATTGGTGAAGTAGTAATTTTGCTCACTTTAGAATTATTTTTCTCTCTTTCTTTTCTTCACTCATCAAAACCTAGAGAGCTCAAATGAGGTGAAGAAGAAGATCAAGTTATCAAGTCATAGTGTGAAAAATATCTCATATATCACTTGTAGAGACTTAACCATGGTTAAAGATTATGGTTGGGTTAATAAATATCTAGAGTAAAACAAAATTATTGGACTTAAGTCAAGGCTTCTACATGCTTCCACAAACATCTTAGCCATGCTAATTTCCACCTAATTTTGTTTTTCCATTAATAATTAAATACCTAAATTATCTTTAGTTTGGTATGAGTCTCATACACCCATGTCCAATGTATCATCAAGCATGACACAATAATTAAATACATTAATATATATCACATATATATTTAAATGTATTTAGAGAAAAGAAATTCTTAAGTGAGCTAATATTGTTAGTTTTATATATTCCCTAGAGGCCATTACTGTACATGCGATGTATATTGTAGTGGATGCTTGGACATATATAGGGAGGACTTTCTTGCTCGATATGATAGTATGCTATCTGGTTGCACTTTATCTTAACATGTACACCTATTGTCTCTCTATTACATGCTGATAAAGCCCTTAGGATGAGTACTTGACTACCAGGATTATGATGCAGATCATACTAGTGGGGACAGGGTAGTCGATAAGTACATCCTTCAAACGTTCCTAATCGTGGGAGTATCAAGACAGGGCATCGATACTCCAGAGTAGACTAGTGTATACGCTTCTCGACCCATGTGATGGGCGATTGATGATCCCATATCCATTGGTGTTTGACATCAGAGAAGGTATACGGGTGCTCAGTGGAGACTGGGTACACTGGACAAACTCGCTGAGAACTCCTAGATGGTATTATATCTATCGTCGGATAGAAGTTCTCTGGTGACACTGGTACAGATTAGTCTGTAGATCCGAGATCGTCATAGAGTCTTGTGTGATTCCCACTATGCTTTGATTTCCACCATACCATGGTCAAGAAATCGTGCAAAAAGGGGGTTTTGGGGTACAGTCCCGAATCACATGGAGGCAATGGATGATTGGAGGGGTTTCGTCTCTCCCGGTATTGAGAGTTGATGTTGCGCTATGCTCGATTGGCCATAACAGGAAATCCCTGGCCAGGGTTGCTGAGATCTACTGGTAAGTGTTATTAGTAGTTTCTCGAACCGTTATGGACCTTGCATCGGCATGACTTATCAGGCTATTGGGTTCTGACGTTATACCACCCCAGGCTGTGATATGCAACATATCAGACGAAAAGACCGGACTGTACGGTAGTGTTACTGATTGGATTCGCAGGAGTACGAGCAGGCTTTCTTGTTGATCTTCTGATCGCTCAATACTCGGGTGGCCGTTACGTTTAGCAGACCGCTTGCGGCTTGTAGGTGTTTGATATGATCATCACCTACTGCCGACGTATTGACGAGTCTTTAGAGTCCTACACAGAGGTTTCCTGGTTCATGCGAAACGGAGTAGGAGCACATATGTGATATGTGCGGGACCGAGATTAATGCGATATGAGATACCGCATTCTATTCTCCCGACTTGTGACATTGGTCGGTTATATATGATATAGCCAGGTTATCGGATCAAGTGTTGACTCGATAAGTTGTTACATTTGATATTAGTCGGTTATATGTAATATAGCCGGATTATTAAATCAAGTGTTGATTTAATAATTTAATGTATGATTATATATTTGATATATTACATTACATTAACTAATATTAGCTCACTTAAGTATTACTTTTTCTCACTTGATGATACATTGATATATATGTGATATATATTAATTGTATTATTTTCTTTTTGTACACAAAATATATATGTGATATATATTGTTGTGTCATGCTAGGTTACACTTGCAACATGTATGTATGAGACTCACACCATGATAGGGTTAAGTTAGGGTTTATATTTATTTCAAGCAAATTCAAAATTGTGGAGATATTTGTCATGGTTCAAAGCTTGTAGAAGCTTGTGGTCTTCATTGACTTAGTCCACTCCTTTGTCTTGCTTAAAATATTTGTTAACCCAATCCTTAACCTTAGACTTTGGTTTATTCTCTACATGAGTTAGGCATGACACAAACTCATCATGGTTGCAATTCTAACCTCACTCTCTCATTTTTTTTCTTCATCGCTTCTTCTTCTTCCTCAAGAAAAGAAGCTTGCTAGTTTTTTCTAAGTGATGAAACTTTGTGAGAAAAATAAATCTAAAGTGAGCCCACTTCCTACTTCATCATCCTCTACTATTAGCCATTTAGTTTAAGGTGTTTGCTTCACTAATCTCACTATTAGTTAAAAGGTAGCATGAGCTCGAGTCTCCTCGACGTAGATCATCTTCGGCCTCGAAGACATTAAGCAAGCTTGTTCCGTACATCTCGTGGAGCCTTTCTAGAGTCCGAAGAGTTCACTACTTGGAGCGAAGGGACTACTACATTGAGCTATTGAAGTGAAGGACCGGTCTACAAAGGTTGTATTCCTTCTTCTCTTTAGTTTGTAAAGTGTTTACAATCTAGAAAACCCTAAGTCTCCAGTTCGATCATCGTTCGGGTTCTTTAGCTCTCTAGAAAATTTTGAAATGGCATGTTCGATTCCCTAGTAAACACCGTGAGAGTGCTAAGGAACTCTACAAATATTAGTTAATATATATCAATATATCAAATATATAATTATATATTAAATTATTAAATCAACACTAGATTTAATAACCCGACTATATCACATATAACCGGCTAATATCATTTATATCAACTTATCGAATCAACACTTGATTCAATAACCCGGCTATATCTCATATAACCGACCGATATCATATATTGCGAGATTAGAATACGGTATCACATACACGTATTAATTTCGGTCCCGCACATATCACATATGTGCCCTACTTTGTTTCGCTTGAGTCAGGAAACCTCTGTGTAGGACTCTAAAGACTCGTCAATATGCCAGTAGTAGGTAATGATCATATCAGTTAACCACAAGCCGTCAGCGGTACTAGCGGGACGTAACGGTTACCCAGGTATTGAGCGATCAGAAGATCAAAAAGTAAGTTTGTCCATACTCCTGTGAATTCAGTATGTAACATTACCGTACAGTCCGGTCTTTTCGTCTGATATGTCGCATATCTAGTCTGGGGGTGGTGACGTCAGACCCCAATAACTTGATAAGTCATGCCAATGTGAGGCTTATTTTAGGGTTACGGCAGCACCCCGGCCATCAATCCATGGCCAAACGAGGAACGAAAACTTTTAAAACCCGGCGCTAACTGAACCCTAATCGACGGATCGTACCATTAACCTTATATCAGTTATATAAAAGGACTTTAGAGAGCTTATACCGATCAATCCATGTCCTTCGGTCTTCAACCTCTGTCCCAAGCTCCCTGCGGCTTCCTCGATCAAGTCCGATCTTCGGCCTCCTTCGTCGAAGACGATCCACGTCGAGGATTAGTAATACGGGCTCCCGCTTCAAAAACCGAAGCAACTCGGGCATCCAGTTTGCTAGCCTAAATGCATAAGATGAAGTAGAGATTATGTGTGAATACTTTGTCTCAAAACACCCATGGATTCTCAACTCATGAGAGAGATTGGGTGGAGGTTGAAGAAGATGCCATGGAGAGAAAGTGTGAGGCTAACCAAAGAGCAAGTCAAGAAAAGAGGTGGCTGCCCTTATTCTTTTGTGTTTTTGTTTTTGAGTTATTTGTTGTGGGTAATATATATTGTAATATGATAGCAACTAAAGAAAATAACTCAAGAAAAAATATCCCCTTTGCACACAACAAATATCCCACACCACAAACAAAACAACATCATGCCACCATGAGTCACACCCATGTAGTGATGCATGAATCAATGACTCACACTTCCACTCACAAACCATTTAACTTAAAATGATTTAATCCAAAAAGAGATGGCATCTCATAAAGTAAACTTGTAACGAATTACAAGAATGCCCATCATCCGTATATACATACTCGCATCCGTATTCCGACTGAATATGAATACTGCGAGACGAAAATAATCCAACAATATAATACTAGGATCCGGCTTAAACCAAATCCCACTAATATCATCCATCCGATCATGATCCGTGCACAAGTGCATGTATATGATTTAACCCTGCCATAAAACCATATGGCCTTTACAACGTTTCGTCCGAACTAGGGAAACCCTTTGTGTGGGACTCTAAAGACTCATCAATACGCTGGCAGTGGGTTTAACCACAAGCACGTCAGTGGCACTAGCTGTACGTAACGGCTACCCAGGTATTGAGCGAAAGGGAGGCCGACGAGCAAACTAATCCTGAAACCCTACTGAGCCTGACAGTGACAATATCCGTACAGTCTGGTCCGTTTATCTATGAGTATCGCATATCGAGTCTAGGGGGTGGATAAAGTCAGAGCTTTAATAACTTGACATTCAGTATCGGTATGAAACCCATCACCAACTGAGAAACTACCGATCTTAGATCGGTAATTCTCGTCTACCCCGGCCGAGGATTTCTGGTGATGGCCATCCGTGCACTCCGCGACATCAACCCCAATACCGGGAGAGACGAATCCCCTGATGATCCGCTCACTGCTTCTATGTGGCTCGGGACTGTACCCAACTAAAACCTATTTGCACGGCTCCTTTGAGCCGTGGTAGGGTAGTAATCAAAGCACAGTGGACACTCACACGAGAAAAATGACGATCTCAGGTCGATAGACTAACTTGTACACATGTCACCAGGGAACTGCTATCTGACAATAGGTATAATACCAACTAGCATGTTCCCGGCGAGTCCGTCCTGTGTACTCATAACCCAATGAGCACCTGTATACATCTTAGGTGAACCAACTAACACCAATGGCTTGTGAGACCGGCCACCGCCCCTTGTCGAGGTCTCGATCCGTATACACTAGTCTCCTCTTGGAGTATCGATTCCCAGTCTCGAAACTCCCACGACTAGGGACACTTTAAGGATGTGCTTATAGACCACCCAACTCCCACGTATATGATCGCCATCATACTACTGGTGGTCAAGCAAGAATCCTATGGGATCTTCAACATGTAATAGTGATCTCTAATGTCACCTGAAGCATGTACACGATGATAAAGACAAACCAGATAGCATATTATCATCTCGAGTAAGACTGTTCTACCGGTATAGGTCCTCCCTTAATCATTGCAATCACGTTCCTGCGATCCAATAATTGACTTGAGGGTACTATAGCCAACACTCATAACGGGTCGAGAAAATACTGATAACACTTACCAGTAAATCTCATCATCAACCCTGGCCAGGGACTTCCTGTTATGGCCAATCGAGTATAGCGCAACATCAACCCCCAATACCGGGAGAGACGAAACCCCTCCTATCGCTCATTGCCTCCATATGACTCGGGACTGTACCCAAAAACCACCTGTTTGTACGCTCTCTTGAACGTGGTAGGGTGGAAATCAATGCACGGTGGGAATCACACAAGACTCTATGACGATCTCGGATCTACAGACTAACCTGTACCAGTGTCACTAGAGAACTGCTATCTGACGTTAGGTATAATACCATCTAGGAGTTCTCGGCGAGTCCTGTTCAGTGTACCCAGTCTCCACTGAGCACCCGTATATAATCTTTGATGTCAAACCCAATGGATGGGGGATCATCCATCGCCCATCAAATGGGTCAAGAAACGTATACGGTAGTCTACTCTGGAATATCGATGCCCCGTCTCGATACACCCACGACTAGGAACAATTAAAGGATGGGCTTAAGGACCACCCTGGCCCTACTAGTATGATCTGCATCATAATCCTGGTAGTCAAGTACACATCCTAAGGGCTTTATCTGTAAGTCAATGTCGCGCACCCCACGTGTTCGCGGGGAGGCGGAAATTGCAAAAAATGATTTTTACGGGCTTCGCAATACCGACTTGAACCAAGGATCGATCATAAACCCTAGCAAGCAAACTACTTGAGGTTTAACTACTCGGATGAGTGTTATACCTCTAGTATCGTGTCCTTCGGGTCTTCTCGCTGTCCTCCTCATCATCGTAGGCTTTGAGGATCGAAACGGATCGAAGCTTCCTCGTCGGCTTCCTCGAGTCAAAGACGATCCACCCGAGAGTCTATAGTCCGAGCTCCAACCTTAAATCCGAGGTAACTAGGGCAACTAGCTAGCTAAACTAGATGGCCTAGGTGATGTAGAGAAAGAAGACGGAGTGGTTTGTCTCATGGAACCCTAGGTTTCTCAACTCATGAGACTTTTTGGGTTTAGAGGAAGAAGAAGAAGACTTGAGGAAAACTTGGTGAAGAATGAACTAAAGAAAAGCTTGGCTGCCCCCCTGAAAATAATGAACCATACTTATATTTTAAGAGATAAAATATCTAATCAAGTGAAAATATCTCACAAATATCAACCATGGTTCAAAATATCTCAAGGGCGAGTCATGCATAATCTTTTATCAACCTAATGAGTCATCCTCATCCAACAAATATCTCCACCTCATTTCCTTATCTCATTTAAGTTTAATTCATAAAAGAAATCAAACCCTAAATGAGGTGTCCTTTTCTAGAATCTTTCCCGAGTAATTACGAGAATGTCCCTCATCCGTATATACATACCCGCATCCGTATTATGAAGAATACGAATACAAAGAGACGAAACAAATCCATTAATAAAATACTAGGATCCAGCTTAAACCAAAGCCTGCTAGTATTATCCGCTCGATCATCATACGTGCACAAGTACACGTAAGTGATCGAAGCCCTGCCGTAAAACCATACGGCCTCTACATTTTTCGCCCGATGCAGGGAAACTCTCTATGTGGGACTCTAAAGACTCGACAGTACATTGGCAGTGGGTTTAACCACAAGCTGTAAGCGGTACTAGCTGCACGTAACGGCTACCCAGGTATCTGTCGATAAGAAGGCCGATGAGCAAACTCATCCGAACTCCTACTGAGTCTGTATGTGACAATCTATATACAGTCTGGTCTGTTCGTCTAAAAGTATCGCATATCGGGCCTAGGGTCGGTAATCGTCAGACCCCTAATAGCGCAATAAGTCATGCCGGAGTATAGCCCAAAACACCCTGAGAAACTACTAGAATACCTACTAGTAAATCTTTTTTTCCCTGGCCAAGGGCTTTGTGTAATGGCTCTTCAAATACAGCGCGATATCAACCCCCAATACCGGGAGAGACAAATCCTATCTAACCGCCACTAAGTGCTTCGGGACTGCACCTAACTACTACCTGTTTTCACGACTCCTTTGAGCCGTGGTAGGGTAGTAATCAAAGTACAGTGGGAACACACTCGAGGCGAAGTAGCAGTGTCAAGTCAACGGACTAAGCTGTACTCATGCCACCTGGGAACTGCTACCCGACGATAGGTATAATACACACCAGCAGTCCCCGACGAATCCTGTCAGTGTACTCATAACCTAATGAGCACCTGCATACTATCTCCAGTACTATGTACTAATGGCTGTGGGACAGACCATCTCCCCTGCTGAGATGAGAAGCGCATACACTAGTCTACTCTGGAGTATCGATGCCCCATCTCGATAATCCTATGACTAGGGACCTGTATAAGGATGTGCTTTTAGACTATCCAGCTCCCACTAGTATGGCTGCCATTACAACGCTGGTAATCAAGCAAAGATCCCAAGGGCTCTACCAATATGCATAAGCGATATGCTAAAAGAAACACATGCACATATTGAGGTAGAAACAAACCAGGTAGCATACTACCATTTTGAGCAAGACTGTTGTCACGCCCCGCTTCCCAAAATACGGAATATGAAGAGTTGACAAGGCCAGCCATGCTCCTACGGTCAAGGAATATCCTGTCGTAGTCACACTTCGGCTTCTAGCTTTACATGGTAATCAGCAAACAACGCACAGGTAATGAGAAATGCAGTATCTGAAACAAAACAAATACAAAGAACTAACCTGATGGAGGTAAAAAGAGTATAGCTCTGGATAGCTGATCAAGATGTCCGCGATGTACGTCTAGTCCTGGTCCAGGCTAGATCCACTCCTCACTCTGAGCATGCATACTCAGGTCGTCAGAGCGACACAATAGCAATACATATATATAGATTCAAGTGGCAACTCGAACAGTGATAATAGATATATAACCGTAAATCAAGACGGTAAAAATATGAACAAGGAGTAACCAATGAAGTGTCCTATAGATCAGGTGAACAGTAAAGCAGAAAAATAGTATGCCAGGTATGTCAACACAGTAAGTAATGTATATCAATGCCATTATCCCTATCAGTCTCTAAGTCTCACTGTACAGGTCACTAAGCCTATCATCAGTCCAAGTGTGAGAGTCAACCACTCGCGAGTGTCCTCCACCCAAGGGTAGGACCCAAGGGCAAGGGACCACGGTCCCAAAATACAACTCACGGTAATAATCATGTACCCTGTAAATCTCCATATACCTCCATATATATAAGCCGGCATGGGACTCCCGAGATTCTGTTGAACTCACACTCAAACTACCCCACACCCCGTGGTCTACACCAAACGCCAACTATAACCTCAAATACCGGTCGGTCCATGACAAGTCTGCGCGAGAACTGGAGACAGGATCTCCATCAAGCACGTCCCGACTAATACCTAAGATAAATGGCAGTGTCTGGTGCCTTATCTGTGACACCCATGCAAGAGCTTCCATAAGTGTCCCATACCACTTATAGTCACACTTACACGCGTCCCACAGACGTCGACAATGCAATAGAATAATAGGGTTCACTGATTGTGTACAAGTACATGTCACTTTCACTTATCCACTCTTGCACGAACACTAACGTACTTGCCACAATCACCACTAATACCTAACACTGGGTAATGCACATGATCACTAGGCTACAAATGCAATAACATATACATATGATGTGATGAGAAAACAGTATGTAAGGCAGGATTAAGATATCATATGTCGGTATCCTACCACTTGCATAATTTATCATAAATAATATATGCCAAAATTTAGCGAAACAATGAATAGGGGATAAGTAGTATGTGTGATTATCTATCCAGTGAATTTGGATTCACGTCAATCGGGTTTCAGGATCACTAGATATGGCCATTTCATTTTAAGCGTTCACTGCTGGAAATCCAGTTTCAGAATCGGAAGTCCGTTTCGCAACGCGTTTTAGTCGCAGTTGGGACCAGAATTTAGCGACACTATAGATGAATGAAATCTAGGGTTTTCAATAAGATTTTCAACACAACAGACGGATTCCAAATCGCGTCTGTACGTCAGGAGTTATACACTGTTCAATACTAGTATGTCAATTCTGATTCTGTTGGGACTGTTATACGTCCCGATCTTTTAAATTGCAGATTAAATAGCAAACGACGATAAAACAGAAAGAAACCACTTGTTTTATTTAGCTAACAGATTCACCTTTGTTAAACTGTAGAGTTCCACAACATACGAGCTCAGGAAACAAGATGGTACACATTACGAAACAGTAAACAATAACCAGAGTCGCTCTGGACTGCAGTCCAGAGCCGCACTCCGACCCAAAAATCGTCACAATATTAGTACAGAAACAAATAGAAATTTGCATAGGGTTATAGTTCGTCGAGTCGGCTTCTATTTGAGCCCTTGAACGCATCATTCCAGTATGTACATAATTTATGGTGATTTTAACAATTTTCAGATACAGGAAATTTCTAGTTTTACGGATATATTTGGGGTTATTCATTTTAGTCACTAATAGTCGTATTTTCCAGTGAGATTTATACAAGATATTCGTCACTACATGGACCAACATAGATAATCCAATTCCGTCAAATTAGATGGATATTTTCATTGGGATCATGCATCGAACAGGTATATCATATAAGTTATCATGAACTGTAAAATTGAAATCTATACGATTTGAGTTTGTAACATGAATAGATTAGCATGTAGCAAGTAAAAATACTTGCCTGGAAACATTTCGTGGATGCACGGTGGCGGTAACGTCACGAACGCGCGACGAACGGCGTGAATCGATTTGCGCGACCTTGGCTCGCGATACGGGTTTGACGTCGGAGCTGCCCGGAGACGTTTCATGGTCACTGGAAGCGGAGGGGGTGCTCAGTGGTTTGCCGCGAGTGCGCTGGGGTCGACGATGGTCGGCGGTGGCGCTCCGGCGATGAGCAACAGTGGGGGCATGGGTGTGTTATGGGTTTTGAGAGAAAGAGAGAGAGAGAGAGAGAGAGAGAGAGAGGTAGTGGGCTCGGTTTGTAGGCTTAGGGAGCGTTGGTGATGATGCTGATGATGATGAGGGTGTAGGGTGGTCGACGATGTGGTGGGGAGTTCGCCGGTGTCGTGGGTGTCAATGGTCGGGTGGATGCAGGTGAGCTCGGGTGTATAGGGGTTGGGTGTGTAGAGGTTCTCGATGAAGCGGTGAGAGGAAAGATGGTGGCTTGGGTTTGTGAGAGGGAGTGATGGGGTCGACGAGGAGGTTGTCGTCGTCGTCGGTGGGATGAGAGGAGTTGGGTGCTCGGTGGGGTTTTCTGTGGATTGAGAGAGGTGAGGAGTTTGAGAGTAAGAGTGATGAGGGGTTAGAAGGGAGTAGGCTGAGTAGATCGCGAGGGGACGCGCGAGTTGTGGGGAAACGGTAAGGCACGGGCGTGGGCGTGGGAGTGAGGTGCGGCGAAGTGAGCGGGAAAAGAAAATAGCCGTTGGATGAAGAAGGAGTGTAGAAGGCGGGTCGGGTCGGGTTTGTTAGGGGGAAACGGGCCAGCGGGCTTGGGCCAGAGAAAAGATTAAATTAATTGTTTAAATCCTTGGGGAAAAATGAGTGTTGGGCTCGGGCTGAAGGAGTTGGGACGTGGGCTTGGATGAGACGGGCTGGGCCGGGGTTTAAATTAATTAATTTGCTAAACTTCAGTTGGGCTTAGGGGAAAAATGTTTTAATTGTGAGGGAAAAATTCGTTGGGCTGAGGGTTTGGGAAATGCCGGGCTTGGGAAAGTTTGAGAAAAGAAATAAGGGAGTGGGCCGGCTCTGGGCTTAGGAAAAGTAACGGCTGGGCTAAAAATGATTAAGAAAGGGGATAATAAAAGAGGAAGGGAATGAAGGTTAGGGAAAATTAAAAGATGTGAGATTAGATTAGGATTTGGGTTTTTAGAACAATACAAATAATAATTATAAAATAAATAAATTTTGAGAGTGACAAAAATACGGATATTGGTATTCAAAAAGACTGGGTATTACATCATACCACCCTTACAAAAATTTCGTCCTCGAAATTTAAAATAAACGATAAGTTATAAAATCATAAGCGAAAGCTACTATATCGCAAACTAACATATAATGATTTACTTAAAACAAGTGGATAAGAAAATTTTGAAGGTCTATATATGTGAGAATAACACAATTAAGAGGATATGTCCAAATAAGTATAAGGTAGCAACAACTACACGGGCAAACTATATATACGAGAGGATAAAATAGCAGTAACGAACAATAACATTCGAGGCATGCTAGATAAAATTGAAAATCCTAAATATGTACCCCCATACGTATGTCAAAGGTAGCGCAGCTAAAATAATAAGCATAAGGCACATCCATTTATAATAGCAAATTATAAGCACAATACCCGAGATGATAAAATAATAAAAATAGTGAAAGATTTGTCGATAAGTTAAAACATTTTAGGACACTTGTATCGATAAAAAATAGTTTTTAAAATAACTTAGAAAAACCCACATAGTGAAAATAAGAAACATGGAACGAAAATATGCGCGATGTATGGTTGCGCTACTGAAAATAATGGGAAGGTTAGTAGTGAAGTACTTGATATGCATAAAACGGGGATAGTCAATAAAACGCACTCTTCGATAAATACAAAATAATGAAAACTAAATTTTCGAATAATAATGTCCCTAAATATAGTTAGGGTAATAGGGAAAAGCACAAATATGTATAGGGCTAGCTAGGGTAGGGATTATAATGGAGTGTGGCTCATTCCAAAGATCAGGATGCGGTACTTGCTAATCTAAGTGAGGGTCGAAAACAACACAGGGTATAGGGGTGAACAGTCAGGGGTCTCAGGAGGAAATAACGGTATAGGGGAAAAGTGAAAGTATCAAGTGAACCAGTAATCAAAACATTTGCGAACACAGAAAGTTTATTTCATTCTAGAAGATTCGAAACAAAGCACTCTCGAAAAGTAACAGATGGCCCTAAACTATACATAGGTTTATTTGGCTAGAGAAGACAACATCTAAAAAAATCCCGTCAGTCGCGGTTGTGGAGGTTCAGCAGGTTGCGGTAGGCTCGCGCGCTCAGGTAGGGGCGTCCGTTTCCATAGCGCCACGCAGGGGCCGCCATTAGGAGTCTTCCCGCTACAGGGTCTTGTTCTTCCGGTCCTTCTTCCTCGGCTAGAGCTTCTTCATCGAGGTTTGCTTCCATATGATTCTCTTCCTCTGGATCCTCTCCCATAGGATTTTCCTCCACTGGATTTCCTTCTATCAGGCCCTCCTCGGGATTTTCCTCTATCGGGTTCTCTCCAGGGTCTCCAACCTCCTCGTTGGAACCACCGATCATGTCAACCTCAAGGGCGACGGCTCCTTCATCCTCGGAATCGCTGATTCCGAAAGTGACCTGGGGGCTGTTGATCTCATCGTCAGAACTCATCAGCATGCGGTCTAAGGAAACGCATGACTGTGCATCCTCATTTAGATGCGGCGCTGCTCCAGGATGGGCCATGGCCTGTAAAGAAAGAGTCATGATTAGACAGTGGAACACATCAAGAAAATAGCTAAGGATGCGGAGTACAGGAAAAAATATGCGGTGGGCAGGAACAGAAAAATCAAAATTAAAAATGTTGTGGTAATGAATAGTATAAATAAGGGGGAAAGCAAGGGAATGATACATACATTACGATTCAAAGTTTTATTGCATTCAACTAAAAGTTCGACGGATACAAGATTTCAAACGAAAAGAAATATTTACAAGAGGGTGACAACATTATTACTAAAAGCTGAAAACGTGAGAATTCTTCTTTGACTACCAGACCGCTGCATTCTCGTCACGTGAGTTGAATCCTATGCTGGGTCCTCACTATCTTCGAAGTTCGAACTATGGAATATCCATCAATCAGTAGGAGTGGGGGGCGTGGACGAACTGCCTCCTTGTAGCTCCTTCCTATTAGGGCAACTATTGATAAGGTGTTCGCTGGATCCGCAAATCAGGCATTTCCCTTGGGCGCGGCGACAATCCCTCTGAAGATGTCCTGGCATCTTGCAGTACCCACAATATTGAGTCTTCTGCTGCTTCTATCGCGGGGAAACAAGTGGGCGCTTCATCTTCCCCTCTTTTCCTCGTCTAACAGGGATCCCTTTACGATTGGAGACTTTTGATGGTGTATGATTCACCTGCCTTCTCAGTCCTTCAGCTAACAGGTCGTTTGTTCGCTCCTGGGCTTCCTCCAGACTTTGCAGTGCAGTCAAGATCTCTAAGGCCTGATTCTGGGGAGTGGAGATAGAGAAAGAGTCATTGGAAGACATGGTCCTGGAATGACAATTTTGAGGACGATATAAGGCACAAGCTATAAGAATTAAAATATAGTATGGATTGGGTAAGGAATCAAGAATATCGGGTGTGATGAAACTTATTACCAGCGGAAATCAAAAGTAGAACTCCGAGTCACTCAAACCCTAACGAATGGATCAAAATGTATAGCCGAATACACTATGCGAATCAAGATTTAAAATGACAACTCCACAATCCAGACTGAAGGATGTCTTAGATTGTCAAACGCTATACGGAACTGCAATCCCAATCGAAGAAAAACCTGGCTCTGATACCAACAAAACCATGTCACGCCCTGCTTCCCAAAATACGGAATATGAGGAGTTGACAAGGCCAGCCATGCTCCTACGGTCAAGGAATATCCTGCCGTAGTCACACTTCGGCTTCTAGCTTTACATGGTAATCAACAAACAACGCACAGGTAATGAGAAATGCAGTATCTGAAACAAAACAAATACAAAGAACTAACCTGATGGAGGTAAAAAGAGTATAGCTCTGGATAGCTGATCAAGATGTCCGCGATGTATGTCTAGTCCTAGTCCAGGCTAGATCCACTCCTCACTCTGAGCATGCATACTCAGGTCGTCAGAGCGACACAATAGCAATACATATATATAGATTCAAGTGGCAACTCGAACAGTGATAATAGATATATAACCGTAAATCAAGACGGTAAAAATATGAACAAGGAGTAACCAATGAAGTGTCCTATAGATCAGGTGAACAGTAAAGCAGTAAAATAGTATGCCAGGTATGTCAACACAGTAAGTAATGTATATCAATGCCATTATCCCTATCAGTCTCTAAGTCTCACTGTACAGGTCACTAAGCCTATCATCAGTCCAAGTGTGAGAGTCAACCACTCGCGAGTGTCCTCCACCCAAGGGTAGGACCCAAGGGCAAGGGACCACGGGCCCAAAATATAACTCACGGTAATAATCATGTACCCTGTAAATCTCCATATACCTCCATATATATAAGCCGGCATGGGACTCCCGAGATTCTGTTGAACTCACACTCAAACTACCCCACACCCCGTGGTCTACACCAAACGCCAACTATAACCTCAAATACCGGTCGGTCCATGACAAGTCTGCGCGAGAACTGGAGACAGGATCTCCATCAAGCACGTCCCGACTAATACCTAAGATAAATGGCAGTGTCTGGTGCCTTATCTGTGAGACCCATGCAAGAGCTTCCATAAGTGTCCCATACCACTTATAGTCACACTTACACGCGTCCCACAGACGTCGACAATGCAATAGAATAATAGGGTTCACTGATTGTGTACAAGTACGTGTCACTTTCACTTATCCACTCTTGCACGAACACTAACGTACTTGCCACAATCACCACTAATACCTAACACTGGGTAATGCACATGATCACTAGGCTACAAATGCAATAACATATACATATGATGTGATGAGAAAACAGTATGTAAGGCAGGATTAAGATATCATATGTCGGTATCCTACCACTTGCATAATTTATCATAAATAATATATGCCAAAATTTAGCGAAACAATGAATAGGGGATAAGTAGTATGTGTGATTATCTATCCAGTGAATTTGGATTCACGTCAATCGGGTTTCAGGATCACTAGATATGGCCATTTCATTTTAAGCGTTCACTGCTGGAAATCCAGTTTCAGAATTGGAAGTCCGTTTCGCAACGCATTTTAATCATAGTTGGGACCAGAATTTAGCGAAGTAATAGTTGAATGAAATATAGGGTTTTCAATAAGGTTTTCAACGCAACAGACGGATTCTCAATCGCGTCTGTACGTCAGGAGTTATACACTGTTCAATACTAGTATGTCAATTCTGATTCTGTTGGGACTGTTATACGTCCCGATCTTTTAAATTGCAGATTAAATAGAAAACAATGATAAAATGGAAAGAAACTACTTGTTTTATTTAGCTAATAGATTCACCTTTGATAAACTGCAGAGTTCCGCAACATACGAGCTCAGGAAAAAAGGTGGTACACATTACGGAACAGTAAACAATAACCAGAGTCGCTCTGGACTGCAGTCCAAAGCCGCACTCCGACCCAAAAATTGTCACAATATTAGTATAGAATCAAATAGAAATTTGCATAGGGTTACAGTTCGTCGAGTCGGCTTCGATTTAAGCCCTCGAACGCATCATTCCAGTATGTACATAATTTATGGTGATTTTAACAATTTTCAGATACGGAAAATTTCCAGTTTTACGGGTATATTTGGGGTTATTCATTTTAGTCACTAATAGTCGTATTTTCCAGTGAGATTTATACAAGATATTCATCGCTACATGGGCCAACATAGACAATCTAATTCCGTCAAATTAGATGGATATTTTCATTTGGATCATGCATCGAACAAGTATATCATATAAGTTATCATGAACTGTAAAATTGCAATCTATACGATTTGAGTTTGTAACATGAATAGATTAGCATGTAGCAAGTAAAAATACTTGCCTGGAAACGTTTCGTGGATGCACGGCGGCGGTAACGTCACGAACGCACGACGAACGGCATGAATCGATTTGCGCGACCTTGGCTTACGATACGGGTTTGACGTCGGAGCTGCCCGGAGACGTTTCACGGTCACTGGAAGCGGAGGGGGTGCTCAGTGGTTTGCCGCGAGTGCGCTGGGGTCGACGACGGTCGGCGGTGGCGCTCCGGCGATGAGCAACAGTGGGGGCGTGGGTGTGTTGTGGGTTTTGAGAGAGAGAGAGAGAGTGGTAGTGAGCTTGGTTTGTAGGCTTAGGGAGCGTTGGTGATGATGCTGATGACGAGGAGGGTGTAGGGTGGTCGACGATGTGGTGGGGAGTTTGCCGGTGTCGTGGGTGCCGATGGTCGGGTGGATGCAGGTGAGCTCGGGTGTGTAGAGGTTCTCGATGAAGCGGTGAGAGGAAAGATGGTAGCTTGGGTTTGTGAGAGGGAGTGATGGGGTCGACGAGGAGGTTGTCATCGTCGTCGGTGGGATGAGAGGAGTTGGGTGCTCGGTGGGGTTTTCTGTGGATTAAGAGAGGTGAGGAGTTTGAGAGTAAGAGTGATGAGGGGTTAGAGGGGAGTAGGCTGAGTAGATCGCGAGGGGACGCGCGAGTCGTGGGGAAACGGCAAGGCGTGGGCGTGGACATAGGCATGAGGTGCGGCGAAGTGAGCGGGAAAAGAAAATAGCCGTTGGAAGAAGAAGGAGTGTTGAAGGCGGGTCGGGTCGGGTTTGTTGGGGGGAAACGGGCTGCGGGCTTGGGCCAGAGAAAAGATTAAATTAATTGTTTAAATCCTTGGGGAAAAATGAGTGTTGGGCTCGGGCTGAAGGAGTTGGGACGTGGGCTTGGATGAGACGGGCTGGGCCGGGGTTTAAATTAATTAATTTGCTAAACTTCAGTTGGGCTTAGGGGAAAAATGTTTTAATTGTGAGGGAAAAATTCCTTGGGCTGAGGATTTGGGAAAGGCCGGGCTTAGGAAAGTTTGAGAAAAGAAATAGGGGAATGGGCCGGCTCTGGGCTTGGGGAAAGTAACGGCTGGGCTAAAAATGAAAAAGAAAGGGGATAATAAAAGAGGAAGGGAATGGGGGTTAGGGAAAATTAAAAGATGTGAGATTAGATTAGGATTTGGGTTTTTAGAATAATACAAATAATAATTATAAAATAAATAAATTTTGAGAGTGACAAAAATACGGATATTGGTATTCAAAAAGACTGGGTATTACAACTGTCAATACAACTGTGAAAATCCCAAGCTTCCATTAAGTAATATACAAACCGGTATGATACAATAATGGCCTCTAGGGCATATATCACTAACAATCTCCCACTTGCACTAAGGCCATATATTGGCATATCGCAGACTTATTATCTCGATTAGTCTCTCGAACCGTGTCTGAGCGATGGCCTTCGTGAGTGGATCTGCAATATTATTCTCCGTATCTACTCTCCTCACCTCGATATCCCGGCGATCAACGATCTCCCTGATCAGGTGGTACCGCCTCAAAATGTGTCTGGACTTTTTTATGGGACCCGGGTTCCTTCGCTAAGGCTATAGCGCCATTATTGTCACAATACAGAGGTATTGGATCTACAATGGACGGAACCACCTGAAGTTCTTGTAGGAACTTTCTCATCCAGACTGCTTCCTTCGTGGCGTCACAAGCAGTACTTCGCTTTCATCATCGAGTCAGCAACGGTGTCCTGTTTGGAGCTCTTCCAACAGACCGCCCCTCCATTGAGAGTAAATACATAACCCGATATGGACTTGGAGTCATCCTTATCACTCTGGAAGCTGGAGTCAGCAAAGGTCTCGATCTGGAGGTCTTTTCCGCCATACACCAAGAACATTTCCTTAGTCCTTCTCAGGTACTTGAGAATGTTCTTTACTGCTATCCAGTGCTTATCCCCTGGGTTTGACTGATACCGGCTTACCACGTTTAGTGTGTAAGCAACATATGGTCTGGTACACAACATCGCATACATTATAGAGCCTACCGCAGAAACGTAGGGTATAGATATCATGCGAGCCCTTTCCAAATCAGTCTTGAGAGACATCTCTTTGGAGAGGGTGATTCCGTGACAAGCCAGTAGATTACCGTGCTTAGAATCTTCCATATTAAATCTTTTTAGTATGGTGTCGATATACCCGGACTTCGAAAGTCCCAACATTCTCTTAGATTTATCATGATAGATCTGGATCCGCAGAATGTAGGAGGCATCACCCAAGTCTTTCATGGGGAACCTCTGTGACAAGAATCCTTTGACAGATTGTAGCATATGAATGTCATTTCCTATTAAGAGAATGTCATCCACGTACAAGACGAGGAATACCACAGTTCTCTCTAAAATCTTACTATATATGCATAGTTCATCTGGATTTTTTAAAAAGTCAAATTCTTTGACAGTATCATCAAAACAGATGTTCCAACTCCACGATACCTGCTTTAGTCCATAAATGGACTTAAGCAACTTGCACACTTTCCCGCTGCTCCCATTCTGAATGAAACCTTCTGGTTGATCCATATAGACGCACTCTTCCAAATTTCCATTTAGAAAAGCCGTTTTTACGTCCATCTGCCAGATCTCATAATCGTGGAAAGCAGCAATAGCAAGAAGGATCTGAATGGATTTGAGCATAGCCACTGGAGAAAAGGTTTCGTCATAGTCCAAACCAGGTCTTTGACAAAAACCTTTTGCAACAAGTCTAGCCTTATAGGTTTCAACCTGTCCATCTATACCAATCTTCTTTCTGAAGATCCATTTGCAGCCTACAGGTTTTACCCCTTCTGGAGCAATGTCCAAAGTCCATACTTTGTTGGTGTACATGGACTCCATCTCGGCCCGCATTGCATCTAGCCATTTTACCGAGTCGTCGCTCTGAATGGCTTGCTGGAAGCTAGTAGGCTCATCATTGTCAATGATGCAATCCTCTCGATCCTCGTCTATGAGAAAACTGTAGTATCTTTCGGGTGGATGAAACTGCATACTAGTTCAGCGGAGTGGAGCGGGGATGTCCGGTTCTTCTAAAACCTCTGGTTCTACCACGCTTTCAGTAATAGCTTGTGGTTCTGGAATTTCTTCCAGTTCTATTTCGCTCCCACTTTTTTGATTTTCTAAAAATTCATATTCCAAGAAGTGGGTATGACGAGAAACAAAGACCTTCTGTTCCTCTGCGGAATAGAAATAATACCCCATGGAGTTCTTTGGGTATCCCACAAACTTACACAGTACTGAGCGTGCCTCGAGCTTGTCCGCATGCTGCTTTTTTACAAAAGCTGGACATCCCCATGTCTTAAGGTACTTAAGATATGGTTTCTTCCCACTCCACATCTGATATGGTGTGGTAGGCACAGTCTTGGTAGGAACTTTATTCAGAAGATATGCAGTTGATTCTTGTAGATAACCCCAGAAGGATTGCGGCAACTCAGCATTACTCATCATGGAACGAATCATATCCAATAGGGTTCGGTTCCGTCTCTCCGATACACCATTGTGTTGTGGCGTGATGGAGGAGTAAGCTGAGAGAGAATTCCATTCTCTTTTAGGTAATCCAGGAACTCGGCACTTAAGTATTCACTACCTCGATCAGATCTCAGTGTCTTGATACTTTTTCTTGTTTGTTTTTCCACTTCATTTTTATATTCCCAGAATTTCTCAAAGGCCTCGGATTTATGCTTCATCAAGAAGACATGTCCATACCTAGAGAAATCATCCGTAAAAGTAATGAAATAGGAATAACCACTTCGTGCATGAGTAGACATTGGACCACACACATCACTGTATATGAGTCCTAAGAGCTCGCTCGCTCTTACTCCGTGTCCAGTGAACGGAGTCTTTGTCATCTTTCCCATGAGACAAGATTGACAGGTTGCATAAGATTGATATTCGAACGGATCCAAATATCCCTCTCTATGTAACTTTGTCAACCGTGTTTCATTGATGTGATCCAGTCTACAATGCCACAAGAAAGCCTGATTTAGTTCCAGAGACTTTCTTTTAAGTGTGTTCTGGACACTGAAAATCTGAGCTTGATTAATACGTATATTCCGTTATCTAATGTACCTGACCCAATCAAAGCTTGATTTAGGTGGATGTGGACCACATCGCTTACAAATGTAAAATCCTATCCTTCCTTAGAAAGTAAGAATACATATATGATATTACAAGCTATTCTAGATACATACAAACAGTTACGTAGAATCAATATCTGCCCACTTGTCAATCCTAGGTGATATTCCCCTACGGATTCAGAGTCCACGCTCATTCCGTTAGCAACACTGAGAGTCATATCACCTACCTTGATAACTCTATAGTTTCTCAGAGCCTGTAATGAATTACAGATATGAGATCCTGATCCGATATCTAGTACCCAGGAAGTAGACTTAATTGGCATGCAGTTTTCAATTACAAACACACCCGAAATCGAAACCACAACATGCTTCGGATCCTGGATTCTGGATTTCAAAGCCCTGCAATCCCCTTGCCAATGCCCTTTTCCGTAACAATAGGAACATTCCTCCTTTCCTACTGTCAGCCCTGAAACTTTTGCCCTTCCTTGTCCCTCTACTTTACTGACACCGCATATCAGCTTTGTGGAGGCCTTCTTCTTCTCACCCTTTGCTTTCGCCTTGGATGCAGAAGAGGAAGATTCCCTAATAAATAGAGCGGGTGTCTCCCTGATTTCCTTCAGGGTGTAAGTAGAAGGTAAGGACTGTAGAATCAAGTCAGCATATGACCGGTTCTCCAACGTGGTCTCCAGGTGTCACGACCCGAAAGAGCACGTGACTGGCCCTCGAACCATATGAAATCTATAGGACTCCATCTGATCCAAGTAAGCCAAAGCCCAGAAATCTAAAACCATTTGAAGAGTAAGTGAAGAAAACTGGTTTAAAGAAGTGAAGGAAAATATGTTTGAAGTCGAGGTTTTTAAATAACTAAGCCGAAGGTGCATTTTTAAAAGGTAAAGTCTTTTCTAAAAATTTCGGCAGAGTTTCTTTTGTAAATACTGGCCCCGAACGGGATACAACAAGCATAACATATATACAATGATAAAAGGCATCCCCAAGCGGGAGCTAGCTCTTCGTCAATTGACGGTCACAACCACACATGCAATATAATATACAACGCCGAAAGGCGAGGATCGATCCAAAAGAAACACAGTAAGCATGAAAACCGCAATACTACTAAGCGCGACTCTAAGGCCAAATAAAACATCACTAAAGTCTGAGTCTGAAACAATAAACAAATTTGGTTGATGGAAATTCTAGATACAAAGAATAATATAAGTACAATGGTGGTTTTGATGCAAAAGGAACCACCTACCAAATGCAATTCACCCGCAAGGAAGCAATGTGCCAGAAATGCCGCAAAGGAACCTGTACGGCAAAACCTGCAAGAACTGTGGCACAACGGGGGTGAGTTGCCAACTCGTGAATAGAGAATAACTACAAGCAGAAACCGAACGCAAGACATAATCCTATGTCAAAACGATCAGTACAAAATCCTCAATATAAAACATGCAGCCTATAACAAGGCTAGGGTAAATATCTAACCCGAGTGTAATCTCCTGTGCCTGTGTCAGTGCCTCAGGTAGCAATATAACATAAGAATGAGGTATGAATGCATGAGAACATAATACATGTAAATGAAGAAACTGTTTTCATACTTTAGTGAGATTTCCTTTGTATTTTTTTAAAATGAGGTATCATAATGAAATCAGCATAAAACAGTGCCTAACATCGGCACAAAACGTAATCCAAATATCCCGATATCTCTGTATCCCAATCACAAAATCTAGGGCGCCGTCAGTCCAGACCGGCCCCTACCATCAATCTCAAGACCACGACGGTATCCTCCGGATATCCGACGCGTCAGGTAAAATCACTGGTCGGTAGTGCTCCCCTGCCAGGCTCAACGTCATCACCACATTCATCTTGCCCCGGGGTACCGCACCGGGTCCACCATGTACCCGAAACGGTTCATCCGTCTCCTCGAATCGGGTTTCCAAATCCATCAGCAAACTCATGGTGGACGACTCATACATCATGGAAAAACCGCACTTTTTATTTTAAAAGAGAGAAAATGTTTATCTGTGTTTTTGCGGTTTTCCTCCAAATCCAGAAAATCTCACGGAAATCCAAATCCAAAACCTCAGTAACACGTAAAATAGTGAATATATGCATGAGAATCCATGAATGCGGCATAACAATGAATATCAGTATGCATGAAGTAGCAGGTAATAACTACAATGTCTAAACTATTAGCTAATAGGTTATGTCAAGCAATAGTATTTTCTAAGGTGTACGTGACATGGCAATTACCGATGAAGATGTGTGTGAGCCGGCAAGTAAGTGTACGTGGTACATACGCAACATCGGTAATGGTGCTGGTGTCCTAACAGCATGATATCAATAATGGAGTATGAAACATAATATAAGAATGCGATGCAAAGCGAACCACAAAAAAAGTGGGAGCTGAATCTAGACGCAACTATAACTAATCTGCATTAATCTAATATAAGTCCTACAAATGGTTCCTTTTGAAATATCACGAATCATGGGGTTTTGAAAATAGGGGCTACGGTGTTTTTATGAAAAGATACGCCTTTTGAAATGTCCGTAGATCCCTTGACCTGTCTTTTAAAATACCCACGACCTGCTAGTTTTGAAATAGGCAGGAGTCTAATCTCTTCTAACAACTACACTAAACTATATAGCTGAACTAACAAGCTGAGCTACAGGTAAGGAAACCGCCTAACATCTGAGTCGATATATATATAGATATAATAGTCGGTGATTCCGCCTCAATAGTATCGCGTACGATACAGTATATCATATGACATCCTCAAGTCATGAGTGCGGATCTATCATCAATGTAAAGCTCATACGGTAAATCGTCGTACGGCATCCCAATAGCTGGGTACGGGTCAATATCACACTATCTCATCACACTTCAGGTATCACTATCAACATATCATATAATCTGGGGTACTATTCTATGTCTAGTATAAATCGATACCATCAATAAAGTATGCATGCGAGGGTAAACACACATCCCAAGCCCGCAAAAATCACATTTCGTATCCCAAATACGAATCATATCACATCACCGATCTCGCGGCACAAAGCCCAATTTCATTGACTCATCTCCAAAGTCATCCAATATCATCAACACAGTGCCAGTATAAGTAATATGCAAGGGTGTGCGTGTAGGTGTAATTCTATTCTAGGGTTCGCGACTATGAACTACACTAGTCACTTCTAACCCTACACTATCCATAATACACCTAACTATCATATATAATAACAACTACGGACTGCGGGGGTGCTATACGCCATCCACCCGACTTCCCCCAGTAGATATAATCTACTCACCTAGCGTCTTCATTTGTGGACGTCGCCACGCGCTTGCTTGTCGTCCCGAAGTCTTCATAGGGTACCTACACATCAAAATATCGTATATGCGCATTAAAACCAAATCAAAGCTAAAACGGCACATGAAATCCAAAATGATACGATAAGAGGCCTATAGGTTAAAACCCATGGCACGCCTTCAAAACCATCAACACATCCTCTATATCGTCGTATAAACGCCAAATAGTCGAGGCAAAACACAATCCACAATTGCAGAATTAAAAATACGGAATACGGAAACATGAATCTAAAACAGCAACTTAGGAAATATGTCCTAGATTTTACCCTAGGTCACTTTATACAAATCTATATATACCAGGGGTCTAACATGAACATGTAGGAGCTACAGAACCAATACGAGCCAAAATGGTGGGACCCAGGCCGCAATTTGCGGCCAATGGGGATAAATTGGCGGCCGGGAAGAAGAAGTGGGAGCTGGGGTCTTGGGGTTAGCTTCCTGGGTGCCTGCACGTGTCACTGTCCAATCAATTTTAATTTAGGGTGTCTCGGGTGATAGCAGATTCAATATACCCTTCACAGATTTCATAAATTCCCCGATATCGGTTTCTAAAATCCGTATTATGGTTTAAGCTTCAGGTTTTGGATTTCCAATTCATACACTAGGGTGATGGTATAACCTCTACTGACCTCAATTCCATATTACAACCCATAAATCATCACAACCCTAACTAGGTTATCCACAAGTCCATAATATCACACAATATCGATTCGATCTTAATATGAGGGTAAAGGAAATGCATAAACTAAGTTTAAGGTCCAGAAAATACCTCATTTGGCAACTCAAGAATTTTCTTGAGTTGCCCCTAGTGGCCAAAATCCTTGCTTTTTTAGCACCAAGTGTAGATCTAGGGATTGTGCACACATTTAATGAAATGGAGATTGGGTTTTGGGGTTGTTTTAGAGGTGTTTTGGAGCTTGAAGAGGGGAGGGAAAGGAGGTGCAGGAGCAGCAGCAGGAGAAAGGAGAAGATGAAGGGAAATGAGGGGAGAAATGGTTAAGTCCTTAGTCAATGAAGCCCATACCTCTCTCTCTCTCACCAACTACCCATTTCTTTATTCTTTTCCTTTTCTTTTTCCTTTTAAAACCCTTCTCACTCAAATAGTAAACCCAAATGAAAAGCATGGCAAGAAAATGCACAAGTGTGAAAAAGTGATATGTGCATGTGTTGCACAAAAAGCTAAAAACCGATTAGCGATTTTTAATCGCGATTAGCACTAAATTAGTGTCAAATTAATCACAAAAACTTTAAAATGTCATAATTCTCTAATTTACCCTATTTTAGAATTTTCCAAAATTTTTCCCCATTTATTTGTATTTAATAATTCCAAAATATTAAAATATTCAATAAAATAATATTAAATTATAAAAATTCCCAAAATTAACATTTTATCTTTTTTGAAATGTTACAATCTACCCCCCTTAAAGAAATTCGGTCCCCGGATTTAAATTTAAACCCCCAATACTAAAACAATTTTTGTAATACTCCAATTTGTCGGGGCTCCGAAGACATCAATACATAGAGAATATCCTATGCGTCTGGTGCGCAAGGAATCAAAATCCATATATGTGTCATACAGGTGTACAAAACAACATCTAGGTGCAACGGGTGTGCACGAAACATCTGTCATAGGCAACGTGTGTGCCTGACAGCAACCAAATCAGGTGCATGTAACATGCACGAAGAATCCCGATTTAGTGCATCTGGCGTGCACCAAAATCGTATATCAAAACACTAAAGGTGCATGAAAACTCTGCTGGAAGTGTAAATCAAATCACTGTATAAGGTGGGCGTGAATTCACAATCAAAACCTCGAATGTAATAACTATGCGCAAAATATAAATATCCAGTGGGTGCATGAAACAAATATCATGAAACTCAGTCATCAAAACTAAATCATGCAAACAGAACGCCCAAAATACCGAAATCCAAAATGACGGATACGTGATAATCGAATCAAAAAATCACAAATCATAGTACCGTCGTCGGTAGTTCCTCCTTCGAGGTCGAGAAGGAGTCGGTGCATCCACTGCTAGCAGCGCAAGATATCTACTTGCCTCTTGCTCACGGTCTGGCGCCCTCTGACTCTGGGTCCTTATCTTCTCTGAGGATTACCTATCTCGCAGTCAATCGGCTCATCGGCCCTGTCAGGTGTGCTAACGGGGACGATTCCGTTCTGGCACTTCTCTGGTCACCTATCGGTCAATCCTCACGACCACTCGTGAGGCAGCCCATCACTGGCGTCGGCCTCTGGCTCTCTGAATGCACGTCACATATCTGATCCTGGGTGCAAACATCATTGCAGCAATGTCCTGGAAGGAATCCTGCTCAAGGTCTCTTCCGATCTTGCCTATGCCGAACTGTACAGAGGCTGGCTCTCCTGCATAATCTCTTCTCACTCGATAGACATCTGTGTCCTCAACACAATATTTCTCGGAATCTGGTTGCATCCCAATGCCTCTGTAAGCATATCTGACCTCTGGTCTCGACGGGAAGCAATGACAGCTCGTCAGCGTCTCGCCCGAACCTCTGGTTCCACCTGTCTCTATCGTCGTCCACTATGACGTCACGCCATGCATATCTACGCACTGCACTGTTCTCGGCCACGGTCAATCTGAAGTCTCTCACACGGACTCGAAATCGCGTACTCTGTAGCTTCATCATTCTGTAGAAGATGTCAGGCCGAACAGGTCCTCGGGAACACGTCCCAACCATCGGAGGAATACTCAATACTCGTCCGTCCTTGATCGATTCGCAACGCATCTGGGTAAGTTCCTTTATCCGAATCTGGTCAACTACCTCGTCGACAATGCTAACTCTGGCCTGCTGGTTGTGCGCAATATGACCACTCCTGGGTCAGGTCTTCTCGTATAGTATTCCAGAAAGGTCATGTCGAAGTCTCTCTCAAATCTCATCCCTGCCGAATTGCCCAGAAGTCATCATCCTTTGCTGAAGCAAATTCTTGTTCCAGAACGGCTGCATACTTATCGCGCTTCTTTCTGGAAGATATATCCATATACAACGCCTCTGGGTGCGTATCACATCTCTAATGTCAGCGGAGTGGGACGTCATCTCGTCGAAATCTCTTGCGAACTCTTTTCTTCACTCTGCTTCAATGTCGACTGATTCGGACTCGTCTCATCGTGGCTGCATGGACTATGCTCCAACGGCTATACTCGTATCTGGAGTCTCCCAAGCAATACATCCCATCACATGATATCCGAATGATGTCGAAACATTCGATCGACTCGTCAGAACCTTATAATCCTCCAAGAGATCAACATCTTAAGTACAGTTTAATAGTATCGAGTACATGCCTCAGCGTCGATGGTCCAGCCGTAGAAGGGCAAACCCAAGCCTCACTAATGGCGCCGCGGAACTGCCGTAAACCCTAAGGTTCAAAGGCTTTCACACGGTCATTAAGTCGAGTTAGGGTTTCATTCTTCTAGAGGGTCCATAGAATCACCTACATGTCTTTCCGTATACTTTAAACTTGGAAAATGGGCTCCTGACATTCGATCGTCTCAATCGACTCTCAACGAATCTGCGTGAAGTCGTCTCTAGCTGGAATCAATCTATCTGATGACCTCGCATCGGTAAACGGACGAACCAAATGTCCTAGTCATTCATCCTCAGGTGACTGGCGACTCGCTATCATCTCTCTAAGTATATGCTCACGCTGCAGCAGCTCCAACCATCTGGGCGATATCTCGTCATTTGCAGCAGCAACTGGCTCATTCACCTGCACGCCGAACAGCGCCTCAATCCTCCAGGAAAGACGACACATTGGCGGTCATCTCTGAATCGGTCTGCTCTAGATCTGAGTAAGACTCTCCACACTGGAAATCTTCAACTCAACTGGGCCCGCTCCGGTGCATAAATCGGACGAATCACCTTCGTCTCTCAAATCGAGTAGACTAGCTATAATCTGTCTCATATCTGTCTGGAAGCTCCGACAATCTAAGCTCGTAAGCTCCGAAAGCGACATCCCGTCAATCTCAGCAACAGCTGGTCCCTCTGTCTGCACGGTAGGCGACATCATAATCTATGAGGTATGATGTACATCAACAGTCCTCTCTCAACTGGCAGCTCTAACAATGGCCCGATCATCCGGTGCAAAACCAAGCACTCGCCTCCACTTGAGGTCACAGTCATCAATACTAACTCGAGACGTTCCCATGTCACCAGAAAACACAATGGTCAGCCCTCGTACCAGACGAGCTCGCACTGACCGTAACCCTAGCAGCAGCCCAAACTGCGCTCAAACATGGCGACATGAACCTCAATCGAGTATCGAAGAGAGCAGATCAATGGCAAGAAAGGAAACAACAGATCCAGAGTGGATACACGATCATAAGAAGGAACAGCATCAATGAAGGTATGATCATGGACTAATAGAATCGGGGATCTCAAATGGATGTACAATCATGGATATAAAGAGAAACACTGATCTCGAAAATATGTACATCCTAAGGTTTCTTAAGCGGAGTGGCGTGTCGTAAGTATGCCGCGGAACATACCAACGGTACGTCACTCTACTTTAGTCACCTATTCCATCAACCAAGGGTCATCCTATACGACGAAAGTTCGGGTCTAATACCCCCTCGACTAAGTCTAAGTTCCGTAAGGTCAAGCCTAAGTTCCGTATATATATAAACGCCCTAGGCTCCACATAGTCAAACTTAGACTCGAACCAAGGTCAACCTAGCGCTCTGATACCAACTTTGTCACGACCCGAAAGAGCACGTGACTGGCCCTCGAACCATATGAAATCTATAGGACTCCATCTGATCCAAGTAAGCCAAAGCCCAGAAATCTAAAACCATTTTAAGAGTAAGTGAAGAAAACTGGTTTAAAGAAGTGAAGGAAAATATGTTTGAAGTCGAGGTTTTTAAATAACTAAGCCGAAGGTGCATTTTTAAAAGGTAAAGTCTTTTCTAAAAATTTCGGCAGAGTTTCTTTTGTAAATACTGGCCCCGAACGGGATACAACAAGCATAACATATATACAATGATAAAAGGCATCCCCAAGCGGGAGCTAGCTCTTCGTCAATTGACGGTCACAACCACACATGCAATATAATATACAACGCCGAAAGGCGAGGATCGATCCAAAAGAAACACAGTAAGCATGAAAACCGCAATACTACTAAGCGCGACTCTAAGGCCAAATAAAACATCACTAAAGTCTGAGTCTGAAACAATAAACAAATTTGGTTGATGGAAATTCTAGATACAAAGAATAATATAAGTACAATGGTGGTTTTGATGCAAAAGGAACCACCTACCAAATGCAATTCACCCGCAAGGAAGCAATGTGCCAGAAATGCCGCAAAGGAACCTGTACGGCAAAACCTGCAAGAACTGTGGCACAACGGGGGTGAGTTGCCAACTCGTGAATAGAGAATAACTACAAGCAGAAACCGAACGCAAGACATAATCCTATGTCAAAACGATCAGTACAAAATCCTCAATATAAAACATGCAGCCTATAACAAGGCTAGGGTAAATATCTAACCCGAGTGTAATCTCCTGTGCCTGTGTCAGTGCCTCAGGTAGCAATATAACATAAGAATGAGGTATGAATGCATGAGAACATAATACATGTAAATGAAGAAACTGTTTTCATACTTTAGTGAGATTTCCTTTGTATTTTTTTAAAATGAGGTATCATAATGAAATCAGCATAAAACAGTGCCTAACATCGGCACAAAACGTAATCCAAATATCCCGATATCTCTGTATCCCAATCACAAAATCTAGGGCGCCGTCAGTCCAGACCGGCCCCTACCATCAATCTCAAGACCACGACGGTATCCTCCGGATATCCGACGCGTCAGGTAAAATCACCGGTCGGTAGTGCTCCCCTGCCAGGCTCAACGTCATCACCACATTCATCTTGCCCCGGGGTACCGCACCGGGTCCACCATGTACCCGAAACGGTTCATCCGTCTCCTCGAATCGGGTTTCCAAATCCATCAGCAAACTCATGGTGGACGACTCATACATCATGGAAAAACCGCACTTTTTATTTTAAAAGAGAGAAAATGTTTATCTGTGTTTTTGCGGTTTTCCTCCAAATCCAGAAAATCTCACGGAAATCCAAATCCAAAACCTCAGTAACACGTAAAATAGTGAATATATGCATGAGAATCCATGAATGCGGCATAACAATGAATATCAGTATGCATGAAGTAGCAGGTAATAACTACAATGTCTAAACTATTAGCTAATAGGTTATGTCAAGCAATAGTATTTTCTAAGGTGTACGTGACATGGCAATTACCGATGAAGATGTGTGTGAGCCGGCAAGTAAGTGTACGTGGTACATACGCAACATCGGTAATGGTGCTGGTGTCCTAACAGCATGATATCAATAATGGAGTATGAAACATAATATAAGAATGCGATGCAAAGCGAACCACAAAAAAAGTGGGAGCTGAATCTAGACGCAACTATAACTAATCTGCATTAATCTAATATAAGTCCTACAAATGGTGCCTTTTGAAATATCACGAATCATGGGGTTTTGAAAATAGGGGCTACGGTGTTTTTATGAAAAGATACGCCTTTTGAAATGTCCGTAGATCCCTTGACCTGTCTTTTAAAATACCCACGACCCGCTAGTTTTGAAATAGGCAGGAGTCTAATCTATTCTAACAACTACACTAAACTATACAGCTGAACTAACAAGCTGAGCTACAGGTAAGGAAACCGCCTAACATATGAGTCGATATATATATAGATATAATAGTCGGTGATTCCGCCTCAATAGTATCGCGTACGATACAGTATATCATATGACATCCTCAAGTCATGAGTGCGGATCTATCATCAATGTAAAGCTCATACGGTAAATCGTCGTACGGCATCCCAATAGCTGGGTACGGGTCAATATCACACTATCTCATCACACTTCAGGTATCACTATCAACATATCATATAATCTGGGGTACTATTCTATGTCTAGTATAAATCGATACCATCAATAAAGTATGCATGCGAGGGTAAACACACATCCCAAGCCCGCAAAAATCACATTTCGTATCCCAAATACGAATCATATCACATCACCGATCTCGCGGCACAAAGCCCAATTTCATTGACTCATCTCCAAAGTCATCCAATATCATCAACACAGTGCCAGTATAAGTAATATGCAAGGGTGTGCGTGTAGGTGTAATTCTATTCTAGGGTTCGCGACTATGAACTACACTAGTCACTTCTAACCCTACACTATCCATAATACACCTAACTATCATATATAATAACAACTACGGACTGCGGGGGTGCTATACGCCATCCACCCGACTTCCCCCAGTAGATATAATCTACTCACCTAGCGTCTTCATTTGTGGACGTCGCCACGCGCTTGCTTGTCGTCCCGAAGTCTTCATAGGGTACCTACACATCAAAATATCGTATATGCGCATTAAAACCAAATCAAAGCTAAAACGGCACATGAAATCCAAAATGATACGATAAGAGGCCTATAGGTTAAAACCCATGGCACGCCTTCAAAACCATCAACACATCCTCTATATCGTCGTATAAACGCCAAATAGTCGAGGCAAAACACAATCCACAATTGCAGAATTAAAAATACGGAATACGGAAACATGAATCTAAAACAGCAACTTAGGAAATATGTCCTAGATTTTACCCTAGGTCACTTTATACAAATCTATATATACCAGGGGTCTAACATGAACATGTAGGAGCTACAGAACCAATACGAGCCAAAATGGTGGGACCCAGGCCGCAATTTGCGGCCAATGGGGATAAATTGGCGGCCGGGAAGAAGAAGTGGGAGCTGGGGTCTTGGGGTTAGCTTCCTGGGTGCCTGCACGTGTCACTGTCCAATCAATTTTAATTTAGGGTGTCTCGGGTGATAGCAGATTCAATATACCCTTCACAGATTTCATAAATTCCCCGATATCGGTTTCTAAAATCCGTATTATGGTTTAAGCTTCAGGTTTTGGATTTCCAATTCATACACTAGGGTGATGGTATAACCTCTACTGACCTCAATTCCATATTACAACCCATAAATCATCACAACCCTAACTAGGTTATCCACAAGTCCATAATATCACACAATATCGATTCGATCTTAATATGAGGGTAAAGGAAATGCATAAACTAAGTTTAAGGTCCAGAAAATACCTCATTTGGCAACTCAAGAATTTTCTTGAGTTGCCCCTAGTGGCCAAAATCCTTGCTTTTTTAGCACCAAGTGTAGATCTAGGGATTGTGCACACATTTAATGAAATGGAGATTGGGTTTTGGGGTTGTTTTAGAGGTGTTTTGGAGCTTGAAGAGGGGAGGGAAAGGAGGTGCAGGAGCAGCAGCAGGAGAAAGGAGAAGAGGAAGGGAAATGAGGGGAGAAATGGTTAAGTCCTTAGTCAATGAAGCCCATACCTCTCTCTCTCTCACCAACTACCCATTTCTTTATTCTTTTCCTTTTCTTTTTCCTTTTAAAACCCTTCTCACTCAAATAGTAAACCCAAATGAAAAGCATGGCAAGAAAATGCACAAGTGTGAAAAAGTGATATGTGCATGTGTTGCACAAAAAGCTAAAAACCGATTAGCGATTTTTAATCGCGATTAGCACTAAATTAGTGTCAAATTAATCACAAAAACTTTGAAATGTCATAATTCTCTAATTTACCCTATTTTAGAATTTTCCAAAATTTCCCCCCATTTATTTGTATTTAATAATTCCAAAATATTAAAATATTCAATAAAATAATATTAAATTATAAAAATTCCCAAAATTAACATTTTATCTTTTTTGAAATGTTACACCAGGTCCATGAGCTCATCAATATAGTTAGTCATTGTAAGGACGTTGTCCCCCTACAGATGACCCGATAGCCAACCTCGCTTGAAGCAATTTCTTCGAGGTCTCATATATTGCGATACGAGATTACTCTCCATATAAAACTTTGTTATGGAGGAAGATGGAAGCTAAGTCCATCTTCTCGTGCTGCCTCTGGTTCTCACCATCTACTGAGGCTAACATGGGGCACTTGGTATTCGCACTGTCCTTTTCCCTTGCCTTACGGATATATACATCCTTGACGGTGGAAACTGATCCTGGGACGGTGGGGGCTTGAGTATTAATGAGGTGGTCCATCTTGTCACAGGCAATGGACATTTGGACAAACCCTTGCCAGTCAATATAGTCTGGCCCAGTCAATTTATTAGCTAAATGTAACCTAGGCGCGGTCAACTGGTCGCTGCAATTAGGAGAAAGAGAAGAAACACTTTATTATGATTCTCTTGTAAGTTTAGATTGGTTTTTAATTTATCTAAACAGGATGGCTCCCACTGTTTCTCGAATCCTTTCTCAAACCATAAAAGAAGAATTAGTCAGGATTAATCTCACCGTATAATACTTGCTTAACCATTCAGCCAGGCTAGTGTCGGTACTTCGAGGGAGGTTTTAGGACGCTTTCGCGAAGTTCCTTGATTAAATAATCTCTTTTCCCTGGAGGGCGTAGCCCCACTAACACCTTTCTAGACACCTACTTGGTCTATAACATTGATCGTTAAATGAAAATTTTCCCGAGGAATAGCATATACTCACAGTAGGATCGGGATCCAAATATCATTGTGTGATAAAGTCGAAGTAATCCTACTAAAATTATCACACTCAAAATGGTATGCAACACTAGCAAGTTTCAGTTTCTTTAGAAACTCCCGATATGGATTTTTGCCTCATGCTCTTATAACCTTGACGAAGGCTAACAAATCATAAGTCACATGTCAAATTCTACCCATCATTGTCCAGGTTAATTTTAACCCACCCGTATATACCCTTGACAAAGGCTAACAAAGTAATATGACGGTCCCAAACCAACACATCTATCTATACTACATATGAATACTCAGCAGCTACCAATCACTATGCCTTGACGAAAGCCAACAAACATAGCTTGAATACTACTGAATATTCATATGAAATGACAGAGGGTTACGAATGGTTTTTGCGAAACCGTGAACGTAGTGAACTTGATATAATCAATGGAACGTGGTAGCTTTTAAAAGGAGTGGTTTAAGCTCCGCAATTTTAAAAGTCTGCCGTTTTGAAAAAACCGAGAGGTTTTAAAATTTGTTCCAATAATTCAGCTTTGGTTTGTTTGCTTTGCATTAATGTAATGCAGTCCCATCATTTACACCTATCATCACAGAAAGAAATGAAAATATAGCGTACGTATGCCATCCGCATTCACCACGGGGTCCCGTCATCACCCGTTAGGTTTCTTAACTAACAACATAGCGGGGATTGGACTAGCGCAGATGCAAAACATAAGCAACGTCTAATATAATATAATATATATATATATATATATATATTATAATCATTCGTCTCACGCAATAATAGGCATTCCAGATCATAGATGAACATATTAGATATACTAGGAATTCCGCATTTCGTTTAATCCTGTAACGAAAGACGGATTCTACGGTCGTGATGAATAGACAAACCCCACCCCAGACCCCTACGGGTGAGGCAAACTACCCGCCAAATACCTGAAGTGAAGCAACCTCCCTCATCAAAGTGAGTAGGCCACTCGGCAAATCAAAATACCCGGTAGTTTGTGCACCCCACCTTGGGTCTATCCTAGGAGCAATAAACAGTAAAAGAAAATAATACAACGGTGGCTACAACCTCAACCTGGATGTGCCCCAAAAAATAATATTATATCACTTTACAAATTTACATCGAATGAAAGAATGAAAACCCTCATCTCACATCCCCGGTTATTCATCCACGACAATCCAACAAGTTCATATATACAAACCAACATAACATCACAGATATGTGCAACCCCGACTAATCAAAGTATAGCAATTAGTCAAAGTTTCCAAACACATATACACATCATAAATCTTGTAAAGTAACCGCGATATTAGAATTTCGCACGCAATTAGCAAACTTAACCAATTTTTCCAAAACTTGAAAAATCCAGAGAGCTAAAGTTCCAAAAACGATCGTTTTAAGCCAGTCCGGGAGTCGAAACGAACTCGAAACCTGCCCGAATCTTCGCGAAGGCGAAGATACCAAAATTAACTATTGAATAGGAGGCCTCAAGGGGGTACCCACCCCCGAGGGCCACCACGAGGTGTCCCCCAAGGGGATGCAGACCCGAGAGCATCAATCTGTGGTGCTCTAGGGTCACCAGCCCCCAAGGCCACCTTGTGGTGGTATTGGGGGTAGGCCTGGCCTTAGTCCCCTAGGGTGTCCACGGGGTGGGCATGATTCACCCCGCGGCTTCTCGGTTCAAACCGTGAGCCCGAGGGGTGAGTAAACAACTCAAAACATCATTTTTGGAAACTGTTTTTGTCGGCAGTTTTTGTACGACAAAAACGGCGGATTTATAACGTCGCTACAAGCTATCTAAGGTTTATGAGAGGCTCTGATACCAATGTAAGTCGATTTCACGCACGCCACATGTTCGCGGGGAGGCGAAAATTGCAAAAAATGATTTTTACGGGCTTCGCAACACCGACTTGAACCAAGGATCGATCATAAACCCTAGCAAGCAAACTACTTGAGGTTTAACTACTCGGATGAATGTTATACCTCATAATATCGTGTCCTTCGGGTCTTCTCGCTGTCCTCCTCATCATCGTAGGCTCCGAGGATCGAAACGGATCGAAACTTCCTCGAGTCAAAGACGATCCACCCTAGAGTCTATAGTCCGAGCTCCAACCTCAAATCTGAGGTAACTGGGGCAACTAGCTAGCTAAACTAGATGGCCTAGGTGATGTAGAGAAAGAAGATGGAGTGGTTTGTCTCTTAGAACCCTAGGTTTCTCAACTAATGAGATTTTTAGGGTTTAGAGGAAGAAGAAGAAGACTTGAGGAAAACTTGGTGAAGAATGAACTAAGGAAAGCTTGGCTGCCCTCCCTTTGAAAATAATGAACCATACTTATATTTTAAGAGATAAAATATCTAATCAAGTGAAAATATCTCACAAATATCAACCATGGTTCAAAATATCTCAAGGGCGAGTCATGCATAATCTTTTGTCAACCTAATGAGTCATCCTCATCCAACAAATATCTCCACCTCATTTCCTCGTCTCATTTAAGTTTAATTCATAAAAGAAATCAAACCCTAAATGAGTTGTCCCTTTCTAGAAGCTTTCCCAAGTAATTATGAGAATGCCCATCATCCGTATATACGTACCCGCATCCGTATTTTGAAGAATACGAGTACAAAGAGACGAAACAAATCCATCAATACAATACTAGGATCCGGCTTAAACCAAAGCCTACTAGTATTATCCGCCCGATCATCATACGTGCACAAGTACATGTAAGTGATCGAAGCCCTGCCGTAAAACCATACGGCCTCTACATCTTTCGCCCGATGCAGGGAAACTCTCTATGTGGGATTCTAAAGACTCGACAGTACGCTGGCAGTGGGTTTAACTACAAGCCGCAAGCGGTACTAGCTGCACGTAACGGCTACCCAGGTATCTGTCGATAAGAAGGCCAACGAGCAAACTCATCCGAACTCCTACTGAGCCTGTATATGACAATCTCTATACAGTCCGGTCTGTTTGTCTAAGAGTCGCATATCGGGTCTAGGGGGTAGTAATCGTCAGACCCCTAATAGCGCAATAAGTCGTGCCGGAATGTAGCCCAAAACACCCTAAGAAACTACTGGAATACCTACCAATAAATATCACTTTCCCTGGCCAGGGACTTTGTGTAATGGCTATCCAAACACAATGTGATATCAACCCCCAATACCGGGATAGACGAATCATATCTAACCATCACTGCCTCCAAGTGCTTCGGGACTACACCCAACTACTACCTATTTGCACGACTCTTTTGAGCTGTGGTAGGGTAGTAATCAAAGTACAGTAGGAACATACTTGAGGCGAAGTAGCAGTATAAAGTCGACGGACTAAGCTGTACTCATGTCACTTGGGAACTGCTACTCGACGATAGGTATAATACCCACCAGTAGTCCCCGACGAGTCCTGCCCAGTGTGCTCATAACCTAATGAGCAACTGCATACTATCTCCAGTACTACGTACTAATGGCTGTGGGACAGACCATCTCCCCTGCTGGGATGAGAAGCGTATACACTAGTCTACTCTGGAGTATCGATGCCCCATCTCGATAATCCTACGACTAGGGACCTGTATAAGGATATGCTTATAGAGTACCCAGCTCCCACTAGTATGACTGCCATTACAACGCTGGTAATCAAGCAAAGATCCTAAGGGCTCTACCAATATGTATAAGCGATATGCTAAAAGAAACACATGCACATATTGAGGTAGAAACAAACCAGCTAGCATACTACCATTTTGAGAAAGACTGTCAATACAACTGTGAATATCCCAAGCTTCCATTAAGTAATATACAAACCAGTATGATACAATAATGGCCTCTAGGGCATATATCACTAACATTATCAATATGTAACAGAGAGACTGTATAGGTGTACATGTTAAGATAAAGAATAACCAGATAGCATACTATCATGTCGAGCAAGAAATTCCTCCCTATATATGTCCAAGCATCCACTATAATATACAATCATGTAAAATAATAGCCTCTAGGGTATACATATAACTAACAATCTCCTACTTGCACTAAGGCCAGTAATTGTAGTATCTCATACCCAACTTCCCAAACAGTTTCTCAAAAGGCCTTCGTGAGTGGATCCGCGGTGTTATTCTTCGTGTCAACTCTCCTGACCTCGATCTCCCGGAGATCAACCATCTCCCTGATTAGGTAATACCGTCTAAGATTATGTCTGGATCACTGATGGGACCGGGGTTCCTAGGACAAAGCCACAACTCCATTGTTATCATAATTTATAAGTATTGGATGCTCAATGGTAGGAACCAAGTTCATCTCATGAACTTCTTCATCCAGACAGCCTCTTTGGCAGCATCGTTGGTAGTGATATATTCAGCCTTTATCATCGAGTCTGCTACGGTATCTAGCTTGGAACTCTTCCAACATACCGTCTCTCCACTGAAGGTAAAGACAAAACCCGAGACTGACTTTCAGTCGACCTTATCACTCTGGAAGCTTGAATCCGTAAAGGACTCCATCTGGAGTTCATCGTTTCTATACACCAAGAACATTTCTTTAGTCCTTCTCAAGTACTTAAGAATGTTCTTCACAGCTGTCCAGTGATTCTCCCCAGGATGTAAGAAGAATCACATAAATCCTTCATGGAGAACCATTGTGATAAGAAGAGCTTGACCGAGTGCAGCATAGGAACATCATTTCCTATCAAGAGAATGTCATCCAAATATAATACGAGGAAGATAACCTTACTCTCTGCAACCTTTTTGTATATACAAGGTTCATCTACGTTTTTGATGAAGTCAAACTCTTTGACTACCATATCAAAACAGATGTTCTAACTCCGCGATGCTTGCTTCAATCCGTAAATTGATTTAAGCAGCTTGCACACCTTTCCGCTGCTCCTACTGTCTATGAAGCCTTCTGGCAGTGTCATGTACTCGCTTTCTTCTAAATCACCATTTAGAAAAGCGGCCTTGACGTCCATCTGCCAGATTTCGTAGTCATGGTATGCAGCGATGACAAGTAAGATCTGGATGGACTTAAACATAGCCACTGGAGAAAATGTTTCATCATAATCCACACCTGGTCTTGCTACAAGTATAGCTTTGAAAGTATCAACTTTTCCATCTACACCAAGTTTCTTCTTAAAGATCCATTTGCTCCCAATAGGTTTTACCCCTTCAGGAGAAACTTCCAAAGTCTATACTTTGTTGGTGTAGATGGATTCCATCTCAGATCGCATTACATCCAGCCATTTCACTGAGTCCCCACTTGTGATGGCCCGCTCGAAGCTAGTTGGGTCATCATCTTCCATGATGCAATCCTCACTCCCACCGTCTATGAGAAAACCGTAGTATCTCTCAGGTGGATGAGAAACCCTACTAGATCTGTGGAGTGGCTGAGGTTCGTTGGGAACTATTGAATCCTCCGGCTCCACCAAATCATCAGCTATAGTTTGTGTAGTTGGAACCTCTTCCAGTTCTACCTCATGGCCACTAATTTCTTTCATAAGAAATTCCTTTTCTAAAAAGGTGGCATTTCGAGAAATAAACACTTTTTGTTCCTCGGTGTGGTAGAAGACCCCTCGCGAATGTTTGAGATATCCAACAAACTTGCAAAGAACTGACCTAGCCTTGAGCTTTTCCAGATTTTGCTTTTTAACATAGGCCGGACAACCCCACATCATAATGAAATTAAAATATGGTCTCTTTCCTTTCTATATCTTATATGGAGTGGTAGGCACTGATTTGGTCGGAACCCTATTCAATAGATATGCAGCTTCTCAAGCGCATAACCTCAAAAGGAAACAGGCAACTCAGCAACACTCATCATAGAGCGCACCATATCTAATAGGGTGTGATTTCTCCACTCCGATACACCGTTGTGTTGTGGTGTATACGGAAGAGTAAGCCAACAGAGAATCCCATTCTTCTTTAGATAGTCACGGAATTCCATGCTCAAGTATTCTCCTCTTCGATTGGATCGAAGGATTTTAATACTTTTACCCGTCTGGTTCTCAACTTCATACTTATATTCTTTGAATTTCTCAAAAGCTTTAAACTTGTGTTTCAACAGGAACACATGTCCAAATCTTAAGAGATCGTCGGTGAATGAAATAAAGTATGAGGAACCATTCTTGGCATGTGTAGACATGGGACCGCATACATCACTATGTATCAGTCACAAGAGTTCAGTAGCTCTTTCTCCGTATCCAGTAAACGGAGTTTTGGTCATTTTGCCTTTGAGACATGACTGACAAGTTTTATAAGATGTAAATTCAAACTGATTCAAATATCCATCTTTATGCAACTTAGCTAGTCGTGTCGTATTGATATGACCTAGTCTACAATGCCACAAGAAAGATTCATTCATTTCTGAACTTTTCCTCTTGTGTGTGTTATGTACGTTAAGAACTGTGGTTTGATTTAGAACGAATATACCATTACATAATGTGCCCGATCCAATCAACTTTTGATTTAGGAAAATATTCATAACATTATCTTGTAATACAAAATTATATCCTTCTTTACTTAATAAAGAGACCGATATAATATTGCATATCAGGTTCGGTATGTAATAACAGTCATTCAGAATCAATGTATTACCACTTGGTAATACAAGGTGATATTTGCCAACTGCTTTGGCTGCAACATTTGCACCATTCCCTACTCTTATATAATGATCACCTTTTCCCAGTTCTCTACTTTTCTTTAGCCCATGTAACATGTTACATATGTGGGATTCTGATCCGGTATCTAATACCCAGGACATAGAGTGTACTGAGAAGAAGTTCTCGGTAACGAACACACCCGAAGAAGATGCATCAACATGCTCATTCCTCGTTCGGGTGGCATGGGAATCCAGATATTCCCCTATTTCCTACTCGGACTTCTAACAATTATAAGATAGAGCGGAACCAACGTTCCCCAGCTCAGTATAATAAGCGGGTTCGGACAATACATCAATATTATTATCTTGATTAAGGCGTGTCATGGTCGCTACCTGGAGAGAGAGAGAGAAGAAAACACTTAGTGTATGCTCTTGCAAGATTAGATTGGTTATTATCTTATCTAATCAGGATGGCTCCCACTGTTTTTATCAAATCTTCCTTCAAACCCTGAGAGGTAAGACTAGCCGGGATTAATTACACCCTACAAGTTCGCTAACCGGTCAGCTAGGCCAGTGTCGGTACTTTGAGGGAGGTTTCCCGTGTTTTCACACCGACTTAATTAAAATAAACCCCGCTTTCCCAGATGCATAACCCCATTGACACCTTTCTAGACACCTAATGGGTTAGCTAATTGTAAAGTGCAAAACTCTCCCAGGAGTAACTCTTACTTGCAGTGGGTATCAGGATCCAACTATCTCATAGAAGGTATGCAATCTCATTGCGAATTTCAACACTTGAAATTCCCGATAATATTTTTGCCCCTATCAACTTATGACCTTGGTTATGGTCAACAAATCATAAGCGCTAGCCAAATTCAACCTGTCATTTCCTGATTGAATTAAACCCACCCGTACGACCCTTGGATATGGTCAACAAAGCCGTATGACTACCCCAATCCAATCGCAGCATATGCTTGAAGATAAGTACTAATTAGCTACCGCACACTACGCTTTGGCTATGGTCAACAAATATAGCACGAATACTAAATAGCACTTATCTGAAATGACGGAGGGCTACGACAGGTTTTTAAGAAAACCTTTTGCGTAATGAACTTGATATCGTTGTAGAATCGAGTGATTTTGAAAAGGAGTGGTTCAAGCTCCGCTTTTTAAAATCGAGTTTTTCAAAATAAACTGAGTGGGTGTAGCATCTGCTAGCTTTTGCTAAAGAGGTCACTCCCGGTGAAGGGATCTAGGCTCTTTCCTCATCGAATGAAGTGCTGGATATTCATCAAGGAATACCACTATGCAAAGCAAGAACTAGATCTATCTTTTTGAAAATTTGATTCCACAATATCATTGGGTTTCTTTCCTTTTCATTAATCTCATTAATGAAGTCCCATCATTTATGCTTTCTAAGTATCACAGATAAATAAACGAAAATACAATGTACGCTTAGGCCATCCGCATTCGCTACGGGGTCCCGTCATGCACTGTTAAGTTAGTTAACTAAAGGCAGAGCGGGGACAGGACTAGCATGGATACAAAACATAAGCAACATTTATTATATATCATATATGTAAGTCTACGGTAGCACCCTGGCCGTCAATCTGATGCCAAATGCGGAACAAAATTTTTTCAAAATGGCGCTAACTTAAACTTAAACCCAGATCGTTCCATTAACCGTAAACTAAAAAACTGTAAAAGAGTTTGGAGAGATTATACTGATCGATCCGTGTCCTTTGGTCTTCAACCTCTTCCCAAGCTCCTCGCGGTTGCTCCAATGAAGTACGCTCTCCGATCTCGCTCGTCGAAGTGGCTCCACGTCAAGGATTCTTTATACGGGCTCCCGCTTCAAACCGAAGTAACTCAGACATGAAGTTTGCAAGCCGACATGTCCAAGATGAAGTAGAGATAGTGTGTGATTACTTTGTCTCATGACACTTTAGGACACATGAGAGGGATAGAGTGGAGGTTGAAGAAGAAGCTATTGATGGAAGTTGTGAGCTCAAGAAAAAATCTAGAGAGGAAGAAGAGCTAGCTTATTGTGTGTGATGAAGATGTGTGAGCTCTCTTAACAAATCAAGAACCAAGCCCCACCTCTAGTGGCTGCCCTCTCTCTCTCCACATCTCAATCCCACATAATAATCAATCAAGAGATTAGATATGGCACAAAAAATAACACCATGAGTCACCAAAAATTGCACATGCCATATTTAATGCTCTTGAACAAAACTTGCACTCACAATTTCCACATAATAAACATTAATCCAAATGTTTAAAACAATAAATAGAATGGCATCTTCTAATGTAAACTCATGACGGATCACAAGAAAACCCCTCACCTGTACATACATACCTGCATCCGCATTCCGACTGAATACGAATACAACGAGACGAAAGTAATCCAACCAATATAATACTAGGATCGGGTTTAAACCAAAGCCCACTAGTATGATCCGTCCGATCATGATCAGTGCACAAGTGCACGTATATGATCGAACCCTGCCATAAAACCATACGCCCTCTACAACGTTTCGCCTGAACTTGGGAAACTATCTGTGGGGGACTCTAAAGACTCGTCAATATGCTGGGAATGGGTTTAACCACAAGCACGTCAGTGGTACTAGCTATACGTAACGGCTTCCCAGGTATTGAGCACAAGGGAAGCCGATGAGCGAACTCATCCTGAAACCCTACTGAGCCTATCAGTGACAATATCCTTACAGTCCGGTCCGTTCGTCTATGAATATCGCATATCGGGCCTAGGGGGCTGGTAAACGTCAGACCCCCAATAGCGGTATAAGTCATGTCAGAGTGTAGCCTAGAACACCCTGAGATACTACTGGAATACCTACCAGTAAAATCTCGCTTGCCCTGGCCAGGGACTTTGTGTAATGACCCTCCAGACACAGCACGATCTCACCCCCAATACAGGGAGAGACGAATCCCCTGCCGATCCGCTCACTACCTCCATGTGGCTCGGGACTGTACCCAACTAAAACCTGTTTGCACGACTCCTTTGAGCCGTGGTAGGGTAGTAATCAAAGTACAGTTGGAACTCACACGAGACAAATGACGATCTCAGGTCGATAGACTAACCTGTACACATGTCACCAGGGAACTGCTATCTGACGACAGGTATAATACCAACTAGCATGTTCCCGGCGAGTCCTGTCCGATGTACTCATAACCTAATGAGCACCTGTATATGTCTTAGGCGAACCAACTGACCCAATGGCTTGTAAGACCAGCCATCGCCCCTCGTCGGGGTCTCGATCCGTATACACTAGTCCCCTCGTCGGGGTCTCGATCCGTATACACTAGTCTACTCATGGAGTATCGATGCCCAGTCTCGAAACTCCCATGACTAGGGACACTTTAAGGATGTGCTTATAGACTACCCAACTCTCACGTATATGATCGCCATCATATTGCTGGTGTTCAAGCAAGAATCCTATGGGCCCTATCAACGTGTAATAGTGATCTGTAATGTCACCTGAAGCATGTACACGATGATAAAGACAAATCAGATAGCATACTATCATCTCGAGTAAGACTGTCCTACCGGTATAGGTCCTCCCTCAATCATTGCAATCGCGTGTCTGCGATCCAATAATTGACTTTGATGGCACTATATCCAACAATCTCTCACTTGCACTTAAGACTAATTATTACGATGTCGCATACTCACAGCCCGTGTGATACCCAACACCCAACTCCTCTACTAATCAGTTTCACAAAGCTCGTTTGTAAAACTATTGCGTTCGAGAAATAGCCTCAGTGAGTGGATCTGCCCTGATGTTTCTTTCTATGTCTCTCTTTTATCTCAAGTTTGCAGAGAAAGCCATCTCCCGAAATGAGTGATACCTGTCTTAGAATATGTCTGGATATCTGATGGGACCTAGTTCACAAATGAACTCCAAATCCAGCAAACTTCTTAGACTGTATCGTCAACTGAATTTAATCAGTATACTGTTCCATGCCCCCCTCAGTATCCGCTTGGATCACCTGTCCAAAATTCTGCCCCTCGTCAGAGGGAAAACTATAACTCTGACAGTCACTCTGTCAGCCAGGTTACCTTGGAAGCCTGGAATGATTACTGTCTCTCGAAAGTGGCTGTCGTTATCATATCCCTAGAACATCCACTTATATTCTAAAACTGCTTCCGAACGTTTCTCCAGGATTGGATTAATATCAACTTATTGCAGCTAGTGCAAAAACAACATCTGGTATAGTATTTGGCATCTCATGATCAACTCAATTGTCTAAGCAAGTGATATACCAATCATACACATCCCTCTCCCTTTTAGTTTGTAAGACACCTTTAGAGAGGGTGACTCCATCACCTGCAGGTACACCACCATGCCAGGAGTCGTCCATTCTAAATATCTTTAGAATACTGTCTAAGTACCCAGATTGGGACACTACCCAAATCTAGATCTAAAACCATAGATCTAGTAACCAGAATGCCTGATATAATATCCATATCCTATGTGGAGAAACCACTGTGTGACAACCACAGTATAACCGATGGCAGTATAGGAATTTCACTTCCTACTATGTGTATGTCATCCAAATACTAGGATATCACACCGTACTACCTTCTTAACAGATCCATCCCCTATTCTGATGAAGTCAAAACCTATGACTGTCACATCAAAAATAGATGATCTATCTCCGCTATATCTGCTTTAGTCTATAAATAGACATAAGCTACTTGTCCACCACTATGCTTCCGCTGCTCCCACTGACTACGACAACCCTCTAGCAGAGTCATATACACGTGCATTTCTAAAGCTAGTTTAGAACGACGCTATACTCATCCTCCTGCCGGGTCTCATAGTCTAGAACAGCATTAATGGCAAGTCTGGGTTAACAAGAACCTCCCTGTCACCGTCTTTGAGGCTACCGGAGTACCTCTCGGATGCCTGAGGTTACCCACCATATCTGCGGAGTGGCTAATGGAATGTCAAATCTGATTGAATCTTTAGGTCCTATTAAATTTCCAGTAATCGTTTGCGGTTCTGGAATCACTTCCAGTTCTACCATACTCCCACTACTGTTTTCTGAAAAAATCCATTTTGCTAAAACTGTGGCGAGTTAAGAACAATATCACTATTGATCTTCCAGATAGTAGAAAGTTAACCCTCGTCAAAGCCCGGGTTAACCCACAAACTGCCATTACAGAAATGTGCCTTGAGTTATCCAGTGTCTGGTTTCAAGCATAAGCCGGACAACTCCACATACCTTAACATTGTTAAGATAATAACCGTTCTATATCCAATATAGAAATAGAGGCACTGATTTAATTGGAACCAGATTCAAATCATGCAGCTGTCTCCAGTGCATGTCAACTAAATGGAGATAGGCCGATCAACATTACTCAACTTAGGAGTGCATCCAATTATGAGTAACTTGAAAGAGAAACAAGTTTCTCAAAACCATTACTATCAACTGAATATCTCACACAAGTATCTACATCTTCGATCACCTTGAAGAATCCTGATACTTGCGACACATGGTTCTCTTCTTTATTCTTATACCTATAACTTCTCAAAACTTAGACTTTGTATTTCTACGAAACACATGTCTAAAACTTAAGAAGTCACAAGTAAACAGAATATAGTATGAGGACCATCCCCTCTGTCATAATGGATACTGGACAACATACAATACTTTGTATAAGTCCCCTGAATTGAATAACTCAAACCCTGTGCGTCGTAAGTTGAAAACTGTACTATGGTTATGAAGAATTACACCGCTGTTGAATGCTCCTTACTTAACCATCAACTGATATAGGTAAATGTTATGGACATAATTTCAAAAAGTTATATCTCACTTTATAAAATAAATGTACAGATATATCAGTTTGAAATTGGTATATAACAACGGATATTCAAAACCAAATATTTCCCGTCCGGCAAAATCCCAGGCGATTTCCTCAAATATCACCAATTACAACGAATTCTGATATAATGAGGATGATCACCTAATTCCCAATAACTTACTCCTACTCATTATCTATAAAACCATACAGATGTGAGAATCATACCTGGTAAATACACACCGTGGAGTAAGGATCTAATTGGGAAATCAGTTTTCAATTAACAACGCATAGTGAAACTGAAACATTAAAATGTTTCGAAGGGGTATTCGGGTATTCTTAGTAATGCCTCTTCCATTATCCAGATTCATGACTATAACTGTATATTTCTTTGCCATCTCTCCAAATCCCTTTATTTGTCTTTACTCATTACCTTCTGTACACCCCCTTAGGCTAAATGGTTTTCTTCCTTCCTTACCGTTCGGCACCAGCCTATGGTTTGGAAGAAGACTATCCAATAAGCATAATAGGTGTACTCTCCTAATCCTAGGAGTACTCATAATCTGAGAGAAGGTAAAGATAAAAGACAACCGAATAAACCTTATTCCTATTTCTCCTGACCAGAATCCATTCTCGAACTAGAACAAGTTCCTTCGAGTTCGTATATAACCATATGATGGATTTATCCAATGGAATTGGATGTTCGTAGTGATACTGGGTGTTCTGGAGAAATACAAAGGTGAAATAGGAGTGGCGATGAAATACTTGGTTTGGTCGTGAATGATAGCAGTGGCATTTTACTTTGCCCTCTTTCTAATCCCTTTATTTGTCTTAACTTATTACCTTATGTACACCACACATAGGCTAATTGGTTTTCTTCATTCCCTACCTTTCGGCACCTGCCTATGGTTTGGAAGAAGACAATCTAAATAAGAGTAATAGGTGTACTCTCTCCTAATCTTAGGAGCCCTCACAACCTGAGAGAAGGTAAAAGGAAAAGACAACTGAATAGTCCTATTCAATCTCTCCAGAACCAGAATCCATTCTCGAATATAGAACAAGTTCCTTCGAGTTCGCATGTAACTATACGATGGATTTATCCAATGGAAGTGGATGTTCGTAGTGATACTGGGTGTTCTGGAGAAATGCAAAGGGTAAAAGAAGGAGTGGCAATGATGTATGCAACTCAGACAATCCAAAAACCAGTGTTTTAAGAAAGTTCGGTTTAACTTGGTCACTGAGTCATAGTCTAGCGGGCCATGGTCGCTGCCAAAGAGAGAGAGAGAAAAGAAACACTCTGCGTGCACTCTAACTTAGATCAGAATGGTTAATCACTTTATCTAATCAGGATGTCTCCCACTGTATCCTCAAATTCTCCTCCAAACCTGAAAGAAGAATTTGTCGGAATCACCCGAGGAGTAAACCAACTCATCAGTGGGAATCGGGATCCAACTATCATCGTATGATAACTTGATGGAATCCACTCAAGTTATTACACTCCAGAAGGTATGCGCATGCCTGGAAAGTTTCCTGTATGTTTGAAACTCTCGATATGATTTTTACCCCATGTTCTTATGACCTTGACGAAGGTCAACAAATCATAAGTCACATGTCAAGTTCTACCCGTCATTGTCTAGGTTAATTTGAACCCACCCGTACTCGCCCTTGACGAAGGTCAATAAGGTTGTACGGCTGTCCCAAACCAACGCATCTATCTATGCAATAGAAAGGTAACAAGCAGCTACCATATACTATGCCTTGACGAAGGTCAACAAACATAGCATGAATACTAAGTGCTACCGTCTGAAATGACGTAGGGCTACGAATTGTTTTTGGCGAAAAACCGTTAACGTAATGAATTTGATATCGTTGAAGGAACCAGATTGCTTTTTACAAAAATATAGTGGCGAAAACCTTTGCTAAAGAGGTCACTCCCGATGAAGGGATCTCGGCTCTTTCCACGTAGAATGAGGTGCAGGATATTCTAAACTAAATACCGTGATGCAAAGTAAAAAGTAATCGACTATAGTGAAGTTATTACCCTGACGCAAACTTCTTCCCAAGGGATCACTCCCGATGAAGGGATCTCGGCCCTTGCCTCGTCGAATGAGGTGCTGGATATTCCAAACTGAATACCGCTGTGCAAAGCAAATGAAAACGTCCTTGTAATAACAGCTTTTGAAAATTGTTCCAACAATATCGAATATGTTTGTTTTCCTTGCATTGATCCGAATCAGCGCAGTCCCATCAATTAATCACACTAGAAAAGAACAAAAATATGATGTACGTATATACCATCCGCATTCGCCACTTGGTCCCGTCATCACCCGTTAGGTTACTTAACTAACGACAGAGCGAGGACTGGACTAGCGCGGGTATAAAACATATACAACATCTACTAATATATATATATATATATATATCAATATATAATAATCGCTCCAGGCGTGATAAATGCAACATCACAGAAAAGTAATAAGCATCACAGAACAATACAGATAATCTGGGAGCCCCAGGTTTCCTTTGAGCCATAACTGAAACCCGACGTTCCCCTGGTCGTGTGGATAGCCTATGCAATGAAAACCTAGACCCCTACGAGTGCAGCAAGTTACCCGCCAAAACCAGAAGTGAGGCAGCCCCCTTCAGCAAAGTGAATAGACCACCCAGCACTTCACGGAATCCGGTAACTTGAGCACCCCTCCTTGGGTCAATCTGTACCCCTTACGAGTGCGGCGAATAGCCTGCCAATTCTAGAGTGAAGCCCCCTCCGTCTCAAAGCCATGAGATGCGGGCCTGTTGCCCTTTAGAACCCGGCTATCTGTGCACTCCATCGCGGGCTAATCCTAGTTCAGAAAAGAGAATATGTAGTGACATCGACCTCAACCCGATCGTGCCCCAAAAGAATAATATACAAAGAGGCAGTGACGACAGTCGACATGTCGGACGCTCGCCCCGTGATATCAAATGTACAAATAAATCTAAACCGCACTACCATTGCACGCAAGCTATCCACCACGATAAATCTGCAACATCACAACACAACATAGAACATCAACGTGAATGTCAAGTTTGCAAACCCGTCTAAAGGAACTATAGCGATTAAACAAGTTGTACCGATCAAATGACAATCACGGTCGCAGATAGAAATGTATGTACTGTAAACTAACGTATTTAAAATTTCGATCGACTAAACTTCCCTAAATGGCCCCAAGTGCAAATCCAGCACTCAAACAAATCTGGGCCAAAACAAAACATCTCAGAAACCACTATTCCATATAAAAGACACCCAGAAGAAAAATGGTGCACTGTGTCCACCATACTGACGCGCAACCACGACAAACACGATGGTTTGGCCGTGGTTCCACAGTGTGATGGTTAGAACGTTCTCTCAAATTTCTTCCAGGGTCTTAAAAAAGCCTGCACAATTTTCTGATATACCCAAAATAATTTTTTGACGAATTTAAAAATTCGGCAGAAACTTGAAAAATGGAATTGCGGTTTTAGAAAATTCGGTCGATCAATATTTTAAACATGTTAGAACAAGCTAGTATAGGTTAATGGCATAGCTCTAATACCATGTAAGTCTACGGTAGTGCCCCGGCCGTTAATCCGAGGCCAAATGCGGAACAAAACTTTTTCAAAATGGCGCTAACTTAAAGCTAAAACCCGGATCGTTCCATTAACTATAAACTAGAAAACTGTAAAAGAGTTTGGAGAGATTATACCGATCGATCCATGTTCTTCGGTATTCAACCTCTTCCTAAGCTCCTTGCGGTTGTTCCAATGAAGTACGCTCTCCGATCTCGCTCGTCGAAGTGGCTCCACATCAAGGATTCTTTATACGGGCTCCCGCTTCAAACCGAAGCAACTCGGACATGAAGTTTGCTAGCCGACATGTCCAAGATGAAGTAGAGATAGTGTGTGATTACTTTGTATCATGACACTGTAGGATTCTCAACACATGAGAGGGATAGAGTGGAGGTTGAAGAAGAGGCCATTGATGGAGGTTGAAGAAGAGGCTATTGACAGAACATTGCTGCAGAAGTCAACATATGAAATATTGGATACACTAGGAGGTCCGTGTTTTAAATTAATCCAGTAAAAAACACGGATTCCACGGTCGTGATGAATAGCCAAACCCACATCCCTAAACCCCTACAAGAGCGGCAAGCAACCCTGCCAATTCTAGAGTTAGGAGACCCGGACTCGACTCCTCGAGATGGTCTCTCACTGGACTCTAAAACCTGGTTACTTGTGCTTCCCGCCTTGGGTCTATCCTAATGCGGAAAAGTAAATAATATATATCAATGGTGACATCATCCTCAACCCGGAAGTGTCCCAATAAAAGAATATTACATACAAGTTTTTACATGAATGAAAATGAAAAGCACTCATCTCACGCAATAAACCCCGGCTATTCAAACACAACGATCCAATATAACATATCACAGCAACACATAACATCACATATCATTAACGTAAGTAAATATGCGTATCCCAATTGTCGTTGACGTATAGCAATGAAACCGGCGATACACCATATATTACACTTACGGTCGCAGAAAAGAAAGTGAAAACTAGAATAATTGGAATCCGCAACAACCTTAGACATTATAAACCCGAAACATCACATACTGCGGATTTCATGCCTAACCATATAAATTCTTTAGACATCATAAACCCGGAATATCACATATTCCGAATTTCATGCCTAACATTTTAAACCCGGCATTTTAGTCTAAAATTGAAAACACTTTTCAATATATTGTCAGGCAATTCAACAAGATTCCCAACAAATGATCGAATGCTCGTCGCAAACATTAATATACAGCCGCACCCCCGATGCCGTCGACGAAGCAAACTTAGGCGGAACATTGCGGCTGCGAGCACCCGTACGGATGCTTCTGGCTACGGAGTCCTCCTACAGTCACTTGGTCGGGGCTATGGATGTGGCTATCTAGTAGTGTTACCCGACGAGCGTTCGCGTACTGTATGAGATTGCGACGGAGTTTTGATCCGAATCAAAATCCTGTGGCAACCGATCAAAAGAGACTAAATTTCTAGATTTACAAAGTTCTAATTAGCTTTCACAAAACTAATTATTGAGAATTCCAAATATTGTATCACAAACCACAGATATCTAGACGATGTTAAACATTTCGATCGATTCATCAAACTCCCAAAATTTCCATAGAACTCAACACTTGAGTCACTGTTAAAAATATCCAGAGTGTGCCCCAAGTACCTACGGACCAACACAAGAAAGCACGCTCCCTGCCTCACCAACGGCGCCACGGAACCGTCGCCAAAAGCTTGTTTTGGCCATGCTTCCGCGGTCATTTGGTCGAGTTGGGCCATCGTTTTTCTTAGGGATCTATAGAAAACCCTGCACTATTTTCTGAATATTTTTAATATAAAAAATTCCAACTTTTGAAATTTTTTCCAGAGGGTGGCAAAAACGGGTTTTGAAAAGCCGATCGAACACTTTAACTTTGTCTAGACAACTCCTAATGCCCTAGCTTGGCTCTGATACTACTGCTGGATTCGCTTAGCACCCCCGCTATGTTTCGGCACGCATCAAGTATGCAATTTCAAAAAATATAGGGTGCCGAGCAAGCTCGGGCAATGATCAAACTAGAGAATTAGGGATTTTATAGCATGTAAACAAACTTTATACTAAGTGAAATAGGAATACAACCTTTGTAGACCGGTCCTTCACTTATAAAGCTCCATGTAGTAGTACCTTAGCTCCAAGTAGTGGTATCCCGGACTCTCCTTAGGCTCCACTAGGCGAAAGGAACGAGCTTGCTTAAAGATCTTCGAGGTCGAAGATGATCTACGTCGAGGAATCTCCAACTCAAGCTATCTCTTCACTAATTGAGAATTAGTGAAAGAAACAACCTATACTAAATGGCCAGTTTGGTATAGATTGGTGAAATAGGAATTTTGCTCACTTTAGAATTATTTTTCTCTATTTCTTTTCTTCAGTCATCAAAACCTAGAGAGCTCAAATGAGGTGAAGAAGAAGATCAAGTTATCAAGTCATGGTGTGAAAAATATCTCATATATCACTTGTAAAGAGTTAACCAAGGCTAAAAATAATAATTGGGTTATTAAATATCTAGAGTAAAACAAAATTAGTAGACTTAAGTCAAGGCTTTTACATGCTTCCATAAACATCTTAGCCATGCTAATTTCCACCTAATTTTGTTTTACCCTTAATAATTAAATCCCAAATTATTTTTAGTTTGGTATGAGTCTCATACACCCATATCCAATGTATCATCAAGCATGACACAATAATTAAATACATTAATATATATCACATATATATTTAAATGTATTTAGAGAAAATAAATTCTTAATTGAGCCAATATTAGTTAATATATATTAATATATCAAATATATAATTATATATTAAATTATTAAATCAACACTTGATTTAATAACCGGGCTATATCACATATAACTGGCTAATATCATTTATATCAACTTATCGAATCAACACTTGATTCAATAACCCGGCTATATCTCATATAACTGACCGATATCATATATCACGAGATTAGAATACGATATCATATACACATATTAATCTCGGTCCCGCACATATCACATATATGCCCTCCTTCGTTTCGCTTAAGCCAGGAAACCTCTGTGTAGGACTCTAAAGACTCGTCAATACGCCAGCAGTAGGTAATGATCATATCAGTTACTCACAAGCCGTCAGCGGTACTAGCTGGACGTAACGGCTACTCAGGTATTGAGATATCAGAAGATCAACAAGCAAGTTTGTCCATACTCCCGTGAATCCAGTAAGTAACACTACCATACAGTCCGATCTCTTCGTCTGATATGTCACATATCTAGTCTGGGGGTGGTAAACGTCAGACCCAAATAACTTGATAAGTCATGCCGATGTGAGGATCATAACGGGTCGAGAAACTACCGATAAAACTTATCAGTAAATCTCATTATCAGCCATGGCCAGGGACTTCTTGTTATGGCCAATCGAGCATAGCGCAACATCAACCCCCAATACCGGGAGAGACAAAACCTCTCCTATCGCCCATTGCCTCCATGTGACTCGGGACTGTACCCAAAAACCACCTGTTTGAATGCTCTCTTGAACGTGGTAGGGTGGAAATCAAAGCACGGTTGGAATCATACAAGACTCTATGATGATCTCAGGTCTACAGACTAACCTGTACCGGTGTCACCAGAGAACTGCTATCTGACGTTAGGTATAATACCATATAGAAGTTCTCGGTAAGTCATGTTCAGTGTACCCAGTCTCCACTGAGCACCCGTATACAATCATTGATGTCAAACCCAATGGATGTGTGATCATCCATCGCCCATCAAATGGGTCAAGAAACGTATACGCTAGTCTACTCTGGAATATTGATGCCCCGTCTCGATACACCCACGACTAGGAACAATTAAAGGATGAACTTATGGACTACCCTGGCCCCACTAGTATGATCTGCATCATAATCCTGGTAGTCAAGTACACATCCTAAGGGCTTTATCAACATGTAACGGAAAGACTGTATAGGTGTACATGTTAAGATAAAGAGTAACCAGATAACATACTATCATGTCGAGCAAGAAAGTCCTTCCTATATATGTCCAAGCATCCACTATAATATGCAATCATGTACAATAATGGCCTCTAGGGTATACATATAACTAACAATATGGAATATCGATGTCCAGTCTTGATATTCCCATGACTAGGGACATTTAAGGATATACTTATACACTATCCAGTTCTCACAAGTGTGATCGCCACAATAACCCTGGTAGTCAAGTATGAATCTTCAGGGCTCAATCAACGTGTAATAGTGATCCGTAATACTATATAATACATGTACATCATGATAATGATGATCCAGATAGCATACTATCATCTCGAGTAAGACTATTTTACCTGTATAGGTCCTCCCTCAATCATCATAATCGCCTGCCTGCGATTATAATAATTGCTTCGAGGGGACTATAACCAACATGGAGAATATATGCCCTATCACCCTGACATAAAATTCCAGCTCTCGTTATAGAAAACTTTTTGATTGAACCATCAAAATTTACTTAAAATCATCATGCAGTTGGTGTAATCATTGAAAAAGAAGGTGGTTGAAAGAGTGTTTAAAGGACACCAGGTACACCAATTGGCCGTGAATGAGCTCGAATAAATTCCTAGTCCATGACACCAAAATTCTTTGGTGAGAAATAGAACTTATTTCCAACGGACTCGATAGTTTTTGTGACACCATCAAATACCGCTTCATTGCGATACTTCCAGATCATCCAAGCTTCATACATGAGAAGTGCTTGCTTTAGGCGAAGTCTTCAGCCACGAGTTCCCTTGAAAGATTCAATTGCTAAGATGAGATCCGCAACAGTATGAAAATAAAAAGATGTCTCGCTTGCTACTTCAAACATGATATGCCAACAGTGTCTAGCATTTGAACACTGGATAATAGTGTGATCAGTAGACTCAACGTGTCCACTACAAATAGGGCAAGTATCATCAATCTTTTTATATTTCTCCCTTCACCTTTTAGGTCAACCCAAACTCCCTATGATTTATACTTCGTTTTGTTTCTATCTTTTCATGGGATTCGAATCTAGCTAGCAATGGAGACGACAGTGAAAATTTATAGCCGTCTGATATTAATCTAAAGGATGATAATCATCTAGCAAAAATTAAAACATGTTCCCACTCTTAAAACTTTGACTATCTTGTCTTCTTCTCGAGAGTGGAGAAAAAGAACTCACCCCCCCCCCCCCCCGATATTTACCTTAATCGTAAGCTCATCTTTCAAAATCTCTTTCTTTTGCTATGTTGGCCCCAAATCTTGGAGATTTCTACTTAACCTTTTTAAATCTTTATACTTTTAAATAAGCCACTTAATTTTGTAACGTTTGCTAAACTGGCCCCAGAATTAGATTTTTATGGTTACAATTAAGACTAGCTTACAGAGTTAAGTAAATATACCCCTTATCTATTATTCTCCTCCTCCTTCGTCTCCTCTTCTTTCTCTTTCTTTTCCTTCTTCCACTATTTTAGTTTTCCTCCGCCTTCGTCTCCTCCTTTTTCTTCTCCTCTTATTTTCCTTTTGTTACCGTTGTTTTCTATTGATGCATATCGTTGATATTGTCGCCGTTTCCGATATCGTCTTCTCCTTTTTACTTCCTTTCTAATTCTGGAAAGCAAGAGGTATGGTGCAATATCGTAAAATTATCTATTTAATTGAGTGTTTTAACATTCGATGGATGATAAACTATTGGGAGCCTAAAATAGATTAATTAACAGAATTGGATGCTTATTTAAAGATATGAAGATTTGGGAAGCTTGTTTAAAACTACCAAATATTGGAGGGGCTAAATTAAAATAAGGCTTATTTACCAAAAACTACCCTAAAGTTTCCACCATTTTTCAAATAACTACTGATACAAAAATTAAAGTGCGTAAAATAATACCGCAAGCTCACAGTGGTTGTAGTACACGTTACGGGTCGATCCACAGGGATACCGTGCTCATATCTTAATTTTCTTAACTTATTCAATCAATTTATGAGAGGGTTTTTAATTTATGGCTAAAAATTGAAAACATAAATAAAAAATCTACTTTTTAATTTAATTTTAGAAGGAAAAATATATTTATGAGAAAAGAGTTGTGTTAGGTTGAATCCCCTAAATCTAGCATATGCTAGTGAGTCTATAGATCTATTTCTTTTCTTTATTTTAAATCTAACCAATAAATAATTATAAGAAGAACATTAATAAAAATAGATTAAATTGCTAACAATATTAACCTATCAAATTTCTTCCTTCCATAATTACTAAAAGTCGTGATTTTTAATATTGTAGATCCTATTTTATTGATCTTAATCTTATATTTAACCAAGCTTGGATCATGAATAAAATTCTATAATTTATCTAAAGTTCTACAAGAATTTAAGAAAAACACAATAGAAATTTACTTCATTAAAGCACAAAAAAACATAGCCTAATATTCACATTGCAATACTATATCTAGGTTCATCTCCCTAAACACAACCTAAAAATTTACCTACTCATAATATTAAAAGAACACATGTATGAAATAAAAGAAAGAGACATAATAATAAATAAAAAGCTTAAAACTTACAAATATCAGATCCAAAATTCCGAGTTGCTCTCCACCAAAAATCGACAATAAAAATTGGGGTTTTTTAATAGAGAATAAAAGTGGCAAGAGGGTTTTAGGACTCTGGAAAACGATATATATAATCTAACAATAAAATCAAAACCCTAATCCTAATTAAACCACAGCCGCACAAGATCAGATCGAACGGCCATAATATTTCGACGGAAACGGAGGAAACCCCCCCCCCCCCACTTTCTGCCAAAATCTTGTAGAATCTCAGGCCCAATTTCTTTGTGTGATCTCGTATCTTCTACTGATTTTTTGATATTTTTATTTATTTAATTGGTTGACCTGATTGCGGGTTGACATGGTTTAAGTTGCAACTTTCCCAATTTGGCTTAGTCTTTTGGTTAGCTTGATCTTCAAATCTTCATATTAGTGAACTTGACTCCTAATCACATAAAAATTGACCTAGTTGTTCCAAATAAACAGGAGACCTGCACTTACACTCAACACATGTGTTTAGTAGCACTTTTATTTAAAATAACTAACAAAAGATAATAATGTAGTGATAAAATAAATACAATAAAATGTGTTTATCAAATACCCCCACACTTATCTTTTGCTACTTCTCGATCAAAACTAAGAAAAGAAAAATTCTAAAAAGAAAACCTAGATAAATCCTAGATCACTTTTATAGGCATCGCAATTGCACTTAGCATGTGTAACAAGCCGTTAAACTCCTAGATGGTCCTAGAGGAGGAGTGTTGTCTCCTGAGAGTTTTCAGTGAATTACATCCACAAAATTCATAAAAAGAAGAAAAGAAATAAGAAAAAAAATGGAAGATTAGGACAAACCTTTCAATAGTTTCTCATAAGTTTGTAAAGTCTTAAGCCTTCTTGAGTTTTCATCCTAAAATTTAGTCTCTAATTTAGGATTTCTATCATCTTTAATTAAATACTTAGTCTTATTTTTCATTTCACCTTTCATCGATTTTAGTTCCTACACACCTTCATGCTCGTGCAATAGTCTTATAATCATAAAACTCCTATTCAAACCATCGTATCTCCGCTTACTTCTATGGCTCAAACTTTACAACTAATATATATTTTTTCTTTATTTTTTCTTTCACTCTTTAATCACTTTTCGACGTGAGCATTTGATGCACGAATTCCCAGCTATTTAGTAAAAACAGAGCTTTTTATTATATATATATATATATTCACTTTTTAATCACTTTTCGACGTGAGCATCTAATGCTTCTTGAGACACGAATTCCCAGCTACTTAGTGAAGAAAAAGTTGTTTCTTTATATTATAGGTTTTTTTTACTTGTAGCCCTTCAAAATATAGCAAATTTCTTTGTACCTACCAAAACTTGGTATTTACTTTTTACCCTAAAAAAACTAATAATATATATCATTTTACCCTTCTTTACGATTTCTGTCAACTTTTAACGGTATAACATCAGGTTTTTCTTTAAAATATCCCAACCACTCTTTTTTTAGGAAATAATCAATTTCTTTCCCAGATTGAAATTATGGTTTAGACTTCTGCTGCACCTTTCTCAAAATCGGCATTGAAATTAGGAGCATCTTCAACATTTTTCTTTAGTTATGAAGAAGTTGAATGCTTCTGCGGTATTACTTGTTGTATTTGGGTAAATGGTAAACCTATAATCTATGGAGAAAAATTAAAGTTAAAGTTAACAGGGTTTATTTCTGATGGAAATCGTAAAGGAGGTAAAATGATTTAACTTATTAGTTTTAGAGGGCAAAAAGTAAATACCAAGTTTTTGGGGTTAGAAAAGAATTTGCTATGTTTTGGGGGGCTACAAATAAAAAACCCTTATATATATATATATATATATATATATATATATATATATATATATATATATATATATATATATATATATCATTTGAGATAGAAAATTCACAGAGATATTTCAGGTTAAACTATTCATGCTATAACGAAAGACGTGTATGTGTATATAGGGTGTGAATTAACTACAATCAAGTTTAGGATGAGTTGTTCTTCTGACTTAATATCTATTAAATATTTCAATACTCTCCCTTCATATTAACTTCACTTAAAGACTAGACTCAAAATTGCTCATTTCTAAACAAACTAATTTAATCTTAAGAAAATTCTTCCTTTATCTTTTCTTTTCTTTATTTCTCTCTCTCTTTTTTTAGTAGTAAAACAAAAAAAAAAGAACATCTAAAAAGAAAGAAAACAAAATAATATACAGAACCACCTCCACACTTAAGCTAAACATTATCCGCAGTGTCTTCGTGTCCTAAATTTCTTTTCCAATTCATTATCAGATAATTTTCATTATTTACTAGAAGAACACATTTAAGGAGGGGTAAACATAAGTTATTAAAAATGAGAAACTTATCCCGAAGATTCCTCAAGAACCTCTCCTTCCATGAATTCATCAATGGTTTAAGCGCCGACCTGAATTGCTTCTCAATGTATAAAAGTAATTGAATTTGAGTAATGAAAGGTGCAGCATGATGTTCCATTTGAATGTGTGAAATCTAAAAGCTATGTTGATCTAACTTTTCTAAAAGCATAAGTTCTTCTTTAAAAATTTCCTCAAAAGTGTCGTTCTCTAAATCACAAGTTGTCATAATAAAGGGAGATGGTTGAGAATTGAGGTGATCTATTGTATCCAAAAATATAAATGAATCATAATCGGACTGGACTTGCTCAAACGTTAGAATCAACCATGCAAAAATTACATCATTACAAAAATTTAACTGGTATTTGCTATGAGTATTAACCATTCAAAAAATTTATTTGAATGTATGTAAGAATGGTTATATCAACAACTAAGGTTATAAATAAAAATTGAAAGTTGTGGATGATATGGTGCAGAAACATGAAAATGAAGATTTTCTTTTTTAGTTTTTTTCGACACTAAAGCATCTTGATGTCGACTTATATGATCAAATTCCGATAGATTCCATAGAAAATAAGGAATATGGATATAAGGAGATTCAATCGGATTTTGGAATGATGAGAAGCTGTCGACAAGAGAAAAAGAATCGTGTAGTGACTCATTAGAAGGTTAATCAATAAATGGTGGAATCACATGATCTTTTTTAATAATGAGACCAATATGAAGTTCTGATTGCGAAGCTAGAGAAGTTGAATAATCTAATTCATTTAAGAGAATATATTTCTCTTTAAAAAGTTTCTCTAAATAATAATCCTTAAATTCGTTTTGTAAAATTGGAGAAATGGGTTAACGTGATTCTTCCAAAAGTATAGATTCTTCTTTGAAAAATTCTCCCAAATCAAAGTCAAATGTGTTATCCTCCAACTCTTCTAGAAGCAAAAAAAATTAATTATAAATTTCTTCAAACGAATCATCAAAGGGAAATATTTCGTGTGTAAACTCTTCATCAATTTCATTGACTTGTATAATCAAGGGTTTAAAATTAGGTTCCCATGGAATATTTGAAACTTGAGAATCAAAGTCATCTAACTCATTTATAAATTTGGGTTCCTTTAAAGAATACCCATCAAAGTGAAACGTTTCTTCTTTCGACTTATCATTAAAAGTATTGTCACGACCTGAATGTACGGAACCTGACCGGCACTTAAATTACAAAACGTCTAGGGGCATAACGTAATCTAAGTAAGCCGAAGCCCAGAAATCTAAACCATTAAAAGAAGAACTAAAGAAAAACATGTTTAAATGCAACATCAAATTTTCTCAAAAATTTCGGCAGAGTCTCCTTTGTAAAAACTGGCCCCAAACGGGTACAAATAAGAATATATACATAAGACATGATAAAAAGGCATCCCCAAGCGGGAGCTAGCTTTTCTCCAATTAGCAGTCACAACCACACAAGCAATATAATATACAACGCCGAAGGGCGAGGAACAAAACTCAAAGAAAACCAAATCCACCAAAAACCATAATAATACAAGCGCGACTCTAAGGTCGAAATAAAAACAACCGGTCTTCTAAATCTATCAAGTAATACAAGTCTGGTTGATGGAGCTTACTAGATACAAATGAAATAATAAAAGTACAACGGCGGTCCTGATACAAGTGAACCAACCTACCAGCAAATCATCCTGAATGAAATGATGTGCCAGCAAACTGCCAAGAAAACCTGTACATCGAAACCTGTAAGAAAATTTGGCACAACGGGGGTGAGTTGCCAACTCGTGAGTAGAAGATATCTGCGAGTAGAAATTGCATGCACGTTGCTTTCCTAGGTCATAATAATGTACCTAATATAATACTAGTCATCTAGTAGTGGCAGGGTAATAATCTATACGTAAGTGCAATGCTCAGTGCTTGTGTCGGTGCCTCAAGTAGTAACATGTCATGTGTATGAGTATGCATGCACCATGAATGTAAAACAATCAACCATGAAATCTGGATATATCTGTATAAGAAATCTGTAACTTTTATCATAGTAAAATTTGTATGGTAATCCGAAACATCATCAATGAAATCCATGGAAATCCGTGTCAAGTATCGACACAAAACATGTAAATCTCAAAGTCTCGATATCTCGGGCTCCGTCAGTCCGGATCGGCCCATATCATCAAATCTCACGACAACGGTCAGTATCCTCCGGATATCCGCCGCGCCAGACATCACCGGTAGGTAGTCTTCCCTTGCCAGGCTCATCGTCTACAACTCGATCTTCTTGCCCCGGGGTACCATACCGGGCCCACCATGTACCCGAGACGGTTCATCCACTCCTCGAATCAGGTCTCGAAATCCAACAGAAAACATGAAATCTCATGGTGGAGGACACATACATCACGAGAAAACCGCAACATGTATTTTAAAATGAAAGGGGGAGAGAGAGAGAAGTTTTTATATATATTCTTGCGGTTTTCCCCAAAATCCAGAAATCTCATATAAATCCAAAATCCCAAAATCATGAGTAACTAAATAATGAGTATCGGCATAAGCCCCACAATACTGCATGATAACATGAAAATATAAATGCATGAAGTGTCTAAGTAATAAATGCAATGTCTAAACTAGCACATGAGAGTAATCACACAATATTATATTGATCTAGTCTTTAGCTGATTCTATCAATAAAAGATAATATGTTCTAAAATATACGTGACATGGCAATTACCGATGATGATGTGTGTGAGCCGACAAATAAGTGTACGTGGAATATGCACATTATCGGTAATGGTGTTGGTGTCCTAACATGCAGAGTTTCATATTAGCTAGAGAAACATATGTATGACATGCAATGCGATGAATACAACATGAATATAACAGTGAATGTGTAGTAAACGCATAACTAGAAAATACCTACTAATTACGAGTCATATAGTTTGTTGTTTTGAAGAAGCACGAATCGTGGTTTTTAGAAAACTAGGGGCTATGGGGTTTTTAAGAAAAGATATGTCTTTTGAAAAATCCGTAGTATCCCTCAGGTTGTCTTTAAAAATGCGCACGATTCGTTAGTTTTTAAAATGAATATGACTCGATCCTAAACTAAAATCTACCTGATCTACCTGACCAACTAAGGAACTAACTAAAGACACTAGTCGAAAGGTAAGAATAATCCTCCTAAAGTCTGAGTCGGTATCTCTAGTAGTCGGCAATCCAACCTCAATAGCATCACGTACGTAGTACGACTTCCCCGAGTCAAGAGTGCGGATCAATCATCACATCTATGCCTCGTACGGTAAAATCCATCGTACGGCATCCCAAAATCGGGGTACGGGTCAACTATCACATGTATACATCATCGTTCATATAGTATCATCATCAAACAATATCATGATTAAGGGTACTGTACTATAATCGCATACATCCCAATATCATCAAACATATATCATTGTCTGAGTAAATATACATCGTCAAATGATCCACTAAAATATCATGTCATATATCATATCGTGATTAAGTCACATATTACAATCTGGGTTCTGTTCTAGATTCTCGTTCATTCCAATGTTATCAACACATACTAACGTTTTTATAAATACATTTTATATAATCTAATTTCCCAACGATCCGCTACTATATAACACATCTCATGTCATAACTCGATCATTGATTGATACGAAAGAGTGTTTCTTTGTAGTTTAACCGCAATCAGAACGGTGTCGCGCGTAGCTAGACCGAGGTGAGTACGGGTCGTCCTCAGGGAAACATGGAACCTTTTACTTTTACCTTAGATGTGTTGAGAAAGAGAGGAGGGATAAAGAATTTTTATAGAAAGATTTCTAGATCTACGTTAAACAAGAATGTAAAATATAGATCTAGATTATTTTAAAGATGTAATTAATATAATAAGAGGGCTTGTAGGGTTCGTTAGGATTTAGTAGTTATGGATGATTAATTAAAAGTTACCCTTTTTATCCATTAATGGATTTAGAACTAGAACGACGGTGACGCGTGTAGATTAGGGTTTCTGGAGGGAAAAGGAATCCCACTCGTAACCCTTATCTTGACACGGAACTCCGTTCATATCTAGCCTTTACCAAAACAATCATTAATCTAATCTCTAATCGCGGTCGGAACTAGCAAAGAATTGCTAGCGCGCCCGATTAGGATGTTAATGATTCTTTTGATAAAGTTCCTAAACTTTATAGGACTTAAAAAGGGTTTAATTATTTTCATCGCCCATTAGCCTACCCTAATCCTACGAACCCTAACAAGCGGAGAATTACTCGCGCATGTTGGGAGAAGAAGATGAAAAGAAAGAGAGGGAGAACACAATGTAAAAAAAAAACAATTAAATAAAAAAAACTACCTTTATTAATCAACTCCTTCAAACTACACTTTTAATCCATAGAAAATGATTACAAAACTTGATTTGCTTCTCGATCTTTCCTAAGGAGGTAGTCGAACAGTTGATGATCAGCCTGGATGCGTGAGCATCGGGAGCTTCGTGATCTCTTCGGCTTGATGTCTTTTCCAAGAGGCTCTCGGTGCCTTTTTATAGTGCAAAGCGAGAATCTTATTGTTGAAAACTTGCTAAAATATAGCATAGATTTACCCAAAAAATCCTCTGCCCCTAACTCCCTGGAATTGCGGCGGATCCGCGGCCCAAGGGGGGGTTTGGCCGCGGATCCGCGCTTGATGGTTGAGATCTCGTGACTGAAATTTTTGGGCTTGCATCTTTTGACATGTGGCAATCCTAGGCACCTTCAGAATCTGAAAATCTTTTCTCGGTTGCTTCCAGACTTGGTCTCCAAGTTTTGCTTCTTAATTTGGCAAGATTTCTTCAACAACTTGATTTGTTTGATAAATTCTGCATAACAACTTGAAAAATTCTGCACAATAATCTCAAATAATATTTAGTAGGCTTATTTCTACTAGGATTTGGTCAATAGATTTATTTGCATATATTTTCCTACCAAATACTAATTAAAATATATTAACACATGGAAAATAGTGTTTTTACACATAAACCCTCATATGTATAATATATTATGATAAAGTCCTTTTATTAATATGAAAATGGTAGGAAAAATGTAATACAAATGTGCAGTTTTATCAACTGAACAAATACCCCCAAACTTATCTTTGATCGTCCCGAGCAAACTAGTTTATTCAAGAGGAGAAAAAGAAAGGAGAATACTAAGCACACTTTCGTAGGCAGACACGATTGCACTGAGCACGTGCAACAAGCCGTTAAACCTCTAGGTGTCCCTAGTAGGAGGAGTGTTGTCTCCTGAGGGTTTTCAGCGGATTACACCCACAAAATCCTATAACAAAAGAAAGATGGTGAAATTTACATATACAGACAAGAACCATAAAAGAAATACTTTGAAAAGAAGAGTTTCCAACTATGCCAGCTTTTCAGTTGTCATGAGCCCTATCTTAATAGTCATGAAAAGATGTTAGAAATCACATTATCCCTCAATAAAACATCGTCTTCATTCTTTATTCCTACCTTTCATCCAAACATTGATCATATACCCCTACGTGTATGAAATGGACATCCCTACACTCGGAGAATTCAATTCAAGCTATCATACTCTTGTCCATCTACCTCAGTACTTTTTAACTTGATGAATATTTTAAGATTCGCTCACACATTTTCATGCGGCCGTTAATACTTCTTGAGGTACTAACCAACCGATTACTCCTGTGCTTGCTAATTAGGTGATAATATTTTCCTCGTCTTGCACCACCTAAGGCTTAGCAGTAACTCCCAGACCAGTTGGCCTTAGGGCACTAGGTGAAGAGACACCCTCGCTATATTTTTTTATTGCTGCCTTGGCGATACAAAACCAGTGTTCATTTTTTTCTTTTCACCATTTTTATATTTTCTTCATTTTTTTCACTTCCTTCATACTTTGGCTTTTAGACAAGAGCATTTCAAGGTATCCTCTACTATCCCGCGTTTCAAGACGTGTGTAAGTGCATATAGTAGGGTATCAACATTCAAATGTTCGGCTTCCAGAATAGAAACTATTTTTCAGACTTATTTTTATCCTCAGATTAGTGACTTCCTTCATCTTACTAACCCTTGGGACAACAGCTCATAACTACTTATTACTAGTTCGTTTAAGAAAACTTCTAATTTTCTTGGTTTTCTTAAACTATTCCTATCTTTTGGATATAATTTTTCACTTTCTACTCTTTTGTTATAAAAGAATTTTTTTTTAATTTTTGAAAATGTTGTGCTTATGCAAAATATGATGCAAATTGATGTGTAAATAAGCACAAACCTCCCCCAAACCTGTTTACAGCAGTGTCCTCACTGATGTCATCCGTTAAGCTCAAAAAAACCTGTAGACTTGGGAGGAAATTATTAATGGGGGAAACAATATATGAAAGTGAAAATCCTCCCCCAAACTTATTTTAGGCTCACAATTTTGTAAAAATCATTTTCTTTCAAGAGCCAAAATATACCACCCTTCCCCCAAACTTGAGTTAAACATTTTTAATCTTTAAAAATCACATGAGGGGGTCAAGGTTATTGATCAATGCCAAGCTTTGCAAAGACCGAAGGTCAACACCAACCATTCAAAAATTTTATCGATGAAGCACCAAGGTTGGTGGAAGAACATGTCACCTATTGACGTGAAGAAGTGGGGAGGTGACAAGAGGTGTATTGGAAAAGGATTGCGTCTCAATTTGGAGAGACGACACAGTGATAGTAATGATGGATTACTCGCATTGTCATGATTTTCCAAAAGAGGGGGTGGAGGTCCAATTTCTTCATCTTGGAGTTGATTCATCTCAACACCCGTGTCTTGTAAAAATGCGAGTTCATCAGCGAAAATTTCCTCAAAGTTTTCATCGATACCCCGAAAAATATTGTCATCAGAAAAAATGGGGTGATCGTCAGACTCAATATAAGGTTCCTCATTAGATGTTGACCCGGACAACTCGGTGGAAGAGTAAATGGTTGGGTCAAACAACAACATATGAAAAGAGTCTGTATCATGAGGTTGATCAAATTCGCTGCTGTCGATATCCATTAATTCGACAGAACACACATGAGCATAGGGTTCGGAGGGTTTACTTCTCAACTTGTAAATATTAAGCTCAATTGACTTCTTTCCAAAGGATAGGGTCATAGAGCCGTTTCTACAATTAATTACTGCGTTGGAAGTGGCCAAAAAGGGTCGACCGAGTATCACCGGGATTTGATTGCGTGGGTTTGCTACAGGTTGTGTATCTATAACGATAAAGTCCACAGGGAATATGAATTCCCCAACTTTGATTAACACATCCTCTAGCTCACCCCTTGGTTGGGTGATAGATCGATCGGCCATCTGAAGAGTGCAATGCGCAGGTTTTAACTCTCCGATCCCTAATTGCTCATACACAGAATACGGAAGCAAGTTAACACTAGCACCAAGATCGAGTAGAGCACGATTGATATTTTTACCCCCAATGGAAATAGAAATTGTAAGACTTCCGGGGTCCTTTCGTTTCTTCGGTAGTTGTTGTGTAAAAGCAGTGCTCACATTACTCGCAAGGAAAACTTTTTTAGGTACTTGAACTTTTCGCTTCCTAGTGCACAAGTCCTTTAAGATTTTCGCATATGACGGAACTTGTTGAATAGCATCTAGGAGAGGAATGTTTATGTTAACTTGCTTAAAAATTTCCACAATCTTCTCCATTTGTGGACTTAGTCTGTTGCCCCTCAACCTGTTTGGATAAGGTGCTTGATCAATAAGTTTTGGGTCCAACATTTGTGGAGAACACTGTGGGGATGGATTCGATTCCAAAACTGGAGTGGGAATCGACTTAGATAGATTTGGCGAAATGGGCGAAGGGTTCGAGCCTTGGGGAAAACGGAGAATAGGCTCGGATGAAGGTGGGAGACTAGATGAATTAGGGGAAGAAGAAGAAGAAGAAGGGGTATCAAATGTGTCACTATCATCAAATTGGTCACCCACTCGGTTATTCAGCACTCTTCCCGATCTCAACGTAGTAACGGCATTCACATTATGACTTTGTGAATGGCCAGGACTCGGTGGGGGTTGAGATGGGAGTTTCCCTTTCTCTCTCGCACTCATTGCGGCGTTTAACTGTGCGATTTGGTTTTCTATTGATTTAATACTCTCACCATGGGAGGAGGAGTTTTTCGTTAGGGTATCAATAGAAGACCTTATCTCAGCCGAATTTTGCATGGATTGTTTCATGAACATATCCAAAGTTTGTGCAAGTGAGTTATCAGTACCGGCCACTTATGGTGTAGAAATGTTGGCCGGATTTTGGAAATTCTGTGACTGAAAAGGGGGCTGATTCTATGGTTGTGGTTGCTGTGGAGGAGGTCTTTGATAATTGCTTTGTTGGTTTTGATTCCAAGCAAAGTTAGGATGATTCCTCCATCCTTGATTGTACGTGGAAGAATAAGGGTCGTTTCTAGGTCGCTGCTGAAAAGCAGCATTAGCTTGAAACGATGCATTCATAGGACATTCTTCCGTTAAGTGTGAAGGATCTGAACAGCAACCACAGATGGTCTTAGGAAGCGTAACCTGATTTAAGGAGAATGTTGCTAACTTGTTTTCAATAGCATCGAGTTTCTTCTGAATCGCTGCCATTTCGGCTTTTACTGCGATAGAAACATCGAGCTGGTGAATACCTCCCTTAGTTGAAGGTGGTCTTACGCTTTCCCACTGCAACGTGTGTTCAGCAAGGTCTTCCAGATATTTCCATGCTTCACCGTCATCTTTAGACATGAAATTGCATTGACACATTGTTAAAATCATCTGCTTTGTCGCTGGATTAATGCCCTCATATATAATCCGACATAAATCCCATCTTTGTATTCCGTGATGGGGGCATTGGACAAGCAGATCTTTGAAACGTTCAAAGCACTTCCAAAATGGTTCATTGGGAAGCTGGGTGAACTGGTTGATCTCGCTCCTAACATGTGCAGTCTTATGATTTGGGTAAAACTTCTTAAGAAATGCTACGACGAATTCATCCCAATTAGCGATAGAATGTGCGGCAGTATTATAAAGCCATTTTTCTGCCAAGTCGCACAGTGTGAATGGGAGAAGACGTAAGCGCATAGCATCTAAGGTCAATTGTGAACTACCCATCATTGCGCATACGTTTTCGAATTTGGTGATGAAAACGTACGCGTCTTCCGACTCAAGCCCGTGAAATTTGGGCAGCAAGTTGATGCAGTGGGGTTTAATATCGAAATTATCCCCGTTAGGTGGTGGAAGAGATAGACAAGTAAGAAGGGGACCACGAATAGGATAGCATCTCTCTTGGAGAGAGATGCGCGGTGGATTCTGCTCACCTACGGGCGGTGGCAGCGTGGTGTTATAATCTGATGGAGTGCCGTCCATCTCGGTTGATGTGGTGTGTGGTGGGGGAAAAGAAGATGAAGAAGTACCGACTTCGGCGTCGATAGCAGGAACGCGGACAAGATGGGCACTAGGATCCCGTGTCCAGCCGAGCATGCACTAAGCAGGTTTAGTGCAAGTGGCAGCGTGTGTGATTTAAAATTGGCTTGTTTTGAAAAAAGTGGGACTCAAGACAAATCACTCTAAAATGCACAAGCAATCCTAGAACTAAGGTCACCTAGGTCCAGTCTCTAGACCGCTCCTAGACTTCCAAAGGACAATCCTCAGGATCAATCCTCTACCGCCTCCGTACTACCCTTGTAGCCAGATAAGTGCCAGGTAAGTGGGAAGGAACCACGTCGTGGGCCTAATTAAAAACCACTAGCCTTTGTCACACTTGCCTAGGCACTACAAAACTAATGCGGATAAACGATAGATTACCCACGACCTTCCTCTGTCCATATTGAGCGCGACAGTCCTTAGAGTCTGGTCTAGATATTTTTTAAATTAATGAAGGGTTGATCTATATGCTCGGTTTGTGATTTGTGGGGCTTAGGAAGGGTGATGAAATCCCCACCTAATATTGATTTGGTCTTTGCCCCTTAGAGTCCGTATTAAATATGCAAAACAAAACCAATCACAAAACTTTTGCAAAAAGATTTTTTTTTTAGCGGCGCAATTTTGCAAAGAATCCTGCAGAAAATAGATTTTATTGGATTCGAGGAGAGAGAGAAGGAGTTAAGAAAGATACCAGAGAATTCTGTAGCCCTAACTCTTCTATCCTGCCGCGATTCCGCCGCCAAAGATGCCTTTATGCCGTGGTTCCGCCGCGTGGTAGAGAGAACAGTTGATGAAATTTTTTCTGTGATCTCCTTTGCTCCTCTGGATCTCTAAAATTGTCTCTGTTTCCTGTTTTCCTCAATTCTGTGACTCCAGATCTCCTTGCAAAAATCCACGCACAAATCGTTAAATATGCAATTTGCAGTTTTGTTTTAATAATGATATGGCTCGTCTAAGAATTCAACACAAATAGTAAAAATAAAAAATTACGCACGTATCCCCGGCAACGGCGCCATTTGATTGATACGAAAGAGTGTTTGTTTGTAGTTTAACCGCAATCAGAACGGTGTCGCGCGTAGCTAGACCGAGGTGAGTACGGGTCGTCCTCAGGGAAACGTGGAACCTTTTACTTTTACCTTAGATGTGTTGAGAAAAAGAGGAGGGATAAAGAATTTTTATAGAAAGATTTCTAGATCTACGTTAAACAAGAATGTAAAATATAGATCTAGATTATTTTAAAGATGTAATTAATATAATAAGAGGGCTTGCAGGGTTCGTTAGGATTTAGTAGTTATGGATGATTAATTAAAAGTTACCCTTTTTATCTATTAATAGATTTAGAACTAGAACGACGGTGATGCGTGTAGATTAGGGTTTCTGGAGGGAAAAAGAATCCCACTCGTAACCCTTATCTTGACACGGAACTCCGTTCATATCTAGCCTTTACCAAAACAATCATTAATCTAATCTCTAATCGCGGTCGGAACTAGCAAAGAATTGCTAGCGTGCCCGATTAGGATGTTAATGATTCTTTTGATAAATTTCCTAAACTTTATAGGACTTAAAAAGGGTTTAATTATTTTCATCGCCCATTAGCCTACCCTAATCCTACGAACCCTAACAAGCGGAGAATTACTCGCGCATGTTGGGAGAAGAAGATGAAAAGAAAGAGAGGGAGAACATAATGTAAAAAAAAACAATTAAATAAAAAAACTACCTTTATTAATCAACTCCTTCAAACTACACTTTTAATCCATAGAAAATGATTACAAAACTTGATTTGCTTCTTGATCTTTCCTAAGGAGGTAGTCGAACAGTCGATGATCAGTCTGGATGCGTGAGCGTCGGGAGCTTCGTGATCTCTTCGGCTTGATGTCTTTTCCAAGAGGCTCTCGGTGTCCTTTTATAGTGCAAAGCCAGAATCTTATTGTTGAAAACTTGCTAAAATATAGCATAGATTTACCCAAAAATTCCTCTGCCCCTAACTCCCTGGAATTGCGGCGGATCCGCGGCCCAAGGGGGGTTTGGCCGCGGATCCGCGCTTGATGGTTGAGATCTCGTGACTGAAATTTTTGGGCTTGCATCTTTTAACATGTGGCAATCCTAGGCACCTTCAGAATCTGAAAATCTTTTCTCGGTTGCTTCCAGACTTGGTCTCCAAGTTTTGCTTCTTAATTTGGCAAGATTTCTTCAACAACTTGATTTGTTTGATAAATTCTGCGTAACAACTTGGAAAATTCTGCACAATAATCTCAAATAATATTTAGTAGGCTTATTTCTACTAGGATTTGGTCAATAGATTTATTTGCATATATTTTCCTACCAAATACTAATTAAAATATATTAACACATGGAAAATAGTGTTTTTACACATAAACCCTCATATGTATAATATATTATGATAAAGTCCTTTTATTAATATGAAAATGGTAGGAAAAATGCAATACAAATGTGCAGTTTTATCAACTGAACAATCATATATCCAATAAATCACGGCATCAAGCCTAGTCATATCGACTCATCCCCATGTGTCAATATAACCTCATCATACACACACACACACACACACACACACACACACACATTCCTATACACACACACACACACACACACACACACACACATACACTAAGTCAAGTTTATGTGTGTGCATGTGTGTGTGTGTCTACCTGAAACCTACGAATTCCCTCCAAGGCAGTCATCCTCTGGTTAAGTCTTTTTAAATCGGTCTAGTCCAACCTAAAGTCTTCAATTGGACCCTACTCGCCAAGAATCTAAGGTCACGCCCGACTTCCTAATAACACAGTACGTAATATCCCTATTCTACGTTTGCGGGGGTGCTATATGCCATCCACCCGACTTCCCCCGTAGATATACATCTACTCACCTGGTCCTTATCTGCTGAAGTCGATGTCGCCATCCCCTTCCTCATCGTCCGAAGTCCACGTGAGGGGTACCTATACGTAAACATATATAATATTGTAAACCGAATCGCGGATAAAACTAAAACGGCGCACGAAACGCGCATAGGTTAAAACCTATGACCCGCTCATGCAAAAGAACCAAATAACCCTCGATATCGGCGTACAAACGCCGATTGATCAAGATAAAACACAACGTACAAATCATAGTTCCAAAACTCACTAATTATAATATAAAATAGGGTTTAAATCATCAAAACCTTAAAATTAATCAAATCGTTCTATTTCGCAAAAACCTAGAAAGCGTCAATTAACCGTTTTACTTCAAAACTTGATATTTAAGCAAAACTAGTGGCCACAATATACTCTAAATATCATAACTAAGTTATACAAACCATTTCTATATTTAATCTCATCAATTTATATTAAACCAAAATTTCTAGTTTGCAGTTTTATCAAATTTTAACAATTTAAAGGTAACACTTAACAAATTAACAACTAAACTAGATTTTGCATAATTTAAATTGTTAACCACTCATGGAAACCTTAATGATGTGCTAAAACCCTAACTATATTTTTAATCCCACATTTTAAATTTATTTCTAAAACCTAGTTTACAAAAACTAGCATAATTAGCATAATTTCCAACTAACAATTTGAAACTAGTAACTAGGTTAACTTTTGTATTCAATTAACATGTTAATCTCCTCATTAAAATCATGAATAATTGATAAAAAATCCCCACTTGAATTTTATCTCACCTATTTATATGTATTATAAAAACTTAGTTTTCAAAATTGTTTAATTCAAACAATTTTGAAACAACAAGTTTACAATACAACAACTACACTAGATTTTTCATTTCTTAAAATGTTAAACCACTTATTATAACCCCACTCCATTAATAAAAACCCTAATTTTATTTTAAAAACCCTTTCTTGAAATTTTTATTTAGCAATTAGAACCAATTTAAAACCTAATTAAACACTTAATAAGCTAAATTAAGTAATTTACTAACATTCAAACCAAGGGCTTAGAATTATACCTCAACATATGAGATCCAAATATGAAAATATGCCTCCAAAAGAATGGTTTCCTACTCTAAGATCTATGCTAGATGAATAAAGAATAGTGGGTATAGGTTAAATTAGGAATTTGTGATGTTTTTTGTGGATTTTTTCATGAATTTTTGGAGATTTTTGTGATGGAAATGGGGTGGGAAAAATTTTGGGCAGCTTGAGGGGGGCTCGGCCATGACGATGGGAAGAAAAGAAAGAGGGAAAAATGAGTGTAGAAACATGTAGAAGACTTCTATAATTATTACATCTTTTATGTTTTTTCATTGTTTAATTTATTTTATTTATTTTCTAATTTTATTTGACCTAGAAAAGTCTAGAATTTTGAAGACAAATCCAAGAAGAGAAGAGCATGCTACTAACTAGATTCTAATATGTCATGGCTCACTTTGTAAAATTAACACATTTCTAATTTCTAATTTGCACTAATTTAATGTATAATTAAAGCTTATGTTAATATTTGATTTTAATTAATTAAGGAAAAATATTTAAGTACTCTAATAATTTATAAGTGACTAAATAAACACCATTTACTAGTAATTACATAGTTAAAATAGGCGTATTTAAATCAATATTGAAAAATAATTGTAGTTGAGTTTTACGGAAAATACGGTTTATTTTACCGATTATCAAAAAATTCACTTAAAAGGTTTTATTTATTTAATTAATTAATTATTTATTTTTAAAACGTTACAAGTATTGATGTGGAATTTTGACTTATCACTAAGTTGTTGCAATTTAATCATAGTACACACTTTATCAAATACATTTATAAAGATATAAGCGTCTTCTGAATCTATCCTCATGAATTTGGGAAGTATGCTAATGTATTGTGGTTTAATTTCATAGTGATTACCATTAATGAGAGGAAGAACAATACATGAAGGTAAGGAAGATCCGAATGGGTAGCACCTATCCCTAACAGAAAGTGGAGCTTGAGCATTTTGAATTTGTATGGTTTCGTCTAAAATTATTGACTCTAAATTATAGATTCTTACTAGTCAATGTCTTAAGTCTCTAATTCAATGGCTCATGCATAGTCAAAAGCAACTCTTCTTAAGATTTTTTTTTATAATGAAAAGGAAAATAAAATAAACTAAAAGCAGTCAATATATGAATGTAGTATTTGACTTGGCTTTACGCAAAGAAATCATGCAAAAAACAGTGGAATTATTGGAGATCCAAAAAGGATTAAGAGCGGGAAACCTACAGAAAAAATCTGGAAACCAGATATCTCAACTTTTCCGTGAAAACCGAGATGAATCCCCACTCTTCGCTAAAATTTTGCCTCTGCTCTGCTCCAAATTTCTATGTTAGCTTCCTCCTTGTTTGATTTCTTGTTTTCTGCAGTCTAAAACTTAATGGAAAATTAAATTAAAATATATATTTTGTATAAATAACTCGAAGAATAATTATGAAAACTAAAAATTAACTGCAGTTATCCGCAGCAATGGCACCAAAAACTTGATGCGAAAATTAAAGTGCATAAAATAATACTGCAAATGCACGGTTGTTGTAGTACGCGTTACGGGTCGATCCACAGGATAACGTGCTAATGTCTTAATTTTCTTAATTTATTCAATCAAGTTATGAGAGGAGGGTTTTTAATTTAAAGCTAAAAATTGAAAACCTAAATAAAAAATCTATTTTTTTATTTAATTTTTTTTTAAAAAAACCTTTATGAGAAAAGAATTGTGTTAGGTTGAATCACATAGATCTAGCATATGCTAGTGAGTCTATAAATCTATTTTTTTTCTTTCTTTTAAATCTAACCAATAAATAATTATAAGAAGAACATTAATAAGAATAGATTGAATTGGTAACAATGTTAATCTTGTTAGTATGTTGTGCTCGCGCTACAGAAGTCGTGGCCAAGGCGGAAGCGAAAATAATGATTTTTTAGCAATCACAAAACACATATCTTCTAGGAATCAAACCATACAACTAAACTGGCAAACTCAGCATATAAGGTTCGGGATTACAACATTTGTTGTGTGTCCACCCAATCGTGGAAGACCCCTCCAAGCTCCTTGTAGACCATCGAGAATAAGCTTAAGAGGTGACCGCCCTTGCCTAAGATGGTCCACCCGAGAGAACCGATTCAAGCTCTAGCTTCACTTAGTGAAGCAACCAACGCTCCAAACTTGCTAAGAATAGAGGGTGGGGATGTAGAAATTTTCCTCAATCATTTTCTCTTTAAACTAATGCTCAAGAGAGCAATGGGGAAGAAAAAAGAGGAGGATGAAGGTTAGCCATAATACAAAATGAGCAAGTGTTAGCATGAAAGAATGAATGAAGAATAGAATGTAAAATGAATGGCTTCATCATTTTTTCTAACCATACAAATAAAATATCGTAACATTTTGTAATAAATAAATGAAAGCACATTTCTCTCTACATGTCTTCAACCATGCTCAAAACCACCTCACCTTCCACCTCATTTCATGAATATTCACAAATGAGGTGTCCTCCTTCTAAAGCAAATTCTGTATAAATATGGAATACAATCCGGTATACGTATCGAAATACATATACGCGTATCCGTATAAAAATACAAATAGCCAAGAGAGAAAATAAATAGTGAACAATAATACTAGAATATATATATCAAATATATATATATATATATATATATATATAAATTATTAAATCAAAACCTAATTTAATAATTCGGCTTAATCTTAACCCGCTACAGTCCGATTAAAGTCTGTGTAGCCCGTACACGTATTTAATCAGGCACATGTATGTATCAACATATGCCATCCACATCATATAGTCTGAACTGGGAAAACCCTTTGTGTGGGACTCTAAAGACTCGACAATACAATGACAGTGATTACTGGATAAATCCATAACCACAAGCACGTCAGCGGCACTAGCTGTACGTAACGGCTATCCAAGTATATACCGAAAGAGAGGTCGACAATCAAGTCCGTCTGTATCCTACTGAGCCTGAATGTGACTATCGTCGTATAGTCGGGTCTCTTCATCTAAGAGTATCGCATACCGGGTCTAGGAAGGTGGATAACGTCAGACCCCTAATAACCCGATAAGTCATGTCGGAATCAAGATCATCACCAACCGAGAAACTACTGAACTCAGATCAGTAAATCTCATCCACCGTGGCCATGGATTTAGGGTGATGGACAACCGAACACAGCGCGATATCAACTCCTGATACCAGGAGAGACGAATCCCCGACAATCACTCACTGCCTCCATATGGCTCGGGACTGTACCTAACTAAAATCTATTTGCACGACTCCTCTTGAGCCGTGGTAGGTAGTAATCAAAGTACAGTGGGAACTCATACGAAACAAATGACGATCTAAGGTCAAAAGACTAACCTGTACTCATGCCACCTGAGAACTTCCATCTGACGATAGGTATAATATCATCTAGAAGTTCTCGGTTAGTCCGTCCAGTGTACCCACCTCCAGTGAGCACCTATATACTATCTTAGGTGACACAACACCAATAGTTTGTGAGACCGGCCACCGCCCCTTGTCGGGGTGTTCAACGTATACACTAGTCTACTTCGGAATATCGATGCCCAGTCTCGATACTCTCACGACTAAGGATATTTAAGGATGTACTTATGGACTGCCCAGCTCCCACGTATATGATCGTCATCATAATGTTGGTAGTCAAGCAAAAATCCTACGGGATTCATCAATGATGAAGACAAACCAGATAGCATACTATCATCTCGAGCAAGACTGTTCTATTTATATAGGTTCTCTTTCAATTATCATAATCGCCTACCTGCAATTACAATAATTGCCTTGATTGCACTATATCCAATAATCTCCCACTTGCGCTTAAGGCCAATTATTACAGTATCACATACCTACAGCTCGTGTGCTACCCAATAACCAACTTCTCTACTAATCAGTTTCACAAACCGAGTTTGTGAAACTTCTATGTTCGAGAAATAGCCTCGGTATGTGAATCCGCTACAATGTTCCAACTTCCTCTCTCTATAACTCAATTTTGCGGAGATCAACAATCTCCCGAACTTAGCGATACCCCGCTTTAAGAATTTTTCTGGATACTTGATGGGACCAAGTTCATAAATGAACAACTTTATCTATCAAACTTCTTTGGTTGTATTCTCTGTTGAGTCATAACCGGCATCCTGCACTATGTCTACCTCAGAATCCCTATTGGAACCCTATCCAATATACTTCTCCTCATAATAGGGTAAACTCAAAACTCTGACAATATCTCTGTCATCCAGGTCATCTTGTGATAACCAAAGTTTGACCGATTCTAGTATAGGAATATCACTTTCTATTCAGAGTATGCCATCCAAATCCCAAGACATAACTTCTTACATCCTTCTTACTAGGTTCATCTGTTGTTTTGATGAAATCAATTACCTTGACTATTACGTCAAAACAGATGGCCCGTCTCCGGCATGCCTGCTTTAATCTATAAATAGACATAAGCAACTTGCACACCTTCCGCTGCTCCCACTGACTACGATAACCCTCTGGCAGAGTCATATACATGTGCACTTCTAAATTTCCATTTCGAAAGATGTTTTAGTCATCCAATTGTCAGATTTCATAGTCAAGAACGGCAGCAGTGCCAAGTCATATCCGTATGGATTTTAGTGTAGACACTGAAGTAAAAGTCTCATCACAATCCGCAACGGGTATTTAATGAGAATCTTTACAACAAGTCTAGCCTTATTATGTTAATATCTTTCCACCTGCACAGATCTCGAAAGATCTGCTTTCTCCTAATGGGTTTTACCCCTTCAAGAGCACCCAGCAAAGTCCAAAATCTATAATTTGCCGAAGTGCATGGAGTCTATCTTGGATATACTGCATCTAGTCACCTGGAAGTTATCGCTTCCTATGACCTGCAAATTACTAGTAGGGCCATCATCACAATGATGCTAACCTCTTTGTCACCGTCTACGAGAAAACCGAAGTATCTCTTAGGCGGCTGAGGTCACCTACTAAAATCTGCGGAGCGGCTAATGGTTTGTCAAGTCCAATTAAATCCTTAGGTTTTACTAAATTTTCAGTAACCGTTTGTGGTTCTGGAATCACTTCCGGTTCTACCATACTCCCACTAGTTTCTTTTTCAAAAACGATTCCTTTTATAAAAAGGTGGTAAGCTAAGGACAATGAAACTATTGATCTTGAAAATGGTAGAATCAGAACCTTAGCGAATACTTGGGATAATCCATAAATTGCCGTTACCGAAATGTGTCTTGAGTTTGTCTGGATTCTACTTTTAAACAGAAACAAGATAACTCCATATCTTGACAACCTCAAGATATGCAACCAATCTATGTCCATATAGAATCATAGACACTAATTTAGATAGAACCAGATTCAAAAGTCATGCAGCTGTTTCCAGTACATATCACCTAAATGGAAGAAGGTCAATACAACATTACTCATCAAGGAGTGCACTCACGGATGAGTAACCTATGAGAGAATCAAGTTCTTAATATTACTATGATGGAATACTTAGCATAATTATCTATATATTCGATCACCTCGAAGAATCCTGATACTTCCAACGTATGGTTCTCTACTTTATTTTTATACCTATAAACTTCTCAAAATCTTTGGACCTTGCATTTTAACGAATGCGTGTCTAAAACCAAAGAACTCATAGGTAAACCTGAATGAAGTAAGAGTAGCATAGTTTTAAAAATTGGTTCCGACAATATCAAATAAGTTTGTTTTCCTTGCATTAAACATATAATGTGATCCCATCAAAATAAGTTTCTAAGCTACACCAAAAACAACCAAAATAGCATGCTTTTATATGCCATCCTCATTCGCCACGGGGTCCCGGGTCTTCACTGTAAGGTTACTTAACTTACGGCAGGGCGGGGACAGGGCTAGTGCGGATGCAAAACATATAGAAGCAACTGCTAATATAAATATATATATATATATATATATATATATATAAACATCGCAGGCAGATAATAGTTATCACAGGCAGATAATAATCATCACAGGCATGCGACAAACAATATGGAGTAACATATAAACTTAGAGCCCCATGTTCCATATGAGCCGCAAATGAGACGCGGCGTTCCCCGATCGTGTGGATAGCTTGTACAAAGTCGATCTTAGACCCCTACAAATGCGGCAAGCCGCCTTCCAATTCTAAAAAATGGGTAACTCGTCCTTAATGACATAAGTCAGTCGCCCGTCGCTTTCTAGAATCCAGTAATTTGTGCACCCCTCGGAGGATCGATCTTATAACACCTATAAGTGCGGCGAGCAACCCGCCAATTCTAGAGCGAGGCAGCCCGGTCTCAACTCTATGAGATGGCCACCTGCTACACTCTTGTGAACCCGTCTACTCGAGCACTTCTTCTGGGTTAATCCTAGTACAGAAATGAAATATATATAAGGGTGATAACGACCGCATCCTGGTCGAGCCCCAATAAAAGAATATGCATAATACGGAAACGACAACCATATATTGGGGCTCGTCCCGAACAAATGAATATAACAATGTAAATCAAAATGGACAAGCAATCGCACGATGGGCTATCCAACACGACAATCCGGCTAAACCATAAACAAGATATATATATCCACAGAAACAAGTAACAGAAGCAAATTTGCAACCCCGTCTAATCGAACATATAGCAATTAGATGATGTTTAACAACACATATACACTGATACGAAAACCATGAGCATAAAATTCATCACAAGTGAAACTCACACTCGAAATTCCAAACGACGAAAATTGAGTTCACTTCAACATCCAAAAACCAAACTTTTTGCCAAAACAAAGAGTCCGAATGGCCCAACCAATGCCCCTGGGAACTCCCCAGGGTACCTTCGATCCGCCTCGCGGGTTCTTGGTTCGAACCAAGAGCCCGCGGGCATCGGAACATGCAAAACAGTTCAGTTTTGGACAGCCACTGCTAACAGAAATCAGCTAAGGAAAAACAACGACTAAAGTTGAAAAACGGCTTCAAAAACGGTGTCCCGAGACTCTAAGGGTCACCCTTAATCCTCCACGGATTCCGCGCTCCAAAACGAGAACTCCCGGCATCGAGTTTACTCATTAAAAATCAGTTTAAATAGCGAATTGTCACTGTAGGGATAGAAAAATAGCGGCTGAATTTCAGCAGCTTTGAAATGTGTTTGCGATGAATTCCGAAGTCATACGAGCTAGTTTTAGCGTATGGATCAGCTCTGATACCATGTTAGTGTGTTGTGCGGAAGCTGCGGCCAAGGCGGAAGCGAAAATAATGATTTTTTAGCAAGCACAAAACACATATCCCCTAGGAATCAAACCATACAACTAAACTAGCAAACTTAGCATACAAGGTTCGAGATTACAACCTTTGTCGCGTGTCCACCCAACCGTAGAAGACCCCTTCAAGCTCCTCGTAGGCCGTCGGGAACACACTTGAGAGGCGGTCTCCCTTGCCAAAGATGATTCATCCGAGAGAATCGATCCAAGCTCTGGCTTCACCTAGTGAAATAACTGACGCTTCAAACTTGCTAAAAATGGAGAGTAGGGTTGTAAAAATTTTCCACTATCATTTTCTCTTTAAACTAATGCTCAAGAAAGCAATGAAGAAGAAGAAAGAGAAGGAGGATGAAAGCTAGCCATAATACAAAATGAGCAAGTGTCAGCATGAAAGAATGAACGAAGAATAGAATGTAAAATGAATGGCTTCATTATTTTTTCTAACCATACAAATAAAATAGCAAACCATTTTGTAATAAACAAATGAAAGCTCATTTCTCTCTACATGTCTTCAACCATGATCAAAGCAACCTTACCCTCCACCCCATTTCATGATTCACAAATGAGGTGTTCTCCATCTAGAGCAAATTCCGTATAAATACGGAATACAGCCCGGTATACGTAAATATATATACGCGTATCCGTATAAAAATACGAATAATCAAGAGAGAGAAAATGAATAGTGAACAATAATACTAAAATATATATATCAAATATATATATATATATATATATATATATGATTAAATCAAATCCTGATTTAAAAATCTGGCTTAATCCTAAGCCGCTAGTATTATCAACCGTCCGATTAAAGTCCGTGTAGCCTGTACACGTATTTAATCGAACACCTATATGTACCAATATATGTAATCTACATCATATCGTCTGAACCGAGAAAACCCTCAGTGTGGGACTCTAGAGACTCGACAATACGCTGGCAGTGATTACTGGATAAATCCATAACCACAAGCACGTCAGCGGCACTAACTATGCGTAACGGCTACCCAGGTATATTCCGAAAGAGAGGTCGACAATCAAGTCTTTCCATACATTACTGAGCCTGAATGTGACAATCTCCGTACAGTCGGGTCTCTTCGTCTAAAATTATCGCATACCGAGTCTAGAGGGTGGATAACAGCAGACCCCTAATAATCCGATAAGTCGTGTCGGAGTCAAGCTCATCACCAACCGAGAAACTACTGAACTCATATCAGTAAATCCCATCCACCGTGGCCATAGGTTTAAGGTGATAGCTAACTGAACACAGCGCGACATCAACTCCTAATACCAGGATAGACGAATCCCCGACAATCGCTTAATGCCATCATGTAGCTCGGGACTGTACCCTGTTGGATATTTATGCCCTAGAGGCTGTAAGTCAACGTTACACACCCCATAAGATGCGGGGAGGCAGAATAGGTAAAAGAATCATTTTGTTCAAAGTAACATCGACTATCAAACAGATCTTTGCTAAACCCTAACTAATAAACTATCTAGAAGTAGTTAACTACTATGATAGAGGATTATACCTCAAGATACTAGTCCTTCTTGTTCTTGTTGTTTACCTCCTCGTCGACCTCCTCGATATAATAGAAGATCCACCCGAGAGTTCCTTCTTCAAGCTTTAACCTCTAACTTGAGGTAACTAAGTGGCTAGGATTGCTAATCCAAGTGACCTAGAGGATATAGAAATTGATTAAGGATCTATTAGTCTTGCTAACCCTATGGCTCTCAACTCATGAGAGGATTAGGGTTAGGATGAAGAAGATGAGAGCTTGGGGAGAGAGAATGTATTTGTGATTATGAATTGAACTTGAGTCATTTTGATAATAATATGAAGCATGAAAATATCTAAGCAATAATATATTAAATCATCAACCATGCTTCATTAATTACCTTGAGATGAATCACCTCATGACTCATGGTGCAATTAATGAAAATAACGCATCATCTCTCTACCTCATTAAGTTTAATTCACAAATGAATTAAAACTAAATGAGTCACCTTTCTTGTAGAAGCTTCCCGACTAATTACGAGAATGCCCCTCCCATCCGTATTCACGAAAACACGGATATACTAAGACTGCATAAATCCAATAATCCAATACTAGAATCTAACTTAAACCAAAGCCTGCTAGTATAATCTGTCCGAACATCATACGTGCACAAGTACACGTATATGTCCGAACCCTGTCGTAAAACCATACGACCTTTATATTGTTTCGCCTAAAGCAGGGAAACCCTCTGTGTGGGACTCTAAAGGCTCGAAACTACGCTGGCAGTAGGTTTAACTACAGGCCGCAAGCGGTACTAGCTGTACGTAATGGTCCCCAGGTAGATGTCGATAAGAAGGTCGATGAGGAAACCCATCTGAACTTCTATTGAGCCTGATGTGATAATCTCCATACAGTCCGGTCTGTTCGTCTAAGACTATCGCATATCGGGCCTAGGGGGCGGCAAGCGTTAGTCCCCTAAAAGCGGTATAAGTCGTGTCAGAGTGAAGCCCATTACGCCTTGAGAAACTACTAGAACACCTACCAGTAAATCTCGCTTTCCCTGGCCAGGGACCTTGCGTAATGGCTCTCCAAACACAGCGTGATATCAACTCCCAATACAGGGAGAGACGAATCCTATCTAACCGCTACTGCCTCCAAGTGCTTCGGGATTGCACCCAACTGCTACCTGTTTGCATGACTCAGTCGAGCCGTGGTAGGGTAGCAATCTAAGAACAGTGGGAACACACTCGAGGTGAAGCAGCAGTGTCAAGTCTACAGACTATGCTGTACTCATATCACCTGGGAACTGTTAACTGACGACGGGTATAATACCAACCAACAGTTCTCTGCGAGTCCTGTCCGGTGTACCCGTAACCTAACGAGCACCTGCATATTATCTCTAGTACAACGTACTAATGGCTATGGGATAGACCATCTCCCCTGCTGGGATGAGAAGCGTATACACTAGTCTACTCTGGAGTATCGATGCCCTGTCTCGATAATCCTACGACTAGGGACCTGAAAAAGGATGTGCTTGTAGACTACCCAGCCCCCACTAGTGTGACTGCCATCACAACGCTGGTAGTCAAGCAAGATCCTAAGGGCTCTATCAATATGTATTCGCGATATACTAAAAGAAACATATACACATATTAAGATAGATATAAACCAAGTAGCATACTAATATGTTGAGCAAGACTGTTAATACAACTGTGAATATCCCAAGCTTCTATTAAGTAATATACAAGCTAGTATGATACAATAATGGCCCCTAGGGCATATACACTAACAATCTCACACTTGCACTAGGGCCATGTACTGGCGTATCGCAGACCTATCATCTCGAATAGCCTCTCAAACTGTGTCTGAGGTAAGGCCTTTGTGAATGGATCTGCAGTGTTCTCCTCTGTAGTAGCTCTCCGGACCTCGATCTCCCGGCGATCTATGATCTCCCTGATCAGGTGATACCGTCTCAAGATGTGTCTGGACTTTTGATGGGACCTGGGTTCCTTCGCTAAAGCTATAGCCCCGTTGTTGTCACAATACAGAGGTATTGGATCAACAATAGATGGAACCACCTGAAATTCTATTAAGAACTTCTTTACCCAGACTGCTTCTTTTACGGCATCAGAAGCTGTGATATACTCCGCTTCCATCGTCGAGTCAGCAACGGTGTCCTGGTTGGAACTCTTCCAGCACACCGCCCATCCATTGAGGGTAAAGATATAACCTGACATGGACTTGGTGTCATCCTTGTCACTCTGGAAGCTAGAGTCAACAAAAGCCTCGATCTGGAGGTCTTTTCTGCCGTAAACCAAGAACATATTCTTAGTCCTTCTCAGGTATACTGCTATCCAGTGCTTCTCCCCTGGGTCTGACTGATATCGGCTTACCACACTTAGTGCGTAAGCTACATCTGGTCTGATACACAATATCGCATACATTATAGAGCCTACCGCAGAAGCGTGGGGTATAATCGACAAGCGATCCCTTTCTAAATCAGTCTTGGGAGACATCTTTTTGGAGAGGGTGATTCCGTGACAAGCCGGTAAATTACCACGCTTAGAATCTTCCGTACTGAATCTTTTCAGTATAGTGTTGATATACCTGCACTGCGAAAGTCCCAACATCCTTTTAGATCTATCACGATAGATCTGGATCCCCAGAATGTAAGAGGCATCACCCAGGTCTTTCATGGAGAACCTGCTACAATTTTTCTATAAATACATGGCTCATCTGGATTTTTGATAAAGTCATATTCTTTGTCTGTTTCATCAAAACAGATGTTCCAACTCCACGATGCCTGCTTTAGTCCATAAATGGACTTAAGCAACTTGCACACTTTCCCGCTGCTCCTACTCTAATTGAAACCTTTTGGCTGATCCATATAGACGCACTCGTCCAAATTTCCATTTAGAAAAGCCGTCTTTACGTCCATCTTCCAGATCTCATAATCATGAAAGGAAGCAATGGCAAGAAGGATCCGAATGGATTTGAGCATAGCCACTGGAGAAAAAGTTTCGTCATAGTCCAAACCAGGCCTTTGACGAAAACCCTTTGCAACAAGTCTAGCTTTATAGGTTTCCACCAGTCCATCTACACCAATCTTCTTTCTAAAGATCCACTTGCATCCTATGGGTTTTACCCCATCTTGAGCAAAGTCCAAAGTCCATACTTTGTTGGTGTACATGGACTCCATCTCGGTCCGCACTGCATCCAGCCATCTTACCGAGTCGCCACTCTGAATGGTTTGCTGGAAGCTATTTGGTTCATCATTATCAATGACGCAATCCTCTCTATCCCCGTTTATGAGAAAACCATAGTATCTCTCAGGCGGATGAGATGGCCTACTACTCTTGCGGAGGGGTGCGGGAATGTCCTGTTCTTCTGGAACTTCTAGTTCTACCAAGCTTTCAGTAGTAGCTTGTGGTTCTGGAATTTCTTCCAGTTCTATTGTGCTTCCACTTGTTTCCTTTTCTAAAAAATGCTGTTCTAGAAAATGTGCATTACGAGAAACAAAAACCTTTTGTTCCTCCGCGTAATAGAAAAAATACCCCTTGGAGTTCTTTGGATATCCCACAAACTTACACTGCACTGAGTGTGCCTCGAGTTTGTCCGCATGCTTCTTTTTAACAAAAGCTGGACATCCCTATATCTTGAGATACTGAAGATAGGGTTTCTTCCCACTCCACATATGATATGGTGTGGTAGGCACAGTCTTGGTAGGAACTCTGTTCAAAAGATATGCAGATGATTCTAGTGCATAACCCTAGAAAGATCGCGGTAACTCAGCATTACTCATCATGGATCGTACCATATCCAATAAGGTTCGGTTCCATCTCTCCGATACACCGTTGTGTTGTAGAGTGTATGGAGGAGTAAGCTGAGAGAGAATTCCTTTCTCTTTTAGGTAACCTAGGAACTGGGCACTTAAGTATTCACTACCTCGATCAGATCTCAGAGTCTTGATACTTTTGCCGGTTTGGTTTTCTACTTCATTCTTATATTCTCGGAATTTCTCAAAAGCCTCGGATTTATGTTTCATCAAGAAATGAATCCATACCTAGAGAAATCATCCATAAAAGTAATGAAATATGAAAAACCGCTTCTTGCATGTGTAGACATTGGACCGCATACATCGTTGTGTATGAGTCCTAAGAGCTCGCTCGCTCTTACTCCATGTCCAATGAATGGAGTCTTTGTCATCTTTCCTTTGAGATATGATTGACAAGTGGCATAAGATTGATATTCGAACGAATCCAAGTATCCTTCTTTATGTAACTTAGTTAACCTTGTCTCATTGATGTGACCTAGTCTACAATGCCATAAGAAAGCCTGATTTATATCTGGAGACTTTCTTTTTAGTGTGTTTTGGACATTGAAAATCTGCAATTGGTTTAACACGTATATTTCGTTATCTAGTATACCGAACCCAATCAAACCATGATTAAGGTGGATGCTAACAACATCGCTTACAAACGTGAAATCATAACCTTCTTTTGATAACAACGATACTGATATGATATTACACGTTAAACTAAGTACACAAAAATAGTTGCGCAAAACCAAAATATGTCCACTCGTCAATCCAAGGCCACGCCCGCTCCGTTCGCAACTCTCAGGGTCATATCACCAGTCTTCAGTACTCTACGGCTTCTCAGTGCCTGCAATGAATTGCATATATGAGATCCTGATCCGGTATCCAATACCCAGGAAGTAGAGTTGATTGACAGATAATTTTCAATTATAAACACACCTGAAGCCGAAGCCACAACTTGCCTCGGGTCCTGGTTCTTGGCATTCCAAGCTTTGCAATCCTTCTTCCAATGGCCTTTCCTACGACAGTGGAAGCACTCGTCCTTTGCTACTACCGGTACCGCAACCTTTGCCTTTCCCTTGACTCCCACCTTTCCAACACCACCTCTCGGTTTGGTAGCGGCCTTCTTCTTCCTTCCTTCGGCCCTTGCCTTGGACCTGGAAGAGGAAGCACCACGAACAAACATAGCGGGTGTTTCTTTTGCTTTCTACAAGGTGCCCTCTGCACTCCTCAACATGTTAAGGAGTTCTTGAAGTTCAACTTCTTTACCTTGAATATTGAAATTCAAGATAAATTGGGCGTAGGTGGAAGGAAGGGACTGAAGAACCAAGTCTGTATACATCTCGTTCTATAATGTTGTCCCGAGGTCCGCGAGCTCCTCAATATAGCCAATCATCTTAAGGACATGTTCCCCTACAGATGATCCGACGGCCAGCCTCGACTGAAACAAGTTCTTCGATGTCTCGTATCTAGCTATACGAGATTTCTCTCCATACAGTTCCTTGGTGTGGAGAAATATGGATTCAAGATCCATGTTCTCGTGCCTCCTCTGATGTTCATTATCCATAGAGGCAAGCACGATGCATTTGGCCTTCGCGCAGTCTATCTCCCAGGTCTTGCGAATTTCCTTATCCGCGACACTGGATTCTGGACCTGGGACGGCAGGGGCTTTAGTAGTACGGATATACCCCAATTTTTCATAGGTGATTGCCATCTTGACATTCCTGAACCAATCTTTATAGTTTGGCCCTGTCAAAATATTTTTATCTAATAATAACTTAAGGCCCGTCATGTTCTTGGTCGCTGCAATTAGGAGAGAGAGAGAAGAAAACACTTTAGCATGATGCTCTTGCAAGTTTAGAGTGGTTTTTAGTTTATCTAAACATGATGCTCCCACTGTTTCTCGAATCCTTCCTCAAACCATAAAAGAAGAACTAGTCAGGACTATTCTCACCGTATAATACTTGCTTAACCGTTCAGCCAGGCCAGTGTCGGTACTGTTGGATATATGTATGCCCTAGAGGCCATTATATGATAGTGGATGTATTTATACATGTATATATATATATATATATATATATATATATATTCAGTGTACATTCTTGCTCGACATGATAATATGCTATCTGGTTCTTCTTTATCTGACATGTTAATTTGATCATGCTTTTATTCATTCACACATGTTGATAAAGCCCTGAGGATATAGGCTTGACTACTGTGATTATGATAGAGATCATACTAGTGGGACATCTGTAGTTTATAAGCATATCCTGGAATGTCCCTAGTCGTAGGTGTATCGAGACGGGGCATCGATATACCAGAGTAGACTAGCGTATATGATACTAGACCCATATGATGGGCGATGGATGTTCCCACATTCATCGATGTTTGACATTGAGATCATATACGGGTGCTCAGTGGTGACTGGGTACACTGGACGGACTTACCGAGAACTCCTATATGGAATTATATCTATAGTCGGATAGCAGTTCTCAGGTGACACTGGTGCAGGTTAGTCTGTAGACCCGAGATCGTCATAGAGTCTTGTATGTTCTCCCCACTGTACTTTGATTACCACCCTACCACGGCTCTATTGAGTCGTGCAAACAGGTGGCCGTTGGGTACAGTCCTGAGACACACGAAGGCGATGAGCGATAGGAGGGGTTTCGTCTCTCCCGGTATTGGGAGTTGATGTTGTGCTGTGCTCGATTGGCTATATCAGTAAGTCCCTGGCCAGGGCTGTTGAGATTTACTGATAAGTGTTATCAGTAGTTTCTCGATCTGTTGTAGACCATTCATCAGCATGAATTATTGAGTTATTAGGGTTGACGTTACCATCCCTAGACTCTATATGCAGCATATCTGACGAAGAGACCGGACTGTACGGTAGTGTTGCCGGTTGGCTCGACGGGAGTTGTGACAGGTTCGCTTGTTTTCTTCTTATCGCTCAATACCCGGGTGGCCGTTACGTTTAGCTGACCGCTTGAGGCTTGGGGGTGCTTGATATGATCATCACCCACTACCGGCGTATTAATGAGTCTTAGAGTCCCACAATGGAGTTGCCTAGTCCAGGCGAAACGATGTGGTGCGCATATGCGATATGCGCGTGGACCCGGTTAAAATGCGCGTATGAGATACCGCATATTAATCGGGCGGTTTGCTTTTGGTCGGGTCGTATGCGATATGACCGGTTTGTTAAATCAAGTGTTGATTTATCATTGACCATTAGTTTCTCACTTTAAATCCTTTCTTGTCTTTTTTGTATGCATGCATGTATGCATTTATTCTCATTCATGCACATAGGATGTGCATACACACATACATGTATACATAATGTTATCATGGTTGTTGATATAGTGGATGGTGGCAATATAAGACTCACACCATTTGTAAAATATATGGATATTAATTTTTGGAAAAAGAACAATAGAAATGGAAATTGATTATCATGGTTTAATTTTATATTCTTGCACTAACCCTTTGTTTTAACCATGATTCATTTTCCATGGTCATTTTTGTTCCAAACTAAAATATCTAGATATTTTATAACCATGGTTGAGAATGAGAGAGTGAAAATATATATATATATATATATATATATATATATATATATTCATTTTCTCATTTTATTCATATGCTTATCATTATCTTGAGTTTTATAAGCCATCATCTTCTTCCTCCTTTCTCTCTTGCTCTCTAGTTTTCTCAAGTGAGCAAAAGAGTTACCAAGTTAGGATTTTGAAGTGAGAAAACCAACCACAACACCATTCTACACTAGTCTTGCCCGTTAGTGTAGAGTGTTAGCTTCCATTTCTTCTCTTGATCTTTTGGAGTTTCAAGCTTGGACAAAGAAGACTCCGGGTGGATCGTCGTGGACCTAGAGGATCTCAAGCGGACCTTTTTCCAACCCTCAAGTAGCCGAGGAGTCTAGCGTAGGGAGCTACAAAGGTTGTACTCTCAAAACCCTAGCTTTTACTACTTGTGTTTGTGTTAAAGTTACGTTGCCCTAATTTTTCTAGCATGATCCCTAAGATTGTTTCTTTAGCACCATGTAAAATTTAAATATGGCATGTGTGTTGCCTCCAAACCCTTGTAGTGGTGCTGTAGGAAACCCTTCATTGATGATATATGATATGGCATGTGTGTTACACTTTCTTTTCTGTGACCGTAAGTGTAGTATGTCGCATATCGCCGGTTTCGTTTCTATACATCAACGACAATCGGGGTACGCATACTTACTTACGTTGATGATATATGATATTATGTGTTGCTGAGATATGATGTGCAGGATTATCGCGATTGAATAGCCGGGGTTTTTTGTGAGATGAGAGTTTTCTTTTCATTCATGTAAAATTCAAATGTAATGTAATATTCTTTTATTTGGGGCACTTCCGGGTTGAGGTTTTTGTCACCAGTGTTGTATATTATTTACTTTTCCGCGTTAGGATAAACCCAAGGAGGGGAGCACAAGTGACCGGGTTCTGGGGTTCAGTGGGAGGCCATCTCGAGGAGTCGAGACCGGGTCTCCTAAACTCCAGAATTGGTAGGGTCGCTTGCCGCTCTCGTAGGGGTCTGGGGGTGTAGGCTTGGCTATTCATCGCTACTGTGGAATCTGTATTTTCTTTTGTTGGCTAAATACTAAATACGGACGTCCTAGTATATCCCACATTATATCTGTGTTTCTGCTGCCTGTATACTGTGATATGATATCTGAGACGAATGATATATTATATATGAGATATATAGTAGACGTTGCTTATGTTTTACACCCGCGCTAGTCCCGTCCCGGTATGCCGTTAGTTAAGTAACTTAACGGTGCATAACGGAACATTGCGGCGAATGCGGATGGCATAAGCGTACGTTGTATTTTCGTTTCTATTCTGTGATTGGCTTAAGGACTTAAATGATGGGGCTACATTAATATGATTAATGTAAAGAAAATAAAGCTAAAAAGATGTTGTAGAATCAGATTTAAAAACCACTCGTCTCTTTATGAAAAAGCTACATTTCAAAACTGCGAAGCTCAAGACACTCCTTTTGAAAACCATTTGATTCTACAACGATATTGTAGGGTTCCTAGGCACACACTAGAGGTCTCACAAGGCATCAACCATGCCAATTTCAAATTTTACGGTGCCGAGAAACCCTAGACTAGATCGTTAACAAGAATTTTAGGCGAAACAAATGCGAATAGTTAACAACTTAACTAAAAGAACGGAAATACAACCTTTGTAGATCCGGTCCTCCACCTCTATAGCTCCGCAATGAAGTCTCCTCGCTGTCCAAATCGAATCCCGGGCTCTAGCGTCGGCTTCATCGGAAAAATGGGCGGGCTAGGTCGTCGACTTCGATGCCGAAGATGATCTACGTCGAGGCATCACAAGATCAAGCTCCCACTTCACCAAGTCATGAAACTTATGAAGAAAACACCCTATACTACTTGGCAAGAGGTAGAGGATGAAGAAATAGGAGGTGGGTTCACTTTAGAATTGGATTTCTCACTCATTTTCTCAAGTTGCCATTGATGAAGCAAGGTTTTCTTCATGTGAAGAAGAAGAAGAAGAAGATGAATATTATGATAAGTTTTCTTGAAATAGAAAAGAAAATCAATACTTATCATAATACAACCATGGTCAAGTGTAGAGAATGAACTAGGGTTAAATGGAGTGGTTAGGGTTAAGCATGAGACAAAATGGTCACTTAGTCAAAGCTTCATGAAGCTTCAAGATGCAAACAAAGAAAGCCACCATTTTCTCTTTATGCCATTTCTTTTCCAAAATGAATAAACAAATAAATAAATGAATAAATAAGTAATGGATAAACAAAACCATAATCATTAGTTTAACCATAGTTTAATTCTTTACACTTAACCAAGTAAACATGTATCATCAAACATGATTCAATCATTTGCACAAAAAATATATCACATATACAACTTGTACATCCAAGTGAGAAAATCCATTTAAAGTGAACCAATACTAGTTAATGCAAAGTAATATATCAAATATATAATTATACATTAAATCATTAAATCAACACTTGATTTAACGATCCGGTCATATCGCATATAACCGACTAGTATCCTATGTATCGGCTTATCGAATCAATACTTGATTCGATAACTAGGTTATATCGCATACAACCAATCGATACATCCATCGCGAGAATAGAATACGGCATTACATACACGCATTATTCTCGGTCCCGCACATATCTCATATGCGCTCCTATTTCGTTTCGCTTGAGCCAGGAAACCTTTGTGTAGGACTCTAAAGACTCGTCAATACGCCGGCAGCAGGTGATGATCATATCAAACACCCACAAGCCGCAAGCGGTCTGCTAAACGTAACAGCCACCCGGGTATTGAGCGATGAGAAGATCGACGAGCAAGCCCGCTCACACTCCTGTGAATCCAACCAGTAACACTTACCGTACAGTCCGGTCTGATCGTCTGATATGTCGCATATCTCACCTACGGGTGGTAAACGTCAGACCCTATTAGCTCGATAAGTCGTGTCGATCTGAGGTCTATAACAATTCGAGAAACTACTGGTAACACTTACCAGTAAATCTCAGCAACCCTGGCCAGGGATTTCCGGTTATAGCCAATCGAACACAGCGCAACATCAACTCCCTATACCGGGAGAGACGAATCCCCTCCTATCGCTCATTGCCTCCATGTGATTCGGGACTGTACCCAAAAACCACCGTTTTGCACGCCCTCTTGGATGTGGTAAGGTGGAAATCAAAGCACAGTGGGAACCACACAAGACTCTATGACGATCTCGGGTCAACAGACTACTCTGTACCAGTGTCACCAGAGAACTGCCATCTGACGTAAGGTATAGTACCATCTGGGAGTTCTCGGCGAGTCCGTCCAGTGTACCCAGTCTCTACTGAGCACCCGTATATCTCCTCTGATGTCAAACACCAATGGATATAGGATCATCCATCGCCCATCTGTATGGGTCGAGAAGGTACACGCTAGTCTACTCTGGTATATCGATGCCCCGTCTCGATACACCCACGACTAGGGACTTTGAAGGATGTACTTATGGACTAACATGTCCCCACTAGTATGATCCGCATCATAGTCCAGGTAGTCAAGTACACATCCTAAGGGCTTTACCAACATGTAACAGAGAGACAATCAGTATACACGTTAAGGTAAAGAGTAACCAGATAGCATACTATCATGTCGAGCAAGAAAGTCCTCCCTATATATGTCCAAGCATCCACTGCAATATACATCCTATGTATAGTAATGGCCTCTAGGGCATACATATAACTAACAATCTCCCACTTGCACTAGGGCCATTTGATGGCAGTGGTTGTAGTATCTCATACTCAACCATCCCATAAGAGTCTCTCTCTGGGAATAAGCCTTTGTAAGTGGATCCGCCGTGTTGTCCTCTGAGTCTACTCTCCTAACCTCGATCCCTTAGAGATCAAACATCTCCATGATCAGGTGATACTGCCATAGATTATGTCTGGGTCACTGATGGGACCGTGGTCCCTGGGCCAAAGCCACAGTTCCATTGTCACACAATGGTAGGGACCTAGTTCATCTCATGAACCATTATACACCCAAACATCTTCTTTGGTAGCATCTTAAGTAGCGATGTATCCTGCCTTTATCGTCTAGTATGTCACGGTATCTAGCTTGGAACTCTTCCAACATACCGTCCCTCTACTGAGGGTAAAGGCAATGCCTGTGACTGACTTTCAGTCATCTTTATCACTTTGGAACCTTTCCAGTGATTCTCCCTAGGATCAATCGATACCATCTCACTACATTTAGTGAGAATCCTAATATCCATTTAGATCTATCTCATAGATCCAAAACCCAGGATTTAGTAGGTATCACATTTTGATCCTATATAGAGAATCATTATGGTAAGCGGAGATTGATCGAGCGTAGCATAAGAAACTCCTTCCCTATCAAGAGTATGTCATCCACGTACTCTACGAGGATCATTACCATACTCCCTACTACCTTTTTGTATATACAAGGTTCATCTACCATTTTGATGATGTCAAACTGTTTGACTTACTCATCAAAACAGATGTTCCAACTCCGCGATGGCTGCTTTATCACATAAAACAACTTGCATATGTTTCCGCTGCTCCCACTTTTTACGAAGCCCTCTGGCTGTGTACTTATAGACGCCCTCTTCTAAAACATCATTTTAGAAAAGCAGTCATGACACCCAACCGCCAGATATCGTAGTCATGGTATGTAGCCGTGGCAAGTAGGATCCGGATGGACTTAAGCATAGGCACTGGAAAAAGGTTTCATCATTATCCACGCCTGGTCGATGATGAAAACCTTTAACAAGTCTAGATTTGAAAGTCACAACCTTTCCATGTACACCAAGTAATGTTCTCAAGATATACTTGCTCCTGATGGGGATTTAACCCTTCAGATATAGCAACTAAAGTCCATACTTTTTTTGTGTATAAGGATTCCATCTCAGATCACTAAGCATCCAGCCATTCTTACAGAGTCTTACTCCTGGTGGCCAGCCTGAAACTAGTTGGGTCATCATCTCATGATGCAATCCTCCCTCCCACTGTCATAGAGAAACCAAAGTATCTCTCAGGTGGGTGAGGAAACCTACTAGATCGGCGGAGAGGCTGAAGTTCATCGGTTGCTATTGAATCCTTTGGTTGTACCAAATCATCTGCTGTAGTTTGCATAGCTGGAACCTTTCCAGTTGTACATAACAGATCTTGCCTCGAGCTTGTCCGGATTTTGCTTTTAGACATAGGCCGGACAACCCCAAATCTTAACTAACTTAAGATATGGGCTTTTCCCATACCATATCTGATATGGAGTGGTAGGCTGTGATCTGATTTGAACCTAATTCAATAGGTATGCAGCTTCTCAAGTGCATGACCCTCAAAAGGAAACAGGTAACTCAGTAGTACTCATCATAGAGCACACCTTATCATATAGGGTGTGATTGCTCCGCCCCGATATACCATCGTGCTATGGTGTATACGGAGGAGTAATACTGAGAGAGAATCTTATTCTCCTTTAGAATAATCCAGGAATTCCGTGCTCAAGTATTCTCCTCCCTGATCTCATCATAGGACATAATACTTATACCCGTATTGGTTCTCTACTTCTAACTTAAATTCTGTGAATATCTCAAAAGGTTCGGACTTGTGTTTCAACAGGAACATAGGTCTAAATCTCGAAAGATCATCAGAGAATGTAACGAAGTATAAAGAACCAGTCCTGGCATGTGTAGACAGAGGACCTTACATACATCATCATGTATCAGTCCCAAGAGTTCATTAACTCTTTCTCTGTTTCCAATAAACAGAGCTATGGTCATATTATCTTTGTGACATGACTGGCGAGTTTCACAAGATGTAAATTCAAACTAATTTAAATATGCATCTTTATGTAACTCCAGCCAGTCGGGTCGCATTAATATGACCTAGTCTACAATACCTTAAGAAGAATTCGTTCATTTCTGAACTCTTCCTCTTTTGTGTGTTCTGTATACTAAGAACTGCAGTTTGATTTAGACCATCAATGCTTTTAGATAACGTGCCTGAACCGATCAACTTTTGATATAGGAAATGTTCAAAACATTATCCAACAATACAAAATTTTATCATTTCTTTACTAATAAAGAGAGTGATATGATTCTGTATATCAGGTTCGGTATCTAATAACATTCGTTCAGAATCAATGTATTTGGAATACAGGGTGACAGTGACCAACAGACTTGGCTGCAACACTTGCCCCGTTTTCTGTCTCATGAAACTTATCACCCGTTCTCAGTTCTCTACCTTTCTGTAGCCCTATGTAACAGATTACATATCTGGGATCCTGATCCGGTATCAAATACCCAGGACGTAGAAGATACAGAGAAACAGTTCTTTGTAACGAACACACCCGAAGATGATGCATCATATGCACTTTCCTCGTTTGGGCGGCACGGGAAATCTGGTATTCCCCAATTTCCTGCTCTGTCTTATAACAATTATAAGTTGGACCGGGACCAACGTTCCCCAGCTCAGTATAACAAGCGGGTTCGGTCAATACATCCATATTATTATCTTGATTAAGGCGTGACATGGTCGCTACCTGGAGAGAGAGAGAAGAAAACACTCAGCGTGCGCTCTTGCAAGAATAGATTGGTTATTATTTTATCTAATCAGGATGGCTCCCACTGTTTTTATCAAATCTTCCTTCAAACCCTAAAAGGAAAGACTAGCCGGGATTAATTACACACTACAAGTTCGCCAATCTTTCAGCCAGGCCAGTGTCGGTACTTTGAGGGAGGTCCCCCATGCTTTCGCACGAACCTAATTAATGTAAACCTCGTTAACACCTTTCTAGACACCTACTTGATCGGCTAATTGTAATGTGTAAAACTCTCCCAGGAGTAACAATTACTCGCAGCGGGTATCGGGATCCAACTATCTCATAGAAGGTATGCAATCTTATTGCAGATTTCAACACTTGAAATTCCCGATAATTTTGCCCCTAGCACCCTATGACCTTGACGGAGGTCAACAAACCATAGGCTACTAGTCAAGTTCAACTCGTCATTTCTTGATCGAATTAAACCCACCCGCACGACCCTTGACGGAGGTCAACAAGGCCGCACGACTACCCTAATCCAATCTGCATCATATGCATAAGCAGATAAATACTAGTTAGCTACCGCACACTACGCCTTGACGGAGGTCAACAAACGTAGCACGAATACTAAGTAGGACTTATCTGAAATAACGGAGGGCTACGACAGGTTTTTCTGAAAACCTATTGCATAATGAACTTGATATCGTTGTAGAATCAAATGAATTTTGAAATGGAGTGTTTTTTAGGGTTTTCTAGTTTTGCTAAAGGAGTCACTCCCGGTGAAGGGATCGTCGGTCATTTCCTCATCGAATGAGGTGCGGGATATATCATATATATCACTGTGCAAAGCAAAAACTCTTAAAAGCAATCAAAAGACAAACCGAGTGTGTAGCATCTGCCAGTTATTGCTAAAGGAGTCACTCCCGGTAAAGGGATCTCGGTCCTTTCCTTATCGAATAAGGTGCTGGATATATCATATATACCTCTGTGCAAAGCAAGAACTGTAGCTACCTGTTTTATTTTGAAATTCGATTCTACAACATCTTTAGGTTTCTTTTCTTTCATTAATCTCATTAATGAAGTCCCATCATTTAAGTACCTAAACATCACAGATAAATACGACGTACACTTATGCCATCTGCATTCGCCTCGATGTCCCCTCGTGCACCGTTAGGTTAGGTAACTAACGGCAGAGCGGGGCAGGGCTAGCGCGGGTGTAAAACATAAGTAACGTCTATATAATATATCATATATACTATATACTGTATCCATCACAGAACATATCACATGATCACATCACAGATATCGCAGCAGAAGTAACATATATGAAATATTGGATATACTAGGACGTCCGTGTTTTCAATACGAGCCAGTATAAAACACGGATTCCACGATCGCGATGAATAGCCAAACCCACACCCCTAGACCCCTACGAGAGCGGCAAGCAACCCTACCAATTCTAGAGTTAGGAGACCCGGACTCGACTCCTCGAGTTGGTCTCCCACTGGACTCCAGAACCCGGTTACTTGTGCCCTCCTCCTTGGGTCTATCCTAGTGCGGAAAAGTAAATAATATACAAATGGTGACAACTTCCGCAACTTGGAAGTGCCCCAATAAAAGAATATTACATACAAGTTTTTACATGAATGAAAAGGAAAAACACTCATCTCACATAAAAACCCCCGGCTATTCAAACACGACGATCCAATATAACATATCCAGCAACACATAACATCACATGTCATCAACGTAAGTAAATATGCGCATCCCAATTGTCGTTGACATATAGCAACGAAACCGGCGATATCATATATTACACTTACGGTCACAGAAAAGAAAGTGTAAAACTACAACAGTTGGAATCCGCAACCTCTTTAGACATCGCATGCCTAATCAAATGAATTCCTTAGACATCGCATGCCTAACATTTATAAACCCCGCATTTTAGTCTCATTATCGAAAACACTTTTCAATATCAAGTCGGGAAATTCAACAAGATTCCCGACATCCTGATCGAATGCTCGTCGCAAACTTCAATAGACGGCTGCACCCCCGATGCCTCCGACGAAGTGCACCAAGGCGGAACACCGCTGCCGCGAGCACCCGAACGGATGCTTTCGGCGATGGGGTTCTCCTACAGTCACTTGGTCGGGGCTATGGAGTGAGGTTGTCGATATCAAGTTCAAAGCGTTAAAGATTTTCTTAAAAATCATCCACAACCCTCCTTCATTTTAGGAAGTAGAGTACTTAGTATTCGTGCTACGTTTGTTGACTATAGTTAAGGCGTAGTGTACGGTAGCTAAGTGATGTCTTCCTACACTGCATATGATGCAGATTAATTAGGACATTCATGCGACTTTGTTGACCATAGTTAAGGGTCATATGAGTGGGTCTAATTAATCAAGAAATGACGGGTAGAACTTGACTAGTAATTATGATTTTTTGACCATAGTTAAGGTCATAGGTACTAAGGGTAAAAACCACATCGGGAATTTCAATAGTTGAAATTTGCAATGAGATTGCATACCTTCCATATGATGGTTGGATCCCGATCCCACTGTGGGCAATAGTTTCTCCCAGGAGAGTTTTGCAGTTTACAATTAGCTAACCCATTAGGTGTCTAGAAAGATGTTAACGGGGTTACGCCTCTGGGAAGACGAGGTTTACTTTAATTAGGTCCGTGCGAAAGCACGGGAAACCTCCCTCAAGTACCGACATTGGCCTGGCTGAACGGTTGGCGAAGTTGTAGACTTTAATTAATCCTGGTTAGTTTTCTTTTTAAAGTTTGAAAGAAAAACTTGATTAAAGCAGTGGGAGACATCGATTAGACAAGATAATAACCAATCTGATCTTTGCAAGAGCTTTCGCTGAGTGTATTCTTTTCTCTCTCTTAATAGCAGATACCAATGCAGGACTTAAGCTTCTACTAGATAAAAATAAACTGAATGGGACCAATTATAAAGACTGGCTGAGGAATCTGAACATTGCCTTGACTTATGATAAAGTATCATATGTCCTCACGGCTCCAGTCCCGCCCGTCCCAGGTCCAAAATCCTCAGTTGCGGATATTGAAGTCCGCAAGACATGGGACGCTGACTGTGCCACGGCCAAATGCCTCGCGCTTGCATCGATGGACAACACACATCAAAAGCAGCACGAGAATATGGACATTCACGCCATATTCCTCCATACAAAGGAGTTGTATGGAGAGCAATCCCGCGTATTACGATACGAAGCGTCAAAAAAATTGTTCCAGATGCGAATGGCCTCTGGCACACCAGTAGGATACCATGTTCTGAAGATGATAGCTCTCATAGAAGAGCTTGAGGACCTTGGATGGACGATGGACAGTGAACAATATACGGATATTATTCTGCAGTCCCTCCCCTCCACCTTTGCTCAATTTATAGTTAACTTCAACATGCACAACATGGAGAAGGAACTACCTGAACTCCTTAATATGTTAAGGAGTGCAGAGAGCACACTGAAATCAGTGAAAACTCCCGTTTTGAGTGTTGGGCAATCTTCCTCTTCTCGCCCAAAGACTAAGGCTAAGGGAAAGATGAAGAAGAAGCCCACCAAGCCTAGGGGTGGAGTTAAAAAGGTTAAGGGGAAGGACAAGTCCAAAGCTGGAGAATCGGGGAAAGGGGAATGTTATCACTGCCACAAAACAGGACATTGGAAGCGCAACTGCATGGAGTACTTAAATCTTAAGAAGAAGCATGGGGATGCTTCCACTTCAGGTGTGTTTGTGACAGAAAACTGTTTTTCAATAAACTCTGCTTCCTGGGTATTAGATACCAGTTCAGGTTCTCACATTTGCAATTCTTTGCAGGGGCTGAGAAATAGCAAGGTTTTGAAGACAGGTGACCATACTCTCCGCGTTGGAAATGGTTCCAATGTACATACAGTCGCAGTGGGAGAGTATCATTTGGGGTTGCCGTCTGGGTGTATATTGGTTTTGAACCCATGTTATTTTGTACCTAGTATGCTTTGTAATATAATATCCGTTTCTTTGTTAGACAATGAAGGATATAATTTTGTATTGCAGAACAATGTTATGAACATTCACCTGAATCAAATGTTGGTTGGGTATGGTACACTTAATAACGGGATATACGTCCTAAATCAACACACAATTTTCGGCATACAATACACTAATAAAAGAAAACTTGCAGAAATAAATGAAGCTTTTCTTTGGCACTGTAGACTTGGTCATATTAACGAAACAAGACTAAACAAGTTACACAAAGATGGATATTTAAACCCTTTTGAATATAAATATTATGCGACTTGCCAGTCTTGTATCAAGGGTAAAATGACCAAAACTCCGTTTACAGGACACGGAGAAAGAGCTACTGAGCTCCTAGGCCTCATACATAGTGATGTATATGGGCCAATGTCTACACAGGCTAGAGGCGGTTTTTCATATTTCATTATTTTCACTGACGATTTCTTAAGATTCGTTCATGTATTTTTATTAAAGCATAAATCCGAAGCTTTCGCGAAATTCACTGAATATAAACTCGAAGTAGAAAAACAAACCGGCATGAGTATCAAAATGCTTCGATCAGATCGAGGTGGGGAGTACCTCAGTACAGAGTTTGCAAACTTTCTAATAGAGAATGGGATTCTCTCTCAGCTCACTCCTCCTTACACACCACAGCACAACGGTGTGTCAGAACGACGGAATAGGACCCTATTAGATATGGTCCAATCCATGATAAGTGATGCTGAGTTACTCGTCTCATTTTGGGGGCATGCATTAGAGACTGCAGCATTTCTATTGAACAGAACCAAAATCGTGTCTACCACGCCATATGAGATATGGCATGGGAAGAGACCATCTCTTAAGAGATTTAAGATTTGGGGTTGCCCGGCCTATGTTAAAAAGCAGAATTCGGACAAACTCGAAACATGGTCGGTCATGTGTAATTTTGTGGGGTATCCAAAGAATTCTTATGGATATCTATTATACCACAAGGAGGAACAAAAGGTGTTTGTTTCTCAGTATGCCACATTCTTGGAAAAAGAGTTTTTCACAGATAAAGCTGATGGCAATGTGGTGGATCTAGAAGAGGTTCTAGAAACACAAACTACAAATGACGACTTGGTTGAACCGGCTGTTGCAATAGAAACTGAGGAACCTCGACCACTCCGTAGGTCTGGTAGGACTTCTCGCCCACCGGAGAGGTACTACGGTTTCCTCATTGATGGTGACAGAGAAGACTGCATCATGGAGGAAGATGACCCTACCAACTTTCAACAAGCTATCATGAGTGGAGACTCTGTGAAGTGGCTGGATGCTATGAGATCCGAAATGGAGTCTATGTACACCAACAAAGTATGGACTTTGGACGTTGTACCCCCTGGGGTAAAACCTGTGGGGTGAAAATGTATCTTTAAAAGAAAGATTGGTGTAGATGGGCAGGTAGAGACCTATAAGGCAAGACTTGTGGCGAAGGGTGTTCGTCAAAAACCAGGTTTGGATTATGATTTCTCCCGTAGCCATGCTTAAATCCATTCGGATCCTACTTGCTATTACTGCTCACTACGACTATGAAATCTGGCAGATGGACGTTAAAACGGCATTTCTAAATGGAGATTTAGAAGAATGCGTTTATATAGATCAGCCAGAGGGCTTCATTGACAGTAGGAGCAGCGGGAAAGCATGTAGATTGCTTAAATCCATATATGGGTTAAAGCAGGCATCACGGAGTTGGAACATCTGTTTCGATGATGTTATCAAAGAGTTTGATTTCATCAAAAATCCAGATGAACCTTGTGTTTATAAGAAGGCTGCAGGGAGAGCTGTCGCATTCCTCGTATTGTACGTGGATGACATTTTTCTGATAGCAAATGATATTCCTATGCTACAGTCGGTCAAATCTTTCTTATCACTAAGGTTCTCCATGAAGGACCTGGGTGATGCCACATACATTCTGGGCATTAGGATCTATAGGGATAGATCCAAAAGGTTATTGGGATTGTCCCAAACCAGGTACATCAACACCATCCTAAAAAGGTTTAGTATGGAAGACTCCAAGCGGGGTGCCTTACCTGCTTGCCATGGGGTCACTCTCTCTAAGGACTCTTGCCCAAAGACCGATGAAGAGAGAGCTCGCATGAGCATTATACCCTATGCTTCGGCAGTAGGATCTATAATGTATGCAATGTTATGTACATGCCCAGATGTAGCTTATGCACTTAGTGTTGTAAGCAGGTATCAATCCAACCCAGGAGAAAATCACTGGATAGCTGTGAAGAACATTCTTAAGTACTTGCGAAGGACTAAAGAATTGTAATTGGTGTATGGTAATGGAGATCTCCAAGTGGAGGCCTTTACCGATTCGAGCTTCCAGAGCAATAAGGACGACAGCAAATCTATCTCCGGGTTTGTATTTACCCTCAATGGAGGGGCGGTAAGTTGGAAGAGTTCCAAATAGGGTACCGTTGCAGACTCTACGATGGAGGCTGAGTACATTGTTGCGAATGATGCCGCCAAGGAAGCCGTTTGGATGAAGAAGTTCATCTCGGAGCTAGGAGTAGTTCCAACTATTATTGATCCAATACCATTGTATTGTGATAATAATGGGGCTATAGCGTTAGCCAAGGAACCCAGGTCCCATCGGCGGTCCAGACACATCCTGAGGCGCTTTCATTTGATCCGGAAGATTGTAGATCGCCGCGAGATTGAGATTATGAGAGTAGACACAAAGAATAACACCGCGGATCCACTCACCAAGGCCCTTCCTCAGCCACAGCATGAGCGACTTTTTGAGATGTTGGGTATGAGATACGCCAATAACTGGCCTTAGTGCAAGTGGGAGATTGTTGGATATATGTATGCCCTAGAGGCCATTATATGATAGTGGATGTATGTATATATATATATATATATATATATATATATATATATATATATATATATATATATATTCAGTGTACATTCTTACTCGACATGATAGTATGCTATCTGGTTCTTCTTTATCTGACATGTTGATTTGATCATGCTTTTATTCATTCACACATGTTGATAAAGCCCTGAGGATATAGGCTTGACTACTGTGATTATGATAGAGATCATACTAGTGGGACATCTGTAGATTATAAGCATATCCTGGAATGTCCCTAGTCATAGGTGTATCGAAACAGGGCATCGATATACCAGAGTAGACTAGCGTATATGATACTAGACCCATATGATAGGCGATGGATGTTCCCACATCCATCGATGTTTGACATCGAGATCGTATATGGGTGCTCAGTGGTGACTGGGTACACTGGACGGACTCACCGAGAACTCCTATATGGAATTATATCTATCGTCGGATAGCAGTTCTCAGGTGACACTGGTGCAGATTAGTCTGTAGACCCGAGATCGTCATAGAGTCTTGTATGTTCTCCCACTGTACTTTGATTACCACCCTACCACGGCTCTACTGAGTCGTGCAAACAGGTGGCCGTTGGGTACAGTCCCGAGACACACGAAGGCGATGAGCGATAGGAGGGGTTTCGTCTCTCCCGGTATTGGGAGTTGATGTTGTGCTGTGCTCGATTGGCTATATCAGTAAGTCCCTGGCCAGGGCTGTTGAGATTTACTGATAAGTGTCATCAGTAGTTTCTCGATCTGTTGTAGACCATTCATCGGCACGACTTATTGAGTTATTAGGGTCGACGTTACCATCCCTAGACTCGATATGCAGCATATCTGACGAAGAGACCGGACTGTACGGTAGTGTTTCCGGTTGGCTCGACGGGAGTTATGACAGGTTCGCTTGTTTTCTTCTGATCGCTTAATACCCGGGTGGCCGTTACGTTTAGCTGACCGCTTGCGGCTTGGTGGTGCTTGATATGATCATCACCCACTGCCGGTGTATTAATGAGTCTTAGAGTCCCACAATGGAGTTACCTAGTCCAGGCGAAACGATGTGGTGCGCATATGCGATATGCGCGTGGACCCGGTTAAAATGCGCGTATGAGATACTGCATATTAATCGGGCGGTTTACTTTTGGTCGGATCGTATGCGATATGACCGGTTTGTTAAATCAAGTGTTGATTTATCATTGACCATTAGTTTCTCACTTTAAATCCTTTCTTGTCTTTTTTGTATGCATGCATGTATGCATTTATTCTCATTCATGCACATGGGATGTGCATGCACACATACATGCATACATAATGTTATCATGGTTGTTTATATAGTGGATGGTGGCAATATAAGACTCACACCATTTGTAAAATATATGGATATTAATTTTTGGAAAAATAAAATTGGAAATTGATTATCATGGTTTAATTTTATATTCTTGCACTAACCTTTTGTTTTAACCATGATTCATTTTCCATGGTCATTTTTGTTCCAAACTAAAATATCTAGATATTTTATAACCATGGTTGAGAATGAGAGAGTGAATATATATATATTTTCATTTTCTCATTTTATTCATATGCTTATCATTATCTTGAGTTTTATAAGCCATCATCTTCTTCCTCCTTTCTCTCTTGCTCTCTAGTTTTCTCAAGTGAGCAAAAGAGTTACCAAGTTAGGATTTTGAAGTGAGAAAACCAACCACAACACCATTCTACACTAGTCTTGCCCGTTAGTGTAGAGTGTTAGCTTCCATTTCTTCTCTTGATCTTGTGGAGTTTCAAGCTTGGACAAAGAAGACTCCGGGTGGATCGTCGTAGACCTAGAGGATCTCAAGCGGACCTTTTTCCAACCCTCAAGTAGCCAAGGAGTCTAGCGTAGGGAGCTACAAAGGTTGTACTCTCAAAACCCTAGATTTTACTACTTGTGTTTGTGTTAAAGTTACGTTGCCCTAATTTTTCTAGTATGATCCCTTAGATTGTTTCTTTAGCACCATGTAAAATTTAAATATGGCATGTGTGTTGCCTCCAAACTTTTGTAGTGGTGCTATAGGAAACCCTTCAGGTACTTCGAGGGAGGTTTTACAACGCTTTCACGAAGTTCCTTAATTAAATGACCTCTTTTCCCTGGGGGCGTAGCCCCGCTGACACCTTTCTCGACACCTACTTGGTTTATAGCATTGATCTTTAAGTGAAAGAATCTCCCGATGCGTAACATATACTCACAGTAGGATCGAGATCCAAATATCATCGTGTGATAAAGCTGAAGGAATCCTACCAAAATTATCACACTCCAAATGGTATGAAACTCTAGCAAGTTTCAGTTTCTTTAGAAACTCCCGATATTGATTTTTGCCCCATGCTCTTATGACCTTGACGTTGGCCAAAATATCATAAGTCACATGTCAAGTTCTACCCATCATTATCTTGTTAGTTTGAACCCACCCGTACATACCCCTGACGTTGGCCAAATGGTAGTATGACTGTCCCAAACCAACTCATCTATCTATGCAACAGATGAATACCCAGCAGCTACCAAACACTATGCCTTGGCGTTGGTCAAAATACATAGCTTGAATATTACTGAATACCCAAATGAAATGACGGAAGGCTACGAATGGTTTTGGCGAAACCGTGAACGTAGTGAACTTGATATAATCGAAGGAACTTAATAGATTTTAAAAGGAGTGGTTTAAGCTCCGCAATTAAAAATCTGCTGTTTTAAAATAACCGAGTGGTTTTTTTTAAATTGTTCCACCGATTCAACTTTGGTTTATTTTCTTTGCATTAGTATAATGCGTCCCATCAATTAACCTATCATTGCAGAAAACAACGAAAATACAACGTCCGTTTATGCCATCCGCATTCGCCACTGGGCCCTGTCATTCACTCGTTAGGTTGCTTAACTAACGACAGAGCGGGGGCTGGGCTAGCGCGGATGCAAAACATAAGCAACGTAAACTAGATATCATATATAGATATTATACATTCGTCAGACGCAATAATAGGCATTCCAGATCACAGATGAACATATTAGATATTCTAAGAATCCGCATTTCCTTTCAGCCTGCAATGAAAGACGGATTACATAGTCGTGATGAATAGCCGACTCCACCCTAGACCCCTACGGGGTACGGCAAACTACCCATCAAGTACCCGAAGTGAAGCGGTCTCCCTCAACGACATGAGTAGGCCACTAAGCACTTCAAAGTACCCGGTAGTTTGTGCACCCCATCTTGGGTCTATCCTAGGAGCAGAAAACAGTAAATTAAATAATACAACAGTGGCTACAACCTCAACCCGGATGTGCCCCGCAAAAGAATATTACAACAATTTACAATTTACAAATGAATGAAAGAAACACTTGTCTCATATCCCCAGCTATCCATTCACGACAATCCAACAAGTTCATATTCACAAACATAAAGTAACCATTACAGAAATGTGCAACCCCCTGCTAACCGACATATAGCAATTAGGGGAGGTTTACGAACACATAAATCACAACACAGATATAATCCAGTTAGCCAAAGTTCTTAGAATTTCGATGAATCACAACATTTGAATCTACTCTAAAAACTTCTCTGTGCACAAAAAACCTGAGCAGAAACAAAATATCCCAGAAAAACCAACATCAACACAGAAGAATAACTGAGAAAATTTGGGTTGACTCGGTGTCAACTCGGCCGCGGATCCGCGGCGGATCGCTTGGATCGGCCGCGGTTCCGCGGCGGTTTGGCCGAGTCACAATCCCAAATTTCTTCACAATTCTTAAAAAACCCTGCATGTATTTTTAAGGTCCCTGAAAAAAAATTTAGACCTCAATTTAAAATCAGCAGAAACTTGGTGAAAATATTTTTTTTTCGGGATTAAATCGCCATCGAATTTATAAAGACCTTGCTAATATGTTAGTTATGGTTTAGCTAGGCTCTGATACCACTGTAAGTCAACGTTACATACCCCATAAGATGCGAGGAGGCGGAATAGGTAAAACAATCATTTTGTTCAAAGTAACATCGACAATCAAACGGATATTTGCTAAACCCTAACTAACAAACTATCTAGAAGTAGTTAATTACTATGATAGATGATTATACCTCAAGATACTAGTCCTTCTTGTTCTTGTTGTTCACCTCCTCGTCGGCCTCCTCGATGTAATAGAAGATCCACCCGAGAGTTCCTTCTTCAATCTTTAACCTCTAACTTGAGGTAACTAAGTGGCTAGGATTGCTAATCCAAGTGACCTAGAGGATATAGAGATTGATTAAGGATCTATTAGTCTTGCTAACCCTATGGTTCTCAACTCATGAGAGGATTAGGGTTAGGATGAAGAAGATGAGAGCTTGAGGAGAGAGAATGTATTTGTGATTATGAATTGAACTTGAGTCATTTTGATAAAATATGATGCATGAAAATATCTAAGCAATAATATATTAAATCATCAACCATGCTTCATTAATTACCTTGAGATGAATCACCTCATGACTCATGGTGCAATTAATGAAAATAACACATCATCTCTCCACCTCATTAAATTTAATTCACAAATGAATTAAAACTAAATGAGTCACCTTTCTTCTAGAAGCTTCCCGACTAATTACGAGAATGCCCCTCCCATCCGTATTCACGAAAAACACGGATATACTGAGACTGCATAAATCCAATAATCTAATACTGGAATCTGGCTTAAACCAAACCCTGCTAGTATAATCTGTCCGAACATCATACGTGCACAAGTACACGTATATGTATGAACCCTGTCGTAAAACCATACGACCTCTATATTGTTTTGCCTAAAGCAGGGAAACTCTCTGTGTGGGACACTAAAGACTCAGCACTACGCTGGCAGTGGGTTTAACCATAGGCCGCAAGCGGTACTAGCTGTACATAACGGTCCCTAGGTAGATGTCGATAAGAAGGTCGATGAGGAAACCCATCCGAACTCCTACTAAGCCTGATGTGACAATCTCTGTACAGTCCGGTCTGTTCGTCTAAGACTATCACATATCGGGCCTAGGGGGCAGCAAGCGTCGGTCCCCTAAAAGCGGTATAAGTCGTGTCGGAGTGAAGCCCATTACGCCTTGAGAAACTACTAGAACACCTACCGGTAAATCTCGCTTGTCCTTGCCAGGGACCTTGCGTAATGGCTCTCCAAACACAGCGCGATGTCAACTCCCAATACCGGGAGAGACGAATCCTATCTAACCGCTACCGCCTCTAAGTGCTTTGGGACTGCACCCAACTGCTACCTGTTTGCATGACTCGGTCAAGCCATGGTAGGGTAGCAATCTAAGAACAGTGGGAACACACTCGAGGCGAAGCAGCAGTGTCAAGTCTACGGACTATGTTGTACTCATGTCACCTGGGAACTGTTAACTGACGACGAGTATAATACCAACCAACAGTTCCCTGGGAGTCCTGTCCGGTGTACCCGTAACCCAACGAGCACATGCATACTATCTCCAGTACAACGTACTAATGGCTGTGGGACAGACCATCTCCCCTGCTGGGACGAGAAGCGTATACACTAGTCTACTCCGGAGTATCGATGCCCTGTCTCAATAATCATACGACTAGGAACCTGAAAAAGGATGTGCTTGTAGAATACCCAGCCCCCACTAGTGTGACTGCTATCACAACGCTGGTAGTCAAGCAAGATCCTAAGGGATCTATCAATATGTATTCGTGATATGCTAAAAGAAACATATACACATATTAAGATAGATATAAACCAAGTAGCATACTACTATATTGAGCAAGACTGTTAATACAACTGTGAATATCCCAAACTTTCATTAAGTAATATACAAGCTAGTATAATACAATAATGGCCCCTAGGGCATATACACTAACAGCGGCCTGTATTGTATAGGATGCTAGGGATATGTATGTATAAGACAATCTTGCTCAGTTGTATACAGTATATTATTTGAGTTGTTTTTATCTTGATATGTGTATTTCTTTCTATTAATGCGTTATATTACTTGCACATATTGATAAAGACTCGATACAGTAGTATACTATTATGGTTTGATTTTATCTTAACTTGTGCATATGTTATACTCGATATAACATATGGCGGTTACATGTTGATAAAGCCCATAGGATTTTTCTTGACTACCAGCGTTTTGATGACGATCATACTTGTGGGAGTTGGTTAGTCCATAAGCACATTCTTAAAGGTCCTAAGTCGCAGGAGTATCGAGATCGGGAATCGATACTCCAGAGTAGACTTGTGTATACGTTTCTAGACCCCGACGAGGGGCGGTGGTTGGTCTCACAACCATTGGTGTGATCGCCTAAGATTGTATGCAGGTGCTCACTGGGGGTGAGTACACTAGACGGACTCGCCGAGAACCTCTAGATGGTATTATACCTATCGTTAGATAGCCGTTCTCAGGTGACATGAGTACAGGTTAGTCTTATGACTTGAGGTCATCATTTGTCTCGTGTGAGTTCCCACTGTGCTTTGATCACTACCCTACCACGGATCTACTGAGTCGTGCAAACAGCCTTTGGTTAGGTGCAGTCCCGAGCCACATGGAGGCAGTGAGTGATTGTCAGGGATTCGTCTCTCCTAGTATTAGGAATCGATATCGCACTGTGACCGGTTGGTTAGAACCATAAGACCTTGGCCAAGACAGCTGAGAACTACTGATGATTAGATCAGTAGTTTCTCCGATTGGTCATGAGCCAAATCGACATGACTTATCGGGTCAGTAGGGGTCTGACGTTTACCACCCCTAGACCCGGTATGCGATACTCTTACACAAAGAGACCGGATTGTACGGAGATTGTCACGGATAGGCTCAGTAGGGGTCTGGATGAGCTTGCTCGTCGGCCTTCTTTTCGACAGGTTCCTGGGTAGCCGTTATGAAAGGTTCCTAGGCACCCTATAGTGGTCTCACAAGGCATCAACCATGCCAATTTACAAAAATTATGGTGCCGAGAAACCCTAATACGGATCGTCGGCTAGAATCCTAGGCGAAAAACGAATCTAGTTAACATATTAACTAAAGGAGAGAGGCAACAACCTTTGTAGATCCGGTTACCCACTTCCTTGGCTCCACGTAGGCATCCTCTCGCTGTCCATCTCGATTCCCAAACTCGAACGTCGGCTTCATCGGAGAATTGGGCGGACTAGGTCGTCGGCTTCGTGCCGAAGATGATCTACGTCGAGGCATCACAAGTTCAAGCTCCGACTTCACAAATTTGTGAAACTTGTGAAGAAAACACCCAAAACAACTTGGCAAGAGGTATAGGGTGAAGAAATAGGAGGTGGGTTCACTTTAGAATTGGATTTCTCACTTTGGAACTCAAGATGCCATTGATGGCATCAAGCTTTTCTCTTGAAGATGAAGCTAGAATTATGATAAGTGTGTTTAAAATGAATAATAATTCAATACTTATGATAAGCTAACTATGGTTAAGTATAGAGAATAGACTATGGTTACTTGGATGGGTTAGGGTTAAGCATGATGACAAGAATGGTTACAAAAGTCAAAGCTTCATGAAGCTTCAACTTAAAACAAAGAAAGCCACCATTCTCATCATAATCCTTTTCAAATAAATAAATAAATGAAAATGCAAAACCCTAATCAACACTTAACCATGGTTTAATTCTTTATACTTAACAACAAGATCAAGTATCATCAAACATGATACAAATATGTGCACAAAAGTATATCACATATACTTCTTGCACATCAAGTGAGAAAATCCATATAAAGTGAACCAATACTAGTTAATGCAATGTAGTATATCAAATATATAATTATACATTAAATCATTAAATCAACAATTGATTTAACGATCCGGTCATATCGCATATAACCGACTAGTATCCAATGTATCGGCTTATCGAATCAATGATTCGATAACTAGGTCATATCGAATATAACCAATCGAAACATTTATCGCGAGAATGAAATGCGGTATCACATACACGTATTATTCTCGGTCTCGCACATATCTCATATGCGCTCCTATTTCGTTTCTCTTGAGCCAGGAAACCTCTGTGTAGGACTCTAAAGACTCGTCAATACGCCGGTAGCAGATGATGATCATATCAAGCACCCATAAGCCGCAAGAGGTCTGCTAAACGTAACGGCCATCCGGGTATTAAGCGATCAGAAGATCGACGAGCTAGCCCGCTCACACTCCTGTGAATCCAACCAGTAACACTTATCGTACAGTCCGGTCTGTTCGTCTGATACGTCGCATATCAAGTCTAGGGGTGGTAAACGTCAGACCCCAATAATCGATAAGTCGTGCCGATGTGAGGCTCATAACGGGTCGAGAAACTACTGGTAACACTTACCAGCAAATCTCTGATCAGCCCTGGCCAGGGACTTCCCTGTTACGGCCAATCGAGTACAGCGCAACATCAACCCCCAATACCGGGAGAGACGAAACCCCTCCTATCGCTCATTGCCTCCATGTGACTCGGGACTGTACCCAAAGACCACCGTTTTTCACGCCCTCATGGACGTGGTAAGGTGGAGATCAAAGCACAGTGGGAATCACACAAGACTCTATGACGATCTCGGGTCTACAGACTAACCTGCACAAGTGTCACCTGAGAACTTCCATCTGACGTGAGGTATAATACCATCTGGGAGTTCTCGGCGAGTCCGTCTAGTGTACCCAGTCTCCACTGAGCACCCGTATACCATCTCTGATGTCAAACACCAATGGATATGGGATCATCCATCGCCCATCTCATGGGTCGAGAAGCGTATACGCTAGTCTACTCTGGTATATCGATGCCCCGTCTCGATACACCCACGACTAGGGACCTTGAAGGATGTACTTATGGACTACCATGTCCCCACTAGTATGATCTGCATCATAGTCTAGGTAGTCAAATACACATCCTAAGGGCTTTACCAACATGTAACCATAAGACAGTTTAAAGAGACTAGTGTACATGTTAAGATAAAGAGTAACCAGATAGCATACTATCATATCGAGCAAGAAAGTCATCTCTATATATGTCCAAGCATCCAATATAATATACATCATGTGTACAATACTGGCCTCTAGGGCATACGTACAACTAACAATCTCCCACTTGCACTAGGGCCAGCTGCTGTAGTATCGCATACCGAGCATCCCGAAGAGTCTCTCAAACTGTATCTGGGGAATAGCCTTCGTGAGTGGATCCGCCGTGTTGTTCTTCGTGTCAACCCTCCTTACCTCGATCTCCCGGCGATCAACTATCTCCCGGATCAGGTGATACCGCCTCAGAATATGCCTGGATCGCTGATGGGACCTGGGTTTCTTGGCCAAAGCCACCGCTCCATTGTTATCGCAATACAAAGGTATTGGATGCTCAATGGATGGAACCACTCCAAGTTCAGTAATGAACTTCTTGATCCAGACAGCCTCTTTGGCAGCATCGTTGGCAGCGATGTATTCAGCCTCCATTGTCGAGTCTGCCACGGTTTCCTGCTTGGAACTCTTCCAGCTAACCGCCCCTCCGTAAAGGGTAAAGACAAATCCCGACTGCGACTTAGAGTCGTCCTTATCACTCTGGAAGCTCGAATCGGTAAAGGACTCCACTTGGAGCTCTCCGTTAGCATACACCAAGAACATATCTCTAGTCCTTCGTAAGTACTTGAGAATGCTCTTCACAGCTGTCCAATGACTCTCTCCAGGATCTGCTTGATACCTGCTCACTACACTTAGTGAGTATGCTACATCGGGTCTGGTACATAGCATCGCATACATGATAGAGCCTACTGCCGAAGCATAGGGTATCCCTTGCATGCGAGCTCTCTCCAAATCAGTCTTGGGAGACATCTCTTTGGAGAGAGTGACTCCAGAGATCGTGGGTAAATTCCCACGCTTGGACTCTTCCATACTAAACCTCTTTAGTATGGTGTCAATGTACCTGGATTGGGACAATCCCAATATCCTTTTGGATCTATCTCTATAGATCCTGATTCCCAATATGCAGGAGGCATCACCAAGATCTTTCATTGAGAATCTTTGTGATAAGAAGAGCTTGACCGATTGCAGCATAGGAATATCATTTCCTATCAAGAGTATGTCGTCCACGTATAATACGAGGAAGACAACCTTACTCTCTGCCACCTTCTTGTAGATACAAGGTTCATCTGGATTTTTGACGAAATCAAACTCTTTGATAACGACGTCAAAGCAGATGTTCCAACTCCGCGATGCTTGCTTTAATCCATAAATGGATTTAAGCAGCTTGCACACCTTCCCGCTGCTCCCACTATCTACGAAGCCCTCTGGCTGAGTCATGTACACGCACTCTTCTAAATCACCATTTAGAAAGGCGGTCTTAACATCCATTTGCCAGATTTCGTAATCATGATATGCAGCGATGGCAAGCATGATCCAGATGGATTTAAGCATAGCCACTGGAGAAAAGGTCTCGTCATAGTCCACACCTGGTCTTTGACGAAAACCCTTTGCTACAAGTCTAGCTTTGAAAGTCTCCACTTTCCCATCTACACCAAGTTTCTTCTTGAAGATCCACTTGCTCCCAATGGGTTTTACCCTTTCAGGAGCAACGTCCAAAGTCCATACTTTGTTGGTGTACATGGATTCCATCTCGGACCGCATAGCATCCAGCCATTTCACTGAGTCCCCACTCGTGATGGCCTGCTCGAAGCTAGTTGGGTCATCATCCTCCATGATGCAATCCTCGCTCCCACCGTCCATGAGAAAACCGTAGTATCTCTCAGGTTGGAGAGGAACCCAACTAGATCGGCGGAGAGGCTGAGGTTCGTCGGGTACTACTGAATCCTCTGGTTCTACCAAGTCTTCTGTTATAGTTTGTGCCGCTGGAGCCTCTTCCAGTTCTACCTCAATGCCACTTGTCTGTTTCATAAGAAAACTCTTTTCTAAGAAAGTGGCATGTCGAGAAACAAACACCTTTTGTTCCTCGGGATGGTAGAAGATATACCCTTGTGAATTTTTGAGATATCCTACAAACTTACATAAGAATGATCTTGCCTCGAGTTTGTCCGGTGTAACCCTTCGAAAATCGTTTAGGCAGTTTTTCGGTAATCGGCTAATTTTTCGGCTTTTTCCGTAAAAAATCAAAATTGATATTTTTCATTGTAGACCTAATTATACAAAATTTAGACAAGATATTACTATAATTTTTTCACTAAAATGTCACTTATAATTTTCTAGTTAAATAAAAAAAAATTCGTAATTAATTATTTTTTTATTATTTTAAGCCTTTTTAAATACATTAGATTAGTGATAAATATAAATGTAATTAGGTAAATTTCATAATTAGGAGTCTTTATAAGCTAAAATATGGTGTTAATAAAATTATATCATGTCTTGCAAACTTTTGGTTTTAGGGTGGGAAAATTTGTAAAAAAATGAAGTAAAAATGGGTTTTTTTTGTAAAAAAGTTGACATGAAAGCATTAAATGATAACATATGATGTTTTATTGACCTAGAAACTTCTCAAAAATTCCCTCATCTCCTCTCCCTTGCTGCAGCCGACCCCTCACCTGCAGATTTCCCCCTCTTCTCACCTCTTTTTTTCTTCATTTTCATGCAAAAAAATCAATAAAAATCCACAATTTCATTAAACCATTCAAATCTAAACCCTAATCCACTCTCTCTCAACCCAAATTTGTTCAAAAACATGGTGAAAGGAGGCTTTCTTGGTGACTTGATCATGCTAGGTTTCCACTTGTAAGGTAAAATCCTAAACTAGTTGCTAATTTGTAGTTTGTTTATGCTAAATTAGATGTTTAAAGTGTTAATTTCATTATAATGGGTTGTCTTGAAAAATCAAGAATGGGTTTTGATGTTGAGTTAGGGTTTGAAACATGGTTGTGAAAAAAATTAAGTTAGGGTTTTGGTTATATAATTGATTAGAATGGTTAATTGTGTAATGATACGCTTGCTAAATCGACAAATTACGATATTTGTATCGAATCGGCTAGAAAATCGCTTACTAGATTTTTGTAGAAATTAGAATGCGACCGAAATGCGTTATGTTAGCGATATAATTAGCTTCGTATAGGACTATTAGAGTGCGCGAACTCGGGGTTTCATCTAGTCGGGTTGTAGTTTAGTCGATTTTCCCGAAATGACGATTCTAGTTATAGGTTAGCGATTTTCGTGCGTTTTTCCGCGCACCGAGTGCATGCTATGATTAATTCGAGAGCGTGGATAATTGTATGTTGTGACTTGCATTGTGTTAGGTTTTGTAATCTTATGCTTGATATTGTGCAAATATAGGATCGGTCGGGGAAACTTCGGACACGGCGCGAAAAAGCAAGGCGGTGGCCGGAACGGATTAGCGGGGATTTCAGGTGAGTAGATGTATTCATCTATGGGGGAATCGTCTGAATGGCGCGAGGCGCCCCCCCACCTAGTTAGAATTACCCTAATTTTTGCAAGAATTATTGTGTTAGCTAGCTTATCCATTCATGTACACGGCATACCCTTATAGCGAACAGTATATTAAACTGCATGGACATTCATCTATACTTATGCTATATCATTTCATAGGACACGAACACCTTACCATTGGCTTCTGTTGCACGCGCACTATTCATGTGACACACACGCCTTTGGAAAATGCCATGCTACGCGCACTATAGAATCTGTTTATCATGATGTCGCCACTTGCATTCATACTTGATAGATGAATTTGCATAGCATGTATATACCTCGTATCATCATCATATTTACATAGATTTCTAGCAAAAAATTCACATCACATATATTGATAGCATGGACATTTATCATATATAACATGTTGGACATTATGATTTTCTTGAGGATTTCAGTATTGCTGCGATTTCTGGATTTTTGGGGAAAACCGCAAGAATTTAACAAAACCTTATATTTATCATTTTCAAAACAAAAGTTGCGGTTTTCTCGTGATGTATGTGTCGTCCACCATGAGTTTTCATGTTTTCTGTTGGATTTCGAGACCCGATTTGAGGAGTGGATGAACCGTCTCGGGTACATGGTGGGCCCGGTATGGTACCCCGGGGCAAGAAGATCGAGTTGTAGACGATGAGCCTGGCAGGGGAAGACTACCTACCGGTGATGTCTGGCGCAGCGGATATCCGGAGGGTACCGACCGTTGTCGTGAGATTTATGATATGGGCCGATCCGGACTGACGGAGCCCGATATTGAGACAGATATGATTCCTTTTTGGTGTCGATGCTTGACACGGGTTTTCAGATGTTTCTTGATGGTACTTAGCTATTATGCAGATACTCATTTTTTTAAAGTTAAGAATTCAATACCCTTAGCATTTAAAACACTTAAAGACTTAATAATGACATTGCATACCTGTGCATGCATACTAGAGATATTATATCGCATATGGACATGCATGTTGTGGTGCATTGCGTGCATTCTTACGATTGCCTTATTAGATGTTATATTTACTCACGAGCTGGCAACTCACCCCCGTTGTGCCACAGTGTCTTGCAGGTCGGACCCGTCACCCTTGTAGCGGCGGGCTATCTTATCATCAGCTTCTTTTGCTCAGACTCGCGACATCGCCCGTAGGTGGGTTGCGAGTATACTTTATTTCTTTTGCTTTATCATTGTATCTAGTATTCTCCATCTACCACTTTATATTGTATATGCGGCCTAGTGATGAGACTGAGAGATTTGTATATTTGTGGTTTCTTTTGGGTCGAGCTCACTTGAGCCGACGTGTGTTTTCTGGTATTTTGCGTTTCTTTATGCTCTTTTCTTGATATTACTATTATATTGCATGTGGTTGTGATCCGCCTTGGGTGAAGAACTATCTCCCGCTTGGGGATGCCATTTTTATGATTACAGGTTTATTATCTTGTTGTACCCATTTTGGGGGTTAGAAAATACAGGGGAGACTCTGCCGAAATTTTCAGAAATTTTTGATATTTTAAAAAAGGGATTCTATGCAACTTAAATGATTTTAAAAACCATTTTCATTTAAGGTTTTCCTTCACTCTCTTTTGATTTTGGGTTAGATTTCTGGGCTTTGGCTAACTTAGGTTACGGTACGCCTTTAGACGTCTCGTAATCTAAGTGCCAGTCACGTTCCGTACTTTCGGGTCGTGACAAAGTTGGTATCAGAGCGTAGGTTTTACCTTCCTGAGTGTAGGACGACCTTGGTAGATGGAGTAGGTGACTTAAGCAGAGTGGCGTAGCGTGGGTATGATCCGTGGCATACTTACGATACGGTACTCCGCCTAAGTGACCTTAGGACATAATTGCTTGTATTTCCTTTCTTGATTCCTTGATTCAATTGCAATGATCTTATCAGTCCTGTTTCTTATTCCAGCTTCGATGCCGCCAAAGACCACGAGAGCTCAGCGGGCTGCCGCTAGGGATGAGATTCGGGCGGGCCCGTCTGAGGTGAGGATTGAGCGGGATGATACGCCTATCCCTCAGGGTCATACTGATCCGCCTTATCCAGACCGTATTGCCAGATTAGAGGCCGGCATGCAAGAGTTGCGGCAGATGATGGGATCTTTAGTTGAGTCCAGCCGGGCACAGAGATCCGAGGACGTTCCTTCCACCGCACAGACCACGATCGTACCTGCTGCACAGATGGTCACTCCTGCTGCTACTACGGAGACTATCCCTGTTTCACTACAGGAGTTCATGAGATTGAGACCTCCAGCTTTTACCGGTACAGATGCGACAGAGGACCCACAGGCATTTCTTGATAGGATGGCTCGGATTTGCCGTTCGTTGAGGTGTTCTGATGATAGATTGGTGGAGTTTGCGAGTTTTCGTCTGGAGGGTCTTGCCCAGACATGGTACGACGGTACGACTCAGTAGAGAGAGGCCGAGCTGCAGGTCTGCCTTCTATGACCTGGGATGAGTTTACATCTGCATTTCTTGCCCGTTTTCTTCCGGAGAGTGTCCAAGATGCTCGAGCCCGTAGTTTTGAGTCTTTGTGCAAGACTCCTGGGATGACAGTGTCGGAGTATGATATACAGTTTACCCAGTTGTCTCGATATGCTCTGTACCTAGTCGACACGGAAGAGAAGAGAATAAAGAGGTTTGTGCGAGGGCTTGATACACAGCTATTCCTTGCCATCGGCACCCAGCACTTTGATACATACGCAGCCGCGATGGATGCAGCCTTACTTTTGGAGGAGCGTATTTCTGAGACTCCGGTCGTTTCTGGGCCGAAGAGGATCCGTACTGATACGCCAGCTCAGCGGCAGATGGGCAGGCACCGCGATAGATTATTTTCGGGAGATGGCGGAGGCAGAGGATTGAGACGAGGTCAGTTATTTGGCTCATATCCACAGACCCAGCAGTTGTCTCCAGGATGTTTTCGGTGTGGGAGTCAGTACCACCGTATCAGAGACTGTACCATGGGACGTCAGGGCGCGGCGACAGTCCCGCATGTGACTTTACCACCCTCACCACCTTCTCAGAGAGCTTTACTTCCTACTCCTGATGATGCTTCACGCCAGCCAGATGCTTCTAGAGGCCGTGGGCGTGGCGGTCCAGTTCCGAGAGGACGAGGCGACAGAGGCAGAGGCAGAGGCCAAGGTAGAGGCAGAGGACAGCTAGCTATTAGCGGTGGACAGGCTCGAGTGTTCGCGTTGACTCCTCAGGATGCACAGGCATCCAATGCCGTCGTGACAGGTACTCTTCCAGTATGTTCTTTTGATGCACGGGTATTATTTGATCCAGGCTCCACACATTCCTATGTATCCACGTACTTTGCACCGAGGTTGGGCCGAGAGTCTTCTCCGTTAGATCAGCCGCTTGTCGTTATTACCCCGGTAGGCGAGTCTTTTATTGCCCGTTTTGTGTACCGATCGTGTTCCGTTCGTATCGGGGAGAGAGATTCTTCAGTAGATTTGATTCTCCTCGATATGCTAGACTTTGACGTTCTTCTTGGTATGGACTGGCTAGCCACCTGTTATGCATCTGTGGACTGCCGTGAAAAGGCAGTCAGATTCAGTTTTCCTGGTGAGCCGGTTCTTATTATTCAGGGAGATCGTAGTGCTACCCTTCCCAGCTTGATTTCTTCTCTTCACGCTGGTCAGCTCTTAAGGAAAGGGTGTCAGGGATTCTTAGCCTATGTTTATGATACTAGTTCCACAGAGGTTCCGTTGGACCAGGTTCCTGTTGTGAGAGAGTTCCCTGATGTATTTCCCGACGAGCTGCTTGGTCTGCCACCAGAGCGCGAGATTGAGTTCTGTATTGACTTGATCCCTGGCACGGGGCCTATCTCTATACCGCCTTATCGGATGGCCCCGGCGGAGCTGAGAGAGCTAAAGGATCAGTTACAGGACTTGCTGGACAAAGGGCTTATCCGACCGAGTGTGTCACCTTGGGGTGCTCCCGTCCTGTTTGTTAAGAAGAAGGACGGAAGTATGCGCTTATGCATTGATTATCGTCAGCTGAACCGGGTTACTGTGCGGAACAGGTATCCCCTACCCTGCATTGATGACTTATTCGATCAGCTCCAGGGTGCAGGGTTCTTCTCGAAGGTTGATTTACGGTCGGGTTATCACCAGTTGCGGGTTCGGAAGGAGGACATTCCGAAGACTGCTTTCCGTACTCGCTATGGTCATTATGAGTTCTTGGTGATGTCGTTCAGGCTCACCAATGCCCCGGCAGCTTTTATAGATTTGATGAACCGTGTATTCCGGCAGTATCTCGATCAGTTCATCATTGTGTTCATTGACGACATTTTGGTTTATTCTCGGAGCCGGGAGGAACATGAGCAGCACTTACGTATCACATTGCAGACTTTGAGGGAGCATCAGCTATTCGCCAAATTCTCCAAGTGCGCATTCTGGCTAGACAGTGTCGATTTCTTGGGTCATGTGGTGACGAGAGATGGTATTTGTGTGGACCTGAAGAAGATCGAGGCAGTTCAGCGTTGGCCTAGACCAGTATCAGTTACAGAGGTTCGCAGCTTTCTAGGTCTGGCCGGCTATTATAGACGTTTTGTCCAGGATTTCGCCCGCATTGCTGCACCGTTGACCGGGTTGACCTGGAAGGGGGTTCCTTTTGATTGGACCCAGGCATGTGAGGATAGTTTCCAGCAGTTGAAGACTCGTCTGACTACGGCACCAGTGTTAGCATTGCCTTCAGGATCAGGCAGGTTCGTGGTATATTGTGATGCTTCTCGAGTGGGGCTGGGATGTGTATTGATGCAGCACGACAGAGTTATCACGTATGCTTCTCGGCAGCTGAGGAAACACAAGCAGAACTACCCCACCCATGATTTAGAGATGGCTGCAGTGGTATTTGCACTTAAGATCTGGAGACATTACCTATACGGTGAGTCGTGCCAGATATTCACTGACCACAAGAGTTTGAAGTATATCTTCCAGCAGCGAGATCTAAACCTGAGACAGCGCCGATGGATGGAGTTGGTGAAGGATTATGACTGCGAGATTTTATACCATCCGGGCAAGGCGAATGTGGTGGCAGATGCTTTGAGTAGGAGGCCCGGAGGTAGCTTATCTTGTTTGAGCGCAGTACATATGCAGTCGACGGCGGATTGGCAGGTGTTATGTGACAGCAGAGTGCAATTCGAGTTTACTCCTACGGGGGGACAGCTGGCCCATTTCAGAGCACGCCCACAGTTACTTGACCGTATCCACGAGGCACAGTCCGGCGATGCCCGTATCTTAGAGATTATTGAGCAGATTCGGCAGGGCAGAGTTTCTGAGTTCGTGATGGATGATCAGGGGATACTTCGATTTGGGACTCGACTGTGCGTGCCAGATTCAGAGGGACTGAGGCGTGATATTCTCGAGGAGGCACATAGATCAGTATACAGTGTTCACCCAGGTTCCACCAAGATGTACCGTGATTTGAGAGAGGTTTACTGGTGGGACGGGATGAAGAAGGATGTTACAGACTTTGTGTCCAGATGCCTGACTTGTCAGCAAGTCAAGGCCGAGCACCAGAGGCCAGCCGGCGAGTTACAGCCTTTGCCCATCCCTGAGTGGAAGTGGGAGCAGGTCTCCATGGACTTCGTTGTGGGTCTACCCAGGACCAGTCGAGGGTATGACTCTATTTGGGTGATTGTGGATCGACTGACGAAAGCGGCTCACTTTCTGCCAGTAAAGACCACTTTTGGATTTTCTCAGTACGCCCAGGTTTATATTGATGAGATAGTGCGACTGCATGGCGTTCCGACTTGCATCGTGTCCGACCGTGGCACCCAGTTTACCAGCCGATTGTGGCAGAAACTTCAGGAAGCCTTGGGCACCCGATTGAGTTTTAGCACAGCCTTCCATCTGCAGACTGACAGTCAGTCGGAGCGTACGATTCAGACTCTTGAGGACATGCTCAGAGCTTGTGTTTTAGATTTCGGTGGTAGCTGGGATCGTCATTTGCCTTTGATCGAGTTTTCCTACAATAATAGCTTCCAGGAGACGATTCAGATGGCACCTTTCGAGGCTTTATATGGGAGGAGATGTCGATCGCCTGTATGTTGGACAGAGCTTAGGGAGAGCAGTATTTTGGGGCCTCAGATCGTACAGGAGACGACCGAGAAGATACAGCTGATTCGGGACAGGATGAGAGCGGCACAGAGCAGGCAGAAATCTTATGCTGACAGGCGCCGTCGCCGACTCGAGTTCGCTGTTGGCGATCATGTTTTCCTGAAGGTCTCTCCGATGAAAGGTGTGATGAGATTTGGGCGGAAAGGGAAGCTGAGTCCTAGATATGTTGGTCCTTTCGAGATCCTAGAGCGTGTTGGTCCAGTCGCTTATCGGTTAGCTCTTCCGCCCAGCTTCCCCGATGTTCACCCCGTATTCCATGTCTCGATGCTCCGCAAGTACCTTCATGATCCTTCCCATGCGATTCAGCACCAGACGATCCAGCTAGAGCGTGATCTTTCTTTCACCGACCAGCCAGTGGTCATTTTGGATCGGCAGGTGAAGAAATTGAGGTCGAAGGTCATACCGTCCGTCAAGATCCTTTGGCGTGGCCCGAACAGCGAGGAGGTCACCTGGGAGACCGAGGTCGAGATGAGGAAGAGATATCCCCATCTTTTTGAAGGTACGCGTAGTTAAATTCTAATTCGGGGACCGAATTTCTTTAAAGGGGGAAGATTGTAAGCCTTCGAAAATCGTTTAGGCGGTTTTTCGGAAATCGGCTAATTTTTCGGCTTTTTCCGTAAAAAGTCAAAATTGATATTTTTCATTGTAGACCTAATTATACAAAATTTAGACAAGATATTACTACAATTTTGTCACTAAAATGTCACTTATAATTTTCTAGTTAAATAAAAAAAAATTCGTAATTAATTATTTTTTTATTATTTTAAGCCTTTTTAAATACATTAGATTAGTGATAAATAAAAATGTAATTAGGTAAATTTCATAATTAGGAGTCTTTATAAGCTAAAATATGGTGTTAATAAAATTATATCATGTCTTGCAAACTTTTGGTTTTAGGGTGGGAAAATTTGTGAAAAAATGAAGTAAAAATGGGTTTTTTTGTAAAAAAGTTGACATGAAAGCATTAAATGATAACATATGATGTTTTATTGACCTAGAAACTTCTCAAAAATTCCCTCATCTCCTCTCCCTTGCTGCAGCCGACCCCTCACCTGCAGATTTCCCCCTCTTCTCACCTCTTTTTTTCTTCATTTTCATGCAAAAAAATCAATAAAAATCCACAATTTCATTAAACCATTCAAATCTAAACCCTAATCCACTCTCTCTCAACCCAAATTTGTTCAAAAACATGGTGAAAGGAGGATTTCTTGGTAACTTGATCATGCTAGGTTTCCACTTGTAAGGTAAAATCCTAAACTAGTTGCTAATTTGTAGTTTGTTTATGCTAAATTAGATGTTTAAAGTGTTAATTTCATTATAATGGGTTGTCTTGAAAAATCAAGAATGGGTTTTGATGTTGAGTTAGGGTTTGAAACATGGTTGTGAAAAAAATTAAGTTAGGGTTTTGGTTATATAATTGATTAGAATGGTTAATTGTGTAATGATACGCTTGCTAAATCGACAAATTACGATGTTTGTATCGAATCGGCTAGAAAATCGCTTACTAGATTTTTGTAGAAATTAGAATGCGACCGAAATGCGTTATGTTAGCGATATAATTAGCTTCGTATAGGACTATTAGAGTGCGCGAACGCGGGGTTTCATCTAGTCGGGTTGTAGTTTAGTCGATTTTCCCGAAATGACGATTCTAGTTATAGGTTAGCGATTTTCGTGCGTTTTTCCGCGCACCGAGTGCATGCTATGATTAATTCGAGAGAGTGGATAATTGTATGTTGTGACTTGCATTGTGTTAGGTTTTGTAATCTTATGCTTGATATTGTGCAAATATAGGATCGGTCGGGGAAACTTCGGACACGGCGCGAAAAGGCAAGACGGTGGCCGGAACGGATTAGCGGGGATTTCAGGTGAGTAGATGTATTCATCTATGGGGGAATCATCTGAATGGCGTGAGGCGCCCCCCCACCTAGTTAGAATTACCCTAATTTTTGCAAGAATTATTGTGTTAGCTAGCTTATCCATTCATGTACACGGCATACCCTTATAGCGAACAGTATATTAAACTGCATGGACATTCATCTATACTTATGCTATATCATTTCATAGGACACGAACACCTTACCATTGGCTTCTGTTGCACGCGCACTATTCATGTGACACACACGCCTTTGGAAAATGCCATGCTACGCGCACTATAGAATCTGTTTATCATGATGTCGCCACTTGCATTCATACTTGATAGATGAATTTGCATAGCATGTATATACCTCGTATCATCATTATATTTACATAGATTTCTAGCAAAAAATTCACATCACATATATTGATAGCATGGACATTTATCATATATAACATGTTGGACATTATGATTTTCTTGAGGATTTCAGTATTGCTGCGATTTCTGGATTTTTGGGGAAAACCGCAAGAATTTAACAAAACCTTATATTTATCATTTTCAAAACAAAAGTTGCGGTTTTCTCGTGATGTATGTGTCGTCCACCATGAGTTTTCATGTTTTCTGTTGGATTTCGAGACCCGATTTGAGGAGTGGATGAACCGTCTCAGGTACATGGTGGGCCCGGTATGGTACCCCGGGGCAAGAAGATCGAGTTGTAGACGATGAGCCTGGCAGGGGAAGACTACCTACCGGTGATGTTTGGCGCGGCGGATATCCGGAGGGTACCGACCGTTGTCGTGAGATTTATGATATGGGCTGATCCGGACTGACGGAGCCCGATATTGAGACAGATATGATTCCTTTTTGGTGTCGATGCTTGACACGGGTTTTCAGATGTTTCTTGATGGTACTTAGCTATTATGCAGATACTCATTTTTTTAAAGTTAAGAATTCAATACTCTTAGCATTTAAAACACTTAAAGACTTAATAATGACATTGCATACCTGTGCATGCATACTAGAGATATTATATCGCATATGGACATGCATGTTGTGGTGCATTGCGTGCATTCTTACGATTGCCTTATTAGATGTTATATTTACTCACGAGCTGGCAACTCACCCCCGTTGTGCCACAGTGTCTTGCAGGTCGGACCCGTCACCCTTGTAGCGGCGGGCTATCTTATCATCAGCTTCTTTTGCTCAGACTCGCGACATCGCCCGTAGGTGGGTTGCGAGTATACTTTATTTCTTTTGCTTTATCATTGTATCTAGTATTCTCCATCTACCACTTTATATTGTATATGCGACCTAGTGATGAGACTGAGAGATTTGTATATTTGTGGTTTCTTTTGGGTCGAGCTCACTTGAGCCGACGTGTGTTTTCTGGTATTTTGCGTTTCTTTATGCTCTTTTCTTGATATTACTATTATATTGCATGTGGTTGTGATCCGCCTTGGGTGAAGAGCTAGCTCCCGCTTGGGGATGCCATTTTTATGATTACAGGTTTATTATCTTGTTGTGCCCATTTTGGGGGTTAGAAAATACAGGGGAGACTCTGCCGAAATTTTCAGAAATTTTTGATGTTTTAAAAAAGGGATTCTATGCAACTTAAATAATTTTAAAAACCATTTTCATTTAAGGTTTTCCTTCACTCTCTTTTGATTTTGGGTTAGATTTCTGGGCTTTGGCTAACTTAGGTTACGGTACGCCTTTAGACGTCTCGTAATCTAAGTGTCAGTCACGTTCCGTACTTTCGGGTCGTGACATCCGGATTCTGTCTTTTGATATAGGCTGGACAACCCCATATCTTAATGTAATTAAGATGTGGTCTCTTCCCTTTCCATATCTCATATGGAGTGGTAGGCACTGATTTGGTAGGAACTCTATTCAATAGGTCCATGGCTGTCTTAAGCGCATATCCCCAGAAGGAAATAGGTAACTCAGCTGTGTTCATCATAGAGCGCACCATATCTAATAGGGTGCGGTTCCTCCGTTCTGATACACCGTTGTGCTGTGGTGTATATGGAGGAGTCAGCTGAGAGAGAATCCCATTCTCTTTTAGGAAGTCCAGGAATTCATTGCTTAAGTATTCTCCTCCTCGATCGGATCGTAGGATTTTAATACTTTTTCCGGTTTGGTTTTCGACTTCTTGTTTATATTCTTTAAATTTGTCAAAAGCTTCTGATTTGTGTTTCATCAGGAACACATATCCGAATCTAGAGAGATCGTCAGTGAATGTAATGAAGTACGAAGAACCATCCCTGGCATGTGTAGACATGGGACCGCATACACCACTATGTATCAGTCCTAAGAGTTCGATAACTCTTTCTCCGTGTCCCGTAAACGGAGTTTTGGTCATCTTGCCTTTGAGACATGACTGGCAAGTGTCATAAGATGAAAATTCAAACGGATTTAAATATCCATCTTTATGCAACTTAGCTAGTCGTGTCGCATTGATGTGACCCAGTCTACAATGCCACAAGAAGGATTCGTTGAGTTCAGAACTCTTCCTCTTGTGTGTGTTTGTTATGCTCAGAACTGTTGATTGATTTAGAACATAAATGCCATTGCACAACGTGCCTGATCCAACCAACTTTTGGTTACGGAAAATGTTCATAACATTGTCTTGTAATACAAAATTATATCCCTCTTTACTTAATAAAGAAACCGATATAATGTTGCATATCAGGTTCGGCATGTAATAGCATTCGTTCAGAACCAATGTATTACCAGTTGGTAATACAAGGTGATATTCCCCGACAGTCTTAGCTGCAACAATTGCACCATTTCCAACTCTTATGTCTTTATCACCTTCTCCAAGTTCTCTACCTTTCCTAAGCCCATGTAACTGATTACATATATGGGATCCTGACCCGGTATCCAATACCCAGGACGTAGAGCAAATGGAGAAACAGTTCTCAGTAACGAACACACCCGAAGAAAATGCATCATCATGTACTTTCTTCATTCGGGTGGCATGGGAATCCTGGTATTCCCCTATATCCTGTTCAGTCCTATAACTCTTATAAGAAAGAACGGAACCAACGTTCCCCAGCACAATATAACATGCGGGTTCGGTCAATACATCCATATTATTATCTTCATTAGGGCATGAAATGGTCGCTACCTGGAGAGAGAGAGAAGAAAACACTTTAGCGTATGCTCGTGCAAGATCAGATTGGTTATTATCTTATCTAATCAGGATGGCTCCCACTGGTTTTTATCAATTCTTCCTTCAAACCCTAAAAGGAAAGACTAGCCGGGATTAATTACACACTACAAGTTCGCCAATCTTTCAGCCAGGCCAGTGTCGGTACTTTGAGGGAGGTCCCCCGTGCTTTCGCACGAACCTAATTAATGTAAACCTCGTTTTCCCAGAGACGTAACCCCGTTGACACCTTTCTAGACACCTACTTGATCAGCTAATTGCAATGTGTAAAACTCTCCCAGGAGTAACTCTTAATCGCAGTGGGTATCGGGATCCAACTATCTCATAGAAGGTATGCAATCTCATTGCAAATTTCAACACTTGAAATTCCCGATAATGCTTTTACCCCTAGCGTGTTATGACCTTGACGCATGCCAAACAACCCATAGTCCGCTAGTCAAGTTCAACCCGTACAATTCGTGATCGAATTAAACCCACCCGTACGACCCTTGACGCATGCCAAACAACGCCGTACGAATACCTTAATCCAATCGCATCTCATGCTGCAGATAAGTAATAATCAGCTACCGTACACTACGCCTTGACGCATGCCAAACAACCGTAGCACGAATACTGAATATTACATATCTGAATTGACGGAGGGCTACGCAGGTTTTTCTGAAAACCATAAGCGTAATGAACTTGATATCGTTGTAGAATCAAATGAAGTTTTAAAATGGAGTGATTTTGAGGCTTTTCTAGTTTTGCTAAAGGAGTCACTCCCGGTGAAGGGATCTCAGTCCTTTCCTCGTCGAATGAGGTGCGGGATATATCATATATATCGCTGTGCAAAGCAAAAACTCTTAAAAGCAATCAAAACCAGACCGAGTGTGTAGCATCTGCCAGTTGCTGCTAAAGGAGTCACTCCCGGTGAAGGGATCTCGGTCCTTTCCTCATCGAATAAGGTGCAGGGTATATCATATATACCGCTACGCAAAGCAAGAACTGTAGCTACCTGTTTTGTTTTAAAATTTGATTCTACAACATCTTAGGTTTCTTTTCTTTCATTAATCACATTAATGAAGTCCCATCATTTAGATACCTAAACATCACAGATAAATACGATGTACACTTATGCCATCCGCATTCGCCTCGATGTCCCCTCGTGCACCGTTAAGTTAGGTAACTAACGACAGAGCAGGGCAGGGCTAGTGCGGGTGCAAAACATAAGTAACGTCTATATAATATATCATATATACTATATACTGTATCTATCACAGAACATCACATGATCACATCACAGATATCGCAGCAGAAGAAACATATGAAACATTAGATATACTAGGACGTCCGTGTTTTCAATACGAGCCAGTATAAAACACGGATTCCACGGTCTTGTGAATAGCCAATCCCACACCCCTAGACCCCTACGAGAGCGGCAAGCAACCCTGCCAATTCTAGGGTTAGGAGACCCGGACTCGACTCCTCGAGTTGGTCTCCCACTGGACCCCAGAACCCGGTTACTTGTGCTTCCCTCCTTGGGTCTATCCTAATGCGGAAAAGTAAATAATATACAAGAGGTGACAACTTCCGCTACCTGGAAGTGCCCCAAATAAAAGAATATTACGTACAAGTTTTTACATGAATGAAAATGAAAAACACTCATCTCACATAAAAATCCCCGGCTATTCAAACACAACGATCCAATATAACATATCCAGCAACACATAACATCACATGTCATCAACGTAAGTAAGTATGCATACCCCAATTGTCGTTGACGTATAGCAACGAAACCGGCGATATGAACATACTACACTTACGGTCACAGAAAAGAAAGTGTAAAACTACAACAGTTGGAATCCGCAACCTCTTTAGACATCACATGCCTAATCAGATGAAATACTTAGACATCACATGCCTAACAGTTATAAACCCCGCATTTTAGTCTCATTATCGAAAACTCTTTTCAATATCAAGTGAAACTAAACCGCTAGATTTATAACATTCATTCAGTTATCTCATAACTGTTTGTGAATTCCAATTATTGTATCACATTCCAGATAAACAGAAAATGTTAAACTTTCCGATCGAACAGTCGAATACCCAAGTTTTCCCGATACTGCTCAACACATGAATAAGTCTAACAACATTCAGTTCGTGCCTCAGTACCAACGGTCCAGCCGTAGAAGGGTCAAGCCAACACCTCACATGTGGCATGCCGTACTGCCCCAAACCCGAAGGTTCAAAGGGCAGTTCAAGACGGTCACATAATCGAGTTAAGGTTTGTTGTCTTCTAGAGGGTCCATCGCGTTACTTGCACTACTTAGAACGTCGTTAAACTTCGGAAAAATCCAACACTTGGAAATTTCCCGACAGGGGAAAAATTGGGTATTTATATCCGGTCGAACTTTTTAACATATTCTAAAAATTATCCGGAAATACACACCGACAAAATTAGACAATCCGATCGAAACACAGAGTTCCCAATTCAACCCAGAAAATATAACTCTGGAATAAATTATTAAAAATTCCCAGAAACAGCAACAATAAACTATAAGAATTACTGTGCTAAAAAATGTGCCAGAAGAGACCAACATGCCGCGGAACCGCCGCATTAGGCATGCATATGCGGCGGTTCCGCCGCACTATGAACGATTCAGAGCCCCCGTTTTAAACAGTAATTCTTATAATATTGCACTGAGGTTTCTGCATATTTTTAATTCACAAAAATCCACGAATTTCAAAAATGTCCAGAGAGCATGTTAAAATCGGGGTTACGGGTCGATCGGACTTCTAATTCCGTCTAGACTTCGCCTAAGGCTCTAGCTAGGCTCTGATACCAGTGAAAGGTTCCAAGGCACCCTATAGTGGTCTCACAAGGCATCAACCATGCCAATTTACAAAAATTATGGTGCCGAGAAACCGTAATACGGATCGTCGGCTAGAATCCTAGGCGAAAAACGAATCTAGTTAACATATTAACTAAAGGAGAGAGGTAACAACCTTTGTAGATCCGGTTACCCACTTCCTTGGCTCCACGTAGGCATCCTCTCGCTGTCCATCTCGATTCCCAAACTCGAACGTCGGCTTCATCGGAGAATTGGGCGGACTAGGTCGTCGGCTTCGTGCCGAAGATGATCTACGTCGAGGCATCACAAGTTCAAGCTCCGACTTCACAAATTTGTGAAACTTGTGAAGAAAACACCTAAAACAACTTGGCAAGAGGTATAGGGTGAAGAAATAGGAGGTGGGTTCACTTTAGAATTGGATTTCTCACTTTGGAACTCAAGATGCCATTGATGGCATCAAGCTTTTCTCTTGAAGATGAAGAAGAAGATGAAGCTAGAATTATGATAAGTGTGTTTAAAATGAATAATAATTCAATACTTATCATAAGCTAACTAAGGTTAAGTGTAGAGAATAGACTATGGTTACTTGGATGGGTTAGGGTTAAGCATGATGACAAGAATGGTTACAAAAGTCAAAGCTTCATGAAGCTTCAACTTAAAACAAAGAAAGCCACCATTCTCATCATAATCCTTTTCAAATAAATAAATAAATGAAAATGCAAAACCCTAATCAACACTTAACCATGGTTTAATTCTTTATACTTAACAACAAGATCAAGTATCATCAAACATGATACAAATATGTGCCCAAAAGTATATCACATATACTTCTTGCACATCAAGTGAGAAAATCCATATAAAGTGAACCAATACTAGTTAATGCAATGTAGTATATCAAATATATAATTATACATTAAATCATTAAATCAACACTTGATTTAACGATCCGGTCATATCGCATATAACCGACTAGTATCCAATGTATCGGCTTATCGAATCAATGATTCGATAACTAGGTCATATCGAATATAACCAATCGAAACATTTATCGCGAGAATGAAATGCGGTATCACATACACGCATTATTCTCGGTCCCGCACATATCTCATATGCGCTCCTATTTCGTTTCGCTTGAGCCAGGAAACCTCTGTGTAGGACTCTAAAGACTCGTCAATACGCCGGTAGCAGATGATGATCATATCAAGCACCCATAAGCCGCAAGCGGTCTGCTAAACGTAACGGCCATCCGGGTATTGAGCGATCAGAAGATCGACGAGCTAGCCCGTTCACACTCCTGTGAATCCAACCAGTAACACTTACCGTACAGTCCGGTCTGTTCGTCTGATACGTCGCATATCAAGTCTAGGGGTGGTAAACGTCAGACTCCAATAACCGATAAGTCGTGCCGATGTGAGGCTCATAACGGGTCGAGAAACTACTGGTAACACTTACCAGCAAATCTCTGATCAGCCCTGGCCAGGGACTTCCCTGTTACGGCCAATCGAGCACAGCGCAACATCAACCCCCAATACCGGGAGAGACGAAACCCCTCCTATCGCTCATTGCCTCCATGTGACTCGGGACTGTACCCAAAGACCACCGTTTTGCACGCCCTCATGGACGTGGTAAGGTGGAGATCAAAGCACAGTGGGAATCACACAAGACTCTATGACGATCTCGGGTCTACAGACTAACCTGCACAAGTGTCACCTGAGAACTGCCATCTGACGTGAGGTATAATACCATCTGGGAGTTCTCGGTGAGTCCGTCCAGTGGACCCAGTCTCCACTGAGCACCCGTATACCATCTCTGATGTCAAACACCAATGGATATGGGATCATCCATCGCCCATCTCATGGGTCGAGAAGCGTATACGCTAGTCTACTCTGGTATATCGATGCCCCGTCTCGATACACCCATGACTAGGGACCTTGAAGGATGTACTTATGGACTACCATGTCCCCACTAGTATGATCTGCATCATAGTCCAGGTAGTCAAGTACACATCCTAAGGGCTTTACCAACATGTAACCATAAGACAGTTTAAAGAGACTAGTGTACATGTTAAGATAAAGAGTAACCAGATAGCATACTATCATATCGAGCAAGAAAGTCATCTCTATATATGTCCAAGCATCCAATATAATATACATCATGTGTACAATACTGGCCTCTAGGGCATACATACAACTAACACGTTACATACTGCTAGTGTCGTTGACGTGCTTGTGCTTAAACCCGCTGTCAGCGTACTGTGAAGTCTTTAGAGTCCCACGCAGAGGGTTTCTCTAATTCAGGCGAAACGATGTGGTGGCCGTATGTTTATACGTGTAGGGTTTCGATTGAATGATAATACTAGCCGGCTTAGAATTAAGCCGGATTATTAAATCAAGTATTGATTTAATAATTTACGTGTACATATTTTGATATGTATATTCTAGTGTTATCCAGATTTTCGATCGGACGATTGATAATACTGGCAGGTTTAGGATTAAGCCGGTTCTGTAGGGTTCCTAGGCACTCTTGTGAAGGTTCATAAGGCATCAAACATGCCCGAAAAAAATTTTAGACGTGCCGAACAACCTAAAGCCGGGATCTTTGCTAGATTATTTGGGTTTAACATGCAAGTAAACATCTTTACCACTAAGTGTGAGGGATTACAACCTTTGTAGTCCGCTCCTGCGCTTCACAAGCTCCGAGTAGAAGTCCCTTTGCCGCGATCCACGATCTCCCGGACTCAAGAGAGGCTCCACGACTCGAACGATCCATGCTAGCTTGTAGTGTTCCGCTTCTCCGATGATCTACGTCGAAGTTGCTATAACTCAAGCTCTCTCACTCTAATGAGGTGAACACCCTAATCTAATGGGCTAGATTAGATGAGGATGATGGAGTAGTATTTATGCTTTCTTTTTATATCATTTTCTCACAAGAAATCATCACAAAAGAAATAACTAGTGAGCTCTTTCAAAAACTCAAGAGAGAAGAAGATGAAGAATAATGAGATAAATCCTTTTATGATGAATAGTAGATAAGAATATATGATTGATTATGGAACCATGGTCAAGGATGAGATGCTTAACCTTTGTAGAGAATAAACTAGAGCTAGGGTTTGGTTAGGTTAAGGAATGTGTCATGGATAAATATCAACCATAATATCTTAACCAAGACAAAAGGAAATCCTTCTAGAATGAGCAAGAAGGAGCTAACCCTAATCAAACCCTAATCTCTTTTTATCATCACTAAACATGTTTCATAATAAATCATATCATGTTACTATAATATATATCACATATATATTATATTTGTAACAAAAGAAAATAATACAATTAATATATATCGCATATATATCAATGTATTATCCGGTGAGAAAATGAAATAATAAAGCGAGCCAATATTAGATAATGTAATACAATATATCATATATATTATTATACATTAAATTATCGAATCAACACTTGATCCGACAATCCGGCTATATCGAATATACCGACTAATATATCATGTACCGATTCATCGAATCAACACTTGATCCGATGATCCGGTTCATATCTAAATATCGCGAGAATATAATACGGTATCTCATATCGCATTATCCTCGGTCCTACGCATAACACATATGTGCCTCTACTCCGTTTTGCTTGAGCCAAGAAACCTCTGTGTAGGACTCTAAAGAATCGTCAATACGCCGGTAGCAGGTGATGATCATATCAAACACCCACAAGCTGCAAGCCGTCAACTAAACGTAACAGCCACCCAGGTATTGAGTGATCAGAAGATCAACAAGCTAGCCTGTACGTTCTCCTGTGAATCCAATCAGTAACACTCCCGTACAGTCCAGTCTGTTCGTCTGATATGTCGCATATCAAGTCTAGGGGTGGTATACGTCAGACCCCAGTAACCGATAAGTCGTGTCGATGTGAAGCTCATAACAGGTCGAGAAACTACTGGTAACACTTACCAGTATATCTCTATATCAGCCCTGGCCAGGGACTTCTAGTTATAGCCAATCGAACATAGCACAACATCAACTCCCTATACCGGGAGAGACGAATCCCCTCCTATCGCTCATTGCCTCCATGTGATTCGGGACTGTACCCAAAAGCCACCATTTTGCACGCCCTCTTGGATGTGGTAAGGTGGAAATCAAAGCACAGTGGGAATCACACAAGACTCTATGACGATCTCGGGTCTACAGACTATCCTGTACCAGTGTCACCGAAGAACTGCCATCTGACGTGTGGTATATCACCATCTGGGAGTTCTCGGCGAGTCCGTCCAGTGTACCCAGTCTCCACTGAGCACCCGTACACCATCCTTGATGTCAAACACCGATGGATATGGGATCATCCATCGCCCATCATATGGGTCAAGATGCGTATACGCTAGTCTACTCTGGTGTATCGATGCCCTGTCTCGATATACCCTCGACTAGGAACATTTATAGGATGTACTCATCGACTACCGTGGCCCCACTAGTATGATCTCATCATAATCCCAGTAGTCGAGTAAATATCCTAAGGGCTTTATCAACATGTGAGAGAAAGACAGTAAACCAATACAAGTCAACATGTTAAGATAAAGAGAAACCAAATAGAATACTATCATGACGAGCAAGAAAGTCATATCTGTATATATGTCACGCCCCGCTTCCCGGAGTATGCTAAAATGGGCACGCGACATAGCTAACCATGCTACCTGTGGGTAGGAAGTATCCATCCACTGTCGCATTACGGGTGTAGAGATATCAAAAACAAAATAAAACTATCTAAACATGTCCATAATCCAAGATAACATGAGTCAAGAATAATAAAATGCGGAAGCGAAAGATCCAATACAAAATAACTGGAATGTATGTCCCATAATGCGGGCTCACATCAGGAAATATATGCAGGAAAGAAAACTAACTACTGCTGACACTCACAGCCCAGCCTGTCGGCTGAAGTACTCCTGCTCGGACTGCGACAGCGGTACAGAATCTGGGCCATGCAAAACCCAGACGTCAGCGCGTCAAGTCATCAAGTAATAACATAATAAACAGGGTAACAGGCAATGCGAATATAAACATGAATAAGGCAAGGGTAACAATAATATAAATCAGAGCAGTGCAGGGTAGTGTGCAGTGGGTAAACTAACTGTTCTATCAGGTTTTCTGTTCTAAAGTCTTTGAAACCAAATTGATGAATCATCGATGTAACTCAATAGTATCCCGTACATACCCGGGACCACGGACCCAGATTCTCGGGCTGAAACCAAGACATGCCGCTAGGTACTAAACAGGAATGTGTACGGATGAATGATGTCAGCATCATCATTCCAAGGCTGGCCTAGCCTCTAAAACTGATCAGAATAAGTAGCGAACTGTTGAGTTACAAGTCAGGTTTCACCTTTGATTTCCCCATACCCCCAAGTTATATGTGTATGTCAAGTCAGGTGTCTCGTAATCAAGAACTAATGCCAACACAGGATCAGGTAAACAGGTTTGTCTGGATAGACAACAGGAACGGTCCATGAGGACTACATGTCAGGTTTGTTGGCATTAGACACAAGATCAGGTAACGGGTCAGGTCATGGTACAACAGGTCAAGTCAAGCAGTATACGGTACCATGTCGGGTAAATCAATATGTATGTAGCAAGTCGGGTCAAGATGTAAACGATATCATGGATATGCTCTTACTCGGTTACAAAATCAAGCATGGTCATCAACAACATAGATTTAAGCAACGAATTTAACAATAAAGAAACTTCAATTAATCAGCAGTACAGTTATCAATTGTGGTTCAGAGGTGTTATCAACATTATAAGAATACAGTATGACAGTTAGGGCCGTTAAATCATGTTAACCAGTTAAAGAATTTTATGGATGCAATGATATATATATATATATAGGTTCCACGGATGAAATCACAGTTTATGCAGGTTAAATGTACGCATGTGTCCGAATGAAGTAAAACGATAGAGAAAGTGCCATATGCTACGTCATTAGTGAAAGTGTAATTAAAACATGTAAATGTGATTATTAGGTTCAATACAGTAATTGCAACAGGTAGGTTCCAAGTTTGAAAGATAAAATGATATATAACAATATTGAACACGAAAATGGGAATTGATCGTACTAAAGTTAAAACTACATGTTTAGGGTGTTCTCAATGTATATATAAATATTATTTAGCATGTAGCAAGGGGTACTTGCCTCGACGGGTCGCGAACCGGGAAAACGGAACGTTAAACGTCGGCGGGGAAAACTCGCAACGGGCGCACGGTTCACGGAATGAACCCAAACGACGAACAGTGGAACCACACAGACCAAAGTACCTCGCTGGATCATCGGGACACGTCGCCGGCACGGCCAAATTCTGGCGAGATGCAAAACAGCGAACGATCAAGAATGCAACAAGAAAAGAAAAGAAAATAAAGAAGGAGGGAAGGAGGATGGAGAAGGGAATGCTCACGAATATCTGTGGGGTGGCTGTGGTCATCGATCACGTCGACGGAGCTCCGGCGGTCGGCCTGTGACGATAGCGACGGAAACCTACGGATCAATAAAAATATGAACCGAGAAAAGAAGAAGATAGGAGAAAAGAGGAGAAGAATCTTACTGAGGGGATGCGCGAGGCCGAGGGACGGATCTGAAAGGTTCCTAGGCACCCTATAGTGGTCTCACAAGGCATCGAACATGCCAATATAAAAATTTACAGGTGCCGAGAGACCCGACTACGGATCGTCGGCTAGATTTCTAGGCGAAAAGATAACTAGTTAACACTTAACTAATGAGAATACGGAAATACAACCTTTGTAGATCCGGTGCTCCACCTCCATAGCTCCGCAACGAAGTCTCCTCGCTGTCCATTTGAGTTCCCGGGCTCTAGCGTCGGCTTCGTCGGAGAATGGACGGGCTAGGTCGTCGACGACATGCCGAAGATGATCTACGTCGAAGCATCACTAGATCGAGCTCCACCTTCACCTAGTCTTGAAAACTTATGAAGGAAACATACTCTACTACTTGGCAAGAGGTAGAGGATGAAGAAATAGGAAGTGGGTAGACTTTAGTTTTGGATTTCTCACTCTAATTCATCAATCACCATTGATGGAGTCTTGCTTCTTCTTTGAAGAAGATGAAGAAGAAGAAGAAGATATCATGATAAGATTAATTTCCAAAAAAGAAAAGAATATCAATTCTTATCATAACTTGACCATAGTTAAGTGTAGAGAACCAATCATGGTTTGATGCAATGGTTAGGGTTAAGCTAAAAACAAAATGGTCATCAAGTCAAAGCAATCATGAAGCTTCATGAATGTACAAAAGAAATGCCACCATTTTATCATTTCATTTCCTTTTTCCAATAAGAAAAAGATAAATAAATAAATGAATAAAATGAATAAGCAAATAGCAAACCCTAACCATTCCATTAACCAAGGTTTAATTCTATACACTTAATTAAAAAGGCATGTATCATCAAACATGATACAAGCATGTGCACAAAATCATATCGCATATGCAATGCGCACACCCGAGCGAGAAAATCCATTTAAAGTGAACCGATACTAGTTAATGCAAAGTAATATATCAAATATATAATTATGCATTAAATCATTAAATCAACACTTGATTTAACGATCCGGTCATATCGCATATAACCGACTAGTATCAATAGTAACAACTTATCGAATCAACACTTGATCCGATAATCCGGCTATATCGCATATAACCGATCAATGTCACATCGCGAGAATTGAATACAGTATCACATACTGGTATCATTCTCGGTCCCGCACATATCTTATATGCGCTCCTATTTCGTTTCGCTTGAGCCAGGAAACCTCTGTGTAGGACTCTAAAGACTCGTCAATACGCCGGTAGCAGATGATGATCATATCAAACACCCACAAGCCGCAAGCGGTCTGCTAAAAGTAACGGCCACCCGGGTATTGAGCGATCAGAAGATCGACGAGCAAGCCCGCTCATACTCCTGTGAATCCAACCAGTAACACTACCGTACAGTCCGGTCTGATCGTCTGATATGTCGCATATCTTGCCTAGGGGTGGTAAACGTCAGACCCCAATAGCTCGATAAGTCGTGTCGATATGAGGTCTATAACAATTCGAGAAACTACTGGTAACACTTACCAGTAAATCTCAGCAACCCTGGCCAGGGATTTCCTGTTATAGACAATCGAACACAGCGCAACATCAACCCCCTATACCGGGAGAGACGAATCCCCTCCTATCGCTCATTGCCTCCATGTGACTCGGGACTGTACCCAAAAACCACCGTTTTGCACGCCCTCTTGGACGTGGTAAGATGGAAATCAAAGCACAGTGGGAACCACACAAGACTCTATGACGATCTCGGGTCAACAGACTACTCTGTACCAGTGTCACCAGAGAACTGCCATCTGACGTGAGGTATAATACCGTCTGGGAGTTCTCGGCGAGTCCGTCCAGTGTACCCAGTCTCCACTGAGCACCCGTATATCATCTCTGATGTCAAACACCGATGGATATGGGATCATCCATCGCCCATCTGTATGGGTCGAGAAGGTACACGCTAGTCTACTCTGGTATATCGATGCCCCATCTCGATACACCCACGACTAGGGACTTTGAAGGATGTACTTATGGACTACCATGTCCCCACTAGTATGATCCGCATCACAGTCCAGGTAGTCAAGTACACATCCTAAGGGCTTTACCAATATGTAACAGAGAGACAATCAACGTACACGTTAAGGTAAAGATCAACCAGATAGCATACTATCATGTCGAGCAAGAAAGTCCTCCCTATATACGTCCTAGCATCCACTACAATATACATCCAATGTACAGTAATGGCCTCTAGGGCATACATATAACTAACAATCTCCCACTTGCACTAGGGCCATCTGTAGCAGTGGTTGCAGTATCTCATACTCAACCATCCCATAAAAGTCTCTCTCTGGGAACAGGCCTTCGTGAGTGGATCCACCGTGTTGTCCTCTGAGTCTACTCTCCTAACCTGGATCCCTCTGGAGATCAACCATCTCCATGATTAGGTGATACTGCCTTAGAATAAGTCTGGATCACTGATGGGACTGGCGTTCCTTGGCATAAGCCACAACTCCATTGTCTCACAATGGTAGGAACGTAGTTCATCTCATGAACCATTATACACCCAAACAGCCTCTTTGGTAGCATCTTAAGTAGCGATGTATCCAGCCTTTATCGTCTAGTATGTCACGGTATTTAGCTTGGAACTCTTCCAACATACCGTCCCTTTACTGAGGGTAAAGACAATGCCTGCGACTGACATTCAGTCGTCTTTATCACCCTGGAACACTTCCAGTGATTCTCCCCAGGATCAATTGATACCATCTCACTACTACTAGTGAGATTCCTAACATCCAATTAGATCTATCTCATAGATCCAAAATCCAGGATTTATTAGGTATCACTTTGATCCAACACGGAGAATCTTTGTGATAAACGGAGATTGATCGAGCGTAGCATAAGAAACTCCTTTCTTATCAAGAGTATGTCATCCACGTACTCTACGAGGATCACCACCATACTCCCTACTACCTTTTTGTTTATACAAGGTTCATCTACCATTTTGATGATGTCAACTTCTTTGACTACTTCAGATGTTCCAACTCTGCGATGCCTGCTTTATCACATAAAACATCTTGCACGCGTTTCCGCTGCTCCCACTGTCTACGAGGCCCTCTGGCTGTGTGCTTATAGACGCTCTCTTCCAAATCATCATTTTAGAAGAGCTGTCACGACACCCAACCGCCAGATATCGTAGTCATGGTATGTAGCCGTGGCAAGTAGGATCTGGATGGACTTAAGCATAGCTACTGGAAAAGGTTTCATCATTATCCACGCCTGGTCGATGACGAAAACCTTCAACAAGTTTAGCTTTGAAAGTCTCAACTTTTCCATGTACACCAAGTAATCTTCTCAAGATATACTTGCTCCTGATGGGGATTTAACCCTTCAGATATAGCAACCAAAGTCCATACTTTGTTGGTGTATAAGGATTCCATCTCAGATCGATAAACATCCAGCCATTCTTACAGAGTCTCACTCCTGATGGCCAGCTCGAAACTAGTTGGGTCATCATCTCATGATGTAATCCTCGCTCCCACTGTCATAGAGAAACCGAAGTAACTCTCAGGTGGGTGAGGAACCCTACTAGATCGGCGGAGAGGCTGAGGTTCGTTGGAATCTACTGAATCCTTTGGTTCTATCAAATCATCTGTTGTATTTTGTATAGCTGGAACCTTTCCAGTTCTATATTACAGACCTTGCCTCGAGCTTGTCCGGATTTTGCTTTTAGACATTAGCCGGACAACCCCAAATCTTAACTAACATATCACATATGAAGCGGTAGGCAACTGATTTGATTCGAACCCTATTTAATAGGTATGCAGCTTCTTAAGCACCTAACTCCCAAAAGGAAATAGGTAACTCAGTAGTACTCATCATAGAGCACACCATATCATATAGGGTGTGATTGCTCCGCCCCGATATACCATCGTGTTATGGTGTATATGGAGGATTAATGCTGAGAGAGAATCTCATTCTCCTTTAGAATAGTCCAGTATTTCCGTGCTCAAGTATTCTCCTCCTTGATCTCATCATAGGACATAATACTTATACCCGTATTTTGGTTCTCTACTTCTAACTTATATTCTGTGAATATCTGAAAAGGTTCGGACTTGTGTTTCAACAGGAACATAGGTCTGAATCTCGAAAGATCATCAGAGAACGTAATGAAGTATAAAGAACCATTCCTGGTATATGTAGACAGGGGACCTACATACATCAACATGTATCATCCCAAGAGTTTATTAACTCTTTCTCTGTTTCCAGTAAACGGAGCTATGGTCATCTTATCTTTGTGACATGACTGGCGAGTTTCACAAGATGTAAATTCAAACTAATTTAAATATGCACCTTTATGTAACTCTAGCTAGTCGGGTCATATTGATCTGACCTAGTCTACAATACCTCAAGAAGGATTCGTTCATTTCTGAGCTATTCCTCTTGTGTGTGTTCCGTATACTAAGAACTGTGGTTTGATTTAGAACATCAATGCTTTTAGATGACGTGCCTGAACCGATCAACTTTTGATATAGGAAATGTTCAAAACATTATCCAGCAATACAAAATTTTATCATTTCTTTACTTTTAAAGAGAGTGATATGATTTTGTATATTAGGTTCGGAATCTAATAATATTCGTTCAGAATTAATGTATTCATAATACAGGGTGACAGTGACCAACAGACTTGGCTGCAACACTTGCCCCGTTTTCTGTCTCATGAAACTTATCACTCATTCTCAGTTTTTCTACCCTTTTTGTAGCCCTATGTAACAGATTACATATCTGGGATCCTGATCCGGTATCATATACCAAGGATGCGGAGGATACTGAGAAACAGTTCTGTATAATGAACACACCCGAAGATGATGCATCAGCATGCACTCTCTTCGTTTGGGCGGCACGGGAATTCTGGTAATCCCCAATTTCCTGCTCTGTCTTATAACAATTATAAGTAGGAGCGGGACCAACGTTCCCCAGCTCAGTATAACAAGCGGGTTCGGTCAAATATCCGTTTTACTATCTTGATTAAGGCGTGATATGGTCGCTACCAGGAGAGAGAGAGAGAAGAAAACACTCAGCGTGCGCTCTTGCAAGAATGGATTGGTTATTATTTTATCTAATCAGGATGGCTCCCACTGCTTTTTATCAAATCTTCCTTCAAACCCTAAAAGGAAAGACTAGCCGGGATTAATTACACACTACAAGTTCGCCAATCTTTCAGCCAGGCCAGTGTCGGTACTTTGAGGGAGGTCCCCCGTGCTTTCGCACGAACCTAATTAATGTAAACCTCGTTTTCCCAGAGGCGTAACCTCGTTAACACCTTTCTAGACACCTACTTGATCGGCTAATTGTAATGTATAAAACTCTCCCAGGAGTAACTCTTACTCGCAGCGGGTATCGGGATCCAACTATCTCATAGAAGGTATGCAATCTCATTGCAAATCTCAACACTTGAAATTCCCGATAATATTTTGCCCCTAGCGTCCTATGACCTTGACGCAGGCCAACAAACCATAGTCCGCTAGTCAAGTTCAACCCGTCATTTCCTGATTGAATTAAACCCACCCGCACGACCCTTGACGCAGGCCAACAAAGTCGCACGACTACCCTAATCCAATCTGCATCATATGCATAAGCAGATAAATACTAGTTAGCTACCGCACACTACGCCTTAACGCAGGCCAACAAACGTAGCACGAATACTAAATAGGACTTATCTGAAATGACGGAGGGCTACGACAGGTTTTTCTGAAAACCTATTGCGTAATGAACTCGATATCGTTGTAGAATCAAATGATTTTAAAAATGGAGTGCTTTTGAGGCTTTTATAGTTTTGCTAAAGGAGTCACTCCCGGTGAAGGGATCGTCGGTCCTTTCCTCGTCGAATGAGGTGCGGGATATATCATATATATCACTGTGCAAAGCAAAAACTCTTAAAAGCAATCAAAAGACAAACCGAGGGTGTAGCATCTGCCAGTTATTGCTAAAGGAGTCACTCCCGGTGAAGGGATCTCGGTCCTTTCCTCATCGAATAAGGTGCAGGATATATCGCATATACCGCTGTGCAAAGCAAGAACTGTAGCTACCTGTTTTATTTTGAAATTCGATTCTACAACATCTTAGGTTTCATTTATTTCATTAATCATATTAATAAAGTCCCCTCATTTAAGTACCTAAACATCACAGATAGATATGACGTACACTTATGCCATCCGCATTCGCCTCGATGTCCCCTCTTGCACCGTTAGGTTAGGTAACTAACGACAGAGCAGGGCAGGGCTAGCGCGGGTGTAAAACATAAGTAACGTCTATATAATATATCATATATACTATATACTACATCTATCTGAACAGAGCACAAAACATCGCATGATCACATCACAGATATCGCAGCAGAAGAATCATATGAAATATTGGATATACTAGGACGTCCGTGTTTTCAATACGAGCCAGTATAAAACACGGATTCCACGGTCGTGATGAATAGCCAAACCCACACCCCTAGACCCCTACGAGAGCGGCAAGAAACCCTACCAATTCTAGAGTTAGGAGACCCGGACTCGACTCCTCGAGTTGGTCTCCCACTGGACTCCAGAACCCGGTTACTTGTGCTCCCCTCCTTGGGTCTATCCTAGTGCGGAAAAGTAAATAATATACAAACGGTGACTACTTCCGCTACCTGGAAGTGCCCCAATAAAAGAATATTACATACAAGTTTTTACATGAATGAAAATGAAAAACACTCATCTCACATAAAAACCCCCGGCTATTCAAACACGACGATCCAATATAACATATCCAGCAACACATAACATCACATGTCATCAACGTAAGTAAACATGCGTATCCCAATTGTCGTTGACATATAGCAACGAAACCGGCGATATCACATATTACACTTACGGTCACAGAAAAGAAAGTGTAAAACTACAACAGTTGGAATCCGCAACCACCTCAGACATCGCATGCCTGACCAAATGAATTACTTAGACATCGCATGCCTAACAATTATAAACCCCGCATTTTAGTCTCATTATCGAAAACACTTTTCAATATCAAGTCGGGCAATTCAACAGGATTCCCGACATCCTGATCGGATGCTCGTCGCAAACTTTAGTAGGCGGCCGCACCCCCGACGCCGTCGACCAAGTGCACCAAGGCGGAACACCGCTACCGCGAGCACCCGAACGGATGCTTTTGGCGACGGGGTTCTTCTACAGTCACTTGGTCGGGGCTATGGAGTGAGGCTGTCTATTAAGTTTACCCGGCGAGTATCCGCGTACGCTACGTGATTGCGACGGACTTTTGATCACATCAAAATTCCGTGGCAACCGATCAAGTGTGACTAAACCGCTAGATTTATAACATTCATTCAGTTATCACATAACTTTTGTGAATTCCAATTATTGTATCCCATTCCAGATAAATAGAAAATGCTAAACTTTTCGATCGAACAATCGAACACCCAAGTTTTCCCGATACAGATCAACACATGAAATAAGTCTAACAACATTCCGTTCGTGCCTCAGTACCAACGGTCCGGCCGTAGAAGGGTCAAGCCAACGCCTCACATGTGGCACGCCGTACTGCCCCAAACCCGAAGGTTCAAAGGGCAGTTCAAGACGGTCACATAATCGAGTTAAGGTTTGTTGTCTTCTAGAGGGTCCATCGCGTTACTTGCACTAATTAGAACGTCGTTAAACTACGGAAAAATCCAACAATTGGAAATTTTCCGGCAGGGGAAAAAGTGGGTATTTATATCCGGTCGAACCTTTTAACATATTCAAAAAATTATCCAGAAAGCCAAATAGACAAAATTTGATACCCCGATCGAAACACCGAATCCCCAAAACAACTCAGAAAATTCAACTCTTGAAAAAATATTAAAAATTCCCAGAAAGATCACCACTGGAAACTAACAGTTACTGTGCAAAATAATTTAAATATTGTGGCCGTACGGCCGCGGAACCGCCGCATGAGCTATTGCTCATGCCGCGGATCCGCGCTTGAAAAATTGAATTGGGCCTCCAAATTTTACAGTAACTCTTAGATATTCCAGATGTGTTTTCTGCATATTTTTAATTTTGAAAAATCCCAGAATTTGGAAAATGTCCAGAGAGCTATTTTGGGTTTCGGTTTTGGGTCGTTCGGACTTCAAAATCCGTCTAGACTTCGCCTAAGGCTCTAGCTAGGCTCTGATACCAGTGAAAGGTTCCTAGGCACCCTATAGTGGTCTCACAAGGCATCGAACATGCCAATATAAAAATTTACGGGTGCCGAGAGACCCGACTACGGATCGTCGGCTAGATTTCTAGGCGAAAAGATAACTAGTTAACACTTAACTAATGAGAATACGGAAATACAACCTTTGTAGATCCGGTGCTCCACCTCCATAGCTCCGCAACGAACTCCCCTCGCTGTCCATTTGAGTTCCCGGGCTCTAGCGTCGGCTTCGTCGGAGAATGGACGGGCTAGGTCGTCGACGACGTGCCGAAGATGATCTACGTCGAAGCATCACTAGATCGAGCTCCACCTTCACCTAGTCTTGAAAACTTGTGAAGGAAACACACTCTACTACTTGGCAAGAGGTAGAGGATGAAGAAATAGGAAGTGGGTAGACTTTAGTTTTGGATTTCTCACTCTAATTCATCAATCACCATTGATGGAGTCTTGCTTCTTCTTTGAAGAAGAAGAAGAAGAAGAAGAAGATATCATGATAAGATTAATTTCCAAAAAAGAAAAGAATATCAATTCTTATCATAACTTGACCATAGTTAAGTGTAGAGAACCAATCATGGTTTGATGCAATGGTTAGGGTTAAGCTAAAAACAAAATGGTCATCAAGTCAAAGCAATCATGAAGCTTCATGAATATACAAAAGAAATGCCACCATTTTATCATTTCATTTCCTTTTTCCAATAAGAAAAAGATAAATAAATAAATGAATAAAATGAATAAGCAAATAGCAAACCCTAACCATTCCATTAACCAAGGTTTAATTCTATACACTTAATTAAAAAGGCATGTATCATCAAACATGATACAAGCATGTGCACAAAATCATATCGCATATGCAATGCGCACACCCGAGCGAGAAAATCCATTTAAAGTGAACCGATACTAGTTAATGCAAAGTAATATATCAAATATATAATTATGCATTAAATCATTAAATCAACACTTGATTTAACGATCCGGTCATATCGCATATAACCGACTAGTATCAATAGTAACAACTTATCGAATCAACACTTGATCCGATAATCCGGCTATATCGCATATAACCGATCAATGTCACATCGCGAGAATTGAATACAGTATCACATACTGGTATCATTCTCGGTCCCGCACATATCTCATATGCGCTCCTATTTCGTTTCGCTTGAGCCAGGAAACCTCTGTGTAGGACTCTAAAGACTCGTCAATACGCCGGTAGCAGATGATGATCATATCAAACACCCACAAGCCGCAAGCGGTCTGCTAAACGTAACGGCCACCCGGGTATTGAGCGATCAGAAGATCGACGAGCAAGCCCGCTCATACTCCTGTGAATCCAACCAGTAACACTACCGTACAGTCCGGTCTGATCGTCTGATATGTCGCATATCTTGCCTAGGGGTGGTAAACGTCAGACCCCAATAGCTCGATAAGTCGTGTCGATATGAGGTCTATAACAATTCGAGAAACTACTGGTAACACTTACCAGTAAATCTCAGCAACCCTGGCCAGGGATTTCCTGTTATAGCCAATCGAACACAGCGCAACATCAACCCCCTATACCGGGAGAGACGAATCCCCTCCTATCGCTCATTGCCTCCATGTGACTCGGGACTGTACCCAAAAACCACCGTTTTGCACGCCCTCTTGGACGTGGTAAGATGGAAATCAAAGCACAGTGGGAACCACACAAGACTCTATGACGATCTCGGGTCAACAGACTACTCTGTACCAGTGTCACCAGAGAACTGCCATCTGACGTGAGGTATAATACCGTCTGGGAGTTCTCGGCGAGTCCGTCCAGTGTACCCAGTCTCCACTGAGCACCCGTATATCATCTCTGATGTCAAACACCGATGGATATGGGATCATCCATCGCCCATCTGTATGGGTCGAGAAGGTACACGCTAGTCTACTCTGGTATATCGATGCCCCATCTCGATACACCCACGACTAGGGACTTTGAAGGATGTACTTATGGACTACCATGTCCCCACTAGTATGATCCGCATCACAGTCCAGGTAGTCAAGTACACATCCTAAGGGCTTTACCAATATGTAACAGAGAGACAATCAACGTACACGTTAAGGTAAAGATCAACCAGATAGCATACTATCATGTCAAGCAAGAAAGTCCTCCCTATATACGTCCTAGAATCCACTACAATATACATCCAATGTACAGTAATGGCCTCTAGGGCATACATATAACTAACAGGATCGAGATCGCCGGCGGCGATCCCACGAGGCGTAGGCGTGTGCAGGTGGCCACGGTTGCCGGTGCAGGGTGCACGGGAAGTTGATAAAGGAGGGAGAAGAGATGGATGTGAAGATGACGAGGGCGAGGAGACGAAGAGGCCGGTGATGGTGGTGTCAGCGTTGGGGCTGCGGCGGCGAGGGGCAAGGCGGCTAGGGTACGAGAGGTTGGGTTCACGTGAAAGAGAAAGAAGAGGAAGAGAGAATTATATAGGGGAGAGAGAGAGAGAGAGAGTTAGCGAGAGGAGAGAGATAGAGAGAGGAGAGAGATCGAGAGGAGAGAGAAACGGGGAGAGGAGAGAGAACTTTGGAGTTTAGTGGAAGAGAAAAGAGGGAGAGAGAGAGGAGTAGAAAAGTGGTGGGGCTCAGGGGTTTATGAGAATTGTGATTGGCTGGGAGAGGGATTTGGGGTTAGGAAAAAATTTAAATAAAAGATTTAGAAATAAGGAAAATATATTATGGGTTAAATTTATATATTTGACAGTTTTAAAATAAATTAGAAATTTGGGATTTGGCGCAAAATAAAATATTTCCAAATTGCGTCCGGGTCGGGTCCAAAAATTTGAAATTGAAATAAGAAAATTTTAGGCGGGATCCAAAATTTAAAATGAAGTATTTTACAATCAAAAAGCATACCCCCAAAACGGACACACGTACGTGCGTGTAGCCGTCCAAACTCGCCCGTTTCACCGAACGGGACGAGAACACGATGCACGGACGCTACAACAGGGTTAGGGGTGTCAAGTAGGCCAAGTCGAATATTTTTAATTTTATTTTAGATGCCTTAAATTGGTATATGCATAAATGAATTGCCGGGTAAAATTTATACTAGCAACAGTCAATTAGAATCAATGAAATAAATACTATACGCCAACATACGACAACAGAAACTAGTAATATTGGGCTCGGGTGTTACATTATACCCAACTACAAAAAGAATTTCGTCCTCGAAATTCAAAGGATGCAAAGATAGACAACAAATAACTCCAAGAAAAGATGAGGAAACTTCTGCCGGATTTCATCTTCTCGTTCCCAAGTAGACTCTCCATGCGAGCGATTTCCCCAAGAAACAATCACAAGAGGGATCACCTTATTCTTAAGAACCTTTTCCCTTCGATCCACGATTTCAATCGGTCGCTCCTCAAAAGTCAAGTCTTCTCGTACTGTTAACTCCGAATGATCCAATACGTGCGTTTCATCTCGAACATACCTACGGAGTTGAGATACGTGAAACACATCGTGCACATTCGCCAAGGACTGCGGTAACGCCAAACGATACGCTACCTCACCAACACGCTCCAAGATCTCAAAGGGTCCAACGAATCGAGGACTAAGCTTTCCTCGACTTCCAAAATGAATCACCCCTCTAGTCGGTGATATCTTCAAGAATACCAAATCACCCACGGCGAACTCTAGAGGTCTTCTCAACGTATCTGCCCAACTCTTCTGTCGGTCTTGAGCTGCCTTCATATGATTTCTGATAGTGTTAACCTTCTCAACTGTCTGCACAACCAAATCTGGTCCCAATAATCTTCGTTCACCGACATCGTCCCAACAAACAGGTGAACGGCACTTACGACCATACAAAGCTTCAAATGGAGCCATCTGGATAGTTGCCTGAAAACTGTTGTTGTAAGAAAACTCCACCAAATGTAGATGATCCTCCCAAGAACCCTTGAAGTCCAACATGCATGCTCTCAACATATCTTCAAGAGTTTGGATTGTTCTCTTCGACTGACCATCAGTTTGAGGATGATAAGCTGTGCTAAACTTCAATCGAGCCCCCAAACTTTCCTGTAGACTCCGCCAAAAGTGTGATAAGAACCGAGTGTCCCGATCGGACACGATGCTCACCGGAACTCCATGCAATCATACAATCTCTTGCATGTACCGCTCAGCCAAAGTCTCTGTTGATTGACCAACCCGAAAAGGAATAAAGTGAGCTGCCTTGGTCAATCGATCAACAATCACCCATACAGCATTGTTGCCCTTTGGACTTCGCGGTAAAGCCGTCACGAAATCCATGGTTATATGTTCCCACTTCCACTGAGGAATCGGAAGTGGTTGCAATAAATCAGCAACCCTTTGGTGTTCAGCCTTAACTTGCTGACACACCAAGCACTTTGCCACAAAGCGAGCAATCTCCCGTTTCATGCCTTCCCACCAGAAATGCTGTCGAATATCTCGGTACATCTTTGTGCCTCCTGGATGTACAGAATAAGTTGAACTGTGTGCTTCTTTCATAAGCTCTTCACGAATATCTCTCTTTGGCACACACAAACGGCTACCATACCTCAACGAACCATCTTCGTGGATCAATAAATCTGTTCGTAGTCCGGCGTCAACATGTCCTCGAAACTTTTGCAGTCTAGGATCCTGCGATTGCGCTGCTTTAATATTCTCGATCAATGACGAATATACTTGCAGCTGCATCAACTGTCCCGAAGAATGCGGTAGCAGAACCTCCAAGTCAAATCTTCGAAAATCTTCAACGAGCTCCTTCTGCATAGTCAACACCTGAATTGCTGGTAACCGACTAAGTGCATCCGGCACGGCATTAACCTTCCCCGGATGGTACTTAAGATCAAGATCGTAGTCAGCCATCAGCTCCAACCATCTATGTTGCCTCATATTAAGCTCCTTCTGCGTGAACACATACTTCAAGCTCTTATGATCAGTAAAAACTTCGACCCTTTCGCCCAAAAGGTAGTGTCTCCAAATCTTCAAAGCGAAAATCACAGCCGCAAGTTCCAAGTCATGAGTTGGGTAATTCTTCTCATGGGTCTTCAACTGTCTCGATGCGTACGCTACAACCTTCCCATGTTGCATCAAAACACATCCCAATCCTTTCCCAGATGCGTCGCTGTGAATCACCAATCCTCCGAAATTGTCTGGCACGGTCAGAATAGGGGCGGTTATCAACTTCTGCTTCAACGTCTCAAAAGCTAACGCACATCTATCCGTCCATACAAAAGGTACCTCCTTGCGCGTAAGCTTGGTCAACGGCTCCGCCAGACGAGCAAAGTTCTCCACAAATCTCCTGTAATATCCGGCGAGACCAAGAAAGCTTCTTATCTCTGCAGCATTCTTTGGAATTGGCCAATCATGAACTGCTGCAATCTTTTCTGGATCGACGGCAATTCCATCGCCAGACACAACATGCCCCAAAAACTTTACTTCCTCCAGCCAAAACTCGCACTTACTCATCTTCGCATATAACTTCTTTTGTCTCAACGTTTGCAGTGCGATCTTCAAATGCTCAGCATGCTCTTCAAAACTCTTCGAATAAACCAGAATATCGTCAATGAACACCACAATAAACTGATCCAAGAATGGTGAAAAGATTCAGTTCATCAAGTCCATGAATACTGCCGGCGCATTCGTTACTCCGAAGGGCATCACTAAGTATTCGTAATGTCCATACCGAGTTTGGAACGCCGTCCTGCAAATATCTTCCGCTTTTACTTGGACCTGATGATATCCGGATCGCAAATCCAGCTTCGAGAATACCCTCGAGCAACTAAGCTGCTCAAAAAGTTCTCCAATGCGAGGGATCGGGTACTTGTTCTGAATAGTCACACGGTTTAATTCTCGATAGTCGATGCACATCCTTCTTGTGCCATCCTTCTTCTTCACTAGAAGAACTGGAGCTCCCCAAGGCGAGTTACTGCTTCGAATCCAACCCTTCTTAAGCAATTCAGCAACCTGTTTCTTGACTTCTTCCAACTCTATTGGTGCTATTGGATAATACGCTTTGGATACTGGCGCTGCACCAGGAATAAGATCAATTGCGAACTCCACGTCTCGCTTCGGCGGTAGTCCCGATATATCTTCAAACACATCCATAAAATTACGAACGACAGCTGGCTCCTCACTTTTATCAATTTCCATTGATGCAAGAATATTGTTTGTCGGTCTAGCCCTAAACTCGACCGGCCCGACAGAACTGCTTTCTCCAGTGAAGCTAAACTCGGGATGTCCGGGAATCTGGAAAATTACCTTCCTTGCCCTACAGTCAATGTGAGCGTGGAAAGTGCCAAGAAAATCCATTTCCAAGATGACCTCGTAGCTGCCCGTATCAATCACCAAGAAATTTTCAAAAAGCTCCCTTCCGCACACAACAACTGTACAATCTTTACATTCCCTACTAGATATGATTTTCCCATTACCAGTGTGTATGTCCCAGAAACTAGACAGGGTCATGTAGTCAATCGAGTGTGTAGTTACAAACTTGGATGACATAAAACAATGGGATGCACCAGAATCAAATAACGCTAATGCGGGAAAACCATGAACGAGTAAAGTACCTGAAACAACTTCTCCCGACGCCTTAGCTTCTTCAGCTGTCAAGGTAAAAGCTCGAGCCTGATTAGGTCCTTGAGTCAGCTGTTTCTGTCCCTGGAACGGTCTCTGCGGAGGCTTCTGAATATCATCCCTCGTACGAAGCTTCGACGGGCAAGCACTAACGGCGTGATCTGACGCTCCACAAACCAAACAGAGTCCCAGCCTCCTTCAACAATCCTTTTGCATGTGGCCAGGTAAATTGCAGTAGTTACAAGTCATGCTCTTTCTTCGATCGATGACAACAGGCTTCTTCATGGGTGCTACACCTCGACGGTCCACTGGAATACCTCTGCGACCATGAGATCGGTTTGGTACAAATGCTGGCTTCTTTACCGCAACTGCTGTCTGCTGCAAACTCCCCTTCATCCCAGATAAACTCTGCTGGTCTTGGGCTACCGCAAGTACTTGTGAGAAAGTGGTCAAACCCAGGGAGACAATCTGCCTCTGGATGTCCACGTCTAAGCTGTGCATGAACCTCCGTGCCATGTCTGCATCGTTGGCAACTAAAGGTCCAGCGAATCTGCTGAGTCTTGTCCATTCTGCTGCATGCACATCTACGGGTGCTCCATTCTGCTTTAGACCGATGAACTTCTCTTCCATTTCCTCCCGTGCGGTCCGCAGGAAGAACTTTTCTAGAAAACTCTTTGAAAAATCCGCCTACTTGATCGGCTTGGGCAAACGATTCTCCTCCACAAGCCATCATTCTCGGGCGTAGTCCACTAACTGAATGCGTACCACATCAACTCTTTTCTCATCTGGAATCTGTGCCGCAAAGCAAATTCTCTGTGTCAACTAGCCACTGCTCCGCTGGCAACGGCTCCTCCAAACCAGTAAATGTAGACGGACCCAAACGCTTGAAATCTGCTACGATCCATACTCGGTCAACTGGTTTAGCTCCAACATTGTTCACAGACTGCTGAACGATCTGCAAACCTTCCTGAAACGATTCTACTTGCTGCTGGATTAGCTCGGTCTGTTTCTTTTGATTCTCCAGCATTCCCCTTATCACTCCAAGCATGGCGGCTTCGTCCACACGCCTTTGGTACGTCTTCAAATTCTTATATGCCATATTCCTGAAATCAAAACACCCAACATTAGCATGATGATAGATTCGAAATATAGATCAAGGCTAGAACTCCAAGTTACTTAAATAGAGTGCCGCATTGTAACTATGCCGCGGTATCATAGCCACAATTACATAACTCCACCCAAGTCGCCTAAGTCCTAGAGATAACAAGGAATCAGGTTTTTGAGTTGATATGCAAAGGAAGTTTGCACATCGTAAAAGATATAATCAGGAAGAATGTGATTCAAGAATGGTAAACGGCAAGGTGGCAGGACATGTTTCCTAAACACGGGTATTCTGATTCGTGTATTGGGTACAATACCCAACTACAAAAGAATCAACCCGACTAACCTATGGCTCTGATACCAAAAGAACCATGTCACGCCCCGCTTCCCGGAGTACGCTAAAATGGGCATGTGACATAGCCAACCATGCTACCTGTGGGTAGGAAGTATCCATCTACGGTCACATTACGGCTGTAGAGATATCAAGAACAAAATAAAACTATCTAAACATGTCCATAATCCAAGATAACATGAGTCAAGAATAATAAAATGCGGAAGCGAAAGATCCAATACAAAATAACTGGAATGTATGTCCCATAATGCGGGCTCACATCAGGAAATATATGCAGGAAAGAAAACTAACTACTGCTGACACTCACAGCTCAGCCTGTCGGCTGAAGTACTCCTGCTCGGACTGCGACAGCGGTACAGAATCTGGGCCATGCAAAACCCAGACGTCAGCGCGTCAAGTCATCAAGTAATAACATAATAAACAGGGTAACAGGCAATGCGAATATAAACATGAATAAAGCAAGGGTAACAATAATATAAATCAGAGCAGTGCAGGGGTAGTGTGCAGTGGGTAAACTAACTGTTCTATCAGGTTTTCTGTTCTAAAGTCTTTGAAACCAAATTGATGAATCATCGATGTAACTCAATAGTATCCCGTACATACCCGGGACCACGGCTCCAGATTCTCGGGCTGAAACCGAGACATGCCGCTAGGCACTAAACAGGAATGTGTACAGATGAATGATGTCAGCATCATCATTCCAAGGCTGGCCTAGCCTCTAAAACTGATCAGAACAAGTAGCGAACTGTTGAGTTACAAGTCAGGTTTCGCCTTTGATTCCCCCATATCCCCAAGTTATATGTGTATGTCAAGTCAGGTATCTCGTAATCAAGAACTAATGCCAACACAGGATCAGGTAAACAGGTTTGTCTGGATAGACAATAGGAACGGTCCATGAGGACTACATGTCAGGTTTGTTGGCATTAGACACAAGATCAGGTAACGGGTCATGTCATGGTACATCAGGTCAGGTCAAGCAGTATACGGTACCATGTCGGGTAAATCAATATGTATGTAGCAAGTCAGGTCAAGATGTAAACGATATCATGGGTATGCTCTTACTCAGTTACAAAATCAAGCATGGTCATCAACAACATAGATTTAAGCAACGAATTTAACAATAAAGAAACTTCAATTAATCGGCAGTACAGTTATCAATTGTGGTTCAGAGGTGGTATCAACATTATAAGAATACAGTATGACAGTTAGGGCCGTTAAATCATATTAACCAGTTAATGAATTTTATGGATGCAATGATATATATATATATATATATATATATATATAGGTTCCACGGATGAAATCACAGTTTATGCAGGTTAAATGTACGCATGTGTCCGAATGAAGTAAAACGATAGAGAAAGTGCCATATGCTACGTCATTAGTGAAAGTGTAATTAAAATATGTAAATGTGATTATTAGGTTCAATACAGTAATTGCAACAGGTAGGTTCCAAGTTTGAAAGATAAAATGATATATAACAATATTGAACACGAAAATGGGAATTGATCGTACTAAAGTTAAAACTACAGGTTTAGGGTGTTCTCAATGTATATGTAAATATTATTTAGCATGTAGCAAGGGGTACTTGCCTCGACGGGTCGCGAACCGGGAAAACGGAACGTTAAACGTCAGCGGGGAAAACTCGAGACGGGCGCACGGTTCACGGAATGAACCTAAACGACGAACAGTAGAACCACACATACCAGAGTACCTCGCTGGATCGTCGGGACACGTCGCCGGCACGGCCGGATTCCGGGGAGATGCAAAACAGCGAACGATCAAGAATGCAACAAGAAAAGAAAAGAAAATAAAGAAGGAGCGAAGGAGGATGGAGATGGGAATGCTCACGAATATCTATGGGGAGGCTGTGGTCGTCGATTACGTCGACGGAGCTCCGGCGGTCGGCCTACGACGATAGCGACGGAAACCTATGGATCAATAAAAATATGAACCGAGAAAAGAACAAGAAAGGAGAAGATAGGAGGAGAGGAGAAGAAGCTTACTGAGGGGATGCGCGAGGCCGAGGGGGCGGATCGAGATCGCCGGCGGCGATCCTACGAGGCGTAGGCGTGTGCAGGTGGCCGCGGTTGCCGGTGCAGGGTGCACGGGAAGTTGATGAAGGAGGGAGAAGAGATGGATGTGGAGATGACGAGGGCGAGGAGGCCGGTGATGGTGGTGTCAGCGTTGGGGCTGCGGCGGCGAGGGGCAAGGCGGCTAGGGTACGAGAGGTTGGGTTCGCATGAAAGAGAAAGAAGAGGAAGAGAGAATTATATAAGGGGGAGAGAGAGATAGAGACGGGGGGAAAGAGAGATAGAGAGAGTTAGCGAGAGGAGAGAGATAGAGAGTGGAGAGAGAAACGGGGAAAGGAGAGAGAACTTTGGAGTTTAGTGGAAGAGAAAAGAGAGAGAGAGAGGCGTAGAAAAGTGGTGGGGCCCGGGGGTTTATGAGAATTGTGATTGGCTGGGAGAGGGATTTGGGGTTAGGAAAAATTTAAATAAAAGATTTAGAAATAAGGAAAATATATTATGGGTTAAATTTATATATTTGACAGTTTTAAAATAATTTAGAAATTTGGGATTTGGCGCAAAGTAAAATATTTCCAAATTGCGTCCGGGTCGGGTCCAAAAATTTGAAATTGAAATAAGAAAATTTTAGGCGGGATCCAAAATTTAAAATGAAGTATTTTACAATCAAAAAGCATACCCCCAAAACGGACACGCGTACGTGCGCGTAGCCTTCCAAACTCGCCCGTTTCACCGAACGGGACGAGAACACGATGCACGGACGCTACAACAGGGTTAAGGGTGTCAAGTAGGCCAAGTCGAATATTTTTAATTTTATTTTAGATGTCTTAAATTGTTATATGCAGAAATGAATTGCCGGGTAAAATTTATACTAGCAACAGTCAATTAGAATCAATGAAATAAATACCATACGCCAACATACGACAACAGAAACTGGTAGCATTGGGCTCGGGTGTTACAATATATCCAAGCATCCATCATAGTATACATCATATGTACAACAATGGCCTCTAGGCTATATACATAACTAACAATCTCCCACTTGCACTAAGGCCAGCTGTTGTGGTATCTCATACCTAGCATCCTGAATAATCTCTCAAACTGTATCTGGGGAATGGCCTTCGTGGGTGGATCCACAGTGTTGTCCTTCGTATCTACTCTCCTAACCTCGATCTCCCGGCGATCAACTATCTCCCTGATCAGGTGATACCGCCTCAGAATATGTCTGGACTTCTGATGGGACCTGGGTTCCTTGGCCAAAGCCTCGGCTCCATTGTTATCGCAATACAGAGGTATTGGATGCTCAATGGATGGAACCACACCAAGTTCACTAATGAACTTCTTCATCCAGACAGCCTCTTTGGCAGCATCGTTGGCAGCGATGTATTCAGCCTCCATCGTCGAGTCTGCAACGGTATTCTGTTTGGAACTCTTCCAACATACCGCCTCTCCATTGAGGGTAAAGACAAATCCCGAGTGCGAATTAGAGTCGTCCTTATCACTTTGGAAGCTGGAATCGGTAAAGGACTCCACTCGGAGTTCTCCGTTACCATACACCAAGAACATGTCTCTAGTCCTTCACAAGTACTTGAGAATGTTCTTCACAGTTGTCCAGTGACTCTCTCCAGGATCTGCTTGATACCGACTCGCTACACTTAGTGAGTATGCTACATCAGGTCTGGTATATAGCATCGCATACATGATAGAGCCTACTGCCGAAGCATAGGGTATCCCTTGCATGCGAACTCTCTCCAAATCAGTCTTGGGAGACATCTCTTTGGAGAGAGTGAGTCCAGAGATCGTGGGTTGGTTCCCATGCTTGGATTCTTCCATACTAAACCTCTTTAGTATGGTGTCAATGTACCTGGATTGGGACAATCCCAGTATCCATTTAGATCTATCTCTATAGATCATTATTCCCAATATGCAGGAGGCATCACCTAGATCTTTTATTGAGAATCTTTGTGATAAGAAGAGCTTGACTGATTGCAGCATAGGAATATCATTTCCTATCAAGAGTATGTCATCCACGTACAATACGAGGAAGACAACCTTACTCTCTGCTACCTTTTTATAGATACAAGGTTCATCTATATTTTTGATGAAGTCAAACTCTTTGACTACAATATCAAAACAGATGTTCCAACTCCGCGATACTTGCTTTAACCCATAAATGGATTTAAGCAGCTTGCACACCTTTCCGCTACTCCCACTATCTACGAAGCCCTCTGGCTGAGTCATGTACACGCACACTTCTAAATCACCGTTTAGAAAGGCGGTCTTAACATCCATTTTCCAGATTTCGTAGTCATGGTATGCAGCAATGGCAAGTGAGATCCGGATGGACTTAAGCATAGCCACTGGTGAAAAGGTTTCGTCATAATCCACACCAGGTCATTGACGAAAACCTTTTGCAACAAGTCTAGCTTTGAAAGTCTCAACTTTTCCATCTACACCAAATTTCTTTTTAAAGATCCATTTGCTCCCAATGGGTTTTACCCCTTCAGGAGCATTTTCCAAAGTCCATACTTTGTTGGTGTACATGGATTCCATCTCAGATCGCATTGCATCCAGCCATTTCACAGAGTCACCACTCGTGATGGCCTGCTCGAAATTAGTCGGGTCATCATCTTCCATGATGCAATCCTCACTTCCACCATCAATGAGAAAACCGTAGTATCTCTCAGGTGGATGAGAAACCCTACTAGATCGGCGGAGAGGCTGGGGTTCGTCGGGTACTACTGAATCCTCTGGTTCCATCAAATCTTCAGTTTCAGTTTGAGTTTGTGTAGCTGGAATTTCTTCCAGTTCTACCTCTTCGCCACTAATTTCTTTTGCAAGAAATTCCTTTTCTAAAAAGGTGGCATGTCGAGAAACAAACACCTTTTGTTCCTCGTGATGGTAGAAAAGATATCCATGTGAATGTTTGGGATATCCCACAAACTTGCATAGAACTGACCGTGCCTCGAGTTTGTCTGGATTTTGCCTTTTGACATAGGCCAGACAACCCCATATCTTAACTCGTTTAAGACATGGTCTCTTCTCACTCCATATCTCATATGGTGTGGTAAGTACAGATTTAGTTGGAACTTGATTCAATAGGTATGCTGCTGTCTCCAGCGCATATCCCCAGAAGGAAATAGGTAACTCAGCTGTACTCATCATCGAGCGCACTATATCTAATAGGGTGCGATTCCTTCGTTCCGATACACCGTTGTGCTGTGGTGTGTAAGGAGGAGTAAGCTGAGAGAGAATCCCATTCTCTTTTAGATAATCTAGGAACTCATTGCTCAAGTATTCTCCTCCTCGATCAGATCGAAGAATCTTAATACTTTTGCCCGTTTGGTTCTCTACTTCGTGCTTATATTCTCTGAATTTCTCAAAAGCTTCAGACTTGTGTTTCATCAAGAACACATATCCGAATCTTGAGAGATCGTCAGTGAATGTAATGAAGTAGGAAGAACCGTTCCTAGCATGCGTAGACATAGGACCGCATACATCACTATGTACCAGTCCTAAGAGTTCCGTAACTCTTTCTCCGTGTCCACTAAACGGAGCTTTGGTCATTTTTCCTTTGAGACATGAATGGCAAGTATCATAAGATGATAATTCGAACGGGTTCAAATATCCATCTTTATGTAACTTAGCTAGTCGTGTCGCATTGATATGACCAAGTCTACAATGCCACAAGAAGGATTCGTTCATTTCTGAACTCTTCCTCTTGTGTGTGTTTTGTATATTGAGGACTGTATTTTGATTTAGAATGAATATGCCATTACGTAACGAGCCTGATGCAATCAACTTTTGATCTAGGAATATGTTCATAACATTATCCTTTACTACAAAATTATATCCTTCTTTACTTAATAAAGAAACTGATTTAATGTTGCACATCATGTTCGGTATATAATAGCACTCATTCAGAATCAGTGTATCACCACTTGGTAATACTATGTGATATTCGCCAACTGCTTTGGCTGCAATATTTGCCTCATTCCCTACTTGAACGGAATGATCACCTTTTCCCAGTTCTCTACCTTTCCGTAGCCCATATAACAATTTACATATATGGGATCCTGATCCGGTATCTAATACCCAGGACGTAGGGTGAACTGAGAAACGGTTCACAATAACCAACACACCTGAAGAAGATGCATCAACATGCATGTTCTTTTGGGCGGCGTGAGAATCCAGATATTCTCATGTTTCCTGTTCAGTCTTATAACTCTTATAAGAAAGAACGAGTCCAACGTTCCCCTGCTCAGTATAATAAGCGGGTTCAGTCAATACATCCATATTATTATCTTGATTATGGCCTGACATGGTCGCTACCTGGAGAGAGAGAGAAGAAAACACTTTAGCGTATGCTCTTGCAAGATTATATTGGTTATTATCTTATCTAATCAGGATGTCTCCCACTGTTTTTTATCAAATCTTCCTTCAAACCCTAAAAGGTATGATTAGCCGGGATTAATTACACCCTACAATTTCGTCAATTTTTCAGCCAAATCAGTGTCGGTACTTGAGGGAGGTTCCCCGTGCTTTCGCACGGACCTAATTAAAGTAAACCTCGTTTTCCCAGAGGCGTAACCCCGTTAACACTTTTCTAGACACCTACTTGATCGGCTAATTGTCCTGTGTAAAACTCTCCCAGGAGTAACTCTTACTCGCAGTGGGTATCGGGATCCAACTATCTCATAGGAGGTATGCAATCTCATTGCAAATTTCAACACTTGAAATTCCCGATAATATTTTGCCCCTAACCCCTATGACCTTGACAAAGGCCAACAAACCATAAGAAGCTAGTCAAGTTCAACCCGTCATTTCTTGATTGAAATAAACCCACCCGCACGACCCTTGACAAAGGCCAACAAGGTCGTACGAATACCCTAATCCAATCACATCATATGTTTAAACAGATAAGTACCAGTTAGCTACCGCACACTACGCCTTGACAAAGGCCAACAAACGCAGCACGAATACTAAATAGTCTTTATCTGAAATGACGGAGGGCTACGCAGGTTTTTCAGAAAACCCTGAGCGTAATGAACTTGATATCGTCGTAGAATCGAGTGTTTTTGAAAAGAAGTGTTTTTGAGGCTTTTCTAGTTTCGCTAAAGAGGTCACTCCCGGTGAAGGGATCTCGGCTCTTTCCCCATCGAATAAGGTGCAAGGTATATCATATATACCGCTGTGCAAAACAAGAACTATATAAGCTGTCAAAAACTAAACTGTGAGTTTGTAGCATCTGCCAGTTTTGCTAAAGAGGTCACTCCCGGTGAAGGGATCTCGGCTCTTTCCTCATCGAATAAGGTGCAGGGTATATCATATATACCGCTATGCAAAGCAAGACTGTAGCTACCCTTTTTATAAAGTTTTGATTCTACAACATCTTTTAGGTTTCTTTTCTTTTTATTAATCTCATTAATAAAATCCCATCAGCTTATGCTTCCTAAGTATCATAGAAGAAACGAAAGCAGTAATATTTATATATCAGCATATATATATATAGTATAAGCATTCGTCTCAGGCAGTAATATGATCTCATCACAGAACATTGCAGCAGAAGAACATATATGAAATATTGGATATACTAGGACGTCCGTGTTTTCAATACGAGCCTGTATAAAACACGGATTCCACGGTCGCGACGAATAGCCAAACCCACATCTCAAGACCCCTACGAGAGCGGCAAGTAACACTGCCAATTCTAGGGTTAGGAAACCCGGTCTCGACTCCTCGAGATGGCCTCCCACTGGACCATAGAACCCGGTTACTTGTGCTCCCCTCCTTGGGTCTACCTAATGCGGAAAAGTAAATAATATACAATGGTGACATCAACCTCATCCCGGAAGTGCCCCAATAAAAGAATATTACATACAAATGAATTTTACATGAATGAAAATAAAAACCCTCACCTCACATAAAACCCCCGGCTATTTAGAACACGACGATCCAATATAACATATCACAGCAACACATAATATCACATATTATCAACGTAAGTAAGTATGCATACACCGATCGTCGTTGACGTATAGCGACGAAAACCGGCAATACAACTACATACTATACTTACGGTCACAGAAAAGAAATTGTAAAACTACAATATTTGGAATCCACAATCACTTTAGACATCGTAAATCCGAAATATCACATACTTCGCATTTCATGCCTAACTCTATGAATTCCACATATTGTATCACATTACAGATAAATAGACAGTATTAAACTATCCGAACAGATAATCAAATACCCAAAATTTCCTAAATTGCTCAACACTTGAGCAGAGTTCAAATAATCCTAGAATATGTCACGGTACCGGTGATCCAGCCGTAGAAGGGTCAAGCCAACGCCTCACATATGGCACGCCGTATTTCCCCAAACCCTAAGATTTAGAGGCAGTTCAAGACGGTCACATAATCGAGTTAAGATTTGTTGTCTTCTAGAGAGTCCACCGTGTTACTTGTACAATTTTTCCGAAAGATTTAAACCCGATAAAAATTCAACACTTGAAAGTTTTTCGTGCCGGAAAAAAATGAGTTAATGATATCCGTTCGAACATTTTAACAGTTTCTAAATATCCGGAAATAATAACGAATTTAAATATTTCGATCGAATCTACGATTATAAAATAAACCCCAGAATACTCAACACTTGAGTCAGATTAAAAATTCACAAAAGATAGCACATTCAGAAATAGATATAACAGTGCAAAAACCAATGCATAACCCCTCCGTACGGCCGCGGAACCGCGGTTCAAACGCGGTACGGCCGCGGTTCCGCGGCGTTTTGTACGTTCTATGCACTCGTTTTTCACCATTACTCTTATATTTCCCTGCTGTATTTTTTAGGAATTTTTAATTCTGAAAAATCACAGTTTTTAGAAAAAGTCCAGAGAGGGGTTCAAATCGTCGTATCGGAGTTCGTTCGGAGTTTTAACTTTGAAACACGTCGCCTAATGCTCTAGCTAGGCTCTGATACCACTGTAGGATTCCTAGGCACTCTTGTGAAGGTTCATAAGGGATCAAACATGCCCGAAAAAAATTTTAGACGTGCCGAACAACCCAAAACCGGGATCTTTGCTAGATTATTAGGGTTTAAGTAAACATCTTTACCACTAAGTGTGAGGGATTACAACCTTTGTAGTCCGCTTCTTCTCTTCACAAGCTCTGAGTAGAAGTCCCTTTGCCGCGATCCACGATCTCCCGGACTCAAGAGAGGCTCCACGACTCGAACGATCCATGCTAGCTTGTAGTGTTCCGCTTCTCCAATGATCTACGTCGAAGTTGCTATAACTCAAGCTCTCTCACTCTAATGAGGTGAACACCCTAATCTAATGGGCTAGATTAGATGAGGATGATGGAGTAGTATTTATGCTTTCTTTTTATATCATTTTCTCACAAGAAATCATCACAAAAGAAATAACTAGTGAGCTCTTTCAAAAACTCAAGAGAGAAGAAGATGAAGAATAATGAGATAAATCCTTTTGTGATGAATAGTAGATAAGAATATATGATTGATTATGGAACCATGGTCAAGGATGAGATGCTTAACCTTTGTAGAGAATAAACTAGAGCTAGGGTTTGGTTAGGTTAAGGAATGTGTCATGGATAAATATCAACCATAATATCTTAACCAAGACAAAAGGAAATCCTTCTAGAATGAGCAAGAAGGAGCTAACCCTAATCAAACCCTAATCTCTTTTTATCATCACTAAACATATTTCATAATAAATCATATCATGTTACTATAATATATATCACATATATATTATATTTGTAACAAAAGAAAATAATACAATTAATATATATCGCATATATATCAATGTATTATCCGGTGAGAAAATGAAATAATAAAGCGAGCCAATATTAGATAATGTAATACAATATATCATATATATTATTATACATTAAATCATCGAATCAACACTTGATCCGACAATCCGGCTATATCGAATATAACCGACTAATATATCATGTACCGATTCATCGAATCAACACTTGATCTGATGATCCGGTTCATATCTAAATATTGCGAGAATATAATACGGTATCTCATATCGCATTATCCTCGGTCCTGTGCATAACACATATGTGCCTCTACACCGTTTTGCCTGAGCCAAGAAACCTCTGTGTAGGATTCTAGAGAATCGTCAATACGCCGGTAGCAGGTGATGATCATATCAAACACCCACAAGCTGCAAGCGGTCAGCTAAACGTAACAGCCACCCAGGTATTGAGTGATCAGAAGATCAACAAGCTAGCCTGTACGTTCTCCTGTGAATCCAATCAGTAACACTCCCGTACAGTCCGGTCTGTTCGTCTGATATGTCGCATATCAAGTTTAGGGGTGGTATACGTCAGACCCCAGTAACCGATAAGTCGTGTTGATGTGAGGCTCATAACTGTAGGGTTGCTATGCATGCGCACAAGGGTCTACGAGGCATCAACCATGCCCGATTAAAAATTTAGCCGTGCCGAACAACCCGAATACGGATATTTAAACTAGAGATTAGGCGAAAACTAACATGTTAACAACTTTAACACTAAGTGAGAGGGATTACAACCTTTGTAGATCCGGTCCTTCACTTCATATGCTCCGTGTTGTGGTCCCTTCGCTGCGATCATCGGGTTCCGGACTCTCGAGAGGTTCCACGAAGAGAAAGATGCAACCTTTGCTTCCGATCTTCGATACTAAGATGATCTACCTTGAAGTTTCGTTAACACAAGCTAACACTCATGAAATGATGTGAACACCCTCATCTAAATGGTAAGGGAAGATGAGGATGATGAAGTAGGATTTTTGCTCTCTTTATTTGTCTTTTTCTCACATTTATTCATCACTTGGAAAAAGCTAGTAAGCTTTTTCCATGAAGAAAGAAGAAGGAAGAAGAAGATGAATTCTGATAGAATCCTTTTGTGATGAATAGAAAAAGAATTAACATGATGAATAATGCAACCATGGTCAACCAAACACATGTAGAGAATTAACTAGGGTTAGGGTTTGGGTTGGGTTAAAGCATGAGTCACTTGAAAATATCTTTCACAAAACAAAATAGAAAACCTTCTAGAATCTACTAGAAGTCATTAACCCAAATCAAACCCTAATCTTGATTAATCTTTACTAAACATGTTTCATTAGTTATCATATCATGTTACAATATTATATATCACATATATAATATTTATTGTAACCAAATAAAATAATACAATTAACATATATCGCATATATATCAATGTATTACCCGAGTGAGAAAAAGAATCTTTTAGTGAGCTAATATTAGTTAATGTAATTTAATATATCATATATATTATTATACATTAAATTATCGAATAAACACTTGATCCGACAATCCGGCTATATCGCATATAACCGACTAATATTTATCCGTACCGATTTATCGAATCAATACTTGATCCGATGACCCGGCTGATATCAAATATCACGAGAATAGAATACGGTATCTCATATCGTATTATCCTCGGTCCCGCACATATCACATATGTGCTCCTACTCCGTTTTGCCTGAGTCAAGAAACTTCTGTGTAGGACTCTAAAGAATCGTCAATACGCCGGCAGTAGGTGATGATCATATCAAACACCCACAAGCTGCAAGCGGTCAGCTAAACGTAACAGCTACCCAGGTATTGAGCGCTCAAAAGATCAACAAGCAAGCCTGTAACTTCTCCTGTGAATCCAAACAGTAACACTCCCGTACAGTCCGGTCTCGTCGTCTGATATGTCGCATATCTCGTCTGGGGGTGGTAAACGTCAGACCCCAGTAGCTCGATAAGTCGTGTCGATATAAGGTCTATAACAGTTCGAGAAACTACTGATAACACTTACCAGTAAATCTCAGTAACCCTGGCCAGGGATTTCCGGTTATAGCCAATCGAACACAGCACAACATCAACTCCCTATACCGGGAGAGACGAATCCCCTCCTATCGCTCATTGCCTCCATGTGATTCGGGACTGTACTCAAAAGCCACCTTTTTGCACGCCCTCTTGGACGTGGTATGATGGAAATCAAAGCACAGTGGGAATCACACAAGACTCTATGACGATCTCGGGTCAACAGACTACTCTGTACCAGTGTCACCGGAGAACTGCCATCTGACGTGAGGTATAATACCATCTGGGAGTTCTCGGCGAGTCCGTCCGGTGTACCCAGTCTCCACTGAGCACCCGTACACCATCCTTGATGTCAAACACCGATGGATATATGTTCATAACAGAATACGGCATTTTATACCGCCCATTCTTATGCTCGTGTGTTTATAGGTAGGTACTTTTAATCCGTGTTTGTTACATATTTACAGAGTACAGGTTTTCAGTCCAAATATTGCAAATCAAGACAAAATCTCCACAGTTACACCAAATACAGAACATCTGTCACAGCAGATAAAAGCCGGGTTCCGGTCATCCATATCCGTCCAGTGCCGAGTACCGGTTCCAGAGACAAGACATATGACAGTGGTCATTCGTGTCTCGGACAAGCACAGAGCACGAGGGGGGCAGCACAAGAATCAATGGGTGCGCGGAGCTCAAGAGAGATAAAGTCAAAAGTGAAAAGTCAAAAGTGAAGAAAAGATAGCAATCTTGGACTAAGAATTCTGCTGATATTCTGGAAGACTTTTGTGCAGTATGAAGTTTTCAGACACAAGGAAAAATGAAACCAGGGAAGCACACAAATTTTGAGGACCCAACTCACCTATACGGCCGCGGATCCGCGGCCAATAGGGGGTACTGGCCGCGGATCCGCGGCCAAGTGGGCTCCTCTCATTGTCGTTTTTTTAGGGTAGTTTGGGTACTTCATTTTATGCCAGCTTCTTGCCCTAGGGTTTCTGTAAACTTCCTATAAATACTCCAGAATTGAGCTAAGCCAAGGGTCCAATTTTGTGTCCACTCTTTTGTAGTTTTTTGTATAGTTCTTCTTCTTCTTCTTCATTCTTTTTCCATGAAAATTGTAGTGAGAGCTTTTTGAGTGGGAGATCAATGAAGATGAGGGCTTTTTGTATCATTCTCTTTTGTTTCTTCTTCCCCTTGAGATTCTTGCTTTCTCTTGATCATTCAACCTCTTCATTGAGCTTGAATGGTTAAGGGTTAGTTATTGATCTCAAGGGTCGTATTTTCTTACGGAATTAGCGCTTTATTTCACATGCGTTCTCTACCCTTCCCTTGATCTTGCAACCTCTTGATTGAGCTTGCAAGTTTAAGGGTTGGCTATTGATCACATGCTTGTCTTGAGTTCTAATTTCTAATTCTTTTTATTGCTTATTTATTACTTTCTTTTTATTACCTTGCTTTACTTTCTTGCAATTTCATTTCATGCACTTACTTACTTGTAATCTTTTCTTTTCTTTGTTCTTTTCTTTTTGTTCTCTCTTTTTGGTTCTCTTTTGTGAATGAATGTAATTATTATTGTTAAGAAGAAATACGGTATTATAAGTACGTTTCTTTGCCCATTTCCTTTTCCCGTATTTTCCATTGAACTCCGCCCAAACGATACGCAAGCGCTCCGTTAGGCACCGTACCCTGACAAGGTAACGGTGATTCCTAACCGCGACCGGTTGCGTTCGGTTTGGCCGGAGGCGAAAGCAAGAGACAAGAACGGAAGGACAAGGGTAAATAAGCCGTATTCCACGAATACCGCGCTTAAATCCCCTAATCCACGTTGTTGCCGATTGCTCTAGCTTCAATTGGTCAAGATTCGGCTCAAAGGTTTTGAGTACGGATTTCTTTAGCTTATAATCTCGTATGTTTTTCTTAACAACTTTATACTTGCAAATATTACACATAGGATAGTCTCAAACAAACATACACAAATTCTTTATTGACTCGTCTAAGACAAGAAAGGACATACAACCATCTCCTTGTGGATCGACCCGTGCTCAACCGGCTAGCTGCATAGCGACACCGTCTTGATTGCGGTTAACTTTAATTCTTCCAATCAATATGGGATCATCCATCGCCCATCATATGGGTCAAGATGCGTATACGCTAGTCTACTCTGGTGTATCGATGCCCTGTCTCGATACACCCTCGACTAGGAACAGTTATAGGATGTACTCGTCGACTACCGTGGTCCCACTAGTATGATCTCATCATAGTCCCAGTAGTCGAGTACATATCCTAAGGGCTTTATCAACATGTATTATAGAGACAATCAGAGTACATGTTAAGAAAAAGTACAATCAGATAGCATACTATCATGTCGAGCAAGAAAGTCCTCCCTATATATGTCCAAGCATCCATTACAATATACATCGTATGTACAGTAATGGCCTCTAGGGCATACATATAACTAACAATAACAGGTCGAGAAACTACTGGTAACACTTACCAGTATATCTCTATATCAGCCCTGGCCAGGGACTTCTAGTTATAGCCAATCGAACACGGCACAACATCAACTCCCTATACCGGGAGAGACGAATCCCCTCCTATCGCTCATTGCCTCCATGTGATTCGGGACAGTACCCAAAATCCACCATTTTGCACGCCCTCTTGGACGTGGTAAGGTGGAAATCAAAGCACAGTGGGAATCACATAAGACTCTATGACGATCTCGGGTCTACAGACTACCATGTACCAGTGTCACCGGAGAACTGCCATCTGACGTATGGTATATCACCATATGGGAGTTCTCGGTGAGTCCGTCCAGTGTACCCAGTCTCCACTGAGCACCCGTACACCATCCTTGATGTCAAACACCGATGGATATGGGATCATCCATCGCCCATCATATGGGTCAAGATGCGTATACGCTAGTCTACTCTGGTATATCGATGCCCTGTCTCGATATACCCTCGACTAGGAACATTTATAGGATGTACTCATCGACTACCGTGGCCCCACTAGTATGATCTCATCATAATCCCAGTAGTTGAGTACAGATCCTAAGGGCTTTATCAACATGTGAGAGAAAGACAGTAAACCAATACAAGTCAACATGTTAAGATAAAGAGAAACCAAATAGCATACTATCATGACGAGCAAGAAAGTCCTCTCTGTATATATCCAAGCATCCATCATAATATACATCATATGTACAACAATGGCCTCTAGGGCATATACATAACTAACGGGTTCATTAAATCGGATATTGATTTAATGCTAGTATTATTTTAGTGGTACGGAGGGCTACGACAGGTTTTTCTGAAAACCTTTTGCATAATGAACTTGATATCGTTGTAGAAACAAGTGATTTTGAAAAGGTGTGTTTTTTAGGCTTTTACTAGTTTCGCTAAAGAGGTCACTCCCGGTGAAGGGATCTCGGCTTTTTCCTTATCGAATAAGGTGTGAGATATTTCACAAAATACCGCTATGCAAAGCAAGAACTATATAAGCAATCAAAAACAAAACCGAGTGAGTTGTAGCATCTGCTAGTATCGCTAAAGAGGTCACTCTCGGTGAAGTGATCTCGGCTCTTTCCTTATCGAATAAGGTACTGGATATTCTACAAGGAATACCGCTATGCAAAGCAAAAACTAGAGCTACTCTTTTTATAAATTTGATTCTACAACATATTTTAGGTTTCTTTTCTTTCATTAATCTCATTAATAATGTCCCATCATTTAATCTTCCTAAGCATCACAGAAGAAATGAAAATACAACGTACGCTTATGCCATCCGCATTCGCCATAGTGTCCTGTTATGCACCGTTAGGTTACTTAACTAACGGCATACCGGGGCGGGACTAGTGCGGGTGCAAAACATAAGCAGCGTTTATTATATATCATATATACAATAATAAAGCATTCTTCTCACACATATAATATGATCACATCACAGAATATCAGCAGCAGAAGATAACATATGAAATATTGGATATACTAGAAGGTCCGTGTTTTATTTTGAGCCTGTATAAAACACGGATTCTACGGTCGCGATGAATAGCTAAACCCACATCCCTAGACCCCTACGAGAGAGTCAAGTAACCCTCGCAATTCTAGGGTTAGGAGACCCGGTCTCGACTCCTCGAGATGGCCTCCCACTGGACCCTAGAACCCGGTTACTTGTGCTCCCCTCCTTGGGTCTATCCTAATGTGGAAAAGTAAATAATATACAATGGTGACACCATCCTCAACCTAGAAGTGCCCCAATAAAAGAATATTACATACAAATGAATTTTACATGAATGAAAATGAAAAACTCTCATCTAACATAAAACCCCCGGCTATTCAAAACACGACGATCCAATATAACATATCACAGCAACACATAACATCACATGTCATCAACGTAAGTAAATATGCGTATCCCAATTGTCGTTGATGTATAGCAACGAAACCGGCGATACACCACATATTACACTTACGGTCGCAGAAAAGAAAGTGAAAAACTACAATATTTGAAATCCACAATCACCTTAGACATCATAAACCCGAAATATCACATATTACGGATTTCATGCCTAACTATATGAATTCCACATACTGTATCACATTCTAGATAACTAGACAATGTTAAACTTTCCGATCGAATAAACAAACACCCAAAATTTCCCAAATAACTCAACACTTCAGCGGAGTTCAAAAGGTCCCAGAACATGCCACAGCTCCTATGAACCAGCCGTAGAAAGGTCAACCAATGCCTCACATGTGGCACCGCTGAACTACCACAAATCCTAGGGTTTAGTGGCGGTTCTGATGGTCACATAATCGAGTTAAGGTTTCGTTCTTCTAGAGGGTTTACAGAATCGCTTGCATGATTTTCTGAAAGTTTTAAACTAAAGAAAAATCCAGCACTTGGAAAAATTTCGAACAAGGGAAAAAGTGAGTTATTGATATCCGTTCGAACTTTTTAACACCGTCTAAATAACCCAAAAAAAACTAGAATTACGAATACGAAACACTCCGAATTGCCTCTGTAAAAATATTACATCACATGCAAATTTAGAAAAAACAAACAACACCTGAAATACTAAAACCCTGAGCCTTGAACACTGTAAAAATTTCAACCCTAAACAGGCCGAGGTGGCCGGTTTTGATACATGTGTGGCCGGCCCAATTTCGAGGGAAGGTGGTGAATTTTGTACAGTGTTCATTATGTATCTCATACATCATTCTACAACTGTTTAAAAAAAATTGACACCTGAAAATTTTTGACAGAAACTAGGGTTCGTATTCGGGTGTTTCGGAGTTGTTTCGGTTTCGTAATCCTACACTTATCCGTCTAATTCTCTAGCTAGACTCTGATACCACTGTTAGGATACCTAGGATGGCAGCGAGGTTTCGGGTAGCATCATCCATGCCAAGTTTAAATTTTTTGCCGTTCTAGATAACCCTAACCATGAATCTTTAACTAGAGAATCAAACTAAACTACATGTTAACAACTTAACATCTAAGTGATAGGGATTACAACCTTTGTAGTCCATTCCTTCGCTTCATAAGCTCCGAGTTGTGGTCCCTTCGCTGCGATCATCATGCTCCCAGACTCTAGAAAAGCTCCATGAGGTGAATGATCCATGCTAGCTTGAAGTCTTCACAATTAAAGATGATCTACCTTGAGGCATCACAAACCCAAGCTATTACTTAACTAATTAGAGATTAATGAAGCTAACACACTAATCTATATGGCTCGTATAGAAGAGAATGATGAAGTAAGAATTTTGCTCTCTTTAGTTTTTTATTTCTCACAATCTTTCATCACTTGGAAAAACCAAGTAAGCTCTTTTGTGAAGAAGAAGAAGAAGAAGAAGAAAATGATGAAAGAAAATGAATTATTGTTGAGAATAGAAATGCAACCAAGGGTTAAGCATGTCATGCTTAACCCTTGTAGAGAATTAACCATGGTAAAGTGGTTAGGGTAAGGTTAACAAATATCTTAGAAATATCAAGATAGTGGACTAAGTCAACAAGAGAAATATCTCATGCATTAATCCACAAATTTGAATTATCTAAAACAAATAAAATGTAACCCTAATTACAAAACATGGTGTAGTTCTCTTAAACCCTAGTTGCATTTGTAAGCCTAGCATGTTATAATATCACATATCACACATATATAATATTTTGTAACAAAAGAAAAGAAAACATTAAACATATATTACATATATGTTAAATGTATCCAAATGTGAGAAAATGAAATACTTAAGTGAGCAATATATTAGTTAATGTAATTTAATATATCTAATATATAATTCTACATTAAATTATTAAATCAACATTTGATTTAATAATCCGGCTATATTACATATAACCAACTAATATTAAATGTATCATTTTATCGAATCAACACTTGATCCGATAACCCGGTTATATCACATATAACCGGCCGATATCATATATCGCGAGAATAGAATACGGTATCACATATCGTATTAATCTCGGTCCCGCACATATCACATATGTGCTCCTACTCCGTTTCGCCTGAGCCAGGAAACCTCTGTGTAGGACTCTAAAGACTCGTCAATACGCCCGCAGTGGGTGATGATCATATCAAACACCCACAAACTGCAAGCGGTCAGCTAAACGTAATGGTCACCCGGGTATTAAGCGATCAGAAGATCAATAAGCAAGCCTACACATACTCCTGTGAATTCAATCAGTAACACTACCGTACAGTCCGGTCTCTTCATCTGATATGTCGCATATCCAGTTTAGGGGTGGTAAACGTCAGAACCCAGTAACCGATAAGTCGTGTCGATGTGAGGCTCATAACGGGTCGAGAATCTACTGATAACACTTACCAGTAGATCTCCATATCAGCCCTGGCCAGGGACTTCCAGTTATAGCCAATCGAACACAGCGCAACATCAACCCCCAATACCGGGAGAGACGAAACCCCTCCTATCGCTCATTGCCTCCATGTGATTCGGGACTGTACCCAAAAGCCACTATTTTGCACGTTCTCATGAACGTGGTAAGGTGGAAATCAAAGCACAGTGGGAATCAAACAAGACTCTATAACGATCTCGGGTCTACAGACTAACCTGTACCAGTGTTACCAGAGAACTGCTATCTAACGATAGGTATAATACCATCTAGGAGTTCTCGGCGAGTCCGTTCAGTGTACCCAGTCTTCACTGAGCACCCGTATACCATCTTTGATGTCAAACACCAATGGATGCGGGATCATCCATTGCCCATCATATGGGTCAAGAAACGCATACTCTAGTCTACTCTGGAGTATCGATGCCCTGTCTCGATACACCCTCGACTAGGAACAATTATAGGATGTACTTTTGGACTACCCTGGCCCCACTAGTATGATCTGCATCATAGTCCTAGTAGTCAAGTACATATCCTAAGGGCTTTATCAACGTGTGAGAGCAAGACAGTAACCCAATACAAGTCAACATATTAAGACAAAGAGCAACCAGATAGCATACTATCATATCAAGCAAGAAAGTCCTCTCTATATATATCCAAGTATCCACTATAATATACATCATATGTACAACAATGGCCTCTAGAGCATATACATAACTAACAAAATGGACCGGCGATATTCCTTCTCGAACCAGTACCGCCGGTCCAACCGACGGTAATGCCCCCCAAATTTTGTCCCCTTCAACGTTTGGCCTACCCCACTAACCCCACATTGCTTGTTTACTCTGAATTTATCCAGAATGCAATAAAATTCCCCTTTAATCCCATTTTAATGCAAATTTTAATGCATTTCTTTCACCCCCTAAACCCTAATTTTCCCTATAAATACCCACTCTATTTTTACACCCTTTTACACTAAAATTTCCTACAAAAACTATACAAAATTCTCAAGTCCTTAGTCTACAAGTGGAGTTAGCGAAGGTCGAAGCTCCGACGAACTTCCGAGGAGTTTCCGACGACAAAATGACACACCGGCACCTCCCACCTCTTCCTCTTTCTCTCCTTTGGCAAAACAACCAGTAAGTCCCATTCTTCTCTCTCTCATCTTGATATCTAAAAGGTTCTATTTCTAAAACCCGACGGAAGCGGAGTTAATCTGACTTCCGATTCGGTTTCCTTTGAAAACTAGATTTTTCTTAATCAAGATAACTTCATATTCTCACATATTGTTAAGCAAACATTAACAAGACTAAAAATAACTATTATGGTAACTTTTATCGCATTTTTACATTAAAATACCTTTATGTTTCAATTCGACATGCTTATACCTTTTAACCGTATTACTTTAGAAAAACTCATGAGGTAATGACCTACCTAACCACAACACACATATCTATCATAGCACGATGAATTTTCGGACAATAGAATACTAGAAATACGACCTTGCAAATAAATACCTTTAACTTATAAAACTGTTTTCTTTAAAAAAGCGTATTTAACTTTCCATGCAATTGCGCCTCTACAACCTACTTTTGGGGACCCCGTTTGGGATGGTGTGGGTTATCGCACATTCTTGGGCTGAGTAGAGCGAGATGCAGACCTCCGTAAGGAGCATTCGATTTCGATGGAATTTTTATACATTTTTCTTTAAAAATGAGATTTTTACAAGAAAATAAATAAAGTTATTTTCATTAATTATGTATATATAATTATTACCAAAATACTTATTTTAAATATATATATATATATATATATATTATTCCATGTTTCCAAAACTCAAGACAAGAATTCAAATATTACATGAAACTACCATGATAATTCAAAACAACATCCATATTACAAATAAATACCATATATTATGAAATTAGGTTTTATTCACTAGAAATGTCACATTTATAAAATATACATCAATGAAAACCCTAAAGACGATAATTAAATGCTTGAGGTGTATTTTGAAATTATACAAAAATTATTTTTACATAAAACCCTCTCAAGTTATGCTAAATTACAATGAGGACCCTAGTAAACATAGGTTTAAGCGGGACCGGTCTCTTGAGCCTCAGGGAGCCGGAGATTTGGGTGCTTGCCTATTTAAGGTAGACAATCTAACAAACGGCGTTATCAACACGGTAATTATCTTTGAAAAAAACACAAATCTTGTCGTCCATGTGCAGCAGTTACCGATAACATCAAAACAATCAGGATTTCAAGTTCTTTTAAAGTGTCTGACTTAGACCGAGTTTCAACCTAATCAATCTGACTTGAATGAGATTCAAGTACAAACTACAATACAACATGATTCAATATGAATACATCTATTCAATCTATATCAATCTGTATTGACCGAACCGAACCATGGATATATTCCATTTACATGTTCATCCATTATATCCGTTCTATTACTGATATCATGGTTTCGACAAGTCATCCATCTATACAATTTACAATACAATCAACACAAACCAAGACATCATGGGGTTTATAAGGGGTAGATTAGTACGGAAGGTATTAGAAGTGGCACGAGACTGCAACCATAAGACACCTAACCTGAATCTCCATTTCCGTTGTACCATGGCCGAACGGTTCCTTGTACTCTGTATACCGTAGTCTCTGGTATAGTGAGACTCCTCTCGTATGCACTGGCCTTTTTTGTACCAAGCTACAAACAACTAAGCTAATATAACAATCAACATTATAATAGTTAACGCTCTCTCTCTCTCTTTGTTTATTCTACTTCTCCCTCCTCTTTGGGACTTACCGAGCGGCTTGTCCGCTGACGACATTCTCTTTCTTCTTCTTTGGAATGTCGTCAGGTGATTCGGACTCACTAGAGATCGAGCCCAGCAGCGAGGACTTGGATCAGTTTACTGAAGACCCAAAGTTTTAGATTCACTTGTACATTACATTTCATTTTCATTTCTGTTATGCCATTGTTTAGGCATTGCTTTCATTCCAAGTATTTTCATTTCAGTTGTATTGTAAAAATAATGTTTAATAAATAATGTTTTTGTTTATTTACATCTTATCTCTTGTGTACATTTTATTTTATATTACTTAGATACGCTTAGCGTGTTTACTTCTGAGTAAAGACGTAGCGGCCTCGTCGTGTCCTCTGCCCGTATACTGGGAAGCGGGGCGTGACATCTCCTTAGTAATCTAGACTAGCAAACTAGGTCACTAAGTTGATTCATTTGTGAAGCCAAGCTTGAATCAAGAACTCTCAGGTGGATCATCTAGGATCAAGAAGGCGATCTAGCAAGGTTGATCAAGGATCCTGAGGAACTCTAGAAGAGGAGTGAAGACCTGAAAGACACGGATCTTTAGGTATAAGTCTCTCTCACAGTAGATAAATCTCTTTAGTTAACTAGTTTCGGTTTATGGTTATATTCTACGATGTGTTTTCTAGCACCGTATTTTTAAAAGTCAAAGTTTTTGGTTCCACAACGGCCGCGGTTGAGAACCAGGACGCTAGGAAACCCAACATACCCAACTAAAATATGTTTGCATAACTCCTCTTGAGCCGTGGTAAGGTAGTAATCAAAGTACAGGGGGAACTCACACGAGACAAATGACGATCTCAGGTCAAAAGACTAACCTGTACTCATATCGCCTGAGAACTTCCATCTGACGATAGATATAACACCATCTAAAAGTTCTCGGCGAGTCTGTCCGGTGTACTCACCTCCAGTGAGCACCTGTATACTATCTTAGGTGACACAACACCAATGGTTTATGAGATTGGCCATCGCCCCTTATCGAGGTCTAGAAATGTATACACTAGTTTACTCCGGAATATCGATGCCCAGTCTCGATACTCTCACGACTACGGACATTAAACGATGTGCTTATGAACTGGCCATCTCCTACGTATATATCCGTCATCATAATGTTGGTAGTCAAGCAAAAATCCTACGGGCTTCATCAATGATGAAGACAAACCAGATAACATTCTATCATCTCGAGTAAGACTGTTTTATCTATATAGGTCCTTTTTTAATTATCATAATTGCCTTCCTGCAATTACAATAATTGCCTTGAGGGCACTATATCTAACAAACCTATCAAATTTCTTCTTTTCATGATTACTAAAAGTCGTGATTTTTAATATTGTAGATCATATTCTATTAATTTTAATATTATATTTAACCAAGTATAGATCATGAATAAAATTCTATAATCTATCAAAAGCCCTACAAGAATTTAAGAAAAACATAATAGAAATCTACTTCATTAAAGCACAAAAAACATAGCCTAAGATTCACATTGCAATACTAGATCTAGGTTCATTTTTCCAAACACAACCTAAAAATTTACCTACACATAATATTAAAAGAACACAAGCATGAAATAAAGAAAGTGATATAATAATAAATAAAAAGCTTAAAAGTTAGAAATATCATATCCAAAATTCTGAGCTGCTCTCCACCAAGAATCCACAATAAAAACTAGGGTTTTTTAACAGAGAATAAAAGTGGCAAGAGGGTTTTAGGGCAACGAAAAAAGATATATATAATCTAACAATAAAATCAAAACCCTAACCTTAATTAAATCACAGCCGCACAAGATCAGATCGAACGGCCATAATATTTCGGCGGAAACGGAGGAAAAACCCCACTTTCGGCCGAAATCTTGTGGAATCTCGGGCCTAATTTCTTTGTGTCATCTCGTATCTTCTCCTCTGATTTTCTGATATCTTCATTTATTTAATTGGCTGACCCGATTGTGAGTTAACATGGTTTGAGTTGCAACTTCCTAATTTGGCTTGGACTTTTGGTTAGCTTGATCTTCAAATCTTTATAATAGCGAACTTGACTCCTAATCAGATCAGAATTGACCCAATTGCTGCAAATAAACATGTGATCTATGTTGGGTTACCCTAACTCCCTAGCCATCATCTATGGCCGTTTGCGGAACAAATTTTTTTCTACGAGTTTAAAAACGGCGCTAGAATAACCCATTAAACCGGATATTTCCATAAACCTAACTAGCTAAACAAAGAGAGCTAACTACTATGAAAAGAAATCTCACCAAACGATCCAAGTCTTTCGATCTTCTTACCTCATCGTTCGCTCCAAGTGACCACTATGATCGCGCTTGATCTCCTTTGCTCGCTCCATTGGTACTTCGGAATCGAGCTTGCTCTTCGATCCTTCTCTGTCGAAGATGATCCACCAAAGAGATGTGATCCATGGCTCTAGCTCCTTACTAAGTAAAAAAATGAGCAACTAGAGAACTTGGGATGCTAATCCAAGATCTCTAGGATGTAGTGTGAAGATCTAAGTGTTCTACTAGCTCTATCTTGCCTCCTCTCTTGTTTCTCAACACATGAGAGTGTAAAGAGGAGGAAGATGATAAAGGTGGAGGAACTCAAGGGGAGGGAGGAGGATGAAGAAAAAATATGAGAGCTCAAAAATAATGAGGCTTCTATGTGAAAGAAAATTCTCACAAAGGTTTTGTAAAAACATTTTTTAGAATAAACAAACAACAACCATGCTTCAATAGTTGCTACAAATGAATTAAAAATTCATTTGTTAACTATTGAAGTATGGTCATCACCATGCTCCCCTCTCCTTTGAATTACACCTTATTATCCATTTAAAGATAAATGGAAATAACCAATAATGAGGTGTCCACCTTCTATAATGTTATCCGTAACAAAATACGGATTACAGTCTACTGTATATACATATCTGCATTCGGATAAAAACACGAATACCCAAAGAGATAGAATAACACGAAGAACGTAATACTAGAATATACATATCGAAATACATATATGTAAATTATCAAATCAATACCTGATTTAATAATCCGGCTCAAACCCGAGTCGGCTAGTATTACCAACTGTTCGATCGAAAGTCCGGGTACAAAGTACATCAATCGATCGAAACCCTGCACGTATCCAATACGGCTACTACATCATTTCTCCTGAACCAGGGAAACCCTCTGTTTGGGACTCTAAAGACTCGACAGTACGCCGGCAGCGAGTTACTGGATAAATCCATAACCACAAGCACGTCGGCGGCACTAGCTGTACGTAACAGCTACCCGGGTACCTGTCGAAAAGGAAGGCCGATGAGCAAACTCATCCGGATCCCTACTGAGCCTATCTGTGACAATCTCCGTACAGTCCGGTATCTTCATCTGAGAGTATCGGATACCGGGTCTAGGGGGTGGTAAACGTCAGACCCTAATAACCCAATAATTCATGCTAATGCGGCTCAGGACCGATCCGGGAAACTACTGATCAGCCTATCTGTAAATCCCAACTGTCCTGACCAAGGTCTTATGGTCCTGACCAATCGAACACACTGCGATATCGACTCCCTATACCGGAAGAGACAAACTCCCGACAATCACACACCGCCTCCATGTGGCTCGGGACTGTACCCAACCAAAACCTGTTTGTACAACTCAGTAGAGCCGTGGTAGGGTAGTGATCAAAGCATGGTGGGAACTCACACGAGACAAATGACGATCTCGGGTCTAAAGACTAACATGTACTCATGTCACCTGAGAACTTCCACCTGACGATAGGTATAGTACCATCTGGAAGTTCTCGGCGAGTATGTCCGGTGTACTCACACCCAGTGAGCACCTGTATACAATCTTAGGTGCAAAAGACCAATGGTTGCGGGACCATACCATCGCCCCTCGTCGGGGTCTAGAAACGTATACACTAGTTGTTCATACCAGAATATTGCATTTAATACCTCCCATTCTTCTGCTCGTTTGTTTATAGGCAGTCTACTACGAAATATCGATACCCGGTCTCGATACTCCCACGACTAGGGATGACTTAAGGATGTGCTTACCGACTACCCAGCTCCCGCAAGTATGATCGCCATCACAACGCGGGTAGTCTAGCAATGATCCTATGGGCTTTATCAACATGTATGAATGATGCATAATAACAAGTAAAACATATGCACATGTTAAGATAAAGACAAACCAGATGGTATACTGTCATATCGAACAAGACTGTCCTGTACATATATATGTCCAAGCATCCACATGTATACATATACAATAATGGCATTTAGGGCATACATATCCAACAATCTCCCACTTGCACTATGGCCATATACTGGCGTACCAAATACCCAACGTCTGCTCTAGGGTCAGTTGTTGGCATATCGCATACCCAACATCTCAAATAGTCTCTTGAACTGTGCTTGAGGAAGGGCCTTGGTGAATGGATCCGCCGTGTTGTCTTTTGAATCCACTCTCCGTACCTCGATCTCCCTGATCAAGTGATACCGCCTCAAGATGTGCCTGGATTTCTGATGGGACCATGGTTCCCTTGCTAAAGCCATAGCTCCATTGTTGTCGCAATATACAAGTATTGGTTTAACAATGGATGGAACCACCTGAAGTTCAATAATGAACTTCTTAATCCAGACGGCTTCTTTTGCGGCATCATTGGCAGCAATGTATTCAGCCTCCATCGTTGAGTCTGCGACGGTATCCTGTTTGGAACTCTTCCAACAGACCGTCCCTCCGTTGAGGGTAAACACAAAACCCGAGATAGACTTGCTGTCATCCTTGTCACTCTGGAAGCTCGAATCGGTAAAAGACTCCATCTGGAGGTCCCCATTACCGAATACCAGGAACAGTTCTTTAGTCCTCCTTAGATACTTAAGAATGTTTTTAACAGCTGTCCAGTGGTTCTCACTTGGGTTAGACTGGTACCGGCTCACCATGCTAAGCATGTAATCTACATATGGTCGGGTACATAGCATCGCATACATTATAGATCCTACCATTGAAGCATAGGGTATAGTGCTCATGCGAACCCTCTCCTCATCAGTCTTGGAAGACATCTCTTTGGAGAGGGTGATTCCGTGCAATGCGGGTATGTTACCATGCTTGGAATTTTCCATACTAAATCTCTTTAGTACGGTCTCTATGTACCTGGACTATGAAAGTCCCAGTAATCTCTTGGATCTATCTCTGTAGATTTTAATCCCCAGAATGTATGAGGCATCACCCAGGTCCTTCAGGAGAACCTTTGTGACAAGAACAGCTTGACTGATTGTAGTATAGGAATGTCATTTCCTATCAAAAGAATGTCGTCCACGTACAAGACTAAGAATATGACAGTTCGGCCTACAATCTTCTTATAAATACAAGGCTCATTCTCGTTCTTGATGAAGTCAAATCCTTTGACCGTTTCATCAAAACAGGTGTTCGAGCTCCGCGATGCCTGCTTTAATCCATAAATGGATTTAAGCAACTTGCACACCTTTCCGCTGCTCCCACTGGTTACAAAACCTTTTGGCTGATACATATAAACGCACTCTTCTAAACTTCTGTTCAGAAAAGCCGTTTTTACGTCCATCTGCCAGATCTCATAGTCATGGAAGGCAGCAATGGCAAGTAGGATCCGAATGGATTTGAGCATAGCCACTGAAGAAAAGGTTTTTTCATAGTCCACACATGGTCTTTGACGAAAACCTTTTGCAACAAGTCTAGCCGTATAGGTTTCCACCTGCCCATCTACACCAAATTTCTTTTTGTAGATCCATTTGCATCCAACGGGTTTTACCCCAGGTGGAGCAATATCCAAGGTCCATACTTTATTGGTGTACATGGACTTCATTTAGGATCACATAGCATCCAACCATTTATCAGAATTCCTACTGATAATAGCATGCCTGAAACTAAGAGGATCACCTTCTTCCAAGATGCAATTCTCTCGATCCCCGTTTATGAGAAAACTGTAGTATCTCTCGGGCAGATGAGATATCCTACTAGATCTGCGGAGTGGCTGAGGTTCGTCGGGTACTACTGAATCTAGCGGTTCCACCAAATCTTCAGTTATAGTTTGTGTTTGTGGAATTTCATCCAGTTCTACCGTGCTGCCATTGATACTTTTTACAAGAAATTCTTTTTCCAAAAATGTGGCGTTCCTGGTGTGGGGTTCCTAGGCACTCTAGTGAGGTCTCACAAGGCATCGAACATGCCAATTTCAAAAATTCTAGGTGCCGAGAGACCCGACTACGGATCGTTTGCTAGAAAACTAGGCGAAATAGAAACTAGTTAACACTTAACTACGAGTTTAACGGAAATACAACCTTTGTAGATCCGGTGCTCCACCTCCACGGCTCCGCAATGAAGTCGTCTCCGCTGTCCAAATCAAAATCCGGGCTCTAGTGTCGACTTCATTGGAGAATAAGCGAGCTAGGTCGTCGATGTCCATGCCGAAGATGATCTACGTCGAGGCATCGCTAAATCAAGCTCCGACTTCTCCAAGTCAAGAAACTTGTAAAGAAAACACACTCTACTACTTGGCAAGAGGTAGAGGATGAAGAAATAGGAGGTGGGTTCACTTTAGAATTGGATTTCACACTCATGTGCTCAATATGCCATTGATGAAGACAAGCTTCTTCATGAAGAAGAAGAAGAGCAAGAAGAAGATAAAAGTTATGATAAGTTTTTTTAGAATAGAAAAGAATAATAAACTTATCATAATTTTCACCATGGTTAGGTGTAGAGAATTAACTTAGGTTAGATCAATGGTTAGGGTCAAAAGAAGAAGACAAAATGGTTAAGTGGTCAAAGTTTCATGAAGCTTCAATAAGCTTCATGAAGAATAAAGAAAGAAAACCATTTTGTTTTTCTTGTTTTATGCTTTAATTATTTTCCAAAATGAATAAGCAAATAATTAAAAGAATATGCAAAACCCTAATCATCATCTTGACCATAGTTTTATTCTATGCACTTAACCAAAAACCATGTATCATCAAACATGATACGAGTAAGTGCACAAAACTATATCGTATATACAATGTGCACACCCGAGCGAGAAAATCCATTTAAAGTGAACCGATACTAGTTAATGCAAAGTAATATATCAAATATATAATTATGCATTAAATCATTAAATCAACACTTGATTCAATGATCCGGTCATGTCGCACATAACCGACTGGTATCATCAGTAACAACTTATCGAATCAACACTTGATCCGATAACTCGGCTATATCGCATTTAACCGATCAATGTCACATCGCGAGAATCGAATACAGTATCACATACTGGTATTATTCTCGGTCCCGCACATATCTCATATGCGCTCCTATTTCGTTTTGCTTGAGCCAGGAAACCTCTGTGTAGGACTCTAAAGACTCGTCAATACGCCGGCAGCAGGCGATGATCATATCAAGCACCCACAAGCCGCAAGCGGTCTGCTAAACGTAACGGCCACCCGGGTATTGAGCGATCTGAAGATCGACGAGCAAGCCCGCTCACACTCCAGTGAATCCAACCAGTAACACTACCGTACAGTCCGGTCTGATCGTCTGATATGTCGCATATCTCGCCTAGGGGTGGTAAACGTCAGACCCCAATAGCTCGATAAGTCGTGTCGATATGAGGTCTATAACAATTCGAGAAACTACTGGTAACACTTACCAGTAAATCTCAGCAACCCTGGCCAGGGATTTCCTGTTATAGCCAATCGAACACAGCGCAACATCAACCCCTATACCGGGAGAGACGAATCCCCTCCTATCGCTCATTGCCTCCATGTGACTCGGGACTGTACCCAAAAACCACCGTTTTGCACGCCCTCTTGGACGTGGTAAGATGGAAATCAAAGCACAGTGGGAACCACACAAGACTCTATGACGATCTCGGGTCAACAGACTACTCTGTACCAGTGTCACCTGAGAACTGCCATCTGACGTGAGGTATAATACCATCTGGGAGTTCTCGGCGAGTCCGTCCAGTGTACCCAGTCTCTACTGAGCACCCGTATATCATCTCCGATGTCAAACACCAATGGATATGGGATCATCCATCGCCCATCTGTATGGGTCGAGAGGGTACACGCTAGTCTACTCTGGTATATCGATGCCCCGTCTCGATACACCCACGACTAGGGACTTTGAAGGATGTACTTATGGACTACCATGCCCCCACTAGTATGATCCGCATCATAGTCCAGGTAGTCAAGTACACATCCTAAGGGCTTTACCAACATGTAACAGAGAGACAATCAGTATACACGTTAAGGTAAAGATCAACCAGATAGCATACTATCATGTCGAGCAAGAAAGTCCTCCCTATATATGTCCCAGCATCCACTACAATATACATCCAATGTACAGTAATGGCCTCTAGGGCATACATATAACTAACACCTGGAAACAATAATCCTTTGTTCCTCTGCATGGTAGAATAGATACCTATTAGAATCCTTTAGGTATCCCACAAACTTACACAAAACTGGTCGTGCTTCGAGTTTGTCTGGGTTCTACTTTTTGACATAAGCAGGGCAACACGTTTAAGATACAAACTCTTACCACTCCATATTTCATACGGATTTTTAGGCACGGATTTGGATGGAACTTGATTCAAAAGATGCGCCGCTGTTTGAAGCGCATATCTCCAGAATGAAATAGGCAACTCGGCGTTACTCGTCATGGAGCGAACCATGTCCATTAAGGTACGGTTCCTCCGCTCCAATACACCGTTGTGCTGTGGTGTATACGGAGGAGTAAGCTGAGAGAGAATACCGTTCTCTTTTAGATATTCTAGGAATTCCATGCTTAAGTACTCCCCTTCTCTATCAGATCGGGGGATCTTGATACTTTTGTCAGTCTAGTTCTCTGCTTCGTTTCTGAATTCTTTGAATTTCTCAAAAGCTTCAGATTTGTGTTTCATGAGATACACATATCCGAACCTAGAGAGATCGTCAGTGAATGTGATGAAGTACGAGAACTCACCCCTTGCATGTATAGACATTGGACCACATACTGTGTATGAGTCCCAAGAACTCTGCTGCTCTTTCTCCGTGTCCGGTGAACAGAGATTTGGTCATTTTTCCTTTGAGACAAGACTGACAAGTTTCATAAGATGAAAATTCGAACGTATCCAAAAATCCATCTTTATGCAACTTACTTAGTCTTTTCTCTCCGATATGACCAAGTCTACAATGCCACAAGTAAGATTCGTTCACTTTTGAATTCTTCCTATTGCATGTGTTTTGTATATTGTGAACTGTGTTTTGATTAAGAACACAGATACCATTACATAGTATACCTTCTGCAACCAATACCTTATTGAGGTAGATGTTCATGATATTTCTATCAAGAACAAAGTTATATCCATCTTTATCAAGTAAAGAAACCGATATGATGTTGCAAACCATGGAAGTTACATAGTAGCAATTGTTCAAAATCATAGTATTGCTATTTGGCAATGCTATGTGATATTCATCGACGGCAGAAGCATCAACTTGTACTCCGTTCCCTACTCTGAGGGACATATCACTAGGTCCAACTATCCTATTTTTTCTCAGTCCCCGTAATAAATTACAGATATGAGATTCTGATCTGGTATCTAGTATCCAGGAGGTAGGACTAACCAAAAAACAATTCTCAATAACAAGAACACCTGAAGAAGATGCAATTGTATGCTTCTTCTTCGATGGGGTCATCAAGGAATTTATGCAATCATCTTTCTTCTGCTCATACTCATGACAGTTGTCATAGGTTAGAGCTAAATCGACATTCCCCAGTCCCGAATAAGAATTCGGATCGGTCAAGCGATACATTTTATTATCTTGTTTAAGGCATGAAGTGGTTGCTACCTGGAGAGAGAGAAAAGAAACACTCAGCGTGTGCTCTTGCAAGATTAGATTGGTTTTTAGTTTATCTAATCAGGATGGCTCCCACTGTTTCCTCGAATTATTTTTCAAACCTTAAAAGATGAACTAGTCAGGATTAATCGCACGTCACAATACTTGCTTAACCTTTCAGCCAGGCTAGTGTTGGTACTTCGAAGGAGATTTTCTAACGCTTTCGCGAAGTTCCTTAATTACATAACCTCATTTTTTGGAGGCGTAGCCCCGCTAACACCGTTCTAGACACCTACTTGATTTATAGCATTGATTGTTAAATGAAATAATGTTCCGAGAGTAATCCTACTCATCAGTGGGATCGGGATCCAACTATCATTGCATGATAAACTAGATGGAAGACACTCTAGTCACCACACTTCAGAAGGTATGCAGCACTAGCAAGTTTCCTATATATTTGAAACTCCCGATGTGGTTTTTGCCCCTAGAACCCAAGTGACCTGACACAGTCAACAAATCAAAGAGTCCTAATCAAGTTCAACCCGTCATTATCTTGATTGCATAAAACCCACCCGCATAACCCTTGACACAGTCAACAAGATTATACGACTGTCCCAACCAATCGCATTGTATGCTACAAATAAGCAATACTCAGCTACTGTTCACTACGTCTTGACACAGTCAATAAATGCAACACGAATACTAAGTATTACTTATAAGAAATGACGGAGGGCTACAACTGAGTTTTTGGCGAAAAACCCTTTAACGTAATGAACTTGATATCGTTGAAGGAACCTTAGCAGTTTTGAAAAGGAGTGGTTTAAGCTTCGCTTTTGAAAACTTGTGGTTTTGAAAAAAAAAACGAGTAATCTACAGTATAGACTCTTTCTCAAGAGGTCACTCCCCGCGAAGGGATCTCGGCTCTTGCTTCGTGGAATGAGGTGCTGGATATTCATGATCGAATACCACCATGCAAAGCGAAAGAATATAGCTATAGTTTTTCAAAATTTGTTCCAACAACATCTTTTAGGTTTCTTATCTTGCATTAATCAAAATTAATGTGGTCCCATCATTTAACACCTATCACACCAGAAAAGAACGAAAATAAAATATAGATATATGTCATCCGCATTCGCCATGGGGCCCCGTCATCACCTGTTAGGTTACTTAACTAACGACAGATCGGGGCTGGACTAGCGAGGGTGCAAAACATATACAACATCTACTAGTATATATATAAATATATATAACATTCGTCCCAGGCATGATAATAAGCAACACCACAGAATCTCAGCAAGCAACACGGAATGGTGGATAATCTTGGAGCCCCGGGTTTCATATGAGCCACAAATGAGACCCGACGTTCCCGGTCATATGGATAGCCCGTGCAATGGAAACCAGGACCCCTACGAGCGCGGCAAGTTACCCGCCAATCCCAGAAGTGAGGCAACCCTAATCAACAAAGTGAATGGGCTACCCAGCACTTCACGGGATCCGGTAACTTGAGCGCTCCTCCGTGGGTCATACCTATACCCCCTACGAGTGCGGCGAATAGCCCGCCAATTCTAGAGTGAATCCCCCTCCGTCTCAACGCCATGAGATGTGGGCTTGTTGCTCTTTAGAACCCGGCTATTCGTGCACTCCACCGTGGGGTAATTCTAGTACAGAAAATGAAAAATATGTACAAAGGTTACATCGACCTCAACTCGGTCGTTCCCCAATAAAATAATATACAACACAGCGGAAACGGCAGTACACATGTCAAACACTCGCCCCGCAATAACAAATGTACAAATGAATATAAACTGTACTAAACCATTGCACCACCGGCTATCCACCACGACAATCCAACCACAATATCAGCACAATCACAGAACATCAACGTGAATGTCATGTTCGCAAACTCGTTTAAAAGAACATATAGCAGTCAGACAGGTTTAACGATCAAATGACATTCACGGTCGCAGATGCTAATCTAAGTACTGATAATAAACACGTATTTTAAAATTTCGATCGACTAAACTCTTCTGAATAGGCCCCAAGTACTAAGCCAGCACTCAAACAAATCTGGGCCAAAAATATATATTCCAGAAACCACAATTCCATACTATAGAACCCTAGAAGATTTTTTGAGCACAGTGGCCCAATTCTGACTGCGGAACCGCGGCAAATGAACACATTTCACGGTGGTTCCACGGCGGAATTAAGGGATCTTGTGCCCAAATTTCTTCTGTGTTTCTAGAAAAGCCTGCACGAATTTTTGATACACTGAAAATGATTTTTCGACCAGTTAAAAATCGGTAGAAACCTTAAAAATGGAAATGCGGTTTTGAAAATTTCGGTCGATCGATATTTTAAACACGTTAGAACTAGCTAGTATAGGTTTTATGGGGTGGCTCTGATACCATGTTGGGTTACCCTAACACCCTAGCCATCATCCGTGGCCGTTTACGGAACAAATTTTTTTCTATGAGTTTAAAAATGGCGCTAGAATAACCCATTAAACCGGATCTTTTCATAAACCTAACTAGCTAAACAAAGAGAGCTAACTATTATGAAAAGAAGTCTCGCCAAACGATCCAAGTCCTTCGGTCTTCTTTCCTCATCGTTCGCTCCAAGTGACCACCATGATCGCGCTTGATCTCCTTTGCTCTCTCCATCGGTACTCCGGGATCGAGCTTGCTCTTCGGTCATCCTCTGTCGAAGATGATCCACCCGAGAGATGTGATCCATAGCTCTAACTCCTTGCTAAGTAACAAAAGGAGCAACTACAGAACTGGGGATGATAATCCAAGATCTTTAGGATGTAGTGTGAAGATCTAAGTGTTCTACTATCTCTATCTTGCCTCCTCTCTTGTTTCTCAACACATGAGAGTGTAGAGAGGAGGAAGATGATGAAGGTGGAGGAACTCAAGATGAGGGAGGAGGGTGAAGAAAAAATATGAGAGCTAAAAAATAATGAGGCTTCTATGTGAGAGAAAATCCTCACAAAGGTTTTGTAAAAACATTTTTTAGAATAAACAAACAACAACCATGCTTCAATAGTTGCTACAAATGAATTAAAAATTCATTTGTTAACTATTGAAGTATGGTCATCACCATGCTCCCCTCTCATTTGAATTACACCTCATTATCCATTTAAAGATAAATGGAAATAATCAATAATGAGGTGTCCACCTTCTAGAATATTATCCGTAACAAAATACGGATTACAGTCTACTGTATATACATACCTGCATTCGGATAAAAACACGAATACCCAAAGAGATAGAATAACACGAAGAACGTAATACTAGAATATACATATCGAAATACATATATGTAAATTATTAAATCAATACCCGATTTAATAATCCGGCTCAAACCCGAGCCGACTAGTATTACCAACTGTTCGATCGAAAGTCCGAGTACAAAGTACATCAATCGATCGAAACCCTGCACGTATCCAATACGGCTACTACATCATTTCTCCTGAGCCAGGGAAACGCTCTGTTTGGGACTCTAAAGACTCGACAGTACGCCGGCAGTGAGTTACTGGATAAATCCATAACCACAAGCACGTCGGCGGCACTAGCTGTACGTAACGGCTACCCGGGTACCTGTCGAAAAGGAAGGCCGATGAGCAAACTCATCCGGATCCCTACTGAGCCTATCTGTGACAATCTCCGTACAGTCTGGTATCTTCATCTGAGAGTATCGGATACCGGGTCTAGGGGGTGGTAAACGTCAGACCCTAATAACCCAATAATTCATGCTAATGCGGCTCAGGACCGATCCGGGAAACTACTGATCGGCCTATCAGTAAATCCCAACTGCCCTGACCAAGGTCTTATGGTCCCGACCAATCGAACACACTGCGATATCGACTCCCTATACCGGGAGAGATGAACCCCGATAATCGCTCACCGCCTCCATATGGCTCGGGACTGTACCCAACCAAAACCTGTTTGCATGACTCGGTAGAGCCGTGGTAGGGTAGTGATCAAAGCATGGTGGGAACTCACACGAGACAAATGATGATTTCAGGTCTAAAGACTAACCTGTACTCATGTCACCTGAGAACTTCCACCTAACGATAGGTATAGTACCATCTGGAAGTTCTCGGCGAGTCCGTCCGGTGTACTCACACCCAGTGAGCACATGTATACGATCTTAGATGCAAAAGACCAATGGTTGCGGGATCATACCATCGCCCCTCGTCGGGGTCTGGAAACGTATACACTAGTCTACTCCGGAATATCGATGCCCAGTCTCGATATTCCCACGACTAGAGACCATTTAAGGATGTGCTTACCGACTATCCAGCTCCCATAAGTATGAGTGCCATCACAACGCAGGTAGTCTAGCAATGATCCTACGGGTTTTATCAACATGTATGAATGATATGTAATAATAAGTAAAACATATGCACATGTTAAAATAAAGACAAACCAGATAGCATACTATCATATCGAGCAAGACTGTCCTATACATATATATGTCCAAGCATCCACATATATACATATACGATAATGGCTTTTAGGGCATACATATCCAACAACACTTACACTCAACGCATGTGTTTAGTAGTACTTTTATTTAAAATAACTAACAAAAGATAATAATGTAGTGATAAAATAAATGCAATAAAATGTGTTCATCAACTACCCTAAAGTTTCAATATCGAGGGTAACTCTCATTTTTAACGGTCAAATTTAATATCGTTAAATTCCATATCAAAAGACTATTTTACCCCTCTCATAATATGTTATTAACAATTTAAAATTATTAAATATTAATTAAATAAAGGATTATTAGCTTGGGGATGAGATAAGGGGGCTGGGGGCAACGGAATGAGGAGGAGGTGTTGGGCGTTGGAGGGAGGAGGCAGGGTGAGGTGGCGAAGGGTGGGGGCCGGGGAGGTCGGGAGGAGGGCAGGGGGGAAGAAGAAGAAGAAGAAGATTGATGGTGGTGGTGGTGGTGATTCTGAAGATGATGTAGAAGAGGGGAGGGGCGGTGGGGTCGGGTAGTGTGATGGTGATGGTTGTGGTTGTAGTGGTGATGGTGGTGAGGGCGTGGGGGTTGATGAAGAAGATGATGGTGGTGGTGATCGGGATGGCGATAAAGGAGGAGGGGGCGGAAGGGGTGTAGGGATGAAGAAGAAGATGGTGATGATTGTTATGATTCGATTTGTTGACGAAATGGTAGTGATCCCATAGAGGGGCGGGGGTGACAGCGGCGGAAAGGCGGGGGTAAGGGGACAGGAGAGGAGGGTTGGGGGCGGCGGGGGGTGATGGTGATGGTTATGGTGATTAAGAAAGAGGGTGTGGGATGAAGAAGGTGATGGTGATGGTGATGGTGATGAAGGAGGTGGCAAGGAGGATGGAGGGGGGCGGTGTTGCTGGAAGCGGGTGATGGTGCTGGCAGAGGGAGGAGGTCGAAGGTGGCGGCGCTGGATAAGGCGTCGTTGTCGGCTATGTATTTTTTTTAAAATTAATTTTTAATTTTTTTAGAAATTGTTTTTGGATTAGATGAGGGTATTTTTAGGATTTAAAATTTTTTAGTTTACGTGGCGAGCTTGTTGACGTGGCGCTGATGTGGCACAAACGGTGTTAATTTTGACCGTAAAAAATAGGGGTTATAGGTCATTTTGAAGGTTTATGGTAGTTTTTTGAAAAGCCCCGAAACTCGAGGTTAGTTTTTGGTAAATAAGCCAAGAAAAATCATAAAAGGGTCATGGTTCAGTAATAAAACGGTCATGGTTCAGTAATGACAGGGTAAATTTTTGGATGGAAAATTTTAAAAGGGACAACATAAAGTAACCTATTAGCCCCAAGTTACTTCAAAATCCATATATGGAATTTGAAATATTGAGTTAGTCCTAAGAAATTTGACAATGGTATTTAACAATGTTGTTAAATCTAGCATAAAACTAGCATTTTACAACCACAACTTTGAGATTTAATCGTACATGTTATAAAACAAAAATGAGAATATCATATCAATCTCAAAAGTAGAACATACCTTTAGGAATTCTCTAAGTCCAGAGTGTACATAACCGTCGCATTCCGTTGCTCCCCACCCCCACCCCACCCCCACACTGCTCATCGACATCACTTACTAATAGGCTATGGTTGTCGTCCTCACCACCTGCCAACACCATCCACCGACCAGTCGCTGGCGTCATCCGTCGATCGATACCCATCACGGATCCCTATATCTATTTATTTAATACTATTGTTAACGTCCTAAAGTACATATCCATTTAGAAATCAAATGAGCAATTTATCAAAATGAAGCCAATTTCATTTCTAGAATCTCAATTCTCAATTACTTTTACCAACACTCGAGAAATATAAAAATATACTTAGATTAAAGGGGTTTATAAAAAGTTGGGTTTTCACTGTATTGTACCCCTAAAAACTCCCCTAATTTTAAATACATCCCCTAAACAATCAATTTCTAAACACAATCCCTAAAGCTTCTAACTAAATTAAATATAACCTTATGATTTACTTTTATCAAACCAACCATTAATTGCAGCCGTTATGGGTTAAAATGACGAAAATACCCTATAATGGTTATACCTCTCCTCCTTCCTCTTTTAACCAATTATTGCTGCTTCACGTCTTCTCTTCTTGCTGCTGCTGCTTCGGCCATAACATTTCATCACAAACAAAAATTACATTTTTAATGAACATCTAGGATTTCGGCTGGAACAGCTTCAATGAGCGCGTAACGTTAAGACAACTTCAAGAATGCATCACATTGCCATTGAGGAGAGAAAGCAACATTGAGGTTTTGAAGGAAGCTTAGTTGAGAGAACAGGGGTAAAAAGGGAAAAATTTATCACAACCTGACCCAAGTCAGTCCTAACCCAACTATGAATCCACATTAAGTTGACAGGGGGTTCAATTTGATTAACGGAGACGTTTGAGGGGGATTGTATATAGAAATAGAATGTTGTAAGGGTTGCATTTAGAATTAGCCAAGTTTCGGGTCAGGAAAAAAAACCAAAAGGAAAAAGGGAAAATTGTCAACATAAAAAAACGAGCACTTTTTTCCGCTGCCAAAAATCCTTTGGCCTCGAAGCGGTAGTCAAAAACCCCTAAAAAATTTTCTTTTAGTATCTGCATAGCAGTCTGCTATATCTAACTAATTCATACAAACTATTTAGATATTGCAGAAAACGGTTTAGATATCACAGACAACTGCTTAGATATCGCAGGAAACTAGATATAACAGGAAACTGCTAGATATCGGAATTTTTGACAACAAAAAAACTTTTTAGGGGTTATAACACAACTCTTTTGCTATTTATTTCATTTCAGGCGGATGTAACTGTTAGAGGCTATGGTGGTTATAACACAAGATGGGCCTTGTTCTTGCTTAGCCACCTATTTCCCCTGGCGACATTTTGCGTTGTCCTATTATTAATATTGTTCTTATTATGGCTTAACACAAAAGTTATGGGTCAATGATGAAGAAAAAAGAAGATAAAAAGGCTTAATTGTTGCTGGTCTAACTTTTCTCTATCATTCCATTCACATAAAGTTGGGATTTGAATAATTATCGTTACTACGCCTGAATGAGCAAATGCGTGGTGAATGTTCCTTGCTTCCTTTGAGCCGACACTGGGAGTAAACTTACTGCAGAATCGAACAATCTAAAATGAACTTATAGTAAATTTCAATTAATAAGATAGGTATGTCTATCAACATTACAAGCTGAAGCAGCATGCAAATCCTTCTGCTGCAAAGTTTTAGATGATTGAACTAGGTTAAAGCCAGAATCAACAACCTGAACCAATAATCGGCTTAACACCAAACGCGTGAACATGGTTGTGTACAGGCTAAAGCGGTAGGTTAATTAGGGTGGGCAGGTCTTTCTTTGTTAGGCTATCTATAGGTTGTTAGTTGTGCAACGAGAAAGGCATCTGAGGACGTTGAGGCATTTTCGAAAGCGGTGCAGTAATGGGGTACTTGTGATTTCTGTGTTGACGTAGTCATGTTCCAACGAAGTCGTGATTAGGGAACGATGCTGAATATAAGACGTAAAATGATTATTACCCCAACAAATTGACATGCATGGCCTGTGCTGCTACTCACTCATCCATCACACACATTGAATGAGCTTAACATTTGTTTTTAAATATGAAGTCGTGCACTCATCTGTTTACAGTCATACGTGCCTTCATTCATGCACGACGGTGTTCTCCCATGCTTCTGGTGCATTAACATGTAATCCTTGGCAGATCAATGTATGCATTCTTCAGCTATTTATTCTCTGTCATAGCGAAGAATTTTGAGTTAGATTTGATTCGTTTTGTTTTGTAGAACTGTCCAACTTCTCCTGCTGCCGCAACTATTTTTTTCAGAGCTAACGATGCAGCTCTTCTGGGGAGAACATGTGAACGTCAGAATGTGCCTGATGAAGAGTACAAGGAAAACCTAATGAAAATTGTTCGACGCTTAAAGGTTACACATGCAAACATGCATCCAGCATTCAGGCATCCATATTACTAGAAATCATGTTTGTGGCTTGCATGTTTTTTATATCCCGGTTTTATTTGGTACTGACTTCATGCCTTTCCCTTCGCCATGAGCCTTCTCAGGATTAGTTTTATATTTATCATATTGTCAAGTTGATGCTTTCTTAAACTTGATACAAAACCGAAACATAACTTTTTGTTATTTTCATTCTATACATGCCGTCAAGGTCATCTCAAAAGCCTGTATAGGACAGTGTTTCAAAAAGAATGTGTATGATTTTGTTGAGGGATCTAGTTGTGTGTGTGTTTCTTTTTTAAATTATTGTAGCTGATATACTTTTGGTATGCTGAGCAAGATAGATGGACCCGATCTTCAATTTGATGCTGAGTTCCAGCTTGTTTGGATTTGATTTTTTCATATTTCAGGAATGCTCACCCACGATGTTCGTTGTTTTGATTACGCCGCCCCCTGTGGATGAGGATGGGCATTTTGCATATGCACGGTATGACATTTTTATTTTATATTCAATTCATAATGCCATGCTGTTTCATGTGTAATATTTTGATATTGGCATTAATGTTACCTTCGAGAACTAATCCATAATCAACCAGGGAAGCATATAGAAGGCAGCATTTTGACATAGTTCTAATTAATAAAAGTGTATAACTGTACATTCTCAGGATGCGTTTTTGCTTGTTATGTAAAGCTCAAGCAAGGTTTAATATAAGCATGTCCAACCTTAACAGTCTAGACCAACTGGTTGGGAACAAGGTTGCACCGACATGGTTTTTCTACCGCCTTGTCCGTGTCGAACACGCGCTGGACACATATTCGTGCTCGACATGTGTTAGACATAGAAATCGGTGTCACGCTCGTATCTGAACTGCAGGACGTCTTGGACACGGGCCGGACATGTTTTAGCGGGTTTTTGCTAGGAAAATGTTGAAATTATATGTTTTTTGTTGGAATAATGTTAAATTATAGTTAGGAAAACGTATAGTTTTTGCCGAAATTATGTTAAGTACAACTAGGAAAATACTCAAATGATATAGTTTTTGCTGAAATTGCTGAAGTTGTGCCGAAATAACTTAGTTCTTTTTATCGTATCGTGTTTGTGTCCCTGAATCCGTGTCCGTGCAGCCTTAATTGGGCATTCTGCCCTCTAATTATACCTTGGAACAAACAATATCTTCTTCAGATAAAAGTTCTGTTTGGTTCATAACTCCTCTGTAAACATATGTGCAACTTCTTATTTAATGACAAATATCGTATATGAATTTTCCTGCATTTGACCTTCTTTCTGATGAAACTGAAACTCAATCTAACATATACATCTCAAAGGATAAAGAAAATGTTTGCATATATGCCATGGAAATATAGTATTCGTATGTTATGTTTTTCAGAAGTTGTCATATCCATGTAACCATGTCATGTTGTTTCACGTGATTGACCGTCTTTACTAAATTTTCTTTTTAAATGTTTGGATCGTTATTTCAATATGTTGAGTAAAACAATTTCTTTTCTTTGTTCTAGTTCATTATATGGTATTAAAGCCATGGAATTGCCGGAAAGGACGAACGAAGTAACAGGAGTCTATGCAAGTAAAGTGTGTTGAGCTCGCGAAAGAATTGCAAATTCCGTATGTTGACTTGTGGTCTCGAATGCAAGGATTCTCCGAATGGCAGAAGAAGTTCCTAAGGTTCGTCAAATATATATATATATATATATATATATATATATATATATAGAGAGAGAGAGAGAGAGAGAGAGAGAGAATAATGGAGGAAAGAGGCCATAGGAGGGAATTTCCTCCTATGGCATCGAAAAAATACCCCCCTCATCGTGTTTTTCGACGATCGGAATCCATCATCATCATCGTTATCATCTAAGATGTGGGTACGCCAAATTTCATGTGATTCTACAATTTTTTCACCGTTGATTTAGCAATGTAAAAAGTTATATTGTCTGTAAATCGTTAATTTTGAACCCACTAATTCAACGGTGAAAAAATTGTAGAATCACATGAAATTTGGTGTGCCCGCATCTTAGATGATAACGATGAACATAATGGATTCCGATTGTCAGAAAATACAACGGAGGGCGTATTTTTTTGACGCCATAGGAGGAAATTCCCGCATCTTTTCTATATATATATATATATATATATATATATATATGAGGAAATCCCTCCTATGGCATCTTTTCTCCATTATTCTCATATATATATACATCTTTTCTCCATTATTCTCATATATATATATATATATATATATATATATATATATATAAGCCCTAAAATTATATATATATAGAAAAAGCCCTAAAATTATATATATAAATATATATATATAATTTTAGGGCTTTTTCTATATTGAACCTAAAACTTTGCAAATTCTAAATAGTAAATACAACCCCTATAACTTACTATTTCTAAATTCAACCCCTAAAACTTGTAACTAAACCAAATAAGCCCATATGGTTAACTTTCCTACGCCAAACCATTACTAATGGCCATAAGGGGGTTAAAATGACATATTTACCCCCCTCCATCCAATTCTCTTCAAATAGTCAAATTGGATGAATTAGGACAATATAAATCTATACATTTGGTTAGTGAATCAAAGTAAAAACATGGAAAATTGTCTCAAGCGAAATCAATGGGGAAAAAATCCCCTAGACATGATGGTTATTGAAACCAAAGCAACAAAAATTAGATTGTATAAATGAATGGGAAATAACCATAGACATGATATTAAGTGAAATAAAAATAAATTAACTTAAATGCGGTTAATGGACCAAAAAAATACCACATAATATCAAATAACAACATATATACATAATCCATAGTTAAGGTTAGGGCTAGAGACAGCTTATATGAGCTTGTAGGTTGAGAGAGTGTACATCATTGTGAAGAAGAGGTTCATTTGAGAGGAAATGATCAAGATTTTGAAGTAGGAGAACTCTCCATGCTTTGGAGAGTTAAAAAGGAAGTTTAGTTGAGAGAATGATGGGAATATTATGATATATATCTTGAATCCTAACCCAATTTAGCCCTGACCTAAACATAAACCCGGGTTAAGCTTACGGAAGGTCCTGTTTGATCGATCGACCAGGAAGTTTTAGGGATTGTATTTAGAAATGGTAATATTAGGGGTTGTATATAGAACTAGCTAAGTTTTAGGGGTTAAATATAGATAAACACCCTTTATTTTACTTGTCATCTACATTCTCATCTCCGAGCCGAAGAAATGCCTTATGATTTCCCGCATCATTCACAGATTAATGGAGAAGAAGACATTGCATGCGATAGAAGAGCTGATGCTTATATCTCTATCATTCTTAATATTCAATACTATCTCATTTTACCCATTATTGTTTTGAACCTCCTGAGTGATTATGATTTGTTTCTCATTATATTCTTTTCCTTTCACAGAAAAACCTTACGGGCGTTGATCATGGTTCAAGTTCCATTGCCTATATTGTGAAATTTTATATTTGGTTATTAATTTGGCTAAATTGCTGAGCATGTGATGGAGATCATTTTCGGGTCTCCGTCAGATGTTGTCTTCCGTTGATCTCCCGGTGGACTTGGATGGTTATCTTCTGTTGCGTGTGGGTCTCAATGGGTTTTGGAGGAAGGGGTGGTATGAGGAGTTTGGTGCCGAGTACCTGTAAAGAAGTCTCGGGGTGGTTTGGTACCACCAAGGACCCTCCGACGATCAAGTTAGTGATGAGATCCGAGCAGAGTAACGGCTTGAAAGAGTGAAGAATGGCTTACTTGACTCCTCTGTGATGGGGGTTTTTATAGCGGCGGCAGCACGCAGCAGTAGGCGCGAGAATCTCGCCGGCAGTTACACTCCCGACGCCACGTCCGCGTAAAGAGCGGATCGCCCATAAATGGGGATCGTGATGGCGTGGAACGTGGGATGTTGCCGGCGGAGAATCTGCGCATGGCGAGATTCACGGAGCGGCGGTTACGCCTGAGTGGTGGAGTTGGTCGGTCGGAAGGACCGAGGAAGATAGCCTCAGCTGGGGAGCTCGGAGACGAGCAAGAGGGCCGAGGAGTCTTGGTCCGGTGGCAGCTTGGGACGAGCTGAGAGGCCGAAGAGGCCAGTTTCAAGGGGCTATGAGGAGAGCCGGCTAGAGCTTGCGGGTCGGGTACCCGGATGACCTGGTCGGCCCCTGTGGGCCCTTTTTTTGTTCTGGGACACGTCATCTGCCACGTGCCTTGATCCATGAGAGCAGAGTGGTTTTGTTGGGTCGTCAATATGGAGCATCATCATTAGCCCCCCACTTTTGTCCCGACCAGCTGGCGGGTCGGGTCAAGAGTGGACTGCCGGGCCGCCCGGGGTGAGCTCCCTCCTAAGATTTCGTCGGGACGCGTCTCCGGGCTGTCAAGCCTTTTCTGAGAAGGAGGCATCTCCATGGCCCCAAAGTCGAGGGAGGATCACTTAGACTTGGATAGATCTGATGTCTCTTTTCGGGGCTTCGGATCCGGTGCATGTGACTGGCTCAGTGGCCTTGTTACGGGACTACAAACCCGCAGCGTCTGTTGAGCAGGAGGATGCCTGTTGGGGATGACCGAACGGGGAAGCTGCTCGGTTGATCTTGGCGAGGGCCTTGATCCCTGGCGCTGCGGTAGGGAAGCTACCGGCCGGGGATAGCCGAGCAGAGAAGCCGCTCGGCTGCCTTTAAGAAGGACTTTGATCCTTAGCGTTGGAGGGGCCGCAGGAGGCCTGCTAAGGATAACCGGGCAGTGAGCTGTGCCGTTGCCCCCTGGCGAGGGTTTTGATCTCTGGCGTTGTAGGTAGGCAACCACTAGCCTGGGATGACCGAGCGAGGTAGCCGCTCAGGTGCCTCTTGCGAAGGCTTTGATCCCTGGCGTTGCAGGTAGGGAAGCTACCGGCCATGGATAGCCGAGCAGGGAAACCGCTCGGCTGCCTCTAAGGGAGACCTTGATCCTTGTCTTTGCTGGGTAGGAAGCTATCCGCCGGGATGCGCCGAGTAGGAAGGGGCTCGGCGGCCTCGCGAAGAGGGCTTCAGATCCTCAGCGTCTGATGGGCAGGAGGACGCCTACTGGGGATGCGCTGAGCAGGAAGGAACTCGGCGGCCTCGCGATGAGGGCTTCAGACCATCAGCGTCTGATGGACAAGAGGATGCCCGCTGGGGATGCGTCGAGCAGGAAGGAACTCGGCAGCCTCACGATGAGGGCTTGAGATCCTCAGCATCTGATGGGCAGGAGGATGCCCGCTGGGGATGCGCCGAGTAGGAAGGAACTCGGCGGACTCGCGATGAGGGCTTCAGACCATCAGCGTCTGATGGGCAAGAGGATGCCCGCTGGGGATGCGCCGAGCAGGAAGGAACTCGACGGCCTCACGATGAGGGCTTGAGATCCTCAGCGTCTGATGGGCAGGAGGATGCCCGCTGGGGATGCGCCGAGCAGGATGGAACTCAGCGGCCTCGCGATGAGGGCTTCAGACCATTAGCGTCTGATGGGCAGGAGGATGCCCGCTGGGGATGCGCCGAGCGGGAAGGAACTCGGCGGCCTCACGATGAGGGTTTGAGATCCTCAGCATCTGATGGGCTGGAGGATGCCCGTTGGGGATGCGCCGAGCAGGAAGGAACTTGGCGGCCTCATGATGAGGGCTTTGATCCTTGACGCTAGAGGGGCTGTGAGAGGCCTGCGAAGGATGGCCGAGCAGGATAGCCGCTCGGTGCCTCTTGGCGAGGGCATTGATCCTTGACGCTGGAGAGGCCCTAAGAGGCCTACGAAGGATGGCCGAGCAGGGTAGCTGCTCGGTGCCTCTTGGCGAGGGCTTTCTGATCCCTTGCGTTGCGGTAGGGAAGCTGTAAGTGCACGGCGGCGCCCCGGCCTCCATCCCGAGGCCAAATGCGGAAGTGATGGTTAACTTTAATTTTTCTTGAACCGGCACCACCGCGCACTAAAACCCGGATCGTGCCATTAAACCAGTCCTAGCTATCTAGAGAGGAGGAAGAGAGATATACCGAGTGATCCGAGTCCTCCGGTCTTCTCGTCGTCGTCCCGATCTCCCGCGGAATCTCCGGTCTCCACCTCCTCGCCGGAAGGGCACCACGTCGCCTGCTTCTTTTACGGGCTTCCACCTCTATACCGAGGCAACTCGGGCACGAAGTGTTGGATATAGTGCCCTCTAAGTCAATTATTGAATCACAGGTACGTGATTGCAAAGATTGAGGGAGGACCTATACCGATAAAACAGTCTCACTCGAGATGATAGTATGCTATCTGGTTTGTCTTTATCATCGTATATATGCTTTAGTTTACTATTGCATGATGATAGAGCCCATAGGATTCTTGCTTGACTACCAACAGTATGATGGCGATCATATATGTGGGAGCAGGGGTCTATAAGCACATCCTTAAAAGAGTCCCTAGTCGTGGGAGTTTCGAGATAGGGCATCGATACTCCAGAGTAGACTAGTGTATACAGTCGAGACCCCGACGAGGGGCGGTGGCCGGTCTCACAAGCCACTGGTGTCAGTTGGATCACCTAAGATGTATACAGGTGCTCATTGGGTTATGAGTACACCGGACAGGACTCGCCGGGAACATGCTAGTTGGTATTATACATATCGTCAGATAGCAGTTCCCTGGTGACATGTGTACAGGTTAGTTCATTGACCTGAGGTCGTCATTTGTCTCGTGTGAGTTCCCACTGTGCTTTGATTTATACCCTACCATGCTTAAAGGAGTTGTGCAAACAGGTGTATTTTGGGTACAGTCCCGAGCCACATTGGAGGCAAGTGAGCGCATCTTCGGGGATTCGTCTCTCCCGGTATTGGGGGTGAGATCGCGCTGTGTTTAGGAGAGCCATTACACGAAATCCCTGGCCAGGGTAATCGAGATATACTGGTAGGTATACCAGTAGTATCTCAGGGTGTTCTGGGCTGCTCTCTGACACGATTTATGCAGCTATTGGGGGTCTGACGTTTACCGACCCCCTAGGCCGTATATGCGATACTTATAGACGAATGTTCCGGACTGTACAGATATTGTCACTGTCAGGCTCAGTAGGGTTTATAGATGAGTTCGCTCGTCAGCTTCCCTTCCAATCAATACATAGGCAAAACGTTACGTACAGCTTGTACCTCTGACGTGCTAGGGGTTATACCCAGTGCCAGTGTACTGATGAGTCATTAGAGTCCCCCACAGACACTTTCCCAAGTTCGGGCGAAACGTTGTAGAGGCCGTATGGGTTTATGGCAAGGTTCGGAAAATGCACGTGCGTTTTCGCACGTGTCGTTTTTCGGGCAGATAATACTGGTAGGCTTTGGTTTAAGCCGGAACCCAGTATTATACTGTGTAGATATAATATCTTTGTCTCAGTTGCATTTGTATTCGGTCGTAATACAAATGCGGGTATGTTTATACCGATACGGATTTATCCTGAAATTCGTTTCGGGATGATTTTTGGAAGTTGCCAGTTTCCAGTTTTCTATCAGCCGTATTTTGACATTCGGTTAAATACGGATTTGTCTTTTCGTCTTCCAGGTGAGTCATGCTTCTAGAAGGTTCTAGAAGTGATGACAAGGCTTGTGACTCACTTAGGTCATTAATGGTTCATTAATGATGGAGGATGACTAAGTTAATTGTGATTGGTTTGCATTTATTGATTTCTAGTGATTCATTCTTTGTGATAAGTATGAAGGGATATGGTCACCCTCCTCCTTGCTCCTACACTCACCCTCCTCTTCATAAAATGTGGCCGGCCCCCTCTTTGTGTGGGTGTGTGATTTTTGATTCATTCTCATTAGAAAAGATTATGATACTAGTGTATGGAAATTTCATATAGTTCAATTTCCATTCACCCGATTTCCAATTGGCAACTTCTGTTAACCGTTCGTCCATAGTCTTGGACGTAACGAGACAAAGTATTCTACCCATTCTCTACTTCATCTTGGTCGTCTCTTTTAGCAAACTTGACGAGCGAGTTGCCTCGGTTCAGAGGCGGGAGCCCGTTTAAAGATCCGTCGATGTGGTGCCACCTGGACGACGAGACCGGAGATCGAGCGAGTTCGGATCAGTTGCAACATAGCGTGGGATGATGGTTGAAGACCGAAGGACTCGGATCATTCGGTATAACAATTCTACCCTCTTTACAATTTGTTAGTTTAGTTTTAATGGACGATCCGGGATAAAGTACGCGATAGCGCCAGTCGTAAAAGTTTTGTTCCGCATATCGGCGTCTGTTTGACGGCCGGGGCGCCGCCGCGTACTTACACGAAGTTGGCGAGCCGACGTGCCCAAGGTTTGCTGTAGAATGTGTAGTGCTCATGTCTCATTTCGGGTTGTAGGAGGTTGCCATATGGTGGAGGAAATGAGCTAAGACTTTTGGGAGATGAACTTGGGAATTTTTGTAGCATGAAATGAACAAAAATTCCCCACTCAAAATTTGGACAGCCCCTACAAGGGAATGGCCGGCCATGGCATGAGGAATGGAGAGAATGAGGGAGAGAGTGTATCAAAAGAATGAGAGTCTCTCATAATCCAAGAGAGAGAAAAGAGATGATGAGAAGAAATCATCACAAGGAAAATCCAACACTCAACCAACCAATCATCACTCCAAAAGGTCAAGCCATCATGAACCATCATGAACTAAGAAGTCAATGTGATGGTGGAAATATCATGATACAATAATATGCAAAGACCCCCTTCCAAATTGCTTATTTGCACAAATGCAAATAAGCCCTCCTCCACCAATCTTCGACCAATGAAAGATACAAAGAAATATGGCCGAAACGAAAAGCAAACTGGCAACTCCAAAAAACTGGTCCCGTAATAAATTACAGGAAAACTCCGATACTGTGTATACACACCCGCATTTGTATTCCAACCGAAATACAAATGCAATGAGACAAAATCTACACTGTACTATACTAGGATCCGGCTTAAACCAAAGCCGGCTAGTATTATTCGTCCGATCCTGATCCGTGCAATACCGCACGTATCTGATCGAACCCTGCCATATATCCATACGGCCTCTAGTACTAACCGTCCGATCCTGATCCGTGCAATACCGCACGTATCTGATCGAACCGTGCCATATCTCCATACGGCCTCTACAGCGTTTCGCCCGAAACTTGAGTAACTGAATGTGGGGGACTCTAAAGACTCGTCAATACTATGGCTGTGGATTTAACCACTAGCACGTCAGAGGTATTAGCCATACGTGACGGGCTACCAGCTATTGACCAAAAGGGACGTCGATGAGCGAACTCATCCTGACACCCTACTGAGCCTGTCAGTGACAATATCCGTACAGTCCGGTCCGTTCGTCTATGAGCATCGCATGGCGGGCCTAGGGGGTTGGTAAAAGTCAGACCCCCAAAAGCGGTACAAGTCGTGTCGGAGTGTAGCCCAGAACACCCTGAGATACTACTGGAATACCTACCAGTAAATCTCCTGCCTTGGCCAAGGACTTCGTGTAATGGCTCTCCTAGACACAGCGCGACCTCACCCCCAATACCGGGAGAGACGAACCCCTGAAGATCCGCTCACTGCCTCCATGTGGCTCGGGACTGTACCCAACTAAAACCTGTTTGCACGTCTCCTTTGAACGTGGTAAGGTAGTAATCAAAGTACAGTGGGAACTCACACGAGACAAATGACGATCCTCAGGTCGATGAACTAACCTGTATACATGTTACTAGGGAACTGCTATCTGACGTCAGGTATAAGACCAACTAGCATGTTCCCGGCGAGTCCTGTCCGGTGTACTCATAACCCAATGAGCACCTGTATACATCTTAGGTGAACCAACTGACACCAGTGGCTTGTGAGACCGGCCACCGCCCCTCGTCGGGGTCTCGACTGTATACACTAGTCTACTCTGGAGTATCGATGCCCTGTCTCGAAACTCCCACGACTAGGGACCTTTTAAGGATGTGCTTATAGACTACCAGCTCCCACGTATATGATCGCCCTCATACTGCTGGCAGTCAAGCATGAATCCCAGGGGCTCTATCAACGTGCAATAGTGACCTGTAAGGTCACCTAAAGCAGTACACGATGATAAAGATAAACCAGATAGCATACTATCATCTTGAGTAAGACTGTCCTACTTGAATAGGTCCTCCCTCAATCATTGCAATCACGTGCCTGTGATCCAATAATTGACTCTGAGGGCACTATCTCCAACAGAAGCTACCCGCCAGGGATAGCCGAGCGAGGGATCCTCGGGCTCGACTGCCTCTGCGAGGACTTTCTGATCCCCGGCGTTGCGGTAGGGAAGCTACCCGCCAGGGATAGCCGAGCGAGGGATCCTCGGGCTCGACTGCCTCTGGGAGGACTTTTGATCCTTCAGGATGGAGACCGAGCAGGGTTATTGCCCAGTGCCTCTTGGCGAGGACTTTGATCCCTGTCGGTTGTGGTAGAAAGCTACCAGCCGGGGATAGCCGAGCAAGGACTCGACTGCCTCTGGGAGGACTTTGGTCCTTAGCGCGGGAAGAGCTATGAGGCTGTAAGAAGCCTACCAAGGACCCTTGGCCGGGTAGAGTTACTGCCCGGTGCCTCTTGGCGAGGGCTTTTGTCCTGAAGGATAGCCGAGCGAGGGATCCTCGGGCTCGACTGCCTCTGGGAGGGCTTTCTGATCCCTGGCGTTGCGGTAAGAAAGCTACCCGCCAGGGATAGCCGAGCGAGGGATCCTCGGGCTCGACTGCCTCTGGGAGGGCTTTCTGATCCCTGGCGTTACGGTAGGGAAGCTACCCGCCAGAGATAGCCGAGCGAAGGATCCTCGGGCTCGACTACCTCCGGGAGGACTTTCTGATCCCTGGCGTTGCGGTATGGAAGCTACCCGCCAGGGATAGCCGAGCGAGGGATCCTCGGTCTCGACTGCCTCCGGGAGGACTTTCTGATCCCTGGCGTTACGATAGGGAAGCTACCCGCCAGGGATATCCGAGCGAGAGATCCTCGGGTTCGACTGCCTCTGGGAGGACTTTCTGATCCCTGGCGTTGCGGTAGGGAAGCTACCCGTCAGGGATAGCCGAGCAGGGTAGCTGCTGGGCTGCCTCTGGGAGGACTTTCTGATCCCTGGCGTTGCGGTAGAGAAGCTACCCGCCAGGGATAGCCGAGCGAGGGATCTTCGGGCTCGACTACCTCTGGGAGGACTTTCTGATCCCTGGCGTTGCGTTAGGGAAGCTACCCGCCAGGGATAGCTGAACAGGGTAGCTGCTGGGCTGCCTCTTAGTGATGGGCTTAGATCCTTGAGCGATGTGGCCCTCGAGCCGCCGTGGCGAGCCCCCTCTGTGCGACCCCGTCAAGGGAGGGGGTGTCGGTCTATTCGGCCGGCGAGGGCGTTGATGACGGTCGCCGGAGGAGGTTCACCCGCACTTCCGTTGAGGGGGAGGCGGCGGCTGGTATCTGGATCTTCAGGGTGATCGCCATGGGGATGGAGATCGAAAGGCCAACTTTGTTTTTTGTAGAGTTTCTGTTCCCACAGACGGCGCCAACTGATGGAGATCCTTTTCGGGTCTCCGTCAGATGTTGTCTTCCGTTGATCTCCCGGTGGACTTGGATGGTTATCTTCTGTTGCGTGTGGGTCTCAATGGGTTTTGGAGGAAGGGATGGTATGAGGAGTTTGGTGCCGAGTACCTGCAAAGAAGTCCCGGGGTGGTTTGGTACCACCAAGGACCCTCCGACGATCAAGTTAGTGATGAGATCCGAGCAGAGTAACTGCTTAAAAGAGTGAAGAATGGCTTACTTGACCCCTCTGTGATGGGTTTTTTTATAGCGGCGGCAGCACGCAGCAGTAGGCGCGAGGATCTCGCCGGCAGTTACGCTCCCGACGTCACGCCCGCGTAAAGAGCGGATCGCCCATAAATGGGGAACGTGGGATGTTGCCGGCGGAGAATCTGCGCATGGCGAGGTTTGCGGAGCGGCGGTTACGCCTGAGCGGTGGAGTTGGTCGGTCGGAGGGACCGAGGAAGATAGCCTCAGCTGGGGAGCTCGGAGACGAGCAAGAGGGCCGAGGAGTCTTGGTCCGGTGGCAGCTCGGGGCGAGCTGAGAGGCCGAGGAGGCCAGTTTCAAGGGGCTATGAGGAGAGCCAGCTAGAGCTTGCGGGTCGGGTATCCGGATGACTTGGTCGATTCCTGTGGGCCCTTTTTTTTTGTTCTGAGACACGTCATCTGCCACGTGTCTTGATCCATAAGAGCAGAGTGGTTTTGTTGGGTCGTCAATATGGAGCATCATCAGCATGCCTCCAACCTTTGCTGTAATGGACTTTTAAAATCCAAAGTTTTGCACTCCTCAACTTTAATTTATTCTCAAAATATAGTTCATTCAAATATTTATTTTTAAAAATATCAAAGAATGTTGAAGCCCGCTATTTAAATATTTATTTTTGAGTACTCTGGAGTGCATTTAAATTATTGTAATGTTTGAAAAATTAAAAAGAGATAATTTTAAAATAATTATGTACATGAAGAATGTTTTGGGAATAAATTAAAGTTGAGAGGGATAATGTGTGGGTTTTACAAAGTTATGGTTGTTCCTCGGAAATGGGTAAAAGGGTATTTCCTCTAACTTAACCTATTAGATTTTAAACAATGCAAATGAAAAAGGGAAGAGAGTAATTTTAGATGCGGGTGAAAAAAAGGGAAGAGAATAGTTATAAAATGAATGGTAAGTTGTCAAGGGAAAAGAAGGAAGTGATCAACATGCTATGGATTTTTTTTTAAATTTGCAAAATAGAGAAGAAAAAGGAGTTGCTAATAATAACGGGATTTTCTAGTTATTTTGGTTCATTATCTGAAATCGACGTAGGAGTTGCTACTCTCCCTTTCCTTTTTGCATTAAAATAAAATTGTTAAGATAAAGATTATTTTTACTGAAAGAATTTTACATGTGAATTTTTTATATAATTATTTTTTGCACTGGTCATGCGTCCTAACTTAAGCACGCACCACATCCATGCACACCATACACGCACCGAGGAAACCCACGAATTTGTCCCGAATGTGTTAATTTGTGACCGTTTTCCCTCATGGGGTTCCCTGGGGTTCGAACCGAGCACTTTCCCCGAGAGAGAATTGTCCATACCAATTAAGACAGTGAATTGTTATTTTTTTTTATTTCTTAAGAGACAGGTGAGATATAACACACCAAAACATCATTAAAAAGCTATTTAATTAAGGATTTTTTTACTAAAGGGCTCCCCAAAACTTAGGTAATTACTAAAGACTCCTCCAATATTTGATAATTACTATTTACTCCCCAAAAACCTCTAAACTGTTGCTTTTTACCTCCTGCAAAAATTTCCATCCATAGATAATTGCTTCATGCCACGAATTTCGTAAGGTAAGAATGCAGCTACGCTACAATCTAATATCCCTCAATTACCATCGACCTCATTTAAGGATCAATCTTTTTTCTATTTCAAAACTCTCTCCCCAATTAACTTGACTTCTATCCCTTCGATTTAGTTTTCTCATATATGTTAGCTTGCGAATATGATCATATTTGCATTCCACCAATGCATATGAGGAGAAGGTTGAAAAAGAATATTTTGTTTTCATGGCGAATTTAATTTTAATAGAGCAAATTCCTAACTTTAATTTTGATTTGGGGCCAAACTTGGGGATTTAAATGTAGAAAGGTTTGGGGTTTAAAACCCTAGACTAAACATCCCTCCGTTTGATACCTAACGGAATGAGAGAGAGAGAGAATCTTATTAGCAAGTAGAGAGGCATTTTAGAAATCATTTAGAATTTTAGGGGAGTAAATAGTAATTATAAACTATTGGGAGGTGTTTAGAAATTAGCCAAGTTTTGAGGTACCCTAAGATACCCTTCAAATTGAAATAGACTAAATGCTATTTGTAATGCAATTTGAGATTTTGAACATATCTAATGCATGTTGATCTCATCGGAAAAATCTTGGCACGTGGAGAAATTTCTTTACACGTTCCTTACAAGCCGGTTTTGAGATTCGTGTACGGGAACAGAGAGTGTGCAAAAGAGATTTATACGAATCTCAAAGTCCATCTAAGAACTTGAAAGGGACTTGTAAGAAATTTTCTCTACAAGTCCTCGTGGAGAAGTTTTTTCATCTCATGAATGATTATTTTTATTTTTTTTGGAAGAATGATCTCATCCACAGCTTAGATAAAGTTTGACAAACAGAAATCAAGTACAATTTTAGCAAAGCTTCGATAAGCCTAAATATATAAGAAAAGTGAAACATAATAAAACATAATTTTTACGCACGTGCAATACACGTGAATGGCAGGAGATGGATTAAGTGAATGGGAAGTGAGGAAGAGAGAAAATGGAGATAGTAGATGGAATTATTAATCTATTTTTATCTTGAGTGTCACTTGTATTGTAACTAAAATTAGAATTGTAATTATGGTCACTTCCAACCTTTTGCATCAACATTGCATAGATAAGAAATAGTTGACAACATTGCATAGATAAGAAATAGTTGTCAACATAGGTGAGAGATTGTTTTTTTTAATTTCCAATCCTAAAATGCTTTGGATAAAGACTTTTTGCTGTTGTTTTGAGTATGTAACTATGTAAAATTAAACTTGTTCATAAGTATATTGATTCAACAAGACATTTAAATAGATACAAATACAGATCATCCATTTGAAAATGATAATGTTCTTAACAACTAAGCAGTCATTTCTTGAAATAGCGAGATTAACAAAAGAGCAAAAAACATTAGAATGATCAAAATTGAAGTAGATGTTTCTTTGAAACTGGAGATCCAACGCCAAAATGGAGTCGATGATAATGATCTTCTTTCTATACATGAGCCTAGCTGCAGGATTCGACTTTTTCCCTCTCTTATAACGCTAACTCTCGGTTCTCGGGACGTAAATCACATCGCTTTTAATAGCCTAGACAAGTTGGGGAAAAAAGTATGCTTTTAAGAAAAACATCCTTATTAGCCTATCCAAGTCATCTCCAATCCCAATCCACAAGTCATATTGGATCATTTCTTCATTAATCATATTCATATTACGGGCTTCCAAAGTTAAAAATGGAAAAAAAGAAAGAGCAGAATTCATATATCATGCACCTAATTCATTATCTGCCGTATCATTATCATATAATGGATAGGAAGCCAATTAAGATACAATTTCAAATTCAAACCTAAAAAATAAGAGCCAAATTAATAAATCCTCTCCGGGCTTTATCTACTAAGGTAAGCAAGCCGGGGAGCAATCAATTTTTTTATTTTTGGCCAAAAAGAAACAAAAAAAAATGGAAAATAGCAAGCATTGTATTTATAATAAAATAATAATAATAATAACCATCTCTTTATTTTCCTCATGATTTAGCCATCACGTGCCTCACACGTGCAAAACAACAGTATTTGAAGACGCTCCACATTCCTCATTTCTGGCAAACGCTTTTGTCTTCTCTCTCTCTCTCTCTCTCTCTCTCGCCATTGATGAGCTGAAAAGCTCACATTTTTAGTTTCCATTAGGGTTTGGGGGTTACTTTATTTGCATCCTAGGGTTTGTGTGGAGGTTATCGATGGCAGCATCGAAAGGCCCTCGTTATGCTCCTGAGGATCCCTCACTCCCAAAGCCATGGAGAGCTCTGGTGGATGACAACACTGGCTACCTTTATTTCTGGAACCCTAAGACCAATGTCACTCAATACCAGAAGCCAAGCGCCCCTCTCCCTCCTGATTCGCCCAAATCTGAACCCAACCCTAACCCTAACCCTAACCCTAATGTCGAGGAGGAGGAGGAGGAGAACCTCAGAGGCACTGATGATGATGATGATGATCGTCAACAGCATCACATTCACGATGAGGAGAATGACTCAGCGACCCCCAATCAGGTATTCATTTTTCTTTTTTAAAAAGGAAGAAATTTTAGTAAAAAGAAGTGAGATTTAAGCTAAGCGAGCTATTGGTTGCATGTTTCAAAAAACGCACCAGGGTTTCTTTTTCACTTATTTGGAAAGCCCTATGTTGATGTATTTAATCCAGTCTTGTTGAGAGAGGCTTCGATGGTAGTGGTGATGAGGGAAGTCGAGTGTTGTCGGTTTAACCCGTGTATTAGATCTGCATTGGAGACTCCGAGGAATTGCTAAACTACCCTTATCCTTGACAAAAATTATTTTCATTTTGTGCTATGTGTTTCTAAGTGTTCTAGATAGGAGAAGTGACAAAATTGTAGTGAATGATGAGATGAGGGCTAGGGGTAGACCTAAACGGATGAGGATAGAGTTGATTAAAAACGGACATGGATTGAGTTGACAAAAATTATTTTCATTTTGGCTGTTTTAATGAGGAGATGACCCTTAACAGAGCTGAATGGAAGAAACGGATTTATATAGCCGATCCCCTCGAAAAATTAGGATAAAGGCTTGTTGTTGTTGTTGTTGTTGTTGTATACTTGTATATGTATAGTGTAGACGCAAAACCTTAAAAATCTAGTCTTGTGGGGTTGGTTATGTAATTTCAGGACGACTTCAGCAAAGATGGACAGAAACCATATAGCATGCATGAATTTGATAGCGGAAATGGAGCACGAATTACAAAGGAGCCTGTTCGAGAGCAAGCACTATCGGATGTGGGTAGTCGCCCTTCTGCAGATGCTTATCGCCGCCAGCATGAGATAACTGTTACTGTATGTATATTCGATGCATCCTTATATCATTTCTAAGCATTGTGTTCTCCGACATGATATTTAAGATGAGCTTGTTTGTAGTCCTGGTTGTAAATCTTTAGAAACCCTATGTTTTATATCATATATGGAGTTATCTAGTTTAATTCAATTTGTATAACTCCAGCATAAATTAAGGTAAAACATTATTGTGTTTCTAATATATAACAATTTCGCAAAACTATGGAACACATAAATTGCAACTTCTAAGTAACTATGTATGCCAATTTATTCTTGTATTTTTAGGCCTGATATTTGATCTGGTCTTATCATCAATTGATATGTTTTGTAGACATTTGATGGTGAAGTCATGAATATTCCTGATGTGCCATCCTCTGATTAATGTAGAAAGATCTGTAGCCTTGTTGTCTATTTTACTCTGGATTTATGGTTAACTTAAAGCACGATGGTCTCTTCTTAGGAGACTGGGTGGCTACACCAGAGGCTCTCAAATCACATGATTTTCAATAATTAGGATGATTTCTCCAAAAGTATTGTCCTTCATGTGTTTTAAAGTGTGGCCTCCTTTTTCAGAGAGGCCCTTAGTTATCTTCTAGCAAAACTTCAAAAATCATTTGTGCCCATACCACATGGCCAAGTTTCTAGCCCTGAGAAAGACATGGCTTGTTATGGAAACTGGAAAGTATACTATGCTATAGCTTTTATGTAAACTGTTCGAGATTTACTTAATTAACAGGAATTTATTATTATTGATTGCCTAACCCATTGTTTAGCATCTTTGCTGTGTAATATTCTGCCTATTGTTCTTTCGTTTTTGTTTGCCTTATAGCAACCACTGACATGATCCTTCATCTTAATCACTTTTCAGGGAGACGTGCCACATCCGTTCACAACATTTGAGTCAACATGTTTCCCATCAGAGATTCTAAGAGAGGTATTTACAAACATATGTAAGCTTACTGCAATCTTTTTTTTTTGGGAATGTATTGCATGTGCACCTTATATAATTTCTTATGTGTCAAGATTGTGGACCCTTTTACTATAGTCTCATGTCCTACGTTTGGGTGCCTGCTTTGCAGAGGCATGTAAATTACTTTGGGTGTGAAGTGCCTTTTATGGTGGACGAGAGCTTCTCTAGTCATGAACCTAGTAGCCTACAGTCTTTTCGTTCGTTCTTCTTCCTTTTTTCTTTTTTCTTCTTCTTCTTTTAATTTTTAAATTCTTTTTTTTTTGGGGGGGGGGGGGGGGGTTCAGCCAACTACTCAAGCTGAGTTAATAGAGGGTTTTTGCATGGTCATCAATGCTTGTGAGACACTCTCCTGCGATTGGCCTACTCCTTTTGTTTAATTGCAGACAACAAATGAATTAACTGTAAGCTTTGTAATTCCTTTCCTCATGGGATGTTTTGGTAGCAGGTATTACGCGCAGGCTTCTCTGCACCGACGCCGATCCAGGCTCAGTCATGGCCTATCGCTATGAAGAATCGGGATATTGTGGCTGTTGCAAAGACAGGGTCTGGGAAGACATTGGGTTATCTAATTCCAGGCTTCCTTCATCTTAAGCGCCTCCAGAATGATTCTAAGATGGGTCCAAGAGTGCTAGTTTTGTCACCAACAAGGGAGCTGGCTACCCAGATACATGTTGAAGCAGAGAAATTTGGAAAATCATCAAGAATTTCATCCGTGGTTGGTTTCCTATACCTGTCTATCGCTTTTATGCCTATGCCCCCACTTCCTGAGCTTATAGAACATAAATATTTGCAAAGTTTGGAGCCAACCATCTCATAATGAAATTGTATTTTTGAGCTTCTAGTATGTTCAATTTTGTTTTCCTTGTATTACTATGAATATTATGTGCAATCTCATCAAATTATATTAGCTTCCATTTCTGTTAATACAACTACCTTAATGCTAGCGCCTGTGGTGCTTATAACAGCTCAAAATAACTAGTATTTTCATAATTTTGTTTAGGTTAATGATCTGTATTGTTTCCATAAATTGGTTATTGTTCCATATCTGATAAAGCTTATACATGTATTTCCATGGTTAATTCCATGATGGTTACTACATATCTCCATTTCTTTCTCTCTAACTACTGGTCAAGTCCAGTTACAAAGTTTGCATCCCCATATCTTTCTCATCCACAAATTCTCTGATTTTTTAAAATGTTTCTAGTGCTTATACGGAGGTGCACCCAAAGGTCCTCAGTTGAGAGATTTAGACCGAGGAGCAGATATAGTGATCGCTACTCCAGGGCGATTGAATGACATCCTAGAGATGAGAAGAGTGAGCCTCCATCAAATCTCCTATATGGTGCTTGACGAGGCTGACCGAATGCTTGACATGGGTTTTGAGCCACAGATTAGGAAAATCGTGAATCAGATACCACCTCAACGCCAAACTCTTATGTTCACTGCTACATGGCCAAAAGAAGTTCGAAAAATAGCTGCAGATTTACTTGTTAATCCTGTTCAAGTCAACATTGGAAATATTGATGAGCTTGTCGCAAATAAATCTATCACCCAGGTGCATTGGAGGCATATTTTTATTTTTATTTTATTTGTTTAAACTTCATATTATAGCTGTTTTAGTATGATCTTGATCACCCAGGTTCTCTGGAGGCATAAGCTTTTATTTATTTATTTCTTTACGCGTTGTGTTATAGCTATTTTAGTGTGATCTTGATCACGATTATTTTAGTTAAATTACCGGTTTGTTTTGTGGGATGTGTTGCAGTATGTAGAAGTAATTACATCGATAGAGAAAAGGAGGAGGTTGGAACAGATTATTCGAAGCCAAGAACCAGGTTCCAAGATTATAGTGTTTTGTGCCACCAAGAGGATGTGCGATCAGCTAGCTAGAACGCTTGAAAATCAGTTTGGTGCAGCTGCAATTCATGGGGACAAGTCTCAGAGCGAGAGGGATTCGATTTTATCCCAATTCCGGAGCGGAAGGTCTCCTGTGCTTGTGGCTACTGATGTGGCAGCACGAGGCCTGGACATAAAAGACATCAGGTAAATTGATACCATGCGACTTAAATTTCTGCACTTTCTTCATCCTTTAAAATCTAAAAACTGTTGGAATAACCAACAATTTGATCCTCTGAACTACATCTCGGGATTAGTATCTTTCCACATACGTTTATGACCCTTGTTTTGGATATAGAAGAGACTATGAAATAAATGCATATGGTTCCTATGTGCACTGTGACTAGCAATTCCATTCCATGATTAACATTTTTCATAGATTTTGTGAAATACTAAAATACCAACTTTATTTTTTGGGGTTGTTGGTACATGCAGGGTTGTGATAAATTATGACTTCCCCACCGGAATTGAAGACTATGTGCACAGGATAGGGAGAACAGGCAGGGCAGGGGCAACAGGAGTAGCCTACACGTTCTTTAACGACCAGGATTCAAGGTATGCATCTGATCTTGTTAAGATTCTAGAAGGGGCTAGCCAGCGTGTTCCTTCGGAGTTGCGTGACATGGTATCACGTGGTGGTTATGGTGGTGGCCGGGGCCGCCGCTGGGCCTCAGTCTCTACCAACACTTACGACGGTGGCTACGGTAATGGTGGTTCTCAATATAGTGGGGATGGTGGTGGTAATGGTAATGGTAACGGTGGCGGTTCTCGATATGGTGGGGATGGACAGGATACCGGTTACAAGTCTGCTAATGCCAGGTACTTTTTTAAACAATTTTCTCTCATATTTGTTCAAACTTCTAAATTACAGAGAGATTATTGTTTGCCTACTTGAAACCAGGGTATTCCACTTGTATTCATCTACTTGCAAAGCCACTAGTATACTTAGATAAATTAATTAGCTGCCAGCATGCAGTGCTCACCAAATGGACTTAAATGGCAAGTGTCTGAGTAGGCCCCCATGTTTCATTAAATGGAATTCTTGTTATCCTCGGTTATTACGGTCGTTAGTGGTTATATATGAATAATGTATGGAGCTACATTGAATGTTTTTGTTTATGGGATGTGCAGGTGTGATGATGGGCCTGTTTGGAGCCATGAGAAAATGATGAGTGGAGGGGGAGGAGGTGCATGGTCTACGAGCAACAACCGTAGCAGAAGCAGGAGTCCTTTTTAGTTTAGTTTACTTACGTAAGAAATTCAGTATCTTTGCAGATGAGATGAGACGATGAGAAGCCTTGCTACTTTAAAGCCGACAATCTCGTTAATACATCTGCTGACTATACTAGTACTAGGCCATACTAGACTAGGTTTCTGGTGTTGTTTTGTTGTTCAGATATATCTGGGCGGTGTCGCCTTTAAACTATCAAACTGTTTTGGGATTTTGTTGTAATTAAAGGGTGGATACGCTATATATATATATAGTTTACTCCACAGTGAAGCCTTTGTGCCTATTTACCGTCTTTTAGATCAAATCTCTCATTTTCTATCTGAATTGAATTTTGGAGTGCTTTTTCTTGGACCTGGAGTGTTTTGCTCGGTTTCTGCTGAAGTGCAGCAGCATATGAAATTTTACTGGGAGCAATAATTAGAGATTACTGCTTTGCTTCTTGCATCTATAAATCATGGGGCTTGCTTGCTACTGTTTCTGCAGTTTCCTCTGATTGTCTCATAGAGTAAAGCATTGATGGTTTACAAAGCTGGATGCTGGCCAATGAGCAATAGCTCAGTCGGTATGATATTTCCTTTCTTGGGGAGAGTGTCGGGGTATGATATTTCCTTTCTTGGGGAGAGTGTCGGGTTCGAACCCAGGAGGTGAGTTGGCGACAAATTAATGCCTTTGGGGCAAATTTGTGGGTCTTTAGGGTGTGTCTGGGTTGTGTGCTTGTGGGTAAAGAAAAAAGCAAAGTTGGATGCTGGCTTCCTGTGCAAATTTTGTCGTTCAGTTGATTACTGAACAATTTTCCTGTTATAGTAAAACAACAGTGAAGCTTTTATCTAACTGGGTGTTCTGTAAGGCTTCGAGTAATTGGCCGGCCCATGAAGTATACAAACATACATTTTAGTCACACTTCTCAAAAAATAGAGGAATAAACTTTTCCAACTGGTTGATTTTGTTGATTAATACGCCTAACGTTGATGCTATCCCTTTATAATAAACAAAGGGCACCGCTATTGCCACGGCCATTTTGGCCATGGTCACAGATAAATGAGATCAATCTTTTATTGAATGTTATACTCTTCTTTTCATTTTAAGCTAAGCATTAATAAACCCACTTATAATTATTATGTGCATTCTCTCTCCACTTTTGTGTAATTGCTATATACCATTAAACTATGTTTATTTATTTTTTTGGGAACTTTTCATATACCACTACTGGCTTTGTCCTTTATTTTGTCGGTCACCACCGTCGCCGTCGACGACTTAGAGATCCTATTCACGTTGACCTTCAACTCCACCGTCTTCATCCTCGCCGCCGTCACCTTCTCCTCTGCCGTCGTCACCGTCTGGATCTCCTCAACCGCCACGTCAGCATAAAAAAGAGTGCAAAAAAAAAAAAATTGCACGAATCTTAAATCCTATCCAAGATCTTACAGCCCTTCAAGAGAGTTTTTTACTCGAAGAAGCTTTTGTGGTACAAATTTAAGAGGTCTGGCCCAAGTACCAACCCAAAGTGGGTGCCATCTTAATAAAATGATATGCAACTCCATATTGGTCAAGAAACATTTTAAATACTATCCTTTATTACTTTAATATTACTCTTCTTCTTCTACTCTGTCTTTGAGAGGTCTATAAAGGCTAAAATTTAACTTCGATCATCATGATAGCACTTACACCCCTGTGACCAAAAAAATATTTTTGTATCCTTTTTAATCCTTGTTTCTTCATCTTCAATCATTCATAACCCTAACAAAAAAAAGGTCGTATGAAAAAAGAATTCTAACAAAACCAACTAGCAGGAGAAAACCACAAAAGATAAATTCCAGATGCATGCAAAGAAGATAAGAAGATCCAGGATGGCAATGAAAAAGGTCTTGGAGTTGTAGTGGAGGATGAGAAAGAACATTGGGATCTTTTAGATTAGAGTTGAAAATCGGTTGTTTAGGGTTAAAGAGGAAGATGAAACGTATAAAATGGGAATTAGATAAATACTTTCCCATAAAAAAGTGTGTGGCACAGGGGCTTCTGTGCAATTAACCCGTGGCAGTTAAATTTATTTTTTCAATATAATTTATTTATTAAGTACCAATTTTATCCTTACCAGTCTTATTTTCTTTATCATAACTCTAAATCAATAAAACCTCACCTTCATCTTCTTTCTTCTGGTCTCTTCATCTTATTCATTTTAGTTCTTTTCCCTTCTAATAAAATACACAAACTTTCTTCTCTATATATTTTCTGTCTTTCATAATTATTATTTGTAATTTTATTATGGTATTAGAATCAGGTTAAAGAGGTCCTGGATTCAAACCTTATAATTATCAATTTAAAATATATTTATGTCCCCTATTTATATTCCTTCCTAGTAAGAGTTTATGCTAGAGGGGTTTCACGTGGCCCGAATTTCAAAGGCCCACTTGGGAGATTATTAAAGTATTATTCTATTTGCTTGATATATATTGTCAAGAACCATTTTACCTAAAAACTTAAACTGTTAGGTTGTAGGATAACAATATATATCAAGACAACATAACACTTTAATACTTTACTCTCACATGGGCCTTTGAATTTCGGCCACATGGAAAGAAAGACCACTAGCGGAAATTCTCGCTAATATAGACGGATAAAGGGGAATAAACAAATATAATTTAAATTAATAATGATGAGATTTGAGCCCGGAACCTCTTTAACCTGGCTCTGATACCATAATAAAATTACAAATAATAATTATGAAAGACAGAAAATATGTGGAGAAGAAAGTTTATGCTCTGAATTATTGAGCAAGAGATAATTATTTTATTCACATCTTTCCCTTATATAATAGTTACAAGATTTCAATACATTTGATATACATAGAAAAAAATTATCATATTAAGACAAGTAATCAATTTGATTAATCGAATAGGTGTGATTCTTGCCTTTAATATGAAAACTAAATCAATTTCCTATATAAGACAATCATCAATCATCCATCAAAAAGGAAAAATATATGAAGATTTAGCTTTCTACGTTAATACCCCCCTTCAAGTTGGAGCGTGGGAATCAAGAACGCCCAACTTGCGTATGTGTTGATGAAAGTGGCCCCTACCAAGAGGTTTGGTGAAGACATCAGTCAGCTGACGAGAGGTGGGAATATAAGCTGTTTGAATTAAGCCAAGAAGTATCATATTGCGAACAAAATAAAAATTGATCTCGATATGTTTTGTTCGTTCATGAAAGACTGTATTGGTTGCAATGTGAATAGCTACTTGATTTTCACAATATAAAACGTCAGCAGAAAGATTAGTTATGCCTATATCATGAAGCAAATAATGTAACCATTGACCTTCACAAGCTGTTTGAATCATTGCTCTATATTCGGCTTCTGCACAAGAACGCGAAACAGTATGTTGTTTCTTGGTCTTCCATGAAATTGGAGTGGCACCAAGAAATGTACAAAAACCTGTGATGGATCGTCGTGTAAATGGACAAGATGCCTAATCAGAATCGCAATAAGTTCAAAGATGGAGTTCACTTGTAGAGGAAAGAAGAACACCCATACCCACACTACCTTTGAGATAGCGGAGTACTCGTTGAGAAACATCAAGATGTGGTATGCGTGGTTCATGCATAAACTTGCTTAAGATGAGAACAAAATAAAGAATGCCGGGACGGGTAATGGTGAGATAAATTAGACGTCCAACAAGACGTTTATAATGCGATGGATCATGGAGGGAGCACCATCAGTGTTCAATTTCAAATTTTGGATCATAGGAAAAGAGGCGGGACGACAACCCGAAAAATCTATATCATTTGAGATATTTATTGTGTACTTTCGTTGGCAAAGGAAAATAACTTTAGAGGAACGAGCGACTTCAATACCAAGGAAATACTTCAATCTGTTGGGAAATGATGCTAGGGTCGCTACACTGGCGGACCGCGGCGGAATGAACAACAAAAAACCAAGAGAACATATCACCAAATCCCAAGCCCAAAATCATTCAAATAATAGTAGTTAAACAAAACTAGCAAGCTAAGAGTCAAGTTAGGAGTGAAACAACCTTTGTAGCGTGTCCTCCTATTCGCGGAAGACCCCATCATCGCTCCAAGGACCCTTGCTGGGCTCCTACCCCGATTGGATTGAGCTTGCATAACAACCGTCTTGCCAAAAATGATCTACATCGAGAAAACCCCGCATCAAGCTGTTGGGTTGCTGGGCACCTCTAGTAGGGTTTAAAGCACGGCGGAAACGGTAATTTTAAAAATCTAGAGAGCATTAGCAAACCCAAAGTAAGAATCAAACCAAAATACAAAATTTGTAACTAAACTAGTAAGCTAAAAAACAAGAGTTGACGGACTACAACCTTTGTAGCGTGTTAGCCACCTTTCTTTGGACTCCAACTAGTCTCTATGAAGCCCGGAACAAACTTACTCGATGATCTCCTCACCGAATATGATCCAGCTCGAGATAACTCCAACACAAGCTCTAACTTCAAATTGATCTCATCAAAATGAAGCAACCCACTAATTAAACTTGCTAAGAATGATTAGTAGGAGATGTAGAATAATTAGATTACTTAATTTTTCTTTTTTCTTTTTCCGTTTCTCACTTGAAAAAAATCAAGAGAGAATGGCCAGGAGGAGATAAGATGATGATGATGAAGAAGAGAATGGCTAAAAAAATGGGAAAAAAAAATCCAAGAACGAGTCATTAAAACGAGTCATCAAAACGAGTCATCAAATAAAAACACCTCATTAAGTCTACAACCATTTAATTTTAGTGATTCATTCTCATTAAAAAGTGTTCTCATCTACCATATAATTCTATTGTTGGATATAGTGCCCTCTAAGTCAATTATTGGATCGCAGGTACTTGATTGCAATGATTGAGGGAGGACCTATACCGATAGAACAATCTTACTCGAGATGATAGTATGCTATCTGGTTTGTCTTTATCATCATGTAGATGTTGATAGAGCCCATAAGATTCTTGCTTGACTACCAGCAGTATGATGACGATCATATATGTGGGAGCTGGGGTCTATAAGCACATCCTTAAAGAGTCCCTAGTCGCGGGAGTTTCGAGACAGGGTATCGATACTCCAGAGTAGACTAGTGTATACATTCGAGACCCCGACGAGGGGCGGTGGCCGGTCTCATAAGCCATTGGTGTTAGTTGGTTCACCTAAGATATATACAGGTGCTCATTGGGTTATGAGTACACCGGACAGGACTCGCTGGGAACTTGCTGGTTGGTATTATATCTAGCGTCAGATAGCAGTTCCCTGGTGACATGTGTACAGGTTAGTTCATCGACTTGAGGTCGTCATTTGTCTCGTGTGAGTTCCCACTGTGCTTTGATTTATACCCTACCACGGGTCAAAGGAGTCGTTCAAACAGGTATATTTTGGGTACAGTCCCGAGCCACATGGAGGCAGTAAGCAGATCGTCGGGGATTCGTCTCTCCCGGTATTGGGGGTGAGATCGTGCTGTGATTAGGAGAGCCATTACACGAAATCCCTGACCAGGGTAATCGAGATTTACTGGAAGGTATTCCAGTAGTATCTCAGGGTGTTCTGGGCTGCTCTCTGACACGACTTATACTGCTATTGGGGGTTTGACGTTTACCGGCCCCCTAGGCCCTATATACGATACTCATAGACGAATGGACCGGACTGTACGGATATTGTCACTGTCAGGCTCAGTAGGGTTTATTGATGAGTTCGCTCGTCAGCTTCCCTTCCAATCAATACATAGGCAACCGTTACGTACAGTTAGTACCTCTGACGTGCTAGTGGTTATACCCAGTGCCAGTGTATTGATGAGTCATTAGAGTCCCCCACAGACACTTTCCTAAGTTCGGGCGAAACGTTGTAGATGCCGTATGGTATTATGGCAAGGTTCGGAAAACGCACGTGCGTTTTCGCACGTGTCATTTTTCGGGCAGATAATACTGGTGGGTTTTGGTTTAAGCCGGATCCAAGTATTATACTGTGTAGATATAATATCTTTATCTCAGTTGCATTTGTATTCGGTCGTAATACAAGTGCGGGTATGTTTATACTGTTACGGGGTTATCCTGAAATTCGTTTCAGGATCACTTTTGGAAGTTGCCAGTTTTCTGTTTTCTATCACCCGTATTTAACATTCGGTTAAATGCGGATCTATCTTTTCTTGGGTGAGTCATGTTTCTAGATGGTGACATGGCATGTGAGTCATTAGTTCATTAATGAAGCATTTAATGAAGTGATGAGTTGTTATGGTGACTAGGTTAATGATTCATGCTTTTACATTTAATGTTCTAAATGAGTCATTCTTTCTTTAAGTGAAATGATAAGTATCATTTCCTTATGGTCACCATTCTTGTTCCTACACTCACCCCCTTTGCCTTATTTATATGGCCGGCCCCTCTTGTGGGAGTGTGGTGGTTGTTCATTTGATAAAAGTATATGAAATTTTCTTCATGGAAATTTCATAAGTTCATTTCTCGTTTTCACCCGATTCAAAAGGCAACTTCATTGACCGTCCGTCCATAGCTTTGGACGTAACGAGACAAAGTGTTCTACTCATTCTCTACATCAATCTTGGTCGTCTCTTTTAAAAAATTTGACGATCGAGTTGCCTCGGTTCAGAGGCGGGAGCCCGTTTAAAGATCCGTCGACGTGGTGCCACCTGGACGACGAGACCGGAGATCGAGCGAGTTCGGATCAGCTGCAACAAAGCGTGGGATGATGGTTGAAGACCGAAGGACCCGGATCGTTCGGTATAACATTTCTACCCACTTTGTAGTTTGTTAGTTTAGCGTTAATGGCAGATCCTGGAAATAGTATGCGATAGCGCCAGTTGTTAAAAGTTTTGTTCCGTATTTTGGCATCTGAAAGAAGCCCGGGGCGCTACCGTAGACTTACAATGGTATCAGAGTCTCACCATTAAACTATACTAACTTGTGCTAACGTGTTTAAAATATCGATCGATCGGATTTTGAAAATCGCAATTTCATGTGTTAAAGTTTCTGTTAATTTTAAATCTGTTCTAAAATTCATTTTTACCATACCAGAAAATCATGCAGGCTTTTATTAGAACACTGAAGAAAAACAACCTAATGATCTGTCCGTACGGCCGCGGATCCGCCGCCAAAGCCATATTTTGGCCGCGGAACCGCGGCCATATTGGTGAATCATTGGGCCATCTTTCTTCAGTAGCTTCTACATGGGAAATTGTGGTTTCTGGAACTGTTCTTTTGGGCCCAGTTTTTGTTACTGTACAACAGATGTACGTGGGGCCTACTTCGGGAAATTTTGTCGATCGAAATTTAAACGTGTTAGTTTATAGTATTTACATTATATCTCCGACCGGGAATGTCATTTGATCGGTAAATCGCGTCTGATTGCTATAGTTATTTTAGACGGGTTTGCGAACGTGACATTCACGTTGATGTTCTGTGTTGTGCTGTGATGTTGCGGATTTGTCGTGGTGGATAGCAGTGTGCAATGGTAGTGCTGTTTGGATTTATTTGTATATTTGATATTGCGGGGCGAGCGTCCAACATGTGGACTACCGTCACTGCCTGATTGTATATTATTCTTTTGGGACACGACCGGGTTGAGGTCGATGTACCCGTTGTACATATATTTATTTCTGTACTAGGTTTATCCCGCGACGGAGTGCACGGATAGCTGGGTTCTAAAGGGCAACGGGTCCGTATCTCATGGCTTTGAGAGGCAAAGGGACCTCACTCTAGAATTGGCAGATTATTCGCCGCACTCGTAGGGGGTACAGTTTGACCCAAGGAGGGGTGCTCAATTTACCGGATTCCATGAAGTGCCGGGTGTTCCATTCACTATGATGTGGGGGACTACCTCACTTCAGGTTTTGGCGGGTAACTTGCCGCACCCGTAAGGATCTAGGTTTCATTGCACAGGCTATCCACACGACCAGGGGAACGTCGGGTTTCAGTAGCGGCTCTGTGAAACCCGGGGATCCCAGATTATCTGTATTGTTCTGTGATGCTTATTACTTTTCTGTAATGTTGCATATTATCACGCCTGGAGCGATTATTGTATATTAGTATATATACTATTAGATGTTGTATATGTTTTACACCCGCGCTAGTCCAGTCCCCGCTCTGTCGTTAGTTAAGTAACCTAACGGGTGATGACGGGACCCAGTGACGAATGCGGATGGCATATACGTACATTTTATTTTCGTTCTTTTCTGGTGTGATTGATTGATGGGACTGCATTGATTCTTATCAATGCAAGGATAAAACAAACCTATATTTGATGTTGTTGGAACAAATTACAAAGACGTTTCCTTTTGTTTTGCATAGCGGTATTCAGTTAGAATATCCTGCACCTCATTCGACGAGGCAAGGGCCGAGATCCCTTCACCGGGAGTGACCCCTTGGGCATAAGTTTGCGTCAGGGTAATAACTTAAATATATTCGATCACAAGTTGCTTTGCATCGCGGTATTCAGTTAGAATATCCTGCACCTCATTCCACGAGGAAAGAGACGAGATCCCTTCACCGGGAGTGGCCTCTTTAGCAAAGGTTTTTCGCCACTATATTTTTATAAAAAGCTATCAGGTTCCTTCAACGAGATCAAGTTCATTACGTTAAAGGTTTTTCGTCAAAAACCAGCCGTAATCCTCCGTCATTTCTTATGGATGGTCAGTAGTATTCAAGCTATGTTTGTTGGCCTACGTCAAGGCGTAGTGTTTGGTAGCTGCTGGGTATTCATTTGTTGCATAGATAGATGCATTAGTTTAGGACAGACGTACAGCCTTGTTGGCCTACGTTAAGGGCATGTACGATGACCTAAATTAATCAGGACAACGACGGGTAGAACTTGACATGTGGCTTATGATTTGTTGGCCTACATCAAGGTCATAAGAGCATGGGATAAAAATTATATCGGGAGTTTCAAACATACAGGAAACTTGCAAAACTTGAGCATACCTTCCGGAGTGTGCTAACGTGAGTGGATACCGTCACGTTATCATGCGATGAGAGTTGGATCCCGATTCCCACTGATGAGTTGGTTTACTCTTCGGGTGATCCCGATTGATTCTTCTTTCTGGTTTGGAGGAGAATTTGAGATTACAGTGGGAGGTTTCCTAATTAGATAAAGTGATAACCATTCTGATCTAGGTTAGAGTGCACGCAGAGTGTTTCTTTTCTCTCTCTCTTTGGCAGCGACTTTTAACCGACCCTAGACTATAACTCAGTGACCAAGTTGACCGAACCTTCTTAATATACTGGCTTTTGGATTGTCTAAAGTTGCATAAGTCATTGCCGCTCCTTCTTTTACCCTTTGTATTTCTCAGAACACCCCATATTACTACGGACATCTACTTCCATTGGATAGATTCATCGTATGGTTATATACGAACTCGAAGGGACTTCTTCGAGGATGGATCTAGGTTCAGGAGAAATAGAATTGGTTTATTCAGTTGTCTTTTATTATCTCCTTCTCTCAGGTTGCGAGGGCTCCTTGGTTTAGGAGAGTACACCTATTATGCTTATTGGATAGTCTTATTCCAAACCATAGGCAGGTGCCGAAAGGTAGGAAATGAAGAAAACCAATTAGCCTAAGCCGGGTGTACAGAAGGTAATAAATAAAGACAAAATAAAGGGATTAGAAAGAGGGTAAAGTAAATTGCGACTGCTAACATTCACGACCAAACCACATGTTTCATCGCCACTCCTACTTCACCTTTGATTTCTCCAGAACAACCCGTATCACTACGAACATCCAATTCCATTGGATAAATCCATCGTATGGTTATATACGAACTCGAAGGATATTTTTTCGAGGATGGATTCCGGTTCAGGAGAAATAGGAATAAGGTTTATTCAGTTGTCTTTTATCATCACCTTCTCTCAAGTTGCGAGTACTCCTAGGATTAGGAGGGTACACCTATTATGCTTACTGGATATTCTTCTTCCAAACCATAGGCTGGTGCCGAACGGTAGGGAAGGAAGAAAACCATTTAGCCTAATGATGGTATACAGAAGGTAACGACTAAAGACAAATAAAGGGAATTGGAAAGATGGCAGGGAAATATACGGTTAAAGTCATGATTTAGATTATAGAAGATGCATTACTAGGAATACCAGGATACCCCTACGAAACATATTAATGTTTCATATTCACTGTGCATTGTTAATAGAAAACTGATTTCCTGATTGGATACTTACTCCAGGGTATGTATTTACCAGGTATGATTCTCACATCTGTATGGTTTTGCAGATGATGAGTGGGAGCAAGTTATTGGGAATTAGGTGATCATCCTCATTATATCAGAATTCGTTGTAATTGGTGATATTTGAGAAAATCGCCTGGGGACAGTTTTCAACCTGCGACGCACAGGTTTTGAGTTATTCAACTCAGCGGACTTATACAAAGTATTGTATGTTTTCAGTGTCCGTCAGGACAAAAAGGCTTGGTTCTCGTACTATATTCTGTTTACTTGTAACTTCTCTAGTTTTTTGACAAGTGTTTCGTAGAAATACAATGTCTAAGTATTGAGAAGTTGCGGGTATAAGAATAAAGTAGAAAACCAGGTATCACAAGTATCGGGATTCTTCAAAAAGATTGAAGATGTAGATTCTTGTGATTGGTATTCAGTTGATAGTAATGGTTTTGAGAAACTTGTTTCTCTTTCAGGTTACTCATAATTGGATGGATTCCTAAGTTGAGTAATGCTGATTAGCCTCTCTCCATTAAGATGATATACACTGAAGACAGTTGCATGATTAGAATCTGGTTCCAATTAAATAAGTGCCAAAGTTTCTATATTGGATATAGAATGGTTAATATCTTAACGATGTTAAGGTATGGGGAGTTGTCCAGCTTATGCTTAAAACCAGACACTGGATAACTCAAGGCACGTCTCTATAATGGCAGTTTGCGGGTTGACCCTAGTTTTGACGAGGGTTGATTTTTTACCATCTGGAAGATCAATAGTGATATTGTTCTTGACTCGCCACAGTTTTAATAAAATGGATTTTTTCAGAAAACAGTAGTGGGAGTATGGTAGAACTGGAAGTGATTCCAGAACCGCAAACGATTACGGAAAATTTAAATAGGACCTATATATTCAATCAGGTTTGACATTCCAATAGCCACTCCGCAGATATGGTGGGTAACCTCAGACACCCGAGAGGTACTCCGGTAGCCTCAAAGAAGGTGGCAGGGAGGTTCTTGTTTACCCAGACTTGACACTACTATTGTTACAGACTATGAGACCCGGCAGGAGGATATGTATAGCGTCGTTCTAAACTAGTTTTAGAAGTACACGTATATATTATTCTGTCAGAGGGTTGTTGTAGTCAGTGGGAGCAGCGGAAGCATAGTAGGCAAGTAGCTAGTGTCTATTTATAGACTTGAGCAGAAATAGCGGAGATAGATCATCTATTTTTGATGTGACAGTCATAGGTTTGACTTCATCAAAATAGGGGAAGGATCTTTTAAGAAGGTAGTAGGGTGTGATGTCATGGTATTTGGATGACATACACAGAGTAGGAAGTAAAATTCCTATACTACGATCGATTGTACTGTGGTTGCCACACAGTTGTTTGTCCATAAAGGACATGGATATAATATAAGACATTCTGGTTACTAGATCTAGATTTGGGTAGTTTCCCAATGTGGGTACTTTGACAGTATTCTAATAGTATTTTAGAATAGATGACTCCTGGCATGGTGGTGTACCTGCAGGTGATGGAGTCACCCTCTCTAAAGGTGTCTTACAGACTAAAGGGGAGAGGGACGTGCATGATTGACAGATCACTTGCTTAGGCAATTGAGTCAATCGTGAGATGTCAAGTACCACACCAGATGTCGTTTTTGCACTAGATGCGATAAGTTTATATTAATCCAATCCTAAAGAAACATACGGAAGCAGTTATAGAACATAAGTACATGTTCTACGGATTTGATGATGGCAGCCTCCTTCGGGAGACAGTTATTATTCCAGGCTTCACAGGTGACATGGATGACAGAGTGATTGTCAGAGTTATAGTTTTCCCCTGACGAGGGACAGTATTATGGACAGGTGGTCCAAGAGGATACTGTGGGAGGCATGGTGCTGGATACTGATTAGGTTCAGTTATCAATACAGTCTAAGAAGTTTGGATCTGTAGTTCATTTATGAACTAGGTCCCATCAGATATCCAGACATATTCTAAGACAGGTATTACTCAATTCGGGATATGGTTTTCTCCGCGAAGTTGAGATATAGAGAGATACAGAAAGAAACACCGAAGCGGATCCACTCACTGAGGCTATTTCTCGAACACAATAGTTTTGCAAACGAGCTTTGTGAAACTGATTAGTAGAGGAGTTGGATACTCGGTATCACAAGAGCTGTGAGTACACGACATCGCAATAATTAGCCTTAAGTGAAAGTGAGAGATTGTTGGATATAGTGCCCTCTAAGTCAATTATTGGATCGCAGGTACGTGATTGCAATGATTGAGGGAGGACCTATACCGATAGAACAGTCTTGCTCGAGATGATAGTATGCTATCTGGTTTGTCTTTATCATCATGTAGATATTGATAGAGCCTATAGGATTCTTGCTTGACTACCAGCAGTATGATGGCGATCATATATGTGGGAGCTGTGGTCTATAAGCACATCCTTAAAGAGTCCCTAGTCGCTGGAGTTTCGAGACAGGGTATCGATACTCCAGAGTAGACTAGTGTATACATTCGAGACCCCGACGAGGGGCGGTGGCCGGTCTCACAAGCTATTGGTGTTAGTTGGTTCACCTAAGATGTATACAGGTGCTCATTGGGTTATGAGTACACCGGACAGGACTCGCCGGGAACTTGCTGGTTGGTATTATATCTAGCGTCAGATAGCAGTTCCCTGGTGACATGTGTACATGTTAGTTCATCGACCTGAGGTCGTCATTTGTCTCGTGTGAGTTCCCACTATGCTTTGATTTATACCCTACCACGGGTCAAAGGAGTCGTGCAAACATGTATATTTTGGGTACAGTCCCGAGCCACATGGAGGCAGTGAGCAGATCGTCGGGGATTCGTCTCTCCCGGTATTGGGGGTGAGATCGCGCTGTGATTAGGAGAGCCATTACACGAAATCCCTGACCAGGGTAATCGAGATTTACTGGAAGGTATTCCAGTAGTATCTCAGGGTGTTCTGGGCTGCTCTCTGACACGACTTATACTGCTATTGGGGGTCTGATGTTTACCGGCCCCCTAGGCCCTATATGCGATACTCATAGACGAATGGGCCGGACTGTATGGATATTGTCACTGTCAGGCTCAGTAGGGTTTATTGATGAGTTCGCTCGTCAGCTTCCCTTCCAATCAATACATAGGCAACTGTTACGTACAGCTAGTACATCTGACGTGCTAGTGGTTATACCCAGTGCCAGTGTATTGATGAGTCATTAGAGTCCCCCACATACACTTTCCCAAGTTCGGGCGAAACGTTGTAGATGCCATATGGTATTATGGCAGGGTTCGGAAAAAGCACGTGCGTTTTCGCACGTGTCATTTTTCGGGCAGATAATACTGGTGGGCTTTGGTTTAAGCCGGATCCAAGTATTATACTGTATAGATATAATATCTTTATCTCAGTTGCATTTGTATTCGGTCGTAATACAAGTGCGGGTATGTTTATACTGTTACGGGGTTATCCTGAAATTCGTTTCAGGATCACTTTTGGAAGTTGCCAGTTTCCTGTTTTCTATCACCCGTATTTAACATTCGGTTAAATGCGGATTTATCTTTTCTTGGGCGAGTCATGTTTCTAGATGGTTCTAGATGGTGACATGGCATGTGAGTCATTAGTTCATTAATGAAGCATTTAATGAAGTGATGAGTTGTTATGGTGACTAGGTTAATGATTCATGCTTTTACATTTAATGTTCTAAATGAGTCATTCTTTCTTTAAGTGAAATGATAAGTATCATTTCCTTATGGTCACCATTCTTGTTCCTACACTCACCCCCTTTGCCTTATTTATATGGCCGGCCCCTCTTGTGGGAGTGTGGTGATTGTTCATTTGATAAAAGTATATGAAATTTGCTTCATGGAAATTTCATAAGTTCATTTCTCGTTTTCACCCGATTCAAAAGGCAACTTCATTGACCGTCCGTCCATAGCTTTGGACGTAACGAGACAAAGTGTTCTACTCATTCTCTACATCAATCTTGGCCATCTCTTTTAGCAAACTTGACGATCGAGTTGCCTCGGTTCAGAGGCGGGAGCCCGTTTAAAGATCCGTCGACGTGGTGCCACCTGGATGACGAGACCGGAGATCGAGCGAGTTCGGATCAGCTGCAACAAAGCGTGGGATGATGGTTGAAGACCGAAGGACCCGGATCGTTCGGTATAACATTTCTACCCATTTTGTAGTTTATTAGTTTAGCGTTAATGGCAGATCCTGGAAATAGTATGCGATAGCGCCAGTTGTTAAAAGTTTTGTTCCGCATTTTGGCGTCTGAAAGACTGCCGGGGCGCTACCGTAGACTTACATCTTATACATCCATCTTCAATGTATCATCAAGCATGACATAATATTTATATCAAATATAAATATTATTAAAGAGAAGAAAATAATAAAGCGAGTATGATATTAATTAATATATAAATATATCAATAAATAAATATATATTTAATTATTAAATTAACACTTGATTTAATAATCTAGCTATATCATATATAAACCAGCTAATCTCATTAAACGCCCGATTACAATATGTGTATCAAATACACGTGTTTAATTGAACTCCTGCACATATCCCTATGCGTGCCTTACATCGTTTCATATGTGCTGGGAAACCTCTGTGTGGGACTCTAAAGACTCGAAAATACGCTGGCAGTAGGTTAGGATCATATCCATAACCCACAAGCACATCAGTGGTACCATCTGCATGTAATGGCTACCCAGATATTGAACGAAAGAAGGTCAACGGCAAGCTCATCCGAACCCTGCAAAGTCTATTAGTCTCTTCGTTTAAGAGTATCTCATATCGGGTCTAGAGTTTGAATCTGTCAGACCCCAATAACTCGATAAGTCATGTGACAGAGGACTCATAACCAACCGGAGATACAACTGATAACACTTATCAGTTTATCTACACTGTGATGGCCATCAACTTGTGGTTGCAGTTATGTCCTGCACAGCGCGATATCAATTCCCTATACCGAGAGAGACGAATCTCCTTGACCGTTCACTACCTCTACGTGTTTCGGGACTGTAAGCCAATGTCGTGCACCCCACGGTTCGTGGGTAGGAGGAAATTTCAAAAACGACAATCTTTTGACTACGCAACACCTGCTATTACACCATGATCTTACTAAAGCCTTAAATAGTTAGACTAACTTGAGGATTTATCTACTATGGTAGATTCTTATACTTAGTATATCAAGTCCTTCGGGTCTTCTTCAAGGCTCCTTGGTGATCGGATCGAGCTTGCTCCGTCGGTCTTCTCTTGTCAAAGATGATCCACTGTGAAGATTTGTGCTCCAAGCTTCAACCTCCAAGTGAGGTAACTAGGGTAGAAGGTTTGCTAAGCCAACTAGCCTAGGAGATGTAGAATGTGTTAATGGATTGTTTGTCTCACTAAACCCTTGGTTCACAACACATGTGAATGATAGGGTTTAGCATTGAGGAAGATGATGATGGAGGATACCTAGAGAGCTCAAGAGAGGAGAGCAACTCAAGAAATCTCAAGTGAAGAAAATGAAGCATCAAGAAGCCAAGTGTAGAGAATGGCTCACATATATAATCCCTCATCTCACTTATTGAGCTATGGCTAGAAAAACTATAAAATATATATGCCATGCCTCAATAGTGAATCCAAACACATATTTTAATCCATGAGCCATTCCCCCACCATGCCAAGCATGTCTCCTCCATTTCCACATCATTAATCCATTTAACAAAATGGATAAATCCAATAATGATGTGGCACCTTCTAGAAGCATACCTTGACAAATTACAAGAATGCCCCTCATACCGTATATACATACCCGTATCCGCATTCCGAAAAACACGGATACCCTGAGACGATAACAATCCAATAATACAATACTAGGATCCGACTTAAACCAAAGCCTACTAGTACTGTCTGCCTGATCATCATCAGTGTACAAGTACAAGTACGTGATCGAAGCACATGTCGTAAAACCATACGACGTCTACATCAATTGCCTGAAGTAGGGAAACCCTCTGTGTGGGACTCTAAAGACTCGACACTACGCTGGCAGTGGGTTTAACCACAGGCCGCAAGTGGTACTAGCTGTACGTAACGGTCCCCAGATAGATGTCGATAAGAAGGCCGATGAGGAAAACCCATCCGAACTCCTACTGAGCCTGAATGTGACAATCTCCGTACAGTCCGGTCTGTTCATCTAAGAGTATCGCATATCGGGCCTAGGGGGCGGTAATCGTCAGACCCCTAATAGCGCAATAAGTTGTGCCGGAGTGTAGCCCAAAACACCCTGAGAAACTACTGGAATACCTACCAGTAAATCTCGCTTGCCCTGGCCAGGGTCTTTATGTAATGGCTCTCTGAACACTGCACGATATCAACCCCCAATACCGGGAGAGACGAATCATATCTAACCGCTACTGCCTCCAAGTGCTTCGGGACTGCACCCAACTACTACCTGTTTGCATGACTCCTTTGAGCCGTGGTAGGGTAGTAATCAAAGTACAGTGGGAACACACTCGAGGCGAAGTAGCAATGTCAAGTCGACGGACTAAGCTGTACTCATGTCACTTGGGAACTGCTACCCGACGATAGGTATAATACCAACCAACAGTTCCCGACGAGTCCTGTCCGGTGTACTCGTAACCTAACGAGCACCTGCATACTATCTCCAGTATGACGTACTAATGGCTGTGGGACAGACCATCTCCCATGCTGGGATGAGAAGTGTATATACTAGTCTACTCCGGAGTATCGATGCCCCGTCTCGATAATCCTACGACTAGGGACCTGTATAAGGATGTGCTTGTAGATTACCCAGCCCCCACTAGTGTGACTGCCATCACAACGCTGGTAATCAAGCAAAGATCCTAAGGGCTCTACTAATATGTATAAGCGATATGTTAAAAGAAACACATGCACATATTGAAGTGGAAACAAACCAAGTAGCATACTACCATTTTGAGCAAGACTGTCAATATAACTGTGAATATCCCAAGCTTCCATTAAGTAATATACAAACCAGTATGATACAATAATGGCCTCTAGGGTATATACACTAATAGGGACTATACCCAACCAAAACCTGTTTGCACGACTCCTTTGAGCCATGGTAAGGTAGAAATCTAAGTATAGTGGGAACAGACATGAGACACTATGGCGATCTCAGGTCCTACGGACTATACTGTACTCATGTCACTAGAGAACTGCTACTTGACATTGGTATATCACTAACTAGGAGTTCTCGGTGAGTCCGTCCAGTGTAGTGTAAGTGCACGGCGGCGCCCCGGCCGTCAATCCGACCCCGGAATGCGGAAACAAAACTTTTCTCAGAACTAGAAACCGGCACCACCGCGCACTATAATCCCGGATCGGGCCATTAATCTAATCCTAGCTAACTAGAGAAGGGGTAGAAAGATATACCGAGCGATCCGTGTCCTTCGGTCTTCTCGTCGTCGTCCCGATCTCCCAGCGGAATCTCCGGTTTTCTTCTCCTCGTCGGAAGGGCACCACATCGCCGGGTTCTTTTACAGGCTTCCACCTCTGGACCGAAGCAACTCGGGCACGAAGTTGGTGAGTCGACGTGCCCAAGGATATTGTAGACTAAGTGTAGAACTCCGGGTCTCATGGGGTTACTAGAAGTTGCCTTTTGGTGGAGGAAATGAGATATGAACTTTTTGTAGATGAACTTGGGAATTTTGTAGCATGAAAAGAACAAAAATTCCCACATACAAATTTTGGACAGCCCCTAAACGGGAATGGCCGACCAAAAAAAATGATCAAGAGAGAGGGAAGTCTCAAGGGGGGGTGAGCACAAAAGAGAGGAGGGTGTTTGAGTGTTATGCAAGAAAGAATGATGAGAAGAAATGATCACCAACAAAATCCAACACTCTATCATCCATCATCACTCCAAAAGTCAAGCAATCATGAAGTGAGGAAGTCAAATGATGGTGCAACCATCATGAAGCATCAATATGCAAAGACCACCATCCATAATGCTAATTTGCACAATTTCAAATAAGCCCTCCTCCACCAATTTTCAGCCAAGGAAAGATACAAAGGAAAATGGCCGAAACGGAAAGCAAACTGGCAACTTCAGAAAACTGATCCCGTAATAAATTACAGGAAAACCCCGCGACTGTATATACATACCCACATTTGTATTCCCACTGAATACAAATGCAATGAGACAAAATCTACACAGTACAATACTAGGATTCGGCTTAAAACAAAGCCCACTAGTATTGTCCGTCCGATCATGATCCGTGTAATACCGCACGTATATGATCGAACCCTGCCATATCTCCATACGGCATCTACAGCGTTTCGCCCGAAACTTGAGCAACTATCTGTGGGGGACTCTAAAGACTCGTCAACACCTTGGTTGTGGATTTAACCACTAACACGTCAGAGGTATTAGCCATACGTAACGGGCTACCAGGTATTGACCAAAAGGGACGTCGATGAGCGAACTCATCCTGACACCCTACTGAGCCTGTCAGTGACAATATTTGTACAGTCCGGTCCGTTCGTCTATGAGCATCGCATGGCGGGCCTAAGGGGTTGGTAAAAGTCAGACCCCCAAAAGCGGTACAAGTCATGTCGGAGTGTAGCCCAGAACACCCTAAGATACTACTGGAATATCTACCAGTAAATCTCCTGCCTTGGCCAAGGACTTCGTGTAATGGCTCTCCTAGACACAGCGCGACCTCACCCCCAATACCGGGAGAGACGAACCCCTGCAGATCCGCTCACTGCCTCCATGTGGCTCGGGACTGTACCCAACTAAAACCTGTTTGCACGTCTCCTTTGAGCGTGGTAGGGTAGTAATCAAAGCACAGTGGGAACTCACACGAGACAAATGACGATCTCAGGTCGATGAACTAACCTGTACGCATGTCACCAGGGAACTGCTATCTGACGTTTGGTATAATCCCAACTAGTAGGTTCCCGGCGAGTCCTGTGTATCATATACACAACTGTATATGTATCGCATACATATACTTGTATTTGTATCGCATACAAATACCAAATGAGAGATAAATAGAAAATGAACATAATACTAGAATATATCTATACATACATATGTGTATCTATACATATATATGCATCTATACATATATATGTTGGCTATAGTGCCCTCAAGTCAATTATTGTAATCGCAGGCATGCGATTGTGATGATTGAGAGAGGACCTATACGGGTAGAACCGACTTACTCAAAATGATAGTATGCTATCTGGTTTGTCTTTATCATCATATACATGCATTATGTGGTATTACAGATCACTATTACATGTGATAGAGCCCATAGGATTTTTGCTTGACTGCCAGCATTATGATGACGATCATAAACGTAGGAGCTGGGTGGTCTATAAGCACATCCTTAAATGTCCCTAGTCGAGGGAGTATCGAGACTTGGCATCGATACTCCGGAGTAGACAAGTGTATACTTTTCGAGACCCCGACGAGGGGCGGTGGCCGGTCTCACAAGCCATTGGTTTCAGTTAGTCACCTAAGATAGTATACAGGTGCTCATTGAGTTATGAGTTACACTGGACGGACTCGCCGGGAACATGCTAGATGGTATTATACCTATTGTCAGATAGCAGTTCTCAGGTGGCATGCGTACAGGTTAGTCTGTCGACCTGAGATCGTCATTTGTCTCGTGTGAGTTCCCACTGTGCTTTGATTACTACCCTACCATGGCTCAAAAGAGTCGTGCAAACAGGTTTTAGTTGGGTATAGTCTCGAGCCACATGGAGACAGTGAGCGGATCGTCGGGGATTTGTCTCTCCCGGTATTGGGGGTTGATGTCGCGGTGTGCACGGGTGGCCATCACCAGAAATCCTTGGCCAAGGTAGACGAGAATTACTTATTTGGATCAGTAGTTTTTCAGTGGGTGATGGGCTTCATACCGACACGAAATATCACGTTATTAGGGGTCTGACTTTATCCACCTCCTAGACCCGATATGCGATACTCTTAGACGAACATACCAGACTGTATGGAGATTGTCACAGACATGCTCAGTAGGGGTTCAGATGAGTTTGCTCGTCGGCCTTCCTTTCGCTCAATACCTGGGTAGCAGTTACGTACAGCCAGTGCCGCTGACGTGCTTGTGGTTAAACCCACTACCAACGTATTGACGAGTATTTAGAGTCCCAGACAGAGGGTTTCCCTGATTCAGGCGAAATGATGTAGTAGCCGTATTTTGATACATGCAGGGTTCTGATCGAATGATTGTACTAGTTACCCGGACTTTCGATCGGACGGTTGATAATACTAGCCGGCTTGGGATTGAGCCGGATTATTAAATCAGGTATTGATTTAATAATTTACGTATTTGTATTTCGATATGTATATTCTAGTATTATGTTCTTTGTATTATTCTATCTCTTTGGGTATTCTTATTTTGGTATGAATACAGGTATGTTTATACAGTAGAGTGTAATCCGCATTTATACGGAAAACATTCTAGAAGGTGGACACCTCATTTTGGATTATCCATTTATTTATTTAAATGGAAATGAGGTATAAAGGTGATGAAGAGAGAATGGTGAGAACCTTGTTTGAATAATTTTGACAAATGAATTGTTAATTCATTTGTGCAAACTATTCAATTATGGTTGTATTACGTTTATTGAAAAAATGGTTTTACAAAACCTTGCTTCATTTTTTCTCTCACTTGATGGATGGTCATTTTTGGAAAAAGACTCTCATCATTCGCTTTTTCTCTCTTCACTTACCTTTCTTGAGCTCCTCCTCCTTCTCCTTCATTTTCTACCCTACCATCTCATGTGTTGAGAATCAAGGATAGAAAAGAGATAGAGACACACTTAGAGCTACTCACTACATCCCTAAGCACTCTAGTGTTTAGTTGTAGGTTAAATTCTTTGAATCAACTTAATTAGGTGTTTAATTTAGGTTTTTAAATTGCAAGTTTAAATTCAAGAGAAGGGTTAAATTAAGGCTAGGGTTGTGATAATTTGTTCATGGTTGTGTGATATATTTTAGCATCTTAAGGAAATGAAAACCTAACCTAGTTACTAATATGTAAATTGTTAGATGTAAAATGTCCAAATATAGCTTTTTTTATGCAAACTAGGTTTTCATGAAATACATATATAATAGAAATTAAAATCTAATTAAGTTTTTCATGACATTATTAACATTTTAAATGGTGGTTTAATACCTTAGTATATGCAAAACCAAGCTTAATTGTTAAATTGTGAATTTTGCTCTAAAAAGTATTAAAACCGGTTATTTTTGCAAACTAGGAATTTGGAATTTATACAAATTGATGAGATTAAAATATGAAAGTGGTTTGTATGACCTAATTATGATATTTAACGAGCATTTTGGCTATTTAAATCGTTAAAATATGTAGATTGGTTAAACATCAAGATTTGTATTAAAACGGTTAATGACCGCTTACTAGGCTTTTTGGAAATAAATTGATTTGACTAACTTTATTGGTTTTGATGATTTCACCCTATTTCATATATATGTTTAGTGTGATGTGAAACCACGAATGGTGCGTTTGAGTTTTTCTCAATCACCCGGCGTTGGTACGCCGATATCGAGGGTTTTTGGGTTGATTTGAGAGAGCAACCATAGGCTTTGACCTATGTGAGATTCGTGTGTCGTTTTGGTTTTAAATTGGATTTTTATGCGGCACGATACGTTGTGACATGTAGGTACCCCCATGTGGATTTCGAGACGACAAGCAAGCGCGTGGTGACGTCGGCACCGGCGAGCGAAGACCAGGTGAGTAGATTTATATCTACGGGGAGAAGTCGGGTGGATGGCGTATAGCAACCCCACATTTCGATGTATAGTATGTTATACATATATATAATATATATTTGTGATATCTATTTTGCGTGACATGGATGTTAATGATAGGGTTACATGTTCATGGACTAGTAGTGTTACTTGCGAAGCCCTAGAGTAGTTGTTGCACCTATACACGCACACACACTTGCATACCTTCATTCTTTTACCTGTGCGTATATGGGGATATGAGTATATATGTATATACGCATGGGTATGGGACTATGCATAGATATACATTCATATACACATGCCTGAATATTGAGGATATTATATGATATTTGGAGATGAGTCGATGATATTGGTCTTGAGGCCATGAGATTGGTGTTGTGATATGGTCCGTATTGGAGATACGACATGATTTTTAGCGGGTTCTTTAGGCGTGGTGTTTTCATACACATGCATGCATTTCATAGATGGTATCAGTATTGTACTAGACGTAGATCAGTACCCCGATCATGATATTTGATAAAGAGGATACCAGATGATTAATGTGATAGACGTGACATTTGACCTGTACACAGATTTGGGAGGCCGTACGACGGATTTACCGTACGAGCTATATATTGACGATAGATCCGCACTCTTGATTCGAGGATGTCATATGATATGTTGTATCGTGCGTGATATTATTGAGGCGGGATCACCGACTATTATACATGTATATATATATATATATCGACTCAGATTTAGGTGGTTTCCATACCCCTTTAGATTGGCTGTTAGTTAGACCTGTAGCTTACCTAGTAGATGTCAGACTAGACCCGAGTCATACCTATTTTCAAAACTGACGAATCGTGAGAATTTCAAAAACATACCAAGGGATACTACGGATATTTTAAAAGACATATCTTTTCTCAAAAACACCGTAGTCTTTAATTTCAAACACCACGATTCGCACTATTTCAAACGGCAAAACAGTATAACACATGTATAGTAAGGTAGATTCCTTGTTGTTACGTTATTATTCATGTTCCGCATATTATTGTTGTATTTACTATTCATTTTCCTTATTGTGTTGTTATCGCCTCATTGCATATTATTGTGTACGTAGTAATTATGAAACATGCTGTTAGGACACCAGCACCATAACCGATGACGCGTATGCTCCACGTACACTCGCTTGCCGGCTCACACACATCTTCATCGGTAATTGCCATGTCACATACACTTTAGAAAATACTATTTCAGTGACATAGCTTGCTAGCTTATAGTTGTAATATGTTATAGTTTCCATATGCTAGTTTAATTATTGCATTCATTGCATGATATCAAATGCATCCATATAGTCATTGGTTATGCAGTATTATGGAGATTTATGCCGGTATTCACTGTTTATTGATATCATGATTTTGATGATTTCGGATTTACATGAGATTTCTGGATTTGGGGGAAAACCGCAAGAATTTAATAAAAGCTTAGTATTATCATTTTAAAATGCAAATTGCGATTTTCTCGTGATGTATAAGTGTCCACCATGATATTTTCTCGGTTCTGAGATGGTTTTCGAGACCCGATTCGAGGAGTTGGATGAACCGTCTGCGGGTACCTGGTGGACCCGGTATGGTACCCCGGGGCAAGAAGTTCGAGTAGTAGACAATGAGCCTGGCAGGGGCAGACTATCTACCGGTGATTTTACCTGGCGCGGCGGATATCCGGAGGATACCGTTCGTGGCCGTGAGATTGATGTTATGGGCCGATCCGTTCTGCCGGAGCCCGAGGGCCGATCCCGCAGATGATACGGATACCTGAGATATTGATATTTGATATTTGAGATTTGAGATATTGAGATTGGATATTTGAGACACTGAGATATTGAGATTTGATGATACAGGTCAGTCCGGACAGCCGGAGCCTGAGATATTGAGATATTTGGATTTATGTTTTGTGTCGATGCTTGACACGGATTCTCAGTTGATTTCATTAATGTTACTCGATTTATATACATAAAGATATCTCATTAAAAATAGAAAACATTTGTCTCGCTCATTTCATTACATTACATTCATACCTCATACATATGATATATTGCTATCTGAGGCACTAACACGAGCACTGGGCTTACACTTATGTATAGACGTTTACCCTTACCACCTTTTTATGCTTCAGACTTATCATTTTGAGGTTATATATATTTATCTGATCGTATGACCTTGGATTGCGTTATATATGCGATTTCTACTCGTAGATGCTTTCTACTCACGAGTTGGCAACTCACCCCCGTTGTGCCACAGTTCCTTGTAGGTTTTGCCGTATAGGTTCTTTGCGGTTTTGCTGGCACACTGTTCTTTCCGGGTGATTGCTTTGGCAGGTGGGTTCTTTGCATCAGGACCACCATTGTTTATTATTATTTCAGTTCTATCTAGAAACTCCATCAACCAGATTGTATATTTGAGAGAGTTAGAAGACTATATTTGTTATTCTTTCGACCTTAGAGTCGCGCGTTGTGTTATTATGGTTTTCATGCTGATTTTGGGTCTCTTTTGAGCTTTGATCCTCGCCCTTCGGCGTTGTAAATTATATTGTTTGCGTGGTTAGGACCGTCGATTGACGAAGAGCTAGCTCCCGCTAGGGGATGCCTTTTTTTTGTATTTCGTATACTATTCATGTTGTATTCCGTTTGGGGGCCAGTATTTACAAAGGAGACTCTGCCGAAATTTTCAGAAAATACTTAAGATTTTAAAATTTCATACTTCGGCCTATGTTGTTAAAAGTACTTGTTTTAAATTGGTTTTTCCTTCACTCTACTGTTTCTTTGGTTTTGATTTCTGGGTTTTTGGCTTACTTAGATTACGTACGCCTCGAGACGTTTCGTAATTTAAGTGCCGGTCATGTTCCGTACTTTTCGGGTCGTGACAAAGTTGGTATCAGAGCGTTAGGTTTTACCTTCGGAGCGTAGGATGACCCTTGGTTGATGGAGTAGGTAGCTTGAGTAGAGTGACGTACCGTACGTATGTTCCGCGGCATATTTACGATACGATACTCCGCTTAAGAAGCCTTAGGATGTACATTTCTTTGCACAGTATTATATTCCTTCCTATGATCTAGCCTCATCGGTACCAGTTTATGGTTTTGTTATCACGGTGGTACGGGCAGAGAGAGCTACGGTTAGAGTTGCGATCAACACGAGCTCGTCACGAACGAGGACTGACCAGGACGTGATTCCAGGGACATATGATTGCATAGAGGCGTCGTTTCATTGTATTTTCGCGCCACGAGCATTTAATGGATCGCTTTTACGAGATTTCTCGGACGTGCAAATCAGCACCAAAGGATAGGGCCACTGCAAGAGGCCAGCCAGGATGCGATGACCGTTAATGCACCATATTTTGATGATTGAGGCACTGTTCAGCGTGGAGACGAATGAGCCAGTGATTTTGGCAAATGAAAAGATATCGCCCCAGATGTTTGAAGCTAATGCCGCACGAGTTATACTTCGAGATATGATAGAAGGTCGCTAGTCACCTGAGGATGAATGACTAGGACATGCGATTCATTGCCTATCCCGATGCGAGGTCATCAGATTGATTGGATCCAGCTAGAGACGACTTCACGCTGATACGTTGAGAGTCGATAGAGACGATCGAATGTCAGGAACCTATTTTCCAAGTTTAAAGTATTCGGAAAACAATGCAAGCAATTCTACGGACCCTCTAGAAGAATGAAACCTTAACTCGATTTATTGACCATGGAACGCCGGTGAACCTTAGGGTTTGCAGCAATTTAGCGGTGCCATTAGTGAGGCTTGGGTCTGCCCTTCTACGGTTGGTCCATATATGCCGTGGCATATATTCGATACTATTAAACTGTACCCGAGATGTTGAGCTCTTGGGGGATTATGAGGTTTTGATAATCGATCGGATGATTCGACTTCATTCGGATATCAGGTGATGAGATGCATTGCTTGGGAGACTCCAGATACGAGTATAGCCGTTGGAGCGCCGTCTATGCAGCCATGAAGAGACGAGTCCGAAGCAGTCGACATTAGAGGAAAGTGGAGTAAGAGGTTCGTACGAGATCTTGATGAGATGACGTTCCACTCCGCCGACATCAGAGATGTGATACGCATGCAGAGGTATTGTATATGAATATATCTTCCAGAAGGAGTCATGATGAGTGTGCAGCCATTCCGGAACCAGATATAGATTTAGTAAGAGATGATAACTTCCGGGCAGTTCGGCAGGAACGAGATTGGGAGAGACCCCGACAAGATCTTTCTGGAAATACTAAACGAGAAGACCTGGACCCAGGAGCGGTCATATGACGCACACCTAGTAGGCCAGAGTTCAGCATCGTCGACGAGACATGTTATGAGTGACCATAAGAGTTGGCCAGAGATCTTTAGAGGATGTGTCAGAGCGGACTGCTTCCGTTATCGCTTCTATATTGGGCCGTTGAGCCGAAGAGCTATGTACTTAGCAATCTGCAGTGAGAGACGAGAGCCTAAGGGCACTAGGCGACAGGCCATGATCAGAAGGCAAGTAGATATCTTGCTCTGTTAATATTGGATGCACCGACACCTTCTCGACTGTGAAGGACGGAAATATCGACGACAGTATTTATGATTTATGATTTATGATTTATGATTGACTATCACGTATCCGTCACTTTGGATTTCAGTATTTTTGGGTGATTTATTTCACGATTGAGTTTTGATGACCGAGTTTCATGATATTTGATTTCATGCCTAGGGCATGCATATGATTTGACTTATACTTTCGGCATAGTTTTCATGCACTCTTAGTATTTGATTTTCTTTTGTGCACGCCGATGCACAGGATGGTGAGATTTTATACTACGGTATACCCGATTTGGATTTGGATTAAGATATGTTGTATACCGTAGATTTTGATTTTGATATTCGATATTTGTTTTCGTTCACCTTGCGCACTTGATTTGGATTCTTGCGCATACTTGGGCGCTTGAGGCGATTTTGGTGCACATCAGATGCACCAAATCGAGATTTTTCGTGCATATCAGATGCACCTGGTATTGCTGGCAGGCACATCCGCTGCCTTTGACAGGTGTTTCGTGTACACCCGTTGCACTTAGATTTGGTTTTTGTGTACATGTATGGCACATCCATGGATTTTGATTTCCGTACGCACCAGACGCACGTGGCATTCATATATATTTAGGATTGATTACTTTTGGAGTAGTATATGTTATGATACTTGCTATTTGGTTTAGTACTGAGCAGGACTAGTCAGAGGACAGTACCTGAGTATATTTTTGCATGCATTGATAGTTATCGAAGGGATTTCCAAAGAGAAGCTATAGTCTCAGTATTTACTTACGTGTCCGTGATGATACGGAACTTTTTACAAGGGAAACCCTTCTAAATTGTTTTCAAAACGGCGGAACGTGTATGTTAAACAAAGGATATATATATATATATATATATATATATATATATATATATATATAGTTATTTTCTTACAAAGGACGTCCGCCACTGTGCAGTGATACACACATTGCACAGCGATTTGAAAAGGTTTGGCATGCATTACTTCTAGATGTTTTAATGATGTATATCATGTTAGTTTTTGTATTGAATCTTGACATTGGTGTCTTCACCATAACTCCGATGATTGCGGGATGCTTGACGGAGTTTTGATTTGGTTTATATATCTGTTTTTCATGCGCATGCATTGCGCTACGATATGTTTTATGTATTTATGATTTCGGAGCCCCGACGACTTGATGGTTTTGCTGAAATGTTTTAGTATTTGGGGGGGAGTTTTAATTTAAATTCGGGGACCGAATTTCTTTAAGGGGGGAAGATTGTAACGTTTTGAAAATCATTTAGGTGAAATTTCGGAAAATCGGTAAAATAAGGGGGTTTTCCGTAAAAAGTCAAAATATAAATATCTTTTAATATAAAATTAAATATACATATTCTAGCTAGGTAATTGCTAGTATTTGGTGTTTATTGAGCCACTTGTAAAGTTTCTAAATTATTGAAATTTTTTCCGAAATTAATTATTTTAATATTATATTAAGCCGTCACTAATACATTTAATTAGGGATAATTACAAATTGGAATGGGTTGAAACAAATTTTATGCCTCATGACATATTAAACCAACATTTAACATGTGGTTTTTGAAATGAAAATAAGTTGTTAAGATAGTTTTAGAAAATATATAATATAAAGGCTAAAATGAGGGAAACAAACTAAATAGAATGAAATTTGAGGGGTTTTATTTGTCACAAAATTTCCACACACACCCACACAAACCCAATTTCCCCTCCTTGGCCGAATTCTAGTAGCCCACATGTAAGTCCATGCTATCTCTCCCGGTACTTTCGGGCATGCGGAATTTGATAAAAAACGATTTTCTTAGAGGTGGTAACATGGACTTAAAACCCGGATCTTTGTTAAACATCTAACTAACAACCTAACTACGAGTTGCTAACTACTCGGTTAGGGGGTTATACCTTTCTATTTCTTGAACTCCTTCGTCTTCAAGCTTCGATGGTCGTCCGGATCGCCTTCACTCCGTCGTCTCCTTGCGCCGAAGATAGATCCACCTCGAAAGCTTCAACCTTTGGCTCCTTCTTCGGTCTTTGAAGAAACTAGTTCACTTGGTTTGCTAAACCTTGTGAACTAGAGTGAGTAGAGAAGAGTTTGTATGGGATTTTATCTATGGTTCTTGGTTCTCAACTCATGAGACAAGTGAACCATAGAGTCAAGAGAGGGAGAGCAAGAGGAGGAAGATGAGAGCTCAAGAACAAGAGAGAGAATGAGCATGAAAGAATGAGAGAAGACTTTTCTCATTTGGCTCTCATCATCCAAAACAATCATAACACATCATATCAATCAAGTATTATGTGATGGTTTAAGCAACCATAGCCATATGATTTCATGCACTCATTTTGCACAAAAGAGCAAGAAAGCAAAAGTCTATGCCATGAAATGATAGCTATAGTTATCATGATGGTCAACTAGTCAAGCCTAGTCAACCGGTCAACAAAGTCAACAAGTCAACAAAAGTCAACAAGTCAACAAAGTCAATCCCTCAACAATCATGTCACCATAATACTTAATTAATATAATTGTTAATCACATATCATATTCTCATTAGGGTTGAGCAAAAAGTCAATAGTCAACTGTCAACGGTCAACAACCCTAATGAGAATCCTCCGCCTCTGTCTCTCCGTCAACTGTGCATACACACCCGCATCCGCGTTCCGAGGAACACGAATACAAACTGGATAAATCCAATCCCAATACGTACACTAGGATCCGGCTTAAACCAAAGCCCGCTAGTGTAAACTGTCCGGACACTGTACGTGCACACGTGCACGGATGTGACCGAACCCTGTCGCAAAACCATGCGACCTGCCGCAAAACCATGCGACCTCTACTCTTTTGCCTAAAGGCGAATAGCTTTCTGTGTGGGACTCTAAAGACTCGACACTACGCTGGCAGTGGGTTTAACCACAGACCGCAAGCGGCACTAGCTGTGCGTAACGGTCCCCAGGTAGATGCCGACAAGAAGACTGACGAGGTGAAACCCATCTGAACTCCTACTGAGCCTGAATGTGACAATCTCCGTACAGTCCGGTCTGTTCGTCTGATACATCGCATGGCGGGCCTAGGGGGCGGTAAACGTCAGTCCCCCAATAGCGGTACAAGTCGTGTCGGAGTGAAGCCCAAAACACCCTGAGATAACACTGGAAGCCTACCAGTATATCTCGATTGCCGTGGCCAGGGACTACTCGTGTAATGGCTCTCCTAGACACAGCGCGATGTCAACCCCCAATACCGGGAGAGACGAATCCTGTCTAACCGTCACTGCCTCCGAGTGCTTCGGGACTGTACCCAACCACTACCTGTTTGCACGACTCTTTTGAGCCGTGGTAGGGTAGTGATCAAAGTACATTGGGAACACACTCGAGGCGAAGTGACAGTGTCAAGTCAGCGGACTAAGCTGTACTCATGTCACCAGGGAACTGATAACTGAGGATAGGCATAATACCAACTAGTCAGTTCCCGACGAGTCCTGTCCAGTGTACTCGTAACCCAACGAGCACCCGCATACTATCTCAAATACGACGTACCGACGGCTGTGGGACAGACCGTCTCCCACACTGGGATGAGAAGCGCATGCGCTAGTCTACTCCGGAGTATCGATGCCCTGTCTCGACAGTCCTGCGACCAGGGACCTGCATAAGGATGTGCTTATAGATTACCCAGCCCCACTAGTGTGACTGCCATCACAACGCTGGTAATCAAGCAAAAATCCTAAGGGCTCCACTAATGTGTATAGGCGATATACTAAAATAAACACATGTACACATTGAAGTAGAAACAAACCAAGTAGCATACTACTATTTTGAGCAAGATTGTATATACAAGGTGAATATCCCAAGCTTTCATTAAGTAATATACAAACTAGTATGATACAGTAATGGCCTCTAGGGCATATACACTAACAATCTCCCACTTGCACTAAGGCCATGTACTGGCGTATCGAAGACCTATCATCTCGATCAGCCGCTCGAACTGAGTCTGGGGCAAGGCCTTGGTGAATGGATATGCAGTGTTATCTTCTGAAGCGACTCTCCGAACCTCGATCTCCTGGCGATCCACGATCTCCCTGATCAGGTGATACCGCCTCAAGATGTGTCTGGATCTCTGATGGGACCTGGGTTCCTTCGCTAAAGCTATAGCCCCGTTGTTGTCGCAATACAGAGGTATTGGATCAACAATGGACGGAACCACCTGAAGCTCTTTCAAGAACTTCCTCATCCAGACAGATTCTTTTGCGGCATCAGATGCAGCGATGTATTCCGCTTCCATCGTCGAGTCTGCAACGGTTTCCTGTTTGGAACTCTTCCAACACACCGCCCCTCCATTGAGGGTAAAGACAAAACCCGACATGGACTTGGAATCATCCTTGTCACTCTGGAAGCTGGAGTCAGCAAAGGCCTCGATCTGGAGGTCTTTTCCGCCATACACCAAGAACATCTCCTTAGTCCTTCTCAGGTACTTGAGAATGTTCTTTACTGCTATCCAGTGTTTCTCCCCAGGGTTTGACTGATACCGGCTTACCACACTCAGTGCATAAGCTACATCCGGTCTGGTACACAACATCGCATACATTATAGAGCCTACCGCAGAAGCGTAGGGTATAATAGACATGCGATCCCTCTCCAAATCAGTCTTGGGAGACATCTCTTTAGAGAGGGTGATCCCGTGACAAGCCGGTAGATTACCGCGCTTGGAATCTTCCATACTGAATCTTTTCAGTATGGCGTCGATGTACCTGGACTGCGAGAGTCCTAATATCCTTTTGGATCTGTCACGGTAGATCCGGATACCCAGAATGTATGAGGCATCACCCAGGTCTTTCATGGAGAACCTTTGTGACAAGAACCCCTTGACAGATTGTAGCATAGGAATGTCATTTCCTATTAAGAGAATGTCATCCACGTATAAAACGAGGAATACTACAGTTCTCGCTACAAATCTACTATAGATGCATGGTTCATCTGGATTTTTGATAAAGCCAAATTCCTTGACCGTCTCATCAAAACAGATGTTCCAACTCCGCGATGCCTGCTTTAGTCCGTAAATGGACTTAAGCAACTTGCACACCTTTTCGCTGCTCCCACTCTGAATGAAACCCTCTGGTTGGTCCATATAGACACACTCCTCTAAATTTCCATTTAGAAAAGCGGTCTTTACGTCCATTTGCCAGATCTCATAATCGTGGAAGGCAGCAATGGCAAGAAGGATCCGAATGGATTTCAGCATAGCCACTGGAGAAAAGGTTTCGTCATAGTCCAAGCCAGGTCTTTGACGGAAACCCTTTGCAACAAGTCTAGCTTTATAGGTCTCAACCTGTCCATCTACACCAATCTTCCTTTTGAAGATCCACTTGCATCCTACGGGTTTTACCCCGTCTGAAGCAACGTCCAACGTCCATACTTTGTTGGTGTACATGGACTCCATTTCGGTCCGCATTGCATCCAGCCATTTTACCGAGTCGACGCTCTGAACGGCTTGCTGGAAGCTAGTAGGCTCATCATAATCTATGATGCAATCCTCTCTATCCCCGTCTACGAGAAAACCGTAGTATCTCTCGGGCGGATGAGACTGCCTACTACTCCTGCGGAGCGGCATAGGAATGTCCTGTTCTTTTGAACCCTCTGGTTCCACTAAGCTTTCAGTAATAGTCTGTGGTTCTGGAATTTCTTCCAGTTCTACTGTGCTCCCACTTATCTGGGTTTCCAAAAACTCAGTTTCCAAGAAGTAGGCATGACGAGAAACAAGAACTTTTTGTTCCTCTTCACAGTAGAAGAAATATGCCTTGGAGTTCTTTGGATATCCCACAAACTTGCACTGTACTGAGCGTGCCTCGAGCTTGTCCGCATGCTGCTTTTTAACAAAAGCTGGACTTCCCCATGTCTTAATGTGCTTAAGATAGGGTCTCTTCCCACACCACATTTCATATGGTGTGGTAGGCACAGTCTTAGTCGGAACTCGGTTCAAAAGGTATGCAGCTGATTCTAGCGCATATCCCCAGAATGATCGCGGTAACTCAGCGTTACTCATCATGGACCGTACCATATCTAATAGGGTTCGGTTCCGTCTCTCCGATACACCGTTATGTTGCGGAGTGTATGGAGGAGTAAGCTGAGAGAGAATTCCGTTCTCTTTTAAATAGTCCAGGAACTCGGCACTCAAGTATTCTCCACCTCGATCCGATCTTAGAATCTTAATACTTTTGCCGGTTTGTTTTTCTACTTCATTCTTATATTCCTGGAATTTTCCAAAGGCTTCGGATTTATGTTTCATTAAGAAGACATAACCGTACCTTGAGAAGTCATCCGTAAAAGTAATGAAGTAAGAATAACCGCTTCGCGCATGTGTAGACATTGGACCGCACATGTCGCTGTGTACGAGTCCCAAGAGCTCGCTCGCTCTTACTCCGTGTCCAGTGAACGGAGTCTTTGTCATCTTTCCTTTGAGACAGGATTGACAAGTGGCATACGATTGATATTCGAACGGATTCAAATATCCTTCTGTATGTAACTTCGTCAACCTTCTCTCATTGATGTGACCCAGTCTACAATGCCATAAGAAAGTCTGATTTATTTCCGGAGACTTTCTTTTGTGTGTATTCTGGACGTTGAAAATCTGTGGTTGGTTTAACACGTATATACCATTACTCAATGTACCTGACCCAATCAAAACTTGATTAAGGTGAATGTTTATAACATTACTTACAAACGCAAATTCATAACCTTCTTTAGAAACTAAAGATACAGAAATGATATTACAAGTTGCGTTGGGTACAAAAAAGCAATTACGTAAAACCAAAACATGTCCATCTGACATTCCCAGGTGATAGTCCCCCACGGCTTTAGCATCCATGCTAGCTCCGTTCGCAACTCTGAGGGTCATGTCACCTGCTTTCAAAACACTACGGTTTCTCAACGCCTGCAAAGAATTACAGATATGAGATCCTGATCCGGTATCCAATACCCAGGAAGTAGAGTTTATTGAAAAACAGTTTTCAATAACATACACACCTGAAGCTGAAGCCGCAACCTGCTTCAATTCCTGTGTCCTGGCTTTCCAAGCCCTGCAATCATTCTTCCAATGACCTTTCTTATGACAATAGAAGCATTCTTCCTTATCCACAAGCTTCCCCGCTATCTTTGTTGCTTTAGCATTTCCCTTCGTATCCACTTTACTAACACCGCCTCTTGGTTTGGCGGGGGCTTTCTTCTTCTTTCCCTTGGCTTTCGCCTTAGACCTAGAAGAAGATGATCCTCCTACAAACAAAGTGGATGTTTCCCTACCTTTCTGTAAGGTGCCCTCTGCGCTCCTCAGCATGTTGAGGAGCTCTGAAAGTTCAACTTCTTTTTCTTGTAAGTTGAAGTTCAGTATAAACTGGGCGTAAGTGGAAGGAAGGGACTGGAGAATCAAGTCCGTATAGAGCTCGTTCTCTAACGTGGTTCCAAGTTCCGCGAGCTCCTCAATGAAGCCAATCATCTTAAGCACGTGTTCCGCTACCGATGATCCGATGGCCAACCTTGCCGAAAATAACTTCTTTGACACTTCGTATCTTGCGATACGAGACTGCTCTCCATACAGTTCTTTTGTATGGAGAAATATGGATTCAAGGTCCATATTCTCGTGCCTCCTCTGATGTTCGTTGTCCATCGAGGCAAGTACGAGGCACTTGGCCTTCGCGCTATCAATCTCCCAGGTCTTACGGATTTCCTTATCCGCGACGTTGGAGGTGGGACTTGGGACAGGGGGAGCTTTGGTGGTAAGAAGATACCCCAGCTTGTCGTAAGTGATTGCCATTTTGACATTCCTGAGCCAATTTTTGTAGTTTGGCCCTGTCAGTATGTTTTTATCTAGAAGTAACTTAAGTCCAGTCATGTCGATTGGTCGCTGCAATTAGGAGAGAGAAGAAGAAACACTCAGCATGATGCTCTTGCAAGTTTAGAGTGGTTTTTAGTTTGTCTAAACAGGATGGCTCCCACTGTTTCTCGAATCCCTCCTCAAACCAGAAAGGAAGAATTAGTCAGGATCAATCTCACCGTACAATACTTGCTTAACCGTTCGGCCAGGCTGGTGTCGGTACTTCGAGGGAGGTTTTCCAACGCTTTCGCGAAGTTCCTTAATTAAATAACCTCTTTTCCCTGAGGGCGTAGCCCCGCTAACACCTTTCTAGGCACCTACTAGGTTTATAGCATTGATCGTTAAGTGAGAAATTTCCCGAGGAGTAGCATATACTCACAGTAGGATCGGGATCCAAATATCATCGCGTGACGAAACTGAAGGAATCCTACTAGAATCATCACACTCCAAATGGTATGCAACACTAGCAAGTTTCAGTTCTTTTGAAACTCCCGATGTGGATTTTTGCCCCATGCTCTTATGACCTTGACTTTGGCCAACAAATCATAAGTCACATGTCAAGTTCTACCCGTCGTTCTCCAGGTTAATTTGAATCCACCCGTACCTACCCTTGACTTTGGCCAACAAGGCAGTACGACTGTTCCAAACCAACGCATCTATCTATGCTGCACATGAATACCCAATAGCTACCAATCACTATGCCTTGACTTTGGCCAACAAACACAGCTTGAATACTATTGACTATTCATATGAAACGACGGAGGGCTACGAATGGTTTTGGCGAAACCGTGAACGTAGAGAACTTGATATAGTCGATGGAACTAGATAGCTTTTAAAAGGAGTGGCTCAAACTCCGCATTTAAAAGTTAGTTTTGAAAAGAACCGAGTGGTTTTTCGAAAGTGTTCCAACGACTTTTACTTGGTTTATTTTCTTGCATTAGTTCTTTTAATGCGTGATATTCTTGCATTAGTTCTTTTAATGCGTCCCATCATTTAATCCTACCATTGCAAAAAACAACCAAAATATGACGTACGCTTATGCCATTCGCATTCGCCATGGGGCCCCGTCATTACCCGTTAGGTTACTTAACTAACGACAGAGCGGGGGCTGGGCTAGCGCGGCTGTAAAACATAAGCAACGCCTAAATAATATCATATATAGATATAATGCAATGATAGACATTTCAGATCACAGATGAACACATTGGATATACTAGGAACCCGCAATTCGTACGAGCCTGTAACGAAAAGCAGATTACACGGTCGCGGTGAATAGCCAATACTCCACCCAAGACCCCTACGGGTGCGGCAAACTACCCGCCAAGTACCCGAAGCGAAGCAACCTCCCTCATCCCCGTGAGTAGGCCACTCGGCACTTCGGCATACCCGGTAGTTTGTGCACCCCCTCCATGGGTCTATCCTAGGAGCAAAAACAGTAAAAAGAAATTATACAATGACGGCTACAACCCCGACCCGGTTGTGCGGCCATACAAATAATTATTACATCAATTTACAAATTTACATGAATTGAAAGAAAAGAAAACTCTCGTCTCACAACCCCCGGCTATTCACCCGCGACAATCCAATGAATTCATATACACATTCCAGCAACATTACAGATCACAGATTTGTATAACCCCCACTAATCGACATATAGCGATTAGCCGACGTTCAATACAAATATCACATTACATAAAAACCCGTCAGCTAAAGTCTTTTAGAAGTTCGATCAAAAATACGGATTTTCAGGACCCCAAAAATAAAATTTTCGTTCTGGAAAATCTGGGCAGAAAATATATATTCCAAAAATCCCAAAACAACCCCAGTAAAACACTGCACCAAACTTGGACCTCGGCCGAGTCAACTCGGCCGCGGATCCGCGGCGGGAGCGTGCTCCCGCCGCGTTTCCGCGGCGCTTTGACTCGATCGTTGGACCAAATTTGGTGGGTGTTCACACAAAAGCCTGAGCCGATTTTTAAGATAAAATTTATCAACTTTTGAACAGAATAAAAATCGGCAGAAACATGAAATTCTCGGATTCGTTTTCGTGACTTTTTCTTTGATCGATCTTCTAGTTACTTGCTAACATGTTAGATAGAGTTTAACTAGGCTCTGATACCACTGTAAGTCCATGCTACCTCTCCCGGTACTTTCGGGCATGCGGAATTTGATAAAAAACGATTTTCTTAGAGGTGGTAACATGGACTTAAAACCCGGATCTTTGTTAAACATCTAACTAACAACTTAACTACGAGTTGCTAACTACTCGGTTAGGGGGTTATAACTTTCTATTTCTTGAACTCCTTCGTCTTCAAGCTTCGATGGTCGTCCGGATCGCCTTCACTCCGTCGTCTCCTTGCGCCGAAGATAGATCCACCTCGAAAGCTTCAACCTTTGGCTCCTTCTTCGGTCTTTGAAGAAACTAGTTCACTTGGTTTGCTAAACCTTGTGAACTAGAGTGAGTAGAGAAGAGTTTGTATGGGATTTTATCTATGGTTCTTGGTTCTCAACTCATGAGACAAGTGAACCATAGAGTCAAGAGAGGGAGAGCAAGAGGAGGAAGATGAGAGCTCAAGAACAAGAGAGAGAATGAGCATGAAAGAATGAGAGAAGACTTTTCTCATTTGGCTCTCATCATCCAAAACAATCATAACACATCATATCAATCAAGTATTATGTGATGGTTTAAGCAACCATAGCCATATGATTTCATGCACTCATTTTGCACAAAAGAGCAAGCAAGCAAAAGTCTATGCCATGAAATGATAGCTATAGTTATCATGATGGTCAACTAGTCAAGCCTAGTCAACCAGTCAACAAAGTCAACAAGTCAACAAAGTCAATCCCTCAACAACCATGTCACCATAATACTTAATTAATATAATTGTTAATCACATATCATATTCTCATTAGGGTTGAGCAAAAAGTCAATAGTCAACTGTCAACGGTCAACAACCCTAATGAGAATCCTCCGCCTCTGTCTCTCCGTCAACTGTGCATACACACCCGCATCCGCGTTCCGAGGAACACGAATACAAACTGGATAAATCCAATCCCAATACGTACACTACGATCCGGCTTAAACCAAAGCCCGCTAGTGTAAACTGTCCGGACACTGTACGTGCACAAATGCACGGATGTGACCGAACCCTGTCGCAAAACCATGCGACCTGCCGCAAAACCATGCGACCTCTACTCTTTTGCCTAAAGGCGAATAGCTTTCTGTGTGGGACTCTAAAGACTCGACACTACGCTGGCAGTGGGTTTAACCACAGACCGCAAGCGGCACTAGCTGTGCGTAACGGTCCCCAGGTAGATGCCGACAAGAAGACTGACGAGGTGAAACCCATCTGAACTCCTACTGAGCCTGAATGTGACAATCTCCGTACAGTCCGGTCTGTTCGTCTGATACATCGCATGGCGGGCCTAGGGGGCGGTAAACGTCAGTCCCCCAATAGCGGTACAAGTCGTGTCGGAGTGAAGCCCAAAACACCCTGAGATAACACTGGAAGCCTACCAGTATATCTCGATTGCCCTGGCCAGGGACTACTCGTGTAAGGCTCTCCTAGACACAGCGCGATGTCAACCCCCAATACCGGGAGAGACGAATCCTGTCTAACCGTCACTGCCTCCAAGTGCTTCGGGACTGTATCCAACCACTACCTGTTTGCATGACTCTTTTGAGCCGTGGTAGGGTAGTGTTCAAAGTACAGTGGGAACACACTCGAGGCGAAGTGACAGTGTCAAGTCAGCGGACTAAGCTGTACTCATGTCACCTGGGAACTGATAACTGACGATAGGCATAATACCAACTAGTCAGTTCCCGACGAGTCATGTCCAGTGTACTCATAACCCAACGAGCACCCGCATACTATCTCAAGTACGACGTACCGACGGCTGTGGGACAGACCGTCTCCCACACTGGGATGAGAAGCGCATGCGCTAGTCTAATCCGGAGTATCGATGCCCTGTCTCGACAGTCCTGCGACCAGGGACCTGCATAAGGATGTGCTTATAGATTACCCAGCCCCACTAGTGTGACTGCCATCACAACGCTGGTAATCAAGCAAAGATCCTAAGGGCTCCACTAATGTGTATAGGCGATATACTAAAATAAACACATGTACACATTGAAGTAGAAACAAACCAAGTAGCATACTACTATTTTGAGCAAGATTGTATATACAAGGTGAATATCCCAAGCTTCCATTAAGTAATATACAAACTAGTATGATACAGTAATGGCCTCTAGGGCATATACACTAACACCACATTCCCCCATTTCCCCACTTAATGAAACAAAAGTCAAGGCAAACAAGAAAAGGGAAAAGAAAACAATAAAGGATGAAGTATGGACCTTGTTGACTTTTTTGCATTTTTTGGTCACTCATTCAACTCTCTCTCTTTCCCCTCACTCATTGTAGCCAAGCCCCCCTTCACCATTCAGCTACAGCCCCTCCCAAATCCCCTCTCAATTCTCATCAAAAAATTCACCAAAAATGCTTCAAGTCCATAAAAAAATCAAAGCTAAATTCAATTCCAACACTTACCCATTATTCATTAGCCAAACTAGTATGGATCTTGTAGCAAGGAGGGATCTTTGGGAGGCTAGGTTGCATGCTTGATTCATGTTTTGTTGAGGCATGTAATACCCGGATCTTTTATATACACCTATAGCCGTATATCTCTTTAACATATAAAATTTATTTATAATTATTTATTTGTTTTCAAAATCACATTAAACCCAGACCTTACCCTTCATTCCCTCCGACCTAAGCCGTTTTCCCTTTTATTGAAAAGAAACTCCATTAAACCTTAGAACCCCAAAACCCAAACCCTACTAGATCTCATTGTTCCCAAAATCCTCCTTTAAGCCCCGGCCCCTCTCCCATTATTAGTTCTTTTATTCAATAAAAACTTAAATCCAGCCCATCCCTTTTATTTAAATTAATTCAAACCCATCCAGGCCCAATTCCCCCAGCAGCCCACTTCTTTATAAACTAATTCCTTTTATTTTTCCCTTATTTCCAAACCCAGCCCAAAGGATTTTTCCCATTTAAGTATATATATATAACTCATTTTTATTTCCTATCCCTCAGGCCGGGCCTCACTCTTTTTCCTTTAAAACTCCCTTTTACTTTCATAACTCAGCCTCTTCCATAGCCCAGCAAGCTCATTAGCCCACACAATAATTCAAATTCATTTTTTAGGTTAAATACCGGCCCAGCTTTTCTTAAAGCCCAGAGGAATAAATAAATAAGGAATTAAACTAAACCCCTTCAGCCCAGCCCAAGCCTCCAAGCCCCGCCTTACCCGACCCGGCCCACGCCCTATTCTTCTTCTCCTCCAACGGCTCCTTTCTCTTTCCCGCCCCTGTCGCTCGCGATCCGTAACTCACGCCGCTTCCTCCGCCCACGCCCACGTCGCAGCGCACGTCTCCCCGCGACCCATTGCCCAACGCTTCGCACCTCTCTTCCATCACACCCTCTTCCTCATTCTCCCTCTCTCTTTTCTTTCCACTCCCGTTCTCTCTTTCTCGAGCCACACCCACGCCTCCTCCATCGCCGTCACCCCACACCGCCGACCACCTCGTCGAACCCTCATCACCGCCTTCATCTCCTCACCACCTCCCCTCACTCTTCCCTGCCACCATCACCCATACCCCTAAACCCACAGCCAAGCTCAAAACACCTGCACCAGAGCTCTACCTCCCCTGCGCCGACGACCGGTGAGCATCTCGTCTCGTCGTCGACTCCCCGCATCATCGTCACCATCAAACTCTCTCTCCCTCACTCCCTCACTCCCCCTCTCTTCTTCACTGCCTCTCCTTCTCACTCTCTCTCTCTCTATACTCTCTCTCTCTCTCTCTGTGTGTGCCTCCCCTCTCTCGCTCTGGTTCCCTCTCTCCTTGCTTTTCCCTCTCTGTCTCTCTCTCTTTCTCACTCACTCCCTCCCTCCAATCCTTCTCCCTCTAATTCTCTACCTCCCTCCTTCTCACTCAAGCCCTCAGTGCTCTCTTTCTCTCTCCCTGCTTCCTCTCTCTCTACACTTCTCACACACTCTCTCCCTATATCACTTTCCCTCTCTTGAACCCACATCCCGAACACCTCACCTGAACCCCGCCAGCAACCACCCTCGCCCCCACAAGCCGAGTCGAGATCACCGCAAAACATTCAAGTTTTGGCATTTCATCGAGCACTTTCCATACGTCGTCGATCCCTGCTGTCTCGGTCGTCGCCGCTACTGCCGTACAACCCCGAGACGTTCCCAGGCAAGTATTTTACTTGCTTACATGCTATATATCCTAGTTACAATCGTTAATTGCATAGATCATAGTGTTACACTTGTGGATTAATTATGTGTCATACATGTTCGACGTGTGTTCCCACTGAATATATTCTTCTGAATTGACGGAACTGGATTACTTACATTGGCCCTCGCTGTGATGAATACCGTGTGCAAGTTTCGCTGGAAAATATGACCATTAATGACTAAAACAACTACCCCCAAGTTTAACCGTAAAACTGGAATTTTCGTGTACCTGAAAACTATTAAAATCGCTATAAATTGTATACATACTGGAATGATGTGCTCGAGGGCTCAAATCAAAGCCAACTCGACGAACTTTAACCCTATGCTAGTTTCCAGATATTCCTCTACTTAAACTGTGACGATATTTGGATCGGAGTGCGACTCTGGACTGCAGTCCAGAGCGACTCCAGTTGTTGCTTGCTGTTCCGTAATGGGTACCACAAGATCTCCTTAATTCGTAGATTGCGGAACTCCACTTATTATTATAGGTGAATCTGTTATCTAGATAATACAGGTGGTTTCACCCTGTTTCGTCATCATTTACTATTTTATCTGTAATTTAAAAGATCGGGACGCATAACAGTCCCAACAGAATCAGAACTGGCATACTAGTTTTGAAGTATGTATATCTCCTGACATGCAGATGCGATTGACGATCTGTCTATTGCGTTGAAAACCTTACTGAAAACCCTAGATTTCATCCAACTGTAACGTCGCTAAAATCTGATCCCAACTGGGATTAAAATGCGTTCCGAAACGGATTTCTGATTCTGAAACCGGATTTCCAGCCGCGAGCGCATAAAATGAAATGGTTATAACTATTGATCCTGGAACCCGATTGGCTTGAAACTAAATTTGATGGATGGAAAACTGAACATACTAATTACTACCTGTTTATCGTTTCGCTAAATTATATACGTACGTTTCATGATAAATCGTACAAGTGATAGAATACTGTTTTTATGACACCTTAATCGTGCTTCATATACTGTTTACGTATCATATCATACTCATATCATTGCAGTGATAACCTAGTGATATCGTGCATTTACCCAGTGTTAGATTTTAGTGAGGATTGTGGCAAGTACGTCAGTGTTCGTGTATCCGTGAATAAGTGAAAGTGATACGTACTTGTGCACAATCAGTGACCTTATTATTCTATTGCATTGTCGACGTCTGTGGGATGCGTGTACGTGTGACTATAAGTGGTATGGGACACTTATGGAAGCGCTTGCACGGGTGTCACAGATAAGGCACCAGACACTGCCATTTATCTTAGGTATTAGTCGGGACGTGCTTGATGGAGGTCCTGCCTCCAATTCTCGCGCAGACTTGTCACGGATCGATTAGTATTTAGGGTTATGGTTAGCGTTTGATGTAGACCACGGGGTGTGGGGTAGTTTAAGTGTGAGTTCAACAGAATCTCGGGAGTCCCATGCCGGCTTATATATTTAGGGAGATATATGGAGATTTACAGGGTATGTGATAATCACCGTGATATACATGTTACATGTTGGGCCCGTGGTCCCTTGCCCTTGGGTTCTACCCTTGGGTGGAGGACACTCGCGAGTGGTTGACTCTCACACTTGGACTGACGATAGGCTTAGTGACCTGTACAGTGAGACTTAGAGACTGATAGGGATACGGGCATTTACATACCTTATATACTGTGTTGACATACGTGACATATCGTTCTACTGCTTTACTGCTCCGCTGCATTGATTACCGCACATTCATATTCATGCTGTCATTGATTTACTGTTATTCATATCTATTACCACTGTTAGAACAGTCACTTGATTTTATATATATTATATTGCTATTGTGTCGCTCTGACGACCTGAGTATGCATGCTCAGTGTGAGGAGAAGATTTAGCCTGGACCAGAACTAGACGTGCATCACAGACTTCTTGACTTGCCATTCCGAGTTACATTCGTTTGTTCCACTTCAGGTCAGTCTTTACATTGTTTCTTTCAGTTACTGCATTTCTCATTACCTGCGCATCATTTACTGTTTACCATGAAAAACTAGAAGCCGAAGTGTGACTACGGCAGGACATTTCCTTGATCGTAGGAGCATGCCTGGCCTTGTTTACCCCTCGTATTCCGTATTTTGGGAAGCGGGGCGTGACATGGTTTAGTTGGTATCAGATCCAGGTTTTGCATCGATTGGGATTGCAGTTTTCCGTGTATTGTTTGGCAATCTAAGACGTTCTTCGGTCTAGGTTGTAAACTGTCATTCTTGATCCATATTCACCTCGTGTATTCAGCTATCCATTCGCCATAGTTTTGGTTGACTTGACAAGGTTACGTGGTTGCAATTGCACTACCGTACTCTATTCAAGTGACTTAAAGTCATACAGTTGATTCTCCCCTTGTAATAAATTCATCATCTCTGATATTCTTGAGTCTTTGACCTATCCATATTATATCTTGATTCGTATAGCTTGTGACTTATATCATCCTCAAAAATTGTTGTTTCAGGATCATGTCTTCCAACGACTCTTCATCCATATCCGCTCCCCAAAATCAGACCATCGAGATTCTGAGTGTACTGCAAGGTCTAAAGGAAGCCCACGAGCGAACAAACGACTTGTTGGCTGAAGGACTGAGAAGACAGATAAATCAAGCATCAGCGGCTGTCTCCAATCACAAAGGGATCCCCGTTAGACGAGGAAAGGAGAAGAAGATGAAGCGTCAATTTGTTTCCCCGCGACAGAAGCAGCAGAAGACCCCATGCTGTGGATACTGTAAGAGGCCAGGACATTTTCAGAGGGATTGTCGCCGCGCCCAAGGGAAATGTCTGATTTGTGGATCCAGCGAACATCTCATCAACGGTTGCCCAGAAAGGAAAGAACTACAAGGAGGAAACTCGTCCACACTCCCCACTTCTGCCAAGTGAGGATTATCGCGTAGTTCGAACTTCGACGATAAGGCGGACCTAACGCAGGATTCAACTCACGCGACGAGAATGCAACGTTATAGTAGTCGAAGAAGGATCTTTTTTCATGTTATCTACTTTCAGTAATAATGTTGTCATCTTTTTATGAATATTTCTTTCCGTTTGAAATCTTGTATCCGCTGAACTTTTGATTGAATGCAATAAAACTTTGAATCGTAATATATGTATCATCCTCTTGTCATTTCCCTTGTTTATACTGTTCATTAGCAAAACATTTTTATCTTGATTTTTCCAATTCCTGCCGCCGCATACCTTCCCATATTTCGTACACTTAGCCATTTTCCTGATGTATTCTATTGTCTAATCATGACTTTTTCTTCTCAGACCATGGCCCACCCTGGAGCAGCGCCGCATCTAGATGAGGATGCGCAGTCTTGCGTTTCCTTAGACCGCACGCTGATGAGTTCTGACGATGAGATCAATGGTCCCCAAGTCAATTTTGGAAACCACGATCCAGAGGGCGAAGGAGCAGCCGCCCCAGAGTTTGACATGATAGCTGATTCCGACGAAGAAGAAGGAGATCCTGAAGAGAACCCTATAGAGGAAGATCCCGATGAAGACCCGATAGAAGAAAATCCAGTTGAGGAAAATCCCGTGGAAGAAAATCCAGAAGAAGAGAATCACATGGAATCGGACCTCGATGAAGAAGTTCCATCCGAGGAAGAAGGACCAGAAGATCAAGACCCTGCTGTGGAAGAACTTCCAGTGGCGATGCCTGCGAGGCGATATGGAAATGGACGCCCCTACCTGAGTGCGCGAGCCTACCGCAACCTACTGAATCTCCACAACCGCGACTGACGGAATTTCTTTTGATGTTGTCTTTCTGGCCAAATAAAATGTGTATAGTTTAGGGCCACTTTTCGCCTTTGGGAATGCCTTGTTTCAAATTTTCTTGAATGAAATAAATCTTCTGAATTCGTAAACCTTTTGATTATTGGTTCGCTTAATACTTGTTTATTGCCCATATCCATTTATTTTTTCTGCTGAGATTCTTGACTGTCCACCCCTACTCATTGTATAGTTTTCACCCTCGATTCGACTAGAAAGTACCGCACCCTGATCCTTGGAATGAGCCACCATTCATCCTTCGTCTGTACCCTGTTTGAGATCCTTCTGGGAGGAGGACCTTCCTTATGAATTACCGAGTTCATTAACTTTTCAAATTCTTGATTCATAGGATTTACCGATCGTTAGTCTTGTTAGTGTATATGCCCTAGAGGCCATTACTGTATCATACTAGTTTGTATATTACTTGATGGAAGCTTGGGATATTCACAGTTGTATGTACAATCTTGCTCGAAATGGTAGTATGCTACTTGGTTTGTCTCTGCTTTAATATGTGCATGTGTTTCTTTTAGCATATTGCTGTTATACATATTAGTAGAGCCCTTAGGATCTTTGCTTGATTACCAGCGTTGTGATGGCGCTCACACTCGTGGGAGATGGGTGATCTATAAGCACATCCTTATACAGGTCCCTAGTCGTTGGACTATCGAGACAGGGCATCGATACTCCGGAGTAGACTAGCGTATGCGCTTCTCATCCCAGTGTGGGAGACGGTCTATCCCACAGCCGTCAGTACGTCGTACTTGAGATAGTATGCGGGTGCTCGTTGGGTTACGAGTACACTGGACAGGACTCGTCGGGAACTGTTGGTTGGTATTATACCTATCGTCAGTTATCAGTTCCCAGGTGACATGAGTACAGCTTAGTCCGCTGACTTGACACTGTCACTTCGCCTCGAGTGTGTTCCCACTGAACTTTGATTACTACCCTACCACGGCTCAAAGGAGTCGTGCAAACAGGTAGTTTTTGGGTGCAGTCCCGAAGCACTTGGAGGCAGTGACGGTTAGACAGGATTCGTCTCTCCCGGTATTGGGGGTTGACATCGTGCTGTGTCCAGGAGAGCCATTACACGAGTAGTCCCTGGCCAGGGCAAGCGAGATATACTGGTAGGTTTCCAGTGTTATCTCAGGGTGTTCTGGGCTACACTCCGACACGACTTGTACCGCTATTAGGGGACTGACGTTCACCGCCCTCCTAGGCCCGCCATGCGATGTATCAGACGAACAGACCGGACTGTACGGAGATTGTCACATACAGGCTCAGTAGGAGTTCAGATGGGGTTCACCTCGTCAGTCTTCTTATCGACATCTACCTGGGGACCGTTACGTACAGCTAGTGCCGCTTGCGGTCTGTGGTTAAACCCACTGCCAGCGTAGGGTCGAGTCTTTAGAGTCCCACACAGAGAGCTATTCGCCTTTAGGCAAAATGAGTAGAGGTCGCATGGTTTTGCGACAGGGTTCGTTCACATCCGCGCACTTGTGCACGTTTGCTGTCCGGACAGTTTATACTAGTGGGCTTTGGTTTAAGCCGGATCCTAGTATATGATTTGAGATTGGTTTTTCTCATTGTATTCGTGTTCCTCGGATCACGAATGCGGGTGCGTATGCACAGTTTCTTGAGACAGAGGGAGAGGACCTTGATTAGGGTTAATGGCTATTGTCATTTTATTAACCCTAATGCTTATGTGTGTATTATTGTTAATTGATATTAGTTTAATAATTGTGCATGGTTATGGTTGTTGACCATTTGACCTTATTGACTTGTTGACCTTGGTTGACACTTTGACCATCATCATTTCATTTGAAAGATGCTCTTTGATCCTTGCAATTTGCATTAAAAATGAAATGATAATGGTCATGTCTTGATTAAGCCATGACAATTATCTTACTAATTATCTAATTAAAATAATGCACATATATTAGTGAGAATGGTTTATTCTATTCTCATTCTATCATATATTTTCTCTCTCTTGTTCTTCCTCTCCCTTAAGCTCTTCCCTCTCATGTGTTGAGAAACACTTGAGCTTGAGAAAAACCCTCTCTTGATCATCTCTACTCTCATCTAGGGTTCAAGGATTATCACTTCTTGCACCCTAGTTACTTCTAGCTTGGAGTTGAAGCTAAAGGTTGAGGCTTTCGGGTGGATCTTTCTTCGACGTGAGAAGACGACCAAGGTGACCTCCTTCCACCACTCCAAGGAGCAAGGAGAGAAGGACTTAAAGCCCAAGTTATAACCTTTCTTGCACTTAGCTAGTTTCTAGTTAGCTTTAGCTTGTTTTTGTTTAGCAAAGATCCTTCAAAGTCTAGTCCATGTTGCCTAAAGTCATAAAAATTCGATTTTTATTCCGTTTTCCGCCTCCCCGTAAGTACCGGGGTGGGCAACGTGGACTTACAGTGGTATCAGAGCCTAACTAAACATAAACTAGCTAGGTAGTAGAGTGTATCGAAGTTCGAAATGGAAAAATCGAAAAACCGAGTTTTCAAAACCCTAAGTTTCTGTTAAATTTTTTTCTGGTCAAAACAAAATTATTTATACTCCAAAAATCATCTCAGGGTTTTGTGAAGAAAGCCACCAAAAACGATCCAGTGAATTGACCAAAGAGCCGCGGTTCCGCGGCAATAGCAAGCTATTGCCGCGCAACCGCGGCCGTCTTGGCTCTTCACTTGGTCGAGTTTGGTGCAGTGTATTTCTGGCTTGGTTTTAGGATTTTTAAGATGGTTTATATGTTCCCAGTTTTTCCAGAATAGAAATTTATTTTTGGGGGCCTATAAATCCGTATTTTTTTTCGAACTTCAATACACTTTGACTAAAAGGTTATATCTGTGATGTTTATATGTATTGAACGTCGGCTAATCGCTATATGTCGATTAGTCGGGGTTATACATATCTGTGATCTGTGATTGGTGCTGGTATGTGTATATGAATGGGTTGGATTGTCGCGAATGAATAGCCGGTGTGGATGTGAGATGAGTGTTGCTTTTCTTTCATTCATTGTAATATGTAAATTGATGTAATATTATTATTTGTTTGGCCGCACAACCGGGTCGGGGTTGTAGCCGTCATTATATAATTCTTTTTACTGTTTTTGCTCCTAGGATATACCCATGGAGGGGGTGCACAAACTACCGGGTATCTCGAAGTGCCGAGTGGCCTACTCACGGTGTTGAGGGAGGTTGCTTCGCTTCGGGTACTTGGCGGGTAGTTTGCCGCACCCGTAGGGGTCTTGGGTGGGGTATTGGCTATTCACCGCGACCGTGTAATCCGCTTTTCGTTGCAGGCTCGAACGGATTGCGGATTCCTAGTATATCCAATGTATTCATCTGTGATCTGTAATGTCTATCATTGCTATATATTTATATATGATAACTATTTAGGCGTTGCTTATGTTTTACAGCCGCGCTAGCCCAGCCCCGCTCTGTCGTTAGTTAAGTAACCTAACGGGTGATGACGGGGCCCCGTGGCGAATGCGAATGGCATAAGCGTACGTCATATTTTGGTTGTTTTCTGCAATGGTAGGATTAAATGATGGGACGCATTAAAAGAACTAATGCAAGAAAATAAACCAAGTAAAAGTCGATTGGAACACTTTGAAAACCACTCGGTTCTTTTCAAAACTAAACTTTTAAACGCGGAGCTTGAACCACTCCTTTTAAAAGCTATCTCGTTCCATCGATTATATCAAGTTCACTACGTTCACGGTTTCGCCAAAACCATCCGTAGCCCTCCATCATTTCAGTTAAATATACGGTAGTATTCAAGCTATGTATTTTGACCTCACGCCAAGGCATAGTGATTGGTAGCTGCCGGATATTTATCTGTTGCATAGATAGAATGCGTTGGTTTGAGACAGTCGTACTGCCATTTTGGCCTACGTCAAGGGTAGGTACGGGTGGGTTCAAATTAACCAGGATAATGATGGGAAGAACTTGACATGTGACTTATAACATTTTGACCTCACGCCAAGGTCATAAGGGCATGGGGCAAAAATCCACATCGGGAGTTTCATAAGTACTGAAACTTGCTAGCACTGCATACCATTTGGAGTGTGATAATTCTGGTAGGATTCCTTCGGTTTTATCACGCGATGATATTTGGATCCCGATCCTACTGTGAGTATATGCTACTCCTCGGGAAAACTCTCACTTAACGATCAATGCTATAAACTTAGTAGGTGTCTAGAAAGGTGTTAGCAGGGCTACGCCCACAGGGAAAAGAGGTTACTTAATTAAGGAACTTCGCGAAAGCGTTGGAAAACCTCCCTCGAAGTACCGACACTGGCCTGGCTGAACAGTTAAGCAAGTATTGTACGGTGGGATTGATCCTGACTAATCCTTTCTTTACGGTTTGAGAAGGGATTCGAGAGACAGTGGGAGCCATCCAGTTTAGACAAATTAAAAACCACTCTAAACTTGCAAGAGCATCATGCTAAAGTGTTTCTTTTCTCTCTCCTAATTGCAGCGACCATTCAACATGACCGGACTTAAGTTATTACTAGATAAAAACATATTGATAGGGCCAAACTATAAAGATTGGCTCAGGAATGTCAAGATGGCAATCACTTACGACAAGTTGGGGTATGTCCTTACCACCAAATCTCCCCCTGTCCCAGGTCCCACCTCCAGCGTCGCGGATAAGGAAATCCGTAAGACCTGGGAGATAGATTGCGCGAAGGCCAAATGCCTCGTACTAGCCTCGATGGACAACGAACATCAGAGGAGGCACGAGAATATAGACTTGGAGTCCATATTTCTTCATACAAAAGAACTGTATGGAGAGCAGTCTCGTATCGCAAGATACGAAGTGTCGAAGAAGTTGTTTTCGGCAAGGTTGGCCGTCGGATCATCGGTAGTGGAACACGTGCTTAAGATTATTGGCTATATTGAGGAGCTCGCGGACCTTGGGACACGTTGGAGAATGAACTCTATACTGATTTGATTCTCCAGTCCCTTCCTTCCACTTACGCCCAGTTTGTCTTAAACTTCAACATGCATGGAAAGGAGGTAGAACTTTCCGAACTTCTGAACATGTTGAGAAGTGCTGAGGGCACCCTACAGAAAGGTAGGGAGACATCCATTTTGTTTGTAGGAGGATCTTCCTCTTCTAGATCCAGGGCAAAAGCCAAGGGTAAGAAGAAGAAAGCCCCCGCCAAACCAAGAGGCGGTGTCGGTAAAGTGGATACGAAGGGAAAAGGAAAAGCAACAAAGATAGCGGGAAAGCTGGTGGGGAAGGAAGAATGCTTCTATTGTCACAAAAGTGGTCACTGGAAACAGGATTGCAAGGCTTGGAAAGCCAGAACACAGGATTTGAAGCGAGTTGCAGCTTCAGCTTCAGGTGTGTATGTTATTGAAAACTGTCTATCAATAAACTCTACTTCCTGGGTATTGGATACCGGATCAGGATCTCATATCTGTAATTCTTTGCAGGCGTTGAGAAAGCGTAGAGTTTTGAAGGCAGGTGACATGACCCTCAGAGTTGCAAACGGTGCTAGCATGGATGCTGAGGCCGTGGGGGACTATCACCTGGGATTGTTGGATGGACATTTTTTGGTTTTGCGTAGTTGTTATTATGTACCAAATGCAACATGTAATATCATTTCTGTATCTTTATTATCTAAAGAAGGTTATGAATTTGCATTTGTAAGTAATGTAGTGAACATTCACCTTAATCAAGTTTTGATTGGGTCAGGTACATTGAACAACGGTATATACGTGTTAAACCAACCACAGATTTTCAATGTCCAGAATACACACAAAAGAAAGTCTCCAGAAATCAATAAAACTTTCTTATGGCATTGTAGACTGGGTCACATCAATGAGAGAAGGTTGACTAAGTTACACACAGAAGGATATTTGGATCCGTTCGAATATCAATCGTATGCAACTTGTCAATCCTGTCTCAAAGGAAAGATGACAAAGACTCCGTTCACTGGACAAGGAGTAAGAGCGAGCGAGCTCTTGGGACTCGTACACAGCGACGTGTGCGGTCCAATGTCTACACATGCGCGAAGCGGTTATTCTTACTTCATTACTTTTACGGATGATTTCTCAAGGTTCGGACATGTCTTCTTAATGAAGCATAAATCTGAAGCTTTTGATAAGTTCCAGGAATATAAGAATGAAGTAGAAAAACAAACAGGCAAAAGTATCAAGGCACTGAGATCTGATCGAGGTGGTGAATACTTGAGTGCCGAGTTCCTGGGTTACTTAAAAGAGAATGGAATTCTCTCTCAGCTTACTCCTCCATACACTCCGCAACATAATGGTGTATCGGAGAGACGGAACCGAACCCTATTGGATATGGTACGGTCCATGATGAGTAACGCTGAGTTGCCGCGATCGTTCTGGGGATATGCGCTAGAATCAGCTGCATACCTTTTGAACAGAGTTCCCACTAAGACTGTGCCTACCACACCATATGAGTTATGGAGTGGGAAGAAACCCTATCTTCAATACCTGAAGATTTGGGGATGTCCAGCTTATGTCAAAAAGCAGCATACGGACAAGCTCGAGGCACGCTCAGTACTGTGCAAGTTTGTGGGATACCCAAAGAACTCCAGGGGGTATCTTTTCTATTACGCAGAGGAACAAAAAGTCCTTGTTTCTCGTAATGCCCATTTTCTGGAACATCAGTTCTTAGAAAAAGAAATAAGTGGGAGCGCAATAGAACTGGAAGAAATTCCAGAACCACGAGCTATTACTGAATGCTTAGTAGAACCAGAGGGTTCGAAAGATCAGGACATTCCCACGCCACTCCACAGGAGTAGTAGGCAGTCTCATCCGCTCGAGAGATACTACGGTTTTCTCATTGACGGGGATAGAGAGGATTGCATCATAGATTGTGATGAGCCTACTAGCTTCCAGCAAGCCATTCAGAGCGTCGACTCGGTAAAATGGCTGGATGCAATGCGGACCGAAATGGAGTCCATGTACACCAACAAAGTATGGACGTTGGACATTGCTCCAGATGGGGTAAAACCCGTAGGATGCAAGTGGATCTTCAAAAGGAAGATTGGTGTAGATGGACAGGTTGAGACCTATAAAGCTAGACTGGTAGCAAAGGGTTTTCGTCAGCGACGTGGTTTGGACTATGACGAAACCTTTTCTCCAGTAGCTATGCTGAAATCCATTCGGATCCTTCTTGCCATTGCTGCCTTCCACGATTATGAGATTTGGCAGATGGACGTAAAGACAGCTTTTCTAAATGGACATTTAGAGGAGTGTGTCTATATGGATCAGCCAGAGGGTTTCATTCAGAGTGGGAGCAGCGGAAAGGTGTGCAAGTTGCTTAAGTCCGTTTATGGACTAAAGCAGGCATCGCAGAGTTGGAACATCTGTTTTGATGAGACGGTCAAGGAATTTGGCTTTATCAAAAATCCAGATGAACCATGCATCTATTGTAGATTTGTAGCGAGAACTGTAGTATTCCTCGTTTTATATGTGGATGGCATTCTCTTAATAGGAAATGACATTCTTATGCTACAATCTGTCAAGGGGTTCTTGTCACACAGGTTCTCCATGAAAGACCTGGGTGATGCCTCATACATTCTGGGTATCCGGATCTACCGTGACAGATCCAAGAGGATATTAGGACTTTCACAGTCCAGGTACATCGACGCCATACTGAAGAGATTCAGTATGGAAGATTCCAAGCGCGGTAATCTACCGGCTTGTCACGGGATCACCCTCTCCAAAGAGATGTCTCCCAAGACTGATTTGGAGAGGGATCGCATGTCTATTATACCCTACGCTTCTGCGGTAGGCTCTATAATGTATGCGATGTTGTGTACCAGACCGGATGTGGCTTATGCACTGAGTGTGGTAAGCAGGTATCCGTCAAACCCTGGGGAGAAATATTGGATAGCAGTAAAGAACATTCTCAAGTACCTGAGAAGGACTAAGGAGATGTTCTTGGTGTATGGCGGAAAAGACCTCCAGATTGAGGCCTTTGCTGACTCCAGCTTCCAGAGTGACAAGGATGATTCCATGTCCATGTCGGGTTTTGTCTTCACCCTCAATGGAGGGGCGGTGTGTTGGAAGAGCTCCAAACAGGAAACCGTTGCTGACTCGACTATGGAAGCGGAATACATCGCTGCATCTGATGCCGCAAAAGAAGCTGTCTGGATGAGGAAGTTCTTGAGAGAACTTCAGGTGGTTCCGTCCATTGTTGACCCAATACCTCTGTATTGCGACAACAACGGGGCTATAGCTTTAGCAAAGGAACCCAGGTCCCATCAGAAATCCAGACACATCTTAAGGCGGTATCACCTGATCAGGCAGATCGTGGATCGCTAGGAGATCGAGGTCCGGAGAGTTGCATCAGAAGATAACACAGCAGATCCATTCACCAAGGCCTTGCCCCAGACTCAGTTCGAGCGGCTGATCGAGATGATAGGTCTTCGATACGCCAGTACATGGCCTTAGTGCAAGTGGGAGATTGTTAGTGTATATGCCTTAGAGGCCATTACTGTATCATACTAGTTTGTATATTACTTGATGGAAGCTTGGGATATTCACAGTTGTATATACAATCTTGCTCGAAATGGTAGTATGCTACTTGGTTTGTCTCTGCTTTAATATGTGCATGTGTTTCTCTTAGCATATTGCTGTTATACATATTAGCAGAGCCCTTAGGATCTTTGCTTGATTACCGGCGTTGTGATGGCGCTCACACTCGTGGGAGCTGGGTGATCTATAAGCACATCCTTATACAAGTCCCTAGTCGTTGGACTATCGAGACAGGGCATCGATACTCCGGAGTAGACTAGCGTATGCGCTTCTCATCCCAGTATGGGAGACGGTCTGTCCCACAGCCGTCAGTACGTCGTACTTGAGATAGTATGCGGGTGCTCGTTGGGTTATGAGTACACTGGACAGGACTCGTCGGGAACTGTTGGTTGGTATTATACCTATCATCAGTTATCAGTTCCCAGGTGACATGAGTACAGCTTAGTCCGCTGACTTGACACTGTCACTTCGCCTCGAGTGTGTTCCCACTGCACTTTGATTACTACCCTACCACGGCTCAAAGGAGTCGTGCAAACAGGTAGTTTTTGGGTGCAGTCCCGAAGCACTTGGAGGCAGTGACGGTTAGACAGGATTCTTCTCTCCCGGTATTGGGGGTTGACATCGCGCTGTGTCCAGGAGAGCCATTACACGAGTAGTCCCTGGCCAGGGCAAGCGAGATATACTGGTAGGTTTCCAGTGTTATCTCAGGGTGTTCTGGGCTACACTCCGACACGACTTGTACCGCTATTAGGGGACTGACGTTCACCGCCCCCTAAGCCCGCCATGTGATGTATCAGACGAACAGACCAGACTGTACGGAGATTGTCACATACAGGCTCAGTAGGAGTTCAGATGGGGTTCACCTCGTCAGTCTTCTTATCGACATCTACCTGGGGACCGTTACGTACAGCTAGTGCCGCTTGCGGTCTGTGGTTAAACCCACTGCCAGCGTAGTGTCGAGTCTTTAGAGTCCCACACAGAGAGCTATTCGCCTTTAGGCAAAATGAGTAGAGGTCGCATGGTTTTGGGACAGGGTTCGTTCACATCCGCGCACTTGTGCACGTTTGCTGTCCGGACAGTTTATACTAGCGGGCTTTGGTTTAAGCCGGATCCTAGTATATGATTTGAGATTGGTTTTTCTCATTGTATTCGTGTTCCTCGGATCACGAATGCGGGTGCGTATGCACAGTTTCATGAGACAGAGGGAGAGGACCTTGATTAGGGTTAATGGCTATTGTCATTTTATTAACCCTAATACTTATGTGTGTATTATTGTTAATTGATATTAGTTTAATAATTGTGCATGGTTATGGTTGTTGACCATTTGACCTTATTGACTTGTTGACCTTGGTTGACACTTTGACTATCATCATTTCATTTGGAAGATGCTCTTTGATCCTTGCAATTTGCATTAAAAATGAAATGATAATGGTCATGTCTTGATTAAGCCATGACAATTATCTTACTAATTATCTAATTAAAATAATGCACATATATTAGTGAGAATGGTTTATTCTATTCTCATTCTATCATATATTTTCTCTCTCTTGTTCTTCCTCTCCCTCACGCTCTTCCTTCTCATGTGTTGAGAAACACTTGAGCTTGAGAAAAACCCTCTCTTGATCATCTCTACTCTCATCTAGGGTTCAAGGATTATCACTTCTTGCACCCTAGTTACTTCTAGCTTGGAGTTGAAGCCAAAGGTTGAGGCTTTCGGGTGGATCTTTCTTCGACGTGAGAAGACGACCAAGGTGACCTCCTTCCACCACTCCAAGGAGCAAGGAGAGAAGGACTTAAAGCCCAAGGTATAACCTTTCTAGCACTTAGCTAGTTTCTAGTTAGCTTTAGCTTGTTTTTGTTTAGCAAAGATCCTTCAAAGTCTAGTCCATGTTGCCTAAAGTCATAAAAATTCGATTTTTATTCCGTTTTCCACCTCCCCGTAAGTACCGGGGTGGGCAACGTGGACTTACAAGTCTCCCCCATATTTTTACCTTGTAGTCCTTTTGTTGCTCACCATTACTTTCTGTGCTGACCCGATCCCAGTCTCCTTGATCTTCAGCCTAAAGCCGACACACTTCGACCTTTTGTATCAGCCACATTCCATTGTAATCCCTACCCTACCTAGGCCTAGACATACTTGTGTTTTTCCCTGTTACCCCAACTATATTTAGGGGCACTATTATTCGAAAATGTAGTTTTAGTATTTTGTATTTATCAAAGAGTACGTGTTATTGATTACTCCGTTTTATGTATTTTAAGTGCATTATTATTATTCTCATTTTCGATAGCGCAACCTTACACCGCGCACATTTTTTTTCTTTCGTTCCGTGTTTCTTATTTTCACTATGTGAGTTTTCTACGCTATTTGATCGATACCCTATTCTAAAATGTTTTAACCTACCGACTAATCTTTCACTACGTTATGGTCGTTGCTTTATTTTCGAGAATTGTGCCTATGATTACTATTATAAATGGTTGAGCCTTATACTTATTTTCTGCTTGCTTTGATAGACTTAGATGTGCATATATGTGGGTTTCGACTTTTATCGAACACACTTTGATTATTATTGTTCGTTATTGATACCTATATTCTCGTATACTCGTAGTTGCCCTCATCGTTATTCTTGCCTTATACCTATTTAGACCTATCTTTTCGTATGTTGTTCTTACTTATATATATATTTTCAAATTTCTTCGTCCACGTATTTCTAGTAAATGTTTATGTGCTAGTTTGCAATATAATAGCTTTCGCTTCTGTTTGTATAACTTATCTTTTATTTTAAATTTCGAGGACGAAATTTTTATAAGGGTGGTATGATGTAATACCCGGATCTTTTATATACACCTATAGCCGTATATCTCTTTAACATATAAAATTTATTTATAATTATTTATTTGTTTTCAAAATCACATTAAACCCAGACCTTACCCTTCATTCCCTCCGACCTAAGCCGTTTTCCCTTTTATTGAAAAGAAACTCCATTAAACCTTAGAACCCCAAAACCCAAACCCTACTAGATCTCATTGTTCCCAAAATCCTCCTTTAAGCCCCGGCCCCTCTCCCATTATTAGTTCTTTTATTCAATAAAAACTTAAATCCAGCCCATCCCTTTTATTTAAATTAATTCAAACCCATCCAGGCCCAATTCCCCCAGCAGCCCACTTCTTTATAAACTAATTCCTTTTATTTTTCCCTTATTTCCAAACCCAGCCCAAAGGATTTTTCCCATTTAAGTATATATATATAACTCATTTTTATTTCCTATCCCTCAGGCCGGCCCTCACTCTTTTTCCTTTAAAACTCCCTTTTACTTTCATAACTCAGCCTCTTCCATAGCCCAGCAAGCTCATTAGCCCACACAATAATTGAAATTCATTTTTTTGGTTAAATACCGGCCCAGCTTTTCCTAAAGCCCAGAGGAATAAATAAATAAGGAATTAAACTAAACCCCTTCAGCCCAGCCCAAGCCTCCAAGCCCCGCCTTACCCGACCCGGCCCACGCCCTATTCTTCTTCTCCTCCAACGGCTCCTTTCTCTTTCCCGCCCCTGTCGCTCGCGATCCGTAACTCACGCCGCTTCCTCCGCCCACGCCCACGTCGCAGCGCACGACTCCCCGCGACCCATTACCCAACGCTTCGCACCTCTCTTCCATCACACCCTCTTCCTCATTCTCCCTCTCTCTTTTCTTTCCACTCCTGTTCTCTCTTTCTCGAGCCACACCCACGCCTCCTCCATCGCCGTCACCCCACACCGCCGACCACCTCGTCGAACCCTCATCACCGCCCTCATCTCCTCACCACCTCCCCTCACTCTTCCCTGCCACCATCACCCATACCCCTAAACCAACAGCCAAGCTCGAAACCCCTGCACCAGAGCTCTACCTCCCCTGCGCCGACGACCGGTGAGCATCTCATCTCGTCGTCGACTCCCCGCATCATCGTCGCCATCAAACTCTCTCTCCCCCTCACTCCCGATCTCCCCCTCTCTTCTTCACTGCCTCTCCTTCTCACTCTCTCTCTCTCTCTATACTCTCTCTCTCTCTCTCTCTCTGTGAGTGCCTCCCCTCTCTCGCTCTGGTTCCCTCTCTCCTTGCTTTTCCCTCTCTGTGTCTTTCTCTTTCTCACTCACTCCCTCCCTCCATTCCTTCTCCCTCTAATTCTCTACCTCCCTCCTTCTCACTCAAGCCCTCAGTGCTCTCTTTCTCTCTCCCTGCTTCCTCTCTCTCTACACTTCTCACACTCTCTCTCCCTATATCACTTTCCCTCTCTTGAACCTACATCCCGAACACCTCACCTGAACCCCACCAGCAACCACCCTCGCCCCCACAAGCCGAGTCGAGATCACCGCAAAACATTCAAGCTTTGGCATTTCATCGAGCACTTTCCATACGTCGTCGATCCCTGCTGTCTCGGTCGTCGCCGCTACTGCTGTACAACCCCGAGACGTTCCCAGGCAAGTATTTTACTTGCTTACATGCTATATATCCTAGTTACAATCGTTAATTGCATAGATCATAGTGTTACACTTGTGGATTAATTATGTGTCATACATGTTCGACGTGTGTTCCCAATGAAAATATTCTTCTGAATTGACGGAACTGGATTACTTACATTGGCCCTCGCTGTGATGAATACCGTGTGCAAGTTTCGCTGGAAAATATGACCATTAATGACTAAAACAACTACCCCTAAGTTTAACCGTAAAACTGGAATTTTCGTGTACTTGAAAACTATTAAAATCGCCATAAATTGTATACATACTGGAATGATGTGCTCGAGGGCTCAAATCGAATCCAACTCGACGAACTTTAACCCTCTGCTAGTTTCCAGATATTCCTATACTTAAAATATGACGATATTTGGATCGGAGTGCGACTCTGGACTGCAGTCCAGAGCGACTCCAGTTGTTGCTTGCTGTTCCGTAATGGGTACCACAAGATCTCCTTAACTCGTAGATTGTGGAACTCCACTGATTATTATAGGTGAATCTGTTATCTAGATAATACAGGTGGTTTCACCCTGTTTCGTCATCATTTACTATTTTATCTGTAATTTAAAAGATCGGGACGCATAACTGTCCCAACAGAATCAGAACTGGCATACTAGTTTTGAAGTATGTATATCTCCTGACGTGCAGATGCGATTGAAGATCCGTCTATTGCGTTGAAAACCTTACTGAAAACCCTAGATTTCATCCAACTGTAACGTCGCTAAAATCTGATCCCAACTGGGATTAAAATGCGTTGCGAAACGGATTTCTGATCCTGAAACCGGATTTCCAGCCGCGAGCGCTTAAAATGAAATGGTTATAACTATTGATCCTGGAACCTGATTGGCTTGAAACTAAATTTGATGGATGGAAAACTGAACATACTAATTACTACCTGTTTATCGTTTCGCTAAATTATATACGTACGTTTCATGATAAATCGTGCAAGTGATAGAATACTGTTTTTATGACACCTTAATCGTGCTTCATATACTGTTTACGTATCATATCATACTCATATCATTGCAGTGATAACCTAGTGATATCGTGCATTTACCCAGTGTTAGATTTTAGTGATGATTGTGGCAAGTACGTCAGTGTTCGTGTATCCGTGAATAAGTGAAAGTGATACGTACTTGTGCACAATCAGTGACCTTATTATTCTATTGCATTGTCGACGTCTGTGGGATGCGTGTACGTGTGACTATAAGTGGTATGGGACACTTATGGAAGCTCTTGCACGGGTGTCACAGATAAGGCACCAGACACTGCCATTTATCTTAGGTATTAGTCGGGACGTGCTTGATGGAGGTCCTGCCTCCAATTCTCGCGCAGACTTGTCACGGATCGATTAGTATTTAGGGTTATGGTTAGCGTTTGATGTAGACCACGGGGTGTGGGGTAGTTTAAGTGTGAGTTCAACAGAATCTCAGGAGTCCCATGCCGGCTTATATATTTAGGGAGATATATGGAGATTTACAGGGTATGTGATAATCACCATGATATACATGTTACATGTTGGGCCCGTGGTCCCTTGCCCTTGGGTTCTACCCTTGGGTGGAGGACACTCGCGAGTGGTTGACTCTCACACTTGGACTGACGATAGGCTTAGTGACATGTACAGTGAGACTTAGAGACTGATAGGGATACGGGCATTTACATACCTTATATATTGTGTTGACATACGTGACATATCGTTCTACTGCTTTACTGCTCCGCTGCATTGATTACCGCACATTCATATTCATGCTGTCATTGATTTACTGTTATTCATATCTATTACCACTGTTAGAACAGTCACTTGATTTTATATATATTATATTGCTATTGTGTCGCTCTGACGACCTGAGTATGCATGCTCAGTGTGAGGAGAAGATTTAGCCTGGACCAGAACTAGACGTGCATCACAGACTTCTTGACTTGCCATTCCGAGTTACATTCGTTTGTTCCACTTCAGGTCAGTCTTTACATTGTTTCTTTCAGTTACTGCATTTCTCATTACCTGCGCATCATTTACTGTTTACCATGAAAAACTAGAAGCCGAAGTGTGACTACGGCAGGACATTTCCTTGATCGTAGGAGCATGGCTGGCCTTGTCTACCCCTCGTATTCCGTATTTTGGGAAGCGGGGCGTGACAAGGCAAATCTTAACCCTAGTGTTTAGTTGTAGGTTAAATTCTTTGAATCAACTTAGTTAGGTGTTTAATTTAGGTTTTTAAATTGCAAGTTTAAGTTCAAGAGAAGGGTTAAATTAAGGTTAGGGTTGTGATAATTTGTTCATGGTTGTGTGATGTATTTTAGCATCTTAAGAAAATGAAAACCTAACCTAGTTGCTAATATGTAAATTGTTAGATGTAAAATGTCCAAATTTAGCTTTTTTATGCAAACTAGGTTTTCATGAAATACATATATAATAGAGATTAAAATCTAATTAAGTTTTTCATGACATTACTAACCTTTTAAATGGTGGTTTAATACCTTAGTATATGCAAAACCAAGCTTAATTGTTAAATTGTGAATTTTGCTTTAAAAAGTGTTAAAATCGGTTATTTTTGCACACTAGGAATTTGGAATTTATACAAATTGATGAGATTAAAATATGAAAGTGGTTTGTATGACCTAATTATGATATTTAATGAGCATTTTGGCCATTTGAATCGTTAAAATATGTAGATTGGTTAAAACATCAAGATTTGTATTAAAACGGTTAATGACCGCTTACTAGGCTTTTTGGAAATAAATCGATTTGACTAATTTTATTGGTTTTGATGATTTCACCCTATTTCATATATATGTTTAGTGTGATGTGAAACCACGAATGGTGCGTTTGAGTTTTTCTCGATCACCCGGCGTTGGTACGCCGATGTCGAGGGTTTTTGGGTTGATTTGAGAGAGCAACCATAGGTTTTGACCTATGTGAGATTCGTATGTCGTTTTGGTTTTAAATTGGATTTTTATGCGGCACGATACGTTGTGACATGTAGGTACCCCCATGTGGACTTCGAGACGACAAGAAAGCGCGTGGTGACGTCTGCACCGGCGAGCGAGGACCATGTGAGTAGATTTATATCTACGGGGAGAAGTCGGGTGGATGGCGTATAGCACCCCCGTAGTTCGATGTATAGTATGTTATACATATATATATAATATATATTTGTGATATCTATTTTGTGTGACATGGATGTTAATGATAGGGTTACATGTTCATGGACTAGTAGTGTTACTTGCGAAGCCCTAGAGTAGTTGTTGCACCTATACACACACACACACCTGCATACCTTCATTCTTTTACCTGTGCGTATATGGGGATATATGTATATATGTATATACGCATGGGTATGGGACTATGCATAGATATACATTCATATACACATGCCTGAATGTTGAGGATATTATATGATATTTGGAGATGAGTCGATGAGATTGAGCTTGAGGCTATGAGATCGATGTTGTGATATGGTCCGTATTGGATATACGACATGATTTTTAGCGGTTTCTTTAGACATGGTGTTTTCATACACACGCATGCATTTCATAGATGGTATCAGTATTGTACTAGACGTAGATCAGTACCCCGATCATGATATTTGATAAAGAGCATACCAGATGATTAATGTGATAGATGTGACATTTGACCTGTACCCAGATTTGGTAGGCCGTACGACAGATTTACCGTACGAGCTATATATTGATGATAGATCCGCACTCTTGATTCAAGGATGTCATATGATATGTTGTATCGTACGTGATATTATTAAGGCGGGATCACCGACTATTATACATGTATATATATATATCGACTCAGATTTAGGTGGTTTCCATACCCCTTTAGATTGGCTGTTAGTTAGACCTGTAGCTTACCTAGCAGATGTCAGACTGGACCTGAGTCATACCTATTTCCAAAACTGACGAATCGTGAGAATTTTAAAGACATACCAAGGGATACTACGGATATTTTAAAAGATGTTTCTTTTCTTAAAAACACCGTAATCTTTATTTTCAAACACCACGATTCACACTATTTCAAACGGCAAAACAGTATAACACATGTATAGTAAGGTGGATTCCTTGTTGTTACGTTAGTATTCATGTTCCGCATATTATTGTTGTATTTACTATTCATTTTCCTTATTATGTTATTATCGCCTCATTGCATGCTATTGTGTACGTAGTAATTATGAAACCATGCTGTTAGGAGACCAGCACCATTACCGATGACGCGTATGCTCCACGTACACTCGCTTGCCGGCTCACACACATCTTCATTGGTAATTGCCATGTCACGTACACTTTAGAAAATATTATTTCAGTGACATAGCTTTCTAGCTTATAGTTGTAATATGTTATAGTTTCCATATGCTAGTTTAATTATTGCATTCATTGCATGATATCAGATGCATCCATATAGTCATTGGTTATACAGTATTATGGAGATTTATGCCTGTATTCACTGTTTATTGATATCATGATTTTGATGATTTCGGATTTACATGAGATTTCTGGATTTGGGGGAAAACCGCAAGAATTTAATAAAAGCTTAGTATCATCATTTTAAAATGCAAATTGCGGTTTTCTCGTGATGTATGAGTGTCCACCATGATGTTTTCTCAGTTCTGAGATGGTTTTCGAGACCCGATTCGAGGAGTTGGATGAACCATTTGCAGGTACCTGGTGGACCCGGTATGGTACCCCGGGGCAAGAAGTTCGAGGAGTAGACGATGAGCCTGGCAGGGGCAGACTACCTACCGGTGATTTTACCTGGCGCGGCGGATATCCGGAGGATACCGTTCGTGGCTGTGAGATTGATGTTATGGGCCGATCCGTTCTGCCGGAGCCCGAGGGCCGATCCCGCAGATGATACGGATACCTGAGATATTGATATTTGAGATTTGAGATATTGAGATTGGATATTTGAGTCACTGAGATATTGAGATTTGATGATACAGGTCAGTCCGGACAGCCGGAGCCTGAGATATTAAGATATTTGGATTTATGTTTTGTGTCGATGCTTGACACGGATTCTCAGTTGATTTCATTAATGCTACTCGATTTATATACATAAAGATATCTCATTAAAAATAGAAAACATTTGTCTCGCTCATTTCATTACATTACATTCATACCTCATACATATGATATATTGCTATCTGAGGCACTAACACGAGCACTGGGATTACATTTATGTATAGACGTTTACCCTTGCCACCTTTTTATGATTCAGACTTATCATTTTGAGGTTATATATATGATTGTATAACCTTGGATTGCGTTATACATGCGATTTCTACTCGTAGATGCTTTCTACTCACGAGTTGGCAACTCACCCCCGTCGTGCCACAGTTCCTTGCAGGTTTTGCCATACAGGTTCTTTGCGGCTTTGCTGGCACACTGTTCTTTCCGGATGATTGCTTTGGCAGGTGGGTTCTTTGCATCAGGACCACCATTGTTTCTTATTATTTCAGTTGTATCTAGAAACTCCATCAGCCAGATTGTATATTCGAGAGAGTTAGAAGACCATATTTATTATTCTTTCGACCTTAGAGTCGCGCGTTGTGTTATTATGGTTTTCATGCTGATTTTGGGTCTCTTTTGAGCTTTGATCCTCGCCCTTCGGCGTTGTATATTATATTGTTTGCGTGGTTGTGACCGTCGATTGACGAAGAGTTGGCTCCCGCTTGGGGATGCCTTTTTTTGTATTTCGTATACTATTCATGTTGTATCCCCTTTGGGGGCCAGTATTTACAAAGGAGACACTGCCGAAATTTTTAGAAAATACTTAAGATTTTAAAATTTCATAATTCGGCCTATGTTGTTAAAACTACTTACTTTAAATTGGTTTTTCCTTCACTTTACTACTTCTTTGGTTTTGATTTCTGGGTTTTTGGCTTACTTAGATTATGTACGCCTCGAGACGTTTCGTAATTTAAGTGCCGGTCATGTTCCGTACTTTTCGGGTCGTGACAGATTTATCCGTCCACCTCTCCGAAGATGCCAAGTTGATTTATGGCTCCGTGTATCGGTGGTTTAGATAGATGCGGCCGTTGTTGTAGACTTCGTCAGATTTCCCCTCATTTGCGAGGGGTTTTTGATTGTGGGGACACTCTTCCCTGCAGGCACAAGCCCCTGCAGTTATTTACGTTACCACGTAGCGATAACCACTTTCTCCGGCTCCAGATGTTCACTTCATGTCGTGTATGTTTGTTTTGTTTTAGGTTTCTCGTGGATTGTATACGGAGACTAATTCGTGTTGTCGCCCGTAGGGCGTGGATTAGTCCAAATCCGTATTTTCTTAGATTTAGGTTTGTTTGATTTAATGATCGTTAATCTCGTTTGGGATTAAGATCAAACTTAAATGTTTGTTAAGGATACGTTAGTCTAATTTTAGACTAAGATCTACTTAACAAGCTTTTAGGATCATTTAGATCCAACGAAAGAGGATTTGGGCTATATTATTTTAGTTTAAGGACGTTGCGGTCCGTTATTAGTTTAGGGACGTTGCGGTCCACAGATCACCATTTTTGAGGTGAGGGTTTAGTTTAAGGACGTTGCGGTCCGTAGTAGTTTAAGGACGTTGCGGTCCACAGTTGCTGGTTGTCGGGACCCGCCACCTCTCTGAAGACGTTGAAGAATTACAACGAAATATATCAGAGATATGAAGAGATGTACCCTTGAACCAATTAATGTTCATCAGGGACTTGGTAGTCCTGTTTGAAACTAAGGCCAATTTAGAAGAAGACATATGGGCTCGGTCAATTTGGGGTTTGGCCAACCTTGGGCTCAGCCCACTTGATTACTTATTTGGGCTTGATCCCCTTTCTATATCACAACTACTGAGTATTGACTTGGGTTCTGACACCTCTTTTTCTTTTTGTCTTATTTATATTCTTTTATATGGATTGTCAAACAATTTATGGCGCCCACGTGCAGAGCACGTGAGGCGCTTGGCGCTGAGCTCCAAACACCGAGTGCTAAGCACTGAGTTTTCTGTTCTGCTCAATTCAACTCTTTGAGAATTAGATTCTTATTTATGAAAGACTTTTTCTTATAGATATGAGATCTGGAAAAAGAACTAAGTTCTTCTGATGTGAGAGTTAAACTCGTAAATATGAAGAAGATGCTATGATCTCTCTTATTTTTATTTACCTTGAGGAGAAATCATTCTTGTCTAGAAGTTTGAAGTTTATCAGGGGGTTCTTCTCTACAAGACTTGTAGTCTTGGGGCCTTTATATAGTGGAGGCAAATTTGTTGATTCAGTTAAGGAAATCTCTCATTGAGAGATTTCTTAATTGATTTGGGGATTTTATCCACCATTGGATCTTTGAAGAGCTTCTGTTTTACATAAGACATTCTTCTTGTTTTTAACAAGATAGGGAAAATATTTTTCCATACAGAGCTTATTATGTAATTTGGTGATTTTTTAATCACCATTGGATCTTTAATCCAATGGTGCTCTGTTTTACAGAGCGTAATCTTTCTTGTTTAGAAAGATTGGGAAAATATTTTCCCCTATAGAGCTTATTCTGTAGCTTGTTAATTTTTAATCACCATTGGATCTTTAATCCAACGGTGCTTTATTTTACAGAGCATAATCTTTCTTGTTAGAAAGATTGGGAAAATATTTTCCCCTACAGAGCTTATTCTGTAGCTTGGTGATTTTTAATCACCATTGGATCTTTAATCCAACGGTGCTCTATTTTACAGAGCATAATCTTTCTTGTTTAGAAAGATTTGAGGAGTATTTCCTCGATCAGAATTTAATTCTGCGCTTTGATGATTTATCATCTCCGTTGGATCTTTGATCCAACATCGGAGAACTTTTAGTTCTGGCGCCAGCGCCCTCGTGCGGGGCACGTGAGGCGCTGCCTCAGAGTTTTTTAACTCTTGGCGCTGGTGCCATCGTGTATGGCACGTGAGGCGCTGGCGCCTTCGTGTATGGCACGTGAGGCGCTGCCTCAGAGTTATTATCTTTCGGTGCCGGCGCCCTCGTGCAAGGCACGTGAGGTGCTGCCTCAGAGTTTTTAACTCTCGGCGCTGGCGCCTTCGTGCAAGGCACGTAAGGCGCTGCCTCATTACTGAAGGTGTCTTTTCATCTTCTTTCTCCACTTTTCCTGAGTCAAACTTCTCTTTCCCAGTGCCTTCTTTTAACAGAGCTTGGAGATAGTTCCATCATGCACAACATTTTCTATGCCTAGACTTAAATGCCTCCCTTCATAATCTGAAGCAATGCTTCTCTTCTCTCTCACTTTCAGAGAATCATTTTAACAGAGAAGAGCTATGGCTTGTAATCATCCACATGCTCGCCGGCAGCCATGGGAGGTGCCTATCGAGGAAATTGTTCCTCATTTTGCCGCACGCTTGGTGAACCCTACTCTTACGGATGACCAATGCGACACGGTGCTGCACGAGCTCTTGACTCATAGAGGATCTCCTCTCCCCATCGGCTCCATTAGGCTCCGGATGGTCTTCTTGTCCGTGATCGATGATATTCCCCTTCATCCGGCGGAGATGACTCCGGCAATGCTCGACGCCGCGGAGGACAAGATCGAGTGCTTTCACGAGGCACTTTTGATTACCGCAGCTTTGAGGGATCGCTATGTTCGGCTGCTAAGCCAGATACGGGCTCAGCGGGTCATCATGTCTACCTTCGCTGATGGGTGCGGTGCTGACCGATGGGTAGCCACTCCTCGTGAAGATCGCCGCTTTGACATGGTGGAGAAGGCAGAGAGGGAGTTAGAGAATTTTATCCATAATTTTGTGAATCCATGTACTTTTGATCCCATGTATGGTGATCTACTTCTTGTAGAATAAAATGTTCAATTAAATGCTTTCTTTTGTCGTTGAACACCTGTTCTTCCTCTGATGTGTGCGTATATGAATGATCCCGATTTCACACATATATGTAAACGAAATTTAAACCGGTGTAAACAGAAACAAATAGCTCTTGGCCGATGGTTTTGGCGAGAACAAATTCCCTCCACTACTTTGCCCAAATAAGTATTTACATGGGTGAAGTAGTGCAGAGTTATGCATGGCCATGGAATTGAGGGCTTAGGAGACAAGTTTAGGGTTCTTGTCGCCTAAGACTTTTTTCGTCTTCATGAGCCGTAAGGGTCTCAATAAGGTTATTTCTCCCTACGAGTCGAGAGGATCCCGTAGGTGTATTTTTTCCTTAGGAGTCGTAAGGACTCCTAAGTGTGTTCCCTCTCGAGAGTCGTAAGGATCTCATAAGAGAATTTTCTCCCTTACAAGTCGAGAGGACTCGTAAGTGGTTTTTTTCCTCCCTGTCGATATTCGACCTTGGAGAATGTGGCCCGTGGATAGTTCATCTTGATCTCTTTGCAGGGCAGCGATGACTTAGGAAACAGGTTCAGATCTACCGCCTAATATAACGTTTTAGAAATCGTTATACGAATTTGTCCGTTTTAGGGTAAGTTTGTCGGTATTTTCCGTTTTGACCCGACTGTGATCAAACGATCATATAGACTTGCCAGCAGCTAGTTTAGCTAAAATAAAGCTAGTGCGCAAGCTTTAGGGGTATATGGGACGTTTTGGTTCAATTTGAATTTTTCCCAATTTTAATGTTATTTTAATGCGGTATTCACATTTTGGGAAAACTTCTCTTTTTATCTTTTCAACAATTAAGTTTGGGTAAAACCAAAACCCTTCACTTGGTATCTAGATATTTGTGTGGAGGTTAGGTTTTATTGGATTAAAGAAAAGAAAAGAAAAGAAAGAAGTGCATGCATGTGTGCTTATGTGTGTATGAATGCATTTAATTGCATTTAATGTTGGTAATTGCTAGGAAATCCCTCACAAAACTCCCACTTCGTCCCTTGGCCGAATTCTTTCTCATTCTTCTGCCCTTAATCCCTTCTTTAATCCATAGCAACAATTCCAAACTCAAAATTCTTCAAAATTCCCAAGTATATCACAAAATTTACACCAAGTCTTTTTTTTGCCTTCTTGGATCGCTTGGAACTAGGAAAGCTTGGAGCTTGTGAGTAAAGTTGATAGGAATAATCCCTAATCTGATAAATTGAAGTTTTTATGTTATTTAGCTCGCTGGTTATAGCGTAGAACGCTTTAAATATCGATTGGTGCGATATCGGGTTTTTAGTGTCTTTTTAGAGCCTTTGTATCTGCTGTGACCTGGAAAATTTAGTGTTCGACCAAACAAAATTTTAGTGATGTACTAGTGAACCTGAGACACCACCCGAGACATGAGGACCACCCCACCGGCCGGGGCAGGCGACCCCTAAGGCGAAATCCGGCGACGCCGGCTGGGTAGGAAAGGATTGGGGTTTGTCTTTTGTGGGAGTTGTTTGCTGTTGGCTAGGGGTGTTTGGTACTGTTTACTTTTTTAGTAAATTCAGTATACAAAATCTGGGATCGTTTACCTATAATGCAGTGTTTTGAATCTGCGTGTTACGTGTTGCGACACGAATCGTGATCTTGTGCTGCTGCTGTACTCAGTTAGGTTTTGAGGTATCGTTACGCACGTTAGCCACTAGACGTACACTCGCGAGTTAGTTTAGTGTTGGTGCGTTATTTAATACGTAGTTTTGCGTTATATTGATCGATTCTGAGATGTTCGCATTATTTCTTGTGTTTGTGAAAATATAGCGTCGCAAGCGGGGACTTCGGACACTGCGAACAAGGGGAAGCAGATGGTCGGATTTTCATAGCTGGAGACCATTTGTGAGTAGATTTAACATCTACGGGGAAATCGCCCGTATGGCGTTATGCGTCGGGGCGGATATGATATGATAGTTGCATGTATTTGCATATTAGTTACTTATATATGAATGTCATTGCATAGCATTATCTGTTGTACTTGACTCGTACCTTTAGATATAACACATTACTGACGGTCCATGTTGCACGAGCACTAAATTTTATGCTACACCCACACCGTCTGTAATTGCCATGACACGCACAAACACCTACATACGTGATATGGTAGTGGATAGGAATGGTTGGAGTAGTAACTCTTATTCCATTGTGCATATGAAATATTGTGGGCACATACATACGTGATATTGTATTGGGCAGGAATAGTTGAGGTAGTGACCCTTATTCCACTTCACGTATATCTTACTATAGCTACTTGTACATCATGCATACATATTGACATGTATACCACATACTCGATTTCAGTTACTTTTACATCATGCATACATATTGACATGTACACCACAGACTCGATTTCAGTTACTTGTACATCATGCATACATATTGACATGTACACCCACATACTCAATTTCAGTTACATGTACACCATGCACACATACTGACATGTATACCGCATATGCTTGCAATAGTTGTATATACTCTAAGAGGTATTGTTTTTATATGTGATATTGAGTTGTTCATCATTGTGCTTATGAAATGCATCATACCCACTTGCTTACATGTAGATACTTAGACCTTGCTATAATTACATGTACACATTATATGATGCTGCATTTGATTTCGGAGGATTTTGGGAACCGCAAGATATAATTTAAAGCTGGATTCATTTAAAAGAGCGGTTTTCCTTTTATATGCTCATATTGATATTTTATGTTGCATATATCAGTTTTATATGGGTTTTACGCACTGAGATATGGATTTCATATGATTTATGGATTTGAGAACCGTGGGGGTATTTTCAAGAAACTATGTATTGTTTGAAAACCCGGTTTCTCTTGATATGATATTTCAGTGCGTCCACCATGTGATTTCTCGGTTCTGAGATTTGGCTTGTGATACCCGATTCGAGGAGCGGGAAGCACCGTCTGCGGGTACATAGTGGACCCGGTATGGTATCCCGGGGAGAGTGGTGATTTCGTGGTGTAGACGATAAGCCTGGCGGTGGGACCACCACCTACCGGTGATTTTACTTGGACTCGGCGGTTGTCATGGGGATACCGACCGGAGTGATGTACGACATATCGTCAGGGCCAGTCATGGTGACAGCGCCTGAGTTATAAGGATTTACGTGTCGATGTTAGACACAGGTTTCATGATGTTTCGAGTGTCGGTGTTAGACACTCAGGTTTCCATGATTTTTACGTATGGTCGGTGGACATACGTGGTTGATATCCTTATATTGATTTTTACGTATGGTCGGTGGACATACATGGTTGATATCCTTATATATATATATATATATATATATATATATATATATATATATATACTTACAGGTGTAGGGTTCCTAGGCACTCTTGTGAGGGTTCATAAGGCATCAACCATGCCCGAATAAAATTTTAGACGTGCCGAACAACCCAAAGCCGGGATCTTTGCTAGATTATTAGGGCTTAACATGGAAGTAAACATCTTTACTACTAAGTGTGAGGGATTATAACCTTTGTAGTCCGCTCCTTCGCTTCATAAGCTCCGAGTAGAAGTCCCTTCGCCGCGATCCACGATCTCCCGGACTCAAGAGAGGCTCCACGACTCGAACGATCCATGCTAGCTTGTAGTGTTCTGCTTCTCCGATGATCTACGTCGAAATTGCTATAACTCAAGCTCTCTCACTCTAAAGAGGTGAACACCCTAATCTAATGGGCTAGATTAGATGAGGATGATGGAGTAGTATTTATGCTATCTTTTTATATCAAATTCTCACATGAAAACATCACAAAATGAATCACTAGTGAGCTTTCTCAAAGCTCAAGAGAGAAGAAGATGATGAATAAAAGAGATAATTCTTTTGTGATGAATAATAGATAAGAATATATGATTGATCATGGAACCATGGTCAAGGATGAGAAGCTTAACCTTTGTAGAGAATAAACTAGGGCTAGGGTTTGGTTAGGTTAGATAATGAGTCATAAGATAATATCAACCATAATATCTTACACTTGACAAAAGAAAATCTTTCTAGAATGTGCAAGAAAGAGCTAACCCTAATCAAACCCTAACCCTGCTTTATCTCTACTAATCAAGTTCCATTATCAATCATATCATGTCACAATAATATATATCACATATATATTATATATTTGCAACAAAAGAAAATAATACAATTAACATATATCGCATATATATCAATGTATTATCCGGTGAGAAAATGAAATAATAAAGTGAGCCAATATTAGATAATGTAATACAATATATCATATATATTATTATACATTAAATCATCGAATCAACACTTGATCCGACAATCCGGCTATATCGAATATAACCGACTAATATATCATGTACCGATTCATCGAATCAACACTTGATCCGATGACCCGGTTCATATCTAAATATCGCGAGAATACAATACAATATCTCATATCGTATTATCCTCGGTCCTGCGCATATCACATATGTGTCTCTACTCCGTTTTGCCTGAGCCAAGAAACCTCTGTGTAGGACTCTAAAGAATCGTCAATACGCCGGTAGCAGGTGATGATCATATCAAACACCCACAAGCTGCAAGCGGTCAGCTAAACGTAACAACCACCCAGGTATTGAGCGATCAGAAGATCAACAAGCTAGCCTGTACGTTCTCCTGTGAATCCAATCAGTAACACTCCCGTACAGTCCTGTCTGTTCGTCTGATATGTTGCATGTCAAGTCTAGGGGTGGTATACGTCAGACCCCAGTAACCGATAAGTCATGTTGATGTGAGGCTCATAACAGGTCGAGAAACTACTGGTAACACTTACCAGTAAATCTCTATATCAGCCCTGGCCAGGGACTTCCAGTTATAGCCAATCGAACACAGCACAACATCAACTCCCTATACCGGGAGAGACGAATCCCCTCCTATCGCTCATTGCCTCCATGTGATTCGGGACTGTACCCAAAAGCCACCGTTTTGCACGCCCTCTTGGACGTGGTAAGGTGGAAATCAAAGCACAGTGGGAATCACACAAGACTCTATGACGATCTCGGGTTTACAGACTACCCTGTACCAGTGTCACCGGAGAACTGCCATCTGACATGTGGTATATCACCATCTGGGAGTTCTCGGCGAGTCCGTCCAGTGTACCCAGTCTCCACTGAGCACTCGTACACCATCTCTGATGTCAAACACCGATGGATATAGGACATCCATCGCCCATCATATGGGTCAAGATGCGTATACGCTAGTCTACTCTGGTGTATCGATTCCCTGTCTCGATATACCCTCGACTAGGAACAGTTATAGGATATACTCATCGACTACCATGGCCCTACTAGTATGATCTCATCATAGTCCCAGTAGTCGAGTACAGATCTTAAGGGCTTTATCAACATGTGATAGAAAGACAGTAAACCGGTACAAGTCAACATGTTAAGATAAAGTGAAACCAAATAGCATACTATCATGATGAGCAAGAAAGTCCTCTCTGTATATATCCAAGCATCCATCATAATATAAATCATATGTACAACAATGGCCTCTAGGGCATATACATAACTAACAATCTCCCACTTGCACTAAGGCCAGCTGCTGTGGTATCTCATACCTAGCATCCCGAATAATCTCTCAAACTGTATCTGGGGAATGGCCTTCGTGAGTGGATCCGCAGTGTTGTCCTTCGTATCTACTCTCCTGACCTCGATCTCCCGGCGATCAACTATCTCCCTGATCAGGTGATACCGCCTCAGAATATGTCTGGACTTCTGATGGGACCTAGGTTCCTTGGCCAAAGCCACAGCTCCATTGTTATCGCAATACAGAGGTATTGGATGTTCAATGGATGGAACCACACCAAGTTCACTAATGAACTTCTTTATCCAGACATCCTCTTTGGCAGCATCGTTGGCAGCGATGTATTCAGCCTCCATCGTCGAGTCTGCAACGGTATCCTGTTTGGAACTCTTCCAATATACCGCCCCTCCATTGAGGGTAAAGACAAATCCCGAGTGCGACTTAGAGTCGTCCTTATCACTTTGGAAGCTGGAATCGGTAAAGGACTCCACCCGGAGTTCTCCATTACCATACACCAAGAACATGTCTCTAGTCCTTCGCAAGTACTTGAGAATGTTCTTCACAGCTGTCCAGCGACTCTCTCCAGGATCTGCTTGATACCGACTCACTACACTTAGTGAGTATGCTACATCGGGTCTGGTACATAGCACCGCATACATGATAGAGCCTACTGCCGAAGCATAGGGTATCACTTGCATGCGAGCTCTCTCCAAATCAGTCTTGGGAGATATTTCTTTGGAGAGAGTGTGTCCAGAGATCGTGGGTTGGTTTCCACGCTTGGATTCTTCCATACTAAACCTCTTTAGTATAGTGTTAATGTACCTGGATTGGGACAATCCCAGTATCCGTTTTGATCTATCTCTATAGATCATGATTCCCAATATGCAAGAGGCATCACCTAGATCTTTCATTGAGAATCTTTGTGATAAGAAGAGCTTGACTGATTGCAGCATAGGAATATCATTTCCTATCAAGAGTATGTCATCCACGTACAATACGAGGAAGACAACCTTACTCTCTGCTACCTTCTTATAGATACAAGGTTCATCTATATTTTTGATGAAGTCAAACTCTTTGACTACAACATCAAAACAGATGTTCCAACTCCGCAATGCTTGCTTTAACCCATAAATGGATTTAAGCAGTTTGCACACCTTTCCGCTGCTCCCACTATCTACGAAGCCCTCTGGCAGAGTAATGTACACGCACTTTTCTAAATCACCGTTTAGAAAGGCGGTCTTAACATCCATTTGCCAGATTTCGTAGTCATGGTATGCAGCAATGGCAAGTAAGATCCGGATGGACTTAAGCATAGCTACTGGAGAAAAGGTTTCGTCATAATCCACACCTGGTCATTGACGAAAACCCTTTGCTACAAGTCTAGCTTTGAAAGTCTCAACTTTTCCATCTACACCAAATTTCTTTTTAAAGATCCACTTGCTCCCAATGGGTTTTACCCCTTCAGGAGCATTTTCCAAAGTCCATACTTTGTTGGTGTACATGGATTCCATCTCAGATCGCATTGCATCCAGCCATTTCACAGAGTCACCACTCATGATGGCCTGCTCGAAAGTAGTCGGGTCATCATCTTTCATGATGCAATTATCGCTTCCACCATCAATGAGAAAACCGTAGTATCTCTCAGGTGGATGAGAAACCCTGCTAGATCGGCGGAGAGGCTGGGGTTCGTTGGGTACTACTGAATCCTCTGGTTCTACTAAATCTCCAGTTGCAGTTTGTGTTGCTGGAACATCTTCCAGCTCTACCTCTTTGCCACTAATTTCTTTTGCAAGAAATTCCTTTTCCAAAAAGGTGGCATATTGAGATACAAACACTTTTGTTCTTCAGCGTGGTAGAAAAAATATCCTTGGGAATTCTTAGGATATCCCACAAACTTGCAAAGAACTGATCGTGCCTCGAGTTTGTCCGGATTTTGCCTTTTGACATAGGCCGGACAACCCCATATCTTAACTCGTTTAAAATATGGTCTCTTCCCACTCCATATCTCATATGGTGTGGTAGGTACAGATTTAGATGGAACTTGATTCAATAGATATGCTGCTGTCTCAAGCGCATAACCCCAGAAGGAAATAGGCAACTCAGCAGTGCTCATCATAGAGCGCACCATATCTAATAGGGTGCGATTCCTCCACTCCGATACACCGTTGTGCTGTGGTGTATAGGGAGGAGTAAGCTGAGAGAGAATCCTATTCTCTTTTAGATAATCTAGGAACTCACTGCTTAAGTATTCACCTACTCGATCAGATCGAAGAATCTTAATACTTTTGCCCGTTTGGTTCTCTACTTCGTGTTTATATACCCTGAATTTCTCAAAAGCTTCAGACTTGTGTTTCATCAGGAACACATTTCCGTATCTAGAGAGATCGTCAGTGAATGTAATGAAGTAGGAAGAACCGTTCCAGGCATGCGTAGACATGGGACCACATACATCACTATGTACCAGTCCTAAGAGTTCTGTAACTCTTTCTCCGTGTCCACTAAACGGAGCTTTGGTCATTTTTCCTTTGAGACATGAATGGCAAGTATCATAAGATAAAAATTCGAACGGATTCAAATATCCATCTTTATGCAACTTAGCTAGCCGTATCGCCTTGATATGACCAAGTGTACAATGCCACAAGAAGGATTCGTTCATTTCTGAACTTTTCCTCTTGTGTGTGTTTTGTATATTGAGGACTGTATTTTGATTGAGAATGAATATGCCATTATGTAACGAGCCTGATGGAATCAACTTTTGATTTAGGAAGATGTTCATAACATTATCCTGTACTACAAAATTTTATCCATCTTTACTTAATAAAGAAACAGATATAATGTTGCACATCATATTCGGTATATAATAGAACTCATTCAGAATCAGTGTATTACCACTTGGTAATACCAGGTGATATTCGCCAACTGCTTTGGCGGCAATATTTGCCCCATTCCCTACTTGAACGGAATGATCACCTTTTCCCAGTTCTCTACCTTTCTGCAGCACATGTAAAAATTTACATATGTGGGATCCTGATCCGGTATCTAATACCCAGGACGTAGGGTGAACTGAGAAACAGTTCTCAATAACTAACACACCCGAAGAAGATACATCAGCATGCATGTTCTTTTGGGCGGCGTGAGAATCCAGATATTCTCCTGTTTCTGTTCAGTCTTAAAACTCTTATAAGAAAGAACGGGTCCAACGTTCCCCTGCTCAGTATAATAAGCGGGTTCAGTCAATACATCCATATTATTATCTTGATTATGGCCTGACATGGTCGCTACCTGGAGAGAGAGAGAAGAAAAACACTTTAGCGTATGCTCTTGCAAGATTAGATTGGTTATTATCTTATCTAATCAGGATGTCTCCCACTGTTTTTATCAAATCTTCCTTCAAACCCTAAAAGGTAAGATTAGCCGGGATTAATTACACCCTACAATTTCGTCAATCTTTCAGCCAGATCAGTGTCGGTACTTGAGGGAGGTTCCCCGTGCTTTCACACGGACCTAATTAAAGTAAACCTCATTTTCCCAGAGGCGTAACCCCGTTAACACTTTTCTAGACACCTACTTGCTCGGCTAATTGTCCTGTGTAAAACTCTCCCAGGAGTAACACTTACTCGCAGTGGGTATCGGGATCTAACTATCTCATAGGAGGTATGCAATCTCACTGCAAATTTCAATACTTGAAATTCCCGATAATATTTTGCCCCTAGCAACTTATGACCTTAACATAGTCAACAAATCATAATTGCTAACCAAGTTCAACCCGTCATTTCCCGATTGAATTAAACCCACCTGCACGACCCTTAACATAGTCAACAAAGTCGTACAACTACCTTAATCCAATCACATCTCATGTTTTAGCAGATAAGTACTAATTAGCTACCGCACGCTACGCCTTAACATAGTCAACAAACGTAGCACGAATACTAACTAGTCTTTATCAGAAATGACGGAGGGCTAAGCGGGTTTTTCAGAAAACCTTGAGCGTAATGAACTTGATATCGTCATAGAATCACTTGATTTTGAAAAGGAGTGTTTTTGAGGCTTCTAGTTTTGCTAAAGAGGTCACTCCCGGTGAAGGGATCTCGGCTCTTTTCCCATCGAATAAGGTGCAGGGTATATCATATATTCCACTGTGCAAAGAAAAAACTATATAAGCTGTCAAAAACTAAACCGTGTTTTGTAGCATCTGCCAGTTTCGCTAAAGAGGTCACTCCCGGTGAAGGGATCTCGGCACTTTCCATATCGAATAAGGTGCAGGGTATATCATATATACTGCTATGCAAAGTAAAACTGTAGCTACCTATTTTATAAAGTTTTGATTCTACAACATCTTTTAGGTTTCTTTTCTTTTTATTAATCTCATTAATAAATCCCATCAGCTTATGCTTCCTAAGCATCACAGAAGAAACGAGAGCAGTAATATTTATATATCAGCATATATATAGTATAAGCATTCGTCTCAGGCAGTAATATGATCTCATCACAGAACATTGCAGCAGAAGAACATATATGAAATATTGGATATACTAGGATGTCCGTGTTTTCAATACGAGCCGGTATAAAACACGGATTTCACGGTCGCGATGAATAGCCAAACCCACATCCCTAGACCCCTACGAGAGCGGCAAGTAACACTGCCAATTCTAGGGTTAGGAGACCCGGTCTCGACTCCTCGAGATGGCCTCCTACTGGACCCTAGAACCCGGTTGCTTGTTGTTCAGTTGATAAAACTGCACATTTTTTATTACATTTTTCCTACCATTTTCATATTAAAAAGGACTTTATTATAATATATCATACATATGAGGGTTTATGTGTAAAAATACTATTTTCCATGTGTTGATATATTATAATTAGCATTTGGTAGGAAATTGTATGCAAATAATATCATTGACCAAATCCTAGTAGAACAAAGTCTACTAAATATTATTTGAGTTGTTGTGCAGAATTTTTCCAAGTTGTGCAGAATTTTTCAAGACTAGAATAAAGGAAATCAAGTTGTTAAAGAAGACTTGCCTAATTAAGGAATCAAAACTTGGAGACCAAGTTTGGCAGCAACCACGAGAAGATTTCCATGATACAAAGGTTCCAAGGATCGCCAAATGTCATAAGGACAGAGCCCAAAATTTTGATGAAGGGTTGGGATTGAATGGCCGCGGATCCACGGCCATACCCCCCTTAGGCCGCGGATCCGCGGCCATCTTGAGGATTTATTGGTTGCAAAAATTTTAGGAGAATCTACACAGTTAGTTCCCTAATTTGGAAGCAAAGGTTTCTGGTTTTGGACTATAAAAAGGGACCGAGAGCCTCTTGGAAAATTTATCAAGCCGACGAGATCACGAAGTCCCAGACGCTCACAAATCAAGGCTGATCATCAACTGTTCGTCTACCTCCTTAGGAAAGATCGAGAAGCAAATCAAGTTTTTGTAATCATTTTCTACGGAATAAAGTGTAGATTGTTCAAGTTGATTAATAAAGGTAGTTATTTTATTTAATTCTTTTGCATTTTACATTATGTTTTCCCTCTCTGTCTTTTCATCTTCTTCTCCCAACATGCGCGAGTAATTCTCCGCTTGTTAGGGTTCGTAGGATTAGGGTAGGCTAATGGACGATGAACATCCCTAAACCCTTTTTAAGTCCTATAAAGTTTATGAACTTTATCAAAAGAATCATTAACATCCTAATCGGGCGCGCTAACAATTCTTTGTTAGTTCCGACCGCGATTAGAGATTAGATTAATGATTGTTTTGGTAAAGGCTAGATATGAACGGAGTTCCGTGTCGAGGTAAGGGTTAAGAGTGGGATTTATTTTCCCTCCAGAAACCCTAATCTACACGCATCACCGTCGTTCTAGTTTTAAATCTATTAAAGGATAAAAATGGTAACTTTTAATTAATCGTCCATGACTACTAAATCCTAACGAACCCTACAAGCCCTCTTATTATATTAACTACATCCCTAAAATAATCTAGATCTATATTTTTGTATTCTTGCTTAACGTAGATCTAGAAACTTTTCACAAAACTCTTTATTCCTCCTATCTTTTTTAACACATCTAAAATAAGAGTAAAAAGTTCAACGTTTCCCTGAGGACGACCCGTACTCATCTCGGTCTAGCTACGCGCGACACCGTTATTGATTGTGGTTATTCTACTACATAATTTTTCGTACCAATCAAATGGCGCCGTTGCCGGGTATACGTGCGTAATTTTTATTCTTACTATTTGTGTTGAATTCTTAAACGATTCATATCATTATTAACACGAAACTGCAAATTGCTTATTTAACGATTTGTGCGTGAATTTTGCAAGGAGATCTGGAGTCACAGAATTAAGGAAAATAGAAGACAGAGACATTCTTAGAGATCCAGAGGAGAAAAGAAGGGCACAGAAAAAATTTCATCACCCGATCCTTCCCTCCTGCGGCGGAACCGCGGCATTAGCAAGCATCTGCGGCGGAAACACGGCTTGACGAGGGGATCTAGGGCTCACAATTCTCTGCTATCTTTTTCAACTCCTTCTCTCTCCTCTCAAATCCAATAAAATCTATTTTCTGCAGGATTCTTTGCAAAATAGCGCCGCTCAAAAATCTTTTTGCAAAAGTTTTGTGATTGGTTTTGTTTTGCATATTTTAATACGGACTTTAAGGGGCAAAGACCAAATCAAGATTAGGTGGGGATTTCATCACCCTTCCTAAGCCCCACAAATCACAAACCGAGCATCTAGATCAACCCTTCATTAATTTAAAAAATATCTAGACCAGACTCTAAGGACTGTCGCGCTCAATAATGACAGATGAAGGTCGTGGGTAATCTATCGTTTATCCGCATTACTTTTGTAGTACCTAGGAAAGTGTGTCAAAGGCTAGTGGTTATTAATTAGGCCCACTACTGTGATTCCTTCCCACTTACCTGGCACTTACCTGGCTACAAGGGTAGTACGGAGGCGGTAGGGGATTGATCCTGCGGCTTGTCCTTTGGAAGTCTAGGATCGATCTAGAGACTGGACCTAGGTGACCTCAGTTCTAAGGTTTCTTGTGCATCTTAGGGTGATTTGTCTTGAGTCCCACTTTTTCAAAAACAAACCAATTTTAAATCACACACACGCTGCCACTTGCACTAAACCCGCTTAGTGCATGCTCGGCTGGACACGGGATCCTAGTGCCCGTCTTGTCCGCGTTCCTGCCATCGACGCCGAAGTCGGTACTTCTTCATCTTCTTTTCCCCCACCACACACCACGACCGAGATGGACGGCACTCCATCAGAATATAACACCACGCTGCTGTTCCCCTCCGAAGGACGGCCGAGACATGGGCGTCTCGCCTGAAATTCGGGGCAGATGCTAATTGGTGCTATCCGTCTACCTCCCCGAAGATGCCAAGTTGATTTATGGCACCGTGCATCGGAGGTTTAGACGGATGCGGCCGATGTAGCAGACTTCGTCAGATTCCCCCTCGTTTGAGGGGTTTTTGATTGTGGGGACGCTCTTCCCTGCAGGCGCAAGCCCCTGCAGTTAATTACGCTACCGCATCGCGGTAACAACTTTCTCCTTCTTCAGATGGTCACTTCGTGTCGTGTGTGTTTATTTTATGTTTTGTTGCCCGTGGATTGTTTACGGAGACCGAGTTATGTCGTCGCCCGTAGGGCGTGGACTAGTCCAAATCCGTGTTATCTTAGATTTGGGTTTGGGGGTTTGGTTTGAGGATACGTTAGCCATACTTGAGGCTAAGATCAACTCAAACGTTTGTTAAGGATACGTTAGTCTAGTTTGAGACTAAGATCACTTAACAGGATCGCTTAGATCCGACAAAGGAGCGTTAGGGCTCCATTGTTCCAGTTTAGGGACATAGTGGTCCATTGCATGTGTGGCCGTCGGGACCTATCACCTCTCTGACGACGTTGAAGGATTACAACGACAGATGTCAGAGGAGTTCAGAGATGTACCCTCGAACCAGAGTTAATTGGGGGGATTCATAGTCCAGTCTGTTTGAAGGTTTAAGGATACGTTAGCCATATTTAAGGCTAAGATCAACTTAAACGGGATCGTTTAGATCCGGCAAGAGAGCATGCGTGGCTCTATTGTTCCAGTTTAGGGACATAGTGGTCCATGGGTAGTTTAAGGACATTGCGGTCCATAGGTAGTTTAAGGACATTGCGGTCCATCGTTAGTTTTAAGACATTTCGGTCGAGGTTAAGGACGTCGTAGTCCATGGGTTTACGGACCCCACAGTCCATTGTTAGTTTTAAGACATCTCGGTCAAGGTTAAGGACGTCGTAGTCCATGGGTTTAAGGACCCCACAGTCCATTGTTAGTTTTAAGACGTCTCGGTCAAGGTTAAGGACGTTGTAGTCCATGGGTTTAAGGACCCCACAGTCCATATCAATATGTGGTCATCGGGACCCGTCACCTCTTTGAAGACGTTGAGGGATTACAACGCCAAGTATCAAAGGAGTGAAGAGATGTACCCTGGAACCGGAGTGGATTAAACAGTCCTTGGCCCAATTTGGGATCAAGGCCGATTAATTATGTTATGAGCCCATTAGCCCAGTTAATTACGAATTGAGGACTTATGGCCAGCTTGGGCTAAGTCCAATCATGTCTGGAATATTGGCTTCCTGTTGGTCCCTTGAAGGAGAGGCTTTGCCTCTATCCATTCAGCCGATTGGGCCAGTGTCTAGTGTTAAACACTAAAGACGAATCAGTGTTCAGTTGAACACTGGGAATAAGATTGATAAGTCAGTGTTTAACACTAAAAGATGCTTGGTGTTAAACACCAGCAACAAGGCTTTCAAATTAGTGTTAAACACTAAAACGGATCAGTGTTAAACACTGTCAACAGGAGTCCCAAACTAGTGTTGAACACTAAGGCCCAACAGTGTTTTAACACTGGATTCGGGAATTCCAATTTAGTGTTAAACACTAAGGCAAGAGGGGTCACGTGGCAATACGTGAGAGCACCCTCTCTTCATTTGTTCTTCTGAGACTATTGCATCTTCTAGAGCATCACGTGCCATCACGTGACGGGCATTCAAGCGCTTGTGTGTTAAAGCTTCTGTCAAGGGTCACATGGGTCACGTGAGGCACTGCCTCAAAGGGGCTTTCTGTAGATCTTTTGGAGGGGGTCATGTGGTGACACGTGACCCTTCTTTTCTGTAGTTGTTAGAAGATTTGTTAATCTTTTTTCAGGAATTAAATTCCTCGTAGGGTTAAACCCTAATACGAGCTTTAAATTCCAGAGGAATTAAATTCCTACTTCCTTTTGAAGATTTATATTCTGGAATAGAGTTGAACTCTGAATTTTCTGTAGGAGAACTGAATAGGGTTAAACCCTAATAAAAGCTTTTACGGAATCAAACTCCCATTCTCTGTTAAAGAATTATGATTAAGGGAATTAAATTCCCGTTGTTTCAACAGAACTAAGTTCTTAATTAGGGTTAAACCCTGTTTCTTTTTGTTCTGAAGGAATTAAATTCCCATAACACAGGTCAAGCCCTAATTTTATTTTAAAGGAATTAAATTCCTATAGTTCTGTGAGAATTAAATTCTCGTGCTTCCATTCCCTCTCTATGTTTTGGATCCACATGGCAGGATCTCGACCCATTGAGAATTAAATTCTCAACTTCAAGGGGAGATGTGCACTTTGCAGATCCTCTATCAAAGAGAGAAAAAATATGTTCTTCTGTTTTATGTATCAGAGTTAAACTCTGTTGAGAATTAAATTCTCTTTTCTTTCAAGGAGCCTTCCCTTTCTTACCTAGGGTTTTCTTTTGCAGAAGATCCAAATTCCTCAAAGTATCAAGGCTCTCTCCCTTTTCTTCCTTCTGCGTGTATATGTTTTTTGTATCTCTTGGCTCCTATTTATAGGAGAAGCAGCCGAGTCAATTAGTTTTTGACGAATCTTCATTGAGAGATTTGATTTGCATCCATCATTCGTTTTTTGACCTTTGGATTATTAGGTGAATTTTATTCACCATTGGATTTCAAATCCAGAGATTCTCCTTTGTTATTTCTGTTAGATTTAAAGGGGAAATCTTTCCAAATTCGAGATTTTCCCATAGATAGATGATATTGAATCACCTCTAAATCTTTAATTCAATCGGTTGCTTTTGGAAAGATTTGAGAGGTCTTTTCTCAGAATTTAATTCTGTTAACAAATAGGCTTTGAAGTCGGTCACGTGTGGCCACGTGACCCTTCGTCACGTATGGACACGTGACCCCCTTAGAACGAGCCTTCCTCTTTCTTTTTGCGCTCTGTCTTCTGGTTGCTGTTTAGCTATCACGTGCCACCACGTGACCCCTGGTCACGTGTGAGCACGTGACCCTCAGCTGGAGTCTTTTTCTTGATTTAAGCGGAGAACAAGTCTGCTGCTTTTGAGTATCACGTGCCAACACGTGACCCTGGTCACGTGGGAGCACGTGACCTCTTCTGAAGCCTTTTTCTTGATTTGATCAGAGAACCGGTTTGCCTTTGAAGCCGCTTTTAATTGTCACGTGCTAACACATGACTCCGGTCACGTGGGAGCACGTGACCCTTTCTGAAGCCCCTTTTTTTTGATGTAATCGGGAAGCTGAATTTGCCTTGCTGATGCTTTTAGATGTCACGTGCCAACACGTGACTGCTGGTCAGGTGTAAGCACGTGACCCTTTTCTGCAGCTTTTTCCATAAGCTTTTCTGATTTTAAATCAGGAAACAAATGCCCCCACAATGTTGTTCTCACGTGTCCTTACGTGAGTGCAACGCTGTCACCTTTCGTGACCGTTGGATTCCTTTAGGGATTTGGGGAGATGAAACGTCTCCATCACCTCCTATAAATACCCATGTCTCTTCAGAAGAGCCTTCACTTTGCTCATCTTCTTCCTTTGAGAGTTTTTTTTCCTGAGAATTTAATTCTCGCTTCCAGAGCTTAGTTCTCTGTTTTGAAACAATCTTCAGAGTTTAACTCTGTTCAGGTGACCCTTTTTCCTCAGGTAATGTTCTTGGACAAACAACGAACTTCCACATTCCTTTGGATTTTAAATCCAAAACAAGGGTTTTTACTCTTTTTTTTTTTTAACAAGGAACCCATTTTTCTTCAAGTTTTCCATGAGAACAGGAAACCGCCTAACCTTCGAAATGTAGATCTCTTAGGGTTTAGATAATCTTTGCGAAGATGATGATGGCGTTTCGACTCCATGGAATTTAATTCCATCCAAAAATGTTTCTGGGAATTTAATTCCCTTTTCTTAGTAAGGAATTTAATTCCAATGAAGAACTCGGTTTCTTCACACGGAGGCTTCTTGGGGTTTCCTTGTCATTCTATAATTAGTGAAGAAAAAGAGGGTTTGTAATAAATCGTCCTGATTTTTATTTCAGGTATTATGGACGCTCATTTGTATAATCTCAACGAAATCATTTCCTACGGGAATATTCGTGCCCTGGGCCGTAGTCAGAATCAGGAGTTCACCAATGCTCAGTGTGCTGAGATTATGATCCGCTTTGACGAGTACAACCATCGACTACTCCCCCGTCGCTCTTCTCTTCTGAGGCTCATCGTGCTGGCGATTTGGGAGGCGCTTCCTCTCTTCTGCGCCGGTGTGCCACTCAGGGCATTGGACGTTGCCGAGGATAAGATACATTCGGTGTATCTGATGAGTCTGATCTCGAAGAGAAGGCGTGACAACCTCATCGATCTTTTGCACCAGGCGTTTCAGCAGTCGGCCATACTTGCCGCCTACCGGAGGGTGGAGGACATCCGCGAGGACCCCGACGCTTGCGATCGTGAGAGAAAACATACTCGGGAGGTTCGAAATGCTTGGAGGATTTTGGACAAGGTTAAGCTTGAGTTTCTCAATCCGTGCCCCGCGTCTGAAGTCCTACCATTGTAAAAGTTTTCTCTTTATTTTGTATGACCTTCTTGAAGTATGAATGATAAGTTTTATTATGTCTTTGTATGTTTGCATGCTTTTCTGTAAGATTTTATCATTTCACTATTGTTGTTGCTGGTGCTTTTAATATGCATGGTGCTATTCCATTTTTTAGTGCGCGTCAAATTTGGGCCTCACGTATTCCGCACGTGGGATCATTTGATGGGACTATTCACAAAACTTTCCATGCCGTATCTTTAGTGCACAGTATCAGATGCAGAAAAGGAGCCTTGGAAATAGTTCCATCTCCTTGATTTTCGATGCCTTTCCTTTTTTAGGCTTTGGAAACAGCTTTCACATGCAGGATTTTCCGCGCATAGCACTTAATGCACCTCTTTATATCTGAGGCAATGGCCTTCCTTTTCTCTTCACAGAGAACTTTTATTCCCATTTTGACGCGATTCAATTTGAGAACAACTAAGTGCCATGGCCTGCAATCGTCCACACGCTCGTCGACAGCCGTGGGAAGTGCCTATCGAGGAGATGATTCCTCGCTTTGCTGCACGATTGGTGGACCCTCTCCTTACCGACGACGAATGTGACTCAGCGGCGTACGAGCTCTCAATTCGTAGGGGGTCCCCTCTTCCAATGGGTTCCCTCTGGCTCCGGATGATTCTTGCTGCCGTGCTTGCCGACGTCCCTCCTCACCCGGCGGAGATGACCCTAGCGATGCTCGATGCGGCTGAGGAGAAGCTCGAAGGTTTTCACGAGGCCTGCATGATTACTCAGGCTCTGAAAGATCGCTCAGTTCATCTTTTGAGCGAAATAAGAGCTCGACGGGCTGTTATGTCTGCTTTTGCAGATGATCATGGCGCCAATCGCTGGGGAGCGACTCCTCACGAGAACCGTCGCTTTGATGTGTTGGAGAGAGCAGAGAGAGAGATGGAGAACCTTGTTCTTTGTTTTGTTAACCCTTGTGCTATTGATCCCGTGTTTGGTGACCTTTTCCCGTTAGCGTAGCATTTTTAAATTAGTCCCTTCTTTTCTATGCTTTATGCCGAATTTCCATGTAGGCTTGGTACTAGTATGTATGTTTCCGCTTGCATAAATAAACTTTGTATTCTTCTTATGAGAACTTTCTTTTAATTGCAAATGCATATCAGACCTTTTTTGAGCATTATGAATGTCCATACGATTGCAAATGCATGCTTGAAATACGTCAGAAATCTTTCTTGTTGCTTTTCACATCAGGTGATGTGAGCGCGCTTTAGATCGATTATTCCCGTCGACTGGAAGCCCATTTATACGGTCTTGTAAATGTCTTGTTTCCAAGGCTGCGGTCACGAAAGCGAGCTTACGTGGCCTGATAGAGCGACACGTAGCGAACATATTGTTGTGCAAGAAAAGGACTCGGCCGTAAACTTTCAGAGAGGGAGCTAGCTTCCAAGGCGCTGAGCGAGCTTCGCGCCATTCTTACCGCCAAGGCCAACAAAGCATACGGACTTTGGCGGGTGCTTCAGGAGTCCATAAAAGAGGTGGTGGCTCTCGACAAAGCTGCCACGTTAGGGTCGAGGCTCATAAAGCCACCGAGAAAGAGCTCAAGGCTCGGCTTGCTTCGTATCAGGCTCAGCAAGCTCAGGCGGAGGCTCGTCTTCTGGAGATCTTGCGTCATGAAGCCGTGGCTCAGCAACAAAACGATGAGCTGGTAAAATTAGTACACCGCCCTCCGGCTTGAGGACTTGTATCTTTTCTCTCTTTTTTGTACATACTCACGGATGAGAGTATCTTTCTTTTTTGTTTCTTTCATGAATTGTACTTTGTATCCATTTTGGTTTATGAATAAAAGATAAATTTTTCCTCTCAATGGTGTGTCCCCTTTTTATTGAATGTATTCTGCGGATATTCTATCTTGATCTCCTTGCAGGACAGTGATGGCTTAGGATACAGGGTTAGGATCTGCTTCCTAAGGCTTTTGCATTTTATGAGCCACGAGGGTCTCATAAAGAGTTTTTCTCCCTATAGGTCGAGAGGATCCCATGGGTGTAAGTTCTTCTTAAAGATTGTGAGGATCCTTAAGCGGGTTTTCCCTTGAGAGTCGTAAGGATCTTACAAGAGAGTTTTTCCTCCTTACAGGTCGTGAGGACTCGTAAGTGCTGGATGCGGTCACCCTTGTCCGTGTTTTACGGAGTCAGGGGTTTCTCCAGGTATTGTAGTTTAAAGACGCCGCGGTCAAGGTTAAGGACCTCATAGTCCGTGGATTTAAGGACTCCACAGTCCGATGTTAGTTTTAAGACATCACGGTCAAGGTTAAGGACCTCATAGTCCGTGGATTTAGGGACTCCATAGTCCGATGTTTGGTTGCAGGGACCCGTCACCTCTTTGAAGACGTTGAAGAATTACAACGCCAGGTATCAAAGGAGTGAAGAGATGTACCCTTAAACCAAGGTAGAATTCGTAGGGAATCGGGGTGGTCGATCGTTAGTTTTAAGACATCACGGTCGAGGTTAAGGACATCATAGTCCATGGATTTTAAGGACTCCACAGTCCGGTATTTGCTCTGGATGCTTCACACGGGTTCACTGCCGTGCTTGGCGAGGACCAGGCTCCGCTCTGGGCGTTTTCCGCGGGGTCAAAGAGTGACGTTATCCGCGTTCCACGTAACCAGGAATTTTGCACTAGATGCTTCACACGGGTTCACTGCCGTGCTCGGCGAGGACTAGGCTCCGCTCTGGATGCTTCACATGGGTTCACTGCCGTGCTCCGCAAGGACCAGGATCCGCTCTGGACGTTTTCCACGGGGTCAAAGAGTGACGTTATCCGCGTTCCACGTAACCAGGAATTTTGCACTAGATGCTTCACACGGGTTCACTGCCGTGCTCGGCGAGGACTAGGCTCCGCTCTGGATGTTTCACACGGGTTCACTGCAGTGTTCTGCGAGGACCAGGATCTGTTCTGGACGTTTTCCACTGGGTCAAAGAGTGACGTTATCCGCGTTCCACGTAACCAGGAATTTTGCACTAGATGCTTCACACGGGTTCACTGCCGTGCTCGGCGAGGACTAGGCTCCGCTCTGGATGCTTCACACGGGTTCACTGCCATGCTCTGCAAGGACCAGGATCCGCTCTGGACGTTTTCCACGGGGTCAAAGAGTGATGTTATCCGCATTCCACGTAACCAGGAATTTTGCACTAGATGCTTCACATGGGTTCACTGCCGTGCTCGGCGAGGACTAGGCTCCGCTCTGGATGCTTCACACAGGTTCACTGCCGTGTTCTGCGAGGACCAGGATCCGCTCTGGACGTTTTCCACGGGGTCAAAGAGTGACGTTATCCGCGTTCCACGTAACCAGGAATTTTGCACTAGATGCTTCACACGGGTTCACTGCCGTGCTCGGCGAGGACTAGGCTCCGCTCTGGATGCTTCACACGGGTTCACTGCCGTGTTCTGCGAGGACCAGGATCCGCTCTGGACGTTTTCCACGGGGTCAAAGAGTGACGTTATCCGCGTTCCACGTAACCATGAATTTTGCACTAGATACTTCACACGGGTTCACTGCCGTGCTTGGCGAGGACTGGGCTCCGCTCTGGATGCTTCACACGGGTTCACTGCCGTGCTTGGCGAGGACCAGGATCCGCTCTGGACGTTTTCCACGGGGTCAAAGAGTGACGTTATCCGCGTTCCACGTAACCAGGAATTTTGCACTAGATGCTTCACACGGGTTCACTGCCGTGCTCGACGAGGACTAGGCTCCGCTCTGGATGCTTCACACGGGTTCACTGCCGTGTTCTGCGAGGACCAGGATCCGCTCTGGACGTTTTCCACGGGGTCAAAGAGTGACGTTATCCGCGTTCCACGTAACCAGGAATTTTGCACTAGATGCTTCACACGGGTTCACTGCCGTGCTCGGCGAGGACTAGGCTCCGCTCTGGATGCTTCACACGGGTTCACTGCCGTGTTCTGCGAGGACCAGGATCCGCTCTGGACGTTTTCCACGGGGTCAAAGAGTGACGTTATCCGCGTTCCACGTAACCAGGAATTTTGCACTAGATGCTTCACACGGGTTCACTGCCGTGCTTGGCGAGGACTAGGCTCCGCTCTGGATGCTTCACACGGGTTCACTGCCGTGCTTGGCGAGGACCAGGATCCGCTCTGGACGTTTTTCACGGGGTCAAAGAGTGACGTTATCCGCGTTCCACGTAACCAAGAATTTTGCACTAGATGCTTCACACGGGTTCACTGCCGTGCTCGGCGAGGACTAGGCTCCGCTCTGGATGCTTCACACGGGTTCACTGCCGTGCTCTGCGAGGACCAGGATCCACTCTGGACGTTTTCCACGGGGTCAAAGAGTGACGTTATCCGCGTTCCACGTAACCAGGAATTTTGCACTAGATGCTTCACACGGGTTCACTGCCGTGCTCGGCGAGGACTAGGCTCCGCTCTGGATGTTTCACACGGGTTCTCTGCCGTGCATGGCGAGGACCAGGATCCGCTCTGGATGTTTTCCACGGGGTCAGAAGTGACATAATCCGCGTTCCACGTAGCCAGGAATTTTGCTGAATATATCCGCATTTCACGGAGTGGAGATTTGACTTTCGGTGATCTGTATATCGCCGAGTCATGGAACTGGGAGTTGCCGCTGTTCCTTTTGGTGATGTTGCGTCTGTCGTTACGAGACGAATGTTGGGATGATCTCTAGGTCGCTTGTGGCCCGTCGAGATTTAGCTTCTTTCTTTGGTGAAACCTGGGGGGGGGGAGGTATGTTCCCTTTTTGTTTACGCCCTTTTTTTTATATTTTATTTCTTTTTCCGCGATGCTCTATCATTTCAGCTTTATATCGCGGAGGTCGCGATTGCCCTATCATTTCGGCTATTCTTCGCGGTGCCCAATCATTTCGGCTATTATTTATTCTCTACTCGCTGCTTTTTATTGCGAGTTGCCCCATCATTTCGGCTATTTCTCATGCATACATTTTTACTTGCTGCTTTTTATTGCAAGTTGCCCCATCATTTCGGCTATTTCTCATGCATACGTGGCTTGTTAGCTTTTTCGCCGCAAGCTTGGATTTTAGACACCGATTTCGACATCAGCACCGCTACAACTGGAATGTTGCCACGAGCAAATCATCATTTGCCTTTGTCGATGATGAACAAAGGTGGCTCAGCAAACAGGGTTAAGGGTCCTGTCGACCAAGGCTTTTGACTTCATGAGCCGTAAGGGTCTCACAAAGGTATTTCTCCCTACAAGTCGTGAGGATCTCGTAGGTGTGTTTTCTCCTTAGGGATCGTGAGGATTCCTAAGTGTATGTTCCCCTGTAAGTCGTAAGGATCTTACAAAAGGATTTTCTCCTTATAAGTCGAGAGGACTTACAAGGGTTGTTCACCATATGGATATATCCCCAGTCACGGGTGGGACTTTGTTAGGGAAATGTTTATTCGCGCCCGTGGATTGTATACAAGGGTCAGTATGAGCCGCTTGTAGGGCAATATCGAAGGTTGTGGAGGATTTTCTTAAGAACAGGTTTAGGTTTCTGTAACTTAAGACTTTCAAATCTTATGAGCCGTGAGGGTCCCATAAGAGAGTTCTCCTTACGAGTCGTGAGGGTCTCGTAAGTGTATTTTCTCCTTAGGAATCGTGAGGATCCCTAAGTGTGTTGCTCCTTTGTGAGTCGTAAGGATCTCACGCAGGTGGTTTCTCTTTACAAGGTCGAGAGGACCCTATAAGTGTCTTTTAACGAGGTTGCGCCCTTTCGGGTTTTCACAAACACTCGCCGGTAGTCCTGCTGTTTTTACTCACGGAGCCCTTTCGGGTTTTCATCCGTGCCCATTTTGCTTGTGGAGACACCGTTTTTTAATTCTTTTTCTCTCTTCTTTTTTTTATCTCGTCAGCCTAAGGATGCTGCGGTAGTAGTTTAGGGACGTTTCGGTCCGTCGTTAGTTTAAGGACGTTTCGGTCCGTCGTTAGTTTAAGGACGTTTCGGTCCATCGTTAGTTTAAGGACGTTTCGGTCCATCGATAGTTTAAGGACGTTTCGGTCCATCGTTAGTTTAAGGACGTTTCGGTTAGTTTAAGGACGTTTCGGTCCATCGTTAGTTTAAGGACGTTTCGGTCCATCGTTAGTTTAAGGACGTTTCGGTCCATCGTTATGGGAAGGCCGGCTGCTGCTTGTAAAGTCTGAGTTTAGGAAGATAGCGAGCGGACATAGTCGTCGTCATCTATCATTGACCCAGGCTGTGGCTCATTAAGCATAGTACCTCTTTAAGAAGCGGTCGTTTATTGGCCTGAAAGGCCTTTCACCGTGCATGTCCATGAGTAGATAGGCTCCACCCTGGTAGACCTTGTCTATGATGTACGGGCCTTCATAGTTTGGCTCAAATTTTCCCCGCTTGGCACGATTGGGGATCATAGGTCTTTTGACCACTAGTACGAGTTCGCCTTGGCGGAATGTCCTCGGCCTGGTCAATCTTTCATACGAGCGCGCCATCTTTGCTTTGTAGGCCTCTAGATTTTGTTGCGCTATGAGCCGGGTTTCATCGAGGGCATCAAGCTCCTCAAGCCGAAGGTGAGCATTTTCTTCGTCCGTCAGCTCGTAGTGGACTGCCACTCGTAGAGAGGGTAACTCTATCTCGAGGGGGAGTACTGCTTCCGTCCCAAATACCAACGCGAACGGCGTTGTGTTCATGGCCGTCTTGGAATGTAGTTCGATAAGCCCAAAGGGCTTCTTGCAGCCTTTCGTGCCAGTCTCTCTTATTCCGGGAAACGGTCTTTTTTATGATCTTCGTCAAGGTCTTATTGAAGGCCTCGGCCAGACCGTTAGCTCGTGGGTTGTAAACTGAAGAATATCTCCAGTCTATATTGTGCTGCTGCGCGAAGCGGCTAATCTTATGGCTTCGGTAGGCTGGCCCATTATCGGAGATAATCCGCCGTGGGGTTCCAAACCGATAGATGACGTGCGTCTTGAAGAAATGGAGGATATTCTCCGTCTTCACTTCCCTCAGTGGTACTGCTTCTGCCCATTTGGAGAAGTAATCAGTTGTCGCCAGAATAAAACGATGTCCCCGGGACGATGCTGGCTCGATGGGGCCGACTATGTCAGTCCCCCACATTTCGAATGGCCAGCTAGCCACCGTTGGGTGTAGTGGATTCGGATGTTGGTGGATAAAGTCTCCATGAATCTGGCACGAGTGGCATTGCTTCGCATACTCGAGGCAGTCCTGGATCATCGTGGGCCAGTAGTAACCCATCCGTTTAATTTTTAACTTCATCTTTGGGCCTGCTTGGTGAAAACCGCAAAGTCCGTCGTGAACTTCCTGAATGACTCTTTCTGCTTCGTCAGGTCCTAAGCATCTCATCCATAGAGAATCAAACGATCTCTTGTATAGAGTATCGTTGACGAAAGCGAAAGATAGAGCTCGTTTCATGAGCTGATGTCTTGAGGACGCTTCTTTGGGCATTCGGTGGGACTTAAAGTAATCTATGAAGACTTCCCTCCAGTCCTCGGCCTTCTCACGGTCTTTTATTTGTAGGGTCGTCTGCTCAGTCGCTCCTTTTTCTTTATATAATTCTGGAGGTATTTCTGCCGGGGCGAGCACTCGACGGCTTTGTACCACGATTCTGACGTCATCGAGGTTCTCGTCAGCCAGTTCTTTAGCAAGTTTGGCCAACGCGTCTGCTTTGCTGTTTTCCGCGCGCGGTATGTTCTCCAAAGTATAGGAGGGAATTTGGGTCAATAGTTGTTGCACCTTTTCGCCGTACTTCACCAACTCCGGTTTGCACGTTTGGTAGTCACTATTTACTTGACTAACGACCAGTTGAGAATCCCCGTATATAAGGAGGTCTTCAATTCCCAGGTCGATGGCGATTTCGAGGCCTGCTATCAGAGCTTCGTATTCAGCTTCATTGTTTGTCCTCGGCTCTGTTAAGGAGAAGGCGAAGCGCATTATCCCTCCTTGTGGAGTTGCAAAGACGAGGCCTATCCCCGATTTGATCATTGGGATACCTTGTTTCTGTTTCTTTACGGAGGACGCTCGATCGAAATAGAGTTCCCATCGGGTGCTTCCGCCGCTAATCGCATCAAATGCATGCTCGTCCGGCAAATCACAGTTCAGAGGAGAATCGGCCGGTATCGGGTGCTCAGCGAGGAAGTCGGCAATGGCCTGGCCTTTCACTGCCTTAAGAGGTTGATACGTTATCGAGAACTCCATCAAGAGCAGGGCCCATTTAGCGAGTCGTCCCGTCAATATGGCTTTTGACATCAAGTATTTAAGGGGATCCACTTTTGAAATGAGACGGACTTCATGCGCCAACGCATAGTGCCTGAGCTTTGTTATCGCGAAGATTAACGCCAAGCAATGTTTTTCAATGGGAGAGTAGTTGCTTTCTGCCCCCAGTAGAACTCGACTTAAGTAGTAGAGTGCTCTCTCTTTCCCCTGATCGTTCTCTTGTGCCCATAATGCGCCCAAGGAACCTTCGAGGGCGGTCGTATAAAGAATGAGGGGTTTTCCCTTGACCGGCGCAGCCAACACCGGAGGGTTCTGCAGGTACTGCTTGATCTCGTCTAGTGCACCTTGGCATTTGTGATCCCAAATGAATGGAGTTCCCTTTTTCATCAGGTGGCTGTAAGGACGGCATTTGCCTGAAAGATTGGCGATAAATCGCCGGATGTATGCGAGCTTCCCTTGGAAAGACCGCAACTGTTTGAGGGTTCTTGGCGGAGGCATTTCCATGATCGCTTTAATCTTTGATGGATCTATTTCAATACCTCGGTGTCGAACGATGAATCCCAGGAATTTACCCGAGGAGACTCCAAACGCGCATTTGAGGGGATTCATTTTCAAATTATATTGCCGAAGGCGTTGAAATACAGTCTCCAGATGCTTTAAATGCTCTTCGTATGACATGCTCTTCACTACGAGGTCATCGATATAGCACTCGACGATGTCATGTATGAGGTCGTCGAAGATCTTTGTCATGGCCCTTTGATAGGTAGCGCCAGCGTTCTTTAGACCAAAGGGCATAACCCTGTAGCAGAATATACCCAAAGGGGTCCGGAAAGCGGTGTGCTTCTGGTCTTCGGGATGCATCTTTATCTGATTGTATCCTGACGAACCGTCCATAAAGGAGAAAACCTCGTGAGTGGACGTGTTATCTATCATTAGCTCGGTTACTGGTACTGGGAAGTCGTCCTTTGGACAGGCTTTATTGAGATCCCTGAAATCCACGCATATGCGTACCGTCCCATTCTTCTTCATTACCGGGACGATATTGGCGATCCAATCGGGATATTGGACTTCTTGGATAAATCCAGAATCGATCAGCTTCTTGACTTCGGCGTTGATGCTCATTTCAAGCTCGAGTCGCATCCTTCTCGGCGCCTGCTTGACTGGCTTGATATCCGAGGATATCGCCAATCTATGCACAACAATTTCTGGATCTAGTCCTGGCATCTCGGAATAGTTCCACGCGAAGTAGTCTTTATGCCGTAGAAGCACGTTCTTTAACGCAGCCACCCTTTCTTCAGATAGCAGCTCGCTGACAAATGTCGGTCGCGGGTCATCTGCCGATCCCAACTCAATCTTCTTGAGGTTATCTGCAGTAGTATGTATACCATCTTCCAGTTCTTTCGGAGCTGGCGGAAATTCTGAGACCACCTCATCATTGCTGTTCTCAAAGCACCAGGGAAGGTCATCCATGTTCTCGGGCTCTTCTTTCAATAACGTAATCGTATAACAGGTGCGAATCCGCTCCCAGGACTGAGGTGGATCCGGTTCTGCTCTTGTGGCTTTGGGTTCATGCTTTTGTGGCGGCGTTACCCTCCAGCCGTCGGATAAAGCGAATCTTCCCCGTTGCTACTGGTCCTCGACCCAGTTCTTGAAGGTGAAGCAGTCTTCGGTAGGGTGTCCTATGGCTCGGTGATAAGAGCAATAGCTCGGATGAGAAGCCTTGTTAACTTGCTCAGGGTGTCTAGGCTCTGGAAGCGCGATCATTTGATGTTTTAAAGCTAGCTTGAGTAACCTCTCCGTCTTGTCTCGGGGGAAGGAGTACGCTCGACTCATCTTCTTCATGAGGGACAAATCCGAGCCGTGCAATACTCGATCACGTAACCCTCTAATCCTGCATCGTTGTTGTCGGCTCCTCTTTCCGCTTCTTGATTTATTTCCGTCTCTGCGTCGGGCCTTTCGTACAACGGGTTGACGAGGATGAGCATCTTTGTCTTTTGCAGCCTGTTGAAATAGACGTTGCGTCTTGGCCTTCTCGTAGATGGCCATCTCGCGGTTATGGTCTTCCCGAGCTTTCTGACCCACTTTCCTGATAGGCTTGTCCATTCGTTCTTCAAACGACGGACTCGGCACTTCAATCATGGGGTCTAGTTTTGATGAAGGGTTGGCGTCTCCTAACAGGGCGTCCTCTTCTTCATCAAAGGTATATATAGCGTAGCTGCTGTGGGCCCGTCCCCATTTTCCGGTTCTCGCGTATCCAAGCCCGAGTGTTTCCATTTTCCTATTGGGCAATTTGCGTTGAGTCCCAGGGACATCCCAAATCTTGTTGTAGAACCGAGCCTGCCGAACAGTCTGTTTTAAGGGTACTCCTTGGCGCTTCAATAGCTTCTTTAATCCATTTGTATAGTATCTGGGCAGACGGATGGGTTGGAGCCTGTCGAGTGTAGCATCCGCGCCATGCCAGATCTCTTTCTCTATTTTCGACTCTGAGGATCGGTAGAATAGGATCACCTTCTCACCCCTTTGCCTGGGAGGGACGTAAAATGTTTGCAGGTCCTGCACATTGTGAGCTTGAAGCGTGTCGAGATCCTTGTAGTGTTCTCGCGGTACCATGGTGATTTGCAAACTATGGTCATTGCCAGGGGGTGCTTGTATTGACAGCCGATTGGAGAACACGGCATTAACTTCATCTTCTGAATCACTTCCGAAGACCAACATGGGGGCGGGCGTCCCCAGGTTGTTGCGTTGAGATGGCCCTGTATAAACTATCTCTTCCTCTTCTTCGGTATCGCTCCCGAAAACAGGGATGGTGGCGGCGGTTTTGTTCTCCGAGTTGCGACACCTTTCTGTATCCTCGAAGTCTGGCAAAAAGTACTTCGCATCTTCGTATTTGCGGACTTCGTTCACGGAAAATGGGTTTAACTCTCCTATTACGGTATACTCGAAACCATCCTTAAAGTACTTCATACACTGATGTTGTGTAGAAGGGATGATGTTGTACTCGTGTAGCCAAGGACGACCGAGCAAGGCGTTGTAGCAGGTCTTGGCATCAATGACATGGAATTTGATGTCTGTGACGAGAAGTCCAAAGAGTAATGTTAGTATCACAGATCCGAGAGTCCGTGACGATTGTGAATCGAAACCGGAGATAGTAATTTTGTCACGAGCGAGGTGTTGCACACTCATGCAGATTTCCTTCAACACCCGAACATTAAGGAGATTGACGGAGGATCCATTATCCACCAGGATCTTGCCTATCTTGATATCATGGCAGTATCCAGAGACATATAGGGGACGGTTGTGGTCGCACGTCCCGAGAAGGAGGTCTTCGTCACCGAAAGTGATGTCGGCCGTATGCACTTCCTCCAGTTCATCCTTCATCCTTTCAGTGGCGAAGAAGGCTTGGAATTGCTCAAGTTCTTGTAACGCCTTAATTAGTGAGTCTCGTGCTTCTTTTGATAATAGGAGGGCATCGAGAATGCTAAGCTGAGAAGGTAGCTTCCTTAGGTGCGCGAGGATGTTATAGTCCACCTTACCCTTCCTAGGTGGGTCTTTGGCAGCCAGCTCTCTCATGACTTGGTCATCTAAAGTGATATCTTCAGTGACCTTTTCCTTTCTCTTATCTTTTCTACTCACGGGCCCGAGATTCTTTTCTGGGAGTGTGCGATTGCGCAGCTGAATGTTCTCGCAGGCCTCCGATTTCTCCTCTTTCCCTAAAACGGATTCTTTAAAGAGAGGGCCCAGAGCCATTTCTTCATCAGAGTCGCTCCCAAAGGTGAGAACTTGTGACCCCCCGGCGTGAGCCATATAACAGTTGCCAGTAGTTCTGTTGTGCCCATCGACAGTACTTCTTCGCTCTCGACGGATCTTGCGTTTCATGCGCTTAACATGTTGCCGACGAGCAACGTATCCTTGCCACCATATCTTAAAGGCGTCGCACTCCTCCGTGGGGTGTGAGATTTTCCGATGATATGCGCAATAATCAGGGTGCCTCTCCACCCCATCGTGTGTGTTTCCTTCCGAGGGTGGTAGCTTCATCCCCATTGACATGGCTTTGGCAAACCTTTTCCTCGTCTTGAATATCTTCTTGTCTACTTCGGATGCCTTTCGCTCTGGCAGGGTAGTTCAACTCTTCCGTTCAGTCGCCTGCATTTGGTTCCTTCTGACGCTGCCATCTCACGCTCCTGATCCGCTTTACTCTTTAGACGAATCTCGTCTAGAAAGGCATTGATCATTTCATTTGTCGGCCACGCACGCTCTGGTTCAGGCTCTGCCTCCAGCTTCTTAGTGCCAGGAGTTTTCTCATCATCGGTAAACGAGTGGGAGATTACGTTACAACTCGCCACATACCCTTCGGATTCATCCGACGAGCTCTCTCCATCATCTCCCTCTTGAAAGATGTGGTTGAGGAACTCTTGCAGTGTGACAGGAGTTCGCGCCTTTTGATTATACTCTTCCAGCGCGTCGATTTGCTTCTGCAAGTTCGTGTGCTCGTCTCCAAGCTTCACGGGCTTCTTGGATTTCTTCTTCTTTTTCTTCGAAGATTTCGACGGTTGGGCGTGAGTATCTGGGCCCTTATCGCGAGTCTTCGTAGTCGGGCGGGGCTTCAGCATCCCTTCGATAATTTGAGGTTCAAGAGGGTCCTCCCATTTGATTGCAGGGCACGCATGAAGGTCTCTCAGCATTCTTTTGGTTTTAGTTGATAGCGCGACCTCCCATGGAGCTTCTTCAATAAAGGAGCAGGTTGCCCCTGGTGTATCTGCTTTCTTAGGAGTATGCGGTTGTGGTGGGTTCACCTTCCACTTTTCGGACAGTACAAACTTCCCCTGGAGGTATTGATCTTCAATCCATCCTTTGAAGACGAAGCAATCTTCAATCGGGTGACTTACCGTTTGATGGTAAGGGCAATAATTAGGGTTATTCACCTCGGTGGGTTGCGGCGGTCGCCTTGGATTTGGTAGGTTTATAAGTCTGTTGCGTACTGCCAGCTCGAATAACCGTTTCGTCTTGTCTCGTGGGAACGAGTAGGGACGCTTCATTTTCTCATTATAATACCGGCGTCTTTCTTCCAATTGATCTGTCGGCTTCGGGGCGTTAGGTTGTTGTTGGGCATTCGCGACGAAGGTTGCCCTTCCTTTACCCTTGTCATTCCGAGGTTCTGACTTCGGGGGAGGTGGTCTATGACCCATCTGGTCCATCTGAGCCAACTTGTCGATTAAAGCCTGGAATGTGGTTGGCTTAAAGAACATCATAAACTGGGAGATAGTTGTGTGGGGGTCTAGGGTTCCCACGAACATGCCCACTGCGGGTGCTTCCTCAATGCGTTGCTCGCATTTCGACCACAAATTCCGCCAGCGTATAGCATACTGGACCCAAGTTTCGCCTGGTTTTACCCTGGCGTTAATCAATGCCGTTATTGGAGTGCGTTCGCTGGCGCTTGCGAATCGCCGAGTGAATAACAACTCCATTTCAGCGAACGTTTTGATAGAATCGTTCGGGAGTTCCGAATACCATTCGAACGCTGTTTCTGATAAGCTGCCCACGAACTGGCGAAGCAACAGTTTATCATCACCGCCGGTGTTACCGCAGAGGGCCCGGAACTGGGCAACATGTTGATGGGGATTGCCGGTCCCCTTATACACGTGGAATTTTGGTATCGTATAGCCTGGCGGGTATTTGATTTGGTCGTACCAGCTTGGATATGGCCGCCCCGTTTTTACGACTTGACCAGCTGCCTCAGTCGCATGATGAACCCGGATTTGCTGGGCTATGTAGTCAACCAAGTCAGCCTTAGAGATTGCCTCCTCCTTGGCCGTCGAGAGGGCTGGCGGCGGATTTGACGTTTCTCCTCGGTCGTCTTCAAGAACGATTGGGGGATCCTCGGCGGGTAAGTCCTGCTGGATCATCATTCCTATCATATCTTGGAAGAGAAGGCCCATACGTTGTATGTTGGCCGCTTGTTCAGCAGCCTCTTTGTCCTTTTTCTCCAGTATCCGGCGAAGGAATTCAGCGTCGGTTTCTTCCTCCTGGCGTGCGTTTGAGGACGTTTCTGGGCTTTCTTTTGGCCCGGTAAGTGCGGCCATAGCATTCATCATTTCTTGGAGCTTTTGCTGTTGCTCCTGAGCTTTGGTCACCGACCGTGTAAGCGGTCTATGACCCGTGGACGCACGACTATCTTCTTTTCCTGACGCCATGTATACGGTGTGGACCATCATGCCCCCGGACTTAGGGCGTCTGGGCTTAGTGCTATTAGCTGTCGTTGCAGGCTGGGGGATCTTCTCTGGCCTCCTCCTTTTATGACCCATGGAGGCTGAGGGGCTGTTGAGGTGGGCGTCCAGACAGCCTTTTGGGGTTTAGCCTGGTGACCAGCTTCCGGTTGGATTTTCAGCTTCTTGTGCTGGCGGGAGAGGTTTGGATCGGTGATCGAGTCTCGGGCCTGCCGCCAAACCTTATAGATTTTGGAAGACAGCCGTTGAGGGGATCGGGGCTGTTCTAATTTTATTTCCACAACCTTTTTTAATGGGGGAGGAGACCTCTTTAGCACTGCAGTAGGGGAATTCCTTCGCACCTTATTTAGCATCTCGAAGCTGTTCCCAGTTGGAACAGCAGCATTAACTTCTGCCATCGGGGCTGATGGAGTCAACCCGGAGGGGGAGTTGCCCCCAGCCTTCCTTACTCGGCGCCAATGGGGACGTCGAGCGTGTCGAGCTGACGGCGTTAGGTCGGCGGTAAGAATGGTTTCGTCTTGCCCCCTGTGTGGGTGGGGGGTCGCTGTTGGTGTTAGCCTGTCAAAGACCGATGTCCTTTGGGCAGCAGGAGCGGGAGATGCAGCCGTCAATCTTGTAAAGACCGACTTTTTGGCCGGAGGAGCCGCCTTGGCGATTTCGGGGGCAGGAGCGGCCACTTTCTTAGAAGCAGCCTCCTCTGAGATTATAGGCCCCATGATGAGTTCGCAGGATTTTTGGCCCAATCTAGAGAAGATTGAGGCGTTGACGTTAGGCGACTCGTTGAGAGGAGCCGCGGCAGGGGTAAGACGATCAAAGACCGACTTTTTAAGAGCTTCCTTTGTCAGTACCGGCACCGCGAAGCTTGTTGGTGGGAGTATAGTCCCAAAGAACAACCCGGTAGTGGCCTGAGTCACCTGATCCACCGGCATTGTGAATAACGAAGCAGCTTGGGGTCCGTAGGCTATACCTCCTGGCGAGGCAAAGCGTTGGTCGCAATTGCATTCTGAGCGGTTGGAGGATTTCGCAGAAGTAGAAGCCATCGATCCTTTGCTTTCTGCAATAAGCAAGACGCCAATTCTTAGTATCTTGAAACCCAAGGGCAACCATTAGCGAACCGCGATTGGTTCGCGAATCACGACACACGAAGTGTGGAGTGGAAAGAGGAAAAGGTCCCACCGGGCGTGCCAGAATCTGTTCCCCTCCGAAGGACGGCCGAGACATGGGCGTCTCGCCTGAAATTCGGGGCAGATGCTAATTGGTGCTATCCGTCTACCTCCCCGAAGATGCCAAGTTGATTTATGGCACCGTGCATCGGAGGTTTAGACGGATGCGGCCGATGTAGCAGACTTCGTCAGATTCCCCCTCGTTTGAGGGGTTTTTGATTGTGGGGACGCTCTTCCCTGCAGGCGCAAGCCCCTGCAGTTAATTACGCTACCGCATCGCGGTAACAACCTTCTCCTTCTCCAGATGGTGTCGTGTGTGTTTATTTTATGTTTTGTTGCCCGTGGATTGTTTACGGAGACCGAGTTATGTCGTCGCCCGTAGGGCGTGGACTAGTCCAAATCCGTGTTATCTTAGATTTGGGTTTGGGGGTTTGGTTTAAGGATACGTTAGCCATACTTGAGGCTAAGATCAACTCAAACGTTTGTTAAGGATACGTTAGTCTAGTTTGAGACTAAGATCACTTAACGGGATCGCTTAGATCCGACAAAGGAGCGTTAGGGCTCCATTGTTCCAGTTTAAGGACATAGTGGTCCATTACATGTGTGGCCGTCGGGACCCATCACCTCTCTGACGACGTTGAAGGATTACAACGACAGATGTCAGAGGAGTTCAGAGATGTACCCTCGAACCAGAGTTAATTGGGGGGATTCATAGTCCAGTCTGTTTGAAGGTTTAAGGATACGTTAGCCATATTTAAGGCTAAGATCAACTTAAACGGGATCGTTTAGATCCGGCAAGAGAGCATGCGTGGCTCTATTGTTCCAGTTTAGGGACATAGTGGTCCATGGGTAGTTTAAGGACATTGCGGTCCATAGGTAGTTTAAGGACATTGCGGTCCATCGTTAGTTTTAAGACATTTCGGTCGAGATTAAGGACGTCGTAGTCCATGGGTTTAAGGACCCCACAGTCCATTGTTAGTTTTAAGACATCTCGGTCAAGGTTAAGGACGTCGTAGTCCATGGGTTTAAGGACCCCACAGTCCATTGTTAGTTTTAAGACGTCTCGGTCAAGGTTAAGGACGTCGTAGTCCATGGGTTTAAGGACCCCACAGTCCATATCAATATGTGGTCATCGGGACCCATCACCTCTTTGAAGACGTTGAGGGGTTACAACGCCAAGTATCAAAGGAGTGAAGAGATGTACCCTGGAACCGGAGTGGATTAAACAGTCCTTGGCCCAATTTGGGATCAAGACCGATTAATTATGTTATGAGCCCATTAGCCCAGTTAATTACGAATTGAGGACTTATGGCCAGCTTGGGCTAAGTCCAATCATGTCTGGAATATTGGCTTCCTGTTGGTCCCTTGAAGGAGAGGCTTTGCCTCTATCCATTCAGCCGATTGGGCCAGTGTCTAGTGTTAAACACTAAAGACGAATCAGTGTTCAGTTGAACACTGGGAATAAGATTGATAAGTCAGTGTTTAACACTAAAAGATGCTTGGTGTTAAACACCAGCAACAAGGCTTTCAAATTAGTGTTAAACACTAAAACGGATCAGTGTTAAACACTGTCAACAAGAGTCCCAAACTAGTGTTGAACACTAAGGCCCAACAGTGTTTTAACACTGGATTCGGGAATTCCAATTTAGTGTTAAACACTAAGGCAAGAGGGGTCACGTGGCAACACGTGAGAGCGCCCTCCCTTCATTTGTTCTTCTGAGACTATTGCATCTTCTAGAGCATCACGTGCCATCACGTGACGGGCATTCAAGCGTTTGTGTGTTAAAGCTTCTGTCAAGGGACACATGGGTCACGTGAGGCACTGCCTCAAAGGGGCTTTCTGTAGATCTTTTGGAGGGGGTCACGTGGTGACACGTGACCCTTCTTTTCTGTAGTTGTTAGAAGATCTGTTAATCTTTTTTCAGGAATTAAATTCCTCGTAGGGTTAAACCCTAATACGAGCTTTAAATTCCAGAGGAATTAAATTCCTACTTCCTTTTGAAGATTTATATTCTGGAATAGAGTTGAAATCTGAATTTTCTGTAGGAGAACTGAATAGGGTTAAACCCTAATAAAAGCTTTTACGAAATCAAACTCCCATTCTCTGTTAAAGAATTATGATTAAGGGAATTAAATTCCCGTTGTTTCAACAGAACTAAGTTCTTAATTAGGGTTAAACCCTGTTTCTTTTTGTTCTGAAGGAATTAAATTCCCATAACACAGGGTCAAGCCCTAATTTTATTTTAAAGGAATTAAATTCCTATAGTTCTGTGAGAATTAAATTCTCGTGCTTCCATTCCCTCTCTATGTTTTGGATCCGCATGGCAGGATCTCGACCCATGGAGAATTAAATTCTCAACTTCAAGGGGAGATGTGCACTTTGCAGATCCTCTATCAAAGAGAGAAGAAATATGTTCTTCTGTTTTATGTATCAGAGTTAAACTCTGTTGAGAATTAAATTCTCTTTTCTTTCAAGGAGCCTTCCCTTTCTTACCTAGGGTTTTCTTTTGCAGAAGATCCAAATTCCTCAAAGTATCAAGGCTCTCTCCCTTTTCTTCCCTCTGCGTGTATATGTTTTTTGTATCTCTTGGCTCCTATTTATAGGAGAAGCAGCCGAGTCAATTAGTTTTTGACGAATCTTCATTGAGAGATTTGATTTGCATCCATCATTCGTTTTTTGACCTTTGGATTATTAGGTGAATTTTATTCACCATTGGATTTCAAATCCAGAGATTCTCCTTTGTTATTTCTGTTAGATTTAAAGGGGAAATCTTTCCAAATTCGAGATTTTCCCATAGATAGATGATATTGAATCACCTCTAAATCTTTAATTCAATCGGTTGCTTTTGGAAAGATTTGAGAGGTCTTTTCTCAGAATATAATTCTGTTAACAAATAGGCTTTGAAGTCGGTCACGTGTGGCCACGTGACCCTTGGTCACGTGTGGGCACGTGACCCCCTTAGAACGAGCCTTCCTCTTTCTTTTTGCGCTCTGTCTTCTGGTTGCTGTTTAGCTGTCACGTGCCACCACGTGACCCCTGGTCACGTGTGAGCACGTGACCCTCAGCTGGAGTCTTTTTCTTGATTTAAGCGGAGAACAAGTCTGCTGCTTTTGAGTATCACGTGCCAACACGTGACCCTGGTCACGTGGGAGCACGTGACCTCTTCTGAAGCCTTTTTCTTGATTTGATCAGAGAACCGGTTTGCCTTTGAAGCCGCTTTTAATTGTCACATGCCAACACGTGACTCCGGTCACGTGGGAGTACGTGACCCTTTCTGAAGCCCCTTTTCTTTTGATGTAATCGGGAAGCTGAATTTGCCTTGCTGATGCTTTTAGATATCACGCGCCAACACGTGACTGCTGGTCACGTGTAAGCACGTGACCCTCTTCTGCAGCTTTTTCCATAAGCTTTTCTGATTTTAAATCAGGAAACAGCTGCCACCGCCCGTAGGTGCGCAGAATCCACCGCGCATCTCTCTCCAAGAGAGATGCTATCCTATCCGTGGTCCCCTTCCTACTTGTCTATCTCTTCCACCACCTAACCGGGATAATTTTGAAATTAAACCCCACTACATCAATCTGCTGCCCAAATTTCACGGGCTTGAGTCGGAAGACGCGTACGTTTTCATCACCAAATTCGAAAACGTATGCGCAATGATAGGTACTTCACAATTGACCTTAGATGCTATGCGTTTGCGTCTTCTCCCATTCACACTGTGCGACTTGGCAGAAAAATGGCTTTACAATACTGCTGCACACTCTATCACTAATTGAGATGAATTCGTCATAGCATTTCTTAAGAAGTTTTACCCAAACCATAAGACTGCCCATGTTAGAAGCGAGATCAACCAGTTCACCCAGCTTCCCAATGAACCATTTTGGAAGTGCTTTGAACGTTTCAAAGATCTGCTTGTCCAATGTCCTCATCATGGAATCAATAGATGGGATTTATGCCGAATTATTTATGAGGGCATTAATCCAGCGACAAAGCAGATGCTTGAAACAAATTGTCAATGCAATTTCATGTTTAAAGACGACGGTGAAGGTTGGAAATATCTGGAAGACCTTACTGAACACACTTTGCAGTGGGAAAGCGTAAGACCACCTTCTTCTAAGGGAAGTATTCATCAGCTCGATGTTTCCATCACAGTAAAAGCTGAAATGGCAGCGATACAGAAGAAACTCGACGCTCTTGAGAACAAATTCTCATCATTCTCCCTAAATCAGGTCACCCTTCCTAAGACCGTCTGTGGTTGCTGTTCGGATCCTTCACACTTAACGGAAGAATGTCCTATGAATGCATCGTTTCAAGCTAATGCTGCTTTTCAGCAGCGACCTAGAAACGATCCTTATTCTTCCACGTACAATCAAGGATGGAGGAATCATCCTAACTTTGCTTGGAGTCAAAACCAACAAAGCAATTATCAAAGACCTCCTCCACAGCAACCACAACCACAGAATCAGCCCCCCTTTCAGTCACAGAATTTCCAAAATCCGGCCAACATTTCTACACCACAAGTGGCCGGTACTGACAACTCACTTGCACAAACCTTGGATTTGTTCATGAAACAATCCATGCAATTGTCGGCTGAGATGAAGTCTTCTATTGATACCATAACGAAAAACTCCGCCTCCCATGGTGAGAGTATTAAATCATTAGAAAACCAAATCGCACAGTTAAACGCCGCAATGAGTGTGAGAGAAAAAGGGAAACTCCCATCTCAACCACTACCGAATCCTTGCCATTCACAAAATCATAATGTGAATGCCATTACTACGTTGAGATCGGGTAGAGTGCTGAATAACCGCGTGGGTGAGCAATTTGATGTTAGTGACACATTTGATACCCCAGCTTCTTCTTCTTCTTCCCCTAATTCGTCTAGTCTCCCACCTTCATCCGAGCCTATTCTCCGTTTTCCCCAAGGCTCGAACATTTCACCAAATCTATCTAAGTCAATTCCCACTCCAATTTTGGGATCGAATCCGTCCCCACAGTCTTCTCCACAAACGTTGGACCCAAAACTTATTGATCAAGCTCCATTTCCAAAAAGATTAAGGGCCAATAGACCTAACCCGCAAATGGAGAAGATTGTGGAAATGTTTAAGCAAGTTAGCGTGAATATTCCTCTCCTAGATGCTGTTAGTGTTTATGCCCTAGAAGGCCATTACTGTATCATACTAGCTTGTATATTACTTAATGGAAGCTTGGGATATTCACATGTATATAACAGTCTTGCTAAACATGGTAGTATGCTACTTGGTTTTTCTATCTTAATATGTGAGTGTACGTATTGATAGAGCTCTTAGGATCTTGCTTGTCTACCAGCGTTGTGATGGCAGTCACACTAGTGGGGGCTGGGTAGTCTACAAGCACATCCTTATTCAGGTCCCTGGTCGTTGGATTATCGAGACAGAGCATCGATACTCCGGAGTAGACTGGTGTGTACGCTTCTCATCCCAGTTGGGGAGATGGTCTGTCCCACAGCCGTCAGTACGTCGTACTGGAGATAGTATACAGGTGCTCGTTAGGTTACGGGTACACCGGACAGGACTCACAGGGAACTGTTGGTTGGTTTGATACCAGTCGTCAGTGAACAGTTCCCAGGTGACATGAGTACAGCGTAGTCCGCAGACTTGACACTGCTACTTCGCCTCGAGTGTGTCCCACTGTTCTTAGATTGCTACCCTACCACGGCTCAAAGGAGTCGTGCAAACAGGTAGCAGTTGGGTGCAGTCCCGAGCACTTGGAGGCAGTGGCGGTTAGACAGGATTCGTCCCTCCCGGTATTGGGAGTAGATATCGTGCTGTGTCAGAGAGCCATTACGCAAAGTCCCTGGCCAGGGCAAGTGAGATTTGCTGGTAGGTTCCAGTAGTTTCTCAGGGTGTAATGGGCTTCCCTCCGACACGACTTATACCGCTATTAGGGGACTGACGCTTGCCGCCCCCCTAGGCCCGATATGCGATAGTCTTGGACGAACGGACCGGACTGTATGGAGATTGTCACATCAGACTCAGTAGGAGTTCGGATGGGTTTTCTCATCGGACTTCTTTTCGACAACTACCTGGGGACCGTTACGTACAGCTAGTGCCGCTTGCGGTCTGTGGTTAAACCCACTGCCAGCGTAGTAGTCGAGTCTCTAGAGTCCCACACAGAGAGTTTCCTACTCCAGGCGAAACGATATAGAGGTTACATGGTTTTGCAACAAAGGGTTCGGACGCATACGTGCGTTTACGCACGTACGACTTTCGGACAGTTTTTACCAGTCGGCTTTGGTTTAAGCCAGTTACTGGTATCCGGTTATTGGATTTTTACAGTCTAAAGTTTTTCCGTATTTTTGCGGATTGGAGGGGCGTTCTCGTAATTGTACGAGAAGCTTCTAGAAGATGTGACTAAGGAGGTTACTTTGGATGAGGTTGTGAGTCATGGTGGTGATTCATTCATTTCATTAATGCACATTTATTGCTTAATGACTCATGCTAATGAATCACCACTAGATATTTTATGAAGCATGATTTATCATCACTCTTTAATCTTTTCTCATTATTAGAAAATGCTTCATAATATATTATGATACACTCTCTCTCATCTCATTATCTTATCTCACATTCTCTCTCCTCAAGCTCTCATCTTCAAACCCTAATCCTTACACCTCATGAGTTGAGATCAAAGGATTAGTTAGACTAAACAATCCATAACCATCACTCTATCTCATCCTAACTTCTTTGATTAGCAATCCAAGAAGGTTAGTTGCCTCAAGTTTAGAGGTTTAGCTTGGAGTTTTGCTCTCGGGTGGATCGTCTACTACCTAGAGAAGGCCGAGGAGAACAAGGAGATCGTAAAGGCGAAGGACTAGTTTCGATAGGTATAATCCCTAAGCATAGTAGTTTAGAATAACTATTTGTTTGGTTAGTTATCGTTTAGCTTCGATTCAAGCGGTTAGTCGATGTTCGTTCTTTAAACTTGATCGTTTTTGAAATTTCCGCCTCCCCACAAGTACTGGGGTGTACTACATCGACTTACAGTGGTATCAGAGCCTCGCTAAACAATAAATAACTTAATTGCAAATTTGTACGAATTTCGAACGGAAAAACGAAGCCGAAAAACCCTAAATCTGTTCAGTTTCTGTCGAACTTAAAATGAAGTCCAAAAATTTTTCAGGTGTGCTCAGAAAGCTAGAAAGGAGTCCAGGAGAACACCCAAGAAATTCGAGCCCATGAATTGGCAACTCGGTCGCGGAAGCGCGGCGGATCGGTGGGATCCGCCGCCCTTCCGCGGCGCTTTAGCCGAGTCATGGACTCATCTTTCTTGTGTGGGTCCCCTGTGATATTTGGGGTTTTCTGGAATATTTAATATTTGCTCAGGTTACTGTTTAACAGAGCAGATTTTGGAGCAATATTGATGTTGTTTAATCGATCGAAATTGTACAGTATTTGCATATTGGATTATATCTGTGATTGTTTAATGTGTTCGTAAACCTCCCCCAACTGCTAGTATGAACGGTTGGCAGGGGGTTGCACATTTCTGAAATGGTTATATCTGTTTGTGCATATAAACTGTATTGGACTGTTGTGGTGTATAGCCGGGGTTTGCAATGGGTTATTGTATAATTCATTTGTTGTAAATGTAATTTGTTGTAATATTATTTTTGCGGGGCACTTCCAGGTTGCGGTTGTAGCCACCGTTGTATTATTTCATTTTACTGTTTTTGCTCCTAGGACTGACCCAAGGTGGGGTACACAGACTACCGGGTGGGTAGTTTGCCGTACCCGTAGGGGTCGAGGGTGGGGTAACGGCTATTCATCACAACTGTGTAATCTGTCTTTTCTTGCAGGCTCAAAAGAAATACAGATTGCTTGCAAATCCAATATTGTTTATCTGTGTTCTGGAATGAATATCATTGCGTCAGACGAATGTAAAATATCTATATTTATGATAGCTATTTAGACGCCACTTATGTTTTACACCCGCGCTAGCCCAGCCCCCGCTCTGTCGTTAGTTAAGTAACCTAACGGGTGATGACGGGACCCCGTGGCGAATACGGATGGCATAAGAGGACGTTGTATTTTCGTTGTTTTCTGCAATGATAGGTTAATGATGGGACGCATTATCTATAATGCAAAGAAAAATAAACCAAAGTTTTAATCGTTGGAACAATTTAAAAGAAACCACTCGGTTATTTTAAAAACAGATATTTTTAAATGCGGAGATTTAACCACTCCTTTTAAAAGCTATCAGGTTCCTTCGGTTATATCAAGTTCACTACGTTCACGGTTTCGCCAAAACCAGTCGTAGCCCTCCGTCATTTCTTATGAATGGTCAGTAGTATTCAAGCTATGTTTGTTTGGCCCTTAGTCAAGACATAGTGATTGGTAGCTGCTGAGGTATTCATTTGTTGCATAGATAGATGAGTTGGTTTGGGACAGTCGTATTACTTTGTTGGCCCTTAGTCAAGAGTATACGGATGGGTTCAAATCAACAGGATAATGATGGGCAGAACTTGACATGTGACTTATGATTTGTTGGCCCTTAGTCAAGATCATAAGAGCATGGGGCAAAAATCCATATCGGGAATTTCTAAAGAAACTGAAATTTGCAAAGAGATGCATACCATTTTGAGTTTGATGAATGTTGGTAGCATTCCTACAGTATTATCAGACGATGATATTTGGATCCCGATCCTACTGTGAGTATATGCTACTTATCAGGATATTCGTCACTTAAACGATCAATGCTATAAACCTAGTAGGTGTCCAGAAAAGTGTCAGCGGGGTTACGCCCCCAGAGAAAAGAGGTTATTTAATTAAGGAACTTCGCGAAAGCGTTGGAAAACCTCCCTCGAAGTATCGACACCGGCCTGGCTGAACGGTTAAGCAAGTATTGTACGGTGAGAATAGTCTTGGCTAATTCTTCTTTTATGGTTTGAGGAAGGATTCGAGAAACAGTGGGAGCCATCCAGTTTAGATAAACTAAAAACCACTCTAAACTTGCAAGAGCATCATGCTAAAGAGTTTTCTTCTCTCTCTCCTAATTGCAGCGACCCTGAAAATGACTGGACTTAAGTTACTTTTAGAGAAAAATATACTGACGGGCCAAACTATAAAGATTGGCTGCGGAATGTCAAAATGGCTTTGACCTATGACAAACTGGGGTACGTCCTCACCGCTACGGCACCTGCTGTCCTTGGTCCCAAATCCAGCAATGCGGATAAGGAAATCCGCAAAACCTGGGAATTAGATTGCGCGAGAGCCAAGTGCATCGTGCTTGCCTCGATGAACAATGAACATCAGAGGAGGCACGAGGATATGTCCTTAGATGGCATATTTCTCCATACAAAGGAACTTTATGGAGAGCAATCTCGTATAGCAAGATACGAGACCTCTAAGAAATTGTTTCGAGCGAGGTTGGCTGTCGGGTCATCGGTAGGTGAACATGTCCTACAGATGATTGGCTACATAGAAGAGCTCGCAGACCTTGGGACGACTTTGGATAATGAGCTCTATACAGACCTTGTTCTCCAGTCCCTTCCTCCCACCTACGCCCAGTTTATCCTCAACTTCAATCTTCAAGGAAAAGAAGTTGAACTTGCGGAACTCCTGAACATGTTAAGGAGTGCGGAGGGCACCTTGCAGAAGGCAAGGGAAACACCCGCTATGTTTGTTGGCGGTTCATCTTCTTCCGGGTCCAAGGCTAGGGCCAAAGGAAGGAAGAAGAAGGCCGCACCCAGACCTAGAGGAGGTGTTAGTAAGGTGGGAGGGAAGGGAAAGAAAAAGAAAGCAGTACCGATGGTTGTCCAGGATGAGTGCTTCCATTGTCACAGGAAAGGGCACTGGAAGAAGGATTGCAAGGCGTGGAACGCCAAGAACCAGGAACCGAAGCAAGCTGTGGCTTCGACTTCAGGTGTGTTTGTAATTGAGAATTGTCTGTCGATCAACTCTACTTCCTGGGTATTGGATACCGGATCAGGATCTCATATTTGCAATTCATTGCAGGCACTGAGAAACCGTAGAGTGCTGAAGGAAGGTGATATGATCCTCAGGGTTGCTAACGGAGCTAGCGTGGGAGCTGCGTCCGTCGGGGATTATCACCTAGGATTGACGAGTGGACACATTTTGGTTTTACATAACTGTTATTTTGTACCCAGCTTAACGTGTAATATCATATCAGTTTCCTTGTTATCAAATAAAGGTTATGATTTCACGTTTGTAAGAGATGTTGTCAACATCCACCTTAATCATGGTATGATTGGGTCCGGTACATTAAATAACGGCATATATGTTTTAAACCAACTCCAAATTTTCAATGTCCAGAACACACTAAAAAGAAAGTCTCCAGATTTAAATAAAGCTTTCTTATGGCATTGTAGACTGGGTCACATCAATGAGAGAAGGTTGACTAAGTTGCATAGAGAAGGATATTTGGACTCGTTCGAATATCAATCTTATGACACTTGTCAATCTTGTCTCAAAGGAAAGATGACAAAGACTCCATTCACTGGATAAGGAGTAAGAGCGAGCGAGCGAGCTCTTAGGACTCATACACAGCGATGTATGCGGTCCAATGTCTACACATGCGAGAGGTGGTTATTCCTACTTCATTACTTTTACAGATGATTTCTCTAGGTATGGATATGTTTTCTTAATGAAGCATAAATCAGAGGCCTTTGAGAAATTCCTGGAATTCAAGAGTGAAGCGGAAAACCAAACAGGCAAAAGTATTAAGACACTAAGATCTGATCGAGGTGGAGAATACTTAAGTGCCGAGTTCCTAGGTTACCTAAAAGAGAAAGGAATTCTCTCTCAGCTTACTCCTCCATACACTCCACAGCACAACGGTGTATCGGAGAGACGGAATCGAACCCTATTGGATATGGTACGATCCATGATGAGTAATGCTGAGTTACCGCGATCTTTCTGGGGTTATGCGCTAGAATCAGTGGCATATCTTTTGAACCAAGTTCCAACCAAGACTGTGCCTACCACACCATATCAGATGTGGAGTGGGAAGAAACCCTGTCTAAAACATTTTAAGACATGGGGGTGTCCAGCTTTTGTAAAAAAGCAGCATGTGGACAAGCTCGAGGCACGTTCAGTACAGTGTAAGCTTGTGGGATATCCAAAGAACTCCAAGGGATATTATTTCTATTACGCAGAGGAACAAAAGGTATTTGTTTCTCGTCATGCCACCTTCTTAGAAACTGAATTTTTAGAAAATCAGAAGAGTGGGAGCGAAATAGAACTGGAAGAAATTCCAGAACCACAAGCTGCTACTGAAAGTTTGGTAGAACCAGAGGTTCAAGAAGAACAGAACATTCCCGCACCCCTCCGCAGGAGTAGTAGGCCGTCTCATCCGCCTGAGAGATACTACGGTTTTCTCATAGAAGGGGATATAGAGGATTGCATCATAGATGATGATGAACCTACTGACTTCTAGCAGGCCATCCAGAGCGGCGACTCGGTACGATGGCTAGATGCAATGCGGACCGAAATGGAGTCCATGTACACCAACAAAGTATGGACTTTGGACTTTGCTCCAGATGGGGTAAAACCCATAGGATGCAAATGGATCTTCAAGAAAAAGATTGGTGTAGATGGACAGGTGGAAACCTATAAGGCTAGACTTGTTGCAAAGGGTTTTCGTCAAAGACCTGGTTTGGACTATGACGAAACTTTTTCTCCAGTGGCTATGCTCAAATCCATTCGGGTCCTTCTTGCTATTGCTGCCTTCCATGATTATGAAATCTGGCAGATGGACGTAAAGACGGCTTTTCTGAATGGAAATTTAGAAGAGAGCGTCTATATGGATCAGCCAGAGGGTTTCAATCAGAGTGGGAGCAGTGGGAAAGTATGCAAGCTGCTTAAGTCCATTTATGGACTAAAGCAGGCATCGCGGAGTTGGAACATCTGTTTTGATGAGACAGTCAAAGAATATGACTTTATCAAAAATCCAGATGAACCGTGCATATATAGTAAAGTTGTGGCCAGAAGTGTCGTATTCCTCGTCTTGTACGTGGATGACATTCTATTGATAGGAAATGACATTCCTATGCTACAATCTGTCAAAGGATTCTTGTCACACAGGTTCTCCATGAAAGACCTGGGTGATGCCTCTTACATTCTGGGGATCCGGATCTATCGTGATAGATCCAAGAGGATGTTGGGACTTTCGCAGTCCAGGTATATCGACACTGTACTGAAAAGATTCAGTATGGAAGATTCTAAGCGCGGTAATCTACCGGCTTGTCACGTAATCACCCTCTCCAAAGAGATGTCTCCCAAGACTGATTTGGAAAGGGAACGCATGTCTATTATACCCTACGCTTCTGCGGTAGGCTCTATAATGTATGCGATGTTGTGTACCAGACCAGATGTAGCTTACGCACTGAGCGTGGTAAGCCGGTATCAGTCAGACCCAGGGGAGAAACACTGGATAGCAGTAAAGAACATTCTCAAGTACCTGAGGAGGACTAAGGAGATGTTCTTGGTTTACGGCGGAAAAGATCTCAGGTTGGAGGCCTTTGCTGATTCCGGCTTCCAGAGTGATAAGGACGATTCCAAGTCCATGTCGGGTTATGTCTTTACCCTCAATGGAGGGGCGGTGTGCTGGAAGAGCTCCAAGCAGGACACCGTTGCCGACTCAACGATGGAAGCGGAGTATATAGCTGCTTGCGATGCCGCAAAAGAAGCAGTCTGGATGAAGAAGTTCCTAACAGAACTTCAGGTTGTTCCTACCATAGTTGATCCAATACCTCTGTATTGCGACCACAACGGAGCTATAGCTTTAGCGAAGGAACCAAGGTCCCATCAGAAGTCCAGACACATCTTGAGGCGGTATCACCTGATCAGGGAGATCATTGATCGTCAGGAGATCGAGGTTCGGAGAGTTGCTTCAGAAGAGAACATTGCTGATCCATTCACGAAGGCCCTTCCTCAGATTCAGTTCGAGAGGCTACTCGAGATCATTGGTCTACGATATGCCAGTACATGGCCCTAGTGCAAGTGGGAGATTGTTAGTGTTTATGCCCTAGAAGGCCATTACTGTATCATACTAGCTTGTATATTACTTAATGGAAGCTTGGGATATTCACATGTATATAACAGTCTTGCTAAACATGGTAGTATGCTACTTGGTTTTTCTATCTTAATATGTGAGTGTACGTATTGATAGAGCTCTTAGGATCTTGCTTGTCTACCAGCGTTGTGATGGCAGTCACACTAGTGGGGGCTGGGTAGTCTACAAGCACATCCTTATTCAGGTCCCTGGTCGTTGGATTATCGAGACAGAGCATCGATACTCCGGAGTAGACTGGTGTGTACGCTTCTCATCCCAGTTGGGGAGATGGTCTGTCCCACAGCCGTCAGTACGTCGTACTGGAGATAGTATACAGGTGCTCGTTAGGTTACGGGTACACCGGACAGGACTCACAGGGAACTGTTGGTTGGTTTGATACCAGTCGTCAGTGAACAGTTCCCAGGTGACATGAGTACAGCGTAGTCCGTAGACTTGACACTGCTACTTCGCCTCGAGTGTGTCCCACTGTTCTTAGATTGCTACCCTACCACGGCTCAAAGGAGTCGTGCAAACAGGTAGCAGTTGGGTGCAGTCCCGAGCACTTGGAGGCAGTGGCGGTTAGACAGGATTCGTCCCTCCCGGTATTGGGAGTAGATATCGTGCTGTGTCAGAGAGCCATTACGCAAAGTCCCTGGCCAGGGCAAGTGAGATTTGCTGGTAGGTTCCAGTAGTTTCTCAGGGTGTAATGGGCTTCCCTCCGACACGACTTATACCGCTATTAGGGGACTGACGCTTGCCGCCCCCCCTAGGCCCGATATGCGATAGTCTTGGACGAACGGACCGGACTGTATGGAGATTGTCACATCAGACTCAGTAGGAGTTCGGATGGGTTTTCTCATCGGCCTTCTTTTCGACAACTACCTGGGGACCGTTACGTACAGCTAGTGCCGCTTGCGGTCTGTGGTTAAACCCACTGCCAGCGTAGTAGTCGAGTCTTTAGAGTCCCACACAGAGAGTTTCCTACTCCAGGCGAAACGATATAGAGGTTGCATGGTTTTGCGACAAAGGGTTCGGACGCATACGTGCGTTTACGCACGTACGACTTTCGGACAGTTTTTACCAGTCGGCTTTGGTTTAAGCCAGTTACTGGTATCCGGTTATTGGATTTTTACAGTCTAAAGTTTTTCCGTATTTTTGCGGATTGGAGGGGCGTTCTCGTAATTGTACGAGAAGCTTCTAGAAGATGTGACTAAGGAGGTTACTTTGGATGAGGTTGTGAGTCATGGTGGTGATTCATTCATTTCATTAATGCACATTTATTGCTTAATGACTCATGCTAATGAATCACCACTAGATATTTTATGAAGCATGATTTATCATCACTCTTTATTCTTTTCTCATTATTAGAAAATGCTTCATAATATATTATGATACACTCTCTCTCATCTCATTATCTTATCTCACATTCTCTCTCCTCAAGCTCTCATCTTCAAACCCTAATCCTTACACCTCATGAGTTGAGATCAAAGGATTAGTTAGACTAAACAATCCATAACCATCACTCTATCTCATCCTAACTTCTTTGATTAGCAATCCAAGAAGGTTAGTTGCCTCAAGTTTAGAGGTTTAGCTTGGAGTTTTGCTCTCGGGTGGATCGTCTACTACCTAGAGAAGGCCGAGGAGAACAAGGAGATCGTAAAGACGAAGGACTAGTTTCGATAGGTATAATCCCTAAGCATAGTAGTTTAGAATAACTATTTGTTTGGTTAGTTATCGTTTAGCTTCGATTCAAGCGGTTAGTCGATGTTCGTTCTTTAAACTTGATCGTTTTTGAAATTTCCACCTCCCCACAAGTACTGGGGTGTACTACATCGACTTACAGATGCTATTCAACAAGTCCCATCTTATGCAAGAATCCTGAAAGACTTGTGCACTAGGAAGAGAAAAACTCAAGTGCCTAAGAAGGTTTTCATGACGAGTAATGTTAGCACAACTTTTACCCAACAAATACCAAAAAAACGTAAGGATCCGGCTGTCCTACAATCTCTATTTCTATTGGGGGTAAAAATATTAATCGTGCTTTACTCGATCTAGGCGCTAGCGTAAACTTGCTTCCTTATTCAGTATAAGAGCAGTCAGGAATTGGAGAGTTAAAACTCGCCCATTGTACTCTCCAGATGGCAGACCGATCTATCACCAAACCTCGGGGCGAACTAGAGGATGTGTTAATTAAATTCGGGGAATTCATTTTTCCCGTGGACTTTATTGTTTTAGATACACAACCTGTGGCAAACCCACGCAATCAAATCCCGGTGATACTTGGTCGACCCTTCCTAGCAACTTCTAACGCTGTAATTAATTGTCGTAACGGTTCTATGAACTTATCCTTCGGGAAAATGACAATTGAGCTTAATATTTACAAGCTAGGAAGTCAGCCATCAGAACCTTCTGCTCATTTGCTGAATGTTTGTTCCATCCACGAGATATTTTCCGAAAGCTGCATGGATGAGGAGCTTTGCTTTGATGTTCTCAACAACATTAATGAGACATCGTTTGATCTTGCACCACTTCATAGTGAGGATATGTTCAATGAGTCCGACCTTGAGATTGAACCTGTTGACTCGTTGCAAAAGTCAGCAGCACTTTCCGAGTCAATATCTTATGCAAGTTTTGAACCTCTTAAGGAGTCCGAGTATCATTCCTTTACCCCACCTTCTATTGTCTCTCCGCCAATTCTTTATCTCAAACCGCTACCTTCTCATCTTAAATATGCATATTTAGGAGAGAATGAGACTTTTCCAGTGATTATATCCGCTTCTCTAGCCTTAGAGCAAGAGAATGCACTTTTGACAGTTTTGAGATCGAATCGGCAAGCATTTGGTTGGACAATGGCCGACATCAAAGGGATTAGTCCCTTAATTGTTGAACACTACATACATCTGATGGATGAAGCCAAACCAACCCGAGACCCACAAAGACGGTTAAATCCCGTTATGAAGGAGGCGGTAAAGAAAGAAATCGTCAAGTGCTTTGATAGTGGAATAATTTACCCCATATCTGATAGCCAATGGGTAAGTCCAATTCATGTGGTCCCTAAAATGTCTGGCATCACGGTCATCACTAATGAGGCTAATGAGTTAATCCAAACACGCACCCAAACTGGGTGGCGCGTATGTATTGATTACAGGAAACGCAATGCCGCGACGAGAAAAAATCACTTCCCTCTACCTTTCATTGACCAGATGTTAGAATGATTAGCGGGACACGAATACTACTGTTTCTTGGACGGATACTCTGGCTATAACCAGCCCCCCATCGCCGAAAAGGATCAAGATAAAACCACTTTTACTTGTCCTTTCGGAACTTTTGCTTATAGACGCATGCCCTTTGGGTTATGCAACGCTCCCGCTATATTTCAGCGATGCATGATGGGAATATTTTCATATATGCTGGAAAATTTTCTGGAAATTTTTATGGACGATTTCTCCATTTTTGGGGACTCCTTTGAGGACTGCCTTCGTAATCTTGACGCGGTTCTTACCCGCTGTAAGGATAAGAACTTGACTTTGAATTGGGAAAAATGCCATTTTATGGTCCAAGAAGGTATTGTACTTGGACATATAATTTCACGAAAAGGCACTGAGGTTGACAGAGCTAAAATAGATATCATTCAAAACCTCCCTCGTCCCAATTGCGTCAAAGATATACGATCCTTCCTTGGTCATGCAGGATTTTATAGGAGATTTATTAAGGACTTTAGCAAAATTGCTAGACCCTTAACCCTTCTATTGGACAAGGACACTACTTTTCACTTTGATTCGGATTGTGAGGCTGCTTTTGAATCGCTTAAAGAATCACTCACTACAGCCCCCGTTCTATCATCTCCGGATTGGAACCACCCGTTCGAGCTTATGTGTGATGCATCAGATTTTGCTATTGGTGCTGTCTTAGGACAACACATTGATAAGATGCCACATGTAATTTACTATGCAAGTAGGACCTTGAATGATGCACAAATAAATTACACAACTACCGAGAAAGAACTCTTGGCAGTTGTATTTGCATTAGAGAAATTCAGGCCCCACTTGATTGGCTCGCCTATTGTGGTTTACACAGATCACTCCGCTCTACGACATCTTTTATCGAAGAAGGATGCGAAGGCCAGGCTAGTACGTTGGATCCTATTGTTACAAGAATTTGACCTTGTCATCCGAGACAAGAGTGGATGTGAAAACGTTGTAGCCGACCATCTTTCACGTATCACTTCTTCACCAACTGTGACCGTGCCGATAAATGACTCATTTCCTGACGAACAACTCTTGAATGTATCCTACAAACTTTGGTTCGTAGATATCGTGAACTATCTTGCGACGGGACTTATTCCTAGTGATTGGTCGAAACAAGACAAACTTCGATTTCTATCCCAAGTAAAATTTTTTTACGGGGATGAACCGTATCTATTCAAGTATTGTTCCGATCAAATCATTCGCAGGTGTGTCCTTAACGATGAATTCAAGAGCGTGTTATCATTTTGTCATGATCAGGCATGCGACGGTCATTTTGGACCTCGAAAAACGGCGAAGAAAGTTTTGCAATGTGGCTTTTATTGGCCAACATTATTTAAAGATGCATTTGAACATTGCAAAACTTGTCCGCGATGTCAGCATTTGGGTCGGATTTCATGAAGGAACGAGATGCCGCTCCAACCTATATTGGTTGTGGAAATATTTGATGTGTGGGGTATTGATTTTATGGCCCTTTTCCCAACTCCTTTGGGAATCTATGTATCTTGTTAGCGGTTGATTATGTCTCGAAATGGGTGGAAGCTATACCGTGTCGCACTAATGACAACAAAGTTGTCATTAAGTTCCTTAAAGAAAATATCTTTTCGCGATTCGGACACCCTCGCGCTATAATTAGCGACAACGGGACACATTTCTGCAATCGGTCTTTCGAGACATTGATGCGGAAATATTCAATCACTCACAAGCTTTCTATGCCCTATCATCCCCAATCGAGCGGGCATGCTAAGATCTCAAATAGACAGATCAAACAAATCTTGGAGAAAACGGTTTCTAAGAACCGTAAAGATTGGTCAACCAAATTGACGGATGCTCTTTGGGCATTCCGCACCGCTTATAAGACCGATCTTGGTATGTCTCCATACCGCCTAGTGTTTGGGAAGGCATGCCACCTTCCTGTCGAGATCGAACATAAAGCAATATGGGCTATTAAAGAGCTTAATTTTGATCTTGATCATGCAGGCAGCTATCGGAAGCTGTTGTTGAATGAGCTAAGCGAACTCCGCGATAAAGCTTACGATAATGCGGTGATAGTAAAGAACAGGACTAAAGTGTTCCACGATAAAAATCTTTTTAGAAAAACCTTCACATCGGGGCAACAAGTCCTTCTTTACGATTCCCGTCTCCATCTTCATCCGGGTAAACTTAAATCTCGTTGGAAATGACCTTTTATGGTGCGGTATGTACACCCGCACGGGGCAGTTGAAGTCGAAAATTTGAAAAACGGTTCAATTTTTAAAGAAAATGGGCATAGATTAAAACCGTATTTTTCTGCTGACCCCGCGGAGGAGCTCCTGTTTTTACAGGAGCCGCTTTATCAAAACTAAAATTTCCTCCGCCTCACCTCCATGTTTTTGTAACATTTTCTCATTTTAAGAATGGAGGTGAGTAAAAATGGATTTGATTGAATATCTGTGCGTGTCTAAGAATAAGTTTGGGGATTTTTCATTTAACTATTATTTTACCCCTTGTATCTCTCCCCTAGTATACAGGTCCATGACTCTCAAAAGGCTACATCAGTGAGGACACTGCTGAAAACAGGTTTGGGGGGAGGTTTGTGTATTCACTGAATTATCTTCGACACCGGGCATTAAAATTTTTAAAAACAAAAGAATAGAAAGTGAAAAATTACATCCAAAAGATAGGAATAGTTTAAGAAAACGAAGAAAATTAGAAGTTTTTCTTAAACGAACTAGTAATAAGTAGTTATGAGCTGTTGTCCCAAGGGTTAGTAAGATGAAAGAAATCACTAATCTGAGGATAAAAATAAGTCTGAAAAATAGTTTCTATTCTGGAAGCCAAACATTTGAATGTTGATACCCTACTATTTGCACTTACACACGTCTTGAAACTCGGGATAGTAGAGGATACCTTGAAATGCTCTTGTCTAAAAGCCAAAGTATGAAGGAATTGAAAAAAAAAATGAAGAAAATATAAAATGGTGAAAATAGAAAAATGAACACTGGTTTTGTTATCGCCAAGGCAGCAATAAAAAAATATAGCGAGGGTGCCTCTTCACCTAGTGCCCTAAGTCCAACTGGTCTGGGAGTCACTGCTAAGCCTTAGCTGGTGCAAGACGAGGAAAATATTATCACCTAATCAGTAAGCACATGAGTAATCGGTTGGTTAGTACCTCAAGAAATATTAACAGTCGCATGAAAATGTGTGAGCAAATCTAAATATTCCTCAAATTAAAAAGTACTAAGGTAGATGGACAAAAGTATGATAGCTTGAATTGAATTCTCCGAGTGTAGGGATGTTCTTTACACACACGTGGGGTTATATGATCAATGTAGGGATGTTCTTTGCCCCATTCCCTACTTGAACGGAATGATCACCTTTTCCTAGTTCTCTACCTTTCCGCAGCCCATGTAATAATTTACATATGTGGGATCCTGATCCGGTATCTAATACCCAGGACGTAGGGTGAACTGAGAAACAGTTCTCAATAACTAACACACCCGAAGAAGATACATCAGCATGCATGTTCTTTTGGGCGGCGTGAGAATCCAGATATTCTCCTGTTTCCGGTTCAGTCTTATAATTCTTATAAGAAAAAACGGGTCCAACGTTCTCCTGCTCAGTATAATAAGCGGGTTCAGTCAATACATCCATATTATTATCTTGATTATGGCCTGACATGGTCGCTACCTGGAGAGAGAGAGCAGAAAAACACTTTAGCGTATGCTCTTGCAAGATTAGATTGGTTATTATTTTATCTAATCAGGATGTCTCCCACTGTTTTTATCAAATCTTCCTTCAAAACCTAAAAGGTAAGATTAGCCGGGATTAATTACACCCTACAATTTCGTCAATCTTTCAGCCAGATCAGTGTCGGTACTTGAGGGAGGTTCCCCGTGCTTTCGCACGGACCTAATTAAAGTAAACCTCATTTTCCCAGAGGCGTAACCCCGTTAACACTTTTCTAGACACCTACTTGATCGGCTAGTTGTCCTGTGTAAAACTCTTCCAGGAGTAACACTTACTCGCAGTGGGTATCGGGATCTAACTATCTCATAGGAGGTATGCAATCTCATTGCAAATTTCAACACTTGAAATTCCCGATAATATTTTGCCCCTAGCAACTTATGACCTTAACATAGGCAACAAATCATAATTGCTAGACAAGTTCAACCCGTCATTTCCCGATTGAATTAAACCCACCTGCACGACCCTTAACATAGTCAACAAAGTCGTACAACTACCTCAATCCAATCACATCTCATGTTTTAGCAGATAAGTACTAATTAACTACCGCACACTACGCCTTAACATAGTCAACAAACGTAGCACGAATACTAACTAGTCTTTATCTGAAATGATGGAGGGTTACGCGGGTTTTTCAGAAAACCTTGAGCGTAATGAACTTGATATCGTCGTAGAATCACTTGATTTTGAAAAGGAGTGTTTTTAAGGCTTCTAGTTTTGCTAAAGAGGTCACTCCCGGTGAAGGGATCTCGGCTCTTTCTCCATCGAATAAGGTGCAGGGTATATTATATATACCGCTGTGCAAAGCAAAAACTATATAAGCTGTCAAAAACTAAACCACGTTTTGTAGCATATGCCAGTTCGCTAAAGAGGTCACTCCCGGTGAAGGGATCTCGGCTCTTTCCTTATCGAATAAGGTGCAGGGTATATCATATATACCGCTATGCAAAGCAAAACTGTAGCTACCCATTTTATAAAGTTTTGATTCTACAACATCTTTTAGGTTTCTTTTCCTTTTATTAATCTCATTAACAAATCCCATCAGCTTATGCTTCCTAAGCATCACAGAAGAAACGAGAGCAGTAATATTTATATATCAGCATATATATATAGTATAAGCATTCGTCTCAGGCAGTAATATGATCTCATCACAGAACATTGCAGCAGAAGAACATATATGAAATATTGGATATACTAGGATGTCCGTGTTTTCAATACGAGCCGGTATAAAACACGGATTCCACGGTCGCGATGAATAGCCAAACCCACATCCCTAGACCCCTACGAAAGCGGCAAGTAACACTGCCAATTCTAGGGTTAGGAGACCCGGTCTCGACTCCTCTAGATGGCCTCCCGCTGGACCCTAGAACCGGTTGCTTGTTGTTCAGTTGATAAAACTGCACATTTGTTATTACATTTTTCCTACCATTTTCATATTAAAATGGACTTTATTATAATATATCATACATATGAGGGTTTATGTGTAAAAATACTATTTTTCATGTGTTGATATATTATAATTAGCATTTGGTAGGAAATTGTATGCAAATAATATCATTGACCAAATCCTAGTAGAACAAAGTCTACTAAATATTATTTGAGTTGCTGTGCAGAATTTTTCCAAGTTGTGCAGAATTTTTCATGACTAGAATCAAGGAAATCAAGTTGTTAAAGAAGACTTGCCTAATTAAGGAATCAAAATTTGGAGACCAAGTCTGGCAGCAACCACGAGAAGATTTCCATGATACAAAGGTTCCAAGGATCGCCAAATGTTATAAGGACAGAGCCCTAAAATTTTGATGAAGGGTTGGGATTGAATGGCCGCGGATCCGCGGCCATACCCCCCTTAGGCCGCGGATCCGTGGCTATCTTGAGGATTTATTGGTTGCAAAAATTTTGGGAGAATCTACACAGTTAGTTCCCTAATTTGGAAGCAAAGGTTTCTGGTTTTGGACTATAAAAAGGGACCGAGTGCCTCTTGGAAAATTTATCAAGCCGACGAGATCACGAAGTCCCAGACGCTCACGAATCCAGGCTGATCATCAACTGTTCGTCTACCTCCTTAGGAAAGATCGAGAAGCAAATCAAGTTTTTGTAATCATTTTCTACGGAATAAAGTGTAGATTGTTCAAGTTGATTAATAAAGGTAGTTATTTTATTTAATTCTTTTGCATTTTACATTATGTTTTCCCTCTCTATCTTTTCATCTTCTTCTCCCAACATGCGCGAGTAATTCTCCGCTTGTTAGGGTTCGTAGGATTAGGGTAGGCTAATGGACGATGAACATCCCTAAACCCTTTTTAAATCCTATAAAGTTTATGAACTTTATCAAAAGAATCATTAACATCCTAATCGGGCGCGCTAACAATTCTTTGTTAGTTCCGACCGCGATTAGAGATTAGATTAATGATTGTTTTGGTAAAGGCTAGATAAGAACGGAGTTCCATGTCGAGGTAAGGGTTAAGAGTGGGATTCCTTTTCCCTCCAGAAATCCTAATCTACACGCATCACCGTCGTTCTAGTTTTAAATTTATTAAAGGATAAAACGGGTAACTTTTAATTAATCGTCCATGACTACTAAATCCTAATGAACCCTACAAGCCCTCTTATTATATTAACTACATCCCTAAAATAATCTAGATCTATATTTTTGCATTCTTGCTTAACGTAGATCTAGCAACTTTTCACAAAACTCTTTATTCCTCCTATCTTTTTCAACACATCTAAAGTAAGAGTAAAAAGTTCAACGTTTCCCTGAGGACGACCCATATTCATCTCGGTCTAGCGACGCGCGACACCGTTATTGATTGCGGTTATTCTACTACACAATTTTTCGTACCAATCACTTGTGCTCCCCTCCTTGGGTCTACGTAATGCGGAAAAGTAAATAATATACACTGGTGACATCAACCTCATCCCGGAAGTGCCCCAATAAAAGAATATTACATACAAAAGAATTTTACATGAATGAAAATAAAAACCCTCATCTCACATAAAACCCCCGTCTATTCAGAACACGACGATCCAATATAACATATCACAGCAACACATAATATCACATATCATCAATGTAAGTAAGTATGGATACACCGATCGTCGTTGATGTATAGCAACGAAAACCGACAATACAACTACATACTACACTTACGGTCACAGAAAAGAAATTGTAAAACTACAATATTTGGAATCCACAATCACTTTAGACATCGTAAATCCAAAATATCGCATACTTCGCATTTCATGCCTAACTATATGAATTCCACATATTGTATCACATTCCGGATAAATAGACAGTATAAAACTGTCCGAACAGATAATCAAATACCCAAAATTTCCTAAATAGCTCAACACTTGAGCGGGGTTCAAATAATCCCAGAATATGTCACAGTACCGGTGATCCAGCCGTAGAAGGGTCAAGCCAACGCCTCATATGTCGCACGCCGTACTGCCCCAAACCCTAAGGTTTATAGGCAGTTCAAGACGGTCACATAATCGAGTTAAGGTTTGTTGTCTTCTAGAGGGTCCACCGCGTAACTTGTACAATTTTTCCGAAAGATTTAAACCCGATAAAAATTCAACACTTGAAAGTTTTTCGTGTCGGGAAAAAATGAGTTAATGATATCCGTTCGAACATTTTAACAATTTCTAAATATCCGGAAATAAGAACGAATTTAAATTTTCCGATCGAATCAACGATTACAAAATAAACCCCAGAAAACTTAACACTTGAGTCAGATTAAAAATACCCAGAAAATATAACTCACAGAAAAGGATATTACTGTTGAAAACCTAAGACCCAATTCTACAGTCCCACCGCGGATCCGCAGCCCAAGAGAGGTACGGCCGCGGTTCCACGGTGGTATGTACGGATTGATGACACGTTTTTCACAGTAATATTTATATTTCCCTGCTGGTATTTTTAAGAATTTTTAATTCAGAAAAATTACAGTTTTTAAAAAATATCCAGAGAGGGGTTCATTTTCGTCGTATCGGGTTCGATCGGAGTTTTAACTTCATATACACGTCGCCTAATGCTCTAGCTAGGCTCTGATACCACTGTAGGGTTTCTAGGCACTCTTGTGAGGGTTCATAAGGCATCAACCATGCCCGAATAAAATTTTAGACGTGCCGAACAACCCAAAGCCGGGATCTTTGCTAGATAATTAGGGTTTAACATGCAAGTAAACATCTTTACTACTAAGTGTGAGGGATTACAACCTTTGTAGTCCGCTCCTTCGCTTCATAAGCTCCGAGTAGAAGTCCCTTCGCCGCGATCCACGATCTCCCAGACTCAAGAGAGGCTCCACGACTCGAACGATCCATGCTAGCTTGTAATGTTCCGCTTCTCCGATGATCTACGTCGAAATTGCTATAACTCAAGCTCTCTCACTCTAAAGAGGTGAACACCCTAATCTAATGGGCTAGATTAGATGATGATGATGGAGTAGTATTTATTCTATCTTTTTATATCAAATTCTCACATGAAAACATCACAAAATGAATCACTAGTGAGCTTTCTCAAAGCTCAAGAGAGAAGAAGATGATGAATAAAAGAGATAATCCTTTTGTGATGAATAGTAGATAAGAATATATGATTGATCATGGAACCATGGTCAAGGATGAGAAGGTTAACCTTTGTAGAGAATAAACTACGGCTAGGGTTTGGTTAGGCTAGATAATGAGTCATAAGATAATATCAACCATAATATCTTACACTTGACAAAAGAAAATCTTTCTAGAATGTGCAAGAAAGAGCCAACCCTAATCAAACCCTAACCTTGCTTTATCTCTACTAATCAAGTTCCATTATCAATCATATCACAATAATATATATCACATATATATTATATATTTGCAACAAAAGAAAATAATACAATTAACAAATATCGCATATATATCAATGTATTATCCGGTGAGAAAATGAAATAATAAAGTGAGCCAATATTAGATAATGTAATACAATATATCATATATATTATTATACATTAAATCATCGAATCAACACTTGATCCGACAATCCGGCTATATCGAATATAACCGACTAATATATCATGTACCGATTAATCGAATCAACACTTGATCCGATGACCCGGTTCATATCTAAATATCGCGAGAATACAATACGATATCTCATATCATATTATTCTCGGTCCTGCGCATATCACATATGTGCCTCTACTCCGTTTTGCCTGAGCCTAGAAACCTCTGTGTAGGACTCTAAAGAATCGTCAATACGCCGGTAGCAGGTGATGATCATATCAAACACTCACAAGCTGCAAGCGGTCAGCTAAACGTAACAGCCACCCAGGTATTGAGCGATCAGAAGATCAACAAGCTAGCATGTACGTTCTCCTGTGAATCCAATCAGTAACACTCCCGTACAGTGCAGTCTGTTCGTCTGATATGTCGCATGTCAAGTCTAGGGGTGGTATACGTCAGACCCCAGTAACCGATAAGTCGTGTCGATGTGAGGCTCATAACAGGTCGAGAAACTACTGGTAACACTTACCAGTAAATCTCTATATCAGCCCTGGCCAGGGACTTCCAGTTATAGCCAATCGAACACAGCACAAGGGAGAGACAAATCCCCTCCCTATACCGGGAGAGACGAATCCCCTCCTATCGCTCATTGCCTCCATGTGATTCGGGACTGTACCCAAAAGCCACCGTTTTGCACACCCTCTTGGACGTGGTAAGGTGGAAATCAAAGCACAGTGGGAATCACACAAGACCCTATGACGATCTCGGGTCTACAGACTACCCTGTACCAGTGTCACCGGAGAACTGCCATCTGACGTGTGGTATATCACCATTTGGGAGTTCTCGGCGAGTCCGTCCAGTGTACCCAGTCTCCACTGAGCACCTGTACACCATCTCTGATGTCAAACACCGATGTATATGGGATCATCCATCGCCCATCATATGGGTCAAGATGCGTATACGCTAGTCTACTCTGGTGTATTGATGCTCTGTCTCGATATACCCTCGACTAGGAACAGTTATAGGATGTACCCATCGACTACTGTGGCCCCACTAGTATGATCTCATCATAGTCCCAGTAGTCGAGTACAGATCCTAAGGGCTTTATCAACATGTGAGAGAAAGACAGTAAACCAGTACAAGTCAACATGTTAAGATAAAGTGAAACCAAATAGCATACTATCATGATGAGCAAGAAAGTCCTCTCTGTATATATCCAAGCATCCATCATAATATACATCATATGTACAACAATGGCCTCTAGGGCATATACATAACTAACAATCTCCCACTTGCACTAAGGCCAGCTGCTGTGGTATCTCATACCTAGCATCCCGAATAATCTCTCAAACTGTATCTGGGGAATGGCCTTCGTGAGTGGATCCGCAGTGTTGTCCTTCGTATCTACTATCCTGACTTCGATCTCCCGGCGATCAACTATCTCCCTGATCAGGTGATACCGCCTCAGAATATGTCTGGACTTCTGATGGGACCTGGGTTCCTTGGCCAAAGCCACAGCTCCATTGTTATCGCAATACAGAGGTATTGGATGTTCAATGGATGGAACCACACCAAGTTCACTATGGAACTTCTTTATTCAGACAACCTCTTTGGCAGCATCGTTGGCAGCGATGTATTCAGCCTCCATCGTCGAGTCTGCAACGGTATCCTGTTTGGAACTCTTCCAACATACCGCCCCTCCATTGAGGGTAAAGACAAATCCCGAGTGCGACTTATAGTCGTCCTTATCACTTTGGAAGCTGGAATCGGTAAAGGACTCCACCCGGAGTTCTCCGTTACCATACACCAAGAACATGTCTCTAGTCCTTCGCAAGTACTTGAGAATGTTCTTCACAGCTGTCCAGTGACTCTCTCCAGGATCTGCTTGATACCGACTCACTACACTTAGTGAGTATGCTACATCGGGTCTGGTACATAGCACCGCATACATGATAGAGCCTACTGCCGAAGCATAGGGTATCTCATGCATGCGAGCTCTCTCCAAATCAGTCTTGGGAGACATCTCTTTGGAGAGAGTGAGTCCAGAGATCGTGGGTTGGTTCCCACGCTTGGATTCTTCCATACTAAACCTCTTTAGTATGGTGTTAATGTACCTGGATTGGGACAATCCCAGTATCCGTTTTGATCTATCTCTATAGATCATGATTCCCAATATGCATGAGGCATCACCTAGATCTTTCATTGAGAATCTTTGTGATAAGAAGAGCTTGACTGATTGCAGCATAGGAATATCATTTCCTATCAAGAGTATGTCATCCACGTACAATACGAGGAAGACAACCTTACTCTCTGCTACCTTCTTATAGATACAAGGTTCATCTATATTTTTGATGAAGTCAAACTCTTTGACTACAACATCAAAACAGATGTTCCAACTCCGCAATGCTTGCTTTAACCCATAAATGGATTTAAGCAGTTTGCACACCTTTCCGCTGCTCCCACTATCTACGAAGCCCTCTGGCTGAGTCATGTACACGCACTCTTCTAAATCACCGTTTAGAAAGGCGGTCTTAACATCCATTTGCCAGATTTCGTAGTCATGGTATGCAGCAATGGCAAGTAAGATCCGGATGGACTTAAGCATAGCTACTGGAGAAAAGGTTTCGTCATAATCCACACCTGGTCGTTGACGAAAACCCTTTGCTACAAGTCTAGCTTTGAAAGTCTCAACTTTTCTATCTACACCAAATTTCTTTTTAAAGATCCACTTGCTCCCAATGGGTTTTACCCCTTCAGGAGCATTTTCCAAAGTCCATACTTTGTTGGTGTACATGGATTCCATCTCAGATCGCATTGCATCCATCCATTTCACAGAGTCACCACTCATGATGGCCTGCTCAAAAGTAGTCGGGTCATCATCTTTCATGATGCAATTCTCGCTTCCACCATCAATGAGAAAACCGTAGTATCTCTCAGATGGATGAGAAACCCTGCTAGATCGGCGGAGAGGCTGGGGTTCGTTGGGTACTACTGAATCCTCTGGTTCTACTAAATCTTCAGTTGCAGTTTGTGTTGCTGGAACCTCTTCCAGCTCTACCTCTTTGCCACTAATTTCTTTTGCAAGAAATTCCTTTTCCAAAAAGGTGGCATATTGAGAAACAAACACTTTTTGTTCTTCAGCGTGGTGGAAAAAATACCCTTGGGAATTCTTAGGATATCCCACAAACTTGCAAAGAACTGGTCGTGCCTCGAGTTTGTCCGGATTTTGCCTTTTGACATAGGCCGGACAACCCCATATCTTAACTCGTTTAAAATATGGTCTCTTCCTACTCCATATCTCATATGGTATGGTAGGTTCAGATTTAGATGGAACTTGTTTCAATAGATATGCTGCTGTCTCAAGCGCATAACCCCAGAAGGAAATAGGCAACTCAGCAGTGCTCATCATAGAGCGCACCATATCTAATAGGGTGCGATTCCTCCGCTCCGATACACCGTTGTGCTGTGGTGTATAGCGAGGAGTAAGTTGAGAGAGAATCCCATTCTCTTTTAGATAATCTAGGAACTCACTGCTTAAGTATTCACCTCCTCGATCAGATCGAAGAATCTTAATACTTTTGCCCGTTTGGTTCTCTACTTCGTGTTTATATTCCCTGAATTTCTCAAAAGTTTCAGACTTGTGTTTCATCAGGAACACATTTCCGTATCTAGAGAAATCGTCAGTGAATGTAACGAAGTAGGAAGAACCGTTCCAGGCATGCGTAGACATGGGACCGCATACATCACTATGTACCAGTCCTAAGAGTTCTGTAACTCTTTCTCCGTGTCCACTAAACGGAGCTTTGGTCATTTTTCCTTTGAGACATGAATGGCAAGTATCATAAGATGATAATTCGAACGGATTCAAATATCCATCTTTATGCAACTTAGCTAGCCGTGTCGCATTGATATGACCAAGTCTACAATGCCACAAGAAGGATTCGTTCATTTCTGAACTTTTCCTCTTGTGTGTGTTTTGTATATTGAGGACTGTATTTTGATTGAGAATGAATATGCCATTATGTAACGAGCCTGATGGAATCAACTTTTGATTTAGGAAGATGTTCATAACACTATCCTGTACTACAAAATTATATCCATCTTTACTTAATAAAGAAACAGATATAATGTTGCACATCATGTTCGGTATATAATAGCACTCATCAGAATCAGTGTATTACCACTTGGTAATACCAGGTGATATTCGCCAACTGCTTTGGCTGCAATATTAGCCCCATTCCCTACTTGAACGGAATGATCACCTTTTCCCAGTTCTCTACCTTTCCGCAGCCCATGTAACAATTTACATATGTGGGATCCTGATCCGGTATCTAATACCCAGGACGTAGGGTGAACTGAGAAACAGTTCTCAATAACTAACACACCCGAAGAAGATAATCAGCATGCATGTTCTTTTGGGCGGTGTGAGAATCCAGATATTCTCCTATTTCTGTTCAGTCTTATAACTCTTATAAGAAAGAATGGGTCCAACGTTCCCCTGCTCAGTATAATAAGCGAGTTCAGTCAATACATCCATATTATTATCTTGATTATGGCCTGACATGGTCGCTACCTGGAGAGAGAGAGAAGAAAAACACTTTAGCGTATGCTCTTGCAAGATTAGATTGGTTATTATCTTATCTAATCAGGATGTCTCCCTCTGTTTTTATCAAATCTTCCTTCAAAACCTAAAAGGTAAGATTATCCGGGATTAATTAGACCCTACAATTTCGTCAACCTTTCGGCCAGATCAGTGTCGGTACTTGAGGGAGGTTCCCTGTGCTTTCACACGGACCTAATTAAAGTAAACCTCATTTTCCCAGAGGCATAACCCCGTTAACACTTTTCTAGACACCTACTTGATCGGCTAATTGTCCTGTGTAAAACTCTCCCCGGAGTAACACTTACTCGCAGTAGGTATCGGGATCCAACTATCTCATAGGAGGTATGCAATCTCATTGCAAATTTCAACACTTGAAATTCCAGATAATATTTTGCCCCTAGCAACTTATGACCTTAACATAGTCAACAAATCATAATTGCTAGCCAAGTTCAACCCGTCATTTCCCGATTGAATTAAACCCACATGCACGACCCTTAACATAGTCAACAAAGTCGTACAACTACCTTAATCCAATCACATCTTATGTTTTAGCAGATAAGTACTAATTAGTTACCGCACACTACGCCTTAACATAGTCAACAAACGTAGCACGAATACTAACTAGTCTTTATCTGAAATGACGGAGGGCTATGCAGGTTTTTCAGAAAACCTTGAGCGTAATGAACTTGATATCGTCGTAGAATCACTTGATTTTGAAAAGGAGTGTTTTTGAGGCTTCTAGTTTTGCTAAAGAGGTCACTCCCGGTGAAGGGATCTCGGCTATTTCCCCATCGAATAAGGTGCAGGGTATATCATATATACCGCTGTGCAAAGCAAAAACTATATAAGCTGTCAAAAACTAAACCGCGTTTTGTAGCATCTGCCAGTTTCGCTAAAGAGGTCACTCCCGGTGAAGGGATCTCGGCTCTTTCCTTATCGAATAAGGTGCATGGTATATCATATATACAGCTATGCAAAGCAAAACTGTAGCTACCCATTTTATAAAGTTTTGATTCTACAACAACTTTTAGGTTTCTTTTCTTTTTATTAATCTCATTAATAAATCCCATCAGCTTATGCTTCCTAAGCATCACAGAAGAAACGAGAGCAGTAATATTTATATATCAGCACATATATATAGTATGAGCATTCGTCTCAGGCTGTAATATGATCTCATCACAGAACATTGCAGCAGAAGAACATATATGAAATATTGGATATACTAGGATGTTCGTGTTTTCAATACGAGCCGGTATAAAACACGGATTCCACGGTCGCGATGAATAGCCAAACCCACATCCCTAGACCCCTACGAGAGCGGCAAGTAACACTGCCAATTCTAGGGTTAGGAGACCGGGTCTCGACTCCTCGAGATGGCCACCCACTGGACCCTAGAACCCAGTTGCTTGTTGTTCAGTTGATAAACTGCACATTTTTTATTACATTTTTCCTACCATTTTCATATTAAAAAGGACTTTATTATAATATATCATACATATGAGAGTTTATGTGTAAAAATACTATTTTCCATGTGTTGATATATTATAATTAGCATTTGGTAGGAAATTTTATGCAAATAATATCATTGACCAAATCCTAGTAGAACAAAGTCTACTAAATATTATTTGAGTTGTTCTGCAGAATTTTTCTAAGTTGTGCAGAATTTTTCACGACTAGAATCAAGGAAATCAAGTTGTTAAAGAAGACTTGCCTAATTAAGGAATCAAAACTTGGAGACCAAGTCTGGCAGCAACTACGAGAAGATTTCCATGATACAAAGGTTCCAAGGATCGCCAAATGTCATAAGGACAAAGCCCCAAAATTTTGATGAAGGGTTGGGATAGAATGGCCGCGGATCCGCGGCCATACCCCCCCTTGGGCCGTTGATCCGCGGCCATCTTGAGGATTTATTGGTTGCAAAAATTTTGGGAGAATCTACACAGTTAGTTTCCTAATTTGGAAGCAAAGGTTTCTGGCTTTGGACTATAAAAAGGGACCGAGAACCTCTTGGAAAATTTATCAAGCCGACGAGATCACGAAGTCCCAGACGCTCACGAATCCAGGCTGATCATCAACTGTTCGTCTACCTCCTTAGGAAAGATCGAGAAGCAAATCAAGTTTTTGTAATCATTTTCTACGGAATAAAGTGTAGATTGTTCAAGTTGATTAATAAAGGTAGTTATTTTATTTAATTCTTTTGCATTTTACATTATGTTTTCCCTCTCTGTCTTTTCATCTTCTTCTCCCAACATGCGCGAGTAATTCTCCGCTTGTTAGGGTTCGTAGGATTAGGGTAGGCTAATGGACGATGAACATCCCTAAACCCTTTTTAAGTCCTATAAAGTTTAAGAACTTTATCAAAAGAATCATTAACATCCTAATCGGGCGCGCTAACAATTCTTTGTTAGTTCCGACCGCGATTAGAGATTAGATTAATGATTTCTTTGGTAAAGGCTAGATATGAACGGAGTTCCGTGTCGAGGTAAGAGTTAAGAGTGGGATTCATTTTCCCTCCAGAAACCCTAATCTACACGCATCACCGTCGTTCTAGTTTTTAATCTATTAAAGGATAAAAAGGGTAACTTTTAACTAATCGTCCATGACTACTAAATCCTAACGAACCATACAAGCCCTCTTATTATATTAACTACATCTCTAAAATAATCTAGATCTATATTTTTGTATTCTTGCTTAAAGTAGATCTAGAAACTTTTCACAAAACTCTTTATTCCTCCTCTCTTTTTCAACACATCTAAAGTAAGAGTAAAAAGTTTAACGTTTCCCCGAGGACGACCCGTACTCATCTCGGTCTAGCTACGCGCGACACCGTTATTGATTGCGGTTATTCTACTACACAATTTTTCGTACCAATCAAATGGCACCGTTGCCGGGGATACGTGCGTAATTTTTATTCTTACTATTTGTGTTGAATTCTTAGACGATTCATATCATTATTAACACGAAACTGCAAATTGCATATTTAACGATTTGTGCGTGAATTTTGCAAGGAGATCTGGAGTCACAGAATTAAGGAAAACAGAAGACAGAGACATTCTTAGAGATCCAGAGGAGCAAAGAAGGGCACAGAAAAAATTTCATCACCCGATCCTTCCCTCCTGCGGCAGAACCGCGGCATTAGTAAGCATCTGCGGCGGAAACGCGGCTTGACGAGGGGATCTAGGGCTCACAATTCTATGGTATCTTTTTCAACTCCTTCTCTCTCCTCTCAAATCTAATAAAATCTATTTTCTGCAGGATTCTTTGCAAAATAGCGCCTCTCAAAAATCTTTTTGCAAAAGTTTTGTGATTGGTTTTGTTTTGCATATTTTAATACGGACTTTAAGAGGCAAAGACCAAATCAAGATTAGGTGGGGATTTCATCACCCTTCCTAAGCCCCACAAATCATAAACCGAGCATCTAGATCAACCCTTCATTAATTTAAAAAATATCTAGACCAGACTCTAAGGACTGTCGCGCTCAATAAGGACAGAGGAAGGTCGTGGGTAATCTATCGTTTATCCGCATTACTTTTGTAGTGCCTAGGAAATTGTGTCAAAGGCTAGTGGTTATTAATTAGGCCCACTACTGTGGTTCCTTCCCACTTACCAGGAACTTCCCTGGCTACAAGGGTAGTACGGAGGCGGTAGAGGATTGATCCTGCGGCTTGTCCTTTGGAAGTCTAGGAGCGGTCTAGAGACTGGACCTAGGTGACCTCAGTTCTAAGGTTGCTTGTGCATCTTAGGGTGATTTGTCTTGAGTCCCACTTTTTAAAAAACAAACCAATTTTAAATCACACACACGCTGCCACGTGCACTAAACCCGCTTAGTGCATGCTCGGCTGGACACGGGATCTTAGTGCCCGTCTTGTCCGCGTTCCTGCTATCGACGCCGAAGTCGGTACTTCTTCATCTTCTTTTCCCCCACCACACACCACGACCGAGATGGACGGCACTCCATCAGAATATAACACCACGCTGCCACCGCCCGTAGGTGCGCATAATCCACCGCGCATCTCTCTCCAAGAGAGATACTATCCTATCCGTGGTCTTCTTCCTACTTGTCTATCTCTTCCACCACCTAACGGGGATAATTTCGAAATTAAACCCCACTACATCAATCTGCTGCCCAAATTTCACGGGCTTGAGTCGGAAGACGCGTACGTTTTCATCACCAAATTCGAAAACGTATGCGCAATGATGGGTACTTCATAATTGACCTTAGATGCTATGCGTTTGCGTCTTCTCCCATTCACACTGTGCGACTTGGCAGAAAAATGGCTTTACAATACTGCTGCACACTCTATCACTAATTGGGATGAATTCGTCATAGCATTTCTTAAGAAGTTTTACCCAAACCATAAGACCGCCCGTGTTAGAAGCGAGATCAACCAGTTCACCCAGGTTCACCCAGCTTCCCAATGAACCATTTTGGAAGTGCTTTGAACGTTTCAAAGATCTGCTTGTCCAATGTCCTCATCATGGAATCAATAGATGAGATTTATGCCGAATTATTAATGAGGGTATTAATCCAGCGACAAAGCAGATGCTTGAAACAAATTGTCAATGCAATTTCATGTCTAAAGACGACGATGAAGCTTGGAAATATCTGGAAGACCTTGCTGAACACACTTTGCAGTGGGAAAGCATAAGACCACCTTCTTCTAAGGGAAGTATTCATCAGCTCGATGTTTCCATCACAGTAAAAGCCGAAATGGCAGCGATACAGAAGAAACTCGAAGCTATTGAGAACAAATTCTCATCATTCTCCCTAAATCAGGTCACGCTTCCTAAGACCGTCTGTGGTTGCTGTTCGGATCCTTCACACTTAACGGAAGAATGTCCTATGAATGCATCGTTTCAAGCTAATGCTGCTTTTCAGCAGCGACCTAGAAACGATCTTTATTCTTCTACGTACAATCAAGGATGGAGGAATCATCCTAACTTTGCTTGGAGTCAAAACCAACAAAGCAATTATCAAAGACCTCCTCTACAGCAACCACAACCACAGAATCAACCCCCCTTTCAGTCACAGAATTTCTAAAATCCGGCCAACATTTCTACACCACAAGTGGCCGGTACTGACAACTCACTTGCACAAACCTTGGATTTGTTCATGAAACAATCCATGCAATTGTCGGCTGAGATGAAGTCTTCTATTGATACCATAACGAAAAACTCCGCCTCCCATGGTGAGAGTATTAAATCATTAGAAAACCAAATCGCACAGTTAAACGCCGCAATGAGTGTGAGAGAAAAAGGGAAACTCCCATCTCAACCCCTACCGAATCCTGGCCATTCACAAAATCATAATGTGAATGCCATTACTACGTTGAGATCGGGTAGAGTGCTGAATAACCGCGTGGGTGAGCAATTTGATGTTAGTGACACATTTGATACCCCAGCTTCTTCTTCTTCTTCCCCTAATTCGTCTAGTCTCCCACCTTCATCCGAGCCTATTCTCCGTTTTCCCCAAGGCTCGAACATTTCACCAAATCTATCTAAGTCGATTCCCACTCCAATTTTGGGATCGAATCCGTCCCCACAGTCTTCTCCACAAACGTTGGACCCAAAACTTATTGATCAAGCTCCATTTCCAAACAGATTAAGGGCCAATAGACCTAACCCGCAAATGGAGAAGATTGTGGAAATGTTTAAGCAAGTTAGCGTGAATATTCCTCTCCTAGATGCTATTCAACAAGTCCCATCTTATGCAAGAATCCTTAAAGACTTGTGCACTAGGAAGAGAAAAACTCAAGTGCCTAAGAAGGTTTTCATGACGAGTAATGTTAGCACAGCTTTTACCCAACAAATACCAAAGAAACGTAAGGACCCCGGCTGCCCTACAATCTCTATTTCTATTGGGGGTAAAAATATTAATCGTGCTTTACTCGATCTAGGCGCTAGCGTCAACTTGCTTCCTTATTCAGTATACGAGCAGTTAAGAATTGGAGAGTTAAAACCCGCCCATTGTACTCTCCAGATGGCAGACCGATCTATCACCAAACCTCGGGGCGAACTAGAGGATGTGTTAATTAAATTCGGGGAATTCATATTTCCCGTGGACTTTATTGTTTTAGATACACAACCTATGGCAAACCCACACAATCAAATCCCGGTGATACTTGGTCGACCCTTCCTAGCAACTTCTAACGCTGTAATTAATTGTCGTAACGGTTCTATGAACTTATCCTTCGGGAAAATGACAATTGAGCTTAATATTTACAAGCTAGGAAGTCAGCCATCAGAACCTTCTGCTCATTTGCTGGATGTTTGTTCCATCCACGAGATAGCTTCCGAAAGCTGCATGGATGAGGAGCTTTGCTTTGATGTTCTCAACAACATTAATGAGACATCGTTTGATCTTGCACCACTTCATAGTGAGGATATGTTCAATGAGTCCGACCTTGAGATTAAACCCGTTGACTCGTTGCAAAAGTCAGCAGCACTTTCCGAGTCAATATCTTATGCAAGTTTTGAACCTTTTAAGGAGTCCGAGTATCATTCCTTTATCCCACCTTCTATTGTCTCTCCGCCAATTCTTGATCTCAAACCGCTACATTCTCATCTTAAATATGCATATTTAGGAGAGAATGAGACTTTTCCAGTGATTATATCCGCTTCTCTAGCCTTAGAGCAAGAGAATGCACTTTTGGCAGTTTTGAGATCGAATCGGCAAGCATTTGGTTGGACAATGGCCGACATCAAAGGGATTAGTCCCTTAATTGTTGAACACTACATACATCTGATGGATGAATCCAAACCAACCCGAGACCCACAAAGACGGTTAAATCCCGTTATGAAGGAGGCGGTAAAGAAAGAAATCGTCAAGTGCCTTGATAGTGGAATAATTTACCCCATATCTGATAGCCAATGGGTAAGTCCAATTCATGTGGTCCCTAAAAAGTCTGGCATCACGGTCATCACTAATGAGGCTAATGAGTTAATCCAAACACGCACCCAAACTGGGTGGCGCGTATGTATTGATTACAGGAAACTCAATGCCGCAACAAGGAAAGATCACTTCCCTCTACCTTTCATTGACCAGATGTTAGAATGATTAGCGGGACACGAATACTACTGTTTCTTGGACGGATACTCTGGCTATAACCAGGTCCCCATCGCCGAAAAGGATCAAGATAAAACCACTTTTACTTGTCCTTTCGGAACTTTTGCTTATAGACGCATGCCCTTTGGGTTATGCAACGCTCCCGCTACATTTCAGCGGTGCATGATGGGAATATTTTCATATATGCTGGAAAATTTTCTGGAAATTTTTATGGACGATTTCTCCATTTTTGGGGACTCCTTTGAGGATTGCCTTCGTAATCTTGACGCGGTTCTTACCCGCTGTAAGGATAAGAACTTGACTTTGAATTGGGAAAAATGCCATTTTATGGTCCAAGAAGGTATTGTACTTGGACATATAATTTCACGAAAAGGCATTGAGGTTGACAGAGCTAAAATAGATGTCATTCAAAACCTCCCTCGTCCCAATTGCATCAAAGATATACGATCCTTCCTTGGTCATGCAGGATTTTATAGGAGATTTATTAAGGACTTTAGCAAAATTGCTAGACCCTTAACCCTTCTATTGGACAAGGACACTACTTTTCACTTCGATTCGGATTGTGAGGCTGCTTTTGAATCGCTTAAAGAATCACTCACTACAACCCCCGTTCTATCATCTCCGGATTGGAACCACCCGTTCGAGCTTATGTGTGATGCATCAGATTTTGCTATTGGTGCTGTCTTAGGACAGCACATTGATAAGATGCCACATGTAATTTACTATGCAAGTAGGACCATGAATGATGCACAAATAAATTACACAACTACCGAGAAAGAACTCTTGGCAGTTGTATTTGCATTAGAGAAATTCAGGCCCTACTTGATTGGCTCGTCTATTGTAGTTTACACAGATCACTCCGTCCTACGACATCTTTTATCGAAGAAGGATGTGAAGGCCAGGCTAATACGTTGGATCCTATTGTTAAAAGAATTTGACCTTGTCATCCGAGACAAGAGTGGATGTGAAAACGTTGTAGCCGACCATCTGTCATGCATCACTTCTTCACCAACTGTGACCGTGCCGATAAATGACTCATTTCCTGACGAACAGCTCTTGAATGTATCCTACGAACCTTGGTTCGTGGATATCGTGAACTATCTTGCGACGGAACTTATTCCTAGTGATTGGTCGAAACAAGACAAACTTCGATTTCTATCTCAAGTAAAATATTTTTACTGGGATGAACCGTATCTATTCAAGTATTATTCCGATCAAATCATTCGCAGGTGTGTCCCTAACGATGAATTCAAGAGCGTGTTATCATTTTGTCATGATCAGGCATGCGGCGGTCATTTTGGACCTCAAAAAATGGCGGAGAAAGTTTTGCAATGTGGCTTTTATTGGCCAACATTATTAAAAGATGCATTTGAACATTGCAAAACTTGTCCGCGATGTCATCATTTGGGTTGGATTTCACGAAGGAACGAGATGCCGCTGCAACCTATATTGGTTGTGGAAATATTTGATGTGTGGGGTATTGATTTTATGGGCCCTTTTCCCAACTCCTTTGGGAATCTATGTATCTTGTTAACGGTTGATTATGTCTCGAAATGGGTGGAAGCTATACCGTGTCGCACTAAGGACAACAAAGTTGTCATTAAGTTCCTTAAAGAAAATATCTTTTCGCGATTCGGACACCTTCGCGCTATAATTAGCGACAACGGGACACATTTCTGCAATAGGTCTTTCGAGATATTGATGCGGAAATATTCAATCACTCACAAGCTTTCTACGCCCTATCATCCCCAAACGAGCGGGCAGGCTAAGATCTCAAATAGGCAGATCAAATAAATCTTGGAGAAGACGGTTTCTAAGAACCGTAAAGATTGGTCAACCAAATTGATGGATGCTCTTTGGGCATTCCGCACCGCTTATAAGACCGATCTTGGTATGTCTCCATATCGCCTAGTGTTTGGGAAGGCATGCCACCTTCCTGTCGAGATCGAACATAAAGCAATGTGGGCTATTAAAGAGCTTAATTTTGATCTTGATCATGCAGGCAGCTATCGGAAGTTGCAGTTGAATGAGCTAAGAGAACTCCGCGATGAAGCTTACGATAATGCGGTGATAGTAAAGAACAGGACTAAAGTGTTCCATGATAAAAATCTTTTTAGAAAAGCCTTCACATCAGGGCAACAAGTCCTTCTTTACGATTCCCGTCTCCATCTTCATTCGGGTAAACTTAAATCTCGTTGGAAAGGACCTTTTGTGGTGCGGTATATACACCCGCACGGGGCAGTTGAAGTCGAAAATTTGAAAAACGGTTCAATTTTTAAAGTAAATGGGCATAGATTAAAACCGAATTTTTCTGCTGACCCCACGGAGGAGCTCCTGTTTTTACAGGAGCCGCTTTATCAAAACTAAAATTTCCTCCGCCTCACCTCCATGTTTTTGTAACATTTTCTCATTTTAAGAATGGAGGTGAGTAAAAATGGATTTGATTGAATATCTGTGCGTGTCTAAGAACAAGTTTGGGGGAATTTTTCATTTAACTATTATTTTACCCCTTGTATCTCTCCCCTAGTATACAGGTCCATGACTCTCAAAAGGCTACATCAGTGAGGACACTGCTGAAAACAGGTTTGGGGGAAGGTTTCTGTATTCACTGAATTATCTTTGACCCCGGGCAGTAAAATTTTTTAAAACAAAAGAATAGAAAGTGAAAAATTACATCCAAAAGATAGGAATAGTCTAAGAAAACCAAGAAAATTAGAAGTTTTCTTAAACGAACTAGTAATAAGTAGTTATGAGCTGTTGTCCCAAGGGTTAGTAAGATGAAGGAAGTCACTAATCTGAGGATAAAAATAAGTCTGAAAAATAGTTTCTATTCTGGTAGCCAAACATTTGAATGTTGATACCCTACTATTTGCACTTACACACGTCTTGAAACTCAGGATAGTAGAGGATACCTTGAAATGCTCTTGTCTAAAAGCCAAAGTATGAAGGAATTGAAAAAAAAATGAAGAAAATATAAAATGGTGAAAAGAGAAAAATGAACACTGGTTTTGTTATCACCAAGGCAGCAATAAAAAAATATAGCGAGGGTGCCTCTTCACCTAGTGCCCTAAGGCCAACTGGTCTGGGAGTCACTGCTAAGCCTTAGGTGGTGCAAGACGAGCAAAATATTATCATCTAATAAGCAAGCACATGAGTAATCGGTTGGTTAGTACCTCAAGAAGTATTAACAGTTGCATGAAAATGTGTGAGCAAATCTAAATATTCATCAAATTAAAAAGTACTAAGGTAGATGGACAAAAGTATGATAGCTTGAATTGAATTCTCTGAGTGTAGGGATGTTCTTTACACACACGTGGGGTTTTATGATCAATGTAGGGATGTTCTTTGCCCCATTCCCTACTTGAACGGAATGATCACCTTTTCCCAGTTCTTTACCTTTCCGCAGCTCATGTAACAATTTACATATGTGGGATCCTGATCCGGTATCTAATACCCAGGACGTAGGGTGAATTGAGAAACAGTTCTCAATAACTAACACACCCGAAGAAGATACATCAGCATGCATGTTCTTTTGGGCGGCGTGAGAATCCAGATATTCTCTTATTCCCTGTTCAGTCTTATAACTCTTATAAGAAAGAACGGGTCCAACGTTCCCCTGCTCAGTATAATAAGCGGGTTCAGTCAATACATCCATATTATTATCTTGATTATGGCCTGACATGGTCGCTACCTGGAGAGAGAGAGAAGAAAAACACTTTAGCGTATGCTCTTGCAAGATTAGATTGGTTATTATCTTATCTAATCAGGATGTCTCCCACTGTTTTTATCAAATCTTCCTTCAAACCCTAAAAGGTAAGATTAGCCGGGATTAATTACACCCTACAATTTCGTCAATCTTTCAGCCAAATCAGTGTCGGTACTTGAGGGAGGTTCCCCCTGCTTTCGCATGGACCTAATTAAAGTAAACCTCATTTTCCCAGAGGCGTAACCCCGTTAACACTTTTCTAGACATCTACTTGATCGGCTAATTGTCCTGTGTAAAACTCTCCTAGGAGTAACACTTACTCGCAGTGGGTATCGGGATCCAACTATCTCATAGGAGGTATGCAATCTCATTGCAAATTTCAACACTTGAAATTCCCGATAATATTTTGCCCCTAGCAACTTATGACCTTAACATAGGCAACAAATCATAATTGCTAGCCAAGTTCAACCCGTCATTTCCCGATTGAATTAAACCCACCTGCACGACCCTTAACATAGTCAACAAAGTCGTACAACTACCTTAATCCAATCACATCTCATGTTTTAGCAGATAAGTACTAATTAGCTACCGCACACTACGCCTTAACATAGTCAACAAACGTAGCACGAATACTAACTAGTCTTTATCTGAAATGATGGAGTGCTATGCAGGTTTTTCAGAAAACCTTGAGCGTAATGAACTTGATATCGTCGTAGAATCACTTGATTTTGAAAAGGAGTGTTTTTGAGGCTTCTAGTTTTGCTAAAGAGGTCACTCCCGGTGAAGGGATCTCGGCTCTTTCTCCATCGAATAAGGTGCAGGGTATATCATATATACCGCTGTGCAAAGCAAAAACTATATAAGCTGTCAAAAACTAAACCGCGTTTTGTAGCATCTGCCAGTTTCGCTAAAGAGGTCACTCCCGGTGAAGGGATCTCGGCTCTTTCCTTATCGAATAAGGTTCACGGTATATCATATATACAGGTATGCAAAGCAAAACTGTAGCTACCCATTTTATAAAGTTTTGATTCTACAATATCTTTTAGGTTTCTTTTCTTTTTATTAATCTCATTAATAAATCCCATCAGCTTATACTTCCTAAGCATCACAGAAGAAACGAGAGTAGTAATATTTATATATCAGCTTATATATATAGTATAAGCATTCGTCTCAGGCAGTAATATGATCTCATCACAGAACATTGCAGCAGAAGAACATATATGAAATATTGGATATACTAGGATGTCCGTGTTTTCAATACGAGCCGGTATAAAACACGGATTCCACGGTCGCGATGAATAGCCAAACCCACATCCCTAGACCCCTACGAGAGAGGCAAGTAACACTGCCAATTCTAGGGTTAGGAGACCCGGTCTCGACTCCTCGAGATGGCCTCCCACTAGACCCTAGAACCCGGTTGCTTGTTGTTCAGTTGATAAAACTGCACATTTGTTATAACATTTTCCCACCATTTTCATATTAAAAAGGACTTTATTATAATATATCATACATATGAGGGTTTATGTGTAAAAATACTTTTTTCCTTGTATTGATATATTATAATTAGCATTTGGTAGGAAATTGTATGCAAATAATATCATTGACCAAATCCTAGTAGAACAAAGTCTACTAAATATTATTTTAGTTGTTGTGCAGAATTTTTTCAAGTTGTGCAGAATTTTTCAAGACTAGAATCAAGGAAATCAAGTTGTTAAAGAAGACTTGCCTAATTAAGGAATCAAAACTTGGAGACCAAGTCTTGCAGCAACCACGAGAAGATTTCCATGATACAAAGGTTCCAAGGATCGCCAAATGTCATAAGGACAGAGCCCCAAAATTTTGATGAAGGGTTGGGATTGAATGGCCGCGGATCCGCAGCCATACCCCCCTTGGGCCGCGGATCCGCGGCCATCTTGAGGATTTATTGGTTGCAAAAATTTTGGGAGAATCTACACAGTTACTTCCCTAATTTGGAAGCAAAGGTTTCTGGCTTTGGACTATAAAAAGGGACCGAGAGCCTCTTGGAAAATTTATCAAGCCGACGAGATCACGAAGTCCCAGACGCTCACGAATCCAGGCTGATCATCAACTGTTCGTCTACCTCCTTAGGAAAGATCGAGAAGCAAATCAAGTTTTTGTAATCATTTTCTACGGAATAAAGTGTAGATTGTTCAAGTTGATTAATAAAGTTAGTTATTTTATTTAATTCTTTTGCATTTTACATTATGTTTTCCCTCTCTGTCTTTTCATCTTCTTCTCCCAACATGCGCGAGTAATTCTTCGCTTGTTAGGGTTCGTAGGATTAGGGTAGGCTAATGGACGATGAACATCCCTAAACCCTTTTTAAATCCTATAAAGTTTATGAACTTTATCAAAAGAATCATTAACATCCTAATCGGGCGCGCTAACAATTCTTTGTTAGTTCCGACCGCAATTAGAGATTAGATTAATGATTGTTTTGGTAAAGGCTAGATATGAACGGAGTTCCATGTCGAGGTAAGGGTTAAGAGTGGGATTCCTTTTCCCTCCAGAAAACCTAATCTACACGCATCACCGTCTTTCTAGTTTTAAATCTATTAAAGGATAAAAGGGTAACTTTTAATTAATCGTCCATGACTACTAAATCCTAACGAACCCTACAAGCCCTCTTATTATATTAACTACATCCCTAAAATAATCTAGATCTATATTTTTGCATTCTTGCTTAACGTAGATCTAGCAGCTTTTCACAAAACTCTTTATTCCTCCTCTCTTTTTCAACACATCTAAAGTAAGAGTAAAAAGTTCAATGTTTCCTTGAGGACGACCCGTACTCATCTCGGTCTAGCTACGCGCGACACCGTTATTGATTGCGGTTATTCTACTACACAATTTTTCGTACCAATCACTTGTGCTCTCCTCCTTGGGTCTACCTAATGCGGAAAAGTAAATAATATACACTGGTGACATCAACCTCATCCTGGAAGTGCCCCAATAAAAGAATATTACATACAAAAGAATTTTACATGAATGAAAATAAAAACCCTCATCTCACATAAAACCCCCGGCTATTCAGAACATGACGATCCAATATAATATATCACGGCAACACATAATATCACATATCATCAACGTAAGTAAGTATGCATACACCGATCGTCGTTGATGTATAGCAACGAAAACCGGCAATACAACTACATACTACACTTACGGTCACAGAAAAGAAATTGTAAAACTACAATATTTGGGATCCACAATCACTTTAGACATCGTAAATCCGAAATATCGCATACTTCGCATTTCATGCCTAACTATATGAATTCCTCATATTGTATCAGATTCCAGATAAATAGACAATATTAAACTTTCCGAACAGATAATCAAATACCCAAAATTTCCTAAATAGCTCAACACTTGAGCGGGGTTCAAATAATCCCAGAATATGTCACAGTACCGGTGATCCAGCCGTAGAAGGGTCAAGCCAACACCTCACATGTGGCACGCCGTACTGCCCCAAACCCTAAGGTTTAGAGGCAGTTCAAGACGGTCACATAATCGAGTTAAGGTTTGTTGTCTTCTAGAGGGTCCACCGCGTAACTTGTACAATTTTTCCGAAAGATTTAAACCCGATAAAAATTCAACACTTAAAAGTTTTTCGTGCCGGGAAAAAATGAGTTAATGATATCCGTTCGAACAATTTAACAGTTTCTAAATATCCGGAAATAATAACGAATTTAAATTTTCCGATCGAATCAACGATTACAAAATAAACCCCAGAAAACTCAACACTTGAGTCAGATTAAAAATACCCAGAAAATATAACTCACAGAAAAGGATATTACTGTTGAAAACCTAAGACCCAATTCTACAGTCCCACCGCGGATCCGCGGCCCAAGAGAGGTACGGCCGCGGTTCCGCGGTGGTATGTACGGATTGATGACACGTTTTTCATTGTAATATTTATATTTCCCTGCTGGTATTTTAAAGAATTTTTAATTCTGAAAATTCACAGTTTTTAAAAAATATCAAGAGAGGGGTTCATTTTCGTCGTATCGGGTTCGATCGGAGTTTTAACTTCCTATACACGTCGCCTAATGCTCTAGCTAGGCTCTGATACCACTGTAGGGTTCCTAGGCAATCTTGTGAGGGTTCATAAGGCATCAACCATGCCCGAATAAAATTTTAGACGTCCCGAACAACCCAAAGCCGGGATTTTTGCTAGATTATTAGGGTTTAACATGCAAGTAAACATCTTTACTACTAAGTGTGAGGGATTACAACCTTTGTAGTCCACTCCTTCGTTTCATAAGCTCCGAGTAGAAGTCCCTTCGCCGCAATCTACGATCTCTCGGACTCAAGAGAGGCTCCACGACTCGAACGATCCATGCTAGCTTGTAATCTTCCGCTTCTCCGATGATCTACGTCGAAGTTGCTATAACTCAAGCTCTCTCACTCTAAAGAGGTGAACACCCTAATCTAATGGGCTAGATTAGATGAGGATGATGGAGTAGTATTTATTCTATCTTTTTATATCAAATTCTCACATGAAAACATCACAAAATGAATCACTAGTGAGCTTTCTCAAAGCTCAAGAGAGAAGAAGATGATGAATAAAAGAGATAATCCTTTTGTGATGAATAGTAGATAAGAATATATGATTGATCATGGAACCATGGTCAAGGATGAGAAGGTTAACCTTTGTAGAGAATAAACTAGTGCTATGGTTTGGTTAGGTTAGATAATGAGTCATAAGATAATATCAACCATAATATCTTACACTTGACAAAAGAAAATCTTTCTAGAATGTGCAAGAAAGAGCTAACCCTAATCAAACCCTAACCTTGCTTTATCTCTACTAATCAAGTTCCATTATCAATCATATCATGTCACAATAATATATATCACATATATATTATATATTTGCAACAAAAGAAAATAATACAATTAACATATATCGCATATATATCAATGTATTATCCGGTGAGAAAATGAAATAATAAAGTGAGCCAATATTAGATAATGTAATACAATATATCATATATATTATTATACATTAAATCATCGAATCAACACTTGATCCGACAATCCGGCTATATCGAATATAACCGACTAATATATCATGTACCGATTAATCGAATCAACACTTGATCCGATGACCCGGTTCATATCTAAATATCGCGAGAATACAATACGATATCTCATATCATATTATTCTCGGTCCTGCGCATATCACATATGTGCCTCTACTCCGTTTTGCCTGAGCCTAGAAACCTCTGTGTAGGACTCTAAAGAATCGTCAATACGCCGGTAGCAGGTGATGATCATATCAAACACCCACAAGCTGCAAGCGGTCAGCTAAACGTAACAGCCACCCAGGTATTGAGCGATCAGAAGATCAACAAGCTAGCATGTACGTTCTCCTGTGAATCCAATCAGTAACACTCCCGTACAGTCCGATCTGTTCGTCTGATATGTCGCATGTCAAGTCTAGGGGTGGTATACGTCAGACCCCAGTAACCGATAAGTCGTGTCGATGTGAGGCTCATAACAGGTCGAGAAACTACTGGTAACACTTACCAGTAAATCTCTATATCAGCCCTGGCCAGGGACTTCCAGTTATAGCCAATCGAACACAGCACAACATCAACTCCCTATACCGGGAGAGACGAATCCCCTCCTATCTCTCATTGCCTCCATGTGATTCGGGACTGTACCCAAAAGCCACAGTTGTGCACGCCCTCTTGGACGTGGTAAGGTGGAAATCAAAGCACAGTGGGAATCACACAAAACTCTATGACGATCTTGGGTCTACAGACTACCCTGTACCAGTGTCACCGAAGAACTGCCATCTGACGTGTGGTATATCATCATCTGGGAGTTCTCGGCGAGTCCGTCCAGTGTACCCAGTCTCCACTGAGCACCCGTACACCATCTCTAATGTCAAACACCGATGGATATGGGATCATCCATTGCCCATCATATGGGTCAAGATGCGTATACGCTAGTCTACTCTGGTGTATCGATGCCCTGTCTCGATATACCCTTGACTAGGAACAGTTATAGGATGTACTCATCGACTACCGTGGCCCCACTAGTATGATCTCATCATAGTCCCAGTAGTCGAGTACAGATCCTAAGGGCTTTATCAACATGTGAGAGAAAGACAGTAAACCAGTACAAGTCAACATGTTAAGATAAAGTGAAACCAAATAGCATACTATCATGATGAGTAAGAAAGTCCTCTCTGTATATATCCAAGCATCCATCATAATATACATCATATGTACAACAATGGCCTCTAGGGCATATACATAACTAACAACAGGTATATGTTTTCAAGATGTTTCGGGTGTCGATGATAGACACTCAGGTTCCATGAGACTTACAGGATGCGAGGGCCGATCTGAGGATGCGGTGCCTGAGGATTTGGGATTTGATGTGTCGGTGAGGGATACTGGTGTTTTTCCATGCTGATGATTTTGCATGAGATATTACTATATCATCCCACACACTCAAGATTATTGTTTGTTATGCATTGTTTCATGTAGTTGTAGTACCCTGATGATGTACCTTTACATGATTGTTGCATATTCACTTATCATACTTATGCTATCGGATTACATGTGATAGGTAGATCGCTGTTCGTGCATACCTGCGATTACAGTATGATGTTATTTACTATTCACGAGTTGGCAACTCACCCCCGTTATGCATTGCAGGACTTACCCTCAGAGTAGTCGTGGCAGGGCGTCTTATCATCACTACTTTTGCGGATACCGCTACGTTTGGCTGTGATGCCGGTACTTTAGGTGGGTTTGCGGTTATCTGTTTGTACATTGTATATCTTTTTGTTGGATCTAGTATTCTCCATCTACCACTGTTGTATATGACTTAGAGACTACTTGTGAGGATTCAGTGTTGTATTATTTTGGTGATTTTGGGTGCCGTGCTCGAGGGAGCCGGTTATGTTGGAAAGTTTACTCCTTATTGCAGTCTTTTCTTTGTTATTTCTTCGCTTCGGCGTTGTATACATGTTGTGGTGATCGTCTCCACCGTTGGGCATGATTTTGCTCCCATTTGGGATGCTTTATATATTATCTGTGTTGTATCCGTTTTCTGGGCTGGTTTTTACAAAGAAGGTGCTTCCGAAATTTTCAAAAAGGAAAACTAGAGTTAGAGATTTTACTTGTGATTTTCCAAATGTTAAAAGTATGTTTTCTCCATTGATCCAGATTTGGGTGGTTTAGATTTCTGGGTTTCGGCTTACTTGAGTTGCGTACGGCTGTAGACGTTACGTAGTTTAAGTGCCGGTTACGGGCCAAATTTTGGGTCGTGACACCTAAGACTTTCCAACTTTACGAGCCGTGAGAGTCTCATAAAGACTTTTCTCCCTATGAGTTGAGAGGATTCCGTAGGTGTATTTTCTCCCTAGGGGTCGTAAGGACTCCTAAGTGCGTTTTCTCTTGAGAGTCGTAAGGATCTCATAAGAGAGTTTTCTTTTTACGGGTTGGGAGGTTTGCGCAGGGACACTGATTTCCCTGGGGGTCGTAATGAATCGAGTGATTATTGGTTGACTTGATTCCGAGACGGAGCATTGTTCCGGCGGGGAGGTCATTGATTGACTTGTTTCCGAGACGGAGCAATTCTCCGGCGGGGAGGTCATTGGTTGACTTGTTTCCGAGACGGAGCGTTGCTCTGGCGGGGAGGTCATTGGCTGACTTGTTTCTGAGACGGAGCATTGCTCCGGCGGGGAGGTCATTGGCTGACTTGTTTCCCAGACGGGGCGTTGTTCCGGCGGGGAGGTCATTGGCTGACTTGTTTCCGAGACGGAGCGTTGTTCCGGTGGGCAGGTCATTGGCTGACTTGTTTCCGAGACGGAGCGTTGTTCCGGCGGGGAGGTCATTGGCTGACTTGTTTCCGAGTCGGAGCGTTGTTCCGGCAGGGAGGTCATTGGCTGATTTGTTTCCGAGACGGAGCATTGTTCCGGCGGGGAAGTCATTGGGTGACTTGTTTCTGAGACGGAGCATTGTTCCGGCGGGGAGGTCATTGGTTAACTTGTTTCCGCTTTCTGCGGTGTCGGGGTTGACTTGCTCCGCTTTCTGCGGTGTTGAGAAGGAACGCCGTGTTGATCTTCTGGGATGCAAATGCTGCTGTCGAGATCTGACTCTCCCTTTGACAGAGACTGTTGGGAAATGTGGTTCCCTTTTCGTTTATGCCCATAGATTTTATATAGGGGTCAGTATGGACTCGCCTGTAGGGCAAAAGTTTATTTCTTTCCTTTTTTTTTTATTTCTTTCCGCGATACTCTATCATTTCAGCTTTTTATATCGCGAAAGTTGCGATTGCCTAATCATTTCGGCTATTTTTCACAGTGCCCAATCATTTCGGCTATTTTTGTTTTTACTCGCTGTTTTTTATTGCGAGTTGCCCAATCATTTCGGCTATTTTTATTTTTACTCGCTGCTTTTTATTGCGAGTTGCCCAATCATTTTGGCTATTTTTCTTTTTACTCGCTGCTTTTTATTGCGAGTTGTCCAATCATTTCGGCTATTTTTATATGTATTTTTGGCTCGCTGATTTTGTTGCGAGTATGGACTTGAGATCTGATACCAATCTTAGCATCAACATCGCTGCGAATGGAATATTTCCAGGAGCGAATCATCACTTACCGTGAAAGGACTTGAAATTTCTTACCGATTTAGGCATCAGTTTCGCTACTACTGGAACGTTGCCAGGAGCGAATCATTATTTGCCTTCGCCGCTATCAAAAAAAGGTGGCTTAGTAGACAGGGTTAGGGACCTGACGACTAAGGCTTTTGACTTCGTGAGTCGTAAGGGTCTCATAAAGGTATTTCTCCCTACGAGTCGTGAGGATCTCGTAGGTGTAATTTCTCCTTAGGGTTCATGAGGACTCCTAAGTGCGTTTTCTCTTGAGAGTCGTAAGGATCTCACAAGAGCATTTTCTCCTTGCAAGTCGAGAGGACCTGCAAGTGTTGTTCACCAAATAGGGGAATTTCACACCATTGGTGGAACTGGGCAAGAGAACGCTTATTTATGCCCGTAGATTGTATACAAGGGTCAATATTGACCGCCTGTAGGGCAATTTGGGGATATGATGGCTTAAGAACAGGTTCAGGTCCCTGTATCTTAAGACTTTTGAATCCTATGAGCCGTGAGGGTCTCATAGGGGGGAAATTCTCCTTACAAGTCGTGAGGATCTCGTAAGTGTAATTTCTCCTTAGGGATCGTGAGGATTCCTAAGTGTTTTGCTCCCTTGTGAGTCGTATGGATCTCACACGGGTATTTACTCCTTACAAGGTCTAGAGGACCCTACAAGTGCACAGAAATTTTTTTTACGAGTCTGCGCCCTTTCGGGTTTTCACAAACTCGCTGGTAGCACTGCTGGTTTTACTCACGGAGCCCTTTCGGGTTTTCATCCGTGCCCATTTTGCTTATAGAAGTACCGTTTTTTTGCCTCGTTAGCCTAAGGATGCTGCTGTTCGTAGTAGTTTAAGGACGTTACAGTCCGCTGGTAGTTTAAGGACGTTACGGTCCGCTGTTAGTTTAGGGACATTTCGGTCCGTTGTTAGTTTAGGGACATTTCGGTCCATTGTTAGTTTAGAGACGTTTCGGTCCATTGTTAGTTTAGGGAAATTTAGGTCCATTGCTTTCCGTGTTTGGGACGGGGTATCGTTGGATACTACTTTTAGAGTCCCGACTCAAGAAGATAGCGGGCGGACATAGACGTCGTCATCTATCATTGACCTGAGTCATGACTTGTCATGCGTAGTACTTCTTCAAGAATCGGTCGTTTATTGGCCGAAAGGGTCTTTCGCCATGCATATCCATGAGCAAGTATGCCCCACCTTGGTAGACTTTGTTTATGATGTACGGGCCCTCATAGTTTGGCTCGAATTTCCCCCGTTTGGTATGATTGGGGATCATAGGTCTTTTGACAACTAGCACGAGTTCGCATTGGCGGAATGTTCTCGGCCTAGTTAATCTTTCGTATGAGCGTGTTATCTTTGCTTTGTAAGCTTCCAAGTTTTGCTGCGCCATGAGACGAGTTTCATCGAGGGCGTCTAGCTCTTCAAGCCGAAGATAAGCATTCTCTTCGTTTGTTAGCTCGTAATGAACCGCCACTCGTAGAGAGGGTAGCTCTATCTCGAGGGGAAGTACCGATCCTGTGCCGAATACCAACGCGAATGGTGTTGTATTTATGGCCGTTTTGAACGTGGTCCAATAAGCCCAGAGAGCTTCATGTAGTTTTTCGTGCCGGTCATTTTTGTTTTTGGACAACGTCTTTTTTATGATCTTCGTCAAGGTCTTGTTGAAAGGCTCAGCTAGACTGTTAGCTCGGGGATTATAGACCGAAGAGTATCTCCAGTCTATATTATGTTGCTGTGCGAAGCGGCTGATTTTGTGACTTCTGTAGGCCGGCCCGTTATCAGAGATAATCCTTCGCGGAGTGCCGAACCGATAGATGACGTGTGTCTTGAAGAAATGGAGGATGTTCTCCGTCTTCATTTCTCTTAGCGGTACTGCTTCTGCCCATTTAGAGAAATAATCAGTTGTCGCGAATATGAACCAATATCCTTTGGATGACGTTGGTTCGATGGGCCCAATTATATCGGTTCCCCACATTTCAAACGGCCAGCTATCCGCTGTTGGGTGTAGCGGATTTGGATGCTGGTGGATGATGTCCCCATGAATTTGGCACGAGTTGGATTGCTTCGCATATTCGAGGCAGTCCTGAATCATCGTGGGCCAAAAGTAGCCCATTCTTTTGATCTTTAGCTTCATCTTTGGCCTGGCATGATGAGAAACGCAGAGTCTGTCGTCGGTTTCTTGAACGACTCTCCTCGCTTCTTCCGGTCCCAGGCATCTCAACCACAGAGAGTCGAACGATCTCTTTGTTAGTGTATATGCCCTAGAGGCCATTATTTTATATACTGGTTTGTATATTACTTAATGGAAGCTTGGGATATTCACAGTTGTATTGACTGTCTTGCTCAAAATGGTAGTATGCTACTTGGTTTGTTTCTACTTCAATATGTGCATGTGTTCCTTTTAACATATCGCTTATACATATTAGTAGAGCCCTTAGGATCTCTGCTTGATTACCAGCGTTGTGATGGCAGTCACACTAATGGGGGTTGGGTAATCTACAAGCACATCCTTATACAGGCCCTAGTCGTAGGATTATCGAGATAGGACATCGATACTCCGGAGTAGACTAGTGTATACGCTTCTCATCCCAGCAGGGGAGATGGTCTGTCCCACAGCCATTAGTACGTCGTACTGGAGATAGTATGCAGGTGCTCATTAGGTTATGAGTACACTGGACAGGACTCGTCGAGAACTGCTGGTGGGTATTATACCTATCGTCGGGTAGGAGTTCCCAGGTGACATGAGTACCACTTAGTCCGTCGACTTGACACTGCTACTCCGCCTCGGGTGTGTTCCTACTGTACATTGATTACTACCCTACCACAGCTCAAAGGAGTCGTGCAAACAGATAGTAGTTGGGTGCAGTCCCGAAGCACTTGGAGGAAGTGGCGGTTAGAAAGGATTCATCTCTCCCGGTATTGGGGGTTGATATCGCGCTGTGTTTGGAGAGCCATTACACAAAGTCCCTGGCCAGGGCAAGTGAGATTTACTGGTAGGTATTCCAGTAGTTTCTCAGGGAGTTTTGGGCTACACTCCGACACGACTTATACCGCTATTAGTGGTCTGACGTTTACCACCCCTAGGCCTGATATGCGATACTCTTAGACGAACACACTGGACTGTACAGAGATTGTCACATTCAGGCTCAGTAGGAGTTCGGATGGGTTTTCCTCATCGGCCTTCTTATCGACATCTACCTGGGGACCGTTACGTGCAGCTAGTACCGCTGGCAGCCTATGGTTAAACACACTGCCAGCGTAGTGTCGAGTCTTTAGAGTCCCACACAGAGAGTTTCCCTGCATCGGGAAAAAGGTGTAGAGGCCGTATGGTTTTACGACAGGGCTTCGATCACTTACGTGCACTTGTGCGCGTATGATGTTCGGGCAGATAATACTAGTGGGCTTTGGTTTAAGCCGGATCCTAGTATTATATTGATGGATCAGTTTCGTCTCTTTGTATTCGTGTTTCTCGGAACACGAATGCGGGTATGTATATACGGATGAGAGGGGCATAGAAGGAGACACCTCATTCGGGTTTTGACTATTGACTTGATTAAAACAATTATGAGGTGGAGGAAAGTATTTGTTATTTTGTAAATGATAATTGAGGCAATACTACATGTTTGACCTTTTGACTTAGCTTGACCACTTCACTTGGTTTGACTTTTTGACTTAGATATATTTGTAACCAAGATATTTTGATGAGATATTTTTCCATGCCATGCTTGTAGTCAAGTCAAGGTATCCATCTCATTTATCATGAGGATTATCATTTATCAAAAGTTTTTTCTCTCTCCTCAAGTGAGCTCTCATGTTAGCTCTCTTCTTCATCTCAACATAAACCCTTAAGGTCTCATGAATTGAGTAAACTAGGGTTTCAAGAAACAAATAAATCCATCTTCATACTCTAGATCACCTAGGCCATCAAGTTTAGCAAGCTTATTACCCTAGTTACCTCGGTTTTGAGGTGGAGCTTGGACTATAGACTCTCGGGTGGATCGTCTTTGACTCGAGGAGGTCGTCGAAGAAGCTACGATCCGGATCGATCCTTGGAGCCTACGTAGACGAGGAGGACAGTGATGAAGACCCGAAGGACATGTATCGTGAGGTATAATCTCCTATCCAAGTAGATAACCTCTTCACATGTCTTGCTAGTTAGGGTTTAGACATGATCCGGGTGCTCGAGTTCGTGTTGCGATACTTTGATAATCGTTTTTCATAACTTCCGCCTCCTCACAGTCACGCGGGGTGCGTGACACGGACTTACAATGGTATCAGAGCCTACTAAACCCTTACTAGCTTGTTAGCAACTTATTAGATCTTCGATCGTCGGAAAACTCGAAAAGTAAACACCCCGATCCCTAAAGTTTCTATCGATTTTTAAAATTGTCGTAAAAATTATTTCAGAGGCATGAAAATTCACTGCAGGGAATTCTAAGAACACTGGAGAAAAACGAGTCCACAACTATGCTAGACTACCGCGGAACCGTGGCGAATCGGTGTGATTCACCGCTGTTCCGCGGCCGAGTCAACGCCGAGTCAGCTCGTTTTTCCATAGTTTGTCTTATTTTGGGTGTTCTGTCTTCTTGGATATTTTGTTTCTACCCAGGATATTTTGAGTGCTGGTTTGCATTTGGGGTAGACAAGGAAAATAGTTTTCGATCGAAATTCTAAGTTATTTGCTAATCAGGTTTTTATCTGTGTTGTTATATGTGCTGAACGTCTGCTAATTGCTATGCGTCGATTAGTGAGGGTTGCACATATCTGTGATCTGTGATGTTGATTTGTGTATATGAACTTGTTGGATCGTCGTGGATGAATAGCCGGAGATGTGAGATGAGGGTTTTTCATTTCATTCATTCGAAGTAATTGTAAAGTGATGTAATATTATTTTGTGCGGGGCACATCTGGGTTGAGGTTGTAGCCACCGTTGTATATTATTTCTTTTACTGTTTCTGCTCCTAAGATAGACCTAAGGTGGGGTGCACAAACTACCGGATACTTTAAAGTGCCGAGTGGCCTACTCACTTTGTTGAGGGAGGTTGCTTCACTTCGGGTATTTGGCAGGTAGTTTGCCACACTCATTGGAGTCTGGGGTGGGGTTTGGCTATTCATCACGACCGTGGAATCCGATTTTCGTTATAGGCTTAAACGAAATGCGGAATTCCTAGTATATCCAATGTGTTCATCTGTGATCTGGAATGACTATCATTGCGTCTGACGAATGGATATTATTATATATGTATTATATAATAGGCGTTGCTTATGTTTTGCATCTGCACGAGTCCAGTCCCAACTCAGTCGTTAGTTAAGTAACCTAACGGGTGATGACGGGGCCCCGTGGTGAATGCAGATGGCATAAGCGTACGTTGTATTTTCGTTGTTTTCTGCAATGGTAGGTTAATTGATGGGACTGCATTACATTAATGCAAAGCAAACAAACCAAAGCTGAATCGTTGGAACAGATTTTAAAACCACTCGGTTATTTTAAAAACAACAGACTTTTAAATGCGGAGCTTAAACCACTATTTTTAAAAAGCTATCAGGTTCCTTCGATTATATCAAGTTCACTACGTTCACGGTTTCGCCAAAACCATTCGTAGCCCTCCGTCATTTCATATGAATAGTCGGTAGTATTCAAGATATGTTTGTTGGCCTTCATCAAGGCATAGTGATTGGTAGCTGCCGGGTGTTTATATGTAGCATAGATAGATGTGTTGGTTTGGAACAGTCGTATTACCTTGTTGGCCTTCGTCAATGGTATATATGGGTGGGTTCAAATTAACCTGGACAATGATGGGTAGAACTTGACTTGTGACTTATGATTTGTTGGCCTTCATTAAGGTCATAAGAGCATGGGGCAAAAATCCACATCGGGAGTTTCTAAAGAAACTGAAACTTGCTAGTGCTGCATACCATTTGGAGTGTGATAATGTTGGTAGGATTCCTTCAGGGTTATCACACAATGATATTTGGATCCCGATCCTTCTGTGAGTATCCGCTACTCCTCAGGACATTCTTCACTTAACGATCAATGCTATAAACTAAGTAGGTGTCTAGAACAGTGTTAGTGGGGCTACGCCTCCAGGGAAAAGAGGTTATTTAATTAAGGAACTTCGCGAAAGCGTCGTAAAACCTCCCTCGAAGTACCGACACTAGCCTGGCTGAACGGTTGAGCAAGTATTGTACGGTGAGATTAATCCTGACTAATTCTTCTTTTATGCTTTGAGGAAGGATTTGAGAAACAGTGGGAGTCATCCTGTTTAGATAAATTAAAAACCAATCTAAACTTGCAAGAGTATCATGCTAAGTGTTTTCTTCTCTCTCTCTTAATTGCAGCGACCAGTGACCAGACATAGGTTACATCTAGATAATAAAATGACTGAATCCGACTATAATAACTGGCAAATGTCTATCTAGATGTCCATTACCCATGACAAGCTGGGATACCTCTTTACTACTCAAGCCCCTTCCGTCCCAGGTCCAGTTTCCACCGTCACGGATGTTGATATCCGTAAGACATCGGAAAAAGACTGTGCGAATGCCAAGTGCCTCGTGTTGGCCTCAGTAGATGGTGTAAACCAAAGGAAGCACGAGAAGATGGACTTAGCTTTCATCTTCCTCCATAGCAAAGATTTATATGGAGAGCAATCTCGTATCGCAAGATATGATACCTTGAAGGAATTGCTTCAAGCGAGGTTGGCTATCGGGTCATCTGTAGGGGACAACGTCCTTACGATGACTAGCTATATTGATGAGCTCATGGACCTGGAGACCACGTTGGGAAACATGTCATATGCTGACTTGTTTCTACGGTCACTACCATCTACTTTTGCCCAGGGGAAGAAAGTTATACTTCTAGTTGAGGATACCCTGAAGGAAACCAGGATAACACCCACTCAGTTTATTGGGGAATCTTCCTCTTCTGCATCCAAGGCGAAAGCAAAGGGTGAGAAGAAGATCTTTACAAAGCTGATATACGGTGTCAGTAAGGTAGAAGGACAGAGAAGGGAAAAAGTTTCTGGGCTAACAGTAGGGAAGGATGGATATTCCTATTGTCACGGGAAAGTGCATTGGCAGAGCGATTACAGGGCTTTGAAAGCCAGAATCTAGGATCCGAAACATGTTTTGGCTTCGACTTCGGGTGTGTTTGTAATAGAAAACCGTATGTCAATTAACTCTACTTCCTGGGTACTAGATACCGGATCAGGATCTCATAGCTGTAATTCATTACAGACTTTGAGAAACCGTAGAGTTTTCAGGTTAGGTGATATGACTCTCAGGGTTGTTAACGGAATGAGCATGGACGCTGAATCCGTAGGGGAATATCACCTTGGATTGACAAGTGGGCAGATATTGATTCTACGTAACTGTTTGTATTTACCTATTCTAGCTTGTAACATCATATCTGTATCCTTACTTTCTAAGGAAGGATATGATTTTACATTTGTAAGCGATGTGGTCCACATCCACCTAAATCAAGCTCTGATTGGGTCAGGTACATTAGATAACGGTATATACGTATTAAATCAAGCTCAGGTTTTTAGTGTCCAGAATACACTTAAAAGAAAGTCTCTGGAATTAAATCAGGCTTTCTTATGACATTGTAAACTGGGCCACATCAATGAAACACGATTGACGAAGTTACATAGAGAGGGATATTTGGATCCGTTCGAATATCAGTCTTATGCAACTTGTCAATCTTGTCTCATGGGAAAGATGACAAAGACTTCGTTCACTAGACACGGAGTAAGAGAGAGCGGGCTCTTGGGACTCATACACAGCGATATGTGTGGTACAATGTCTACACATGCACGAAGTGGTTATTTCTATTTCATTAGTTTTACGGATGATTTCTCTAGGTATGAACATGTCTTTTTGATGAAGCATAAATCTGAGGCCTTTGAGAAATTCCGGGAATACAAGAATGAAGTGGAAAAACAAAAAGGCAAAAATATCAAGACACTGAGATCTGATCGAGGTAGTGAATACTTGAGTGCCGAGTTCCTGGATTACTTAAAAGAGAATGGTATTCTCTCTCAGCTTACTCCTCCATACTCACCACAACACAACGGTGTATCGGAAAGGCGGAATCGAACCCCTATTGGATATGGTTCATTCCATGATGATTAACACCGAGTTGCCGCGATCCTTCTGGGGTTATGCACTAGAATCAGCTGCATATCTTCTGAATAAGGTTCCTACCAAGACTGTGCCCACCACACCATATCAGATGTGGAGTGGGAAGAAACCCTATCTTAAGTACCTTAAGACATGGGGATGTCCATCTTTTGTTAAAAAGCAGCATGCAGACAAACTCGAGACACGCTCAGTACTGTGTAAGTTTGTGGGATACCCAAAGAACTCCAGAGGGTATTATTTCTATTGCGCAGAGAAACAAAAGGTCTTTGTTTCTCGTCATGCCCACTTCTTGGAATCTGAATTTTTAGAAAATCAAAAAAGTGAGAGCGCAATAGAACTGGATGAAATTCCAGAACCATAAGCTATTACTGAAAGCTTGGTAGAACCAGAGGTTTCAGAAGAACCGGACATTCCAGAGCCACTCCGCAGAAGTAGTAGGCAGTCTCATTCGCCCGAGAGATACTACGGTTTTCTCATAGACGGGGATCGAGAGGATTGCATCATTGACAATGATGAGCCTACTAGCTTCTAGCAAGCCATTCAGAGCGGCAACTCAGTAAAATGGTTGGATGCAATGCGGACCGAGATGGAGTCCATGTACACCAACAAAGTATGGACTTTGAACATTGCTCCAGAAGGGGTAAAACCCGCAGGCTGCAAATGTATCTTCATAAAAAAGATTGGTGTAGATAGAAAGGTTGAAACCTATAAGGCTAGACTTGTTGCAAAAGGTTTTCGTCAAAGACCTTGTTTGGACTATGTTGAAACCTTTTCTCCAGTAGCTACGCTCAAATCCATTCGGATCCTTCTTGGTATTGCTTCCTTCCACGATTATGAGATCTGGCAGATGGACGTAAAGACGGCTTTTCTAAATGGAAATTTGGATGAGTGCGTCTATATGGATCAGCCAGAGGGTTTCATTCAGAGTGGGAGCAGCGGGAAAGTGTGCAAGTTGCTTAAGTCCATTTATGGACTAAAGCAGGCATCGCGGAGTTGGAACATATGTTTTGATGATACAGTCAAAGAATTCGACTTTATCAAAAATCCAGATGAACCATGCATTTATAGTAAGATTGTAGGGAGAACTGTGGTATTCCTCGTCTTATACGTGGATGACATTCTCTTGATAGGAAATGACATTCCTATACTACAATCAGTCAAAGGATTCTTGTCACAGAGGTTCTCCATGAAGGACCTGGGTGATGCCTCCTACATTGTGGGGATCCAGATCTATCGTGATAGATCTAAACGGATAGTGGGACTTTCACAGTCAAGGTACATCGACACCATACTGAAAAGATTCGGTATGGAAGATTCTAAGCGTGGTAATCTACCGGCTTGTCACGGAATCACCCTCTCCAAAGAGATGTCTCCAAAGACTGATTTGGAAAGGGCCGCATGTTAACTATACCGTACGCATCTGCGGTAGATGTATGCGATGTTATGTACCAGACCAGATATAGCATACGCATTGAGCGTTATAAGCCAGTATCAGTCAAACCCAGGGGAGAGGCACTGGATAGCAGTAAAGAACATTCTCAAGTACCTAAGAAGGACTAAGGAGATGTTCTTGGTGTAAGGAGGAAAAGACCTCTAGATCGAGGCCTTTGCTGACTTCAGCTTCCATAGTGACAAGGATGACTCCAAGTCCATGTCGGATTATGTCTTTACCCTCAATGGAGGGGCGGTCTGTTGGAAGAGCTCCAAGCAGGATACCGTTGCTGACTCGATGATGGAAGCGGAGTACATAGATGCTTATGATGCTGCAAAAGAAGCTGTCTGAATGAATAAGTTCCTCACAGAACTTCAAGTGGTTCCGACCATTGTTGATCGAATACCGTTGTATTGCGACAACAACGGCGCTATAACTTTAGCGAAGGAACCCAGGTCCCCTCAGAAGTCCAGACACATTTTTAGACGGTACCACCTAATCGGGGAGATCGTAGATCGCCGAGAGATCGAGGTGAGAAGAGTAGATACGGAGAATAACACTACAGACATACTCACGAAGGCCATCCCTCAGACACGGTTCGAGCGGCTGATCGAGATGATAGGTTTACGATACGCTAGTACATGGCCCTAGTGCAAGTGGGAGATTGTTAGTGTATATGCCCTAGAGGCCATTATTGTACCATACCGGTTTGTATATTACTTAATGGAAGCTTGGGATATTCACAGTTGTATTGACAGTCTTGCTCAAAATGGTAGTATGCTACTTGGTTTGTTTCTACTTCAATATGTGCATGTGTTCCTTTTAACATATCGCTTATACATAATAGTAGAGTCCTTAGGATCTTTGCTTGATTACCAGCGTTGTGATGGCAGCCACACTAGTGGGGCTAGGTAATCTGCAAGCACATCCTTATACAGGTCTCTAGTCGTAGGATTATCGAGACGGGGTATCGATACTCCGGAGTAGACTAGTGAATACGCTTCTCATCCCAGCAGGGGAGATGGTCTGTCCCACAGCCATTAGTACGTCGTACCAGAGATAGTATGCAGGTGCTCATTAGGTTATGAGTACACTGGACAAGACTCGTCGGGAACTGCTGGTGGGTATTATACCTATCGTCGGGTAGGAGTTCCCAGGTGACATGAGTACATCTTAGTCTGTCGACTTGACACTGTTACTCCGCCTCAAGTGTGTTCCCACTGTACTTTGATTACTATCCTACCATGGCTCAAAGGAGTCGTGCAAACATGTAGTAGTTGGGTGCAGTCCCGAAGCACTAGGAAGAAGTGGCGGTTAGAAAGGATTCGTCTCTCCCGGTATTGGGGGTTGATATCGCGCTGTGTTTGGAGAGCCATTACACAAAGTCCCTAGCCAGGGCAAGTGAGATTTACAGGTAGGTATTCCAGTAGTTTCTCAGGGTGTTCTGGGCTACATTCCGACACGACTTATACCGCTATTAGTGGTCTGACGTTTACCGCCCCTAGGCCCGATATGCGATACTCTTAGACGAACAGACCGGACTGTACATAGATTGTCACATTCAGGCTCAGTAGGAGTTCGGATGGGTTTTCCTCATCGGCCTTCTTATCGACATCTACCTGGGGACCGTTACGTGCAGCTAGTACCGCTTGCAGCCTATGGTTAAACTCACTGCCAGCGTAGTATCGAGTCTTTAGAGTCCCACACAGAGAGTTTCCCTGCATCGGGCAAAAGGTGTAAAGGCCGTATGGTTTTACGGCAGGGCTTCGATCACTTACGTGCACTTGTGCGCGTATGATGTTCGGGCAGATAATACTAGTGGGCTTTGGTTTAAGCCGGATCCTAGTATTATATTGATGGATCAGTTTCGTCTCTTTGTATTCGTGTTTCTCGGAACACGAATGCGGGTATGTATATACGGATGAGAGGGGCATAGAAGGAGACACCTCATTAGGGTTTTGACCATTGACTTGATTAAAACAATTATGAGGTGGAGAAAAGTATTTGTTATTTTATAAATGATAATTGAGGCATGACTACATGTTTGACCTTTTGACTTGGCTTGATCACTTCACTTGGTTTCACTTTTTGACTTAGATATTTTTGTGACCAAGATATTTTGATGAGATATTTTTTCATGCCATGCTTGTAGTCAAGTCAAGGTAGCCATCTCATTTATCATGAGGATTATCATTTATCAAAAGTTTTTTCTCTCTCCTCAAGTGAGCTCTCATGTTAGCTCTCTTCTTCTTCCTCTCAACATAAACCCTTAAGGTCTCATGAGTTGAGTAAACTAGGGTTTCAAGAGACAAATAAATCCATCTTCATACTCTACATCACCTAGGCTATCAATTTTATCAAGCTTGTTGCCCTAGTTACCTCGATTTTGAGGTGGAGCTCGGACTATAGACTCTCGGGTGGATCGTCTTTGACTCGAGGAGGCCGTCGAAGAAGTTACGATCCGGATCGATCCTTGGAGCCTACGTAGATGAGGAGGATAGCGATGAAGACCCGAAGGACATGTATCGTGAGGTATAATCTCCTATCCGTGTAGATAACCTCTTCACATGTCTTGCTAGTTAGGGTTTAGACATGATCCGAGTGCTCGAGTCCGTGTTCCGATACTTTGATAATCGTTTTTCATAACTTCTGCCTCCTCGCGGTCACATGGGGTGCATGACACGTACTTACACTCTTATATAGAGTATCATTGACGAAGGTGAAAGACAGAGCTCGTTTCATGAGCTGATGTCTTGAGGATGCATCTTCAGGTGTTCGACGGGATTGGAAGTAGTCTATAAAGACTTCTCTCCAATCCTTAGCCTTTTCTTGGTCCTCTATTTATAGGGCTGTTTGCTTGGTCGCTTCCTTTTCTTCATACGACTCCGGAGATATTTCTGCCGGTGCAAGAACCCGACGGCTTTGTACAATGATCCTTACGTCATCGAGGTTTTCGTCAGCCAGTTCTTTAGCGAGTTTGGATAATGCATCCGCTTTGTTATTTTCTGTACGCGGTATGCTTTCCAGGGCATACGAGGGAATTTTAGTTAGTAACCGTTGCACTCTTTTGCCATATTTTACCAACTCTGGCTTGCACGTCTGATAGTCACCGTTTACTTGGCTAACGACCAGCTGGGAGTCTCCGTATATGAGGAGGTTTTCGATTCCCATGTCGACAGTGATCTCAAGACCTGCTATCAAAGCCTCATATTCCTCTTCATTGTTTGTCCTTGGCTTTGCTAAGGAAAAGGCAAAGCGCATTATCCCTCCTTGTGGAGTCACAAAAATAAGGCCTACCCCGGCTTTAATCATGGAGGTGTTTTGCCGTCGCTTCTTCACGGAAGATGCTCCGTCGAAATAGAGTTCCCATCAGGTATCACTCCCTCTTATCTCCCCATCGATTGTGTCAAACGCGTGCTCGTCTGGCAATTCACAATTTAGGAGTGAATCGGCAGGTATCGTATGCTCAGCGTGGAAGTCGGCGATGGCCTGGCTTTTCACTGTCTTGAGAGGTCGGTATGTTATCGAGAATTCCATTAAGAGTAGGGCCCATTTAGCTAGCCGTCCCGTTAGTATGGATCTTGACATCAAATATTTGAGAGGATCCACTTTTGATATGAGATGGACCTCATGCGCCAAAGCATAATGCCGAAGCTTTGTTATCGCGAAGATTAACGTCAGGCAGTGTTTTTCGATAGGGGAGTAGTTATTTTCTGCTCCAGGAGAACTCGGCTCAAATAGTAGAGGGCTCTCTCTTTCCCTTGGTCGTTCTCCTGTGCCCATAGCGCGCCTAAAGAACCTTCAAGGGAAGTTGTGCACAGGATGAGAGGCTTTCTCTTGACCGGAGACGTCAATACCGGTGGATTCTGCAGGTATTGCTTGATTTTGTCTAGTGCATTTTGGCATTTACGATCCCAAACGAACAGGGTACCCTTCTTCATTAGATGGTTGTAGGGACGGCACTTGCCGGAGAGGTTGACTTGGAGTTTGATACCTGTTTAGGCATCTGCATCGCTACAACTGGGATATCGCCAGGAGCGACTCATCATTTGCCCTTGTCGATTTGGACAAAAGAGGCTTAGTAGACATGGTTAGGATCCTGTCGACTAAGACTTTTGACTTTACGAGCCGTAAAGGTCTCATAAAGGTATTTCTCCCTACAAGTCGTGAGGATCTCGTAGGTGTATGTTCTCCTTAGAAGTCGTGAGAATTTCTGAGTGGTTTTTTCTCTTATAAGTCGTAAGGATCTCATAAGAGTGTTTTCTCCTTATAAGTCGAGAGGACCTACAAGTGTTATTCACCATATGGGGATATTTCTTGCCATTTGTAGAACTTGGCAAAGAAATATTTATTCGTGCCCATAGATTGTATACAAGGGTCAATATGGACCGCCTGTAGGGCAATTTAAGAGATATGACGGCTTAAGAACAGGTCTAGATCCCTGTAACTTAAGGCTTTTGAATCCTATGAGCCGTGAGGGTCTCACAGGAGGATTCTCCTCATGAGCCGTGAGGATCTCGTAAGTGTATTTAACGAGGTTGCGCCCTTCCGGGTTTTCACAAACTCACCGGTAGCCCTGCTATTTTTACTCACGGAGCCCTTTCGGGTTTTCATCCATGCCCATTTGACTTGTGGACATATCATTTTTTTAACGAGATTGCGCCCTTTTGGGTTTTCACAAAACTCGTCAGCAATCCTGCTGTTTTTACTCACGGCGTCCTTTCGGGTTTTCATCCGTTCCCGTTTCTCTTGTAGATATACCGTTTTTTTTAACAATGAAACTCTCGAAAATAGTTTCGCCGCAGGTGACCCATCTATTTGCCGGTAGGACTTGGGGGTGGCTTCATTGCTGGAATAGCTGTGTACCATGTAGGACTTGAGTTGCAACCTTTGCCGTTGGGACTTCGATTGCAATATAGATCTCGAGAGGATATCGTCGTATTTGGGGTGATGTGCCATGTTTGAGGCGACACACTAGTTTAGGGACGTTTCAGTCCATTATCGCCATATTTGAGGCGAATTTCTAGTTTAAGGACTTTTCGGTCAAACACTCTCATTCGGTCGCGAAGTTGCATAACTCACCTCTTCCAACTCTTGTTTGCTAAGACGTTGTTGCTTGTCCTTTGTTTGCATGGACACTTCACGCCTTAGACTATTTTTACCTTCTTGGACTTCTTCATCTATCATCGTGACAATCGGGTTGTTTTGCAGGAAGTACTGGGCATTTTAAACAACACCTTCCCCCTGCTTATCAATGTCGCTTTCCGATACTGATAGGGCATCTTCTTCATATACAAAGGAACGAGATATCACGTCATTCCCTCTGCCAAGTCTTCCTCTTCCTTGGAAGAATGAATTTGACTTAGGGTTTTTTTCTCATCATTTGATTCGGAGTGGGACATGGGTTTCACATCCCTCCCATGGTTTTTTGGTTCAAGTGAGATATTCCACTTGATTGCAGAACCCGCTTGTAAGTCCCTTGATATTCTATCTGCTCCTTGAGAAGAAAGGACCATCCCACGTAAAGATTCTTCCGCCGGTGAGAAATATGCCCTCTGTGTATATCTCGAGGGGGGAGAGTACCTACGCCGTCGCTATTTTAGCGACATGTTGCTTCAGAGCCGCTTATTTTTGTTGAGCGTAGGCGACAAACGCCATCTTGCCTCCGCTTTTCACTCGTCATCATCAGATGAGAAAGTGTCTTGGCCCATTTGATCCAATCGAGCCATTTTATCCATGAGTTCTTGGAAAGTCGTCGGCTTGAAGAGGGCCATATACGAGGACGCCTTTGAATTTGAGTCAAGGGTGGCTATGAGCATTCCCATGGCTATAACTTCATCGATGCGTTGCTTGTATTTGACCAAAGATTTCGCCATCGGGTAACATATTGAACCCAAGTCTCATTCGGTCTAACCCTTTCGTTGACTAGCATCGTCACGGTAGTATGTTCGTTCTCATTAGCGAATCTCTGATAGAAGAGCATATCCATTTCGTTGAAGCTCTTCACAAAATTATTTAGGAGTTCCGCATACCATACGAAGGTAATGCCTGCCAGACCGCTGACGAACTGTCAGAGGAGTAGTATGTCATTTCCTACAGTATTTTCGCCGATGGATTTAAATCGCGCAATGTGCTGGCGAGAATTCCCAGTTCCTTTGTACATGTGGAGTCGGAAGTATGTATTCTGGTAGGTACTGTATTTGATTGTAGCACGCCGGATACGGTCGACCAGCCTTGATTGGCCTATTTGATGCTTCACTGGCATAGTGACTTTTGATTTGCTGAGCGATATATGTGTCCAGCTTTTCTTCAAGGAATCATTTCCTCCTCAGCCGTTGATGAGATTTGTAGAGGATTTGAAATGTCATCCTTATATTTAAGACCGACTACCGGCGGTTCATCTGCCAGTGGTTCCGATTGAACCATCATTCCAGCCATATTCTGAATCAGAAAGGCCATCTGGTTCATTTTAGTGGACATTTCTGCTGCTTCTTCATCTCTCTTTTTCAGAGCGCGCTTTAGGAAATCAATATCCGACTCCTTCTCTACTCTGTCCTCGGGATTTTCCTTAGGCGATAGATTAGCGTTTGCTTCCGCCTGAGAGAGCATCTCCTGCAGCTTTTCACGTTGTATTTGAACTTTTGTCAGGGTCCGAGTTTGAGGTCGGTGACTAGTAGAAGCTCGAACTTCGTCTTTGGAATTCACCACATAAACTATGTGGACTACCATGCCCCCAGGTTTAGGGTGTTTGGAGTTTTGGCCTTTGGAGTTTGCTTCGGGTACTTAAGCTTTATTGGGACTCCCTTTTTTGTGAAAAGCCGCTTTGGTTTTGGGAGGAACCGCTGTATCAGGATCCGTCTCAGGATGAGTCCCTTTCACCTGCTTCTACACCTTATATATAGATGAGGAAAGTTGTTTTAGGGAGCGAACTGGTTTCTGCTCTCCGGGGATCTCCATGGACCGCGGAGATTCCTTCAATATTGCGGTGGGAGAATTTTGTCTGACTATTCGCAACAGTTTGAAGCCGTTCCCGGTTGGAACAACAACATTCACCACTGGGGTTGAAACAGGACCATACGGAGAACTGCCCCCAGCTCATTCTGTATTATGCCGATATCGATGTTGACCGTTTCTTACGGTCCAGATTTGATTAGCCTCAGGATTTTGCTGAGCCTGCCCCCTGTTTCCGTTGAGAGCTTGAATATTCTGCCCCCTGCGTCGACCTTGGTCTTCGGCAGGTGCCAGTTGTTTGAGGACTAATCCCGTCGGTAAAGCTGCAGCTTGGGGAACCAGCCTGTGGAAGACAGACTTCCTCTGGGCTTCCTCCATCGGCGTTGAGGCACCGAGGTTGGGAGGTGGGAGTATCGACCCAAAGAGAATCCCGTTGATTTCTTGAAGAGCCAGATTGCAGAGATTTGAGGCTGCAAGTGGCCCATACTTGACTCCACCAAATATGACAGAGCCTGAGTTGCTAGGGTGGAACCAAATGCCATTCTTCATAGAGACGAAACGCTGGCTTCAGTATCCCATCACCCAGGGGCAACCACAAACATATATACCGCGATTATTTGATCGCGGAAAAACACGACACACGAAGTGTGGAGTGGAAAGAGGAAAAGTTCACACCGGGTGTGCCAGAATCTGTTCACCGCCGAAAGACGCGACCGGGACGTTAGGACGTCTGGCCTGAATTTTGGGAGCAGATGCTATTTGGATTTATCCGTCCACCTCTCCGAAGATGCCAAATTGATTTATGGCACCATTGTTCCCGCCGAAAATTTCTGCGCAAAAAGCCTAAGGTATCAAATGGCAGCGATACGCTTAAGAAAATGCGAACCAGTATTTTTAGGGATGTATTTTGACAAATTCCTGAATGAGAAATAGCTAAATTCTGATGGAATTGAAAGTGTCTCGAAATATCCTTCGATTTGATATATTATGGGCCTCATAATTCATCCGGGATCAAAAGTTATGAGGCATCACGTGCCCACACGTGATCGGGCATTATGTGCCCACATGTGACCATTTACAGGCAAAGCCTGCAGTCACTGAATAAAATAAATAATTAAATGGGGTCACATGCCATCACGTGATAGGCCTTTGAAAACCCACTGAAGAAAATTAAAAGTGCAATCAGGAATACCCCAATGAGGGATCACGCGTCCACATGTGACCAAAGGTCACGTGCAGACATGTGATGGGTTCTTAAGCTCTTTAACTAATAGAATTAAATTCTAATCAACAGAAGTCACGTGCCCACATGTGATGGGCCTCTTAAACTCACTAAAAGGGGATTAAAAATCATAATAAAATAGCAAGGAATACCCCAATGGGGCATCACGTGCCACACGTGACCAAAGGTCACGTGCAAACACGTGATGGGTTCCTAAGCTCTCTGAATTAATAGAATTAAATTCTAATTAAATAATTAATCGGTGGGGTCACGTGCCAACACGTGATGGGCTCTTAAACCCTCTGAAATAATAAGAATACAATTCTAAACAATGGGGTCATGTGTCAACACGTGATGGGATCCTAAAATTTCTGAAACAATAGAATTAAATTCTAATTAAGGGAAATCAAAAACCCTAACTGGAAAAATATTTCTTTAAATCTTTCCAAACAAAAGATTGTGCTATGGAAAATGGAGCACCGTTGGATTAAAAATCCAATGGTGATTAAAAATCACCAATTTATGGAAATATTCTATACATGGAAAGATTTCCCTGAAATTTGAATAACAGATAAAAGATCTCTTGGATTAAAAATCCAATAGTGAATAAAATTCACTGAGTGATCTAAAATATCATGTTGGTTACAAAATCAATTAAAATCTTTCAATGAAAGATTCACGAAACAAATTGATTCTTTTCTTTCTCCTATAAATAGGAGCCAAAAAGAGAAGAGAAGGGATCGACTTTTTTGGGAGATAACAACAACAGAGAGAAAAAAGAAGGAGAATTTAATTCTCAACAAAGAAAACCCTAGGTGAGAAAAGAAAGGGGATCAAAACTTCAAAAAGGAGAATTTAATTCTCAATTTAAGAGGTTAACTCTTCTGCACAAAAGAACTTAGTTCTTCCTCTGGTTGAAGATCTGCAAAGAGCACATCTCCCCATAAGTTGAGAATTTAATTCTCATCGGTTTGAGATCCTGCCATGCAGATCCAAAACTTAGAGGGGGAATTGAGTTTAGAGAATTTAATTCTCCTAAAAACAAAATTAGGGTTTAACCCTATATGAGAATTTAATTCTCCTAAAATTACAGGAATTTAATTCCTTCAAGATGGACAGAACTAGGGTTTAACCCTAATTGAGAATTTAATTCTCTCAAATTCATAGGAATTTAATTCCTCTTAAAATGAAATTATGGTTTCACCCTATACAAGAATTTAATTCTTTTACATATATGGGAATTTAATTCCTCTAAAAGAAATTAGGGTTAAACCCTACATAAGAATTTAATTCTTTCATTATAGGAATTTAATTCCTCCAAAGTCATAATTAGGGTTTAACCTTACAGAGAATTTAATTCTTAAAAATAACAGAGAACTTAGAAGATCTCCATGCACGCGAAAGACTAAGGTCACGTGTCCCCACGTGACCCCTGAAGAGATCCCCAGAAATAAGAAGGAATTAACTTTGAGGCAACGCCTCACGTGTTCCCACGTGACCTCATAAATGACGAGAATTAAAGCAAAGGAAATGTTGGCTCTGGACACTCTCACGTGTTACCACGTGACCCCTAATAAATGCCTTAACAAATCAGTGCATGAATGCTTATCACGTGCCAACACGTGATGGCCAGAAAGTCAAAAAGTGTTTAACACTTATTTGCAGAACAAAGCAGAGAAGATCTGTCCCCGCCTTTGGGCGCCCTCACGTGTCCCCACGTGACCTCTTCTTCTCTAGTGTTTAACACTAATTCGAGAGCTTTATTTCCAGTGTTTAACACTGGTTTGTCTTCTAGTGTTTAACACCATTGTTAGCCAAATTGGCTAATTTTCCAGAGGCAAAAGCCTCCCCTTCAACTGAATCTCAAAATTGAGTAAAATTCAGAGCTATAATGTTTGATGCCCAGTCAAAGACAAATATGTTACCAAAGCCCTCAAACTCTTGTTTAAGCACTGCTAAATGATGAGGTACTGAACCCAGACAAATGTCCAATGGTCCAACAAAGGGTCAACATTTCAAACTTAATTGGACTTAGCCCAAATTGGCCATAAGTTTTTAATTCAGACTTAACTGAGCCCAAATGTGCTCATAATCTAATTAATTGATCTTAGTTCCAAATTGGACTACAGATCACTTAATCCACTTTGGTTCGAGGGTACATCTCTTCACTCCTCTGATTTATGTCGTTGTAATCCTTCAACGTCTTCAGAGAGGTGACGGGTCCCGACAACCAAACACTCCACGGACTGTGGGGTCCTTAAGCCCATGGACTATGATATCCTTAACCTTGACTGTGAGGTCTTTAAACTCACGGACTATGACGTCCTTAACCTTGACTGTGGGGTCTGTAAACTCACGGACTATGATGTCCTTAACCTTGACTGTGAGGTCTTTAAACTCACGGACTATGATGTCCTTAACCTTGACTGTGATGTCTTTAAACTCACGGACTATGATGTCCTTAACCTTGACTGTGAGGTCTTTAAACTCACGGACTATGATGTCCTTAACCTGGACCACTATGTCCTTAAACCGGTATTGGACCACTACGTCCTTAAACTGGTATTTGACCACTATGTCTTTAAACTGGTAATCGACCGCAATGTCCCTAAACTAAACAATAGAGTTCAAATGCTCTTTTGTTGGATCTAAATGATCCTGTTAAGTTGATCTCAGTCTAAAATTAGACTAACGTGTCCTTAACAAACGTTGAGTTGATCTTAGTCTAAAATTGGACTAACGTATCCTTAACGAACGTTTAAGTTGATCTTAGTCTCAACTAACGTGTCCTTAAACCCAAACCCCTAAACCCAAATCTAAGAAGATACGGATTTGGAATAATCCACGCCCTACGGGCGACAACATAAATTAGTCTCCGTATACAATCCACGGGCAACCACAAACAAAACAAACACCCACGACACGAAGTGACCATCTGGAGAAGGAGAAAGTTGTTACCGCGATGCGGTAGCGTAATTAACTGCAGAGGCTTGCGCCTGCAGGGAAGAGCGTCCCCACAATCAAAAACCCCTCAAACGAGGGGGAATCTGACGAAGTCTGCTACATCGGCCGCATCCATTTAAACCTCCGATACACGGTGCCATAAATCAACATGGCATCTTCGGAGAGGTGGACGGATAGCACCAATTAGCATCTGCCCCCAGATTCAGGCAAGACGTCAGTCTTTCCCGGTTTCCGGTGGTAAACAGATTCTGGCACGCCCGGTAGGACCTTTTCCTCTTTCCACTCCACACTTCATGTGTCGTGTTTTTCCGCGATCAAGTAATCACGGTATATATGTATGTTTGTGGTTGCCCTTAGGGGAGTGGATACTGAAGACGGCATTTCGTCTTTTCCGAGAATGGCATTTGCTTTTACTCACCCCAACTCAGGCTCTGTCACATCTGGTAGAGTCAAATATGGGCCACTTGCAGCCTCAAATCTTTGCAATCTGGCTCTTCAAGAAATCAACGGGCTTCTCTTTAGGTTGATGCTCCCACCTCCCACCCTCGGTGTCTCAACGCTGATGGAGGAAGCCAAGTGGAAGTCTGTTTTCCACAAGCTGGTTCCCCAAGCTGCAGCTTTGCCGACGGAATCAGTCCTCAAACAACTGGCACATGCCAAGGACCAAGGTTGACGCAGGGGGCAGAATATTCAAGCTCTCAAAGGAAACAGGGGACAGGCTCGGAAAAATCCTGAGGCTAATCAAATCACGACCGTAAGAAATGGTCGACGTCGATATCGGCATCATACAAAATGAGCTGGGGGCAGTTCTCCGTATGGTTCTGTTTCAATCTCAGTGGTGAATGTTGTTCCAACCAGGAACATCTTCAAATTGGTGCGAAGGGTCAGATAAAATTTTCCTACCGCAATATTTGAGAAATCTCTGCAGCCCATGGAGATCCCACAAGAGCAGAAACCAGTTCGCTCACTGAAGCAACTTTCCTCATCTATATATAATGTACGGAAGTGAGTGAAGGAATCTGTCGTCAACCGCGGCTCTTCCCCTAAACGTCAGCCAAACTCTGATAAATCCTCTTTCAAATACAAGGGGACTCATCCCAAGACGGATCCCGATACAGCGGTTCCTCCCAAAACCAAAGCGGCTTTTCACAAAAAAGAGAGGCCCAATAAAGCTCAAGTGCCCGAAGCAAACCCCAAGCGGCCTCCCTGTTCAAGATGCCATTGGAGCAAGTAACTCAGGCCACCACCGGGTTGTTCTTTGGGACTATAATCCCACCAATGAGCTTCACTGCCCCACTGCCGTTGCAGGAAATCCCAAAGAAGTCGGTCTTTGATCGACTCACAACTACTACGGCCCCTCTCAACGGGTCGTCCAGCTCCAACGCCTCAGTCTTTGACAGATTGGGCCAAAGCTCCAACGGGCACATGAAGAAGCCCGCAATACCAGAAAAGGTTATCCCAAAAAGGATAGCCATTCCTGCTCTCGAAGTCGTCAAAGTGGCTTCTCCTGCCAAAAGGGTCAGTCTTCACAAGACTGATTGTTCCGGCTCCCGCTCCAGGCGAAGTCTTCAAAGCCGCTTCCCCTTCCCAGAGGTCTGTCTTTGACAGATTGGACATTTCTTCTCAACGGATATCGGTCTTCAAGAGGCTAGCGCCAGCGACAACCCTTCGCCAACACAGGGGGCATGAGGAAGTCTCCCCTACAGCTGAGACAATCCCAACGGCTCGACACGCTCGACGTCGCCACTGGCGCCGAGTAAGGAAGGCTGGGGGCAACTCTCCTTCTGGACTGACTCCGCCGGCTTCGACGGTGGAAATCGATGCTGCTGTTCCGACTGGGAACAGCTTCGAACCGCTTAGGAGGGTTCGCAAGAACTCTCAGACTGCCGTGCTGAAGAGATCTCCTCCACCTGTGGAGAATGCTACAGAAAAGAAGCCGGAGCAGCCCCCTCAACGGCTGTCCTCCAAAATTTACAAAGTCTAGCGACAGGTCCAGGAGTCGGTGATTGACCAGGGCTACTCTCGCCGACTAAAGAAGATCAAAGCTCGGCAAGAAAAGAGCCATCCCGTGGTACCACAAAAGATGTAATCCGTCTGAGTGCCCGCTGCAACGGCTCCTTCAACTTTAACCGCTCACAAGAGAAGGAGGCCAGAGAAAGCCCCTGTGACCACGGCAAACCGCAAGGACGCTGAATTTAAACGCCCTAAGTCTGGGGGCATGGTAACACATACCGTTTATATGGCTTCCGGAAAAGAGGAAAGCCGTGCTTCTACGGGTCATCAACCGCTTACCCGATCGATAACAAGGACTCAGGAACAACAGCAGAAACTTCAGGAGATACTAACTGCAATGGCTGCGCTCACTGGGCCGAAAGAAAGTCCAGAGACCTCATAGCAGCGTTAGGAACAAGAAACTAATGCTGAATTCCTCCAAAGAATTCTTGAGAGGAAAGAAAAAGAGGCCGCGAAACAGGCGGCCAACATAAAACGAATGGCTCTTTTGTTCCAAGACATGGCCGGGATGATGTTACAACCGGATCCTCCAGCTGAAGACCCTCCGATTACCCTCGAAGACGACAGAGGGGAGAGATCAAACACTCTTCCGACCCTATCAATAGCCAAGGAGGAGACGATCTCCAAAGATGCCCTGGATGATTATATAACTCAACAGATACGAGCTCATCAGGCGAGTGAAGCGGCTAACCAAATCGTTAAAACTGGACGACCCTATCCGGGTTGGTACGACCAAATAAAATACCCGCCGGGATATACGATCCCTAAATTCCACGTATATAAGGGGACGGGAAATCCGCATCAGCACGTCGCTCAATTCAGAGTCTTGTGCGGCAACACCGGAGGTGACGATAAGCTGCTGCTTCGTCAAATTGTCGAAAGCTTAGCAGAGACAGCGTTCGAGTGGTATTCGGAGCTTCCCAACGACTCCGTCAAAATTTTTGCAGAAATGGAGCTGCTATTCACCCAGCGTTTCGCGAGTGCTAGCGAACGCACCCCGATCACTGCACTCATCAACGCCAGAGTGAAGCCGGGAGAAACCTGGGTTCAATACGCCATTCGGTGGCAGAACCTATGGTCAAAGTGCGAATAGCGCATAGAGGAGGCTCCTGCCATGGGCATGTTCGTGGGGACCCTTGACCCTCAGGCAACCTCTCCCAATTCATGATGTTTTTCAAGCCGACCACTTTCCAGGACTTGATTGACAAGCTGGCCCAAATGGACCAGATGGGCCATAGACCGTCCTCCTCAAAGACAGATCCTCGGAATGAGAAGGGGAAAGGGAAAACATCCTTCGTCGCCAACGCTCAACAACAACCGAGTGGCCCGAGACCGGTTGTTCGCCAAAGCAACAAGCGGCAATCCCTCGATGAGAAATTGAGACGTCCTTACTCGTTTCCCCGGGATAAGACAAGGAGACTGTTCGAGCTGGCAGTACGCAACAGACTCATCAATCTGCCGGATCCAAAACGTTCGTTGCAGCCAGGCGATGTTAACAATCCTAAGTACTGCCCTTACCACCAAGTAGTAAGTCATCCAATCGAAGATTGCTTCGTCTTCAAAGGATGGATTGAAGACCAATACCAACAAGGCAAATTCACGCTGTCTGAAAACTGGAAGATGAACCCGCCACAGCTACATGATCCGAAAAAGATGGATATGCCGGGGGAATCATGCTCATTCATAGAGAAAGCCCCATGGACCGAAAAGTCCGTAAACTAGAAACTCGCCTCAAATATGGCAACGACAGACCGAAACGTCGTTAAACTAACAATGGACCACTATGTCCTAAAACTGGCTATTGACCGAAACATCTTTAAACTACTACAAACCCGCGGCATCTCCAGGCTGACGTGGTAAAAAAAAAGGGTACGTCCATAAGCGAAATGGGCACGGATGAAAACCCGAAAGGGCTCCGTGAGTAAAAACAGTGGAAATACCGGCGAGTTTTGTGAAAACCCGAAAGGGCGCAATCTCGTCAAAAGACACTTGCAAGGTCCTCTCGACCCTGTAAGGAGAAACCACTCGCGTGAGATCCTTACGACTCACAAAGGAAGCAACACGCTTAGGAATCCCCACGACTCCTAAAGAGAAATTACACTTGCGAGATCCTCACGACTCATAAGGAGAACCCTCTTATGAGACCCTCAAGGCTCATAAGATTCAAAAGTCTTAAGTTACAGGGACCTGAACCTGTTCTTAAGCGCCCCCAACCTCCAATGCTGCCCTACAAGTGGTTCAGTATTGACCCTTGTATACAATCAACGGGCGCAAATAAACTTTTCCCTGACAAAGTCCCATCCGTGACTAGGGATATGTTTGTTGGAGATAGTGCCCTCAGAGTCAATTATTGGATCACAGGTACGTGATTGCAATGATTGAGGAAGGACCTATCCCTGTAGGACAGTCTTACTCAAGATGATAGTATGCTATCTGGTTTATCTTTATCATCGTGTACTGCTTTAGGTGACCTGACAGGTCACTATTGCACGTTGATAGAGCCCTTAGGATTCTTGCTTGACTGCCAGCAGTATGAGGGCGATCATATACGTGAAAGCTGGTAGTCTATAAGCACATCCTTAAAAGGTCCCTAGTCGTGGGAGTTTCGAGACAGGGCATCGATACTCCAGAGTAGACTAGTGTATACAGTCGAGACCCCGACGAGGGGCGGTGGCCGGTCTCACAAGCCACTGGTGTCAGTTGGTTCACCTAAGATGTATACAGGTGCTCAGTGGGTTATGAGTACACCGGACAGGACTCGCCGGGAACATGCTAGTTGGTCTTATACCTGACGTCAGATAGCAGTTCCCTGGTGACATGTGTACAGGTTAGTTCATCGACCTGAGGATCGTCATTTGTCTCGTGTGAGTTCCCACTGTACTTTGATTACTACCCTACCACGCTCAAAGGAGATGTGCAAACAGGTTTTAGTTGGGTACAGTCCCGAGCCACATGGAGGCAGTGAGCGGATCTTCGGGGGTTCGTCTCTCCCGGTATTGGGGGTGAGGTCGCGCTGTGTCTAGGAGAGCCAGAACATGAAAAGTCCTTGGCCAAGGCAGGAGATTTACTGGTAGGTATTCCAGTAGTATCTCAGGGTGTTCTGGGCTGATCTCTGACACGACTTGTACCGCTTTTGGGGGTCTGACTTTTACCAACCCCCTAGGCCCGCCATGCGATGCTCATAGACGAATGGACCGGACTGTACGGATATTGTCACTGACAGGCTCAGTAGGGTGTCAGGATGAGTTCGCTCATCGACGTCCCTTTTTGTCAATAGATGGTAGCCCGTCACGTATGGCTAATACCTCTGACATGCTAGTGGTTAAATCCACAGCCATAGTATTGACGAGTCTTTAGAGTCCCCCACATTCAGTTGCTCAAGTTTTCGGGCGAAACGCTGTAGAAGCCATATGGAGATATGGCAGGGTTCGATCAGATACGTGCGGTATTGCACGGATCATGATCGGACGGGTTTATACTAGCGGGCTTTGGTTTAAGCCGTATCCTAGTATAGTACAGTGTGGATTTTGTCTCATTGCATTTGTATTTCGGTTGGAATACAAATACGGGTGTGTATACACAGCAGCGGGGTTTTTCCTGTAATTTATTACGGGACCAGTTTTCTGGAGTTGCCAGTTTGCTTTCCATTTCGGCCATATTTCTTTGTATCTTTCATTGGCCGAAGATTGGTGGAAGAGGGCTTATTTACATTTATGCAAATTAGCATTTTGGAGGGTTGTCTTTGCATTTTGTTGTATCATGATAATTCCTCCACCATTTGACTTCTTCTTCTTTTCATCATGGTTGTTGATGATTGGTTGATGGAGTATTGGTTTTAGTTTGTGATCATTGCTTGACTTTGGAGTAATGATGATGGTTGGTTGAGTGTGGTTTTGAGTGTGTGATCATTTCCCTTCATGATTATCATTATTCCCTTACATTATTTTCCCTCACTTGGCTCACTCCTCTCCCTTTTTTGATCAACTGAGGCCGGCCATTTTTGGGGCTGCCCATTTTTTGTGGTGTGGGATTTTTGGTCTTTTGGCTTCACAAAAATCCCAAAGTTTCATCTCCAAAAAGTCTTAGTTCCTTTCCTCCACCAAAGGCAACTTCCACAACCCCAAATGAGATACAAGTTCCACACTACATTCTACAGCAAATCTTAGGCACGCCGACTCGCCAACTTCATGCCCGAGTTGCCTCGGTATAGAGGTGGGAGCCCGTAAAAGAAGCCGGCGACGTGGTGCCCTTCCGGCGACGTGGTGGAGACCGGAGATTCCGCGGGGAGATCGGGACGACGAAGAGAAGACCGAAGGACACGGATCGCTCGGTATATTTCTCAACCCCCTCTCTAGATAGCTAGGACTAGTTTAATGGCACGATCCGGGTTTATAGTGCGCGGTGGTGCCGGTTTGAAAAGTTAAAGTAAATCACCGCTTCCGCATTCCGGCGTCGGATTGACGGCCGGGGCGCCGCCGTACACTTACAGTGGTATCAGAGCCTCGCCATTAACCTAGTCTAGCTTTGTCTAACGTGTTTACATTTCCGATCGAACAAAAAATCCTAAAACCGCATTTTCAATGTGCATCAGTTTCTGTCAAAAAAAATTTTGCTCCAAAATTTTTCAAGTTGTTTCAGAATACTGTGCAGGAAATTATAAGACATCTGTGAAAATTTAGTAGAGTGATACTGTAGAACCGCCGCGGAACCACGGTCAAACCCCCCTTGGCGCCGCGGTTCCGCCGCAGTTCAGTGAGTTCACTGCACCAATTTTTCACAGTGATCTTTTTACAGGGAAATAGGGGTTTTGGAATATTATTTTTGGGCCCAGAATTTCTTTATCTGCTACAGTAATGCTTGGGGCCCACTTGGTAAAATTTGATCGATCGGATATATTAAACACATTAGTTCACAGTATTTACATTATATCTGCGACCGTGAATGTCACTTGATCGGTAAATCCTGTCTAACTGCTATAGCCCGGTTAGACGGATTTGCGAACGTGACTTTCACGTTGATGTTCTGTGATTGTGCTGTGATGTTGCGGATTGGTCGTGGGGGATAGCCTGGTTGCAGTGGTAGTACAGTTTTGTTGTATTATGTACATTTGATATTGCGGGGCGAGCGTCCAACATGTGGACTGCCGTCACTGCCTGTTGTATATTATTCTTTTGGGGCACGACCAGGTTGCGGTCGATGTACCCGTTGTATGTATATTTTACTTTCTGTACTAGGATTACCCCGCGGAGGGGTGCACGGATAGCCGGGTTATAGAGGGCAATGGGCCCGCATCTCATGGCATTGAGACGGAGGGGGATTTACTCTAGAATTGGCGGGCTATTCACCGCACTCGTAGGGGTATAGGTTGACCCAGGAGGGGTGCCCAAGTTACCGGATTCCGTGAATTGCTGGGTGGTCCATTCACGTTGCTGAAGGGGGCTTCCTCGCTTCAGGTTTTGGTGGGTAACTTGCCGCGCCCGTAGGGGTCTAGGATTTCATTGCACAGGCTATCCACACTACCAGGGGAACGTCGGGTTTCAGTAGTGGCTCTGTGAAACCCAGGGATCCCAGATATCTGTATTGTTCTGTGATGCTGTACATTTCTGTGATGTTGCATTTTATCACGCCTTGAGCGAAATATTATATATTGATATATATACTAGTAGATGTTGTATATGTTTTGCATCCGCGCTAGTCCAGTCCCCGCTCTGTCGTTAGTTAGCTAACCTAACGGGTAATGACGGGACCCAGTGGCGAATGAGGATGGCATATACGTACATCATTATATTTTCGTTCTTTGTGGTGTGATCAATTGATGTGACTGCGTTGATTCGGATCAATGCAAGTTAAACAAACCTAATCTGATGTTGTTGGAACACTTTTCAAAAAAGCTTATATTGCAAGGACGTTCGCTTTTGTTTTGCATCATGGTATTCAGTTGGAATATCCTGCTCCTCAGTCGACGAGGCAAGGGCCGAGATCCCTTCACCGGGAGTGACCCCTTGGACAAAAAGTTTGCGTCAGGGCAATAACTTCACTATAGCCGATTACTTTTTCTTTGCACCGTGGTATTCAGTTGGAATATCCTGCACCTCATTCTACGGGGAAAGAGCCGAGATCCCTTCACCGGGAGTGACCTCTTTAGCAAAGGTTTTTCGCCACTATATTTTTAAAAGTTATCCAGTTCCTTCAACGATATCAAGTTCACTACGTTAAAGGTTTTCGCCAGAAACCATTCGTAGCCCTCCGTCGTTTCATATGGATGGTCAATAGTATTCAAGCTGTGTTTGTTGGCCAAAGTCAAGGCACAGTGTTTGGTAGCTGTTGGGTATTCATATGCAGCATAGATAGATACGTTGGTTTGGGGCAGTCGTATAGCCTTGTTGGCCAAAGTCAAGGGCTTGTGCGGGTGGGCTCAAATTAACCTGGAGAATGACGGATAGAACTTGACATGTGACTTATGATTTGTTGGCCAAAGTCAAGGTCATAAGAGCATGGGGCAGAAATCACATCGGGAGTTTCTAAAGAAACTGAAACTTGCCAAATATGCGCATACCTTCTGGAGTGTGATGACGTGAACGGATTCCGTCACGTTATCATGCGATGATAGTTGGATCCTGATTCCCACTGATGAGTTGGTTTACTCCTCGGGTGATCCTGACTAATTCTTCTTTCAGGTTTGGAGGAGAATTTGACGGTACAGTGGGAGGTTTCCAGATTAGATAAATTGGTAACCATTCTGATCTAGGTTAGAGTGCACGCCGAGTGTTTCTTTTCTCTCTCTCTTTGACAGCGACCATTGACCCGACCCTAAGACTATGACTCAGAGACCAAGTTGACCGAACCTTCTTAAACACTGGCTTTTGGATTGTCAGAGTTGCAAACCTCATTGCCACTCCTACTTTTACCCTTTTCTCCAGGACACCCCGTATTACTATGAACGTCCACTTCCATTGGACAAAACCATCGTATGGTTAGATACGAACTCGAAGGAATTTATTCGAGGATGGTTTCCGGTTCTGGAGAAAACGAATAGGACTATTCAGTTTTCTTTTCCTTTTACCTTCTCTCAGGTTGCGAGTACTCCTTGGTTTAGGAGATAGTACACCTATTACGCAAATTGGATAGTCTTCTTCCAAACCATAGGCAGGTGCCGACCGGTAGGGAATGAAGAAAACCAATTAGCCTAACGATGGTGTACAGAAGGTATAAAGTAAAGACATAGCAAGGGATTAGTAAGAGGGCAAAGTAAACTGCGACTGCTATTCACGACCAAACCAAGTATTTCATTACCACTCCCATTTCACCTTTGTATTTCTCCAGGACACTCCGTATCACTACGAAGATCCACAGTTTATTGGATACTCCATCGTATGGTTATATAAGAACTCGAAAGGAATTTGTTCCAGTTCGGGGATGGATTCTGGTTCAGGAGAAATAGGAATAAGGTTTATTCGGTTGTCTTTTATCTTCACCTTCTCTCGCATTGCGAGTGTTCCTAGGATTAGGACAGTACACCCATTATGCTTATTGGATAGTCTTCTTCCAAACCATAGGCTGGTGCCGAACGGTAGGGAAGAAAGAAAACCATTTGGCTTAAAGGGGTGTGCAGAAGGTAATGACTAAAGACATATAAAGGGATTTGGAGAGGTGGCAAATAATTACACGGTTATAGTTGTGAATCTGGATAATGGAAGAGGCATTACTAGGAATACCGGGATACCCCATCGAAACATCTCAATGTTTCAGTTTCACCGTGAACTGTTAATGGAAAACTGATTTCCCAATTAGACACTTGCTCCAGGGTATGTATTTACCAGGTGTGATTCTCACATTTGTATGGTTTTACAGATGATGAGTGGGAGTAAGTTATTGGGAATTGGGTGATCATCCTCATTATATCGGGATTCGTTGTAATCGGTGATATTTGAGGAAGTCACCTGGGTTGTTTGCCGGACGGCAAATATTTGGTTTTGAATATCCGTTGTTATGCACCAATTTCAAATTGATATATCTGTACGTCTATTTTCATAGAGTGAGATATACCTTTTTGAAATTATGTCTATGACATTTACCTATATCAGTGGATGGTTAGGTAAGGAGCATTAAACAGCGGTGTAATTCTTCTTAACCATAAGTACAGTTTTCAACCTACGACACACAGGGAATGAGTTATTAGACTCAAGGGACTTATACAGAGTATTGTATGTTGTCCAGCGTCCATGAGGACAGAGGGGTTGGTTCTCGTACTATATTCGGTTTACTTATGACTTCTCTAGTTTTTAGACAGGTGTTTCGTAGAAACACATGGTCCGAATTTTGAGAAGTTATAGGTATATGAATAAAGTAGAGAACCAAGTATTGCAAGTATCAGGATTCTTCAAGGTGATCGAAGATGTAGATACTTGAGTATGGTATTCAGTTGATAGTAATGGTTAAGAGAACTTGCTTCTCTTTTAGGTTACTCATAATTGGAAGTATTCCTAAGTTGAGTAACGCTGATCGGCCTATTTCCACTTACTTGACATGCACTGGAGACAGTTGCATGACTTGAATCTGGTTCAATTAAATCAGTGCCTCTGGTTCTATATTGGATATAGAACAGTTCATATCTTAACGATGTTAAGGTACGGGGAGTTGTCCGGCCTATGCTTAAAACCAGACACTGGACAACTCAAGGCACGTTTTCTGTAATGGCTGTTTGTGGGTTGACCCAGGCTATGACGATGGTTGACTTTCTACCATCTGGAAGATCAATAGTGATATTGTTCTAGACTCGCCACAGTTTTAATAAAAATGGATTTTTTCAGAAAACAGTAGTGGGAGTATGGTAGAACTGGAAGTGATTCCAGAACCACAAACGATTACTGAAGATTTGATAAGAACCTAAAGATTCAATCTGGTTTGACATTCCATTGGCCACTCCGCAGATAAGGTGGGTAACTTCAGGCACCCGAGAGGTACTCCGGTAGCCTCAAGGACGGTGACAGGGAAGTTCCTGTTTACCCAGACTTGCCATTGCTGTTGTTCCAGGCTGCGAGACCCGGCAGGAGGATGGGTATAGCGTCATTCTAAACTAGCTTTAGAAGTGTACGTGTATATGACTCTGCCAGAGGGTTGTCGTAGTCGGTGGGAGCAGCGGAAGCATTGGTGGACAGGTAGCTTATGTCTATTTATAGACTAAAGCAGATGTAGCGGAGATAGATCATCTATTTCTGACGTGACAGTCATAGGTTTGACTTCATCAGAATAGGGGATGGATCTGTTGAGAAGGTAGTAGGGTGTGATGTCATGGTATTTGGATGACATACTCAGAGTAGGAAGTGATATTCCTATACTACGATCGGTTATACTTTGGTCGTCACACAGTGGTTTCTCCACATGGGACTTGGACATTATATCAGACATACTGGTTACTGGATCTATGGTTTTAGATCTAGATTTGGGTAGTTTCCCAATCTGGGTACTTAGACATCATTCTAAGAGTATTTAGAATGGACGACTCCTGGCACGGTAGTGTATCTGCAGGTGATGGAGTCACCCTCTCTAAAGGTGTCTTACAGACTAAAGGGGAGAGGGATGTGCATGATTGGCAGATCACTTGCTCAGGCAATTGAGTCAATCATGAGATGTCAAGTACCAAACCAGATGTTGTTCTTGCACTAGATGCAATAAGTTGACATTGATCCTATCCTAGAGAAACAGTCGGAAGCAGTTTTAGAACATAAGTGGATGTTCTAGGGATATGATAACGACAGCCTCATTCGGGAGACAGTTATCATTCCAGGCTTCCAAGGTGACCTGGACGACAAGGAGGTTGTCAGAGTTATAGTTTTACTTCTAACGAGGGGCAGTATTTTGGACAGGTGGTCCAAGGCAATACTGAGGGAGGCATGGCGCAGGATACTGATTAAGTTCAGTTGACGATACAGTCTAAGAAGTTTGGATTTGGAGTTCATTTATGAGCTAGGTCCAATCAGACATCCAGACACATTCTAAGACAGGTATTGCTCATTTCGGGAGATGGCTTTCTCCGCGAACTTGAGATATAGAGAGACATAGAAAGAAACATCAAAGCGGATCCACTCACTGAGGCTATTCCTCGAACGCAATAGTTTCGCAAACGGGATTTGTGAGACTGACTATTATAGGAGTTGGGTGTTCGGTATCACACGGGCTGTGAGTATGCGACATCGCAATAATTAGCCTTGAGTGCAAGTGGGAGATTGTTGGAGATAGTGCACTCAGAATCAATTATTGGATCACAGGCACGTGATTGCAATGATTGAGGGAGGACCTATCCCGGTAGGACAGTCTTACTCAAGATGATAGTATGCTATCTAGTTTATCTTTATCATCGTGTACTGCTTTAGGTGACCTGACAGGTCACTATTGCACGTTGATAGAGCCCCTAGGATTCTTGCTTGACTGCTAGCAGTATGAGGGCGATCATATACGTGAGAGCTGGTAGTCTATAAGCACATCCTTAAAAGGTCCCTCGTCATGGGAGTTTCGAGACAGGGCATCGATACTCCAAAGTAGACTAGTGTATACAGTCGAGACCCCGACGAGGGGCGGTGGCCGGTCTCACAAGCAACTGGTGTCAGTTGGTTCACCTAAGATGTATACAGGTGCTCATTGGGTTATGAGTACACCGGACAGGACTCGCCGGGAACATGCTAGTTGGTCTTATACCTGACGTCAGATAGCAGTTCCCTGGTGACATGTGTACAGGTTAGTTCATCGACCTGAGGATCGTCATTTGTCTCGTGTGAGTTCCCACTGTACTTTGATTACTACCCTACCACGCTCAAAGGAGACGTGCAAACAGGTTTTAGTTGGGTACAGTCCCGAGCCACATGGAGGCAGTGAGCGGATCTTCGGGGGTTCGTCTCTTCCGGTATTGGGGGTGAGGTCGCGCTGTGTCTAGGAGAGCCAGAACATGAAAAGTCCTTGGCCAAGGCAGGAGATTTACTGGTAGGTATTCCAGTAGTATCTCAGGGTTTTCTGGGCTGATCTCTGACACGACTTGTACCGCTTTTGGGGGTCTGACTTTTACCAACCCCCTAGGCCCGCCATGAGATGCTCATAGACGAACGGACCGGACTGTACGGATATTGTCACTGACAGGCTCAGTAGGGTGTCAGGATGAGTTCGCTCATCGACGTCCCTTTTTGTCATTAGCTGGTAGCCCGTCACGTATGGCTAATACCTCTGACATGCTAGTGGTTAAATCCACAGCTATAGTATTGACGAGTTTTTAGAGTCCCCCACATTCAGTTGCTCAAGTTTTCGGGCGAAACGCTGTAGAAGCCGTATGGAGATATGGCAGGGTTCGATCAGATACGTGCGGTATTGCACGGATCATGATCGGACGGGTTTATACTAGCGGGCTTTGGTTTAAGCCGGATCCTAGTATAGTACAGTGTGGACTTTGTCTCATTGCATTTGTATTTCGGTCGGAATACAAATACGGGTGTGTATACACAGCAGCGGGGTTTTTCCTGTAATTTATTACGGGACCAGTTTTCTGGAGTTGCCAGTTTTCTTTCCGTTTCGGCCATATTTCTTTGTATCTTTCATTGGCCGAAGATTGGTGGAGGAGGGCTTATTTGCATTTATGCAAATTAGCATTTTAGAGGGTTGTCTTTGCATTTTGTTGTATCATGATAATTCCTCCACCATTTGACTTCTTCTTCTTTTCATCATGGTTGTTGATGATTGGTTGATGGAGTATTGGTTTTAGTTTGTGATCATTGCTTGACTTTGGAGTAATGATGATGGTTGGTTGAGTGTGGTTTTGAGTGTGTGATCATTTCCCTTCATGATTATCATTATTCCCTTGCATTATTTTCCCTCACTTGGCTCACTCCTCTCCCTTTTTTGATCAAGTGAGGCCGGCCATTTTTGAGGCTGCCCATTTTTTGTGGTGTGGGATTTTTGGTCTTTTGGCTTCACAAAAATCTCAAAGTTTCATCTCCAAAAAGTCTTAGTTCATTTCCTCCACCAAAGGCAACTTCCACAACCCCAAATGAGATACAAGTTCCACACTACATTCTACAGCAAATCTTGGGCACGTCGACTCGCCAACTTCGTGCCCGAGTTGCCTCGGTATAGAGGTGGGAGCCCGTAAAAGAAGCCGGCGACGTGGTGCCCTTCCGGCGACGTGGTGGAGACCGGAGATTCTGCGGGGAGATCGGGATGACGACGAGAAGACCGAAGGACACGGATCGCTCGGTATATTTCTCAACCCCCTCTCTAGATAGCTAGGACTAGTTTAATGGCACGATCCGGATTTATAGTGCGCGGTGGTGCCGGTTTGAAAAGTTAAAGTAAATCACCGCTTCCGCATTCCGGCGTCGGATTGACGGCCGGGGCACCGCCGTGCACTTACAATGTTTACACGGTGAACAGCCCTTGTAAGTCCTCTCGACTTATAAGGAGAAAGCACTCTTGTAAGATTTTTACGACTTATAAGAGACCATGCACTTAGGAATCCTCACGACTCCTAAGGAGAAAACGCACCTATGAGATCCTCATGACTTGTAGGGAGAAATACCTTTATGAGACCCTTACGGCTCATGAAGTCAAAAGCCTTAGTCAACAAGATCTTAACCCTGTCTACTAATCCACCTTTGTTCGATATCGACAGAGGAAAATGATGATTCGCTCTTGGCAATATCCCAGTTGTAGCGATGCTGATGCCAAAATCGGTGTCTAATTTCAAGCTTGCAGCGAAAAGCCAACGAGCCACACATGCATACGAAATAGCCGAAATGATGGGGCAACTCGCAATAAAAAGCAGCGAGTAAAAAGAAAAATAGCCGAAATGATCGGGCATCGTGAAAAATAGCCGAAATGATTGGGCAATTGCGATTTTCGCGTTATAAAAAGCTGAAATGATAGAGCATCGCGGAAGGAATAAAAAATGATGAAAGAATGAAACTTTTTGCCCTACAGGTGAGATCACATCGATCCCTGTATACAATCCAGGGCAACAAACAAAGAGGGAACCATACCTTCCCAGCAGGCTCCATCAGAAAGCGAAGCCAAATCTCGACGGTTCATAGACAACCTAGAGACAACCTCGACATTTGTCACAATATTGCAGACACAATGTCAACAAACGAAGCAAAGAAAGATCCCTAGCTTCAGAGTCTCGACGTCAATATCGACAACTTAGAGATCACCAACGACGTTTCTCCTCACTTCAACCAGATGCAAACGTGACGTCAACAACCGACCTCAGAGTCACAACAAAACGGAGCCATGGCAAAGTCGCTAGTTCCAAATCTCAATGGCCACATCTACAGCCAGGAGACCAACAACGGTGTGCCTCCTCATTCCAGCAGGACACAGATGTTACACCATCAAACAGAGCCACGGCATAGTCCTTAGTTCCAAATCTTGATGGTTCACAGACAACCTAGAGACCATCTCAGCATTCGTCTCGTTACAGCAGACGAGATGTCAACGACGGCGTTCCTCCGCAGTCCAGCAGGATGCAGATGCAACGTCAACAAAAGACCTCACGGTCGAAACAAAGCGAAGCGACGACAAAATCCCAGCTTCACCTTAGCATTCGTCTCGATACAGTAGACGAGATGTCAACAACGACGTTCCTTCGCAGTCGAACATGATGCAGATGCAATGTCAACAAAAGAACTCACGGTCGAAACAAAGCGGAGTGACGGAAAAATCCCAGCTCCACCTCAGCATTCGTCTCGTTACAGCGGACGCGATGTCAACAACGGCGTTCCTTCGCGGTCCATCAGGATGCAGATGCAACGTCAACAAAAGACCTCATGGTCGAAACATAGCGGAGTGACGGCAAAATCCCAGCTCCACCTCAGCATTCGTCTCGTTACAGCGGACGCGATGTCAACAATGGCGTTCCTTCGCGGTCCATTAGGATGCAGATGCAACATCAACAAAGACCTCATAGTCGAAACAAAGCGGAGTGACGGCAAAATCCCAGCTCCACCTCAGCATTCATCTCGTTACAGCAGACGCAATGTCAACAACGGCATTCCCTCGCAATCCAGCACAATGTAGATGCAACGTTAGCGAAAGACCCCATGGTCTTAACAAAGCGGAGTGACGGCAAAATCCCAGCTCCACCACGATATTCGTCTCGATACAGCAGACGCAGTGCCAGCAAACGAAGCGAAGGCCAAATTCCTAGCTTCATGGTCTTGACGGTAACTCATATAAAACCTGAAAGACTATCGGAGATCATCCCACATCAGTGCGGAGTGGTCACCACCACGACATTCGTCTCGATACAGCAGACGAGATGTCACTACGGCATCCTTCCTCCAACAGGATTCGGACACGCCAAAGCAAACGAAGCAAAGGCCAAATTCCTAGCTTCAGGGTCTTGACGGTAACTCATATAAAACCTGAAAGATTATCAGAGATCATCCCACATCAGCGCGGAGTGGTCACCACCTCGAAGTTCGTCTCGATACAGCAGACGAGATGTCACCCCAGCGTTCTTCCTCCAGTAGGATTCAGACGCGACAATCAAACAACGGAACCACGGCAAAATCCTTAGTTCCAAACCTCGACAGTTCACCAACAACCTAGAGACAACCGCGACATTCGTCTCGATACAGCAGACGCAATGCCAGTAAACGAAGCGAAGGCCAAATTCCTAGCTTCAGGGTCTTGACGGCAACTCATATAAAACTTGAAAGACTATCGGAGATCATCCCACGCCAGCACGGAGTGGTCACCACCTCGATGTTCATCTCGATACAGCAGACGAGATGTCACCACAACGTTCTTCTTCCAACAGGATTCAGACGCGACAATCAAACAACGGAGCCACGGAAAAATCCCTAGTTCCAAACCTCGACGGTTCACCAACAACCTAGAGACAACCGCGACATTCGTCTCGATACAGCAGACGCAATGCCAACAAACGAAGCGAAGGCCAAATTCCTAGCTTCAGGGTCTTCACGGCAACTCATATAAAACCTGAAAGACTATCGGAGATCATCCCACGCCAGCACGGAGTGGTTATGACTCATCGGGGCTCTCCAAAATGAGCCTAACCTCAAGTAAAAAGCGGCATGGCAAAATTCCTAACACTTGCTCTGCCGACGGTCAAACTGCCTAGGAGGATTGCTTGAAGACGTCTTGTCCAGCCCCCGAAGGGATCAGAGATATGACAATCGCAAGGCTGCTCGAACAGAAAGATTGTCTATCGAGGAATACATCAGCCAACGCGACGGTACGACAGGCAAAATCCTAGTACCACAGACCCTAACGGACTTCTGTTGTAAAGAGCAGAGGTTAACTGTGACGTTAGGACATCCTTGCGAGAACTTCTCGATTCGCCTCGACTCGTAAGGCAAAGCCTTAGGCAATGGGGATTAAAAAACCTGTTTCCTAAGCACTGGGGCCCTGCAAGTCTGTCTTAGATGGACTCTTGCATACTATTCACGGGTCACACTCTCCGAAGTCGAACATCGACAAAGAGGGAAACAACCACTTACAAGTCCTCTCGACTTATAAGCGGGAGAAATTCTCTTGTGAGATCCTTACGACTCTCAAGAGAAAACACACGCTTAGGAGTCCTCACGACTCCTAGGGAGAAAATACACCTATGGGATCCTCTCGACTCGTAGGGAGAAAATCCTTTATGAGATCCTCACGGCTCATAAAGTTGAAAAGTCTTAGGTGGCAGATCCTAACCCCGTCTCCTAAGCCATCACTGCCTTACAAAGAGGTCAAGATGGATTATCTATAGGCCACATTCCCCAAAGTCAAACATCGACAAGGAGGGAAACAATCACTTATGAATCCTCTCGACTTATAAGGGAGAAAATTCTCTTGTAAGACCCTTACGAGTCTCAAGGGAAAACGCACTTAGGTGTCCTCACGACCCCTAAGGAGAAAATACACCTGCGGGATCCTCTCGATCTGTAGGGAGAAAAAAAACCTTCTTGAGACCCTTACGGCTCATGAAGATGAAAAAAGTCTTAGGTTACAAGAACCTTAAACTTGTCTCCTAAGCCATCAATTCTATTGCCATGCGTAACTCTGCACTACTTCACCCACGTACATACTTACGTGGGCAAAGTAGAGGGGGGCATTTGTTCCCACCGAAAATTTCTGCGCAAAAAGCCTAAGGTATCAAATGGCAGCGATACACTTAAGAAAATGCGAACCAGTATTTTCCAGGCTGTATTTTGACAAATTCCCGAATGAGAAACAGCTAAATTCTGATGGAATCAATAGAGTCTCGAAAAATCCTTCGATTTGATATATTATGGGCCTCATAATTCATCCGGGATCAAAAGTTATGAGGCATCACGTGCCCACACGTGATCGGACATCATGTGCCGACACGTGACCATTTACAGGCAAAGCCTGTAGTCACTGAATAAAATAAATAATTAAATGGGGTCATGTGCCATCACGTGATAGGCCTTTGAAAACCCACTGAAGAAAATTAAAAATGCAATCAGGAATACCCCAATGGGGGATCACGCGTCCACACGTGACCAAAAGTCACGTGCAGACACGTGATGTGTTCTTAGGCTCTTTAACTAATAGAATTAAATTCTAATCAACAGAAGTCACGTTCCCACACATGATGGGCCTCTTAAACTCACTAACAAGGGATTAAAAATCATAATAAAATAGCAAGGAATACCCCAATGGGGCATCACGTGCCACACGTGAGCAAAGGTCACGTGCAAACACGTGATGGGTTCCTAAGCTCTCTGAATTAATAGAATTAAATTCTAATTAAATAATTAATCAGTGGGGTCACGTGCCAACACATGATGGGCTCTTAAACCCTCTGAAATAATAAGAATTAAATTCTAAACAATGGGGTCATGTGTCAACACGCGATGGGATCCTAAAATCTCTGAAACAATAGAATTAAATTCTAATTAAGGGAAATCAAAAACCCTAACTGGAAAAATATTTCTTTAAATCTTTCCAAACAAAAGATTGTGCTCTGGAAAAATGGAGCACCGTTGGATTAAAAATACAATGGTGATTAAAAATCACCAATATGGAAAGATTCTATACAAGGAAAGATTTCCCTGAAATTTGAATAACAGATAAAAGATCTCTTGGATTAAAAATCCAATGGTGAATAAAATTCACTGAGTAATCTAAATGATCATGTTGGTTACAAAATCAATTAAAATCTTTCAATGAAAGATTCACAAAACAAATTGATTCTTTTCTTTCTCTTATAAATAGGAGCCAAAAAGGGAAGAGAAGGGATCGACTTTTTTGGGAGATAATAACAACAGAGAGAAAAAAGAAAGGAGAATTTAATTCTCAAAAAAGAAAACCCTAGGTGAGAAAAGAAAGGGGATCAAAACTTCAAAAAAAGAGAATTTAATTCTCAATTTAAGAGTTTAACTCTTCTGCACAAAAGAACTTAGTTCTTCCTCTGGTTGAAGATCTGCAAAGAGCACATCTCCCCATAAGTTGAGAATTTAATTCTCATCGGTTTGAGATTCTGCCATACAGATCCAAAACTTAGAGGGAAAATTGAGTTTAGAGAATTTAATTCTCCCAAAAACAAAATTAGGGTTTAACCCTATATGAGAATTTAATTCTCCCAAAATAACAGGAATTAAATTCCTTCAAGATGGACAGAACTAGGGTTTAACCCTAATTGAGAATTTAATTCTCTCAAATTCATAGGAATTTAATTCCTCTTAAAATGAAATTATAGTTTCACCCTATACAAGAATTTAATTCTTTTACATATATGGGAATTTAATTCCTCTAAAAGAAATTAGGGTTTAACCCTACATAAGAATTTAATTCTTTCATTATAGGAATTTAATTCCTCCAAAGTCATAATTAGGGTTTAACCCTACAGAGAATTTAATTCTTAAAAATAACAGAGAACTTAAAAGATCTCCATGCATGCGAAAGACTAAGGTCACGTGTCCCCACGTGACCCCTGAAGAGATCCCCAGAAATAAGAAGGAATTAATTTTGAGGCAATGCCTCACGTGTTCCCACGTGACCTCCTAAACGACGAGAATTAAAGCAAAGGAAATGTTAGCTCTGGGCGCTCTCACGTGTTATCACGTGACCCCTAATAAATGCCTTAACAAATCAGTGCATGAATGCTTATCACGTGCCAACACGTGATGGCCAGAAAGTCAAAAAGTGTTTAACACGTATTTGCAGAACAAAGTAAAGAAGATCTGTCCCCACCTTTGGGCGCCCTCACGTGTCCCCACGTGGCCTCTTCTTCTCTAGTGTTTAACACTAATTCGAGAGCTTTATTTCCAGTGTTTAACTCTGATTTGTCTTCTAGTGTTTAACACTATTGTTAGCCAAATTGGCTAATTTTCCAGAGGCAAAAGCCTCCCCTTCAACTGAATCTCAAAATTGAGTAAAATTCAGAGCTATAATGTTTGATGCCCAGTCATAGATAAAAATGTTACCAAAGCCCTCAAACTCTTGTTTAAGCACTGCTAAATGATGAAGGGCTGAACCCAGACAAATGTCTAATGGTCCAACAAAGGGTCAACATTTCAAACTTAATTGGACTTAGCCCAAATTGGCCATAAGTCCTCAATTCAGACTTAACCGAGCCCAAATGTGCTCATAATCTAATTAATTGATCTTAGTTCCAAATTGGACTACAGATCACTTAATCCACTTTGGTTCGAGGGTACATCTCTTCACTCCTCTGATATTTGTCGTTGTAATCCTTCAACGTCTTCAGAGAGGTGACGGGTCCCGACAACCAAACACTTCACGGACTGTGGGGTCCTTAAGCCCATGGACTATGATGTCCTTGTAGGACTACGGTAGCGCACCGGCCGTCTTTCCTCGGCCAAAATGCGGAAACGAAAATTTTTCTTGACTTTAAACCGGCACTACCGCATCCTAATAACCCGGATCGTAACCATTAACCTAATCCTAGCTATCAAGAGAGTGGGTAGAGAGATATACCAAGCGATCTGTGTCCTTCGGTCTTCGTCTCCATTCCGATCTCCTCGCGGAATCTCCGGTCGTCGCCTCCTCGTCGAAACGGGCACCACATCGCCGGTTCTTTTACGGGCTCCCACCTCTGGACCGAGGCAACTCGGGCGCGAAGTTGGCGAGCCGACGCGTCCAAGAGATGCTATAGGTGTAGTGTAGAAAACATTGTCTCATTTGGGGTAGTGAAGTTGCCATGATGGAGGAATCAAAGAACTTTGGAGAGAGGTTGAGAATTTAGCAAGCATGCAAATGAGATATGAATAATTTTCCTCATGAAAAATAAACTCTCTCTTTTCCCACAAAGTGGCCGGCCTCAATATGGAGAGGGAAAAATGCAAGGGAGATGAGTGTAGGAAAACCAAGGGGTGACCACAAACAAAGAGATGATAATGAGGTATATATGTCACAACAACACCAAATCAATTCAAATCTCATTTAATGCACCATGATGAGAACAAGAAAAAGCAAAGATGCTTTATCAATCATAATGCCTCATATACAAATGACCCCCTCCACAAATACTAATTTGCACAATTGCAAATTAGCCCCCCCATCGGAAAAGTCCGGCCGCGAAGGAACAAAGGAAAACTGGCCGGAACGGAATGCAAACTGGCAACTTCAGAAAACTGATCCCGTAATAAATTACAGGAAAACCCCGCGACTGTATATACATACCCTCATTTGTATTCCCACTGAATACAAATGCAAAGAGACAAAACTACACTGTCTAATACCAGGATCCGGCTTAAACCAAAGCCCGCTAATAAAAACCCGTCCGATCACGATCCGTGCAATACCGCACGTATCAGATCGAACCCTGCCATATCTCCATACGGCCTCTACAGCGTTTCGCCCGAAACTTGAGTAACTGTGTGTGGTGGACTCTAAAGACTCGTCAATACTATGGCTGTGGATTTAACCACTAGCACGTCAGAGGTATTAGCCATACGTGACGGGCTACCAGCTATTGACTAAAAGGGACGTCGATGAGCGAACTCATCCTGACACCCTACTGAGCGTGTCAGTGACAATATGCGTACAGTCCGGTCCGTTCGTCTATGAGCATCGCATGGCGGGCCTAGGGGGTTGGTAAAAGTCAGACCCCCAAAAGCGATACAAGTCGTGTCAGAGTGAAGCCCAGAACACCCTGAGATACTACTGGAATACCTACCAGTAAATCTCCTGCCTCGGCCGAGGGCTTTGTGTAATGGCTCTCCTAGACACAGCGCGACCTCACCCCCAATACCGGGAGAGACGAACCCCAGCAGATCCGCTCACTGCATCCATGTGGCTCGGGACTATACCCAACTAAAACCTGTTTGCACGACTCCTTTGAGCCGTGGTAGGGTAGTAATCAAAGCACAGTGGGAACTCACACGAGACAAATGACGATCTCAGGTCGATGAACTAACCTGTACACATGTCACCAGGGAACTGCTATCTGACGTCTGGTATAATCCAAACTAGCATGTTCCCGGCGGGTCCTGTCTGGTGTACTCATAACCCAATGAGCACCTGTATACATCTTAGGTGAACCAACAGACACCAGAGGCTTGTGAGACCAGCCACCGCCCCTCATTGGGGTCTCGACCGTATACACTAGTCTACTATGGAGTATCGATGCCCTGTCTCGAAACTCCCACGACCAGGGACCTTTTAAGGATGTGCTTATAGACCCCCAGCTCCCACGTATATGATCGCCCTAATACTGCCGGCAGTCAAGTAAGAATCCTAGGGGCTCTATCAACGTGTACTAGCGACTCGTAAGGTCACCTAAAGCAGTACACAATGATAAAGATAAACTAGATAGCATACTATCATCTTGAGTAAGACTGTCCTACTGGGACAGGTCCTCCCTCAATCATTGCAATCACGTGCCTGTGATCCAATAATTGACTCTGAGAGCACTATCTCTAACAATCTCCTACTTGCACTCAAGGCTAATTATTGCGATGTCGCATACTCACAGCCCGTGTGATACCGAACACCCAACTCCTCTACTAGTCAGTCTCACAAATCCCGTTTGCGAAACTATTGCGTTCGAGGAATAGCCTCAGTGAGTGGATCCGCTGTGAAGTTTCTTTCTATGTCTCTCTTTATCTCAAGTTCGCGGAGAAAGCCATCTCCCGAAATGAGCAATACCTGTCTTAGAATGTGTCTGGATGTCTGATGGGACCTAGCTCATAAATGAACTCCAAATCCAAACTTCTTAGACTGTATCGTCAACTGAACTTAATCAGTATCCTGCGCCATGCCTCCCTCAGTATCCCCTTGGACCACCTGTCCATAATACTGCCCCTCGTCAGAGGGAAAACTATAACTCTGACAGTTACTCTCCCATCCAGGTCACCTTGGAAGCCTGGAATGATAACCGTCTCCTAAAGGAGGCTGTCGATATCATATCCCTAGAACATTCACTTATGTTCTAAAACTGCTTCCGAATGTTTCTCCAGGATTGGATCAATATCAACTTATTGCATCTCCTGAAAAAAACAATATCTGGTGTGGTACTTGACATCTCATGATTGACTCAATTGCCTAAGCAAGTGATCTGCCAATCATGCACATCCCTCTCCCCTTTAGTCTGTAAGACACCTTTAGAGAGGGTGACTCCATCCCCTGCAGGTATACTACCGTGCCAGGAGTCGTCCATTCTAAAAACTCTTAGAATGTCGTCTAAGTACCCTGATTGGGAAACCACCCAAATCTAGATCTATAGATCTAGTAACCAGAATGTCTTGATAATATATCCAAGTCCTATGTGGAGAAACCATTGTGTGACAACCAAAGTATAACCGATCGTAGTATAGGAACTTTACTTCCTACTCTGTGTATGTCATCAAATACCAGGACATCACACCCTACTACCTTCTTAACATATCCACCCATATTCTGACGAAGTCAAACCTATGACTGTCACATCAGAAATAGATGATCTTTCTCCGCTATATCTGCTTTAGTCTATAAATAGACATAAGCCTGTTGTCCACCAATGCTTCCGCTGCTCCCACTGACTACGACAACCCTCTGGCAGAGTCATATAGACGTGCACTTCTAAAGCTAGTTTAGAACGACGCTATACTCATCCTCCTGCCGGGTCTCACAGTCTGGAACAACAGCAATGGCAAGTCTGGGTAAACAAGAACTTCCCTGTCACCGTCCTTGAGCATACCGAAGTACCTCTCGAGTGCCTGAGGTTACCCACTTTATCTGCGGAGTGGCCAATGGAATGTCAAACCAGATTGAATCTTTAGGTTCTTATCAAATCTTCAGTAATCTTTTGCGGTTCTGGAATTATTTCCAGTTCTACCATACTCCCACTACTGTTCTCTGAAAAAAAACATTTTTATTTAAAACTGTGGCGAGTTAAGAACAATATTACTATTGATCTTCCAGATGGTAGAAAGTCAACCCTTGTCATAGCCTGGGTCAACCCACAAACAGCCATTACAGAAACGTGCCTTGAGTTATCCAGAGTCTGGTTTTAAGCATAAGCCGGACAACTCCCCGTACCTTAACAATGTCAAGATATGAACTGTTCTATATCCAATATAGAAGCAGAGGCACTGATTTAATTGAACCAGATTCAAATCATGCAGCTATCTCCAGTGCATGTCAACTAAATGGAAGGAGGCCTATCAGCGTTACTCAACTTAGGAATGCTTCCAATTATGAGTAACCTGAAAGAGAAGCAAGTTCTCTTAATCATTACTATAAACTGAATACCACACACAAGTATCTATATCTTCGATCACCTTGAAGAATCCCGATACTTGCAACACCTGGTTCTCTACTTTATTCATATACCTATAACTTCTCAAAACTCAGAACATGCATTTCTACGAAACAAATGTCTAAGAACTAGAGAAGTCACAAGTAAACAGAATATAGTATGAGTACCAACCCCTCTGTCCTAATGGACATTGGACAATATACAATACTCTGTATAAGTCCCCTGAGTCTAACAACTCATTCCCTGTGTGTCGTAGGTTGAAAACTGTACTATGGTTATGAAGAATTACACCGTTGTTCAATGCTCCTTACCTAACCATCCACTGATATAGGTAAATGTCATAAACATAATTTCAAAAATGTATATCTCACTCTATAAAATAGATGTACAGATATATCAATTTGAAATTGGTGCATAACAACGGATATTCAAAACCAAATATTTGCCGTCCGGCAAACAGCCCAGGCGATTTCCTCAAATATCACCAATTACAACGAATTCCGATATGATGAGGATGATCACCTAATTCCCAATAACATACTCCTACTCATCATCTGTAAAACCATACAGATGTAAGAATCAAACCTGGTAAATACATACCCTGGAGCAAGTGTCTAATTGGGAAATCAGTTTTCTTTTAACAGTACACAGTGAAACTGAAACATTGAAATGTTTCGATGGGGTATCCTGGTATTCCTAGTAATGCCTCTTCCATTATCCAGATTCACAACTGTAACCGTATAATTCTTTGCCATCTCTCCAAATCCCTTTATATGTCTTTAGTCATTACCTTCTGCACACCCCTTTAGGCCAAATGGTTTTCTTCCTTCCCTACCGTTCGGCACCAGCCTATGGTTTGGAAGAAGACTATCCAATAAGCATAATGGGTGTACTGTCCTAATCTTAGGAGCACTCGCAATGCGAGAGAAGGTGAAGATAAAAGACAACCGAATAAACCTTATTCCTATTTCTCCCGAACCAGAATCCATCCCCGAACTGGAACAAGTTCCTTTCGAGTTCGTATATAACCATACGATGGAGTATCCAATAAACTGTAGATCTTCGTAGTGATACAGAGTGTCCTGGAGAAATACAAAGGTGATTTAGGATTGGCGAAGAAATACTTGGTTCGGTCGTGAATAGCAGTCGTAATTTACTTTGCCCTCTTTCTAATCCCTTTCTTTGTCTTAACTTAATACCTTCTGTACACCGTTTAGGCTAATTGGCTTTCTTCATTCCCTACCGGCCGGCACCAGCCTATGGTTTGGAAGAAGACTATCCAATTTGCGTAATAGGTGTACTGTCCTAATCCAAGGAGCACTCGCAACCTGAGAGAAGGTAAAAGGAAAAGACAACTGAATAGTCCTATTCGTTTTCTCCAGAACCGGAAACCATCCTCGAATTCCTTCGAGTTCGTATATAACCATACGATGGTTTTGTCCAATGGAAGTGGACGTTCGTAGTAATACGGGGTGTTCTGGAGAAAAGGGTAAAAGTAGGAGTGACAATGAGGTTTGCAATTTTGACAATCCAAAAGCCAGTGTATAAGAAGGTTCGGTTAACTTGGTCACTGAGTCATAGTCTAGGGTCGGGTCAATGGTCGCTGCCAAAGAGAGAGAGAAAAGAAACACTCAGCGTGCACTCTAACCTAGATCAGAATGGTTATCACTTTATCTAATCTAGAAACCTCCCACTGTAATCTCAAATTCTCCTCCAAACCTGAAAGAAGAATTAGTCGGGGTCACCCGAGGAGTAAACCAACTCATCAGTGGGAATCGGGATCCAACTATCATCGCGTGATAACGTGACGGAATCCACTCACGTTATCACACTCCAGAAGGTATGCGCATGCCTGGCAAGTTTCAGTTTCTTTAGAAACTCCCGATGTGATTTTTACCCCTACGACCCAAGTGACATTGACACAGTCAACAAATCAAAGAGTCCTAGTCAAGTTCAACCCGTCACTATCCTGAATTGCATTAAACCCACCCGTACGAGCCCTTGACACAGTCAACATGGCCGCACGACTGTCCTAATCAATCCCATTAATATGCCACAAACAAACACTACTTAGCTACCGCACACTACGCCTTGACACAGTCAACAAACGCAGCACGAATACTAAGTAATACTTGTAAGAAATGACGGAGGGCTACGTCTAGTTTTTGGCGAAAAACTTTTAACGTAATGAACTTGATATCGTTGAAGGAACTGCATAGCTTTTTTATAAAAATATAGTGACAAAAACCTTTGCTAAAGATGTCACTCCCGGTGAAGGGATCTCGGATCTTTCCCCGTAGAATGAGGTGCAGGATATTCCAACTGAATACCACGATGCAAAGCAAAAGTAATCGGCTATAGTGAAGTTATTACCCTGACGCAAACTTCTGTCTAAGGGGTCACTCCCGGTGAAGGGATCTCGGCCCTTGCCTCGTTGACTGAGGAGCAGGATATTCCAACTGAATACCACGATGCAAAATAAAAGAGAACGCCCTTGCAATAACAGCTTTTTGAAAAAATGTTCCAACAACATCAGAATAGGTTTGTTTATCTTGCATTGATCCGAATCAACGCAGTCCCATCAATTGATCACACCAATAAAGAACGAAAATAATGATGTATGTATATGCCATCCGCATTCGCCACTGGGGCCCCGTCATCACCCGTTAGGTTACTTAACTAACGACAGAGTGGGGACTGGACTAGCGTGGATGCAAAACATATACAACATCAACTAGTATATATCAATATATAATATTCGCTCAAGGCGTGAGAAAATGCAACATCACAGAAATGTAATCAGCATCACAGAACAATACAGATATCTGGGATCCCCGGGTTTCACAGAGCCGCTGCAGAAACCCGACGTTCCTCTGGTCGTGTGGATAGCCTGTGCAACGAAATCCTAGACCCCTACTGTAACGTTTTGAAAATCGTTTCGGTGAAATTTCGAAAAAAATCGGTAAAATAAGGGGGTTTTCTGTAAAAATCCAAAATAAAAATATCTTATTATGAAAATTAAATATACATATTCCAGCTATGTAATTGCTATTATTTGGTGTTTATTGAGTCGCTTGTGAAATTTCAAATTTTCTGAAAAAAATATTATTTTATTATTATTTTAAGCCGTCACTAATACATTTAATTAGGGAAAATTATAAATTGGAATGAGTTGAAACAAATTTTGTGCATCATAAAACATTAAATAAAATTTTATCATATGATTTTTGGAACGAAATCATTTGCCAAAACGGTTTAGAAATTATTGAAGAAAAAAGGCTTTTTTTTTAGCGTAAATGGATGTTTGGGGTATTGTATTTATCATTTTCCATCACCCCACACCCGTACCCACACCCACACACCCCCATTCACTTCTCCCCTTGGCTGAATTCAGCAGCCCCCATCTTTTTCCCCACTTGAGAAAAGTCCAAGCAAACAACAAGAGAAGAAGGAATGAAGAAAAGAGTAAGTGTTGACTTTGGGGTATGGGTTTTGTTGACTTTTGCCACAAACCCATTCCCTCTCTCTCTCCTCACTCATTCTCCCCCCCATCTGGCCGAGACCCCTCCTTGATCAGCCCCAAATCTTTCCACTTCATTTCCAACAGCAAAGTGCTCAAAAAAATCAAGAAAAAATCAAATTAAAACCTCATAAATCCCAAATCCAACAATTACCCATTATTCTTTAACCAATCTAGTGTGGATCTTGGAGCATGGAAGCAAGTTTTGGAGGCTAAGATTCTTGCAAGATAGATCTACAAATTGTGAGGTATAATCTTGCTCCAAGTGTTATCTTCTTGATAATTGTTGTAATCAACTTAATTAGGTATCTAAATTGGTTTAATTTTCTATTTAGAAATTCAAGGTTAGGGTTTTTAAATAAGGTTAGGGTTTTTATAAAATGTTTATAATGTCATGGTGTAGTTAGCATATTAAGACATAGAAAACTTAATCTTATTGCATCTTGCTAATTGCTACTTTTAAATTTGTCCAAATTGCATAATTTTGTAAACTAGGTTTTAAAACTTAAGCTAAATTGTTAGATAAAAATAAATTCTAATTATGTTGGTTTGCAAACTAGATTTTTGTAATTAATATAAAAGAAGTGAGATTAAAATCTAGTAAGTGTTTATGTGGCCTAATTAACTATTTAGCGAATATTTTGACAACTCGTTTTTCTTAAACATCAAGATTTGTATTAAAACGGTTAACGACCGCAAACTAGAGTTTTGGGAAATAAAACGATTTGTGTACTTTTATGGTTTTGACGAATTAAAAACCTATTCCTTATATAATTAGTGAGTTTTGAAACCATGATTGGCGTGTTTGAGTTTTTCACGATCACTCGGCGTTGTACGCCGATGTGGAGGGTTTTGGGTTGATTTGTGAAAGCAAACCATAGCTTTTGACCTATGTGGGATTCGTGCGTCGTTTTGGTCATGAGTCGGATTTTAATGCGATACGGTGCGTTATGATATGTAGGTACCCCATGTGGACTTCGAGACGACAAGCAAGCGCGTGGCGGCGTCGGCACCGGCAAGCGAGGACCAGGTGAGTAGATTTATATCTACGGGGAGAAGTCGGGTGGATGGCGTATAGCACCCCCGCAGTTCGTGGTGATGTATACGAATACGTATGCACACACATATATATATTGTTTATATATTGTTTAAGATTATTGATGATAGAGATGGATCCTTGGTGTGATTGGATTGGTTTAGTGTTGCGAAACTCTAGAGTAGTGGTTGCACCACACACACACACACACCCATATTTGCATACATTCTTCTTTCATATGTGCGTACATGGGATTATATATTGATGTGTATATTTACACATGGGTATGGGACTATGTGTTTATATACTGGATTTGAGGATAGTAATTGGGATTTGAGATGAGTCGATGATATTGGGCTTGAGGCCAGAAGATCCGTGATGTGTTTTGGTTCGTATTGAGATATGACATGATGTTTTAGCGGGTCTTTTGACGTAGTGATTCTTATACATGCATGCATACATAGATGGTATCAATATTGTACTAGACGTAGATCAGTACCCCGATCATGATATTTGATAAAGAGGATATCAGATGAATAGTATAATGAATGTGATATTGACCGTACCCAGATTTGGGGATGCCGTACGACGGATTTACGTACGAGCTATATTTGATGATTGATCCGCACTCTTGACTTGGGATGTCTGGTTATGGATATGATATTATTGAGACGGGATCACCGACTGTATATATACAGGTATGTATATGTATCGACTCAGATGATAGGCGGTTTCCTTACCTGTAGATCAGCTTGTTTGTTCAGCCGTATAGTTTAGTGTAGTTGTTAGATTAGATTAGACTCCTACCTATTTCAAAACTAGCGGATCGTGGGTATTTTAAAAGACAGGTCAAGGGATCTACGGATATTTCAAAAGACGTATCCTTTCTTAAAAACCACCGTAGCCCTATTTTCAAAACCCCGCGGTTCATGTTATTTCAAATGGCACCATTTGTAGGACTTATATTAGATAATGCAGACTAGTTATAGTTGCGTCTAGTTTTTTTAGCTCCCGCTCATTTTGGTTGCTCGCTCCCCATCGCATATTTACATTGTTATTTCATATTGCATTGTTGATATTATGCTGTTAGGACACCAGCACCATTACCGATGATGCGTATGTACCACATACACTTACTTGCCGGCTCACACACATCTTCATCGGTAATTGCCATGTCACGTACACCTTAGAAAATATTGTTGCTTAACTTAGCTTGATAGCCAGTAGTTTGACATAATATTAGTGTACATACCTTATATGCCAGCTTAGATATTGTAGTTATTACTTGTCGCTTCATGCATACTGTTATTCATTCTCATGCTTATATTCATAGTTCTACATGCTATTGATGATTCGGATTTCCATGATATTTTCTGGATTTGGAGGAAAACCGCAAAACATATATAAACTGATTTCTCTCTTTTTAAATAAAAGTGCGGTTTTTTTCCTATGATGTATGAGTCGTCCACCATGAGTTTGCTGATGGATTTCGAGACCCGATTCGAGGAGATGGATGAACCGTTTCGGGTACATGGTGGACCCGGTAATGTACCCCGGGGCAAGAAGCGCGTGATGATGACGATGTGAGCTGGCAGGGGAGCACTACTTACCGGTGATTTTACCCGACGCGTCGGATATCCGGAGGATACCGTCGTGGTCTTGAGATAGATGGTAGGGGCCGGTCTGGACTGACGGCGCACTAGATATTGTGATTGAGGTACAGAGACTGTGATACCGAGATATCGAGATATTGGGATTACGTTTTGTGCCGATGCTAGGCATTGTTTTATGCTGATTTCATTATGATACCTCATTTTGAAAATATACAAAGGAAATCTCACTAATTTATGAAAACAGTTCTTCATTTGCATGTATTATGTCTTCATGCATTCATACCTCATTCATATGATATATTGCTACCTGAGGCACTGACACGGGCATATGAGATTACACTCGGGTTAGATATTTACCCTAGCCTTGTTATAGGCTGCTGGTTATATTTGAGGATATATTATGATCATTGACCTAGGTTGCGTTATTTATGCGATTTCTGTGCGTAGATGTTTTTCTATTCACGAGTTGGCAACTCACCCCTGTTGTGCCCCAGTTTCTTGCAGGTTTGCCGTACAGGTTTCATTACGGTTTTGTGGGCTCAGTTTCATTCGGGTGACTTGCTAGTAGGTGGGTTTTTCTTGTATCGTACTCATCATATTGCCTTGTATAATATTATTCCGTTGTATCTAGTAAATTCCATCAACCAAACATGTATTTATTGAGATAGAGACCAGTGTTGTTTATTCTTTCGACCTTAGAGTCGCTCGTTATATTTCTGGTGGTTTTGAGTTTCCTTTTGAGTTTTGATCCTCGCCGTTGGCGTTGTATATTATATTGCTTGTGTGGTTGTGACCGTCGATTGACGAACTAGCTCCCGCTTGGGGATGCCTTTTTCTTGATTTCGTATACTATTCATGTTGTATCCCGTTTGGGGGCCAGTATTTACAAAGGGGGACTCTGCCGAAATTTCAGTAAATTTTTGATGTTTTAAAAACCGCATAACTCGGCTTATGCTATTGAAATTACTTGCTTTAAGTTGGTTTTTCCTGCACTCTACTACTTTTCTTGGTTTGGATTTCTGGGTTTTCGGTTTACTTAGATTACGTACGCCTCGAGACGTTCGTAGTTTAAGTGCCGGTCATGTTCCGTACTTTCGGGTCGTGACAAAGTTGGTATCAAAGCATTAGGTTTTAACCTTCGGAGCGTAGGATGACCCTTGGTTGATGGAATAGGTGAATAAAGTAGAGTGACGTACCGTTGGTATGTTCCGCGGCATATTTACGACACGCCACTCCACTTATGAAGCCTTAGGGTGTACATTTCCTTGTTCAATATTATATTCCTTCCTGATCTAGCCTCATCGGTACCAGTTTGGTTTTGCTGCTACGGTTACAGGCAGGGAGAGCTACGGCTAGAGTTGCGGTCAGCACAAGCTCATCACGAACGAGGACTGACCAGGGCGAAATTCCGGCGACACACGATTGCAGAGATGTGTCTTTTTACTGTGTTTCCGCGCCACGAGCGTTTGGCGGATCGCCTTTATGAGATTACTCGGACGTGCCGATTTGCACTAGAGGATTGAGACACTGATAGAGGCCAGCCAGATTTTGATGACCATTGAGGTATTGCTTATTCATGATGGTCGAGGCACTGTTCAGCGTGCAGACGAGCGAGCCAGTTATTGCTGCGAACGACGAGATATTGCCCCAGATGCTGGAGTTAGTGCAGAATGAGTTGTACTAAAAGATGATAGAAGGTCGCTAGTCATCGAGGATGAATGACTAGGACATGTGGATCGTTCGCCTACCCCGATGCGAGGTCATCAGATAGATTGATTCCAGCTAGAGACGACTTCACGCGGAGACGTTGGGAGTCGACAGAGACGATCGAATGTCAGAAACCTATTATTCCAAGTTTAAAGTAGTCGGAAAGACATGCAGAAAATTCTATGGTCCCTCTAGAAGAATGAAACCCTAACTCGACTTAATGACCGTGTGAAAGCCTTTGAACCTTCGGGTTTGCGGCAGTTCTACGGCGCCATTAGTGAGGCTTGGGTTTGCCCTTCTACGACTGGACCACCGATGCTGTGGTATGTACTCGATACTATTAAACTGTGCCCAAGAGGTTGAGCTCTTGGGGGATTATGAGGTTTTGACGACTCGATCGGATGGCTCGACTTAATTCAGATGCTAAGTGGTGAGATGCATTTCTAGGGAGACTCCAGATACGAGGATAGTCATTGGAGCTCAGTCCATGCAGCCACGACGAGACGAGTCCGAAGCAGTCGACATTAGAGAAAAGTGGAGTAAGAGGTTCGTACAGGATCTGGATATGATGACGTTCCACTCCGCCGACATCAGAGATGCGATGCGCATGCCGAGGCATTGTACTTGGATATACCTTCCAGAATGAGTCGCGATGAGTATGCAGCCGTTCCGGAACAAGAAGCAGATATAGTAAAGGACGATGACTCCCGGACAGTTGGCAGAGTTGAGACTGGAAGAGACCTTGAGTAGGATTCCTTTCAGGACACTGCTGCAATGATAATTGCACCCAGGATCAGACGTGTCACGTGCATTTAGGGAGCCAGAGGCCGACTCCAGTGACATGTTGCTTTACGAGTGGTCGTGCGGATTGACCGAGAGATGACCAGAGAAGTGCCAAAACGGAATCGTCCCCGTTAGCACACCTGACAGGGCCGATGAGCCGGTGGATCGTGAGATTGGTAATCCACAAGGAAGACTTGAAACCAGGAGCGGTCATGTTACGCACACCAGCAGGCCAGAGTTTAGGATCGTCGATGAGACATGCTATGAGTGACCACGACAGTTGGCCCGAGATTCTTAGAGGATGCACTTGAACGATACTATTTCGCCATTATTGATTTCGATGTTTTGGGTGATTTATTCGTATGATTTGATTTTGATGATTGAGGATTTACGATCTTTGCACAGTGTTGCACTTGATATCGTTTTCGTGCTTTAGTTTCATATGTTTGTGATTTTACGGTTTTAAACAGTTGAGTTGTTTTGTGCGTATGCATGCACACGAATTGGTTCCTGCACTCTGTATAGTTATTATATGCTTGCAGTGCAGTGATACGCCTTTTGTGCACTTAGATGCACTGGACTTCGATTTCGATTGTGATACTCGATATTTGTTTTGTGCACCTTGTGCACCTGATTGATTTTGCGCACGTTCGGCGCTTGATATTGGATTTCATGATTTCGTGCACGATGGATGCACCTGATTTGGATTTCGCGCATGTTGGGCGGATGTTTTGAAGGGTGATTTTGGTGCACACCAGAGGCACTAAATCGAGATTCTTCGTGCGTGTCAGACGCACCTGTCCTTGCTGTCAGGCACAAACGTTGCCTACGACAGATGCTTGTGCACACCCGATGCACTTAGATGTTGTTTCTGTGCGCATGTATGGCACATTCATGGATTTTGATTTCCGTGCGCACCAGACGCACGTAGCATTCATGTGCATATTTTGGGATTGATTTCGTATAGAGCAGTACGTTTTTATGATATTGCTATGTGTTTTCGTACTGAGCAGGACTAGTCAGAGGACAGTACCTGAATATATTTTGCATGCATTGATAGTTATTGAAGGGATTTCCAAAAAGTGGGCTATAGCCCCAGTATTTACCTACGTGTCTGATATGACACGAAATGTTTAAAATAAGGAGACCCTTCTAAATTGTTTCCAAAACGGCGGAACGTACATTTCAAACAAAGGTATATATGTATATAGTTATTTTCTTATGATAGACGTCCGCCACTGTGCAGTGTTATACGCGTTGCACAGCGACTTAAAGAGATTTGGCATGCATTTCCTTCAGATACTTACAGATATAGATTCGATGTTTACATGTCCGACCAGCTGGCGTATCATATTGGTTTTGCTCTGGATTTGGTATTGATGTCTTCCCCATGACTCCGATGATTGCGGGATGCTTGACGGAGTTTTGATTTGAGTTATATGTTCATTTTTCATGCACATGCACTGCGCTACGATTTGTTTTATGTATTTACAATTTCGGAGCCCCGACAACTTGATGGTTTTCATAGATGTTTTAGTATTTGGGGGAGTTTGAATTTAAATTCGGGGACCGAATTTCTTTAAGGGGGGAAGATTGTAACGTTTTGAAAATCGTTTCGGTGAAATTTCGAAAAAAATCGGTAAAATAAGGGGGTTTTCTGTAAAAACCCAAAATACAAATATCTTATTATAAAAATTAAATATACATATTCCAGCTATGTAATTGCTATTATTTGGTGTTTATTGAGCCGCTGGTGAAATTTCAATTTTTCTGAAAAAAATATTATTTTATTATTATTTTAAGCCGTCACTAATACATTTAATTAGGGAAAATTATAAATTGGAATGAGTTGAAACAAATTTTGTGCATCATAAAACATTAAATAAAATTTTATCATGTGGTTTTTGGAACGAAATCATTTGCCAAAACGGTTTAGAAATTATTGAAGAAAAAAGGCTTTTTTTTAGCGTAAATGGATGTTTGGGGTATTGTATTTATCATTTTCCATCACCACACATCCGTACCCACACCCACACACCCCCATTCACTTCTCCCCTTGGCTGAATTCAGCAGCCCCCATCTTTTTCCCCACTTGAGAAAAGTCCAAGCAAACAACAAGAGAAGAAGGAATGAAGAAAAGAGTAAGTGTTGACTTTGGGGTATGGGTTTTGTTGACTTTTGCCACAAACCCATTCCCTCTCTCTCTCCTCACTCATTCTCCCCCCCCCCCCCAATCTGGCCGAGACCCCTCCTTGATCAGCCCCAAATCTTTCCACTTCATTTCCAACACAAAGTGCTAAAAAAATCAAGAAAAAATCAAATTAAAACCTCATAAATCCCAAATCCAACAATTACCCATTATTCTTTAACCAATCTAGTGTGGATCTTGGAGCATGGAAGCAAGTTTTGGAGGCTAAGATTCTTGCAAGATAGATCTACAAATTGTGAGGTATAATCTTGCTCCAAGTGTTATCTTCTTGATAATTGTTGTAATCAACTTAATTAGGTATCTAAATTGGTTTAATTTTCTATTTAGAAATTCAAGGTTAGGGTTTTTAAATAAGGTTAGGGTTTTTATAAAATGTTTATAATGTCATGGTGTAGTTAGCATATTAAGACATAGAAAACTTAATCTTATTGCATCTTGCTAATTGCTACTTTTAAATTTGTCCAAATTGCATAATTTTGTAAACTAGGTTTTAAAACTTAAGCTAAATTGTTAGATAAAAATAAATTCTAATTATGTTGGTTTGCAAACTAGATTTTTGTAATTAATATAAAGAAGTGAGATTAAAATCTAGTAAGTGTTTATGTGGCCTAATTAAGCTATTTAGCGAATATTTTGACAACTCGTTTTGCTTAAACATCAAGATTTGTATTAAAACGGTTAACGACCGCTAACTAGAGTTTTGGGAAATAAAACGATTTGTGTACTTTTATGGTTTTGACGAATTAAAAACCTATTCCTTATATAATTAGTGAGTTTTGAAACCATGATTGGCGTGTTTGAGTTTTTCACGATCACTCGGCGTTGTACGCCGATGTGGAGGGTTTTGGGTTGATTTGTGAAAGCAAACCATAGCTTTTGACCTATGTGGGATTCGTGCGTCGTTTTGGTCATGAGTCGGATTTTAATGCGATACGGTGCGTTATGATATGTAGGTACCCCATGTGGACTTCGAGACGACAAGCAAGCGCGTGGCGGCGTCGGCACCGGCAAGCGAGGACCAGGTGAGTAGATTTATATCTACGGGGAGAAGTCGGGTGGATGGCGTATAGCAACCCCGCAGTTCGTGGTGATGTATACGAATACGTATGCACACATATATATATATATATATTGTTTATATATTGTTTGTGATTATTGATGATAGAGATGGATCCTTGGTGTGATTGGATTGGTTTAGTGTTGCGAAACCCTAGAGTAGTGGTTGCACCACACACACACACACACCCATATTTGCATACATTCTTCTTTCATATGTGCGTACATGGGATTATATATTGATGTGTATATTTACACATGGGTATGGGACTATGTGTTTATATACTGGATTTGAGGATAGTAATTGGGATTTGAGATGAGTCGATGATATTGGGCTTGAGGCCAGAAGATCCGTGATGTGTTTTGGTTCGTATTGAGATATGACATGATGTTTTAGCGGGTCTTTTGACGTAGTGATTCTTATACATGCATGCATACATAGATGGTATCAATATTGTACTAGACGTAGATCAGTACCCCGATCATGATATTTGATAAAGAGGATATCAGATGAATAGTATAATGAATGTGATATTGACCGTACCCAGATTTGGGGATGCCGTACGACGGATTTACGTACGAGCTATATTTTGATGATTGATCCGCACTCTTGACTTGGGATGTCTGGTTATGGATATGATATTATTGAGGCGGGATCACCGACTGTATATATACAGGTATGTATATGTATCGACTCAGATGATAGGCGGTTTCCTTACCTGTAGATCAGCTTGTTGGTTCAGCCGTATAGTTTAGTGTAGTTGTTAGATTACATTAGACTCCTACCTATTTCAAAACTAGCGGATCGTGGGTATTTTAAAAGACAGGTCAAGGGATCTACGGATATTTCAAAAGACATATCCTTTCTTAAAAACCACCGTAGCCCTATTTTCAAAACCCCGCGGTTCGTGTTATTTCAAATGGCACCATTTGTAGGACTTATATTAGATAATGCAGATTAGTTATAGTTGTGTCTAGTTTTTTTAGCTCCCGCTCATTTTGGTTGCTCGCTCCGCATCGCATATTTACATTGTTATTTCATATTGCATTGTTGACATTATGCTGTTAGGACACCAGCACCATTACCGATGATGCGTATGTACCACATACACTTACTTGCCGGCTCACACACATCTTCATCGGTAATTGCCATGTCACGTACACCTTAGAAAATATTGTTGCTTAACTTAGCTTGATACCCAGTAGTTTGACATAATATTAGTGTACATACCTTATATGCCAGCTTAGATATTGTAGTTATTACTTGTCGCTTCATGCATACTGTTATTCATTCTCATGCTTATATTCATGGTTCTACATGCTATTGATGATTCGGATTTCCATGATATTTTCTGGATTTGGAGGAAAACCGCAAAACATATATAAACTGATTTCTTTCTTTTTAAATAAAAGTGCGGTTTTTTTCCTATGATGTATGAGTCGTCCACCATGAGTTTGCTGATGGATTTCGAGACCCGATTCGAGGAGATGGATGAACCGTTTCGGGTACATGACCCGGTAATGTACCCCGGGGCAAGAAGCGCGTGATGATGACCATGTGAGCCTGGCAGGGGAGCACTACTTACCGGTGATTTTACCCGACGCGTCGGATATCCGGAGGATACCGTCGTGGTCTTGAGATGGATGGTAGGGGCCGGTCTGGACTGACGGCGCCCTAGATATTGTGATTGAGGTACAGAGACTGTGATACCGAGATATCGAGATATTGGGATTACGTTTTGTGCCGATGCTAGGCATTGTTTTATGCTGATTTCATTATGATACCTCATTTTGAAAATATACAAAGGAAATCTCACTAATTTATGAAAACAGTTCTTCATTTGCATGTATTCTGTCTTCATGCATTCATACCTCATTCATATGATATATTGCTACCTGAGGCACTGACACGGGCATATGAGATTACACTCGGGTTAGATATTTACCCTAGCCTTGTTATAGGCTGCTGGTTATATTTGAGGATATATTATGATCATTGACCTAGATTGCGTTATTTATGCGATTTCTGTGCGTAGATGTTTTTCTATTCACGAATTGGCAACTCACCCCCGTTGTGCCCCGGTTTCTTACAGGTTTGCCGTACTGGTTTCATTACGGCTTTGCGGGCTCAGTTTCATTCGGGTGACTTGCTAGTAGGTGGGTTTTTCTTGTATCGTACCCATCATATTGCCTTGTATAATATTATTCCGTTGTATCTAGTAAATTCCATCAACCAAACATGTATTTATTGAGATAGAGACCAGTGTTGTTTATTCTTTCGACCTTAGAGTCGCTCGTTATATTTCTGGTGGTTTTGAGTTTCCTTTTGAGTTTTGATCCTCGCCGTTGGCGTTGTATATTATATTGCTTGTGTGGTTGTGACCGTCGATTGACGAAGAGCTAGCTCCCGCTTGGGGATGCCTTTTTCTTGATTTCGTATACTATTCATGTTGTATCCCGTTTGGGGGCCAGTATTTACAAAGGAGACTCTGCCGAAATTTTCAGTAAATTTTTGATGTTTTAAAAACCGCATAACTCGGCTTATGCTATTGAAATTACTTGCTTTAAGTTGGTTTTTCCTGCACTCTACTACTTTTCTTGGTTTGGATTTCTGGGTTTTCGGTTTACTTAGATTACGTACGCCTCGAGACGTTCGTAGTTTAAGTGCCGGTCATGTTCCGTACTTTCGGGTCGTGACACCTACGGGCGCGGAAAGTTACCCGCCAAAACCTGAAGTGAGGCAGCCCCCTTCAGCAACGTGAATGGACCACCCAGCACTTCACGGAATCCAGTAACTTGGCCACCCCTCCTGGGTCAACCTGTACCCCCTACGAGTGCGGCGAATAGCCCGCCAATTCTAGAGTAAATCCCCCTCCGTCTCAAAGCCATGAGATGCGGGCTCGTTGCCCTTTAGAACCCGGCTATCCGTGCACCCCTCCGCGAGGTAATCCTAGTACAGAAAGTAAAATATACATACAACGGGTACATCGACCTCGACCCGGTCGTGCCCCAAAAGAATAATACAAACAGGCAGTGACGGCAGTCCACATGTCGGACGCTCGCCCCGCAATATCAAATGTATATATAAAACAAAACTGTACTACCATTGCACCAGGCTATCCACCACGACAAATCCGCAACATCACAGCACAACACAGTATATCAACGTGAATGTCACATTCGCAAATCCGTCTAAAAGGGCTATAGCAGTTAGACAGGATTTACCGATCAAATGGCATTCACGGTCGCTGATATAATGTAAATACTGTGAACTAACATGTTTAAAATTTTCGATCGACCAAATTTACCGAAGTGGGCCCCAAGCACTACTGTAGCTCTCACAGAAAATCTGGGCCCAAAAAGAATATTCCAAAAACCCCATTTCACTGTCTAAGATCCACTGAAAAAAATGGTGCAACAAGGACTTATTATGGCCGCAGAACCGCGGCCAATGCATGGGTTTGGCCGCGGTTCCGCGGTGGAACAGTCGAATCATGTCACCAAATTTTTGCAGAAGCCTTAGAATTCCCTGCATGTTATTCTGCAACAACCTGAAAAATTTTTATAGCCCAAAAAATTTCGACAGAAACCTGATGCAATGGAAATCGGGTTTTCGGAAAATCCGTTCGATCGAACTTGTAAACACGTTAGAGTAAGCTAGACTAGGTTAATGGCATGGCTCTGATACCATGTAGGACTACGGTAGCGCCCCGGCCGTCTTTCCCCGGCCAAAATACGGAAACGAAAATTTTTCTTGACTTTAAACCGGCACTACCGTATCCTAATAACCCAGATCGTAACCATTAACCTAATCCTAGCTATCAAGAGAGTGGGTAGAGAGATATACCAAGCGATCCGTGTCCTTCGGTCTTCGTCTCCACTCCGATCTCCTCGCGGAATCTCCGGTCGTCGCCTCCTCGTCGAAACGGGCACCACATCGCCGGGTTCTTTTACGGGCTCCCACCTCTGGACCGAGGAAACTCGGGCGCGAAGTTGGCGAACCGACGCGTCCAAGAGATGCTGTAGGTGTAGTGTAGAAAACATTGTCTCATTTGGGGTAGTGAAGTTGCCATGATGGAGGAATCAAAGAACTTTGGAGAGAGGTTGAGAATTTAGCAAGCATGCAAATGAGATATGAATAATTTTCCTCATGAAAAATGAACTCTCTCTTTTCCCACAAAGTGGCCGGCCTCAATATGGAGAGGGAAAAATGCAAGGGAGGTGAGTGTAGGAAAACCAAGGGGTGACCACAAACAAAGAGATGATAATGAGGTATATATGTCACAACAACACCAAATCAATTCAAATCTCATTTAATGCACCATGATGAGAACAAGAAAAAGCAAAGATGCTTTATCAATCATAATGCCTCATATACAAATGACCCCCTCCACAAATACTAATTTGCACAATTGCAAATTAGCCCCCCCATCGGAAAAGTCCGGACGCGAAGGAACAAAGAAAAACTGGCCGGAACGGAATGCAAACTGGCAACTTCAGAAAACTGATCCCGTAATAAATTACAGGAAAACCCCGTGACTGTATATACATACCCGCATTTGTATTCCCATTGAATACAAATGCAAAGAGACAAAACTACACTGTCTAATACCAGGATTCGGCTTAAACCAAAGCCTGCTAGTAAAAACCCGTCCGATCACGATCCGTGCAATACCGCACGTATCAGATCGAACCTTGCCATATCTCCATACGGCCTCTACAGCGTTTCGCCCGAAACTTGAGTAACTGTGTGTGGTGGACTCTAAAGACTCGTCAATACTATGGCTGTGGATTTAACCACTAGCACGTCAAAGGTATTAGCCATACGTGACGGGCTACCAGCTATTGACTAAAAGGGACGTCGATGAGCGAACTCATCCTGACACCCTACTGAGTCTGTCAGTGACAATATCCGTACAGTCCGTTCCGTTCGTCTATGAGCATCGCATGGCGGGCCTAGGGGGTTGGTAAAAATCAGACCCCTAAAAGCAGTACAAGTCGTGTCGGAGTGAAGCCCAGAACACCCTGAGATACTACTGGAATACCTACCAGTAAATCTCCTGCCTCGGCCGAGGGCTTTGTGTAATGGCTCTCCTAGATACAGCGCGACCTCACCCCCAATACCGAGAGAGATGAACCCCTGCAGATCCGCTCACTGCCTCCATGTGGCTCGGGACTGTACCCAACTAAAACCTGTTTGCACGACTCCTTTGAGCCGTGGTAAGGTAGTAATCAAAGCACAGTGGGAACTCACACGAGACAAATGATGATCTCAGGTCGATGAACTAACCTATACACATGTCACCAGGGAACTGCTATCTGACGTCTGGTATAATCCCAACCAGCATGTTCCCGGCGAGTCCTGTCTGGTGTACTCATAACCCAATGAGCACCTGTATACATCTTAGGTGAACCAACAGACACCAGTGGCTTGTGAGACCGGCCACCGCCCCTCGTCGGGGTCTCGACTGTATACACTAGTCTACTATGGAGTATCGATGCCCTGTCTCGAAACTCCCACGACTAGGGACCTTTTAAGGATGTGCTTATAGACCCCAGCTCCCACGTATATGATCGCCCTCATACTGCTGGAAGTCAAGCAAGAATCCTAGGGGCTCTATCAACGTGTAATAGCGACTCTTAAGGTCACCTAAAGCAGTACACGATGATAAAGATAAACCAGATAGCATACTATCATCTTGAGTAAGACTGTCCTACGGGGACAGGTCCTCCCTCAATCATTGCAATCACGTGCCTGTGATCCAATAATTGACTCTGAGGGCACTATCTCTAACAGTCCTTAACCTTGACTGTGGGGTCTTTAAACTCACGGTCTATGACGTCCTTAACCTTGACTGTGGGGTCTTTAAACTCACGGACTATGATGTCCTTAACCTTGACTGTGAGGTCTTTAAACTCACGGACTATGATGTCCTTAACCTTGACTGTGATGTCTTTAAACTCAGGGACTATGATGTCCTTAACCTTGACTGTGATGTCTTTAAACTCAGGGACTATGATGTCCTTAACCTTGACTGTGAGGTCTTTAAACTCATGGACTATGATGTCCTTAACTTGGATAACTATATCCTTAAACTGGTATTGGACCACTACGTCCTTAAACTGGTATTGGACCACCATGTCTTTAAACTGATAATCGACCGCAATGTCTCTAAACTAAACAATAGAGTTCAAATGCTCTATTGTTGGATCTAAATGATCCTGTTAAGTTGATCTTAGTCTAAAATTAGACTAACGTGTCCTTTACAAACGTTGAGTTGATCATAGTCTAAAATTAGACTAACGTATCCTTAATGAACGTTTAAGTTGATCTTAGTCTCAAATGAGACTAACGTATTCTTAAACCCAAACCCCCAAACCCAAATCTAAGAAGATACAGATTTGGACTAATCCACGCCCTACGGGCGACAACATAAATTAGTCTCCGTATACAATCCACGGGCAACCACAAACAAATAAAACACCCACGACACGAAGTGACCATCTGGAGAAGGAGAAAGTTGTTACCGCAATACGGTAGCGTAATTAACTGCAGGGGCTTGCGCCTGCAGGGAAGAGCATCCCCACAATCAAAAACCCCTCAAACGAGGGGGAATCTGACGAAGTCTGCTACATCGGCCGCATCCGTTTAAACCTCCGATACACGGTGCCATAAATCAACTTGGCATCTTCGGAGAGGTGGACGGATAGCACCAATTAGCATCTGCCCCCAGATTCAGGCAAGACGTCAGTCTTTCCCGGTTTCCGGCGGTAAACAACCATGTATCGGAGGTTTAGAAAGATGCGACCGTTGTAGCAGACTTCATCAGATTCCCCTTCATTTGCGAGGGTTTTTGATTGTGGGGTCGCTCATCCCTGCAGGTGCAAGCCTCTGCAATTAAATACGTTACCGCGTAGCGATAACCACTTTCTCCGGCTCCAGATGTTCACTTCGTGTGGTATATGTTTGTTTTGTTTTAGGTTGACCGTGGATTGTATACGGAGACTAATTCGTGTTGTCGCCCGTAGGGCGTGGATTAGTCCAAATCCGTATTTTCTTAGATATGGGATTGTTTGATTTAAGGATCGTTAATCTCGTTTGAGATTAAGATCAAACTTAAATGTTTGTTAAGGATACGTTAGTCTAATATTAGACTAAGATCTACTTAATAAGGTTTTAAGATCATTTAGATCCAACGAAAGAGCATTTGGGCTCTATTATTTTAGTTTAAGAACGTTGCGGTCCGTTATTAGTTTACGGACGTTGCGGTCCACAAATCACCATTTTTGAGGTGAGGGTTTAGTTTAAGGACGCTGCGGTCTATATTAGTTTAAGGACGTTGCGGTCCGTTATTAGTTTAAGGACATTGCGGTCCACAGTTGCTGGTTGTCGGGACCCGCCACCTCTCTGAAGACGTTGAAGAATTATAACGACATATATCATAGGTATGAAGAGATGTACCCTTGAACCAATGAATGTTCATCAGGGACTTGGTAGTCCTGTTTGGAACTAAGGCCAATTTAGAAGAAGACATATGGGCTCGGTCAATTTTGGGTTTGGCCAACCTTGGGCTCAGCCCACTTGATTACTTATTTGGGCTTGATCCCTTTTCTATATTAGCTGAGCATTGACTTGGGTTCTGACACCCCTTTTTCTTTTTGTCTTATTTATATTCTTTTATATGGATTGTCTAACAATTTATGGCGCCCACGTGCAGAGCACGTGAGGCGCTCGGCGCTAAGCGCAAAACACTGAGTGCTAAGCACTACTTATTAAATAGCGCCCATGTGAGGAGCACGTGGAGCGCACGGCGCTGAGCGCCAGATTTTGGGTGCTAAGCGCTTCTTATTAAATAGCGCCCACGTGAGGAGCACGTGGAGCGCTCGGCGCTGAGCGCCAGACTTTGAGTGCTAACCGCTTCTTATTAAATAGTGCCCACATGAGGAGCACGTGGAGCGCTCGGCGCTGAGCGCCAGATTTTGAGTGCTAAGTGCTTCTTATTAAATAGCGCCCAGTGAGGAGCACGTGGAGCGCTCGGCGCTGAGCGCCAGACTTTGAGTGCTAAGCACCGAGTTTTCTATTCTGCTCAATTCAATTCTCTGAGAATTAGATTCTCATTTGTGAAAGACTTTGTCTTATAGATCTGAGATCTGGAAAAAGAACTAAGTTCTTCTGATGTGAGAGTTAAACTCTTAGATATGGAGGAGATATTATGATCTCTCTTATTTTTATTTACATTGAGGAGAAATCATTCTCATCTTGAAGTTTGAAGTTTATTGGGGGATTCTTCTCTACAAGACTTGTAGTCTTGGGGCTTTTATATAGTGGAGGCAAATTTGTTGATTCAGTTAAGAAAATCTCTCATTGAGAGATTTCTTAATTGATTTAGGGATTTTATCCACCATTGGATTTTTGATCCAAGGGCTTCTGTTTTACAGAAGACATTCTTCTTGTTTTTAACAAGATTGGGAAAATATTTTCTCATACAGAGCTTATTCTGTAATTTGGTGATTTTTTAATCACCATTGGATCTTTAATCCAACGGTGTTCTGTTTTACAGAGCGTAATCTTTCTTGTTTAGAAAGATTGGGAAAATATTTTCCCCTACAGAGTTTATTCTGTAGCTTGGTGATTTTTAATCACCATTGGATCTTTAATCCAATGGTGCTCTGTTTTACAGAGTATAATCTTTCTTGTTTAGAAAGATTGGGAAAATATTTTCTCCTACATAGCTTACTCTGTAGCTCGGTGATTTTTAATCACCATTGGATCTTTAATCCAATGGTGCTCTGTTTTATAGAGCATAATCTTTCTTATTTAGAAAGAATTGAGGAGTGTTTTCTCGATCAGAATTTAATTCCGCTCTTTGATGATTTATCATCTCCATTGGATCTTTGATCCAACGGCGGAGAACTTTTAGTTCTGGCGCCAGCACCCTCGTGCGGGGCACGTGAGGCGCTGCCTCAGAGTTTTTTAACTCTTGGCGCTGGCGCCTTTATGCATGGCACGTGAGGCACTGCCTCAGAGTTATTATCTTTCGGCGCTGGCGCCCTCGTGAAAGGCACGTGAGACGCTGCCTCAGAGTTTTTAACTCTCGGTGCTGGCGCCCTCGTGCAAGGCACGTGAGGCGCTGCCTCATTACCGAAGGTGTCTTTTCACCTTCTTTCTCTGCTTTTCCTGAGTCAAACTTCTCTTTCCCAGTGCCTTCTTTTAATAGAGCTTGGAGATAGTTCCATCATGCACAACATTTTCTGTGCCTAGACATAAATGTCTCCCTTCATAATCTGAAGCAATACTTCTCTTCTCTCTCACTTTCAGAGAATCATTTTAACAAAGAAGGGTTATGGCTTGTAATCATCCACATGCTCGCCGGCAGCCATGGGAGGTGCCTATCGAGGAAATTGTTCCTCGTTTTTCCGCACGCTTGGTGAACCCTACTCTTACGGATGACCAATGGGACACGGTGCTGCACAAGCTCTTGACTCGTAGAGGATCTCCTCTCCCCATCGGCTCCATTAGGCTCCGGATGGTCTTCTTGTCCGTGATCGATGATATTCCCCCTCATCCGGTGAAGATGACTCCGGCAATGCTCGACGTCGCGGAGGACAAGATCGAGTTCTTTCACGGGGCACTTTTGATTACCGCGGCTCTGAGGGATCGCTCTGTTCGGCTGCTAATCCAGATACGGGCTCAGCGGGTCGTCATGTCTGCCGTCACTGATGGGTGCGGTGCTGACTGATGGGTAGCTACTCCTCGTGAACATCGCCGCATTGACATGGTTGAGAAGGCAGAGAGGGAGTTAAAGAATTTTATCCATAGTTTTGTGAATCCTTGTACTTTTGATCCCATGTATGGTGATCTATTTCCTGTAGAATAAAATGTTCAATTAAATGCTTTCTTTTGTCGTTGAACACCTGTTCTTCCTCTGATGTGTGTGTATATGAATGAGCCCGATTTCACACATATCTGTAAACGAAATTTAAACCGGTGTAAACAGAAACAAATAGCTCTTGGCCGAAGGTTTTAGCGAGAACAAGAGGGTAGAAGACCGAAGGACACGAATCTTTCGGTATATAACTTCTAACCTTTTAGTTAAGATCTCCTTTTGTAGCTAGTATCGGTTTATGGTTTCGATTCTAGGACGGGTTTTTAGCGCCAATTTTTTTTTTTAAAACACCATTTTTGTTCCGCATCGGCCACGGTAGATGGCCAGGACGCTAGCAAACCTCAACAATATATATACATACGTATCTATACATACATATGTATGTATGTATGTATACATACATACATATGTATATATTATTAAATTACCACTTGATTTAATAATCCAGCTTAAACATAAACCAGCTAGTATTAAAAACGTCCGATTAACATACATGTTGTAACATTTCAGAAAATAAAATATTATTTTTGGGAAATTAAATAATTAAAATAATAATTTCTATGAATATTATTAAATATGAGAATCAGTTCTAATGAAAGGGTATAATTATATACCAATAATTTGGAAAATATTTGGTAAATTAATAAGGATTATTGATTGAAGGTATTTATGTGATTTGGGCATTCTATGAATTATTATACAACTAGTTATATTTAAATTAATATAAAACCCGATTAGTGTTTCACTAATTATGCATTAATCTTAATTATGTGCATAGCATGCAACAAAGTATGCTGCAAACACTTATTTCATTGTTTTGAACCATGGCTTCTTTTAAATTAAAATTGGTTTTGTTTTAAAAAATGGAAAGGAGAAGATATTTTTTGATGAGAGAGAGAGTGATGGGATTGGTGTCATGGCGGCTAATGTGAGAGAGAAGGGGGGAGAGAGAGAAGGGTTGAAATTCTTTACCCTTCTACCCACATGGCTCATTTCTTTTCTTCCTTCTACATCTCTCATTCTCATCTTCTTCATCTCATCTTCCCATTTTCCACCTCCTCTACCACTATATTTCAACCCTAAAACTCGAATAAAACCTTATGCTTCCTTCACTAAAAATGATCATAACCTCACTACCAACCCTATGGAGGCATCAAGATTAGACTTTGAAGGCTTTGAGCAACTCAAGAAAATTCTTGAGTTACCATATGAGGTAATTCCTATACCCTTGGTTAAGTTCTTAGTTTTCCTTAGGTTCTAGTATAGTTTAGAGTTAAACTTGTGGATTTTGTGATGTTGGAATTTTCCATGATGAGATTTGGAAATGGTTATGACTTGTGAAAGTAGATGTGAGGCTTGGTTAGGGACCACAACCTTCACAGTGCTTGAATTATAGACCAAAACAGAGAGTAAAATCCAAGATATGAGTTAGAAATATTTCAAATGTTGGTTTTGTGGATATTTTGGGGACTACAGGGAATTTGGAGCAACCTGAGGTGTTTGTAGAAAAATCAAACAAGTACATTAACCTAATTAGACCAATAGGAGACCACCGTGAGAAGACGAGACCAAGATTCTTCAGGGGGGACCGGCGAGATCGGGAAATTTGGTATTCTCGCCGGGTCATTTTGGTGGGATGGTGTTGTCTTTGCCAATAGCTTACTTACCATGTAGAATAGCCCCCTGTACTGTTTGTTTAGCCTTAATTTACCAGACCAAAAATCTGGGAGCATTTAGTGTTGGTTTTAACTATGTTTTCTGATTTCAAAAACTTGGCTTTTGGTATTTGAATGTGGATTTGGTCGTTGGACGTTTGTACGTCGACGACGAGGATTATTTGGCTATTTTTGCATGCGTAGACCATAGGTTCTAACCTATGTGCGTTTCGTGTGCCGTTTTAGTTTTCGTGTTTAATTCATGTCTATGATATAACGTATTGAAACTGTAGGTACCCCGCGAGAACATCGTATGACAAGGGAGCGAGGATCAAGGTGAGTAGATGTATATCTACGGGGGAAATCGGGTGGATGGTGTATAGCACCCCCGCAACCGTAGAATAGGGTATTACTATATCTGTAAGTTTGGATGCGATATTTGGATACTTAGTAAAGATGGTATTTAGAAAACCTTAGGTTAGATTAGGTTGATCTAGGGAGACCTATCCATAGGATGATTATCTTGGTGGCGAATCGCAAGTTATATGTAGTCTCACACACACGCACACACACACTTGATTTTGTGTGTGTGTGTGTGTAGGTATGTGAGTATGTGTGTGTGTGTGTCCATATACATGGGTGATTAGGACAGCATGTGATATGTGGAGATGAGTCGATATGATCGGGCATGATGCCGTGAGATTTGATATGCGATTGAGTCATGATATGATATTATAATGGATCGTTTGGCGATATGTATTCAAACATGTAGCATATGATTTGATAAATAATAGATTGTACGAGACCTTAGATCCGTACCACTGATTATGATGTTGATATTGTACGATGATTGATACCGTACAATTGATGATTCATATGATATTTGACCCGTACCCTCGATTTTGAGGATGCCGTACGATAGATATTACCGTACAAGGTTTATATGATGATTGATCTGTACTCTTGACTCGAGAATGTAGTACGATGTATTATTACCGTACGTGATGATATGAGGCTGGATCGCCGACTATTAGATATATCGGCTCGGGATAATATAGATTTCTTATTATCTTTCGACTAGTTCCTTAGTTTAGTCTTTTAGTTGATTGAGTAAATATTAGAATAGGCTCGAATCATACCTATTTTCAAAACTAACGAATCGTGCGTATTTTCAAAAGACATTCCGAGGGATGCTACGGATTTTCAAAGGACGTATCTTTTCTCAAAAACACCGTAGCCCCTACTTTTCTAAAAAACCACGATTCGTGCTATTTCAAAACACTAAAACGGTATGACTCGTATACAGATATGTATATTTTATTATGTTGCGTTTACTATTCACTTTTCCGTTATATTCATGTTGCTCTCATTGCATTTCATATATACATGTGTCTTCTGTTGCTATTATGAGTTCGTCTGTTAGGACACCAGCACCATTACCGATGATGCGTATGTTGCACGTACACTTGCTTGTCGGCTCACATGCATCATCATCGGTAATTTCCATGCCATGTACACACTAGAGAACATTTACTCCATTCATATAATCTGATAATCTGTAAATGTAGCATTATTTTACATTCAAAATCTTAAAATGCTAGTGTAGACATTGTATCTCTTACTTAGAATACCACATGCATTTGCATCCGTACATTCTAGTTATGCACTGATCATTGGCTTTATGTCGATATTTATTATCTCATTGTTCTGCATATATTGTGATTCTCTTGGAGATTTCCATATTCATGAGATGTCTAGATTTGGGGAAAACCGCAAAGGAATTTCATAAAACTTATATTAATTTTTAAATAGAAATTGCGGTTTTCTCGTGACCTAATGTGTATGGCGTCCACCATGAGTTTTCTCGGTTCTTGAGCCACATATGTACACATACCCGATTCGAGAAGGAGGATGCACCGTCTGCGGGTACATGGTGGACCCGGTGAGGTACCCCGGGACGAGATGGACGTATTGAGAAGGCGTTGAGCCCGGCAAGGGAGCACTACCGACCGGTGATATTTGACGCGCCGGACATCCGGAGGATACCGACCGTAGTCGTGTGATTAGATGATTTGGGCCGATCTGGACTGACGGAGCCCGAGTTTTATGAGGATTTTGTGTCGCTGATGGACACGATTTTCATGATATTTTCGAGTGTCGATACTTGGCACTCAGGTTTATCCTAATTTTTCTGTGTCGTTGCTGGACATGCTCATGTAGTGATGCGTTCATACATCATACATGTGACATGTAGTTATTTTATGACACAGACACGAGTACCTAACCTTACACATATGTTTATAATGTCACCTCTACTATTACTCGATGTTATCGTGCTACTATTATTATTGTACTGTATTGTATGACCTAGGAGATCGGCATATATTCGGTTTCTACTCGGTGATGTCTTCTACTCACGAGTTGGGAACTCACCCCCGTTGTGCCACGGTTTCTTGCAGGTTTAGCCGTACAGGTTCCGTAGCGGTTTCGCTAGCACACCACTTTCGGGTGATTGCTTTGGTAGGTGGGTTACATTGCATCATGACCACCTTCGCTGTTGTACTTTATATTTCTGTTGTACTTGTATATTTATTTTGTTGTATCTAGTTAAGGCTCCATCAACCATACTTGTATATTTAGTAGACTTAGATAACCATAGTTTGTATATTCTTTCGGCCTTAGAGTCACGCTCATGGATATGTTATTGTTTTCTGGTTTTCTTGATGATGCATGCTTTACTTACCTTCATTCTGAGTTTTGATCCTCGCCTTCGGCGTTGTATTTTTGCATTACTTGCGTGGTTGTTTCAGCTAATTGGCGAAGAGCTAGCTCCCGCTTGAGGATGCCTTATATTATATTGTTTGTATCGTTTTCGGGTTAAGTTTTACAAAGGAGGTGCTGCCCAAGTTTTCAATGAAGAAAATGTTTTCAAGTTAAATATAAACATTGTGTTTTCGTATACTATTATCTATGTTTCGTAGAAAGAACTTGATTTCAGTAACCTTATTTCAAAACTGCACCTTGTTAGTTATTTGTATGCCCTAGAGGCCATTGTTGTACATGATTGTATATTATAGTGGATGCTTGGACATATATAGAGAGGACTTTCTTGCTCGACATGATAGTATGCTGTCTTGTTGCTTTTTATCTTAACATGTACGCTTGTGTATCTTTATACCGTCTCTATGTTACATGTTGATAAAGCCCTTAGGATATGGACTTGACTACCAGGACTATGATGTAGATCATACTAGTGGGGCCAGGGTAGTCCATAAGTACATCCTTTAATTGTTCCTAGTAGAGAGAGTATCGAGACGGGGCATCGATATTCCAGTGTAGACTAGTGTGTACGATTCTTGACCCTGTATAGGGCGATGGTTGATCCCATAACCATTGGTGTTTGACATCAGAGAATGTGCGCAGGTGCTCATTGGAGAATGGGTACACCGAACGGGACTCGCCGAGAACTCCTAGATAGTATTATACCTAACGTCAGATAGCAGTTCTCTGGTGACACTGGTACAGGTTAGTCTGTAGACCCGAGATCGTCATAGAATCTTGTGTGATTCCTACTGTGCTTTGATTTCCATCATACCACGTTCAAGAGAACGTGTAAACCGGTGGCTTTTGGGTACAGTCCCGAATCACATGGAGGCAATGAGCAATAGGAGGGGTTTCGTCTCTCCCGGTATTGGGGGTTGATGTTGCGCTGTGCTAGATTGGCCATAACAGGAAATCCCTGGCCAGGGTTGCTGATATTTACCGATAAGTGTTATCAGTAGTTTCTCAAACAGTTATGGACCTCACATCGGCATGACTTATCAAGTTACTAGGGTCTGACTTTTACCACCCCTAGACTCGATATGTGACATATCAGACGAAGGGACCGGACTGTACGGTAGTGTTACTTATTGGATTCATAGGAGTATGAGCAGGCATGCTTGTTGATCTTCTGATCGCTCAATACCCGGGTGGCCGTTACGTTTAGCATACCACTTGCGGCTTGTGGGTGACTGATATGATCACCACCTACTGCCGGCGTATTGACGAGTCTTTAGAGTCCCACACATAGGTTTCCTGGCTCAAGCGAAACGAGGTAGGGCACATATGTGATATGTGCGGGACCGAGATAGATACGTGTATATGATACCGTATTCTGATTTCGCGATATAGGTTATATGTGATATAACCGGATTGTTGAATCAAGTGTTGTTTCGATGATTTAATATTATTCGGGTATATGTGATATAGCCAGATTGTTAAATCAAGTATTGATTTAATAATTTATAATATATATATATATATATATATATTAGATATATTAATATATATTAACTAATATAAATTAGCTCACTAATGAATTTTCTTTTCTTCATTTACATTTTATATATATACATATATGATATATATATATATATATATATATATTTAATGTATTTAGAATATTGTATCATGCTTGATGATACATGGAACTTGGGTGTATGAGACTCACACTTAAACTTAGATAATGTGGGGGTTTTATTATTTAGAGAAAATAAAAAAAGAGGTGGAAATTAGCATGGTTTTGAAGCTTAGAGAAACTTGTAGAAATCTTGACTAAACTCCACTTGCTTTTGTTTTACTCTAGATATTATTTAGCCTAACCATTATCTTAGTTATAGTTAAGTCTCTACAAGAGTTTATATTAGATATTTTCTCACCCTTGGTTATGAGATGCTTCATCTTCTTCATCTCTTTTTCTTTATTTGATTTTTCTTAAGATGAAAAAGAATGAGAGGAAAAATATTCTAAAGTGAGCTAAATTCCTACTTCATTAATTTATACCATATTAGCCATATAGTGTAGGTTGTTTGCTTCACTTATTCATACATTAGAGAAGAGGTAGCTTGAGTTGGGTCTCCTCAAAGTAGATGATCTTCGGCTTCGACGATCATTAAACAAGCTCGTTCATTTCGACTAGTGGAGCCTACGGAGAGTCCGGATCACCACTACTTGGAGCGAAGGGACTTCTACACGGAGCATTTGAAGTGATGGACCGGTCTACAAAGGTTGTATTCCAAAATCACTTAGGTTTATGCTTGCTTACTTGATGTAAAACCCTAATTCTCTAGTTCGATTATAAGTTTGAGTTCATTAGCATACTAAATTTTTAAAATTGTATACTTGATACACCTTGAAATCCTAGTAGATGTGCTAAGAAACTCCAACATGGTATCAGAACCAAGCTAGAGCATTAGGCGTCGTCTAGGCGAAGTTAGAAGTCCGAACGAACACCGAAAACCCTAATTTCCCATGCTCTCTGGAAATTTTTCCAAACGTTGGAATTTTTGAGGTTACAAATATTCAAAAAATCATGCAGGTAATTCTATGGACCCTCTTGAAGAACGAAACCCTAACTCGATTACTTGACCGCGGAACCGCGGCCAAATAGTGGTATTTGCGGCGGTTCCGCGGCGCCAAGTGTGGGTCTTGGGTTGGCACTTCAACGGTTGGTCCATAGGTACTGTGGTATGTTCTGGGTATTTTTTAACTGTGCCAAGTGTTGAGCTTTCTAGGAATTTTGGGAATTCATTGATTCGATCGAAATGTTTAACGTCGCCTAGCTATATGTGATTTGTGATACAATATTTGGAATCCACAATTATAAGTTTTGTGAAAACTGGATTATATCTTATAAATCTAGCAATTTAGTCTCAAATCATCGGTTGCCACGAAGTTTCGATTTGGATCAAAACTTCGTCGCAATCGCGTAGCATTCGTGGATACTCGCCGGGTAACAAACTAGATAGCCATGCCCTATAGCCCCGACCAAGTGACTGTAGGAGAACACCGTTTCCAAAAGCATCCGCTCGGGTGCTCGCGGCCACGGTGTTCCGTCTAAGTGCACTTCATCGACGGTATCGGGGGTGTGGCCGTCTACTAATGTTTCCGACGCGCATTCGATCATGTTGTCGGGAATCCTGTTGAATTACCCGACTAATTATTGAAAAGTGTTTTCAAGACGAGACTAAAATGCGGGGTTTGTAAAGTTAGGCATGAAATTCAGAATATGCGATGTTCCGGGTTTATGATGTCTAAGGAATTTAATGTGTTAGGCATGAAATCCGAAGTATGTGATATTTCGGGTTTATGATGTCTAATGATGATTGCGGATTCTAATTATTGTAGTTCACATTTCGATTCTGCGACCGTAAGTGTAATATGTGGTGTATCACCAGTTCCGTTGCTATACGACAACGACAATTGGGATACGCATATTTACTTACGTTGATGACATGTGTTGTTATGTGTTGCTGTGATATGATATATTGGATCGTCATGATAGAATGGTCGGGGGTTTTATATGAGATGAGAGTTTTTCTTTTCATTCATGTAATATTCTTTTATTGGGACACTTTCGGGTTGAGGATGATGTCATCATTGATATATATTATTTACTTTTCAGCATTAGGATAAACCCAAGGTGAGGAGCACAAGTAACCGGGTTCTAGGGTCCAGTGGGAGACCATCTCGAAAAGTCGAGACAGGTCTCCTAACTCTAGAATTGGCTGGGTTACTTGCTGCTCTCGTAAGGGTCTAGGGATGTGGGTTTGGCTATTCATCACGAATGTGGAATCCGTGTTTTGTACTGGCTTGATTTAAAACACGGAAATCCTAGTATTTCCAATATTTCATATGTTGACTTCTGCTGCAATGTTCTGTGATGAGATCATATTACTGCCTGAGACGAATGTTTTATTATTATATATATGATATATAATAGAAGTTGCTTATGTTTTGCATCCGCGCTAGTCCCGCCCCGCTATGCCGTTAGTTAAGTAACCTAATGGTGCATAACGGGACCCAATGGCGTATGTGGATGGCATAAGCGTGCGTTGTATTTTCGTTTCTTTATCTGTGATGCTTAGGAAGCATAAATGATGGGACTTCATTAATGAGATTAATGAAAAGCAAAGAAACCTAAAGATGTTGTGGAATCAAATTTTTAAAAGGGGTAGCTCTAGTTTTTGCTTTGCATAATGGTATTCCTTGTAGAATATCCAGCACCTTATTCGATAAGGAAAGAGCTGAGATCCCTTCACCGGGAGTGACCTCTTTAGCAGATGCTACAACCAACACGGTTTTGTTTTTGATTGCTTTTTTAGTTTTTGCTTTGCATAGTGGTATTCCTTGTAGAATATCCAGCACCTCATTCGATGAGGAAAGAGCCGAGATCCTTCACCGGGAGTGACCTCTTTAGCGAAACTAGTAAAAACCTCAAAAACACTACTTTTCAAAATCACTAGATTCTGCAACGATATTAAGTTCATTACGCAAAAGGATTTCTTAAATACCTGTCATTGCCCTCCATCATTTCAGATAGGTACTAT